>JAECXW010000116.1:10878750-12265000 GCA_018153365.1 Drosophila fuyamai
TGCTCATACTGCTCCTGTGTGCAGGACAAAATTTACCGCTAAGCATTTGCCAACAACGTGCGACTGTTCAAAGGACAAAGGCGATATGGGACAGGGAAAAGGGACTGGGATGACATGGGGCTGCTGGTCGGGATCATGGGGGTCATTGTAATCATAACGGTGGCTCTGCCCTCAAGAGGAGACTTCCCGAAACAGGACGAAAAAGTGCGCTGAAAAGGCGCCAAATTAGTCAAATCGTATAATGGTCATACAGGGTGCATAATATCTGCGTAATGTAAGCAATTTCAAATTTCACCCCTTACCAATATTAAACCCTATTCTATTTCTATATTCCCATTTCCTTTGGCAGTTTAACAAGAGCAATGGAATGGAGCTGCTTTTCTTGATATTTTTTTCTCCGAGACGCTGACTGCGCTGCTGCTGCTCTGCAGCTGCGCTGCATTTTCTCAGCTTTTCCTCTGCTTTTCCACTGCCTTCGGATGATGGACAAAGTGAGCAACTAAGCAGCGACAGTTTTTATGATTTTTCGGTTTCATCCCGCATTTCTTTTGTTTGCTTTGCAATTATTTCCCCTCACAGTAACAGCTTGTTTTTGATTGTTTTCGCTGGTGGTTCTGTTATCCCTTTTGGTGGTGGTGGCTGGCATTATCATCCACAGTTGAACAGAGTGTGCGCACCATCAGGCTTCATAAGTCGTCCTTTACCCATCCCATAAACCAGTCAAAAGTTAAGCAAATAGACAACAAACAAATAGCCAACGAACTTATCACTTTCCACCTAATTGATATCAGTTGCTGATTCCCTTTCAGCTTCAAGTGGCCAAAAAGTTTCTGATCCCCCAGGGAGCCCGACCAAGTGTTGGCCAATGTAAATCCGCTTACAGCGAAGTGGACTCATAAATTATTGATTTGATTATGTCACCCGCTGGCCCGACACTCCACTCCGTCCAGTAGTCACTCACTTTCCGCAGGATGTTGCGGCAGCTGCTGCTGTCCCTGCCTAGTATTTATAAAGGATCAACAAGCGATTATGTCCTGCTGGCACTCGGCGAAAAAGGAAAACCGGGCAGCTGGGCAGCTAGGCAACTGTGGGAGGTGAAAAGTGGGGAGGTGACCTCAGGTCGCTAACGAAAGTGCTGCCGGATTAGTTGACATATCAATGTCAGCTCTCCTTTCGCCATCGCAATCGGCATCTCCATCTCCAATCTCCATCTGCCTTTGTATCTCAATCGGGTTTCGTATCTGGACCAGTGCGGATTGCATTATTGATGAGTGGATTCCGTTTTTAGCGCTCACCTTTTTTTTCTGCCCATTTGCATGCATGCCGGATGCTCGGCTATTTATAGTCGCTGGTTAACTCGATTGCGAAGTCCTTGGCCGAAAACAGAAAATGCCGCCCACCTGCGATGGCCTTGCCACATGTTCGCCATTTTCGTGCTGATTTCCATTTCCCTACCTTTTCTTATTTCTCCAAGAAGCAATAAAAGAGGTATATTACCATTTTGGAATGACTGTAATCGGGACACTATATTACGAGTTTTCCCACATTTTTACTAGTCAGTATATTCGTTAATCTTTTGAGTATGACTTGTGGCAATTGACTCTTGAAAGTTTTGCTAAGAAATTCAAATTCCACATTCCAAAAGCAAATACATTAGTTAATTGGTTAGGTAATTAGGGCAGAAACTGTGACATGATAGATGATGATGTAAAATATAAAATAAAAATTGTTATAAATAAAATGTACTTGATAAACAGAAGAAAACATTTTAAATTCAATTTTGTGATTATTTCTTCATATTATTTTCCATTGTCGCCTTGTTTATTATCAGTGGAACACTATCTTTAAAGAGTATTTTGGCATGGCAATATATGCATTGCAAGCATATATTCAGCTTAGCCTACCATCTTGGACCACCTTTGCTACCGTTACTTTGCGTGTCCTGCGCGTGTTATCCTTTCACCTGGCCCACATACCTCACCTGCTTTACCGTATCCTTACCTGCTTATGTGCCATTTGAGTGCCTGCCACGTTTTTCGGACA
The DNA here is from genome assembly GCA_018153365.1 of Drosophila fuyamai. Taxonomy (NCBI): domain Eukaryota; kingdom Metazoa; phylum Arthropoda; class Insecta; order Diptera; family Drosophilidae; genus Drosophila; species Drosophila fuyamai. Next base: position 10,880,794 of record JAECXW010000116.1, read on the forward strand.
GAAGGAGATGAACGCTTTCAGAGTGCCTCGATTGATGCTGCTCACAGATTTTCCAGCGACCTTGGGCGAGGGATTTTCCCCTTCCCTATTTGACAAGCTTGTAATTAAAGTCTGTCGCTTTCTGCGGCTACTGGCCTGCATATTGTGCCTGTTATCTTAACCAGCTCAGCCACGCCCATCCAATTTGGTTATCACCCTCCCTAAAATATATTACACTGAAAAAACAAGCGTAATAATTTATATAAGGGTTGTGCATTAAAGTCCAATAAAATCCAATTTTAAATTTGTTGTTTGATTACCTAGTTTGTTAAGGGTGAAATAAAAAGCCTTTGCAGGTAATGTTACATTTTTTAAGAACAATAGTAAATACGATGTGGTGTTTTACAATATTTTCGCAAAAAAACCAGACACTTCTGTGAAACCGAATATTTTACTACCACAGAAACGGATAGAATTAAATTCTTACTGTAGCGCTCTGTTCACAATGTGTTAATCATTCCACTTGGCGCACGTTTCGTCTTGGCTGTTTTGGGTTTTCCTTTCGGTTACTGCCCTATCCGTTAATTTTCCCGGGTCTCCCTGTGGATACTTCCCCACTTCTATATCCCCCTATGTATGTCCCTCCGATGTCGTCCATTTGTAGACGTATTTGTTGTGCGGTCCGCCCACTTTGTCACTTTGCCGTCCACCTCTGCCCACGACGCCCTTGGATGTTGGCTTTTATTTATTTGTTTGCCTTTTGTTGACAGCAATTTAAACGCTTCAATGGACTGCCGCCGCCCCCTTGCCATCACATCCCACCCCCCCTTAACCGTTAGAGCGCAAAAAGGGTTTTCGCAAATAAGTTTCACCTCGTAAATTAATTTCTCTTGCTCCTGGTAAGCAGATACAATTTGTTGGAGTTTGAGTGGAAGTATAGGGTGGCAAACCAAGGAAAGGCGGTAAAGGTCAATGGGATTTTGGAACTAATTAATTACCCCTAAAACCGAGCTGCATCGATATAAGGTGCTAACACAATACAACAATGCGATGTAACCAAAAACCAAAAATTATTTTGTTGTTTGCATTTCTATTATTTAATTTGATAATTTTATTTGCTTAATATGTAAATTGTTTCCTTTTTAACCTGGGCTAATTCCCATTTGCGGATTACCAGAGCGAGTGGGAAATTATTTAAATGGTTTTCTTATTTATTGGAAAGGGGCTTAACCGTTTGTTGAATGGATATATTTAAGGCCCTTTAATTTATAATTGGAATGCCATTGTAGGCTTGTTTATTTATTTTCATTTAAATGTGCGCATACTTTATCTTAAATTGGCTTAAGGATTGAAAGCCCTTTGTATAGCCTTCATTACCGTAAGTTTAAAACTATAGGTGCGAAAATTCAATTCGATTCCTTTGCTATTTAAAATGAAAAATTATAAAAAAAATTTTTTCTTTTAAATTTGTAGATTTTTATATAAGTTTAAAATATTGTCAATAATTTGAAATAGTTTTACAAAAATTTAAATTGTTGAAAATAGTTTCTTAAATACACTTCAGTATTTTTAATTGAACTGTAACCTCCCTTAGGGGATATCCAAATAACATTTGCATTAAAAAGGACCCTGGCTAACCAGTATGGCCTTTAGTTTCTTCCATATTTCCCAGATAAGACTCAGCCTTTCATCCTTTTCAGCGAATCACTTTAGCCGAAGGCAGATTCCGGCCCATTCCCTTTCATTCGAACAGCTTTCACTTCCCGTTCGCATAGGCACTTCGATAAGGTCGCTGCTCCTGTCCCTGTTTTTGAGATTGTCGCGTTTATGTGATTCAATTTACTTCGATTAGGCATTCCAGTTGGCGGGAGGAGTTGATTCGGGACAGGACAGATGTGCCTTGTCATGGCTGACAGATTTATATAAAGTCAAGGCGGGAGCGTTTGAAATTAAAATGGCTTTTGCTCATCAAGTTCCGTTCCGGAGCGATAAGCGCGAGAAAGGAGTCGAACCTCCCAGAGTGACAGCTGTTCCTGGCATGTGTGTGGGATATTTGGATATTTTATATTGCATATTAGGACAGGGCATTCCAGCAAACAGCCAAAACTGTTTGATATCCGGCGGTGACGCCGGTTCCAACTTTGTCGACGACGATTTACCCATCGTCCAGACAACACCACGTATCCTCCAGGACTTCTTCTACCTCCGTGCCCAGTCCTCGATCCCTGCCCTTCAACTCCATTCCTCCTTCAAGCTGTCACGTTCCCGTCAGACGGAAAACTGTCAACTTTATTGCTCATACACAGCCGGAAAATGTTTATCAATTCTGCCCTCAAATTCTTCTTAATCAAAATATATTTAAACATATAAATAAGAACCTTTTATTTCTTAAACTTTTTAAATCAGGGTTTTTTAGGGTTGGATAACTTTTTCATCTATTTTTGTAAAAGATATAAATGGTTTAATTTGTAGAATAAAATAAAATATATAAATGGTTTAATTTGTAGAAGTGCTAAGAACATTTCACGAATCCAAATATTGAATTTTATTTATAAATGAAACCAGAAAACTAAATGCATTTCTATTTATTTAACTAATTTAGGATAGAGCTTATGTGTTTTGTTGTCAAAAGTTATGTAAAGATTTAATTTGTCAGAACTATTATCTCTTTATTACAATACTTATTTTAGTGTACTGATTGTCTAGTCTGTGAGTATCCGTCACCACGTAGCCCAAAACTTCCGGGCAGCACATATTTTGACTCCGGCATATGGTGAATCGGATTCCCCCAGTTGCCTTAAACCCAACAATTTTCAGAGGGGAGCCTCTATTATGTGAATGGCATTGCACGTGCCTCGTTTTGTTGATGAGAGAGGGGGAAAAGCGATGGGGTGGAGGCCGTTAAGCGAACAATTGAAAAATTAACAGTATTTATTTATGATGGACAACAAAAAGGAAAAAAAAACGAATCAGATGAAGCCCATTCGCTATTCCACACCCAAAAAAGTCCTCCTCCACCACTGCAGCTACCCTCCCACGCATTTTCCAGCCACCCTTCCACATTTTTCCCAACACTTTTCCCTCTTCAGTGCGTGCCCGGCATGGAAAAGTGGCGAATAATGCCAAGGGCCAGAAGGAAAACCGGCCAGTTGCAACAATTTTTTAATTGGCGCGGAAATTGCTGATGGAATTGACGCTATGAAAGGCAATTTCGTACAACAAGCTGCAAGGCTGTTGGCCAATTTTCTGCTGAATGCAAACGAGATGCTTCAAAAGTGCAAAGGGGATTAATAAAGAGTGATGTGTAATTTTTGATAAAGTCCAGCTTAACGAATTAAAGGTACGGTGTAAATTGATTTCTCTTAAGATTCTTCTAATATATTCCAACTCATTTTTTTATGGAAGAATTTTGTTTAGTAAAAAACGATTACAAACTAATTTTTCTGTAGGTGGAATAGCTAATATCCAAATTTATCATTTAAAAAAACTTCTATAATGATTTTATAAACTATAATAAAGCTCCCAAAAAATTTAAATAATATTTATCGTCTTAAATAAAAAAAAAATTCTTTAATCTTTCGTTATATCTTAGAAAATCCGACGTTTAGTTGCAAAACTTTTGTTAATCATTTAATACTCTTAGTATGTTCCCCATAAAAAATCGAATCGATTCGTATTTGAATTTGATTATTATCTCCGTAATATATAAAAAATGTAAGTAGCTAACTCTGCTTGGAGGCTCCAGGCTATAAATTTAAAAGGTAAATGGAAATCAATGCAGAATTATAGCACATTAAAGCCATAAATAAGGTGGAAATAAAGGCAAACCCGATCGAAATGGGAATGGGCAAATCGAGTTGGTCATTTATTTAATTTTTCGCACGATTTCAGCATTTGCCGTTTGCCGGCCGGAAAAGGCCGCAGGCCAAGAGCAAGCGAGATGGGTCGATAGAGAAAGCAAGACGGAGACAAAGGAAGTCTGGACCAGATAGAAACATCAGTTAAATGACCGCAAAGAGGAGGAAGGGTGGGAAACTGAATGTGCGTACGTGCGAGGGGGGGTGGAAAATGGGAAACGGAAAAGTGGCAGCGTGTGAAGTGCCGGGCAAATAAAATGGGTGGAAGGAATAATATCAAGGGGTCACACAGGCAAATGCAAATAAAAACGAAAGGTGAAACACTTCCTGCAAATGAAATTACCCAAAGACCCAGAAACAGTGAAACATATACATGAAACTAAGTGCATGCCACATGAAATGTATGCAAATGTTGAGAATACCAACAAACAAGTTCTCGAATTTCAAAGAAAATATCACTAACAAATTGTTTCGTTCCCCTTCCCAAATAAAAACGAAGTGCGAAAATTGTAGCAATGTGGAAAATTAGGGTGAGTTAACATAAGAGACACTACCGAAAGGGATGGCAATAGTAACATTACAGTCCACTTTTCTCGTCAGGGGAAATAATTGCAAACCAAACAAAAAGAAAACCCGCTGAAACCGAAAAATCATAAAAACTGTCGCTGCTTAGTCGCTCAGTTGGCGATGCCATTTGTCCATCATCCAAAAGCAGAGGAAAAGCAGCGAAAAGGCAGCGGAAAAGCAGGCGAAAAGCAGAGCAGAAGCAGCGCAGTCAGCGTTTCAGCAAGCAGAACGAATTTTTGGTGAAGAGTCTGCAGAAAAAGCCGGTCCACTCGATTGCTTTCGTTGGCTTGCCAAAAGAGATGGGAAACTTGGGATTAAAATTGTTACTGGTCAGGGTTGAAATGAGTTGTCTAAGTGAAATTGTTTAGAATTGCTTATATCTCGAATATATTTAACAACAGGACCCATTATGGAATATGACTAATTTGGCGCCTTTTTAGCGCACTTGTTCGTCTGGTTCAGGAAGACTTCTTTTGAGAGGAGAGCCTCCGTTATGATTACAATGACCCCCATGATCCCTGCCAGCGGCCGCGTGTCATGCCATTTCCCTTTTCCCTGCTCCACATCCTCTTTGTCCTTTGAACAATCGCACATTGTTGGCAAATGCTTGGCGGTAAATTTGGTCCTGAACACATGAGCCGTATGAGAATGGAGCTTAAGTTGAGAGACAGTCAGCCATCCAGTTAACAGACCCGGCTTCTGGCAGTGGTTGCTATCTGTATTTGAGGACGAAAGGACTCACTTCTACTTTCCATGTTAGAAAAGGACCCGCAGTTAGAAGTTTCCAAAACCAAACCCAATACCTAAGCCCATTTTACCTTGTGTACGACACATTCAAATATCCACAACAGATTCTGTGACAGGTTTTCCCACCAAAATTCCCACTCCCGGCTCGTGATTAGTGAACTTTTAATGTGAGGAAAAAGCTCCTTTGAGGTCTCGATTGGATCTTTAAGGGCCAGACACACGTATCAGCTGTTATTCTTGTCCACCTTCTTTTTTTTTGCCCCCGGAAGTTGCCCAATTGAGAACGCTGCAATCAGAAATCAGAAATCAGAGGTCATCAGCCATAAGTTGTTGGGGGAGGCGGAATCGGAATCGGGGACTTGGATATGGCCATCGCAATAAGCGATAGCCGGAACAAATGTCGCTGACGGGGAATCCCCGCCTTCCGATTGGCCAAAAAGTGTTGACAATGCCATTTCTCAGTGGAGCAGAAGACTCGTGCCGGAGGCAGATGGTCCGAGTGCTCCTCGAAATGGTTCCGCTCATTTTTCAGCCAGTTTTGATTAATGGTCAGGCGCTTGGAGCCGGCGGCGACTTTTTTATTTGGCAATTATGTTGTTTAGACCTCACAACAGATTTCGCACCTCGAACATTTTTCATGCACCGAACACGGATACGCCCACACTTGGACTTTGATTCCATGTTTCGAGGCTTGTCACTGGCATGCGCCGTCATTAATCCTCCCATGGCCCATCCCTCAGCTACCCAGAATCGTCTATCCCGAGTCCCTGTTCTAGCCGCTTTCATTTTTCAAAACGGATTTTGGCTTTTTCCGACACTTGACAAGTGTTTTCGACTTGCGGCAGAAGGTGTCACAAGCCATGGACAGATTTGAGGTTGACTTCGCTGGGCATGAGGCTTTTTTCGTTGATTTTCGGAGGAGGATGTTTACGCAAATGTAGAGCGTTTAAAGTCGGAAATAAAAACAAGAGTTCTTATCTTTTATCAGGCAAACACCATTTGCAAACCATTCCAGGAAAAGGCATTAAATCTTTTACATCAAAAAAAATGTACACAAAAAACACTACATAAATTTAAACCAGTATTAAATTTTCTTGCGTTCCTTAATCGTAGCTTGCAACTATAATATCCATCATAATTGAAATTTATGACACAGCTAAAGATTTTCCTATTCTATAGAACGAAATTAGTCACCCTAAAAATGAGGTTTATTTGGGAATATTCATATTCGGTGTTCCCTTTAGGGCAATCTAAATATATATACCCAGGAATCTTTAAACATTTGAGACATTTTTCCCAAGACTTTATATCTAAAATCGATGACTATTAAAACAAGGGAAAACAAATGTGCAATCTCAACTGGCAATCGGAAAAAGTTTGACACGTGCACAACTATCTCTTACACTTTTCCACCCCTTATTTTCCTATGGTAATTAGCCGAATTAAATGAAGCAAAAGGCTTGATTGTGTCGGTTCCAAAATATAATATCTTCAACCGAAAATGGTCAACGATGGGTAAATGATATAAAAATAAGTTTAAATGGTATGCGTATGCTTTGATGGCCACTGGGTTCCTTCATGTGGAAGAGGACTTTCGATATTCGGCGACAGGAAAGTCCAGAATCGACGACGTCCAAGGACCTGAGAAAAATTTCTCCACACTCCGAGATCATAAGTGCGATCTGAAGTATTATACATTACAGAGTTTTTTCGGACCATTGATATTTGTGTGAAAAACAGGACACCCGGAAATAAAACGGCGCACAAGTTAATCCATAAGACTAGCCTTATTTGGCACTGAAAGCCAATGTTAGATGTACCAGGATTGAAATACTCATTAATCAAAAGGGTATTAATTGAGAAAATATTAAGACCTTGAATCCCATGTTTAAGGGTGAATAGGATATTATCGAAGAGTGCTAATCCGCTGCCGAGGGTGGCGTAAAAAGAGAACCAGATGAAGTATCGCTGATTGTTATGCCCCACACAGTTGCCCACGAAACTACAGTGGTGATCCCGCTTCAAAATGCATACGTTGCAGGTTTTGCAGTGCCATGATCTCGGCGGAACAGTCCTTTGGCATTTGTCGCAAAAGTGCCACAAGTTCTCCTCCCCCCTCACCGGTTTCTGCAACTCCGGCGGCAAAGTGTCCACAGAGTTCTTCGTCTTGGTGCAGATCCTCAAATTTCCCAGGATGTTGTACACAATCCAACTACTCACCACAAAGTGGACTGCCTGGCCAAAGAATCCCAAAAGCTGTGGCATTACGTAGAAAACGTCGTAAACGTAGTAAAATAGGGTTAGAAAGACAGCCGCAAACACCGCCAACAGATCCGCCCAAGATTTAGTAGTTTTATTAACGAGGTTTGGAGAACCTATAGTCTCATTTTGCTCCGTTAAGTCCATGGTGATCCGGATTCTTAAAGATTCCTGAAGAGGTTCCATAAACTGCAGATCGGTGCCTCCAAAAAAAACTGTAATTTTTTATGCGTAGTGCTAACCACAGTGATTAATATTTCAAATGTTCGATGTTAAACAAAATATTAAAAATATAAAAAGCTAACATACATTTTACATTTGCAGCTTTTACAAATATTAACCATATTTTATTTTGATTTTTATGCTAAAAACCAATGAAATCGGCTTACATTTATTATATCCATTAAAGATAATTTTTTAGAAAATCCAACAATTAGTCCTTAGGCTTCATCTGCCATTGGGTTCCATCGTGTGGCAAAGGACTTTTCAACGAGGGAGATAAAAAGGTCCAAAGTCCTCGTTGACCCATAATAAGTTTGCAGTTCTTTCGGAATCCCAGGTTGTAAGTGCGATTGTTTATTTCATAGTAAGTAGCATTTAGGTAAATAATCTGTATTTGAAATGCCAACATAATTGCAGGAACACCGCAGACCAAATTGTTAAGATTAAAAATAAGGAACTGCCAGTAGCTACTGAAAATGCCTTTAATTTTGATTGAATCCTTAATTAGTAACCAGGGTAAAAAGAAAAATAAAGGCGAAAATCTGCCACTCATTACCGCATATATTAATAAGGTAGCTAGGCTCAAGGTGGTCCCAAGTGTCAAATAGAATGTGAACCAGAAGAAATATTGGTGGTTGTTGTGTCCAATACAGGTGGCCGTAAAGATGCAGTGGTGATCCCTCTTTAAAATGCAGCATCTACACAATGCACAATGCCAGGATCGAGGCGGCATTAGCATTTGACAGATTTCACAATAATGCCAGAGGTGTTCCTCTCCAGGAACCGGAAGTTTACGATCCTTGGGCAGACTATCCACCGAAGTGTTTGTGGAATAACAGAAAATCATATTTCCCAGGATATTGTACGTTATGAAGGTAGCCATTACCCAGCTCATTTTGTACAACAGTTCGTTGAAAATGATGGGCGTTATGTAAAACATCTGCAGCGTGAAGAAAAAAGTGGTCCCAGCCAATACCAAAATGACTGATAAAGGATGTCCTATGCTTACGAACTGCTTGGGATATCGTTTTGCATAATTATGGCACAACTCAGTCACGATGCACATGATTATGATCGCTATTGAAAATTTTAAGATTTAACAAGAGATATAAAGATTAAATATAAAAGTTATTTTTTGGTTAAAAATTCGCCTTTGACTTTCCGGGTTTGACTTTTGGTTGGTGACAGGCTTTTGATGCCTACCGTTTTTGATTTTCTGTTTGAACGGTGACCTATTTATCTTGCAAAAGATGTTATATTTTAAACATTTATTGTAAATCATTATTGTAAAACATTATTACATTTTGTAAATCATATACTTTTGAAAACAAAAGGGACAGAAGATACTTCAACGAGGGTGTCAGGATTGAAGCATGTGATAATAATGGGGTTTTGACAAATAATTCCTATTACCAGAGCTTTATTAATAACTCCTCGGGCCACATCACGATCAACCCAAATATTAAATAAAATGCAAGCCAACAATGGGATAAAATTGAAAACAAAATGGTTTTTATATTTTGTACTTTTTCATTACGAATAAAATATAAATTTGAACCAATAATTTTGCTATATTAAAAGTAATTACTTCTGTTTTCATTTTCCAGTATTAAACGTGCTGCTTCTGAAACCACTGCGTGCCGTCGTTTGGGAGAGGACTTGAAATGGTGGGCGAAAGGAAGGTCCAGAACCGCCGTTTTCCCAGTACAATATTGAAGTTTTCCTGCCAACCGACATCGTAGCTGCGATCCAATATCCTATAGCATGTACTGTTCCGATAGACCATCAGCATTTGCAGGATAAACATTCCCAGGGGAACAATAAAAAGAAAGAAATTGAGTTTAAGCATGCTGGCAATTGTGAACTTCCAATTGAAATCAGGATCATTTGAATGATTTTCATTCATAAGCAACAATGGTTCGGCGACCAAAAAGGCCTTGTATTTCCAGGCCAACATGGCATTATAGACGAGAGCATGTCCGCTTCCGAAACTCAGGTGAAATAAAAAAGCAAGGAAATACCGCTGATTATTGTGTCCAATACAATTCCCCGAGAACGTGCAGTGATGATCCCGCTTCAGTATGCATTGGTTGCACAATCTGCAGTGCCAGGACCTTGGAGGCACTAGTTTTTGGCAGGAGGTGCAATAGTGCCACAGGTGTGCCTCGCCTGCCACAGGATGCTGTCGCTTGGGCGGTAAACTTTCCACCGCAGTATTGCAGATAAATCCGAGCCACCAATTGCCCAGAATATTGAAGACCGTATAAATGGCCAGCAGCCAGTTTAACTTGTGCCATATCCCCTGAGGATCGGTCAACAGAGGCAGAACGTACCACAACTCATAGACGAACAGAAATCCAATCAGACTTAGGAGAACTAATGCCGAAAAGGGATGAAGTAAGCCGACAAATTTCCCGCGATGGCGCTGCATGCACCAAAGGATCCCTTCCTCAATTCGAAAACACATCCTGCGACTCCAGCAACAAGCCGATTTTAACGGCCCCCTGAATCTAACCATTTAAACCCAAGAAACTGATAGGGAAAAATTTGTAACGTTATCAAATATATTTTATAATTTTATGGACTTCGTACACAAGAACTGCTTCGATTTGAAAATATGTATCTAACTGGCATAATCGCATCATCCAATGAATTGAAAAAAAATCTGGCATTGAATGTGGCCTTTGGTGGGAGGTTTAAAATTCAATTTCTTTTCATTTTTAAGCGGATTAATGTGAAATTACTTTTATAATTGCTGCGCTCTTATATAGCTTATAGGACAAATTATATGTAGCTATGTGTGGGTAAATGATGGAGACAATTTCCTTAAGGAATGGTATGTTACATGATTTTAGTATAAATAAATTAAAGTGAAGTAAATACAGTTAATCAAAACAAGTAAAAAGCAATAAAATATTGGTACAAATTATAATTTTTTTGTTTTTAAATATTTTTCCAATACATACTTTAAATTGTAAAACATTTTAGGAGCAGTTATATTTACAAGGAACCTTATAAACTTTATTTTATAGATATGCAAAAGTGTAGTACAAAACTCAAGGACCCAACACTTTAGAGTTTAAAGCCGAAGTAAGACCATACCAAAATAAAAGCAGGTTTTGCATATTAAATACCTTTAATAAATAAAAGCATGTTTAAAATTTTTCATGTTTCTGCTCCATTTACCATGCTGAAATAACGCAGAAGCAAGGTTACACAGAAGCAAACACTAGGCAGAACCATGCTTAAAAATGTAAGCTTGTATACAGAAAATAAATTGGTACAAAAAACAATGGACTGAACGAGCAACATCAACGGGGGCAATATATGGTGCTTTTGCAGCAGCTTGATGTTATGTAAACAAAGAGCAGAATAAAAACAACGGCGAATGCATATCAAATACACCGAACAGCTGGCTGGAGTCGACTTCATTGGCCCACCGACCGCAAAATGGCAGCTGTCAGCCAGGTTTAGACCGCAGGAGCGAATGTTGTCTATTTCGCATAAATTTTTATGAATTATTAATATGAACTAAGCATTTTGAATGTGGCCAGGCGACTGGGGGAAGAAGGCGCGGTTTTCTATTTTAAGTTTGTGGTGAGAGCACCTAAATAGATGCTTTTTTTGTTCACCAGTAGAGTAGAGTGGCAGTGAGCTTTTCGTTTGCATAAAATATGTGCGAGGTCGGGGCGGGACTTTCCTCACTTCGTGGCTAAATGTGTTTGCCGTCTTTGGCCCAGACCGGAAGCAAACAAACAGCCATTTTGTGCTGTTCGGCGCAGCCATTTCCGGCAACCACTCGGCGCCGTCAATGTGTTTGTCAGTCAACCTGTGGCTTGACTTTCTCCCACCCTCGTTTCGCTTTCTCTTTGGCTTTGTGCGGGCACTTCAAGTCATTAGCATTTGCTCGGTGGAAACACACAAAAAATAAAAATGGCTTGTGGAGTTGGCAACTGCTTTTGGCCAACTTCTCGCATAATTGCCGAGTTTTGCTGCTAATTTAAGACGATTTCCCCTTCTGCAAGGGAGCTCGCATTCGGTGTCTTTGTTTGATTTCATTACGAGGAGTCTCTCAACTTCAGGCAGCTGTGCTGCAAACTTTTCGCTGTTTTCGCAGCTCGCAGTTTTTGTCTCCCCTGGTTTTTACTTCCCGGGGTTACTGTGTAATTTGCAAGCAATTACCTGGCAGGGCCACTCCCACATACATATTTCCCATCATCTCATATCTGTTACCTCCCTCGGCGCGACTTCTTGGAATGTAATTGAGTTTGAAAAATGTTTAAAATTAGATATGTATGTGCGCGGCTCAAGTCAGGAAAAGCACCTGCGTGGGTGCCATGTAAGAGCATGAAAAGCCTGACTAAAAAGAATTCAAGCCTAGATGCTCGACAACGCAATACCCTGTCGAATTCGTAGAATTTCAGTGGTTTTAGAATAGGAGTAGGAGTAGGTAAGTTTATACTTTTTTTTATAAATGTATTTTAAAAAGAAAGAAATAAAAGGTGGAAGCCGAACAAGTGTAAGAAGCTATTTAACCGTATTTCTTGAACAGCTTTAAATTTGTTAAAATGACAGTTGATACATCAATACCCGCAAAATATTTATAAATTAAAACTGTTTAAGTTATAACAAAAATTATAATCTTGATATTAAGGAACTGTTAAAAAAACAAATAAATACTATCAATATTACATTTTTTGAATATCGTTTTTTCCATGTATTTATGGAAGACAACTTTTATAAAAAAAAACAAAACAAATCTAGATAAGAACAAAAGTATACGATTTGCCTCCCTTTTTAATGCTTTGCAATTCCGGGATAAGTAATGATTGCAAATACTTGCGCACGTGTGCCAGGTATCCCATTAATTTTATTCCACAGTGAGAATATGTTTTTGGGTTAAGATCCCCTTAAGACTTGACTTCGCTTGGCAATTAAGATGCAGCCCAAGATGCACACTTTAATTTATTTTGCTATTTATCTAAGCTTGTGGCAAAACACTAATTTGGCATGGGTGCCATTGGCAAATGGTTTCCATCAGGCAACTGGATCATTTTGGCTCCTCTGGAGGTATTGCATCGTTCATTTAAATGCTCGGTGAGCACCTGGTCCCGATTTATTGTGCTCGATTGCTCCGAACCAATGCAGCAAGCAACATTTTAATGAACCATCAAACGGCAATTGAAGCTGTTCAATGCTCGGCGGCAACGTTGCGTATGAGCGATTTCGCAAAAGTGAGCCAGCTGCTCTGCTCGTTCTACGAATTCTCCATTTTGTTGAGCTCTTTTGAGCCAAAATATGTTTGGCTGGCATGTAAAATATTTGGCACTTGGCACACAAAATGGCTTGTCATTTGGGCGAAATGAGTTGGAAGTTTCACGTAAACGAAACGAAAATTTCACTTTTTTCAGTTCCCCTTACAAAATATGTTTTATTTTTTGTTTTTTCCTTTTTTTTTGCAGCTGGCCTGACATATTTTTCGCTGCTTTTGTTGTTGTTTTATTTTCATAAATTTTTCATTTTGCTTGACAATGTTTTGCGCCTTCGACATGTGTTTGCAATTTACACGAGGTGAGTATGTATGTGCAGGAAAGCATTGCTTGTTTGTGTGCGAAATTGGAACGAACATGGACCGTGTGTCTACGTGAAGGACCTTTTTGCATACAATGTTTGCTGATTGATACTCTGTGGGAGTGAAGTATTTGCTTTATGTGATTAAAGCTACCTGATACCCACAGTTGGCAAAGCATCATTTGTTGTCAAGAAAATAAATAATCAAATTTGAGTTTCTTTTAGATAAATAAGAGGGCAACAAATTTCATAATCAATTATGTTTATTTCAGAATTTGTTTTATTTGTCTAACTTATATAAAAGAGATCTCGACACATTTTGATTATTTTTATTTATGGGGTGTTAAACTAAACAATGGTTTACAATATAAATGTTTTTAAAAGTATCATTGATAGTATTTAAAATTTATAAGGACTTGTGTTTTATTAAAATTAACCATTTAATATTGCTGGGGAAATTAAAAACCACGGTGTAAATTGTAGTTGATTAGGTATTGAAAACTGGGACTCAATTTGATTTTCCTTACACATTTTTATTTTGGCTTGATGTAGCTGTTATATATAATTTCCAATCGCAATTTTCTTTCCAGTCTGTCTCTCTACTGGCATTTCTTGGCCGGAGAGTATTTTATTGTCGCACTGAACTCTTGGGCGACCCATCCATTTCCATATTGACATCCTCCTATATGCGTGAAATATTGAAAACCTAATAGTGCGGGAGAAGGTCGGGTAGCACTTTGGGTTTTTCATTATTTTCATAGATTTATTGCGAAAGTTTTGTGATTACTTTCCTTTTTATCCCTGCAGCCGCTTTTTGCTGGTTTTCATTTTTTGTCCGTATATTTTTATGCCATTTTCCGAACAAGCCGTTGATGTGGATCAGACCCAATTGCTGAGTGACTTTTCCGCAGCTGGGCCTTTTAAAAAGTGAAAAATGAGAGAAATCGGGATATCTTTAAGCGAGCAGGGAACTATTTAAGATTCGTTGCATAGTTACGTTAGCTGAAAAGCAATTAAAAACTAATTACAGTAGCTGAAAGCCGGGGACCAAAAATGCGCAAAGGCATTTAATAACAAGAAAGGAAAGCTAACTTCGGGCGGAGCCGAAGTTGATATACCCTTGCAGAATATTCTGTAAATAATATTCTCCAAAATTATTCATATGATGCATTCTTAATACAAATAAAAATCCCAACTTCCTAACTTTAAAAACACCAAAGTTATGGCAATTTCAATCGTTCAGTTATATGGCAGCTATAGGATATAGTCGGCCGATCCCTATAAAATTTGGTAGGTCGGATTGATTGGCCAAATATAAAACCCATAGAAAATCACAACTTCCTAACTCTAAAAACACCAAAGTTATGCTATTTCCTATCGTTATATGGGAGCTGTAGGATATAGTCGGCCGATCCTTATGAAATTTGGTAGGTCGAATTGATTGGCCAAATAAAGAAGCCATAGAAAATCCCAACTTCCTAACTTTACAAACAGCAGAGTTATGGCATTTCCTATCGTTCAGTTATATGGCAGCTATAGGATATAGTCGGCCGATCCCGGCCGTTCCGACTTATATACTGCGTGCAAAGGAAAGAAGGGTGTGTGCAAAGTTTCAATTCGATAGCTTTAAAACTGAGAGACTAGTTCGCGTAGAAACAGACAGACGGACAGACGGACAGACGGACAGACGGACAGACGGACATGGCTATATCAACTCAGGAGGTGATCCTGATCAAGAATATATATACTTTATAGGGTCGGAGATGTCTCCTTCACTGCGTTGCACACTTTTGACCAAAATTATAATACCCTCTGCAAGGGTATAAAAATTTAAAACTTAATTCAGTAAATGCCAGACTGCGATGGCGACAACAACGCTGCCAGGTGGGTGACAACGTGGATAATTAGAGCCAAAGGCGGGCAAAGAAAAATAGAGCGATGGGAGGATGAGAGGTAGGAAAACTGCTGCCGCCACGCACACCTGACTTTGTTCTATCCGAGCAACGTGGCGTATGAGCAATTAGTAGTTAATTGTAAAGTTACCCCAAGTGAAGGGAGGGAAAACGGCGGCATGCAGTCGTGACATTGACGACGTGCATGAGCCAAGAATGGATGCGAAGGATTGCAGAGGGAGGAGTACAAAGAATGGGATAATTAAGTAGCAATTTTTGCCACTGCAGCTGAATTTTTAGCAGTCGGATGAACTTGTGTGTGTGTGTGCTTGATAAATTATCGCCTGTAATTAGCGTATCAATGGCGGATAAAACAAAATCCTGGCTCGTTAAGCAGCATAGCTTAGGTAACAAAAAACAAACTACTACCTACCGACTTTGATCTGGGAAATGTCAATTAAATATTAAGCTAATAACTCAAACGTGGGTCCTGGATTAAGTCGGATGACCGGGAAAGCACTTTAAGCATTGCTCTCTGACTAATTGAAACGAAAAGCCCGGCTAAAGACGGCCAAAGTCAGTTGGCAGGATAACTAAGCAAGGCGATTAAAAGACCAACTAACCGAGAAATGAACAATGACCAGTGGGGTAAGCCAAATAAAGAGAAAAACTAAACACGCAAGATGCAGAAACAAATGGCACAGTCCTCCAGCACCCTGTCTTGGCCAAGTTAGCAGGACGGCAGGACGAGCACTTATGTAAGCAAAGTGAAGCAGAGCCAGGAAAGCGTTGACAAAAATCAAACAATGAAAGCGTTCGCTGTTCAATAAAAACAAAAACAGAGGAAAAACTGAGCAACAAAAAAAAAAAGAAAGGGGCAGAGATAAGGAGCAGAAGGCAAACGGGTAACCCAAGGCAGGGCAAACAGCAAGATAAAAAACAAAAGCGGGCTGGGAAGTACTTTTTCCTCTCTTTCGGCCAAAATGAAGTGGCAACAAAAACAGAATTGTGGGCTAAAAAAGAAGGAATGTGCTGGCTAATGCTGAAGACATAGGAAAATGAAATTTAAGCCAAGTGGAATTGCACACAAAACAACGAGAGAAATGCGAAAGGATATCAAGTGTGAAAATCACCTAACTCAATATGGACTCAATGACAGGACTCATTTCCCCAGAGCTTGAGCGCTTTTCGCCCAGCATCCTTTGAGAGGAGAGACAAAAGCTGCAGGATGAAAGCTTTCGTGCAGAGAGAGCCAGAGAGTTGGTGAGGGAAAGTCATGGGTAAACATATTCTCTCTGAGAGCAGGAAAAATCCATCTCTTTAAAAGGTTTTGTTTTCTGGTGAATACTCTTAAGGTCCTTCAAGACTGCATACGACTTACAATAAATTCCCATCGACGAACGCAGCTTAATTATTAATTTTCAAGCTATTTCACATTTTCCTATTAGACCCTTAAGATCCTTGTCTGCAATTAAAATTCAGCTCGACTAAATCGATTAGTTTCAGTAGCCATTCATTTAGGCAATTTCACATTCGTCCACTCGATTGACAAGTTGTAAACATACATATACGATGAAATTTCTTGGGAATACAAACGTGTCCTTGTTGGCTGTACAATTTTCCTGGCCTGCAGACTAATAAGTTTTCAATAACTGTCTGGAAAATGGATTTATCATGGACGCACACAACTAATGCAATTAGGGCATTAACCCCTTGGTGCCAAGATGATGGATCGGGACCGTTGGCCGGACTATCTGTCGTCGCTCACCTAATCCGTATTAATTTTTGCGCCTCGTCCTTTGAACTTTGACACACCCTAAGACAGCTATCCATGTCAAACAGTTGCAGCGGCGTCTGAAAGAATGCTTTGTTTGTCTTTCATTATGTGGGCTCAGTTGGGGCGTGGCAGTGTCTTTGTTTCGGCACTGAATAAATTACATTTTTGTCCGACATGTAAGTCGCATTCATTGTGTCATTGACGCATTGCCTTCGAAGGGGCGAAAGGTCATCATTATTGACTTTGTCCGGCTTTTGAAATTCACTTATTTTATTATCAATATTAAATTACAGTTAAAATGCTTATTCGAATTTAATACCAATTAAAGTGAAATCGCTTCTAGGCATATTTTCTGTTATTCCTTCTTTAGGTAAAATATATTTTCATGTGATCGCTCAGTAAAAATGATGACTAATATTTTGCTAAATAGCTTTCTAAGGATAATTGCAATTAGGAAATGTATCTGTGCTGTTTGCCAACATTGCTTTAAATATTTAGAACTTTGTTTTATCGATTGGCCAGCGTGTTGGAGTTCGCACTTAATGAAATCATTTAGCGCTAGAAAAACACAGCACGCAATATCAAGCATACGCCATGTGGCAAAATTCATTGACTTCTGGCCACCCTTGGCCAAAATGAAAATGTTTAGTCAAGTGTTTCCTGACCTCCTGCAAGCACATACACACACATACGCAGAGCACATGCTCAACTGAGCAGCAGAAAATACAAAAACAAGCTCTTACCCATTTTCCCCAGGAGGCAGCTATTTTTAAAGCTTGGTCCTTGGACTCATGGAAATTTCATTTGCCGGCTCAGGTTCCCTTCGGCTGGATCGGCCTAACTGCGGTAATTACTCACACTTGACCCGAAGGGTTTTCGGGGCGGGCGAAATCAACTCGATGGCTCAGCTGCAGATAAATTGAAATATTGCAGCTATGCCTGTACAGTACGGCCGGGTAATATTTGGCAAAATGAGCCATAGAATGTTGCACTAGGCCAAACTTTCAACTGATGAAGTTTTGCAATTTGCAAGAAATGTTTGAAACCACCTTTTTTTCTGGGTCTATGTGGAATCGAGTTGATTAGATCGAAACCCAAAGTCGACCCCATTCCAAACCTGATTAAGTGCTTAACGATAATGCCATTGATTTTCCTTTTCGCCTCCCTGGTGACAAATAAAACTTGACCTGAGTTTGGCTACTGGGTTATTAAGTAAATGTAGCCCAACTTCGGTTTCACATAAATTCACTTGTTATAGTTCACTAAACCGACGCACACATACGACCAGGAATAAACAATACTTTATTTACAATGTAATGGCATATAAAATGGCTGCCGTTGCCATTTCTTGTGCTTTTTCTTTGTCTGTGCTCGCTTTTTCGGTTTATTTGCCGGCGGTCAGTTGCTTAATTTCTTCGCTTTTATTTGCCACAATTTCAGCTCTGCAGCATTGCCACATGTATGTGTGTGTCTGTATGAGGGCAGTGGGCGTGGCTACGCCTTCGCCAGCCCCCTGATTCATTTCGTTCCTTGTTGTGTCTTGCCTTTCTTATTTATTTTCGTAATAACAATAAATTACATTTTTCTTCGGTTCTCCCCCTTGTATGAGAGTAAGTGTGTGTGTGTGTGTGTGTGTGCTCATTTGCTAAGTTGTTTTATGTGGCTGTCGCTTGTTTGTGGCTTTTTGACATTATTTGGATTAAGAAAATAAATCCCGGCTGGACAGCAATTTTAATATTTTCATTCCACCACTCCAGTGCCCAGTAAACTTTGCTTTTTATTTTGCTTTTATTTTCATTTGGGCAGCCCAAAGTTTTAATCTACGGAATGGCTGCCTAGGATAGAAAGTTTTCCAACCTTAACTTGTCATTTCACCAGGAATACAATTAAGCAGAGAAAAAATAAGATCTTAAACTCTAGGTACAAAAGAAATCAAATTAAACTCATGGGTAAAAGGTAAAACGAGTTTTTCATAAACAATTCATGATGTTTACATGTACGTATTTTCAGTTAAAAAAAGTGAAAAAGTGAACTTCAAGCTAATAAAAAAGAAACGTGGAAGCAAATAGTCACTCTGTGTTTCATTAAACTAATTCAATATTCACACTTTTTAAGAGAGTACTCTTTCCATTAAAGCGTATCAAGTATTGATTACAAATTCAAAAGTTGTTTAAGTAAAATAAGTTCGGGGTATTCAAACCAATATTTATTACAAATCAACTTTAAATAAAAATCATGTTTACATGTAAAACAAACTATTTCAAATAAATAAATAAAAAAGTTTTTATGAAAACGCCCAATTTGTAATTTTTTCAAGCAGTAAAGTCACTCAACACATATACATTTTTAACAAGCATTGTTTATCCTGAAAGGGACATATGTACAGGCACATAAACAAAGTAAATAGAAACTCATAGAGGGAAGATAAAAGTACGACGATGGCAGCGAAAATAAAAATAGGATATGAGACTGCTTTTTACGCGCAACAATTCTGTCAAATTGAGGATGTCTCCCAGTGAGATAGGAAAAACACATAAACAAGCAGGTATACACACTCACACTCTCCAATATGCACACAAAGACAATCGTTAAATGGCATGCATTAGGCTTGGTTAGAATTTTTGAAAAGTTATGGCGGCGAATCAAGACTCGTTTTTTCTAGTCTTCATTTTAGGATTTTTGTGTGCATCGCTACAGTGGAACTTCTTTTAAATCGAGTTTTTCGTCAGAAGAAAATTATATTTTTTTTACCGAAAAAAAACTTTTTGTTAATCAAGTAAAATGTTATTTATTTTCCAAAAATATTAGTTGATGTTGTGCTTGTTTAAAGGTTTAACTTTTGTAGACATTATTTTAAAAGGCATTATGATAGAACAATTAAAAATATTTCAAAAAGATACAGTTAATTTTTCTGACAACCAAAACAAAAATTTGGATTTCATTTTCTCGATGACAGATCGTTGTGCACATTATGAAAGTTTGTTTATTTTTCTCCTTTCCTTTTAACTATAATAAACTGTTGCCTAGTTTTAGGCGCAGGCCGGGCTAAATGGCGCAGCTTAGTCTAATTGCACTCGGCCTTAATGCAGTTTTGAATACTGCAATGCCAGCGGCAGACACGTGATAATTTGGTTAATTTTCCAACAGCTTGGCTGGCATTTCGCACTAAAGTTTTAATTAAGCAGAGGCCACGTGCAGGGTACCCCATTTTCCTCCGGGTCTCAATTTCCCATTTCTTTTCATTTTCATTTTCTGCGGCAGACACGCACTCACGGCTCTACATGGCGTTCATTTATTCACTCATTCAAAATGCTAAACAATTCAAAAAATGTGTGTAACTATTCTCGCCCTTCCATTTGCCGCCTCCGTCTTTCCATTTTTCCCATTTCGCAGCAGCTAAATTTGTTGCGCTTTTGTCTGGGCCAACTGAATGTGTTTTCGTTTTGGCATTTTTTCTTATTTTCCCAACTCGGTTCATAATTCAAAAAGCTTCTGACGGCTGGCTTTAAAATGCCTGCGGCTGTGGCTCCCATGTTTTATGTTTATTAGCTCGTCTAATTGAAAAGTCTAATGGGGGAGTTTATGAAAGAGCAGAAAAATCCGCTACACCCAGGCTTAAAGTGCTTCGTGTTGCCGCGGGTCCAGGAGTCCTTCCAGCTCGAATTGCACCACCAGCTGCCTGATGGAGTCATGTATATCCGGATTGAGATACAGCCGCCTTTTCATGTTCATTCCGCGGGGTTGATCCGATAGCAGGGCGGCGAAATCCGCATCAGTCTCATCGGTATTCAGCAACACGGGCTGTAGGAGCAATCCGCAGTGAACAGCTGCAGAAGTAACGAAACTCATGTCATCAGCAGTTTCTTTGTACTTGTACTCAGAATTGTACTAGAATCTTCAGTGATTTTTAAGGTATAAATTGTATTCAAAATGGTAGAATCATTTTGTATAGAAACTGTATAGAGTCGTGCTTATAAGAAATAGAAGTAAAAAATATGCAACATTCAAATATAAATTATTTATGAGTACATTATATATCTCAGTGATTAAAGCTTCGAGGTTACTTACCATAGAAGCGCTTCTGTTCGGACTCCAGGTGAAACTGCTTTCGACTGTGTAACCTTTGACCTTTGAATCCAAGCCTCCTCAGCTCCCTCACAAATACATCGTGGTAGACACATCTCATCTTAACCTGAAGCTCGCTTCGCACTCGCTTCACGGCCGACGTGTTGAGCAGATGATGGATGTCCAGCGTGGGGGAGCCCCAGAATGCGTACTGGAAGTCAATTAGGAGGACATCGCTCGGCACGCCCTCCTTGTATTTGAACATCATGTTGTTTGTCCACAAGTCGCCGTGCGTCAGGACATTAATATGCGAGTCCTCGGGCTGAAAACAGCGAAGTCCCAGCCCCATGTAATGAGGGGCCAGGTCCTCCAAAAGCTTTGCCTGGCTGTCGTACCCAGGCTGTGTTTTCAGGTAAATGGCACAGGACTTCAGGCAGCCCAAAAAGAAGGCACTAAAACTTTCCGTATAGCGATTGAAGAATCCGCGATCATATTTGGTCAGGGAGAACTTATTATCTTTTACATGTTCCTCCAAAACAGCTGAAGCTGCCTGCATTTTGGCCAACTTTCTTAGAACCAAACTCACATGCGGCTCATCCAATCTGTGCAGTCGTGGTGCCATCACAAATCCTCCATAGCTTAGGTCCTCCATTATTAGTGCTCCTCGCTGACGATCAATGTGAAGTACTTTCGGACAAAGTTGTTCGCCTGCCAATTCTTGCAATTTGGGCAGAACCTGTTCGTAAATCTCTAGTTCCCGATTGTAAATATCATATGGTGCTTTCTTTTTCCTGGTCTCCGCATCTTCATCTTCTAAAGTCGTTTTGGCAATCAAATGCTCTTCAACTTGGCCGCCCAGACCATCGCTGTACACGAGGCGTATACGTGTTAATAAAGCCCCATAGTTTTCTCCTTTTCCCAGGGCCGGTTGTTTATCCACAGATTCCACTCGAAGTTTGGGATTCTGGTAATGCCGACGCAGTGCACTTTCCAGGTAGTCAGAGCCGATCCAAGCTGCCATGACTAAACCTATCGGACTAAAATTCTACACTACAGATTTCTGCTGCCGCTACTGATAAGCTTCCAAATGATACAACTGAAAAGCTCTCAGTTTACAACTGAACAATAATTCTATTTCTTATCGCTTTGTAAACATATCAGCAGTGTCTGTTAACAAACACTTTGTTTTTATTGCTGGTTTAAAAAAAAACTGCTGCTTTCGTAACTGTAAACAGATGTATATATTGAGGAATAGACGGGAAAACAAATTAAAAAGATTGTTCAACTTGATTAGTATAAAACCATTGTTTAGACACACAACATATGTGTACACTATTTTCTAAGATGACCATGTATTTATATAACTATACATTATTTTCCTATTTTTTGTAGATCATTCATTTTACGATAATTCAAGCTTTTCCATGTATCAAAGTTATGCATTATAGCAACCTAATTTCCAAGGCTTAGTAAAGATACATGACGATTGCTTGGCTAACTTTATTGCCTTATGAAATATATGCAAATGTATATATGTGGCTTAAATCGCCTGGGCCCATCAGCTGGATTAATCTCCTGCCCGCTTCCTGCCCATCTCACACAGTTGGCCTGAACCCTTCCAGTTCGCCGAATGCCAGTGTCGCAGTTCGGGGCTTAGTCACCCCCGACTCCGGACCGGATTTAAATTCCGGCTTCGATTCCGACTCCGGCTGCTGGCTGCAAGTGCTTGCTGTCCGGCGACTGGCGCACTCGTAGACGTAGTTGGCCAGAATAACCGCAGGAGGGGCAGTTAAGGTCTCTGCAACCTCCTGGACCGATGCTTCCATTGTTGCTGCTGCAATGTCGACGGCAGTCGATGCTGGCTTTTCAGTGGCTGTTGCGTTTCTGGGCAGAAATGACGGTCGATTGCAGCTGGTTGACCCGCTCGGAGGCTTCAGTTGCCACATGTGTCCTGTGCTGCGTAGACATTTGGCCTCGATCGCAATAACTACCCGGATTTGATAGGGTCGGTGTTCTACGTTAATTAAAGCACTCAAGACCACTTACCGAAAGAGTGGCCAAGCAGGCAGCAAATAAGAAATTTCCAAATCATATTTTACCTTGTTGCTCTTTGAATATCTCGTTCTGTTTTGTTGTTTTATATACAGATTTTTGGGTCAAGGACTGCTTTGACACCAAAAATATGGCACTCCATGATTCTTTATAAATTGTTAAATAAACTTAATGGGGTGAACAAAAATATAACTTGGTTAATACCGACTATTGCACAACATATTATTCGTAAATTAAATAATTTAATTCATTAATATTTTTAATCTTATTTTTAAATTTATTGAAGAATTTAAATGAAGTTATACTTAAAAGTCACCAATAACTTTAGAGCAAAAGTTTTCTAAGAGTTCAGATTTATTAAATATTCTTATCACCGGAGTATAGATCGTTTTGGAATTAGTAAAAGAAAAAAAACCTTTTTTCTTTACACTGTTTTGCAGAAGTTTCTTAGCCAAACTTTAGACACTTGTTTCTGTTGATGTTTTTATCAGCTGAGGCAGCGTCTCCTGGTGCAACTGAAATCCATTCAAATTGACGCATTGACAATTGTTTTACCAATTTCATCTCGCTTGTTTTTCGACAGTTGGCCAAAAAGTTGGTTCCCTCCGTTCTCAGCATCGTTTTGACAACTGCTAAAGCTGTTGTTGGTTGAATTGCCTTTGTTGCTGCATTTGTTGCAGCTTTAAGTTGCCGGTCTTCTTTTCTTTTCCATTTTTCTTCACTTTTCCCTTCTTTGCATAGCCAGAGCGCTAGTTTATCAAAACATTTTCAAGTTGGAGTGCGGCTGCAAAAACAAAAGCACCCAAGACATCATCGATTTTCTCAAGTGGAATGTGCCACGAAGGTTGGGGAGGGGCGATGTGGCTACAAGGAAAACAACTCAATCTCAATGCATGGCACTTAAGCAGCTGAAGGAGCAGCCACTTGGTTGCAAGGTGCAGAAACTTCGACGACAGCAGAATGCCATTTCTGGAAGGGCGCCAAAAGGGAGGCAGACATCGCTGCATCAAAGAAATGTCGAAGGGATTATAATCGCATTTTAAAGCATTTTACGATCCCCCTCACACACCTAAATTTAATATATCAGAAATTCCTATTTTTACAGTTTCATCAAATAGTAAGACCATTATATTCCTAACTACTGATATGGTATATGAGTATGATAGTATTTTTATTCAACCAAAAACAAGTCAACAAGTCTAGTCAATAACTCACTTCCATATCGCTGAGATAATTCATTGCAAATGAAACTTAACCCAGAAACTTAGCTCATTTTAATTATGGAGATGCAGTGTACTTGGCAGGTGATTTCGCTCATATAGACGATAGATGTGCTGATACTGAATACGAGGGAATAATAAAGATATTCCCAGAACGAGGGCTGCCTAATTAATGAAGTAAATTTTAATTATGTGTTCTTTAAAGATTTTCTAAAAGGGTATTTCAGAAATCGATAGCCAAAGCACCATAATAAATAAGTATCGCAAGATAATATTGCGATAGAGACAAATTTTAAAAAATGGGGCACAAATTATCATAAGCGTTTTTGGAAAAAAAAGTCAGGATATTAGTAATTGTTAATCAAATTATAGTAACAAATATAAAGGTACTTCTAAACATAGGGATTATTTTAAAAAGAATATAAATAAATGTATCCCTTTTCAAGTGATTTGGATTCGGTGGCAATTTGTTAAACGTTATTAACTATTTTGCTGTACTCTTGGGTGAGTGTAGTGTAACTTTTCCGGCGAACCTCGTGCACAAGCCCACCCCGAAGCTATGGCACCTCGGAGGACCCTAAACCCGGCCAAAACGCGGCACACGGAAGCGGGCCAGCCAAGCGCTTGGCACGTGCATTTCATTTGATAAATGTTGTCGTTGTCGCCGTCGCCTTTGCCTGATTATGCAGCGCAGCCAGCTATGTGTTTTGCCACTGCCCGACTTCCCGGGAGCGTCCTGCTTCCGCCGTAGATGCCAAAAACTTGCCTCGCCTTCCGTAATGCCGGCTGGGTATATCTTTTTATTGCACACGCGCCTGAATATAAACCGCAAAAAGGTGAGGTAGATGATGGGAGGTAAAGTCGCCCGGGTTTTGTATGCGGCATCAGGTTTCGCCTGTGTGTAAAATTTACACTGACATGAGCTAACTAGTCCTGTTCCCATAACGGTGTGAGTGAGTATCCGTGTGGGGCCGGGTGTACGGTATCTGTGTATCTTCAGATGCGGCACGTTGCCGTTGTAACTTGCAACTTAAATGCGCACGTGATGCGCTGCCTGCGTTTGCTTTATTGCGTGAGCTGCTCGAAAATTAACAAAGTTTTTCCTCCAGGTTCCTCACTTTTCCTTGTTTCCATTTCCAACTGACACCACACACTCTCAAAACTGCTGGAAATTGTAATTTCCAACTGTTTTTTATGTTGTTTTTGCTTTATACTAAAAGCTTATTTTATTGATTTGTGTGTAAGGTGAAACTGTTAATTAAAAATTGACTGTACAACTTACTACAATAAAATTTATATTATATTGTTTTCAATCCTTGTCCAAAAAAAATATAAAATGAATATCAATTTTTTTCTTTGTACGTGATATTTATATTAAATAAATTCGTTAGGTAAATTTATTTGCTGTTGAATTTTTCCTACACTCAGCATTTTTTTCTTTTTGACATTAAATATTATTTAGTAGCCATCCAAACTGATTGATTGTCTTAGCACCTTATTTTGATTACAAATATTATATTATTGCTAATTATACACCAAATATCTATATTTTTTTAAATCATTGTATAATTTATAATAATTTATTTTTAAAAAGTTATTTTTCGTTGTGTAGCTCACAATGTGAATGAAGATGCCAGGGAGACAAGTGCGAATGAGCACGACCTGGCATAATATCACGCATACGACACGTTGTCGCTGCGAATTTTTGATAGCTTCTGCAATCAGCTAAGAGAACGACGCCAATCAGCCCAACGGCATAACAACAAAGCGGAAAATGATTAAACGGAAGCGGAAGTTGGCAGCCTGCAGTCTCGAGTACACCAACTTTCGAATGACATTTTTCCCAAAGCCAGAAGTCGCTGCATTCGAATTATAATCAGAACGGCGGGGAAAGCTCGGTGAAAAACTTACGCTCGCGAACAGAAATTGAAAGTCAACACACACAGCGAGAGCGGGGGAATATCGAAATCGAATCACAGCATCGTCAAATGCATTTAGAGCTATTTGCATTGCTTGGCATTCCTTCTGCTCGCTGATTCCTGCTTCTTGATTCTATGCGATTCAGATTCAGAGGCAGCGGCAAATTCGCATTCAGATTCAGATGCAAAGCCTGTGCGCCTCGGCATGTGTCTCTGAATATTTTTCCCTATGCTTTCGGCTTTTTTGCTGGCATGGTGCATTGCAAATTGATTTTCATCGCCTTGGGAACATGCATTCGACTCGTTGACAGATATTCAACATCAAGTTTTGTAGTTTTTAGTTTCGTCGGGAAAATTTCAAAAATATATAAATGCAATTTTTTTAACTTCCCTGATTACCATTTTATCTGCAATTGACTAGGTGAAGAATGTCGGTCTCAAAGAGCCTTAAGGCTTACAATTATGTCGAATTAATAACGAACTTATTAAGTTTATGTTATGCTATAATAATTTTAAATTTCGCCACTCCCATTTACATATATTTCTTATTAATTATTCAGACGAAATCCGTTTTCATGACATTGCAAAAAATTATAATGCACAGATCAAGGGGTCTTTTGTTAATCAACGAAATGGCATCCATTTGGTGCTTAACACTTTTAATGAACGAGAGTAAACAAAAGTAAGTGCCAGAAAAGGATTTCGACCTGCATTAATAATGAGAATAAAAAAGTGTAATGTGTTTGCAACTGATTATGCAAACACATTCGAATCGGAACTGTAATTCGATGCAGAATTCACTTTTTATTGGTGTTAATTATTGACAATAACTATGCATTAAAGCGCAACAAATGTATGAATAATTGCTGGAACAATTGTTCGCGCATTGAATATTACGCATTCGAAATGTGTGGGAGCCATATGTTCCCGAATTCAATTTCCACTAAATTTCAACATGTTTTCATAACTAAATTGCTGAAGTGAAACTATATTAGAAGTTGGCTATATTTTCAGGGCAAAGTTGTTTTGGGAAAACTGAGCTGAAATTGAAGCACCAGTCACGTGTACTTTGTAAAAAAGAAACCTGAACCTCCTTGTTCTTTTTTCTTCTTTTAATTGAACATTTTTAATTTATGCACAATAAAAGCTGATTTACCGCTGGCTACCCGTTCAGCTAGAAAAAGTTCAACTTTAACTTTTTATGACTGACCCAAGCAGAAAAAAAATTTCCGTGAAGTAAAAGAAAAAAAATGATGAGCCATAAAAGCGACCAAGGTATGCTTTTTTGTGTGTGTCTGTGAAAGCTAAACTAAAGTTTTGGTAGAGCAACTTTTGGTTTTTAGTGCCGGCAGCTTGGTCCATTTTACAGCATTTAAGTGGCCATGAATTTCCTGGCCAGTGAGCATCGCATGCCAGCAAAACGAGCACGTGGCTCCATAAAGACAACAGGGATCCAGGATACTGAACCCACCCGGATTTTCAATTCCAAAAATCTAGCCACCTGCTGGCCCCTCCAGGTAGGCGCCTTTGTTTTAGTTGCGGTCATTTCCTCAGTTTTCCCGGGATCTCAATTGGTTTTGGTTTTAGTTGCGCCGTGGCAGCCAGAACACGTGAGCGCCGAAATTGTTTTGAGTCTGTTAGCACGGAAACGTGCCGGCAATAAATTGATCAAAGCCAAACACTTTACTAAAAGCAAAAAAATTATGTTTTGATTTTGAGCGGATGAAATCGTTTTATTTCACGAAGCCAAGTGTCAAGTTATTGCTTTTCTATTGGTTTTTTATAGAAAAGTGGTGAGCACTTAATTTGTAAACCTAAAATAAATTGAATTAAAGGAGATTTATTTTCTATAAAAAACAATATCCCAAAAAACCACTATAAAGGGTAAACTTATTTAAAAGGGAACTTATTTTTCTATTTTCCACTATAACGTATTCCCCATAAAGTACTTAACAAACAAAAAGAAAACATTATACCATTTAAAATAAAATTAGCCCACTTTTAATGCGATAAGTTCTCTACGAATATTAAAAATACCTTAACAAATAAATTATAAGAACTAATTTAATCACAACTGGTCAACCAAGATGAATATATACGTGGCTGCCATCCTTGCAGCAATTTCCGGTGCTTTGGGTGCTCCGCATTTGGGAGCTGATCCCTATCCTTATATATATGTTTGCCATCCAACAAATCCTTCTTGTCTGCTCTACAGGCCGTTTAATGACACTATGGAAAGGTCGGAACTGGAAAAGCGTAGTGGCTAGAGTAGTGAAAATAGAAGAAAGCCCAACATGTAATAAACTTAAAATGAAATCAGCTATACTTAGGTCACATCTTATTACAAGTGTTCTAATTTTACATTTGTGTCACAATGAAAAAATAAATCAAAAAGCAAAGCTATGGTCGTTGATCCGACTAATATATACTTCTTGTTTAGAATGGTTTACAATATTTAATGATAGCTTGCTGTTGCTAAAAAATAAATTGATGGTTTCCTGAAAAACAAAAAAAAATGTCGGCTGCTAAAAAATAAATTTGTTATATTAAAAAACTAATAGTTTTAAAATAATATAGAAGTCTAAGTTTAAATACAAATCTTCAATAAAAGTTAAGTCAATCGTTTTGTGGTACTTGTATTTGCATTTTATTTTATTAAAATAATTTGGTTACCCCTCAAATTGCTGTGACTGATATGATATTCTTAATAACTTTGAGGGCTACAGGGTATACAAAATGTAGCACAACGATGCATCACCCTGTCAGAGGTGGGAGGTTGTGGCACTTTGCATTGCATTGTTGGGCTGACAACTGCAATGAAATGACGAAGATGTATAGTTGCAAAGATGGGGCGAGTTCAAGAAAGAAAATGGGAGGGAACAGCAGGTGAGGCTGGGGCCTTTCCCTTGTTTTTACAACAGTGACAACAAACTGGGAAGAAGTCTGAGCGACAGCCACAAACAGAAGCAGACGACACTCACCCCGGTCTAGATCCGTGGCTCTGTGACATCCTGGCCATCTGCATCCAGCTTGTTTGGGATTTTCACATTTGCCACATGCAGTTCGCACACATTGCACCGGCTGACATTGATGTGACTTGCAACACATTAGACTAATGAAATTTTTTCATGTTTCTGAATGCCAGGAGGAGAACGGGCTTGGGTTTTCCCCGTACACCCCTGTATATTAGCACTCGAATGATTCAGGTTACCATTATTCCATCTCATAAACGTTTTAGGGGCCTGGTTGCCAAATTTTCTAGATGGCCCACCGAATTGGTCTACAACTCACTGTTTTAATTATATTCGACTCTGTCTTCAGGCGGGCACGGCTCATTAAAATGTGCTGCCTACTTTCAGGTGGGCCACGAAAAACATTCAAGTTTAATTGCGGCTATAAATATATTGCATGCTCTTTCTAAGAGTATTTCGTCTTTCTGGGGGTTAAGGTTTTAATTCACAATACATATTACAATATGTTCAGGAGTACGTATTCTGATCAGAATACATATTAAGTATGTTCATTTTCAAATCTTAAAATTATCTATTTCTAAGCGTAAAGGTAAATAATGAGATAGTCTATTAATTTTAGTTTTGGACCAAGTTGACTCTAAAATTAAAGAAGTCTAACAACATTGTTATAACAAATTGTGATACATATATATATGTAAAGATACGTACAAAATTAATAAATTATCACATTAGTTTAACATCAAATAAAATGATAAAAAAAACATTTTTAAGCATATCATTTTCTATATTAAATAAAATTATTTAAGCGAAAATTTGTATTTTAAAGCATATCTAACTTTCGCAACTGTCTCCAGTTATCTTCGATTCCATTTCGGCTCAAGTTGGTCCACGTGCTGACAGCTTGTAAGCTTACCTGCCCACCTTTTTAGCCTCTTGCAATTAATTTCGTTTTGTTGTATTTTTATAATGGCTGTGTAATTAAAATGCGGACAGGACAAGAAGCGAAATTTTAGAATTGGTGTGAAGGAAGCAGAGTCATGAGTGTGCAACACGATGCCACCGCATAATCGGCTACCAAATATCAAAGACCATTTTAAGCTTCATGGGTAAAAGGGGAAAATATCTCTGATTGACTAAATGCCACATTGCTTGACTGACAAACTGGCTGTCTCAGAGACTTTTAAGCTGACTGATGAACTACAGTTCAACAGAGAGTTCTGTGCGTCTCAAGCTCCAAATTCGTCAAGGCTCAGACTTCAAAACAAGCAACTTTTTTTTCTTCCATTCTTTAGCAACACTGAGAATAATCGTCAAAGTGAAATCCATAAAAATACCAAATAAATAATTAAATTTATATTTTAAGCCAATTTGACTTTCTATGAATAAAACCAATAATACATTTTCATTAATATTGATTTTAACTTAAAAGATTTAAACAAAATATAACAACAAAACAATTATAAATACAATTTTACGCACCTAAAAATAATATTCTTTCTCATTTTAGAGCTTGGCATCAATGGTCATCCTTTTTTTCTAAGTGCATAAGCTTTTGTCAATGGCTGCAGAAGTTCCAAAACTGGGCTCCAGTGTAACATCCTTACCTGATTCTACGCCATGATGAGCCTGCTGCCTCCTCCAGTCATTGCCATAAATCAACTCAAGTGCCTACGCCCCAGCTGATTTATTTTGCCCTGGCAACTCATCAGATGGTTACGGGCAAGAGGGGCGCTTGGTGGTCGAGGGTTGGGGAATTTGCCTAAAATATTTAACCGGCACTTGTGCACAACAATTCCAAGTTCCCCGGCTATATCTTCTTTTCTCTTTTCCTTTGCCATTCCCTCCTCTTTTTTTGGTCTTTTATTAAATTCTCAAGTGGCATTCGAAGTCGAATTTTGTGGGGCCTTTTTCCTGTTTTCCTTTTGCTATTTTCAAGGCGGTGGCAACGAAATGAGGAAAATTTCATTGTCAATTTCCATATAATGCACAATAATAATACAACAACAGGAGCGGGGAAAAGAAACAACAACCATTTGCGGCTAGTGATTACCTTAGACATTCTGCGGCTCGCAAATTGCGCTGTTCCCACTACCGCATCACCCGAGGGGATGCGACCTCTGACCTCCGACCCTTCAGCCCCAACATCACTGCTTCCCTAAATTCTGATTGTTGTTTCTGCCGCATAAGCGTTTTTTTGCCCTAAGAGATCAACATCAATGGAAGAACAGGAAGTTAAATTTTTAATTTCGTTTCGCTTCAGATGTGGCTTAAAATTGACTGAAAAATGTATACAACATATTATATAAGTATTATGAAATTCAATCAAAGATTAACTTTTTTAACGCACTAAAGTTAGATTATTAAATATAACCGCCCTTATGAACAATTTTCAGCAGCTATGTTTGCTTAAATTTTCTTTATGAAACCATAAAACAATTTAAGAATTTCGAGAAGTAATTTTATACAAAACTGAAGGCAGTTTATGCTTCCAATCTGAAGGCTTCCAGTGAAGCTATCATCTACTCTGCATTGTTAGTTCTTGCATTCAGTGTCCATCAGAAAAGTTTCCTAATTGGGCAGGCGATAATTACGTGTCTTCAATATCAGTATAACCGAAGTAACCAAACGCTCGCAGAAAAACAAATGTGGAAAAGCTTGAAATTACTAACCTGAAAATTCGATTGGGTGAACGTGGTGCATGAGTAATGCAATATTGTAATTGGCACCTGGTCGATCTTTGTTCTCCTTAGTTTATGCAATTAAATGCAAAATTACAGGCATCTATGTGCCCAGAATGGAAAAGTGGAAATGGCGAAAAGCTAAACAACAACATGGCCGGCAACTAATTAAAAAAACTTTTTCTCCTCCCAGTTTTCGGCAGCCTCCCCGTTAGGGAACATTTTTGGGCTAAGTAAATACACCCAGCGAAATGGATACCACAGAAAACCGAAAACGGAGAACCGAGAACGCACATCCAGACCGGAAACTCACAGAAGCCATTTTGTGGTCTCGTGCCACGCGTTGTGCTAATGAGATTTTGATATAACTTTTTGAAGCGTGGAGTTTAACAGGCAGCAGCCTTGAAAACTGTTGACAGTTGCCTAATTAAAAGTCAATTCCTTTGTCAGTTGCCAAAAATAACCAAAAACGGAGCTCAAAATTTGTAAAAATTGTGAAATCGTAAATCCAGGGCGTTGGATTTAATTTTGAATACTTGATGGGCTGGGCAAGAATGAATGCCAGTGGGAGAGTGGTTGTGATATCAACAGCAAAGAGCATAATTTATAAGAAGCGACTCACTGCGACTCAGTGTTGTTGTCATGTTGTTGCATGCAAATGAGTTGAACGAAAGCCAAGGGACCAACCATTCTGCATAGAAAGCTACCAGGATCTCGTCCCCCAGCTCCTGTTGCAGATTGAATGTTTGCCAGATATAAGAGCGTTTACAGCAGCAAAAAAGAAATGCAACTTTAAGTTTGTTTCAAGCTTCATAAACAGCATGGCTTCCCGCTCATAAGAATCTTCCTCACTTGTTTGTTTGCCAGGGTTAATTTCAATTTTTATTTCAAATAATAATTGATTTTCTTAAACAATATTTATTTTCTTAGAAAACAATTACATTGATTTTTACTTAATATCTATAAATTTAACATCATATTTTCATTAATATCAATAACATATTTTATGATGATAATAAAATCAATATATATTTATTATAAATTAAAACAAAATATTTACAAATGGAGTCCTCACTAGAGTGTGAGTTAAGCTCCGAGATTTTCTTGTTTGATGACTTAATATTTTGCTTTATTTTTAGCTCCTCTTTTTTGAATGCAACCACTTGGTGAAATAACATAAATTTCCGCTTCCTTCCCCCAAACACTTTACTTATTATGTGTTTTTCTTTGCGCTTAGCCCGAATGAAAGGCAGACTTGGCAAGAAGACGCTGAAAAAGTAGAGAAAATGGCAAGAAGGGGGAAAAGCCCAGCAGCTGACTGACATAGTTTTCCACCTCCTTCTGCTGAAGGTCCTTGCCGCCGCTTGTCGCCTTGGGCTTGGAAAGCATTGAAATAAATCTGAGCAAGTTCCTTAGCGGAAAGGAAAGTTTTCTTTTTGGCCGGTGCAAAAGGCGCTGATGGGATGAGGAATGCGTCGGCATCGTCTGCTGGTTCAGTGTCTCGCCGGAGGCCAGCCAACAGTGTTATTTACCTTTTCTCTTTGTTGGCAAATGCCTTGGGAAACTATGCAAAGTTCACTTGCAGTTCTTCACCAGCACTTTGCTTAATGTTTGTCCTGCATAATTAAACAATTGTCAGGCAAATTGTTGCAACTCCTCGTATGCACTGGCGGCCAGGCAAACAAAAGGTTCATTTGGCACAGTGACAGAGGTGATCAGGGAAATGGCAGTGGGCCGCCGGCTAAACTGGGCGGTACTTTAACTAAATGGCTGCCCGAAAAATTGCATTCATCCCACTCAAATGGAACTGCTGACACACATTTTCTGCCGACATCCACACCCAAGATGCTGGCAAACATTTTAAAAGCAACTAAAAAGAGCAAATGGCCAAAATGAGGCTAATTAAGTTGAGCTAAACAATTTGCCAGCGACAGAGGAAGCCGCTCCTCCAAATGGCAGTTGGCCAACTCCTTCTAGTTGCCAATTTGATTAACCGTTAATTAATTTCATTATTAGACAAGGCAAGCATCGAGAATCAGCCGATGGGCGGGAGTATCGCAATTAGTTCGGCAAACTTTCCGACAGCTGCGAACGGAAATTCACGAAATTGTGTGAGAAGCGTAAGCGTAGCACTGAGGAAAAGTGTCTATTACAATCAATGAGGTCTATTTTTATCTAAAAAATTGACTTCAACATTAATTTTAACGATTTAAATATTGTTTTTTCCTTTTAAAGACATAGTAGCCATTATCTGGAAAACTTTAAGCTGAAATAATATTATTTACTAAGAATTTCGGACTTGGAACGAATAATTTTTAGAAGACTACAACTTGAGGCTGATTGAACAGGCCTTAGCAGTCTCTTAACTTAATTATTTCATTACTGCCCTTAGTCAAATTATTTCTTATCAGTGTAATATCCCGAAAAGTAAGCGATACTGATGCCCATTTATTCCCGAAACTCATTGCATAATTCATTAGCTCAATAATTGCGAAATGAGTTTCGCTCTTGAAATTTGCATTTATTTGCTTATAATTTCCACAACAATGATTGCCATAAATTTTTAAAGCTTTTACGCAAAGCCCTAATGTCTGCGGTTTCTCCCCAAAATCGAAGTCATATCGAAAAAAAGCAGGACTACAAATTGCACAGTCAGAGAATAAAAAAGGAGATAAAAAAGTAATCCCAGAGCATACAAATTGCAGGGCATATAAAAAAAATACTCGATAAGGCAGCGGGAAAAACAAAATTGTGCTTAAAATTCACAAATAAAAGCCACGTAACATGCAAGTCAGAAAAACCGGAGGGGCAGGTTAGTTAGGATACCGGAACTCGGTCCGTCCAATGGGCAGACAAATATGCAAAAACTGTGAATTTGTATTTCAATTTCTGCAAGCGCACAACTTGCGGAAAGGGGCAGCCGCAAAAATGGTAGCCAAGTGGATGCGAGGATTCACCGACAGGTTGAGCAGTTGCTGTCCAGTTGTCGAGTCCTTTAGACCAGGATGAATTCTAGGGCTCTGGAACCGGTGGCTGAACTGAACTGACACAGCGCATTTGAAAATTGATCACCGGAACATCCGTGCGCTGACCGGAAATGCACAAATACTGGCGTGATTTATGCGAGTGTGTGTGCATGTATGTGTGGGCCTTGTGCATGTCCGCTTCGGTGCATGAATAACTGTTTTACATCTGACAATTGTTTGCAATTTCCAAATGATTTTCATTGACATGCCACTTAAGGCACAGCTTTAAGATATCAAGGTCCCAGGGTTAATAAGATTGATGGAGAATATTCTTTTAAACATTTATTCATCAAAAAATAATAGATTATTCTAATTAAGACAAACTCACTATGTTAATTTTAATATATTTTTTTTTAATATCATTATGGGTCTATGGTATTTAAAAAGTATATTGATTTTCGAAAGAACTTTAGAAAACAAAGGAAACATTTCTTTCCATCAATTTTCATATTCTACTTTTAACTGTATAATTTTTCTTCTCTAGGGAAAGACTTTAAGTATTCCCTTGCCACTCTTAATCCCCAGTCTATAGCTAATATTCAGTGGAATATTAATCAATGCAATCAATAATTCATGATCCTGAAATTGACAGTCACTGCCTGAGAGAGTGTGGAAAATTACACTTTTCCAAGACACCAATTTTCTCTATTTTCTGATTAGTCAGCTGTGGTCGCCACTTGTCTACATCTTACCCAAGTTGAAGTTGGCAAAATCACGTGGTTCTGACCATTTTTCAGCTGGCGCTTATTAACTTATTTATGTGTCAGGTAGCCAACGCCAGTAAAACCACCAAATGTCAGTTTAGCTCTGCCGGGCTTCCATGTCCTCTGGTAGTTATCTAACTAATGGAAAATTATGTTGTGAACTGGAAGCGAGCAACTGGCAATATGTCAAGTCTGTCTTAAAGTTTATTTCAACTTGACACTTGGTTTTGCCATTTTTTGCTCACATTTTGCGAGATGGCATTTTAGCTGTCGATTTTTCGGGGGAAGATTTGACAGCTGCACTTGGGATTTGTGTGAAAGTTTGTTCGGTGTTCAATTGCTTGAAAGTCTCGCCCGGAAAAGTTGGCCAATAACTGACAGCCCAATGCAGGGCTATAGATAAGCTCGTTTCCCACTCCTTCGCCAATGAAAACATTAATTATTTCAGCTGAAACACCAATCCGACCAACTTTCGTGACAGGCGGCGAACAATGCTGGCGATGACTTTATAATGAGCATAATTAAGCCACACAATGTGCATTTAAATTATAAATTAATTGAGCATTGAGTGGGGCCGGTAATAAAAAACCACAAACAATAGCGGGAAAATAAATTTTAAAAACTATTGAAACTGTTGTTTACATTTAGACAACTAATTCATTTATGAGTTAAATGAAAAGGCAAGCATAAAACAGAATTAACGGGATTAGCATAACGGTGTTTTTTTATTTATATAAATCGAATACTTAATCAGCAAATTTAAAACTTCATTTACAAAAACTTTGCCAAAAATAAAATTTATACAAATGTAAGCCCTAACGAGCCAACGTTTTATGACACATTTCTCACTGCAAAACGCTGACAATTCAATTGAATTGTAACTCCGATGGGCGGGGTTGGAAAGGAGTTTTTCCATGCTGTCATCGAAACCCCGCCCCTCGACAAATGAACAAAAAAAAATGGGGCAAACAGGAACAAAACTCTGGAAAAAGAAATTAAAACAAGCACCAAAAAAAGAGCGGGGGTAAAAGGGTTGTAAAGCATTCGAAAAAATGCAAATGTGTATGCCAGTGTAAAACAGAAGCTGAAACCGGGGTACCATCATATAAAAATGCTCACTGCAGCACTGTCTTCCCTCCTATTTTTCCACCATCCAAAAAGGACAATGAAAGGACAAAAAATGAGAGGTCGGAGGGGGGCGGGTAGGTGATAAAGAAGAACCCTACTGAATGACATGACTAAAAATACATAAAAAAAGAAATAACAAAACAAAAGAAATGATGAGAGTGTTGATGGAAACCAAGAACGATGAAGAGAGGAAACGAAGGGCATCGAAGTGGGAATGCATTCGCCAAAAGAAGGGAACGGGTAAAAGATAATGCAAAACCGAAAGAAAGCCCGGAAAACAGAAAGAAAAAAATAAATTGGGTTAAACTGTGGGTATAATGGTTGTGAGGAGAAGACATATTCAATTTAAATACGGAAAAAATATACAATTAGGGAGCAAAAGTAAACCGAAAACGGAAGGAGACGGAAACCTGGAGGGAAAATTAAAAGAAAAATGTATGGAAAAACTCTTTTAATTTGGTCTGGTATTTAAGTATTGGTTCCAGTTTCCTTTTTCAACTATACAAACGTACTTCTCTTGAGCATTTGGTACTGAAAAAATTATATCAATATTTAGAAAATATGAATAGAAAGTCTTAGAATTTATATTTAACAAACAATTTTAGACTCGAACAAGAAAGAACGCTATAGTCGGGTGCCCCGACTATCAGATACCCGTTACTCAGGTAAAAGGAGAGCGAGGGAGATGGAGATAGAAACTTTGATCACGCATAACTTTTAAACGAATGGTCCGATTTGAAAAATTTCTTCTACATTTCGATAGGTATTGATAAACACAATAAAACTGCATTTTTACTTTTCCGAAATATTTAAATTTATATTTAAATAAAATCGTATATAAGCGATTGTGGGCGTTAAAGGGGGCGTGGCACCTTTTCGAAACAAACTTGCGCTGCGTAGGAACTCCTAAAATCTGCATGCAAAATGCCAATCTTCTAGCTTTTATAGTTTCCGAGATCTCAGCGTTCATACGGACGGACAGACGGACATGGCTAGATCGACTCGGCTAGTGATCCTGAACAAGAATATATATACTTTATAGGGTCGGAAACGCTTCCTTCTACCTGTTACATACTTTTGCACGAATACAATATACCCTTTTACTCTACGAGTAACGGGTATAAAAACTAACGTTTATGTTCTTATTGTTATTATTTCTTAAAAATTAGTCTAATAATTAACATTTTTTAATATTAAAAAATACTCTGAAATAATTACAAAATGCCAATTAAACAACTAAGGTATTTTCAAATGTTACAGCATAGTGATCATCACAATGTCCTTTGTCGCGTCATTGAACATCGTATATTTACGAGAACTTTTTCAATTCTTTCCTTACCCACATTTTTCGTACCTTTTTTGCATGAAATAAATTAAATTGCACATTTGGTCGGTTCTGGGGAATATTCGTTTCTGTGTGTTTGAATATTTATATATGTATATATCGGCCCCTTTTGCACTGAAAGGTATACATATGTATATGAGCTTGCGCGGTATGCAATATATATAAAAAGCGAAATGCAGCCAATAAAATATTGACAGCCAGTTGACCAAAATGTAGCCAACAGAATCTTTGTGTAAACACGAGGGAAAATAAACATAAAAGAGCTACATTTGCTCGAACAACATCTCCAGTGCATATAAAGTAATACGGGTTTTTACGTAAATATTCCACAACCCATCTGAGCTGCAATCCGACGCTCATTAGCCGATTTTCAACAGGCTTAACTAGATTCCAGATACATAAATTACAAAACGCGAGTCACAGGATGTTACAATAAACAGATTTATAAATTGCTGGCAGCAGCCAGCAGCTGGCCATTATTTATGGCTATATGTTGACAGACACTTTCCCCCTTTTCTGACACCCTTTTTTTTCTCTAAGTTTACAGTGGGTCCTCATTTTCCAGGGCACCAGACTGTGCCTACAGGGTAGACACTTTTCCCCTCACTTTTTTGTTTGAATATTTCCCCACTAATTGGCAATGGCTTACTTTTGTGGCAGTCCCCTGTC
This sequence comes from Drosophila fuyamai, assembly GCA_018153365.1. Lineage (NCBI taxonomy): Eukaryota > Metazoa > Arthropoda > Insecta > Diptera > Drosophilidae > Drosophila > Drosophila fuyamai. The sequence goes on from JAECXW010000116.1 coordinate 10,919,443, forward strand.
CATTGAGGATTTCTTTTGAATTACGTTTTCTTTAAAAGATTGAGAAAATTTTAATTATTTGCTTTGCAGTATCCTTGAAGTTGGATGCTGAAACATGATGGGCCACACACCTGCGGCGCAATTTTCTACACTTTGCAGCATTTTTCTTTTAGCTCTCCGACATCTTATCATTTATCAGCAGTCGGGGAAGATCAAAAGCGAGGGCGAGCTATCAAAAGCAGCGATATATACTATAAAGAAGGGGGCACCGCAATTTCTCACCGTCCTGACCCCTCCCAAATTCCTATCTAAGCCAAGTCTCTGTTATGTGGCTCGAAATGGTGCGACTGGTAGCCATGCCATTTGCCCAAATGAAACTAATTTTGTTGATTGTACTCTCGCGCTGGTTGAATGGAGCACCAGCAGATGCGAAGATGCGAAAACATGAAGCTTTATAGCCATCGACAGTTGATATATGGGCGGTTGGGGCGTGGTCAGGGTTTTAGTGGCTGCTGCCAGTTTAGAAACTTTTCCTTTTTTTCGTATGTATTAAACGGGTTGGTCATGTTGTATTTTTGCTAATGCATGATTTGAAAAAAAATCTGATCCCTGAAACAGTTTTTTTTAGTAAAAGATTGATCTAAAAAATATTGATTACAAGTTTTTAAAAATAACACAACATCTAAAAATAATAAGAATAAAATGTATATTTATTCTGAAGATTTTAGAAAAGGTTATTAAGTCCAGGGTACCTCATCTGTCTTATACAATGTTCACCAGTAATCGCATTTCATTGTGTGCCCTGTCAAGTGAGATGTTCGAAGAAAATGTAGCTGTTGTGAAATTATCTTTAATTGATTAAAATCTCTTTGTCTCGTCGGCTGAAATTACCTCAGTTGTGCCGAGCTGTCTAATCGGGGCCAAATCAATGTGTAGTTGCTGCAATCAATCGGAATCGGCCCATCAGGGGACATCATCAATATAGATACTCCCTTTGTCCCTGGTGAATTATCAGAGCCAGTACCGGGCTGCATTGCTCTTTCGCCTTATGACATTTTATTATACCAATTAGACTTTTCCCTTTGCATTGTTTCATTCTGCTGCCTCGTGACAGACATTTCCCCGGGTTCATTGTTGCCTCCGGATGGAATTTTCTCGTTTCCTTTCTGCTCCTTTGTGATGGCCCTTTTATTCCTGGATTTTCCTCTTTGCCCTTCCATTTTCTTACACCTATTTCAGCAGATGACTGCTCAGAATTTACGGCTCTCGATTGTGTTTTAACATTTATTCATGGAGTGTGGGCAAGTGGACTGTGGACCGTGTCCTGCTTGTCCTGGTGCCACTTCACTGGCAACACACATTTCTCAAATGTTGCAACACTCCAGCACCGGTTGTTGTAGTTGCCCCGTTCTCGGCACACAAATGACATTTACATTTTGAGCACATAATGTTGGCAGAATTTGTAGCTAGTAGTTTTATTTTTTCTCCCCTTTATTTTTGCTACCTGCGACCAGCAGGAGCACTCTTGGCCCTGTAGTATTTTTTCGGGTGATAATTGCATACGGCGTCGTGCACTCGAAAACAGCAACAACAAGTGCCCTACAAGTTGGATGTTGCTGCTGTTGCAGTTGCTGCTGTTTCTCATGTTGCCAGCAACTAACAACTTCCCACTTATATAGAAGAACCTTCATGGCTTTAATTTCTGCACAGCCAAGCGAGTTTCACATGAGACACTTGCACTGAGAAAAAAACAATACAAACTATGCTTTCATGGCGTATCTTACATATTTGTATACAATTTTATATAAAATCATAGCCATAGTACTTGATATATGCAAGATTTAATACAAACAAACAAAAAAAACCAAGTTTGGTCCAAATTTGGTTCCAGTGCTCCTGAAAATCGACGGTATTTTTACCAATGTATCCCCGCCCGAAGGCAAATTATTGAGTGTCGAATAGGCAGCCAAATGAAAGAGAGAAATCCTGGCCAGCGGCTTAAGCCGTTTATCAAACGAACTGACCAGCAGCTTGACAGGCAATAAATTAGAGGACCTAAATATAAACAGCTGATACAGTTGCTACTCTCGACGGTGGCCTTCCAGCCCAAGCCCCACTTCAAAGAGATTTTCCGGGGAAGGCCGCTAAGTCGGAATATGTTGCCCCGGTTGCGAGGGCAAAAAAGCCTTTAAAAGCGTTGGTAGAAAGGAAAAGCCACTTTAGACGCATGTGATGCGATGATCAAAGCGCAAGGCACCAGACGAGGGCGAACTTTATTGAACTAAGTTTGTTACAAAGCCACCTGTAACCCGAACGGGGGTCAGGGAAGTTGGCAAGTGGCAAAAGGCAGACTGTGGTCTTAAGTGGCTAAAACGTAAGTTGGATTACAGATAAATCAGCATAAAGATGAGCAGCTAAAAATAGAGTGTTGCCAGGCGAAAGGCTAACAAGATTATGCAGTTTGCAAAAAGTTAGAAACTAGTGTACTCAAACTAAAAATACGAGAAATGTCACAATTCGTTCCAGTTTCAACCGAAAACGAAACGAATTACCTGTTACGAACCTATAAATATAAGCGATGCAATATATTCAAGACAGTCATGTCGTTAACTCTGTTTAGTTTTCTAATAGTCTTTGGTTTCGCCTTTTTGGGCCAACATCAAGCGAAGGGTAAGGAGACATAATACTAAAATAAATAATCTATGTTAAAAAAGTATTATTTTTTATTTTCACTTCTGCCAAGACAATATACATATGTATATTAAAAGCACACAAAAAACATCACACAGTGAACTTATAAATAAATTATTGATCTTAATTTTACTTAATCCTTTTAATGCTATTAGGTAAAAAAGGATTTACTAAAATTATTCATATTTATATGTATATTACATGTGTTTTCAGCTTTTGAATTTAACATAAAAACGTTTGTTAAGCCTTTAATAATGTAAAATTCAAGATTAGCTTTATTCAATTGATACTTTTAAAAACAAGTTATTTTATTTAGAAAACATATTAAAATCAACTTAATAACACAAATGCAACTGGTTCTGAAACCGTGTTTTGATCTTTTAGCAGACTGTGCTGCCGAAACCTCTGATATCTGGAAGGATGATACGAATTTGGATAAAGGCAGTTGCCCCTCGTTAAAGAAGATGGTAGATGAAACCGTGGATCCTGATTTAGATGATATGTTAAAAAAAGAATCAAAAATAGAAGAGGAGAATATTTTTGAGACGAAAACGGAAGTTCAGAATTCTATAGGTCAAAACATAGTAATAATTCTTCAGTTTCTGTGGCAGGTTTTAAATTGGTGGTTTGATTGGAAGTAATAAAAGCGTTAAGGCATATCAGTCAGAGAGCTAAATGCTATTTTTTATGTTTGTTGTCAGGATATATCAGAGTCAAGCTTTCCATTCCGTCTTTAGCCATTGTTTTTACGGCTTTGTACCCCACTGTTATGTTGACGTTCCACTCTTTTATTTCTTCAATTTTTTTTAGCTTTGTTCTGTGTTCTTAACCCCCCTTTGCATTTGGCAATTTAAGTTATGAAAAACGTTTCGTTTGGCTTTGTTGTTGAATTGTGCTGTATTGTGGCTTTTGTTTGCGTTGTTGCTTTGCATGCATTGCACATGAGCCGGCAGTTGCCGCTTTCCATTTGGTTTATTGCGAATTTTATTGTTTTACGGTAGTTTATGGCAAATGCCACACACCGAGCCATGTAAATATTTGTTCTAGGCCGGGTCCCCCGCAATTCCCTTTGTATTCAGCCCTGCACCATGCTGTCGTTTGAGCCCAATTTTCACAGAAACAGATAGAGACTCAGATACAAGCACGCTTAAATATGCACAAGTTGATAAAGTGAAATGTTTGCTGGCCCATTTCAATCAGTGTTATGCTGATGACCAAACTATAAAAAGGCAGAAGACATGTGCATACAGAGTTATTTCATCCATTTCCATACGGATTACTTTATTAAAATCGACGTGTGATTCTGGGCAGGAATATTTATTTTATATTCGATTTTAACACGACTGCAGAGTAAACGGACATTAATGTGTAAACTGTTACAAAGCGCTGAGTGAGTAATGAGCTTGTAAAATGGCTTTAATTAAAATAAAAACGATTCGGTTCGATTCGATTATTTACATTATTTGTATTTTTTAAGCATAAACAAAATTGGAGCATGCTAAACTGAATAATACTAAATAATTTCGAGAGGTTATAACTTTTTAATTTTTTCCCAAAAGTTTTTAGCTATATGTTAATTAATTAATAAATTCAATAAAAAAAATTTTTAATTTATTTTAGATCTTTTTTGTTAATTTATAAAAAAATTTAAATATAGCAGTTTGATTGGATTTTCAAAGAATGTATGGACTTACTGAATTCTGGGTAGATGAGGCACAAAACTAGTTTCTGCCTAAATTCATTTGCAACAAAAGTTAATTTTACTAAATTTGCCGAGGTTGACGGCGACTTCTGTTTGGGCTATTAGGCTAATGGGCTTGCACAAAACTTTAGCCAGCCCAGAACAAACGAGCAAACAAACAAACCAACTGCAGTAAAAACAAAGCGTGTAGAAATAATGTGCTAAATGAACAAAGCCCTGGATCCTTTTTTTTTGTAGGGGGCGTACAAATACTTGCAAAATACAAATAAAATTAACTAAAACTCAAACAAAAAGCAAACTCTGGACCAAAGTCCAACACAGGCGCAAAGCCCACCGGAAAATTTTTGGAAAACGCTCAACTCTGAAATAATTAAAAACTAATTAAAGGGGCGGACGGGTTGTGGGCGTGTGGCAAGCTGTTGTAAAACTTAATTAACTAAATGAGAGCAAGTGCAACAACAGCAAACACACAAGCGCTATAGAAGTTGTTGTCCAAGCACACACACGAGGCGTATGAGTAATTTAATCATGTTTCATGCTGTCCTAGCCAAGAGAAAAGGCGGTCCAGAGAGTTGCGTTTTGTTGACACCCACAGAATGCAATTTGCGCCACAAAAACAAACAAAGAAAATCTTGGAAAATGGGGGAAAATACAAGGCGGCAAACAAAAGTCAAACAAAGTTATATTCCAGATTGGATTTTAAGTTTTTGGATTAGTTGCAGCTCTGCAGATGCTTTCAGCATAATAAGAGCAAAAGCAGCAAAACAGGAAAGTGGAAATATTTACGATTTAATTCTTTACAGCTTCAGCGTCCTTGATTTTCCTTCTAACCCAGATTTTAATGGAAGGTAATTGGGTCAGCCGTAAAAATTTTAAACAAATTTTATATGTAGGTCAATAATTAACTAGCTACAAATTTATTCAAGTTGTGTTTTTGTTTAATCTAAGGCTACCTTTCTAGGACTTCTTGGGAAAGGAGTTAAATAGGATTTAAGCATCTTATTTACACTTTGAAGAGATTTTAAATTCACAAAAGTTCATGAGTCATAGACAATATATCTTCCTTTAACCCTCGAGTTAAAGATGCCTTTTCCTGAGGCTTTCACTTGCCGTACTCCCACCAGCCATCACATCGCCTCAGGGCAACATTCTGGTATTGACTTGCATATTTGCCTTTCCACTCCAGTCGAATCACCTGGACTCAAAACCACTCCACGCACGTGCCATCAAAGTGAAATAGAAACAAACAGGAGTGGCAATGGGGTCCCCAGGAGCCAAGGGAGTCGGGTTTGTTCTACACTTCTTTCTTTGCCGACCGGCTTAAGTGCGTTGTTTGCCCAGTCATAGAGTTCGCGTATATATAGACCGCACCATGCCAAAGGTGAGAGGCTCTCTGATATGCATAAACAAGGACCTTCTGGTCTTGACTTCGCTTTCCGTGCCCGTTCTGTTGGCCATTGATGAAAAGCGACAGCTGCAACGCACAAGATTGAAACCGGAAAACAAAAGAAAACTCCGCCGGCATTCATTTCTCACAAATGCCTGTGCTCATTGTTGGCCACAACTGATTGCAACCAGTCGCTGCAATGTATTTCCGTAGTTGCTCTTGTGATCCGAGTCCGGGTACGGATCCGCACATTGAAATCGCTTTGGCATAGACAAATCTGCGACTCAAATTGCTACCCGCGGTGATTGAATGGCATTACTTTCAAACTGGCCAACGATTTCTAGCAGCTGGATGTCCTGCTGCCAGTGGTCACCATTCACTGGCCAATGGCCACTCAATTGGATTTCAAAGCTATCGGCCAAAGCCAGGCTACATATGCTTAATTGAAATAGCGAGCGGGAAAAGCGAAGTCAAACCCAATTTCGTATTCATGAACGGAAAGTTCATTCAATTTATAAGGCCCGTTCAGCGTTCTACAAATCTATTAATGACTTTAACACTAACAAGGAAGGAAAGCTAACTTCGGGCGGAGCCGAAGTTGATATACCCTTGCAGAATATTCTGTAAATAATATTCTCCAAAATTATTCATATGATGCATTCTTAATACTCATAAAAATCCCATCTTCATAACTTTAAAAACACCAAAGTTATTGCATTTTCAATCGTTCAGTTATTTGGCAGCTATAGGATATAGTCGGCCGATCCCTATAAAATTTGGTAGGTCGGATTGATTGGCCAAATATAAAACCCATATAAAATCCCAACTTTCTAACTTTAAAAACACCAGAGTTATGGCATTTCCTATCGTTCAGTTATATGGCAGCTATAGGATATAGTCGACCGATCCCGGAGTGCAAAGTTTCAATTCGATATCTTTAAAACTGAGAGACTAGTTCGCGTAGAAACAGACAGACGGACAGACGGACATGGCTATATCAACTCAGGAGGTGATCCTGATCAATACTTTATAGGGTCGGAGATGTCTCCTTCACTGCGTTGCACACTTTCGACCAAAATTATAATACCCTCTGCAAGGGTATAAAAAGCGGAACCCTTTATATAAAGTCATTATTTTCAAAAACAACATTTGTTTAAAATTGAAATAGATAGAATAATGGTATTCTTGTTATAGTTTACACAATATATTCGAGATAATTTATATTTATTATGGTCTGATATGATAATAAAAAATATTTAAAAGCTTTAGAAATTCTAACAAATAATTATTCACAATTATACCACAAAGAGCTCAATTGAGCGTCTACTGAATATCTAATGCCGTCATCGATCTTACACAATACATACATGCTCATCAGCATTTTCACCCAAAATACTGTTTTTAGAAAGTTCACTCAGGCGTATGCTTAATATCATATGGAGTCGTTGCTCCAACTCAGACATTAAGAGATTTGCACATTGAAATCCTTTGATTGTGAGTCCTACTTCACTACAGAAATGCAAATTATCCTAATCCCCCAGAGGTCTGTTGCCTTTTCGATTGCGGCTCGGCTGTTGCCCTTTCGCCCTGTTTATGCCTGCTTAAAGTCAAACAAACATATTCTGAGCTGCATTTGCCACACACATTTGTGGTCGAAAAGATAGCTCTGTTTAACAACGCTAAATAAATACAATTAAGCTTAATATGATTAGCAAAGAGACATAACACTTATAACAAAAATTACTTTTCTTCTTTAGATTGCAAAAAAACCTTAAAAACATATCAAAAGCTGAAAGGGTAAAAAAAATACATATATTAAATTTATGTGCCCTTCAGAAGAGTAATATATGAATTCCTAAGCTTAAAAGCTATTTGAATCATTTTGCAAAACAAATATCTCTGCATAACATTTGGAACTATTGTTTTCTTCACAGCTATATATCCCAGCATCTCTGGTCCGAAAAGTCCACTCTAATCTATGCTGAGAAATGCTTGACAATGCCTTGTTGTGTGGCTCAACTTTGGCCCCAATCCTGAAGCCTTCGTGTCCTTCGTGGCCAGGATTTGCTTCTCATTAGCAAAAAGTTCCCATTGTTGGCGTCACTGGGGAGCGCACGTGTGAGAAAGGATGGCCAAGGATATGGGTTTGTGCAATTCGGTTCTCGCTCTCTCTGCACCCAAATTATGCAAATTGCACGGAATTTTGCATTGGATAATTTTCCTATTTGCCCGTAACGCTCAATAAAAACAAAATAAAAAACTTTTTATGCCCCAAGGGACCAACGATGGCATTAAATGGCTACCCAAAAAAAAATTCTCAACAGCTGTATAAATGCACCAACAAAAATACAAATAAAAATAAAATAAAAATGGAACAAACTGCGTCGCATTTAATTAAAAATGTAATTACCCATGCCTTTTCAACAGCCGCAACGCTTGAAGCCGTAGCCAAAGGACATAAAAACATTATTCGGGAAATTGTTGCAAATTTAATTGTTAAATCTTGTTATATTTACCGGGGCGATACTATTTTACGTCGTTGTGGTCGGATGGAATTTATTATTTCGTCCCAAATTGGTGCTAAGTAAAAAAGAATTTCACAACCATGTCAATGGTAAATAACATAAAACAGGCATTATAAAATGAGCTATAGGTAACTAAAATATTTTTGAAAATAAAACATTTTTGCATTTTTTGAGTGCATTTTGTATTATTAGATTTATATTTTAAAATTGGAAAATTAATATCAAAACGGTTGGAATTAATTTTTACCTAAGAGTTAATTTAAATTTTTAAATTATTATTTCCAGATCCTAAAACAAAGTCCCTTTGATTTTAACTTTTCTGTCGAAGTAAAAACGGATTTAATTTCATACTTTTGGTTGTAGAGAATCAAATTAAAAAAAAATTAATGATATTTACTCTTGCCTTTTCCCAGCCATGGATCAACTAACTGATGCTCAAAGAGCCTTATACCTCTCAATGGACGAGATAAGTGGACAAAAGCTGGCGGAATATAAGCTCAGCTTTAAACAGCTCAACAAAAACGAGCGCGGAGTGATAACCATAAAGGAACTTGGAGCCATGATCAAATCCCTGGGTAAGAGTCCCTCGGAAAAGGAACTAGAGGACATCTTTAAAGCTTCCGATGTGGACGGCAATGGGGAGATTGACTTTAGGGAGTTTTGCTTTGTAATGGCGAGTTTTGAAAATGAGGAGGAACGCGAAATGTGCCAGGTATTCAAGATGCTCGATAGAGACGGCGACGGTTACATCACCCAAAATGATCTTCTTTTGCTGGTAGAAAAAGCTGATAGCAAAAAAAAGGTCATTAGGCAAATATTAAGAGACTATGATTTGGACAGAGATGGACGAATAAGTTTTGCCGAGTTCCTGACAATGATAAAAAAGATCTTTTCGTACCCACCTGAACTTTAAAAATATTTTTCGTTTAAATGCAAAACTACATTTTGTATCAGTGGACACATTTTTATTGGATAACAAAATTATTAAATATTTTAATATGAATGCACAATCTATCGCACTATCTTTCACCTAGTTTCCAATTTTATCTAAACCTGACTGCACATCAAAAAATATGAGGATATATTGGCAAAGAACATTTTTTTAAATAATATTTGGAAATAAAGAAATAAATAATTGGAGAAAAAAAAAGCTATTTTTGTTACTGGATTTCCCTAGATCTGACATAATTTTATTTGCCCTGACATCATTGCTTTCAGTTTCAAAAGTAAATTCATTGTGAGCAAACATCTTTAAATTGGAAGACAAAATTTTACTCTGTTTTAAAGTATAGTTAAAAACATTTTTAGTTCAATTTTTACTGGTCCCCCAAAATTGTTTAAGATTTAAGATTCGCTATGGATGACTTTGACTTTAGTTCCCCGCCTCCGGAAGTGCGAACCATCCACACGCACAATCTGGACGACGAGCAACTCAAGGATTGTGAGGCGGCCTTCGCCCTTTTCGATGACGAGAATACCAAGGTCATCCCCATAAAGTTACTAAAGGATTGCCTGCGAGCCGTGGCCCATACTCCGCCGGAAAATGAGCTGCAGGATTATATCACCGAAATCGATACAGATGGATCGGGCGAACTGTATCTTAGCGATTTCCTATACATAATGTCAAAGCGGTACGAGAATTCGACCCCCGAAGATGAAGTTATTCTGGCGTTCAGGGTCTTCGACAAGGATGGATCTGGTTTTATACCAGAGACTGAATTCCGTCAGATCATAACTGATTTGGGGGAAGATATGGACGAAGATGAAATTGAGGAAATGATACGCGATGCAGACGCTAATACAGAAATGAAAATTGACTACGTTCGATTTGTGACTATGATGATGGAGACGTAAAGTTTGGAATGTAAGTATGTATTATTTTAAGACTCTTTAAAAATATAAAACTACAAATTAATTTCAGAATTTTTAATTCCCCCGAGCTGCAGAGATGTCTACCTGTGGCTTTATCCACGCGACGGATTTTATAATTCCTGATTGTCTTGATTTAACCTAAAAATAATAACTAGACGGTCCAGCAATGAACGATAGCTAACTCTTATATAGATTGTGAATCGAAATTCTTATTACAAATAAATTTAAGTAATTTTGATCAACAAAAATGTTACACAAGTTTGACTTTACTTTAAACTTCACAAAAATCATGACATTTAAATTAGTCTAAAATTTGTAGTGAGTGTTCAGCGACCCCCAAAATTTCCCAGCCCCAACCCCGTTTTTGGCCATGGACTTCGATTTCCTCACTCCGCCGCCTGAGGAGCGCATCATACGCACCCACAACCTCAGCGAAGATCAGGTTAAGGATCTTGAGATGGCATTTTCCCTGTTCGACGACGAAGACCACAAGGTCATACCTATAAAGCAGTTGAGAGACCTAATGCGAACTGTGGCCTACAACCCCAGTGATGCAGAGCTGCAGGATATATATACCGAGATAGACGCTGATGGATCAGGCGAGCTATATCTTAGCGATTTTCTGTATATTATGTCTCTCAGGTACGATAACATGACAACCGAAGATGAGATTATTGCCGCCTTTAGGGTTTTCGACAAGAATGGAACCGGTGTTATATCGGAATCCGAGTTCCGTCACATCATGAAGAACTTGGGAGAGCAAATGTCGGATGATGAGGTCGAGGAAATAATTCGCGATGCTGATTCCGATAATGAGGGCAACATAGACTATGTGCGATTTGTCAACTTGATGTCCACCACATGAGGCTAAGCAGGCTAAGCAGGCTTTGCGTATTGAGACCCTGACTTTTCATTTTCAAATCAGTTTCGGCACGTTCTCGCTCGTAAATTCTAAGACGCTGTCGCCCTAAAAGCACCTTGATATATTGTTAGAAACCTGTGAAGATGTCTGAGTTAACGGAGGAGCAGATTGCCGAGTTCAAGGACGCCTTCGCCCAGTTCGATAAGGACGCTACAGGAAAGATCGCTACCCGTGAGTTGGGTACATTGATGCGTACCTTGGGTCAGAATCCCACCGAGGCGGAGCTGCAGGATCTGATAGCCGATGCCGACAACAATAGCGATGGGCAGTTGGACTTTAATGAGTTCTGCGCAATAATGGCCAAGCAAATGAGGGAAACCGATACCGAGGAGGAGATGCGCGAAGCCTTTAAGATCTTCGATCGCGATGGAGATGGCTTCATTTCACCAGCGGAGCTCCGCTTTGTAATGATTAATCTTGGCGAAAAGGTCACCGATGAGGAAATCGATGAAATGATCCGTGAGGCTGATTTCGATGGTGACGGCATGATTAATTACGAGGAATTTGTGTGGATGATCAGCCAGAAATAAAAGGCTGGTGACCAATTTCACATCAATAAAATAATAAATGGGGTCACTGCAAAAGAATTGTTTTCGAAATCTTAAAGGGTTACTAAGGAAATATGCTGTTATTTGTAACTACTATGTAATATGAAGAGATGATGTAATTAAGACCTAAAGGGTATTAATGTGCTATTTAGTTTGTACCACTTCCCAAATTAATGCTATTGCTAGCTAATCCTTCTACTTTGTAGACCAAGAATTTTTCAAGCATATCCTACTCTTAACAATTTTTGATGAAAGTGCCTCATTTCCTTAATTGTGGTTGGTTTAAGAAATTTCGCTCTCAGGTGGAAACTTTCAGCATGAAACACTCTGCGTGGTTTAAGTCCACCTTCTCCTTTTACTGGCAAGTGGTTTTTGCTCCCACATGCGGCTCCTTTGCGGCCAGACGAACAATTTTCCTGTTGCTTAAATTCAATTTGCTTATGCATTAAAATTAAATTTTACTGTGGGCTGAACGGCCCCGTTTCGTTCTCCTCGTTCTCCTCAGCCCCCTCGGGGCTGAGCCTTGTGTCTGACTTTATAAATATTTTCGGTGTGTTCGGAACCACACGCATATATGAATTTTCAATTTTTTGGTGTACAAGTTTCGGTTTCAGCTCAGACATGTCAAAATGCCAACTTTCTTAATTGAGAGTCCACAAAACAACGTGAGCCGTATCGAGACCTTAAATGCAATGTGCATCCGCATGGAATAAGAACAAAAGCCCAGGCAGATTCCAATTTCAGATCTGACATCAATAAGCACTTACAGTGGCATAAATATTATATATATACTCGAGAGCTGGCGAATATATGTGTCAATATGCGGTCCAAACACCAGTACGACATCGGCACTTCGCCACCTAGCCACATAGACTATTCGGTTTTCAGTTGGCAGAATTCACAGGACATGTTCAGTCCATCGAGCAGAGGAAATTGAATTTCTGGGCCGGACCCCCCTTAGATGGAACATTTGATAGTCTGGGGGCACTGCAATATCAGTGCAGGATATTTGAGTGGCAAGCAAATCAGAAACAAGAAAGAAATCACATTGGATCCAAGAGTTTTCTTTGAGTTTGATCTATGAGTTTTCCCGAAGCTCAGACATTAAAAAAAAACAAATGAGTTTGTTTTCATATATTCCTCCAGCCCCCTTTAGCGTCATATTCCATAAAGTCCCTCACTAAAACCATGCATTCGATTTTATCAGAGCATTCCAGCATCGTTTTGGTTCAATTTTTCTATACACATAGAATTTTAATTGGGTTAGCCTATGCTTAAAGTCAGAGCACATTTTTTTCAAGATACTATATTGAAAGTTAACCTTAATTTAAAACTATTTGCTTTGAGTATTATTTTTGAAGATAATTGAATGTTTCCTAAAGGAGTATTAGAATTTTTCCAAGACAATAGAAATAACACAAGCCATACATTTAACGTAAAACTGAAATGGTTTTAATTCAGCTCTTTTTACAATTCGCTTTTATATGTATGTATAATGATTCATTTTTTTTACAACATTTTCTAAAGAATTTAAAAATCAAATTTATTTCTTAACATGAGACACTAAGTCTTTGTTTTTCTCTGTGTGCAGAAAACGGCCGGCATTTTGCTGGCGAAATTTTCATGCACATCGATTTCTTCTAGAAGACTCTTTTTTTTGCGGCTTGCCGCCCACATTCCGCATCCAGAGTGTCATTTTTGGGAGGGGATAGTATGTGAAGAGTTGGGGAATGAAGAATGGGGAATGGGGAATGGGGATTGGTATGGAACACTTCCGCACAGGCACTTGAATACGCAAAAAGGCGAATGCAAGTGACGAGGTCCATGAACAAGGACGAGTGTGCCATGGTCGAAATAAGGACTTTAATGCCAGGGGACGAATCTGGTGAGCACCCACACTCTGGTCAAATTGCGACTGCGGTCCTGGCCACATATACACACAGTTTAAACTGTTTAAGTTATCTGTTATCTCTAATTGAGAGAGAAATGTGTGTGCGTGTTTAGGGGCTTAAATTTTAAGTTGTTGATTTTATTACGCATACGCCTAGTGGCTGTGGCCAAGGCCCCTTTCTGGTCATAACAAACTTACCCGCTTAATGACGGAGCTTTCTCGGGCCCTCAATCAAATGGGTGGAAAAGCCGAGGCTTTTAGCATGGGAAGCTGGCAAAAACCCTTTTCGGATTAACAGATCAACGCACAAATGACCCGAGCAATCGTCTTGGGTTTTCCCAGTTCCCTGTTTTTTTCTTGCCTGATTCCCTTTTTTTTGCCATTTCGATAAGGCTTTAAGCTTATCGGGGCTGAAGGACTTTGACGACCCAATTAATTCTTGTTCAACAACAGACCTAAACAAAATGTTGCCACATGCATTGTAAGACTACTTTTCATGTCAAGGAAAAGCAAGGGCAGGAAAAAAAACTAAGTGAATAAAGTACAAAAGAAAATAAAAATGAGAAACTCTTGAACGTTAAGTTAAATTGCGCGGAAAAGTTATGCGGCCCTGCTGCCCGGAGTTTTTCTAACAAAAAAAAACTTTGTTAAACATTTTATTCTACAGAACGCTCAGCACGTTGGCTTAGCGGAACTACTTGAAATGTAAAAATGTTCAAGCCGGAGTTGAAAAGGCAAACTTGGCAACAACTTTGAAGGCTCACATAATTATGCGCATTGCATCGTCACGGATCCTGGGTCACATCCTCCTCTATCACCTGCTCCTGGTCCCGACCAGCCTTTCAGCCAGCTACCAGCGACCCTCGAATTGCCAGCAGCATCAGTCTAGATCTCAGGAAATGGATCAGCCCGATAATCTCCCCATGGGTCTGGGCCACGGCAACTCCAAGCAGACCGCCTCGAACATTGCCCAGAAAGCCGCCCAGGAGGCCAAGAAGGCGTCGGACACCCAGGCACCTGCCGCTCTGGCCGCCGCCCGCCAGGTGAAACACCAGTTGGCCGAGAAGGCCATCGCTGCGGCAAAGGCCGCCGAGGCTGCCTTGGCGGGAAAACAGCAGATCCTGGAGCAGCTGCAGGACGAGGTGCACGAGGCGGAGATTATCGTCCAGGAGGAGAGCTACTCGTTGGTCGGCTCACAGGTGGGGTTAAACAATTGCTATCGAAGTACATAACAAACATAAACGACCGTGACATGTCTTATTTAAATTTTTACTAATATTATATGCCATTTTTAAAAACAATTATTTTCAAATATGTGAAAAGGGATAAAAGTTTTTGGAATTAGTTATATTTACTGATACAACTGGCTGTTAATTCGTTTTTTAATTTTACTAAATATTTAAAACTTCAATCACTTTATTTTCAGGCGAATCTCAATGCCGCTGTCGCCACTGCCAAGCAGGCGCAAACGCTGTTGCAGACGCTGCAGAGTTCGGTGAAAACCGCCCAGGACGTAGTAAGCAATGCCGAGGCGGCTGCTTCCGGTGCTCAACAGGAACTGTGCGAAAAGAACCAACTTGTGGATACCGCTCGCCAGCGAGCGGAGATGCTAATGCAACAGCTGCGCTCCGCCAAATTGGACTACACCAATACGAAGAAGGCCGCTTACAGAGCCGCCTGTGCCGCATCCGAAGCCAGGCAAAAAGCTGTGCGAGATCGAAGATCCTCTGGGGAGCAAATAGGGGGAGCTTCCGGAGACCAACAGCAAATGGTGCAGGAACAGGAGCACCAGAGGCAGGTGATAGAACAGGAGCAAAGAGTAAAAGGACAACCGGAAGATTGGGAATACAACGAGCAGGGTAAAGCTATATTTTCTAATTGAAGTCTGAATTGAAATAAGAGTTATTTGTTTAAAGTAAACAGCACGATTGTTGTAAACCAACATACAAAAACAAGAACTGTTTTATTTTACACATATTTTAAAAAGATTTAACTTTTTTTTTATTAAAATAACAAATTGAAAATAAATGAATTATTAAAATTATAAGAAAAATAAGTTTTTCAGCAAAGATAACATAATTGTTTTCAATATTCAAAGAGCGAAAAATTGAACAAAATACCAAAAGTAACCACTAGTCACAGCAAAAACTTTAGCCCGCAAAAAACAAAAGTTGCTTTACCAAAAGGTATGATTTCCACAGCAACTTTATTTTAAAGTTCATCAGACGCATAACCCCTTTTTCAGATGGAAAACGACGGAACATTTAAACTTCCTCTGCCAAACGCCTTGGGGACTTTGGTATGCCAATCGAAGCGTTAGGAACCGCAGGACTCCAAAAAGGCAACATGACTGTGCCAAAAAAGGACACCAAACCCAATTGGCTTGTAAAACAATTTGACCAAAGCTATTTTGTTATAACTTTGGGTTTTTTCTGTTGTTTCCCTTTTTTTTGCTTTTCACTTGTCTTTTTTTTGTTGTTTGAAAAGAGTGACAGTGGAAAAGGGCGTGACACAATGGGGCGCATTACAAAAGTTGGCAACACACGTTTTCAATAATGATTAGTTTCGGGGTTCTCATCGGGGAATTGACAAAGAATGAGCAAGGAACATAAAGTTTAAAGTTTTTCGATTCCCTTAAAACTTTGCTTACATGAAATGGCAATAAATAAATGTTGGTTGTCAGCGTATTAATTGGGTCATCAGTTGAAAAATCCAGAAAGTTGTTCAGGAAGCTGAAGGATTCGATCCGTAAAAAGCTCACCAGGGAGCAGTTAAAATAACGTGCGGGTTTTCGACTATTTGTGGCATTTATTTGTACACGAATTCCCCAAAGCGTGCGATTGGTACTCGAGATAAGAATTATCATGCATTAACTAGCAGTCAAAGGAAGCTATCGCCAGTTCGGTTTATGATCTGGCCTCATAAAATCTTTCTGAGATAGCAAACTAAGCCCAAATAACTACCCAATTTATAGTTTGGCTACGTTTTAAGAGCCCTTGCCATTCGCCGTTGACAGGCAGACAAAAAGGGTTTAACTGAGAGGCAGGTTTTGTCTTCCTTGTCCTGTGAAGCACAAACCCATTGCTACACGGGAAAAAATTATTAAATTATTAAAGTTGTCCCAAGAAGAACATTTTCAGAACAGGTCTGATTGTTAACATGGTCTTTTATTTAAATACGTTCATATATTCAATTTAAGAATTCTCATTAGGAAATATTAAATATTTTTATAATACTCACCATTTCTTAATAGTTAACTTAAGTGAAATAAATTTTTATCAACGCTTTTGTTCAAACCAATTAATTTTTCTCTCTGCAGATTGAAGTCGAGGCTTTTAGGGAGCATTAAGCCGCATGTGGCCAAATCATCGCCGGAACAGGACCATTTTCCCCATTCCAGACATTCAGCTGCCAGATGCCAGGACCCACATTCCACACCACAGCTGCCCAGAATCCAGAATATTTGCTGACACTTTAATGCCAAAGCAATCTGGCAAGTGTTGATCGCCCGAACAACTAAATAAACTACTACTAAAAGTCAGCCCCAGACCATGTCAGTCAACAGTATCAGCATAAACCACAATGCCACGCCCCCTCTTCCTGCCCATCTAACTGCAAATCCAAATCCAAATGCCTGCCCCACAGACACGCCTCGAACTCAACCGAAATGTATTCATTTCAGCTCTAGAAATCACCAAATTCAGATGGTGCCAGTTTTTGTTATCCGGGGTCCGGTTTCCAATTTGCGTTCTTGCGTATTTCAGGGAACAAATCAAAACAAATGAAATGAAATCAATTCAATGAAGCAAATCAAATTTCATGCGTATTCCGTCGCTTTTACCCAACTTTTTCTGCCTCTGTTTCTGGACAATAAAAATTTTCGGCCTCGAATGGAAACCGAAACCGAGTAAAACCAAATCTGTTTCTGTTTTCGGGAAATATTGTATTTATGGTTGATTTCGGAGTGTGGGAAATAGGCGTTAAGTGTGTGTGTATGGCCAAGACCATAAAAATCTCTGGCAACAACATAATTTGTGAAGTTCCCTTCAGTTTTCCTGTTTTTCTTTTTTGTGTGACTGGCATGCAAATGAAAATCGACAATGGCATACATTTTTGGGTCTTAAATTGACTTTTGAACAAATACAAATGTTGCAAACTCCAGGCTGAAGAGCTGTCAGAATCAAAAACCTAGGCTAATCAAAGAGTCAATTTATTCCGCTCAGTTGGAGGTCGATATCATCGCATATCATTTACATTTTCACCTAGCGGCGCCACCACAGCTGTGAAAATTTTCCATGGTGCCATTCGGGAAATTGTTTCCCATTTACTATTCGTTTTAATGGCAAAGAAGCCCCTGATATTTGCGCATTAATTTCATATCATTAAACATTTGCCCGGGTATTATTATTTACCAAACTGCTATCGAAAGTGGAGGAGAATGGGAGCCCCCAGTTAATTGGAAATGTATTCAGGTGGGGTGGTTTTTGGTGGCAACATGGGTTAAGTGTTATGTACCTGGTTTCGTATTGAAATTTATGCGAGTGGCGAACACTGAATGGCGCAATGTGTTTGTTTAGTTTAATGACGGTTATTATATTTCCGCTAATTAATTGTTACCGATGATGGCAATGTTGTTCTTGTGAAGACTATTATCTTGATTAAAGGTTATGAATATACATATTGATTAATTGCTCGCTCACTGATTGATCCCTGTCGGAAAAAACACAAAGCTTACTTTATTGAAACTCACTTATCTACGTTAGTTTTAATCACTTATTTTTTTAATTAACAGGAAAAACCTATCGTCTGTGTAAATTATTCAATCCACAAATAAATATTTTATTACGTGTATTGCAAGCATTTGAGTTTATAATTGAAAATTAAATATTGCTTGGCACAGATAGAACTCTAAAACGCTTATATATTTTTAACATAATTTCGAAAAAGTTCGGATAGGTATCAAACTTTCAAAATGTAATTCACTTAAAACTATCTGCTGCATTAAAATTCTAATTGATTTATCTTTATTTCCCCTCCCTTATGTATTTAATTTCTAACATATCTTACAAAGCTGTGGTGTTACCTAATAAATTGTAAGTCCCGCTGGTAGGTATAACTCCCATTATGTTTGAAAACTTTCTTTCGGAAAATGTTACTTCCTTCTTGGGTTTTAATAAAAATCCGCCAGAAAAGAAAACTTTGACGTTAAGCAAATGCACCCCAGTGGCAATGGTGAACTTTATAAAGAGTGAAATGGGCTAAGGGAAAATATTAATTTTCCGCAAACAGAGACAGCGAAAGGGTGTGCACCCCCGCCCACGAAAAACTATGAAAACTCATTTAACAAACTTGCAGGAGGGGGTGCAAAAAAATAAGGGACACACCGAGGAAAAACACATCGCCAAATGCAAAACTTGTGTTGACACGACAACTGCCCCGCCCTCTGTCCGTCCTTAGATCCTTCGCCAGGTGAATGCCGATGTCTCCACGGAAAAGTGGATTACGAAAAGTGGAGGGTGGGATGCACTGAAACATGCACAAATTGTTGCTGCTGCCTTTGCCATTTCACTGACGGAGTGACAAACTTCGCACGTTGCACAAAAGACACTGGGAAAACTTGAGCAGATTACTCAACGCACCCACTCGTATCTCACTCCCCCTCCCTCGGCAATATCAACCTTTTTTTTATGGGTAACACAAACCCGGTACTTAGTGAAAAGTGAAAAACCAGTGTAACAATGTTGAGCTTTTAACGGTAAATTGTTGCAAGAGCCAGAGACCAAAAGACAAAACTTTTTCTTTTTACCGAATGAACAACAAGAAAGTTGAATGAGGTGAGCGGAGATCGAAAGGTGAGGGTGTGGGTTGGTCTGGGTAAACGAAATGTGTCAAGTAAGTGCAATGCTTCAAGTTGAAATTTATGCAAAGTGCGCCAGTTTAGGGGACAAGTCCTCCAACTGCCAACTGAAACACAACTCCACTCCGCTTTTCCCACCCAGCCAAGGCACTTCAAATGCATTGTAATTTCAATGCGAGCTCGACTGACGAAAGCAAATTCCAAGCTCTAACAGGAATTATTTGAAAAAGTTTTTCGCAAAAAAATTAGGCTAAGAGAATGTCTGGGATACGAAGTCTATATGCTCTTGGGGTGAGAAATGTTTTTAACTTTCCTCCTTATTTATGTGATACACCTATATTAAGGGTAGGTCGAGAAATATTTATATTATCGATTTAATTAACTTCTCAACTTAAAGATCATTTAAAGACATTTAAAATTTAATAAATTTATAAAATTATTCGCTTAACTAGTTGACCTAATATTTCCAAAAATATACTGTAAAAGTATTGTGAAATAGAGTATAACCATAAGAAATTCACGCAGCTAGCTAGACTTCATAAAATTTTTTCTTGCGTCAAACTTTTTAATTAGCAGCGAGTTCCCAACGAATAGTTGCAACTGCAACAGCTGCAACTGAAGGCCAGCTAATGGACTAGAACGGGGATTGTATAGGACTTTAAGACAGGACTTGGAAGGATGGTCAAAATTAAAGTCATAATGAACACTTTCTGGAAGGGACTTGCCCTGCTGTCAATTGTCCGCAACTTTTGGCCGAGGCCATCGTGTAGGAGCCAAAACCAATGAAATGGCGCCCAACTGACAACGCAGACTGACGGCCTAAGCGCTTCTCCAGCTCCAGGATGGCCAGGATGTCCGCTGCTCCTGCTCCTTGCACGGAACAAAAATGATGTAAAATGATGTCAGTTGTATTTAGTATCACAATGTTAAATGTTGCAAACTTAATGATTTAAATCTAGTTTCTTAAAAAAAAAAGACAAATAAATTTGAAGGCAAATTTTGAAACAAATCAAGAAGGGAGTTAAACCATCTTATGTCATCGCAAGCTCAAGAACAAAATCCTAAACCAACTATATTTTTAGAGTTTGGGACATAAAGAGTTTTTAAACCATTTTTACTATTCACATTTTCTATAAAAATTTAATATTATATTTTAAAGCATATATTATTTTACAGTTTAAATCGAAGTGATATGAATTATTTTTCAACTTAAGTTCCAAATATATATTTGGAAAAGACATAAGTG
Source organism: Drosophila fuyamai (assembly GCA_018153365.1). Lineage (NCBI taxonomy): Eukaryota > Metazoa > Arthropoda > Insecta > Diptera > Drosophilidae > Drosophila > Drosophila fuyamai. Next base: position 10,940,063 of record JAECXW010000116.1, read on the forward strand.
ATTATCCATAAATGAAACAGAAAAGGAAGTAAACATAAAAAATTAAATATTTTATTTTTCGATTTTGATACTTTAAAAACAATGAAGCTAGGACGATATTCCAATACATTTTATCTATCCACCATCTGTTAAGGTATAAAAATAATAAGCTATTAATCTCTCAAGGCAATTTGAAAATTCTTTAGTTATTTTTTCAGTGTGCTCCGGACTCGAGTCCAGCTTGAGCTGTCCGTCTGGCTGAGAATGAATGACATGCAAGTCTGTTGTGTGCGTGATCCATTCAGCCCTCTCGACGTTTGTTTGACGAAATCGCAGCTGAGTGGTGCGGCCGAAGGAAGAAGGAAACGTTGTCCTCGCACGCAACATTTGTCCCACCGCAGACCAATTCCCGTTGATGAGGATGTGGAGCAGGCGGTGAAGGAGCCGCACCACTTGGTTGGCTGTCTGTCCGTTTAGCGATGTCACTTCAAGTTCGGAAGGGGGCTGGGGCAATTGACTGTAAGTAGCCAGGAGCAGGACCTGAAAAACGAAGCAGGATCCGGATGCTGAACCGGCAAAGGACTTGGGACTCGGGCTGCTGCAGCTTGCATAGCATTAGGATTAGAAGTGTTTATGCAAATGAGGACAACTTTGAGTGATTGCACGGCAGGCGCTTAAAAGACAGGAACTTGACTTGACAGCCACTCCTTGGCGGAATGCCAAAGGACGAAAAGGTCGCAGGAATGGCAGCCATCTAATGGCATCGAGCCATTTAAAAACATCTGCGGCTAAATTGAAATCGAAATCGTTTGCATAAACGTGGGCTGGATGTTTGGTTAACTCAAATTACTTCCGTTGTCCCACTGATACCATAAATAAACAATGTTGAATTGCCTGTAAATCGTTTACGTGAGGTAAAGTAAAGGTTTACCTTAGCTTAAAAATTTGGAAATTCAGGTAACATTTCCATGAATGTAATACTACGTAATTACACAAACTTCCTACAAGCCTTATTTGATTTTTATTTTTATGTATTATTTATTTATTTTTTATTTTTGTTACAAGCCATTTTTATTTTATTAATACAAGATAATCTCTCGATACAAAACTTACAGAAAACAATCTTCGTTTATAAAAAATACAATTATCCCACACTATTTACTCTTGTTAAGCCGATATTATCAATACAACTGCAATCAAACTGTCTCAAATAATTTTAACTGGTTTTAACTTTTTCCTCCAATTGTTATTTTTTCAGACATGACCACACAATAAAATGGACCATTCCGCGCTTTTGTTTGTGGTTATCCAATTCGGTTTGGAATTGCAATTAATTTCTCACACATTTTTAAGTGATTTCACCCTTTTTTCTGTATTTGTCTATTATGTTCTTGTTGTGTACTTAACCAATGCAATTTCCACGCCTCCTTTTAAAATTGTGTTTTTCGAAATATGGCTTTTACGAGCGGAAAAAGGGTTTAAAATGCGAGCCACTTTCGATGGCATTGTTAAAATTAAAAATTGAAGCCACAACAATCGATACTCCGGAAGAGCCCTACGCAATTTGCACTCTGCTCTAAAGAAAAAATCCATTAAAATAGCAAATCAAAACGGAACCAAACGCTTGACACAGTTCAGGATAAATGGCGGTGGTTTGGGAAGATGGCACAATGTTTCGCACAAACAACAGATGCAGCAGCCAAGCCGCAACAATGGCAAAGTCCTTGGCAAAGTATTTCACTTTCACGCCGCAGCCACAAGAGTCGAGACCCGGGACGCACTCGTCCAACAGATTTCGAGTAAGTAATTGCTGCAGTTCTCAATTTCCCCGACTTTTCCCCATTGCCGGAAAATCCCTCCCTTTTTTACATACACACACCCCTGGCTTAATTGTCTGCCGTTTTCTTTCAGTCAAGGAAAGTTTTGCTTCTTGCCTACTGCAACTAGTTTTTTGCCCCTGCCTTAAAGCAAATCAATTAAGCTGATCCAGCCACAAATTGAAGAGCGAGCTGCCGGAGTGTAACTGTCGTCGATTGGGAAATTGAATTCTTATCTAAGCAATCTGCGGTAATAAAAAGCAAGCAACAGAGGTTAAGGTGCTAAAAAGAAGATAAACAATATTTATTAGAGATTATTTTATGACGTTATTGGAAGTTCCTATTAGCTTAGAGTCTCAGTACTCACAAATTCAAAACTTTAATCCTATTGAATTGTTATTTTTTCTTTTGTGAGTAGTTATTCTGCGGAAACAAAAACCTAGGCACATTTATACAAAAATAAGCTCAAAAAGGATTACATATTTATTTTACGAAGATAAGTCTATAAGCTTTTTGTATATATCGTAGCTCGCACTGAATTGTAAGCAAAACCATCTTACAAGAACATATAAATGGTTAATTGAATCAGCACAGATTTAATAAATATAAATAACGCCGATTAATTTTAAACGTAAATATGAGAAAAATTTTGAAAATGAATATTAACGATCATACAAATTTTGTCTTTTACATTGCGAATTTGGTAAATGAAATCACAAGGTATAAAGAAATTCAAAATTGTAAAGTAAATAAATAATTTAAATAAGTAAAATGCAGAGTCAGTAGAGGGTAACGTCTAAAATTTCTAACACAACCGCATAGCTGTGAGGAATGTTAATTGCGTCAATCAAATATTCAGTTTGTGCAACATCCGTGTGCCAAAGTCAGAGCTATGGGCATGATTAATTCATTGATTGATTCAAATCAAACACATCTCAATTTGTCGGCAATCCGAATTTCTTATCCACGCTCCGCACATGCCAGTACGTATATTAATTCCACTCCAGTATAAACCTGCAGGCATTCGAAAAGGCTGCGAGTCAGTTGGCGACGACAGTTGGCCAATTGGTCGCTTGGCCAGTGCAATCATGGCCAGCTGATGGCCTCGCAATCGCAGGCGTTGTCGCTGCTGATTAATTTATGCCAATATGCAATTTTCACACCAGCGAGCAGGGCCACTGCAATGACAGCTCAAGCGCATAATTGCTTGGGTCTGGGGCTTATTTATGGCTCCGAATGCCGCCAGTCAGCCATTACCCCAGGGTTAAATTAAGAGCTCAGAGGGGTGCGCGGTAGTCGGGGGTCAAAAAGGTCAGCCTCATGGAAAATGCCTTTGAACAGAGGTCACAAATTAAGCTGTCAGCTGGCAAATAAGTTTTAATCATTTTATAAAAATGCACAAGAAAATGGTTTACATTAATTGCTACGGGCTTTTGGACGAATAAGCAGAGTATTCTCACTATTTGCCTTTAAGCAAGTATTCAGGTCATCAGCAAAATTTATGCTAAACATGTCAAGGCCTGCTCTTAACAGTGGGCGTGGCATATGCGACTTCTCATCTGTACTCTACGTGTGCATTTTATGCGATTTTGCGACTACTACCTCACTTGCATTTGATAAGGTGAAAAAATAGCAAAAAGCATAGCATACATATCAGGGAGCGCTTGCAGCTTTACACTTGACTACAGAATTTCCTATCTCTTCAAGGTTGTTTTATTTATTAGATTTTATTTAATTTCAAGCATTCTTCTCAATAAAAAATGTAATTAATAAAACGCTTTGATAAACTAATAAAATAAAAATGTGAAGTTAATTATGTTGCTCATATCTCTAAGGCGTATTTTATATAGTGTTTTGAAAAGAATTCACGAATTTTATACAAATATCTATATCCAACAAACGTAAATTTAGTTTAGTTTTTTATACCAATGCGAATGCCAGCCAATAAGGTATCTGAAGATTTTAGCTATAAGTATTTAACTTTCAGCACGTAACTGAAACAAAACGTTTTAATTGGCACTAGTACAAATTTTACGAGTTCAGAAAACCATCTAACAGAACCGCAATGCATCTCTGGTTGGTGTTCCCCATCCATTTCTCCCCAGTTTTTTGGGGTTTTCAAAATGTTCACCCGCTTGTCAACCGCAAGACACAACAAAAAAAGCATAGGACAATTTGCTCGGCACCGGATTAGATTGCTCTGGTGCGATCTTTTACGTATGTGAGGGGCAGATTGGGTGGGCAATCAACGTCAGACGGACGTCAGTGTTGTTGCACGCCTGATGGATTGCCAGAGTTGCCTGGCGCGTTTAATAAGCAAAACACAATTTTGTATCGAAGTCTGGCAGTTAAAAGAGCCGTGAAAATTCGCTTTTGCTTGCTAGTTATTTTCCCTGCGGGCCATTTTCCCTTTAGCCTTGTGTGCTCGCCTTGACAAATGATGTTTGAAGGCAAAGTTAACTGGGGCGGCGTGTCGCTGGCCGTTTTGTGGCTTCCACTGCGCTCTAGAAAAAGCTAAAATTTATATACAAATTTGAATTATGGCTGTGGGCGGCTTATACCTTTTCCTTTTCCGTTTTTAGCTTTCAACAGAACTCTTTTGCTTTATTTTTATATTTTCTTGTGGGTCACCGCATAATAAATAACTGTGGATGTATTTTTTCCTTTTTGATACAACAGTTTTCCGTTTAATTTATGCAGGTTAAATTTGCAAATTTTTTTCCAGGACCGAGCCCATGTTTAGAGGCAATTATGGGGCTGTCAAATGTATATTTCGACAATTGGGGTACAAAGCTTTCTGGCCAAGCTTTGGAGGAAAGGCATCCTTGGAGCTTTTTCCCCGGTCGTTTATCCTTCGCATTTTGTTGTCTTTTCATTAGGACAAAAAGGCCACTGTCCTTGGCCCCTTGGCTTCCTTAAGTTTGCCTTGCACTTGAATTTTTGCTAGAGTTTCCATGGGCGAGATGGTGTTTTTCTGTCCATTTCATGTCTTGGCCATAAATCGTAACTAACGTCTCGGGATAGGAAGGATTCGGCGAGATGGTTTAATGCATATTTATACCACCTAAATGGCTAATGAGCAAAACGTGCCACACATGCAGCCAATTTTTGAGGCATGAATATGCGAAAACACGAAGAAAATACATTAATTAAATTTTCGGTAATGCCCTCCGCCGACCAAGAGGAAACTCAAAAAGACGCTGTAACTTTTACTAACAAGAGGGGGTTGGTAATCAGCAGGGGAAATGCGGGGAAAACCGAGGGACCTATAAAGAAAATCATGTCGGGCCATGTGTGTCTGAATTCTGATTGAGAATTATGCCAGAGAAACCAACGAAAGAGACTGAATGTGAGAGAAGATTTCCCCTTGCATTATTTATAAGAATAAAAACCAAATAATGAAGCCTCATAAAAATGCCAGGGCTCAAGCAATATTGCGGATATTACAAACAAAAGATAATAATATAATGAGCAATAAGCCAAAGGCAAATAATAAAGGCCATCTGCAGAAAAGCTTCGCTTCAGACCTCAGCAGGATTCAATTATGTGCGATAAACAGAAGTCATTAAATATTAAAGTGCTAATGGAGAAGGAATCGGTGCCCATACAAAAGATGATTCTTTCCCAGGAAAATAAACCGGCTCAAAGGCGTGTAAGGGAAGGAGGAAATGTAATGAGCAAAAGGCAAAGAGTGTGTGATGAAAATGGGACGGAGTACTACGGAAGAACAACCAATTAATGACCAACTGACGTCTTCTGGAAAATAGTACGGAAACAAGAGAGAACGCTATAGTCGGGTGCCCCGACTATCAGATACCCGTTACTCAGGTAAAAGGAGTGCGAGGGAGATGGAGATAGAAACTTTGATCACGCATAACTTTTAAACGAATGGTCCGATTTGAAAAATTTCTTCTACATTTCGATAGGTATTGATAAACACAATAAAACTGCATTTTTACTTTTCCGAAATATTTAAATTTATATTAAAATAAAATCGTATATAAGCGATTGTGGGCGTTAAAGGGGGCGTGGCACCCTTTTGAAACAAACTTGCGCTGCGTAGGAACTCCTAAAATCTGCATGCAAAATGCCAATCTTCTAGCTTTTATAGTTTCCGAGATCTCAGCGTTCATACGGACGGACAGACGGACAGACGGACATGGCTATATCGACTCGGCTAGTGATTCTGAACAAGAATATATATACTTTATAGGGTCGGAAACGCTTCCTTCTACCTGTTACATACTTTTGCACGAATACAATATACCCTTTTACTCTACGAGTAACGGGTATAAAAATAGTAAATAACAAGAGCAAAAAATATTTGGAGGGGAGCATGACACCTTCTCCGCTCTTCACGTACAATTTATTTTATAAATTTAAAATTTAAATAAAAAATATCGTTTACTAACACTTTTATTTTTATTCACAAAAAATTGTTTTCAACTTTAATTTTTTTCTGTTTAAATAAAGAGTAGATTTCTTAAAATAGAATTTAAACTCTCTTTATGGATATTAACAGATTTGTTTATCTGAAATGGTATTTATATTTTGCTGTATGTATATTTGCTAGTGAAGGAGTATTTTTTAGTACTTTGATTTGTGTATGAGCTTAATTGTGTTTCACCCCCTTTTCTTCTCTATTATTAATGCATAAGGAAAATACCCACCCACATCGGCTTGGGGCTAATTTTACGCTCCTCAAATTTCGCATTATGAGATTATTACGTTCCGGTTTTCGGGTTGAGCTTTGCAAGGAACCAGCTGCTGTGAATTTTAACGTTTGTGGGAAAATAAATAAGTTTATGTGGTGACCTTATTTTCAGATGATTTTTCAACCCAGGAATGGAGGATTTCATTAGATAAGGAGACTACCGTCAACAATACATGTTGTTAGAGCCATTAACAAATTGGAACGTAATTCGCAACTCACTACTATCAGCAATTCAATCTGGGATTTCAGCTTTGCACATGCAAATTAGTGATGTTGCCGCCGCAAAATAAACTGCTCAACATGCTGATTTTTGGCAGGGATGGCAAAAATCATTGGAAGACTATGTTAATGCTTAATTTATTGTTTAAATATACCCAAAGAAGTTGAAAAGTTAGTTTTATTTAAATAATTTTCAATTAAAAAATTTAGGAAAGAAACGTTTTTTAAGAACAGAAGTTAATTATAGGTTTTTTAATTTCTATAACAGATTAATTTACTTATCTAAATTGCCACGGTCGATACCTTATTTTTCTTGATTTTCTGGTTGGATTGTTTGTGGTTGGTTGTGTAACAGGTTCTATTGTCTTCCACTGTTGGACGACCCTGTCCATTAAGCTCGTACAGTTTTCCGGCAAAGTCAAAATGATGTTTTGCGAACTTGGTTCAATCTGCCGTATACAAATTAACAGGTTGTGCATGTCCTTATCATTATCGTCCAGCATCCGAATCGCTGTCAGTGTTTTTTTAATTTTAATACATATTTTTTCTATAAACGTTTTATATTTTACCAGCTGACAGATCTAGGCTCCCACTGAGAAAAATCAGGATTAACGCCAATTTACCTCCCATTTCAAGTGAACCGACGAACGGCGATCAATAGCTAAAATCCATCTTATCGCCAGCTTCTTAAAAAGGTATTCAATCCATTCATTAATTTTCATAACAAATGAATTGGCTTCACTTATGAAAGTAAAAAATATTTGCAGTAATGTGCATTAAAGTAATGCTAATCAATATTACTTATATTACTGCCCAGTATCAGCTTTTTTAACGGTATGGTGTGTCCTTTTTTTGGAAACATATTAATTTGTTTCATTTGTATTTAAATAAACTTCTTTTACAAATTTTGTAAATCAATTTAAAGAAAAAAACTGGAAATGGATGGGATTTTTTTTTCTTTTGGGTAGGGGCCAAAAAGATATTTCCATCCCTGATCAACTGTCGAAAATGGCAGGGCGAGCATGAGCGGAACCAAACCGCGAATCTCTAAACCGAAACCAAATTTTAAATGCATGTAATTGTTATATAGAGGAGCGTTAGGCAAACAGAATTTGCGTCACTTTTGTGGCTACACCTGTGGTTGTCAGCGGCAGGTGTTTCCCTCGTACTGGGCGCTGCACTTTCCAGCAAATAAATTATAAATAAAACACATCGACATCCACACGAAGTGCTGTCATGATTTTGCTGAACGCCACACAAGCTCTTTGCTTGTGCGGGGTGACCAGATTAAATATATCCCTTTTTTCGGCGTCCCCTCAACGCTGCGGATGCTTTATTTATGCCATGAATAAATGCAAATTTCCCAACGCCGCAGCAGATTTTGCAACATATGAGAAAGAAAAGCGGATGGGAGCGAGGCAAAACGGAAAAGGGACTCCATAGCGTGTCCTTTGCATAATAATAACTTGTAAATGTCATGTAGCGTAACCGTGTCCTCTATCAAAAAATGCGAAGAAAAAATAGGGAGTTGAGTTCTCCACTTGGGATCGTGTGCCGTATGCGAATTAGCATTTAATATGGGGCATAGGACCCGAATTATCAGCATTGCTAGTACACCCGAGTGTCTTGAAAAGGAAATGTCCAGCTAAGAAATTAAACTGATTGTAAGGTTAAAAGAAACTGCAACAAGTTGAAAGCGAATGAATAAGCTCCAATGAACGCAAAGAGAAATGTAAACATTCCTCTGAACCTCTGTTTGCTTTTTCATGAAATCGGGCGATTAGTTTAACTCCTCAACCTTTGCAAACCGTTTCAGCGCCACTAATTGACCGGAAACGGGAAAAATTGATTTATTTGCCTTGGCTCAAGGCCGTCTCGGGGTCGTTATTGTGATAAAAGCTGGGGACATAATCAATGGCAATTGATTGGTCGACAAGAGACTTCTGTAAGCCAAGCAATTTGTAAATTATGTTTTGTGCAATATAAACAATTTGGTTTGCCATGAAAAATGAGTAATTTTCCAATGATAATTTTTTCGTTATTAATTTTTCTTTTCACCAAAGAGTCGTTTATGTCAAAGGTAGTCTATATAAGCAACTTATTCAATGTGATAACGTTTTGCATTGTGTTTTTCTTTTAATATTATATATACCCAATACAGTTTATTATCTTATTGAAAATTCTTTAAACATTTTGGTTAACTGCTAAGATATCTACGAATCTAACAAAATAAATATTTTCAATGCTTCCATGGAATAAAATCAATTAGTTGCCATAGACCATGAAATGTTGTCATTTGCTTAGCCAGCAAATGCCTAACAACCCAAGCACAATCAACTTTCATTTCCCATTTTAGTTAGCATTAAATCGGAAATAAGAGGAACTTTAATTATTTATGGGCCTGAAGGAGTCTCAACCACTCAATGGCATAAAACGGCAAATTTGTTGCCAACCAACAGCTCACACTCGCCGGAAACATTGGGCAATTTTTGCATTGGCAAGCGCTTTTTGCCCAACGACAGCGAGCCACTTGTGTGCGATACGTTTGCAACAAAGACAGAAACGAATCTCTGAATGGGAGGCAGAAGACAGTCATATACGGAGAGCCATTTGAAAACTATTACGCCCGGGAGATTCATTCAAGTAGTGCGGCATTTATAACTCAAATGTTGCCCAAGTAACAAAAAGCCTAAAAACTCGAGCGCAGCAGCAGGAGTTCAACTGTGGCGAAGGATTTAAGCCCACAAATAGTGATGAGCAATTTAAAAAACAAAAATTACATTTTTATATTATTTTTGTCTACATTTAAAGTTACTATTCATAATATAAAAACACAGAATAATTGGTATAATTCCATGCTCTTACAAAGCTACATATAAACTGATTAAGAATATTAATCAATTTTGATAATTATGATTATTATATAGCTTTGTATTTAAATTCCTAAAAAGTTTATTTTTTAATAAAACAAATTCTTAAAACTTTATTGGCCAAATTTGCTTGTGATACAATTGTTTAGATTCTGAATTTCTGAATGTTTACAAATGTTTTTGTGAAAAAACTTAGATATTTTACAACTTCAGATCCTTGCACAACTAGAATGAACTGAAGCCCCGACGCATGCCAAGAATTCCACGCAGAATCAATAATGACACTTCCTGATAAATTTCAAATCGCTACTGAAACTTTGCCATCTCTACCAAAGGGAATAACGAACTATGGCAGGAAGATGAAGAAACTGTGGAAACATCCGAGGCAATGCTAAAAACGGCAACACACTGAATCGCATTTTCTGTGCTTGCTTTTTATTAGAATGTGTCCATGGAGACGTGGGCGCCAGCCATTGTCTGGCTGCCTTCCCCATGAATCTCTATCGTTCTTCGCACGAGTATATATTGTATAATATATATTGTGCCTCTGCAGTTTGCCATACATTTCTTAGCACGTAGTTATCTATGGCAGCAACTAGAACAACACTGCCACTTGAAACAACAATAAAAAGTTTGTTGAAAACAGAAAAAACCTAGATACTCGTATATGTGGAAAACTCCCAATGCCGCCATAAAACTAAAAGAGGTAAGTCCCAGATATTAGGTATGGACAAAAAATCCCTCACTTGGTGGCAAAAAGATCAAATGCAGAATGACTTGTTTGGTAATGTTTTGGAAAGCTACTAATAGTATATGCAACGAGCAGTAGCTTGTCTGTATATATATTTATTATCCTTTTTTCAATAGCTTTCTTTTGGAATATTATTCTTAACAGCTATAGCCTTTTGATTTTAAACAAAAATACATTCTTCAGTGTGCTCCCAGGAGGTAATGAGTTTTTAGCAAATAGCTTCACAGTCCTTAGCCAATGCAAGCAGAGTATTGTTCGTACTGATAACTATCTCTATATGGCAGTACTAAAAGTTCTTAAAATCTCTCTCCTAAAACCAAAAGGACACTGAAAAAAATCAAACTTATCAACATAACCGTCAAACTTCTAGTGTAAATTTCATTTTGCCGTAGACTTATATTGTTGCATTCGACCCACATGAACTTTCCATTAAATCATCCAGGCTTCGATAGAATAAAGTAAATCTTCCACTCATCTCTAGACAACCGAAAAACGATCAATTGTAGCTTTTAAACATAGTATGCGATGCATTTATCAGATAACAAATGGATTGATTATATTTAAGAATGAAATAAAGACTTTCGGTGGGTTCATAAATTGAAGGATTATTGAATTTATTACATTATTTATAATTTTAATTGTCTCCTCAATATTATTAAATACACTGCAGATTTATAAAGCAGTATTACTCTATGTTTATGTATTTTTTGGACAATACTTTTGATCGAGCAAACCTTCTTTGAGATATACATATTTGGATGTGTATCCCGAAAATCCCAAACAAATTATGTTTCCAATAAATCGCAATTTAATGTTTTGTATAATTTATTATTAAAATAAAATCAACATAGGCATTATGTGTAACAATCAGATTATCTTTTTGTTTAATGCCTAGTCTGCAATCAATTCTAAAAACCAAGTTTAGGTGGCGACGGGCGCACCACTATTGATGTGGATTATGTTCTTGTTTTCGTTAGTTTTACCTTCCTGTGCTTGGGCTAAAGCCACAGCAGCCAACAGAACAACAAATCCAGCGAGGAACTTCATGATTAATATCTGCCTAGACGACTCAGCTATTTATATCAGAATAGTTGCATAAGTGGCACTAATAAATTTATCACACAAAATGAACTCTCGAGCATGTCAAAACTAAGAAACTTTGAACTTTTTCAATAAACCGCTAATATAATAGAACGACATCCTTTGCTTAATCAAGAATTTCTACTTCCACACGGCATTATTTAAAGCAATTGTGGGATCACACATTTATTTTTATATTAACTTCTTGACCATAGTTTGGAAAGGATTTTTTTAAACGCTTTATCTAAATTTAGGCACCTAAAAAGTATTCATTAAAAAGTCATTTTAAAGAGCTAATAATGGTGCAATTTTCAAATGAAAAGTTTTAAGTTTTTCTGCCAAATTTTTGTGATTTTGTTAAAACTGTATATTGATTTTTTTAGACTTTATTTTACATCTAAAAAAATCGGTATCAGTATTTCTATATTTAGACATTAATTGAATCATTTTTAATGGTAAACAAGAAAGGAATGCTAACTTCGGGCCGAGCCAAAGTTGATAATAATTGATATAATTTGCAGAATATTCTGTAAATTATATTCTTCAAAACTATTCGTATGATGATTCTTAATGATTCTTAATTTTCATAAAACACCAATGTTTTAGCATTTCTAATCGTTCAGTTATATGTTAGCTATAGAATATAGTCGGCCGATCCTCATGAAATTAGCTTGGTCGGATTGATTGGCCAAAAATAAAACCCACAGAAAATCCAAATTTCCTAACTTCACAAACACCAAAGTTATGGCATTTCCGATCAATCAATTATATGGCGGCTATGGATATAGTCAGCCGCTCCGACTTATATACTGCGTGCAAAAGAGCGAAGGGTGTGTGCAAAGTATCAATTCGATATCTTTCAAACTGAGAGACTTGTTCCCGTAGAAACAGACAGTCGGACAGACGGTCGGACAGACGGACGGACAAACAGACGGACAGACAGACATGATTATATCAACTTAGGACGCGATCCTGATTACGCGATTATTATTTATATACTTTATAGGGTCGGAGATGTCTCTCCAATTTGTTATTATCCATTGACATATTATTACGATCATTTTGGTGTCCGTTTATACTTGTATTAAACCATATTTCTGAAATTTATTTAATAATTATTAATTTTTTAAGAAGTCATCAGATATATTTTGTTTTACATAATTATTTTTCAATAAAAAGTGTGTGAAAATCTATTCCTCTCTGTGGGATTTAACGCACGAGCTTGCTGTCGTCAAATTTGTCTTGGTATTGCAAATGCCAGATTTAAATTTCTATATTACGACATAATATACCGATAACTTATTTGAATTTTGGAAAATCGATTTTACAGAAACACTAAAGCGAACATTTTTAAATTTTCATTCACCAGGATTTCCGCAAATCAATAATAATTGGTGTGAAAATTAATTTTCAACACTCATTTAGAACCCGATTTTTTGAGCTTTAACCCTTTAAACCTTCTTCTGGCAATTACAAGCAAAAACAACATCGAAAATTGTTCACACTACTTTATACATAGATTACAGAACATCTCAAAACATATACATTGAAAAGGGCTCCACAATCGGTTTATTATGCTGCGGGGGCATCAGCGCCTGGAACAGGGGCTGCAGCAGGGGCAGCTGGGGCACCTGCCGCAGCTCCTGGTTTGCCGATGACGATGACATTGTGATTAGTATTCTTTGAATCGCCGCTAACAATGGCCGCAGCACACATCAAAGTGATGACGAGAGCAAGGAACTTCATATTTGCCAGGGGGAGAACTCGAATTGAAAACAATGCGGAAGTTTGTCCCCATTTATATAGGCAAAAAGTGATTGCTAGGCGAAACAAATCTCCGCATTGGTCACACCTGACATTTTCTTACGTGTTGCTTACGAGAAAAATGTCAAACATTACAAAGCAAAAACCGAAGTTTTGCCCATTTCGAAAACAACTTTCTAAATTAAAACACAAATATTAAGCTATATGTATATTTTTAATAAGAAATGCTATAACATTTTCGTTTTCCTTAAATTTTTGTTTTTGTTTCTAAATATCTTTTTAGTTAGAGAATATAAGTTTTTTCAAATTTCTAACAATGTTTGCAAGTGATAATTGTATCAGTGATACAATGTGAATTATGCGCGTATAATCACAATTTGTGGTGTTAGATGAGACGAATTTAGCTTTAAGCCAACAGCAATTACATGTTGGAAGTGCAGTTGAAAATTCTCGTAATGAAAGTGTCACGAACGCTAGCCGTTGTAGGTTCCCTAGTTTTCATACTAAGTATTATACTCACATACAACTGGATGACAAATCGTAGACCTTTCAGTGCGATATCCAAAAAACCTATTAACCCGAAAAATCAGACAAAGAAAGCACACCCTCTTCCAAAAAAACACATTCCAAGCAAGACAAAAAAGCTTAAGAAATCTGTGAAACATCAAAAGGTGAAAAAACGTCCGAAGCCTGTTGTCCATCAACCTAAATTTAAGCCAAAAAAGCAGAAGAGAGTTCCAGCAATTCCCCTGCTCGATATTTTTCAGGCCAAAAATCAGCCAAGGCGAGGGCAAACTATATTCTTTCATGAAACCACCAATGTTCAGAGGGACCAGAAGGTCCGCCTGATCCAATTGACGGCCCGCGAGGCGTGTGCGATTGAGTCGGCCGCCCTTCATAATCCACGCCTCACTGTATTTGTGCTCTTCGCTGGTGCCACTCATCGCAAACCTAGTAATGATTCGCTGGTCAAGGCTTTAAGTAAATACAAGAATATAAGACTGAGACATCTGAATGTGTGGAGTTATGCAGCCGGCACTCCCATCGAAAAATGGCTGAAAAATGGGAAGCTATTCAAATCGAAATATCTATTCCCACATGTCTCCGATCTTCTGCGCTACGTTACGCTATATAAATATGGTGGCCTATACCTGGACCTCGATGTTGTGGTTCAACGAAGTCTGGAGAAGATGCCACCTAATTTCACGGGGGCTGAGAGTAATAAAAACCTGGCTTGCGGTGTCATGAAAATGTCCTCCACCGGTTTGGGTCATAAGATTGCCACCTTGTGTCTGCTGGATCTGCAGGCCAACTACGATGCCAATAAATGGGGCAGCAATGGACCCGGGGTCATAACCAGAGTGGCTAAAGGTCTGTGCAACACCGATAGCATTCAGGCAATGATTAACAACCCAAAGCGCTGCAAGGGCTTTAAGGTATACGATCCAAAAGCCTTTTATAGCATTCCCTGGTTGCAGTGGAAAGATTTCTTTCAACCCACCAGACTCAATGTAACCATGAAAAGAATTTCCAATTCCTCGGTGGTTCATTTTTGGAACAAGTTCTCACGAGGATGGAAACTGAAGACAAAGGACTTATGTGCTTACACCAAATTGGCCAAAACCCACTGCCCAAAGTCGTTTGCAGCAGCGGGAACCTTTTTTTAGATCAACATTTTTTTATTCTTTGTTTTATCTGGTTTATAATTAGTTGCTAATGTACCAAATGTAATAAAATTGTATTTGTAAATTTTAAAGAAGACATTTCTGCATTAGTAAAAGTCATATAAATATTTAATATATATAAATGAACTATATAAATACAACATATTTTTCAATATATATTTCGATAAAGGGTACATCACTATTTTTTATTAAATTAATAAATTATCAAGTTTTTAAAAATCTATACACCACAATTTGTATTAGTAAGTAAAAACAACCCTGGTCTTAAACTTCTTTTATTTTTATTTTTCTTTATTGTTTTAATCAAATGCTCACAGAGCGAGTCCTTACATTTGAAGTAGTAATTACCTTTAAGTTTATTGTTTACGTTCAAAGAGAAAATGAAATCTGCTAACCAGACAGGCAAAGTTTCAAACTAAACCAATCTGCTTAAAATTTAATAAGTCAAATTATTATGATTGATGCTGGGACTAACTAATTGTTCATTGAAATATTCATAATAAATTCCGAGGACCATTCAAATTTATTCCTTATCTTTGTTGTCATGGCGCAATGAAGAACTAATTAATTGTTACCAAATAAAGGAAAGTAAATAGCCAGAAGCAATTTTAGCCTGGGCATTATTAACATTTTGGAGAATATCTGGCGGCGCTTTCAAGTTTTGAATAAATATTTTCGCATCATTAAATTTGAGTCAGACAGTGCTTTATTTATGCAAAACGCAATTTCCCAATTTATTTATACCTTGTATTTATATTCAAAACATTTCAGAGGACAGTGGAAAGTGGATTTGGCGAACACGAATGGAAGGAACTAATGCCCGAATTTATTGTGACTTTTGGCAATGCCTGCAACAGCTGCTCCACATTATGGGTGACACCCAAAAACTCCCATCCACCCAACTAAAATAGAGGAAAAAAGACCAAAGCTCACACATGTGTCTCCTGCTCAGTTTTATCTGCTGCGCTGCACGCGGCACATTTGCATATTTCGTGCACAGGAGGAGCTGAGTTTTTATTTTTATTTCATTTTTATTAATGCGAAAAATGTAATTTCAAGCATTTGCAACTGCAGCGGACCCTTGGGAAAAAACGACAGTCAGCCCCAAAAAAAAATTGGCATGTGGAAAAATGCAAAAATTTTGTAGAAGGCAAAAGAACGAAATTCATTTATAACTCGTTGACTAGGGATATGAACACATCGGGTCGAATTTAAAATCTTTATGTTTCAGTTTGCTCAAATTTAAGTTTCATCCGTTTTTCGATGGTATAACTATGTGAAACATTCAATATTGGCGAGATTATAATATTTGAATAAAATTTGTGTTTCTGGGAAACCCAATTAAATTTTCTTTTGTTTGGAATTTAATGGCTAGATGGAAATAAAATGAGGTTTAGCCAGAAATTATTTTTTTGTTGGAAATTAAACTGTCAAGGCTGAATAAATGGTCAATAAATAGATTATATAACAATTTTATTTTGATTTTCATGTACATTTGTATTGGTTAAACTTTTATATTCTTTGAACTGAAATTTGTTATTTTCTAAAATTTAACAGAAATCGTGTTTAGCCTAATTAATTAAAATATTTTAATTATATTCATATTTTTAGGTAAACTTATATGATTGGTCATTTGCGTTTTTTGAATTTATTAATGACCAAATAAAATGTCAACTTTTTTTCTATTATTATTAAAAAGGCTCCATTCTCACGTTTGTACTACAATTACCAAAGCAATCAAAACACTTGATTAGATTTTTCCTTTTTAGTCTCGGTCTGACGGTTTTACTCTTAACTTTTGGCTTATGTCATGTCCACAGGGTCAACATGAAAATCGGCTCCGTTACTTTCATTTGCATTTGTCACGCTCGTTAGTCTCTCGGAATTCCCATTGGGAAATACGTAGTTTTTGATATCGAATGACAACCACGTGACCGGAATTTCTCCCTGGCCAAACAAAAACTAATGCCGAGTGAAGCTCAAGTAATGCTTACTAAGCTGAAAAGTTCTGCTCTCGCTGTAATGCAGGCATAGAAATGTTTTTTAACTAACGCACAAGCGACGACATCACAGGACTCAGGTTCCTCGGTTCCTCAGCTCATAAATAAATATAAAAATTACTGTAATAGTTTTCAGCTTTTGGTTTTACTTGGCAGCGAGCAACGTATAAATGCCCAAGAAAAGCTCTTTGAGATAAAATCTTTTGGCTTTATCTAAGCACTGGCAATAGGATGAAACGAATGTCTCAGCTCCTCTTGGTCGCAATACAACGGCCTGAAATAATGACTTTGTGTCAAGTAATGATTTAAAGTGGAATGAGGGACAGGATAATAAAAAGAGTGTGTTTTAAAATATAAACTAAAATACCTGTAAATGTAAGAAACTAAAATAAAAATGAATAAAATATTATTTTTTAAAGCCCAAAGGGAAAGCAAATAGGACTCGGTTCACCATTGATTCGAATTGTAAAACAACCAAAGCTAGTTTAAGAAGATTTTTTACCAATTAATACCAATACCAATCGACAAAACATTTCAAATGTGTCCTCAAACAATCATTTAAATATTACAATTATTTAAATGTATTAAAGCTAAAAACAAAGATATTTCGCTCTTATTGTTATTATCAATGTTTTATTTAAAATATTTGTTGTACCTTATTGTCTTTTTGGCGTGGCAAATTTGAATTATTAATAGTTTTATTATTTATTTATTTTTATTTATACGTCCTTATCTATTCTCTGTATGCTTCCCAATAATTTTAAAAATTTGAAAAGGTAACTTAAAAAAGTCTCTTAAAAAATTGTCTTCCAGTCGAATTCAAAATTCGTTTCAATTTAAACACGCACCTGTATTTTGTGCAACGGGAAACACAATCTAAAATTTAAATGAAACTCCCAAGCGACTTGATTAAATTTCAACAATGATTGCATAGCGAAATGAATGCTGTGGCACATTGAAATTTTACGAATGAGCGCGTCGAAATGCAGCACGTATTTGCATTATGATTATTATTGTGGCAGTGGCCACACTCGCAACAATAACAGCAGAAGAAAGCGGGAGCGGAAAAATATAAAGCCAACTATTTTTGTGGCTGCCACAAGGAAGTGGCCAAAAGCGCACTTTTCATAATCTTTTGCATTTTATGGTCGGCAGCGGGAAACAAGCATCCAGTTGAAAATTCAAATGAATAGCAAATTGCGGCACACGCTTATTCGCGCAATGCCACAAAGGCTTTTCCGAAAATTTCCCAACCCCTGCTCATCTTGGAAAAAGCCAGCCGACAAACCCCATCCGGTCTTGACTACGGAAACAGCTGTTTCCTTTCCACAGACACAACTCCCGACCCAATCCCCGCATGCCACGAAGATGCTGCGCAATTGTTATTACATTTTATGCCAATTCAGCAAATTTTCCATGTGCATTTCTGAATTCTATCCAAGGAGTTCGAGGTGAGAAACTTGAGTTTGCCATTGCTTAATTAAAGCCACAGACCACCGAGAAAAATGGAACCCATTAATTTAAACTTCGCTAACAGTAAGTAGGCTACAAAAATAAAATTTTAAATCTTACTTGTTTTTTTGGCTGCACAGGAAGTTTATATTTCTGCATCCTTACCAGAGAAAGAAGAACTGAACTCGAAATGTGAACTTACTCCAGAAGATAAAGATTTAAAGAGTAGGGTTTGTGTTTAATTCCTTATCAGCATCTGCTAAATATATAATTTGAAAGTCAAAACGAGTTAATCTATGAAACATCGATTGGTAATTTACTTCAAATATTCTTTGATATGAAAAGAAAAAAGTCAAGAATAGTCTTATCAATAAAATTATTCTAAACAAATTATAAAAAAATTGTGTTAGAATTAAATAAAAGTCAGTCTAAAAATAGTCTACAAGAAAAGTTAATTTCAAAATAAATATTGATTACAAATTTAGTTTTCAGCACAATTATTTACGACTCCAGCGTAGCACATTAAAATATAGAAATGGTTACTTTATAGGAAAGTAAATATATCTTTGTCTATACTGTGGTTTGGCTTGGAACTAAAAATGTATATAGCTTGCCACCTAAATACAAAAAAAAAAAATTTTTAATTAATATTGTTACTTTGCAACAAATATGAAAGCTCATAGGGTATTAGCAAAATATATAAAATGGGAACTTAGGCACAGGGAAAACAATAAAATCTTCGTAAAGAGGAAAATAAATGGGCTCTGGCCATGGAACTTAAAGTTTTGACCGATGCGAGGCGAAGGCGACTTCCCGCTAATTTTGTATGCGGCCCACACAAATCTTGTCATTATTAAAGACTCCGAAGTCAACCTCAAACTGGACTTTGCGGCTGAACTGGTGTCTGCTTTTTGCTCGTTTGATTTGCTCCATTAATTTTGAGCAGAGTTCTGGCCCTGCAAAAAGTTCCGTACCAGCAAAACGGGATCCTGTTGGGCCCGTTGATTTGTGTGGCGCTTTTCTGGGTGATTAAGTCATTCATCAGACGGCTGCGAAGGACTAAGAGGCTATTTTCTTAACGCGGTTTTCTAATGAAGCTTCAGGCCGAACAATTAAAGGTTGCGTACTGTCCTTGGCTTATCTAGTCGCCAATATTTCCACTCACTTTTTTCAATTAAAAAGTTTCGCCTTTGTCATGGTTACGCAATAAATTTGCAAGCTGCGCCGGGCCATGCGGCGTATGCGTAATAAGCATTCAATGATTGGGCACACAGAGCGGATCTAAGCCCATTTAATTGGTATTAATAACGATTCTGGTCCAAGGACCAAGCTGTTGCCGTGCAACCTGCTGGAGTGGGAGTGATTGGACCAACGGGAAAAGATATTAATACTGAAAAAAAAATATACAAGCAAACTAACCAAAATCGGGTAATAGTTTTCAACAAATGTCACATTTTTTCAACTTATTTTTAAAACCTAAATAAAAATTGTACAAAAAATCCAAATATATTTTATAATTATTTATTTATACTCTTTTTATTTGATTTTGCGAAATAATAGCTTCTACGTAGTTACGCTAAATTAAAAAAAGAGGTTATTGTCCATGCAAAATTTTTAACTTGACGACGAAACTTAACATATATATAGCACTGAATTGCTTTAACCCAGTTTTAAATAAATATATTTTTAATTTTATTCCGAAATGGCTTACTTATTTTCACAAGCAAGTTTAAAAAATTGATATATATTTTTTCTAAGTTGACAATGGGGTGTGGGTGGCAGAGCATCTGTGAAGGTCATCGGCTAAGTAGTTTAGTTCTGCCATTGGCATGCTCAGCAGTGCAAACGCCTTGATAAACGTTGCTGGCTGTAATTTTATAGCTCACAGCATATTTATTTCCCAGGAACTTAACACAATGAAGACGAGGGCTTCTTTGTTGGCTTCCCCCATTTTATTTCTTTCATTGTTTTACTTGGCAAGGCTCCCAGCTTTTTTGTAAGCAAATTTGCTTATTTATTTGTTTAGCTTGAAATTCGTCCGGAGGGGGAGTAGAAGTTGAAATACTATCGACTCAACAGCAATCTGAAGTGCTACAAATTAATGGTATTGTTAATCTTGATTACACTTAAATGGAAGCATATTGAAAGGATAGGGTAATTAGGCGTGAAACAATTAGATAATCAACTTAAGCCAAAACAGAAAAAAATCAGCTCGATTTCTTCACCCTACTGCCCAAAAATTAGTCGCAACTTGACAAAATCCTTCAGACATTCCCAGAACCACCAACTTAGTCCGACTCAAACATAATTCCGATCAAGCAAACTTTTTGGCGTTCTCCCCTGACTTGCAGTTATTCGTGCCAAACATCCTTGAGTACGCTTACACATCTCAACCTTTACGGCAAAGGATGATGACACGTACCAAATAGTTGCACATAGATGGGGGATCTGAGGCGATGTGGGCGTGTCACTACTTCACACCTATGCAGGTGGGACGTATTAATTTCCAAGCTGCTTGTTGATTCTTTTGCAGCACTTTTTGTTGACACTCTGTGGCAATTTGTTGTCTTGTTTGTCCCAGTTTGTATCGCAGACACTTCTCCGTTGTTGGTCCTGTTTTCATTATTAATACGCCGACTGCCTTTTGTTTGCCACCCCCACATTTCTAGGAACTTTCCACTCTGAAAATTTGAGCCAAGTCGCATCGCTTTGTATTCGTGTTAGTGACAGAAATTATTCTTGTTGACACATAAAAATTGTTTAACCCTTTTTTTCGTGGCATGAAAAATGACAGGAAATGATAAAATGTTTTCGTACGTGTGAGTATGAGTGAAGCATTTGGCCAAAACATTTCCCAGACATTGATGTATTTGGGTCAGTCGCTGTGGGTACATTTTTCTTTCAAGGGAAAACCCAGATAAATGCTCAGAATATATATGTTTGTTCCTACACTTTCCGGCTCATTAACAGCGCTAAAATTTGCATAGTTAATTGCTTTTTAATTGTTGTGTTTGGAATTTTCAATTGCAGATATATATATTTTTTTTCGGGGCAGCTTCATTCTTTAAGCTGGGCACGTTTTATCGCAGAAATATCTTCATTTTGTTTTCATTTTCTGGTGGGCTGTGCCCCATTAGGCAAATAGAGTTTGCAGCATGGCTAATGAAGCATAGTTTTGAGACTCGCCACGCCCCCACCTATCTCACTCAGACAGACTTCAATTAGCCTGCCAGCAATGGCTGAGTTTTTATTTCGCCCTCTGTTTGGTTTTTCATGCACTTGCCTTTTTTTGGGTTGCCTTTTGCGGTCATTAAAACTAATGGCAGCTCGGCGGTTCGCTGGCTTTAAAATTCCCACACTTGCCCTCAGGCCGAATGGACCGACCAAGCGGATATATCATTTGACCAACAACCCAAACAAACTCACACACAAGCTCAGATGCAAAAAAAGAAATAAAAAAAACGAGCCAGTAAACCCAAACTTTTGTTTGGCTGGCATGCGGTCACAAAAGAGCAGTAAATTAAAATTTACTCGACATCAAATTGAAGCGGCACAGCGATGCTCCTTGCCACCCTTTCCCATTTTCCATTTTCCCCTATGTTTGCAGTGCAAATTCATTATTTTTGGTGCTCGTGCCTGGATCTGGATCAACCTGATGGCAAATGCAGGTCCCACTGAAATATCAGAGCAAAAGCATTAATAAATATTAATATTTTTGAAGAA
Source organism: Drosophila fuyamai (assembly GCA_018153365.1). Taxonomy (NCBI): domain Eukaryota; kingdom Metazoa; phylum Arthropoda; class Insecta; order Diptera; family Drosophilidae; genus Drosophila; species Drosophila fuyamai. Next base: position 10,962,117 of record JAECXW010000116.1, read on the forward strand.
AAACCTTTTACTGAACATGTCCGAGTTGAATTGTGAAAGGGAGTTTAATGAATTTTCCGATGATATGCAAAGCTTATTTATTTCAATATTAATGTAGGTACCATTAAAAAAAAATATACTTTTTATATAAGTTTATTTTTGTAATATTCGCTAAAAACACCTACTATTAAATACAGTAACTGACGAAGAAATTTAAACTGTGAAACAATTATCACAGTGGACATTCAACTGTATTGTGCAGTAAAGAGTAAAAGGCCATGAATTTATTTATAGAGAAGAATAATTGTGAAGTGAAATTATAGGAACTTAAAAAACCAGAAATTAAAAAAAATTTACTAGGTAACAATATAAAATAACCATAATTACTTAATTACTTAAATTATATAAATACTTAAACTGTCAATGCAGTAAGCCTAATAACACAAAAGCATCTACAATATGCTACACAAAAGTCTACATTTGTTAAGTTCATTATTTCAATTTAAAATTTAATTTAATGGACTCTATCTGATTATAGCTCATTCCCTATTCGTTGAGAGCTCTTGCACTTTATATGGTTTCCGTCTCTAGTTTATTTTTCCATAGGTTTGCCATGCGGCAACTGCCCGAAGGACCTTGTATTTTACGTGGTCAAAGTTGTACGTTCCCGGCCAACTGACATGCAGAGCAGAGCTTGACCAAAAAAGAGCAGGCCTGTTGGCCACTTTGCTGTCGGCACGCGTGCACGGATTAAACGGGTAAAAAAAGAAAGAATAGCCGACGGCAGCGGTCAAACAAACAATTTTAAAGAGGTCCAATCAATTATCAAGTTGAGTCCACTCTGCTTTTACCACAATTTTCCGTTAAGCGACAATTTCCGCAGCGATTATTCAATGTCAACTAAAAAGTTGCAAAAACGTTCGGAAAACCAGCAAAAGCAATTAAAAGCAGCTGCTGCCCGACCACGCCCTATTTCCGCCCGCCCCTCTCTAAAAGTTCATGTTTATTTTATGTGGCAAAATATGTTTTCTTTTTGGGAGAAATATTTATGTAAGCTCTGCTGCAGTTTATTTGTCAAGCCGGACATGCAGATGTCGGGGGATTAGATGGATTTATCGCACTGTGACAAATATACGGTGTAAATCATTTGGCCGGCTGCTTTTTCAGGCAGCTATATACGTGTTAAATTTTCACGCAAGAAAAGGTAAATTAAATATGCGAATTTGCAAAAAAAAAATGAGAATTATTGGCTCTGCCATCAAAATTGTTAAGTTGATATGAAAACCGTCCTGTATCGTAGAGAAGAATATATATTGTAAAAGTAAAAAGGCTCATCAATTTAGAAATCATTTTATTGATTTTGTTTCATTTTCATTCAAAAATATATATAGCCGAAATAGATCCTTTTTTCCTACACCTTTTCTATTTGTTTTTTAACTCCATATTAAACTTTTTTATGAAAAGGTTATAGTTTATGATCAAATTTAAACTAAAACATCTAGTTAAAAGTTTAAAATTACATAAACTCTAAAATTAAATTGATAAGGTTAATCATTTTTATTTAAAGCTGAATTAAATTCATTTAATTATCATTTAGTTGTTAAAATAATAAAACTAACGTTCAAATATTTTAATACTTTTTCAGATACCTTTCTTTGAGATTTCCCATAAAACTATCTTTCAATAATAATATTAAGCCCGATATGTAGCCGTTTGTTTTCGCAAAATATATACATTATTGGCCACCACTTTCACTTCAACCCAGTTATGAAGCACACTAAAGCCAATTTAAAATACACGCTCCTCTTCAACTAATTTTATGTGCTGAGTTCAGAGATATTTATTCTGGATTTTTTTATTTTTAATGGAATTTAGCTGTGCTTGGCTGTCAAATGCAAAAATGAGCTCACTGCATTTTACTGAGAGCATGTCTTAATTAGCTCCAGCGTATTTACAGCTCGATAATGATGTGTAAGCCAAACCCCTAACCCGGCATCACCGCCTTTAGTTCAGGGGCTATATCGTTAGTAGCAAATGAAATTTCATCGTTTTGCAGCCAAACTGCAGCTACACATCCAGCATGTTGTAGTTAATTGAATTGTTGTTTTGTTTGGCCCTAGATATCGCCTGCAAACATGTAACGTATATTAGTTATTGATTTCCCACAGGTTGCGAGGTTTAATGGCAATCAAGTCGAAATGGGTGAGAGCCAGGGAAAACAGGATTTAAAACACTAAGGCCATGTTTTAATCAACAGTGTATATGGGAGGAGCCATAAGTAGAGCGATAACTACTGCATCTTAAATAGTTTTTAGTAGATGATAAAATTATTTTATAGAATTTCTCAGGATTCTTGTTCAGCATTAATCTTAATTTAATAATTTTAATTTTAATAATCTTCCAAAAGAAAAGATATCCAAAAATAAGTTAATTAAAATGATTAAAACGAATATTTTTTTTTAAATAAAATATATAGTTTAAAGTACTCAAAGAAGGTATTCATTTAGAAGATTCTAGTACCTAACAAGAGAGAACGCTATAGTCGGGTGCCCCGACTATCAGATACCCGTTACTCAGGTAAAAGGAGTGCGAGGGAGATGGAGATAGAAACTTTGATCACGCATAACTTTTAAACGAATGGTCCGATTTGAAAAAGTTCTTCTACATTTCGATAGGTATTGATAAACACAATAAAACTGCATTTTTACTTTTCCGAAATATTTAAATTTATATTTAAATAAAATCGTATATAAGCGATTGTGGGCGTTAAAGGGGGCGTGGCACCTTTTTGAAACAAACTTGCGCTGCGTAGGAACTCCTAAAATCTGCATGCAAAATGCCAATCTTCTAGCTTTTATAGTTTCCGAGATCTCAGCGTTCATACGGACGGACAGACGGACATGGCTATATCGACTCGGCTAGTGACCCTGATCAAGAATATATATACTTTATAGGGTCGGAAACGCTTCCTTCTACCTGTTACATACTTTTGCACGAATACAATATACCCTTTTACTCTACGAGTAACGGGTATAAAAATTACTTGATAAATGAGTGGGCCCTCGACCCTCAACTTTTTTTTTCAGATTAGAAAGTAAAAGTCCTTTTAAAAGAAACTAATCTAAGCTGTGATTATAATACTATAATATGAAATAGACTTCTTATACTTCAAATATTATTTTTAATAGATTTATAATAGAGGTAGTTCCCCTAAAAGTTACAAAGTATATTATTATTAGATAAAACTCGATGAATGATGTCACAATGCAATGAATAAACAATATGTAATAGTGATACAACCAAACTCACATGCAGTTGCCAAGGATAAGTTTGCATAACATGAAAAGAGGCTCAATGGCTGGCGTGAAACATGTGATATGATATTGCAGGATCTATTGATTGGAGAAATCCGAATCCTTAGATGATGATATGGAGGACTGGACTAATAATTCCAGTTGTGAGGAGTCATCTGTTTGGAATTCAACTCTTTCCACCAGGGAAATTTCGTTGGCGGACGAACTGGTGTCCTCCACATCGCCCACATATTCTTCCACATCGCTTTCGATGTCGTAGAGCTGATCTTCGCCATCCAAATCGATGATTAAACGTCGCAAATGGCGCAGCTCATCGTGGGCACGAGACACTTTTCGCTCCAAGGCCTTCATTTGGGCCTGAAAGCATTACTTATTAGATTTTATCAATAATTTAGTAATCAACCCAAAGTTCTAACCTGTGGAATAAGCGGACAGCCCAGTAAGTGCAAAATATACATAAGTGGATCCGCTGGCATGGGATCTATTTCCACCATTTGCCTCAATATCTCCAGTAGCCTTGGAAAAATGCCCTTCTCCACCAAATATTCAATCGATTCTTCTTCTTTTTCCGACATGTTGCGTAATCACGAACGCTTGGGTAATGACAAACTGGCAAAGAATTAGCAAAGATTATGCAAAATGTGAAATTCCTTATAATGAATAGGCCGGGGATCGCGCCAATAACTGTAAAGCCAGGGTTACATAGGCTTTCAACACCTGCAACATCTGGCGGAAAATTTTGTTACTAATTCGAATGAAATAACAGCGTGCCGTTAACTGACCACAGTGGGCTGTTAGGCGCCAGCTACTTTTCAAATACTCTTGGCGCCAAAAAGATTTTATTATTAGATTTAGTAAACAGGCTACAATTTTTGATTTGTTATCCAGCCATTTTTCAAATACTCTTGGCGTCAAATAGATTTTAGTATTAGACTTAGTAAACACGCTACCATTTTTGATTTGTTACCCAAACGACGTTTGTATTCAATATAAGAAATGGTTATGAATATTATGAAAAACCTGTTAACGTTTCAAGAGCTCTGTTTTTCATGTTCCGACTGTTTTTTGGATAGATTTTTCAAACTATAAAATTACGTGTAGCTAAAGGTGGCTAGCTGGGGACTTTTCTGGATGCTTTTTCAAGTCATTTAGGTATTTTAGGAGGAAAAGCAAACCTATCGCACTAATTTGTCGTCCTAGAGTCCCAAAAACAATCGATACTATCGATAGTACCATCGATGTTTTGAAAACTCTGTATTGACAACCCTGTTGCAAACGGCACACAACAAATATAGTCAAAATTCGAAAGGAGAAAGAATAGTTATATATAGCACCGATCTGAATAAAATGGAGAAACTAAGCAAGGCGAAAAAGGTGGCTCGCGAGGAGAAGCAACGCGACCAGAAGTTGGAGGAGTTGGTAATATCAGGGGTCTAAACACCCAGCGCTTTTCCTTGGAATTTTCAGAACCCATGGAAACGGCATAAATACAGGAGTTATTACTAAGTTTGGAATATCTTACAGGTAATGAAATCTCTGGATGAATGCCCCTCTACCGAGGAAAAGGTTAAGTTACTACTGCAACGTCATGTGGATAGTGAAAAGAATGTGAGCCGGTTGACATCCGAACTTCGAGTCCTGCAACGCCACATGGAGGCCCAGCAGAGGGAAAAAGAGCAAGTCCAAAGGGATCTCAACAAGAGTGTCCTGATGCGGGACAAACTGCAGGAGGTTTGCCGCGAACAGCAGCGCATCATCAAATCGGTGAAAAACGAGAGCCTGCTGCAAATAAAAGTCGAGGAGGAACGACGCAAGGAGAGCCAAACGAAGTTCCAAAACTCCTTGAATGATGTTCAGAAGTCCCTGGCCAAAAACAACGAGGAAAACATCAAGCTGCGCGATTACAACATCGAGATGACCAAGAAGTAAGCATCGCCGCCCCATAGAGCGGTTCTAAATATAGCCACTGCACAAGCACGTTCTCGGTTTTCCGATTTTCCCTAACCATCTGGCCTGCGTTTTAGGTTAAAACTACTGGCTGAGCAATATCAGACGCGCGAGCAGCACCTGGAGAAGCTTAACGAACAGGTGCAGCTGGAGGCCCAGTTGCATCAGGCCAAATTGCAGAAATGCCAGGTGGAGGCTGCCATGGAAAAGGAGATACTTGGCAAGTATGTAGACAAAATGCCGGGTCACGGGACGGGGGCTTTTCTGAAACTCGAGATAAACGCACCTTAAATGGTCAGACAAAAGAGAACAAGTTTTCATTTATGAAAATCACTGTCATTACTGGTTTTCAGCAGGCTTAGATAAATAATCAGTCCTTTTATGTCAATTTTCATTTTTATTGATTTCTGGGCATTCAGTAAATTAAATAATTTACGATAAGATAAACCCTTAAAAAGTTATATTCAATTGTTTTCACAAAAAAAACACAGATTACTGGTTTTGATTAAGCTTAGCTTAATAAAATGTTTATTCCGCGGTAATTTTGTTTGAATATACGAAAGATATATGTTGAAAATGTTGTTATATATTAAACTTAATTATTAAACCTTGCATTGTTTTTGCACTTCTTAATTGCTTACCTTCTTTCAGGGAAAACCAAATTGGATTGGAAAAGCTGCTGCAAGCGCAGCGTGCCATCAAAGATCTCACCGATCGGGAGCACCAGCTAAAGGAACAACTGAACATCTACACGGCGAAGTATGATGACTTCCAGCAGTCGCTGCAGAAGTCCAACGAGGTGTTTGGCAGCTACAAAGTGGAGCTGGAAAAGATGTCCAAACACACGAAGAAGATTGAGAAGGAGGCGCTAGGCTGGCGACAGAAGTACGAAAAGGCCAACGCTATGGTGATCGATTTGGCCACCGAGAAGAACCTGCAGGCGCAGCACTCGGATCGTCTGCAAAAGCAGATACAGCAACTGCAGAAGTTACTGCGTGCCCTTCAGCAGGAACGAACCACTTTACATAAGTGCCTGCGAGACAACGAGATCGAAATTCCCGCCTTGCCGCAATTGCCGCCAGAACCGGAGCCCGTCAACGTAAAACCCGTCAGTGCAGATAATGTTAAAATGGAGATGATGACTCGCAATTGTGCGGAACTGAAGCAGACACTAGCCAATCTGCAGAACCAAATGAAGCTGCTAACGGCCAGCGAATCTAAGACGGCCATTGAGGAGAAGAACAAGGCCGAGGAGCAGAGGCAGGCGAACAATGCCAAGAAGAATATTCGCAAGAAGGAGAAGAAGTCCAAGGCAAAGGCAGCCGCAGCAGCGGCGGCAGCAGCAGCTGCATCCACACCGGATGAAGAACTCAATGGGGATCAGGAATTAGCTGACACGGATTTCAATGCAGAACTGCAAGCAGCGGGTGATGCCTCGAATGTCAAAAATACCCAGGAGCAGACCGTTCAGACTGCCACAAAATCCCAGGAGATCGAGGGTGATGGCGATTCTGCTTCCGCCCAACAGCCGATTATTATATCCGAAGTGCCTGCCCTAATCGATGCCAATGCAAACTAAATAAATCGATTGTCCTCCTGTACTGTACTCCTATCCAAATAACGGGTGGCGACGTAGCCTTCCCTTCAAAGCATTTCGTGTCATTCATGTCTCAACTGAAGAACGTCATCAATTACAAACCAATATGGTCAGAATTTTGTACTAGTTATTTATTGTACTTTGTATATTGTATTTATTTAAAGGAATGCCGACGGTGATCGTATGTTACTGTTCAACAACAAATTGAGTAAATCGTGTTTCCTGCAAACAAATAGTTTTGAGTTTTATTAATTGGTAATGGAATCATCAATATTTTTAAAAATTTAGCAATAAATTGGTTTAAAATTTTTAAGGAAATCGCTGTATGAATAATACCTTTCTTTGCTTTTGTAAACAAAAGTTTTTCATATTACCTTAATTTACTGACATGGACTTATCCTTTTGTCAAAATGATTACTGAAATTGTATAATTAAAGAAAAGCCAAAAGAAAGTTTTATTAAGGAAAAGAGTTTAAGGGGTTTTTAATTTTTTTTTTCCCTTTACATTTGTCCTCAAAGATAAAAGCACAATTATTTCATCAACAAATTGAAATAAAAAACAAGAAAGGCCGAAGTTGAAATACCCTTGCAGAATATTCTGTAAATAATATTCTCCAAAATTATTCATATGATGCTTTCTTAACACTCATGAAAAATCCCAACTTCCTAACTTTAAAAACACCAAAGTTATGGCATTTCCAATCGTTCAATTATATGGTAGCTATGGGATATAGTCGACCGCTCCTTATGAAATTTGGTAGGTCGAATTGATTGGCCAAATAAAAAACCCATAGAAAATACCAACTTCTTAACTATACAAACACCAAAGTTATGGCATTTCCTATCGTTCAGTTATATGGCAACTATAGGATATAGTCGGCCGATCCCGGCCGTTCCGACTTATATACTACGTGCAAAGGAAAGAAGGGTGTGTGCAAAATTTCAATTCGATATCTTTAAAACTGAGAGACTAGTTCGCGTAGAAACAGACGGATATACATACGGACAGACGGACAGACGGACAGACGGACATGCTTATATCAACTCAGGAGGTGATCCTGATCAAGAATATATATACTTTATAGGGTCGGAGATGTCTCCTTCACTGCGTTGCACACTTTTGACCAAAATTATATTACCCTCTGCAAGGGTATAACAAGAAAGGAAAGCTATCTTCGGGCCTGGCCGAAGTTGAAATACCCATGCAGAATATTCTGTAAATTATATTCTCCAAAATTATTCATATGATGCTTTCTTAACACTCATAAAAAATCCCAACTTCCTAACCTTAAAAACACCAAAGTTTTGGATTTCCAATCGTTCAATTATATGGCAGCTATGGGATATAATAGGCCGCTTTGGTAGGTCGGATTAATTGGCCAAATATAAAACCCAAAATTATAATATTCTCTGCAAGAGTATAGCAAGTTAAAAAATTTTTGAAATTTTTGGCATTTAAAAAATATTAATTAAAAATCTAAAAACGTGGACTTAATAATTAAAAACTTTGAAAGGAATTACGTTATAAAGTCTTTTAAAAATTATAAAGATAAAGATTAAAAATAATAATATAAAATTGCCACTTAATGTTAAAAAAAAGTTAGAGAGCTTTTTCTTACCAAGGTATTGTCTGAAAAAAATGCACAATTATATCCTCTTTTAAAGATGTTTACAAATATAAATCTGAACCGACATTTTGCATTAATTTCCATAAGTCCACGATAGCGCACAAGCTCGAAGGCCATGGATTGCTTTCGTCATTCTTGGCGCCGCCACAAAGTCTGGTGTTGCATGCAACACATTGCAATGCCAACAGGCGTATAGGTGGGAGTTTTTTGAAGGATGGTCGGTGAGTGCTTGTGGTTCGTGGCCAGGGTCGTTATAATTGCGCCTTAATTATTTTCAACACGCAGCTGTCATTTTTGCCGGGCCTCAGATTTCCGCCATAAAATATTTAAGACGCATGCAACGTGGCGTATGCGTAACGCCAACTGTTGGCAGCGGTCACTCAGCGCTTATAAGGGTGTTAAAATAAAGCCAGTTAAGCCACTAAAATAATTACACAAATTAATTTAAATTGCATAAAGAGCTGCATATGAAAAAAGGGGCAATTATGAGGGGTCTCAAGGTCTCGACGTTTTTTTATCCATGTGGTTAAATACAGATTGTTATGACAAAATGCTTGCAAAGGTAATTACAAAATTTAATTAAAAATGTATAATATTGTTATGCATATAATGAATACTATTTATTTAAAGTCCATCCCGCCTGATTGCTCATCAAGCAGTATTAAAAATGTCGCCTTCACGCCTTCAAATGTCATACTTGTGCATATTTCACACCCTCGCACTTACAAAAATGTGTGCACATTTCGCAGGCAATGAGCTTTTGAACATTTAATGAGTTAATACGCTAAATTTGAAAGCCGCGCAAGCGTGCGCCAAGTGCTCCAAACACTTGTCCTCATCCCCTTGGCCAAGTTGCCCATTTTCCAGCTTGAAAAATGAGAATGGGAAAATCACGCAGCTAAATCCCACACTGAGAAACTTATGTAGCTAAATAATTGCATCTCTATTTTCAGATAATAAAAAAAAAACACCCAATAACTTACTTATATCAAAATTTTATCTTTAACAAAAAATAAATCTTAATTAACTTTTTAAACAAGAATACTATAAATTTCCCAATTAAATAATTTAAAAAATGTTATATAGTTAATCAAAATGATAATTTTATTACTTTATATACAGATTTTAGAGACAATAATAATTTTTAAAATCTTTTGACATACTTTTTTTTGCCTTTAAGAGAAAATAAAGGAAGGCAAAAAAGCGTTTGGAGGGAGAACAAAAAAATAGAATAAAAGAAAGAAAAATATTTTTCCATTATTGAAATCGCGAATTTTTCTCAGTGCTCGTTCATACGCACATGCAAAACACTAAGCACTTGTCATTTAGCTGTGGAAACCTCCACGTCCTTTCGTTGGCGAAAAAACAGTGCAAATGTCCAACACACGAGAATACGTACGTATATGTGAAAAGCTAGCAGCATTGGAGGCGGCACTTTTCGGAGGGATTGGGTGGCACGGCGTCGTGTTCATCCTAAGCTCATGGGTGTCATTTCTCAGGACCTTCTCGGTCTGCAAGGATAACAGCAGCGTAACAGAAGACCACAATTCGGGACCAGAAAAGTAGAGGCTGCCAGACTGCCTGACTCTCGGTTTTAAAGGACAAAGTCAACGACGATGGTGTGGCAATATTTTTGGCAGCCAATTGTGCGGGCTGAGTAAGATGAATGAGGCATATGAGTGTTGCCTGCACAGTGGAAAGTTTTTAATAGGAATTTAGAAAACGTTAAAACTTAAATGTCAATGTTTTTGCAATTACAATTGAATATAAATACCATGCGTTCAGGTTTCCCAAAATATTGAAAAACTGGTCATTCCTTGCCAATATTTTTAATGTTTTTTAACACTCTAACGTAAATAGTACCATTTTAACCATTTTCAAATTTTAATAAATTACTCCTACGGCGTGGACCTCATATTAATATTGTTGCTCGTTGCTAAACCGCTTGGCTCCTCCTGTGCCAAGTTAATATTTAACTTATTAAATACATCCATTTTGTACGTACATTGTCCACAAATATTATCATATTTATTTATTTTTTTATACAATACTCACTTGCAGTAAAAGCTAAAAGCTAACAACACAAAGGCCTGAGTTATAGCTGTTTTAGTTCTTCAGCTCTCCAATTGTAATCATATATTTTTATGAGATATTTTTTGTATCATTTATGTTGCCCACTGTAACCACCAAGGGCCATGATAATTCCCACCCGCACACCCAAGTGAGCGCGCTGGCTCTCCGGCAAACTCTCTCTCCCGCGGAGTGTCTCCGGTTCTCCGGCTCTCTCTCCGTCCGGATGCGTGGGGAAATGCGATGTGGCGGCGGAGCCTGCGGAGTCCTTTGGCCCAAGCTGTGCTTAGTGAGATATTTTGGCTAAAGAAGCCTGGCTGCGATAGCCGGACATTTTCCGAGTGAAACGAGCGAACCGAACGAAGTGAAAACCGAAGCGTCGCTGCTGGCAAACATTTTCCATTTTCGCAGTCCTGTAATCAGTTGTGTATAGGACACTCGCGTGCGCGCGTCGAACGGTTTCTGGTTTTATTTGGGTGAAAAGTGTGGAAAAGTGAGTGTCTCTGGCGGAAAAACAGTAAACGGGAAGGCGCTGCGCGGTTTTTGCTGCTCCCGAGTTTTTTTTCTGGATTTCAATGGTAACGATTGTTGCTGCTGCTGTTTCGTTGATAACTAAGCAAATATTACTTCTCAAAAATAAAATATTCATTATTTTTGAAAAGTAACCAACTAAATTGGACAAACAAGTTGGCAGAAATTTTTCAGATACAGCTGCTGTTTCTGCCAGCGTCGCTGCCGCTGTTCGAGATAAAGGATATGCCCGGATCTAAAAGATACAGTTTTTCTTCTTGTTCCTTTTTTGCGCTGCTGCGGCTGCTTCTGCCTGGCGTTTTCCACAGCAATAGCAACAGCAACAATAGTTGAGACAGGACCTTAAGCTAAAATGTAACTTATAGCCAATAACGAAGTGAGCGCCAAAGTATGCAAATAAATGAATAAGCCGAAATCATTAACAAATTAAAACGAGACACGCAAAGAGGCCAGGAAAATATCGAAAGGAGTCAAGTGTTCTCGAGGAGCTGGTTTGCTGGCATGCTTTGAGGTTAATACCACCCACACACCACCCATCACCTCCTGCTCCTCATCTCCGTTTTGGCCAATTTCTACGTCTGCTTTCGCCGCTTTCTTCGTCACCGCCGCTGCCGTCACCATCAAAAGGCATCGAAGGTAAATATATATATATATATATAAAGCCGAGTGTGTGTATATAAGCCAATGGGCTAACAAACTAACCTACAAAGTAAACAAAAGCGTTACGCTACAAATGCAAATTTTTCGCACACACATGCTTAAGAACTATAAACAACAACTCATTTAACTGACGCCATGCCCCATAAAAGCAAACAAAAAACAACAAAGCTTAAGAATAGTAAAAAAAAGAAAAGGTGGAAACGGCAGGGCGAATGGAACACAACAAAGCAAAATGCACGCCTCTAAAGCTATTTGTATGAAATTTTAATCGCATGCGATTTATTTGACTAGGCGCCAAAGTCGCAAACACGTCAACGCATTTTCGTACAGACACCCACCAGCGAGCTCAGAAAATCCAAATAACCACCTGAAAAGAGCGAAAAAAAAGTCTTGACAATCTGTTTATTTTTTGCGAAATTATAAAAATTACTAAGCGTTTTTATTTGAAGTTTGAGCCATAATTCAGGCAACTAAAAGAATAGAAAAACATTTCCGTAATTTTTTATTTAATTCTTCGAGTAGGATTATATTTAGAATTTTCGTGAGTTTTAGATTTACCATTAAAATTGTTCATATTCATTTAAAGAAATATATATGAATTCAAACGCGCACCTGGCGGCATTTGTTTACCATTCACAGTATCATGAAAAATATTTTAAATTGCTCGTACTTATAACTTTTGGACTAAGTGTCGAAAGCAGAAATAGTGAAACTATTCATTTATTCTATTTCAAAGTATCGAATAGCTTTTGAATGAGTTTTGATCTGTGAGTCAAAATGTATTTTGTAATAATGACTTTAATGAAATTATATTAAGTTAATTTAAATTAATAAAATTTGCAAATTTACCAGTATTTATATATATAATAAAAATATTGTATATAATATATAGTACTCATATTTATTTATAGAATGACAGACTTTTTAGTTTAAATATTAATTTTAATACACTCGAAAACAAGACATTTAAAATTCCAATTATTAAGCTTTAATTGCCGTGCATTTTAATCCCCGACAAGCAGTTAAGGGAAAACAAACAAACAAAAGTTGTGTGCAACAATTGATTCGGACTAACAGAAATGACGTGCAGTAAGGCAATAAACCATAAACCAAATGCCTATTCCATTTAGATGCACATCCGATTAAAGAAGTCAACTTATGCTAGAATAGTTTTATTCTTCCCCAGGCGACACTGATATCGTTATTGTTTTAAGTTGAATAAGTTTAAAAAGTCAGAACGAGATAAAAAAAAATGGATAAACTATATATAATATCGAACTAAAATGTTGGCGTTAAACAACATTATATTTGCATTTTAATTTTATTACTTATACGCCAATAAAAAATTAAATAAAAACGTTTCGAAGATAAGTTTCTAGCGAACATAAAAAAATTAAATTTAAACTCATTCTGCTTAAACTCTATGTTGACTTATATTAATGTTAGATAATTAATTTATTGATTTTTAAACAAATCTTGTTGATGTAGGTAGCACACCAAAACAATGTACTTTTTAAAAAGAAAGTGATGGAATAAAAAGTTGTGAACCTCCACTTAATTTCTTTTTTTTAGAAGAGTATTGTAAGGCATTCACTTTGCTTTACTAAATTTGCCACCATCTATTTATAAAATCCTTGCGTCTATTTGGCCAACTATTTTAAGTGCTTCCAGTTAACAAGAGCTGCACCTGCACAATGAAATGAACTTGGTTCGCGGGAAGCTGGATGAAAAACACTTAACGCGACGACTAAGCGACAACTGTTGTTTTGTGTGGCATTTAAAAATAGAATCAAGGTGCGCTCTAGTTTCATCTAACACACACACAAACCTAGGAGAGCCTACATAAAGTGGCTGCTGTTGTTTTGCAAGAGGGCGAATGAGAAAAATGGAGGGTGGGCACCTGGAATGTATGCTACACAAAACAGAAAATAGAAAAGTTATAAATAAAATTCACACCAAGCTACATTTAAAACTAAGCTTGGAACTTATAAAAAATATAAAAACAAACGTGATAGTATATAAAATATACATAGGTATATTGCCGTGTGTCTAGAATATCTGCAAATGACAAGACATTTATATGACATATGATGGATATATTTAAATATTAAAAATACCTCTTTAGCTGAAATACATTTCAAAAAATGTTAATGTCACCAACATCCCTTATTGAATATTAATTATGTATTTATAAAAAACTTAAAAAAATGTTGTATCCTTAAAAACAAACCTCATAATAGATACCCACTGGTATTGTTTAGTATATTTGGATACTATTAGTACTCTTGAAAAGGTCAGGACACCCTAACCTTGGTTTGAAGCAAAACTGTAATTCAAGTCCAATGACACGCAAACTAATGATAAATTCTTACCGCAGCTGCAAAATGATTCAACGCTTTTCGGCTATAAGCTGCCTAATCACTTTATGTGAAAGGTGAGTGGGCTATCCAATGTTACTGGTAATTACAAGCCCAATGGAATGATATTGTCTTTGTCTTAGTGAGTAATGAGAAACGGGCGTAACTATCGCCAAACACTCTGTCTTCGATGAATAATTAAGGCAGGTCAAACGAGTGAGAATCAAACAAATTTTTTAAAGAGGTTATACCTTCGAGAAAATAAAGTCACTAAAAGCTAAACAAAATAATATCAAAAGAGTTGGACATTATTTTGACATACTTATGTCTTATCTATATACCCTCTATATGCAATTTTGTTTTAAATATATTTTCATGGAGCTTAATTGTTATTTGCAATAGTTTTTACTTTAATTTAGAATATGGCTGATATAAATGTTATAATTTTTTAGCAGTTTAAAAATAAATAAAAATGAAATAATAGACATTAATTGCTTTTCTCTCATCATTACAGTAAATTGTTACATTTAAATTTCTTTAGGTTTGTATCTATAACCATTTAAATCCTACAACGGCAACCGCAACCCATTCCCAGCATGAACATCAATTTGCCAGCATTTGGTCAACTTATCGTGGAAAAAATACTGTTTCTTTTCCCTTGGTTAAACCCATAAAATATGTGTGCAGGCGACCTCTACATACACATATGCAACAGCTAGGAAAAACGAAACATTTAAATTTCAAACAGCAACAAACTTGGAATTTATGTAGCCAACCGCCAGATGTGTCTATAAAACTTATACATCCTCATTCATCCCATACGAACATACATTTTGAGGAGGTTTTTCTTTTATATTTTTATCGGCAGCTGATAAGAGCAAAGTTTGTCCGAAACTTAGCGGCTGCAGCCGTAACACGCATACGCCATGTGTTATAAACATCCGTAGAACAGAATGAAACGAAAGTACCCACAGTTTCAGAAAAGTTAAATGTCTTTTCTGCCGAGGTTTTTGGTAACATTTTTTAATTGCTCCACTGAGGGAGTGTGTGGATATCCACATTTACAAGAGAACATATGTTTGCCAACGTGCAATTAACAAGCCAAGTCCACGCTTTCGGTTGAGCACAAGAAACATTACACGAAGCTCTAAAGTTAAAAGACTCGACTATTAAAATACCCCGCAGTGTTCTGCAGTACTCTGAAAATATTATGAATTTATATTGAAAACCGCTTTTTGTTGGTCATTTTGGAAGTGAACAAGTTTTGAGATTAGATCCTGAGAAGTTTATTATGGATAAGACCACTTTGGTTCAATGATAAATTTACTTTTTAGACTAATAAATGCATAAATTCATAATACACTGGTTTTCGAGTGTGGTACATTTGTGTTCAGCCACCGACGCGGAGCACTTACAAGCATTAATTACTGTGTCGGCCTGCCAAGTCAGCAACGAGCCACCAAAAGTTGACGGACCAACGGCAAAAAAATATTGCACAGTTTT
Organism: Drosophila fuyamai; assembly: GCA_018153365.1. Taxonomy (NCBI): domain Eukaryota; kingdom Metazoa; phylum Arthropoda; class Insecta; order Diptera; family Drosophilidae; genus Drosophila; species Drosophila fuyamai. The sequence continues at coordinate 10,977,703 of JAECXW010000116.1, forward strand.
CGGAATTTTTCCCCCCAATTTGGACTTTTCCCGCTTTCCCTCACTTTCTCTTCCGACAAGTTGTATGAGTTGCGAGAGTTGAATGTTTCTTTTTATTGCCATTGCCATCGCTTTTGTTGTTATTGCGGTCTTTTGTTTTTGTTTTTGCTAAATTTTTTATTATTTGCTCTGTTTATTGTTCTTGTAGATTTTCATGTTCATTGTGAACATAAAAGTAAGCCAAGTAAAAACAAATGTAAAGCAAAAACAAGAAAGTTAGTTCTGTAGTTGATTTTTCGCAGAACAGAATTAAGTTGAAAGAAAACAAATGTCGAAATGTGTAATTGGTTTTTGAGTGGGGTGAAAAACCTATAGTTTGAAAGACAAAAATTAGCATTTCTTATGAGGTATACAAATATTTTTATCAGGAGCTACACAGCTCAATTGAAATGTTCAAACATTAGATATTTTAAAACACAAAATAAAGTTGATATTTAAAATACATATTTTAAAATAGCACTTAAACCTTTCAATGGGTTACAAGATCTTAGACACACAATAATTAATAGTAAGCAAAAACTATTTAAATGGAAATCACATAAGCAGACAAATTATGTCTCTGGCAAGCAATTATATCTTCTAAGCCAATTTTACTTGCTTGGATTTAGTTTGTATTTTTTCTTTTCCTTGGCGGAAATAAATTAAGTCAGCTCATAAATTAAATCAATTCAAGCAAAAAAAATGTTGCTCCGTCAAGTTTCGGGGCTCATACACCCACGCAGGATTAAGTTCATGAACATATCTGTGAATATTTATAGCTTGGCCAAAACTCGCTAAGCTTTTGCCTTTTGGCCAAGAAAAGGGCACCGTCCGAATGATTGTATAAAAGTTGGCGCGTATCGCCGAACCGGAAATTCCGGGGGCCATCAAGACTAGCGGGTGGGAATACATATCCTCGAAAATCCGTGAGGGTGTATATAGATTTGAGAATACGGGTCGCCAGCAGGACGACGTTCAATGCCGACTTATTGTTCACAATTTCGCACAGTTGAATGCGAAGTTTCGAACTACACCCCCGGTTAGCCAGTTTTCCACAACGCCTACTCCTTGCAAAATTATTCTAGCCCAGAAACACCAACCATTCAAAGTAGCGGCAACTATTTGGCAGTTTCCTTGCAACGCTTTTTGTTGGCTGGCCAACAATGAAGTCAGTTTCTTGTTGGCCATTGCCAAAAATAACTGCATTTTCTGGACGAGGGAGTTACTAAAACTTTCTTCATGCCCGGAAATGCAGTGGAAACTTTTTCATTGCCCCCCTGGCTTTTGCATAGAAGTCTCTAAATTTCCTTTTTGCCATAGATTGCATTTTTAGTAAGTCCTAACGGCGGCCAAATTAATGAATACAGATTGCGTCATAGATTGCCAGTAACAAGCTTCCGCCATCACAATTTTCCTTATCCTGTGGAATCTCACATTTGTGTATCCTGAGCTGATTGCCTTCTAATGCTTGAATGAATCCAAGTGGCCCTACCACTCGAAATGGATACAGCTCATGGTTAAGTTCATTCCGGCCGACTTTAAGTGCAGAAATTGTACATCTGTGATTGCTACTTCATTTTCAATGAGGCTCACCCAGCTGCAATTTTGCTGCAGATACGTCTTGAAGTGCTCTTTGTGATGTTACTTAAAAATAATGCAGACAAGAAAGGCAACTGGATATGAAAACACTGTTTTAGTTAAGTAGATATTAAAACAATAAATTATAATCCCATTTCTGCACTTAAGGCAACGTTTTCAAAAAATGTCTTGACAATAATCAGGAAGCTATTTCTAGACCAAACTTAATGGTATGAATTTTCCTGTGATATCCGCAGAAAAATACAGACATTTCCATCAGGTCAATTGCAATACCCTTAACGATATTCAGGTGCCGGCAATTACGTGTCGCGTGTCGGAAGTGCGATTAGAGCATCAACAGCGACTAATAATGGCCAAGGGCTGGGTTCGCTCCTTTGTTGATTCAAGATAGCCAAAAATTGCTTTTCCCTCTTATGTTTAACTAAAAAATTATTGCAAACTGAAAGCCGAAACCATATGCTGCTCGTTGCCCCCCGAAACACTGGGGAGTCGTTTGTTATTGTTGCCTTGAGCATTAAGCTTATCTGGTTGCCAGCTGGAAAATACCCTCTTAAATTATCGCACGCTTTTCCATTAACAACCGAAAACTAACTGCAAAGAGGGGATTTTCATCAGCACTTTTAGCTTGATTTCCCCAAGCTACTCTACTTGCGCTCAAAACGAATGCCAAATGGTAGAATTAAAACAAAGTTTCGGCAGCCAAGCTAATAAAGCATAAACGCACTTCAATGCCTCTTAATAAAGAATAATTACTTCCTTTTGACAATCTCATAACTCTCTGATAGGCCATTTCTATCTATATTGGACGAGGGCCAACTTTCATATCTCACATCTCTTGGCAATCGGCAGAATATATTTTGGCACAATTACCAACTTTAATTATGCGTCAAGCTGTCAGATTTGTTAGGATAATATATTTCACATGTGGGTGTTGGTTTGGAGAAAACTGAGGAAATATAAAACCATCCTTGCTGATTTATTTAATTCTTTGTTTACATTTTGTATAATTCAGAACAAATAAGAACTCTTATGTTTGTTTCATTTGACCGTGAATAAATTTCTAAACCATAGCACTGAGTAGTTGAAAAATTAGAAGCCATCCAATTTGACAGAACACATTTATGTCACCATTCATATTCAATCTTCATTAACACATGTGCATGTTAAATCAGATTAATCATAACCAAAAGCGTTAGGCCGGTCCAAAGCTAAAACTTTATATCGATTTGCATGTCAACAGCTTAAGTGTCTTGTTAAGTGCAATCATGATAAATAATTTAACGTTTAGCTAAGCGAGGACGATAGATTGACCGCTTAGAAAACAATCAGTCCATTATCTCGAATCCCCAGAAGGCTCATGTCAACATCAAAATGCACTCGGTATATCTACTAATCAGTGGTGAAAGAGAAATGCATTTCCATTTTGGCTCGGGTAAATACTACTATTCCTCACGAGATTCGATAGCTTTGCCTATTCATTATTTCGCCATTCAATATACGTGGCCTTATTTTTTTTTTGACTTGGCGAAAAGACGGATTGAAAAGTGTTGAAACCCCTTCATCATGTGTCGTCATCGCTTCTCCTTGGCGGAAATTTACGAAGAAGCCCAGAAAAAATTGCATATAATTGGCGTTGATTTATTGTCTTTGGTAGGCACAACGAGATTTGCTAGGCCCACAGCCTTCGTGGGCGACTGCCAACAAAAGCTTAGGCAAAAAATTCAAGCCCACAAAAATGGTATATCAGATGTGCCATAGATATAACCGCAATTCTATAATGCTCTCGAAATACTCAGGGGTCTGCGGTTTTTGCGGTTGCGTGTTAGATAGGGTCGGAGTCCCAATTTAGATATCGCTGCTTTTCGAGCTTGGCACTCCTCTCATTGTGCCAGTCTGTCTATGTTGTCCATGAAAGTGGCATGAAAACAGCAGGAAATGACAATGGCACAGGCTCGGAGACATGAAACCCGCACAGTGGCATTATAATAAAAATGATAATACATTGAAATAAAGTCGAGTAATTAAAAGGACTAAATTAGCTGTTAAAACTGAAATACAAGTATAGCTTGTATAGGCTTTTCATATTGGTTTACCTGTCCCTTTTGAGTAAACATATGGAAAATATAAACTAAATAAGGTTTATTGAACTCAACTTATAAACATTAAGAGTAAAATATGTATCGAAATATCGAAATTTTACTGTTATTTTTTATTAAAAATGAAATATTTTAAGGTAAAATCGGTTTTACCAATTTACCCTATTTAAAATTATTGATATCAAACCAAAAGATTAAAGACAAAAAAGGCATTAAATACGTTTCATAATATATTAATATGCTCAATTCTGTTTTTTCCTATCACAACCTTTTAATGAATTCTTTTGAATTGCGGTAAGATTCTCTAACATTTTTTTAAAACAATTTTTCTTTTAAATAAAAATACTTTATGTTTGTTAACCGCACATCCCAGTTCATGCATAATTTAACTTTATATATAAATTTGATTTCGAAGTGTCTGCCATCGCAGGAACGTCAAATATTATTTTGCATAAATACACAAACCACTGTTGACAATTTCTGTTGGCCCAGAGTGGGAGGCCTGGCGTGCGTTCTTGTTTAGTTTTAGTTTTAGCTTTCTTTCTCATCATTCGAGTGGCATTGCATGACTGCATGCAAGTTGGTTCTGGCCAGGCCAAGCCTTGTCCTTGCTTCGGCTGCTGTTGTCGTTGCCATTTATAACTTTAAGTCCTGACAAGCCACACACCAGGACCCGCAAAACCTCCCAAAAGCCCCTCGAAATCCCCTGTATCTCGGCAGCAACAAGAACAACACAATTAGACAAATGAATAAACATACAGTTCTTGGCAAGAAATTTGCATATCCCTTCTCCATGTTCCTTAAGTGCATTTCAGTGTCTGAGTGTAGATATCTCGTTTGCAATTGGCAATTGGCTACTAAGGATTTTCGCATTATAACGTTTACACTCTGACCTGGTTTAATATTTAATTAGCTTTGCCCTGGCAATGAATAGCTTCGACTTGAAACGGTCGGTTGCCCGGTTATTCGAGGGTGTTCGTGCGCTCTTTGCCGGAAGCACATGTCGTATACGTGATATTTGACAAACATTATACATGCACAAGCACACATGCCCCGCCAAATACTGCATTTAAAAGTGTGTGTGTGTGTGTGGTACAGGAGTGTTATATAGGAACACACACAACAAATTACGTTTTATTTAAATTCATAAATGTCTTTATCTATCAAGTTGTTTAGACCTTACATAACAAGGTTTTAGTTAACATTGTATTACGTTAAATAATATGACCAAAATAAACTTATTTTATTTTTTTTATTTTTATTTATATTAATACATGTTTTCATAAAAATATTTTACATCTTAATTATTATTTATATTTTACTATTTTGGAACAATTTGAAATAACACATTGTTCGTTAAGTCCATTTTGTGCTAATTTTAATTAATTACAAGGTTAAAATATCTAACAAAATGTGGTCTTTTATTCAGTATAAATAATTTAGTTAAGTGCATTAAAGGTATCCATGACCATGCAAAGGGCGTGAGTCCAACATGGTTTCAAATGTTGTAAAATGCAGGAAGTTGCACGCTTTCTACACTCCCGCTCACCACAAGCATTTCTCCATTTTTCCCCAGCTTTCCGCACTTTTCCCACTGACTTGGGCCACAGAGATTTGTGTAAAATAGAGTCATGAAATTAGTTGGCTGCAGCTGGAGCAGCTAAGTATGACATTGTATTCGGTTTTATGGCTCTGTTCGCTTTTAATGCTATTTATGCTAATGGCAGGCAACATTTAGCAGTTGCTTGTGGCTTAAAGAGCTCTCTCAGCGCATTTTCATCGTCTCTGTCGGGTTAAAGTTATTGATTCAACTTTGGTTTTCGCTTGCGGGAAACACATAAATATTTAAGACTTACTTTGGCGATTTATAAATTATTTATATATTCAACAAAAATGTGCGGAAGAGCCTGAAAACAGTAAAGCTACTGGGAAATTAAGTTTTTCGTCGAAACTTTTCGGCAAACTTATTCAGCGTATTTTGATTTTCCGTTAGCATAAAAAGCTATTATTAGTCGTGGAAAATATTTTAAAAAACTGTTAGAAAAATTAAAAATGTTTTGAATATAAAATTCTTTAAAAAAACCTTCTGAGTATTTGAGAGCTTTTGGCAACCGAAAACTAATGTACCAAAATACATAAAGTAAACTGTAGATTAAAAGAAATAAGGGTAGAAAAGTATAGAGAAGTAGGTTTGGGAGCTGAAAAAAAAAAGAAATTCTTTTAGTTTGAAGAAGATTGTCAAAGCTATTTCCTTTGGTAGTGACCCCGTTTTTGGGCTATCTGCTGCTTAATCAATTCCAACTGAAAAATAACCGTGACGTCGGAAACGGGAATCCCCTTTCCACCGTTTTTCCACCCTAAGCTAACAAGAGTCCTAGCCCTGTGTGAGTGTGGGTTCAAATAAAATGGAAATGCAAAATGGAAATAGAGTGGAAATAGTCTGCAGCACACACTTTTTGACTCTTTGCTGATAAATATTGAAGGGCTGTTAAAATTTGTCAGAGGACAAACGGTAAAAGTTCGCTGAAGATTTGATTTGAGCTGGTGCAAGCGAGTCATTGCAGGAAAATTCAATTTGTGGATTTATGGGATTTGATTTACGAATTGGTTTTATTATGATGAATGAGCAATAAACGTCTGCAAAGATTGAATTTGGGATGGATTGGAAAAAACTAAAACTAAATTTCAGTTCTACCAATACTTACATAAGATAAAAGAACTTAGAGTATTTTATTAAAAACACTTTCCAAATCCTAGATTTTTACTCTTAGGAATTTTATTTTGGTCACAACATTTTTATCTCCTTTCACCTTTTTGCGAATTTTCAAACTAAGTTTATTTGTTTTCTGTGGTATTAACACTTCAATAACATCATCGACCTTAAATCTTAATAGCCTAAGCTGATTTGCAATGTGTTTATGTTGGCATAGTAAGAGAAACCCACAGTTCGATAGAACTCGCATTCAATTCATTTACATGCAAAGTGCTAATTAACTTCATTTGGGCGGCAAGCCTGCACCTCCCACCCAAACACCACCCTCCCAACCCAATTCGTCCTGCAGGAAGTGCAGCAAAGGTGCTGCAAGTACGCCAAAGAGCGCGCATAGCTCGATTCGCCTTTGATTTATGGTACGCAATAATAATTTTCATTTGCATGTTGCCTCAGGCAGCGGCAGCCAACAAGGCGTATACTCGATGTGCTTATATACCGGTGTAAATATGGATGTGGCGCAAAGGTAGCTGGGGCTACGAGTTGCACTTCCGGCAGCTGCAAGTGTCCTTGCGCTGGCTTACAGCTCTGATTAATATGGACAGAAAAAAATTATTTTAAGTTAATTTTAAATTATAAGAAACAATTCTTTTTCTTTATTTACAAAATATTATGTAAAGAAATAAAAAAATGTTGTGATGAAGACAGAGTCTTAAAAAAATATTTCCTATGAAAAATTAAATTATATACATTATTTTAGCTTATCCAAAACTTTTAATGGATATAAAAATTAAACAAAAAATATGTTGCAAATTGAATTTCACAGAAATAGCCACATAAGCATATTTTATAAGATTAAATATTTTTTTTTTTTTAAATATTTTAACAGTTTTAAATCAATTATATTTTTATCACTCTAGTTAATTTTTTTAGCCTTTCCGTCTCACATGCTCACATCTGCTCTCTCTTTTTCCATTTACAGCAATGGTTGCCTCATTAGCGACTTAACAGGATGGCGTAAAGGAAACCGTAACCGAAAACCACAAAAAAAAAGAATACGCTGAAAGGGATTGAGAGCAGCAGCCGCTGAAAAGGTGGAGAACCCATAAAAAAGGACAAAGAAATTGTATACTCATAGCGAATTTTAGGCATAATGAGTTCGTTCTCTTGCCTCTAAAACCGAGCACCTCAAATGTAAATTGATATTAAGCCGCCAATCATAATCTGCACCGAAATTAATTAAACACGGCTGCCAGTCCACAAAAAGCCAGCAGCAACCATGGCCTCACCACCAGAGAGTCCCATCGAGGAGGTAGTCTATGAGTTGGAACACACACGAGTGCCTAAACCCATTCCCGTTGCCCTCGAGGATCTGTGCAGACAGACCAAGTTCACCAAACAGGAAATCCGAGTCATGTATAGAGGATTCAAAACGGTAAGACAACTTTCTATAAAAATAAGTTTTTTAGTTTAGCATGGATATGATTTTCATTCATTTTAATCAGGTGCACAAATTATTTTCTATTTTATCTTAGGAAGGTAGAACAAAATTGAAACATACGAAATATATATATTTCACTTTAATTTTAAATTTGAATTTATAGTCTTAGAAATAATGCGAAATTATAATCAGACCTAAGTCTGAATATTATTTTATTTTTTAAAAGGACAAAAACGCTTTAAGTCCCTAAGAGCTTAAAATGTGTGTTGAAAAATAAAATATTTATTTTAAAGCATCAAAATGTAATAAAGAATACGCAGATGAATTATCAGTTACATTCAAAGTAATTCCCTAAATGGGAAAATAAATGAAAGTAATGTCTAAAATTCAGAGGCAAAACTCTTTACATAACACTCAACTCACTTCACCCAAATAATATAGCTCTCAAGTTTATGAGTAAAAGACAGCACTCTGCTTCACAAATGGCTGTCCTTTTAATGCACACGCGTTTTGAATTTCATTGCAAATGAATTCGCTCCTTGTAAGCGATTGTGTGTCCAAGCACTTTTACACCAAAGAGTGCGGAAATGGCCAAGTCAGCGAAAAAGTTTCAATATGTGGGTCAACAAGAGATGAGCCCGGGGTCAAGTAAATTGATAGTTTGGAGCATGGATGGCTTGGCTCACTTAGAGTTTGCTCTATTGACAGTATGGCCCATGATAGTTTGTCATTGTCACATTTTTCTCGCGTAGTTTACCTTACTGATGATTTGTCCTATTGCACGTTTGTGGGACTTGTGATTTTGAGTCCTCAAGTATTTATATATATTTACTTAATTTCGGAACATTTTAATAAGAGATATTTGCTTGTAAGAATTATATAACATAATTCTTGATAACTTTAGTCTTTGACCTTATTTTCCCCAATTGAGGTTCCATAAATAATCCTAATCAAATGTACTCATAAGTTTAGTCTAGTCTAGTCCTTTTCCCGCTTTTCCTTTTTTCCATTTTGCTGTCATTACATTTGCCTCTTTCTTTATTAACCAAGCAAACACTTTCATGGCGATTTCTTTTTTCGCAGGAATGCCCTGAGGGCGTGGTGCACGAGGATTGTTTTAAGGATATTTACGCCAAATTCTTTCCACATGGCAGTAAGTATTTGTAAATGTCTGTGTGTGTGTATAAAAATGTCTCCCATTTAGCGGTGTGTGGGTGTATGCGGGTGCGGGTGCTGTCACTGAGGTCTTATGCTTTTCCTTTTTATAGTTGCGCGTCATAAAGCGCCATTTAAACGAACATTTCGTCCTTGCAGCAGCTGCGCCCAAAATGCCAAAATACCCAAATAACCAGAGAACAGAAAAAACTCACTTTGACACGCCCACTTTGCTTGTTCTATTTATATAGATTCGAGTTTATATGCTCATTATGTGTTCAAAGCGTTCGATGTTAATTGCAATGGCGCCATCAGTTTTCGGGTAATTATTTCTCATTATAATACCATTTTCGCAATCTTTCGCGGCCATACTTATTTATATATTTTAATGGTTATTAGGATTTACTGGTCACCCTGTCAACATTGCTTAGGGGCTCCGTATACGAGCGACTGCGTTGGACCTTTAAGTTGTACGATTTAAACGGCGATGGAAGGATCAGTCGCGGCGAACTTAGTGAAATCATTTTGGCCATTCACGAGCTTATGGGTCGGAGACCCCACCAACCTGAAGACGATCGCAAGGCGAGGGATCAGGTGAGAAACCGATTTAAAATAAATCATGGTTCAGGTTTTTATTTTCGAAAAATGTAGATAATATTAATTTATTTATTGTGCCTGCAAAAGTTGCATACTTAAGCTGCAGGGAGGATTTAAATAGACCCTTGTATACTTATTTGAGATAAGAAAAAATTTAATAACATTTGATTCAGCATTTATAAATTTATATAAAACAGTTTGTTTTGCCGAATTATGACCGGCGTTCAGTTCACAATCAGTCCTGAACTTTAATCATGTCGCTAAGGGGCTTCATTAAAATAACGACAGATACATAGAGAAATCCTTGTTTATCTAAAATGAAAGGCACGTTCTAGGCTTTTCTGCTAAAAATATCTATCTGCATATTCCTCTCACTTCCACTGGCCCAGATTTGTATGCTTCATTCTTTATGCAAAAGCCACGCTTGACAAAACGTGCAGCATCCGATGACGTTAGCCGAGCTCACAGTGCGTATGAGTAATTATGATTGGGAAATATGTACCTACATACGGAATGCATAAGATGGGAATCGAAATTGAATCGGCAGCGGGTGAAAAGCGTGAAAGGGGAAACGGAAGCTTTCATGTGCGGAAACAGCAGCGGATATTTTACTTAATGATGAAGGTTTCTCGTTTTTCCGACGATAATCCTGAAATGAAAATGTCAATGGAAATGCCAATGCCAATGAAAAGTGGGGGAAATTGAAATGAGGGATTAAAATGAATTTCAGTGAGCTATGGGATAATTAGCAATAACAAAGGATATCGGTGTTTTGTAGTATATTTTAACCATTATAGATCAATAAAAATGTATTAATAGGTTTTATGCATACGATTTATAAGAAATAAATAAGAAATCTTCTGTTGACCGACTACTTTAAACTCAATAAAATTTAACCTTGATTGATTAGGTGGATCGTGTGTTTCGCAAACTGGACTTGAATCAGGATGGCATTATAACGATAGAGGAGTTTTTGGAGGCCTGTCTGAAGGACGATTTGGTAACGCGTTCGCTGCAAATGTTCGACAACGACCTTTGATGACAAGAGGGCGAGCTAGAGCCAGAGCTACGCAATTCCAGGACTATAATATCACTTATAGATCTTTAAATGCAATAAGCAACGCTAAAACAATTGTCAACCCAAAAAAAAACTAAAATTAAAAAAAAAATAAAGGGAAACCCCAAACAAGCATGACAAACACCAGTGAAATTGATGGAAAACAAGGAAATGAAACATATTAGTAATTAATCTTAGTTTAGGCAAAATATCGAAGGAAGAAATCTTTAAACTTTATGAGTGTGTTATTATATAACTAACGATGGGGTCGACAAAGATTTAACAGAATATAAAGAATATGTAATTTTTTGAGCATATTATGAATTTAATCCTGCCGTGAAAAGCGAATTGGTCTTATATATGTATTTACTACATAAATATGTTTGTATATGTATGATATATGTGTAAATGAAATTAATTTCGAGAACAAAACTAAACTAAACCACCAAACCAAATGTTTGATTCAGGAATGGGATTGGTATACCGACAACAAGAGAAACAGAGCTCTTAACACGATTTACTTTACTATAAATATGCATAACAAATAATAGAATACTATAACATAAATTTACACTTAGCTAACGGATATAAAACCAATTAAATGGGGTACTCGGTTACATTTTATACAAATTTTTCAGATTTTGTTAATTTGCCCGAGCTAAATTTAATATTTCACAGCTTAAACATTTTTCTTCACTGTCAATTAAAGCATAAAATACACAACAAAGTATAAATTAAATTAATTCAGACTGTGGAAAATTCTATTAAAACTCATTTTCAATTTGCACAAATTTGCATGTGTGGGTTTTCATATTTGCATCAACTAATTGAATTTACAATTTGTCTCAATAAAGCTGTCTCCTAGCAATATTGGTTTGAAAAGGCAAAAAATAGATACTATATAAACACATGAATAAAATATGCCTGGGTTTTGTGTGCCCAACCAACCACCGATATATAAATAGCACTTGACAATTACGATTAATTTTATATTTATGCAAGGCCGTGTTGATTATTTAATATTACCTGCAATTCATAACACGACTCTTCAGTTAAATTACATTTTTATTTAATTACACATGCTTGGTAATATTTACAAGCAAGTGCGTGAAGGTTTGTCTGTTTTTTTTTAACGCCCCCATATTTTACACACCCATACTTCATCATCCCCCAAAAAAGCGGGGTAACTTGAAAAATAGACAAAAGTTGTGCAGCGAAATAAAAATGTAACGTAACGAGAACCATTTAACAATACTCATACACAAACATTGAACGCTTAATTGTGCATGGACAAGACAAGACAATCAATGTGGTTTGATATTTCCTATTTCCTTTTTTAGTTGTACACATTGTTCTTCCATTGTTGCTTCAAACAACAACATATTTCTGAAAAATGCACTAAGCGGAGAACATAATTACAAAGCGCGAGTCAGTGGTTTAATAACGTCAAGAAATCCTTTTAATTTACTTATTCAACTTTAAAAAGAGCTAACTATGTATTAGAAAAAAAATCTAAATGTTCAATTTTAAAACAATGACAACAGTAAGATGCTTAACAATGATTGTACCTTAATATAATTTAGGTAGAATCGAAGCTTGATTAAGCCAACGACTATGTTAACCTATATACTTTGTAGCGTTTAGCACCTCAACCAAAACGGCTTCCTTCCACCATTCTTCTGAGAGGCTTTAAAATAAAATGAACATCAGTAAAATAAAATACTCCCATCAAACGGCAAAGCCATTTTATGCGATTCCATCATCAAATAATCTTAGCATTAGTAAATGTGTTGAACAAGACCATTTTGTTGAAAAAATATTAATCTTGGCTAAAGAAAAACCTATGCGACCTACTCGGTAAACCACCCACAATTTCTAACTTTTAAGAAACGATCTATGCAATATGAAAGTACACTGTCCAAAACAGAAATGGCAACTAATTGATATTAACCTATCTTTCGAATTGAAGAAAGCTATGTGTCTAACTAGTCAACATAATAAATAATGAAATTGAAGCGCTTATACCTAATGTTAAAAGTAAATTAAAAGTAACGAGATTTATTTAACCAACCGAATTGGTAAATAATGTTATAAAATCGGTTTTAGCTGCTAAATGTCCTGGAAGATTATCCACTATGCTATGTCGAAATCAACGTTAATTGTTACTAGCAAGATGGAATGGAAATCGAAATCTAAATCGGTTTCCCATACCAGACCTTAATATGTGTAACTAATGTGTAGTCAATAATTTTTAGCATTATTTTTACAACTACGTTTAATTCGTATTTAGTTGAAACTAAATTTAATCCAAATGTACCTATGGTAAATGTAAATTACGATAATAATTTTTCAGCCTAAGCGATTTGTAAATGAAATACAAGATGTTGAATCCCTAACTACCCTTAAACATCATGTAATCTAAATCTTTAAGTTAACTAACAAATGATTTATGCTATCTTAATGAATAATACTGGAACATAAACTTAACAAGAGAAAACGTGGTTAGTGATTTGGATTGTTTATAAGTACATGATAGGAAACCCTCTAAGCGTTTGTTGAAATAATACAACTTAAATAACAATACTATACGACTTGACAAATCCATCTATGTGTAAATTAAATTTATTTAATTATCTACAGATCCTGATAATTCCTTCAACAATCATTATTCCAAACAATTTAAAAAAAGAAGCTTTTTGTTGTCCACTTTTTGAATGAAAATAACTGTTTAACTAAGCTAAATGAAAAGGAGATGAGATGTTTAAAACTAAGACCATTTAAATGTACCTTTAGTTAAATATTGTCAACTTAGGAAATACCTAATGGAAGTTTAGTTTAGTAGGTCCTATTAATGCTTATGTTCTTAAATACTCTCATTAAATTTTTGTTGTACTTTAGTTTTTAGTGTCAAAAATATAACTTTAGTAACCCACAAATATAAAACAGTTCTTATGCCACGTAAAATTAAAAACAATACAAAAAATGAAGAAAACTTAAGTGACACCATCCCAAAAGAAAAGTGGGTAAAAAGTAAAACAGAAAAACCATTTTAATAAAAATAACACTTTAATTATGTACTTCACTAGTGTATTTTCATTAGGCGTGATGCACGATCGGGTGGGAACATGTCTTATCCGCATTTTTGGAAACCCAAGCTAATCAATAAAAAATTGAATATATTTATTTTATTGTATGTTTATTTATTTGAAATATCAGTTTGTATGTCGCGGTTTTCTATAATTTATCCCAATTACCCATAATGATTCAGTATTATCTTTACCATGGTGTAGGTATTATGTTGTTAAATACAGATCTTGAGCATCGTTTATATTGCTTAACTTTTTCAATTTCAATTTTAGATGTGCAGTTTTTTCAAACAAACTTTGTTGTTACCGTACGTTATGAAGATGCTAAGTTGATTGTATTTTTGTTTGTTGAGTAGATTTCTTTATTTATTTTGGTTTTGATTTAAGATGTTTGATGAAGTTTTGTGCTTCGTTCAATTCTGCCCAAATTTTGAAGAATTTCATTTATTTTTAAGATTTTTTTTTTTAAATATTATAATGTATTGCTACAAATCGAACAGAAGAACGTGAATTTTATGATGTTTCTATTTTAGCCTAAAACTTTATTTGATTTAACTTGTTGAAATTCCGCACGTAACTACTTACTAAGAAAGTTTAAAATAAATAATATTCTTTGATGTGTAAATTTAAATACAATATATTTTAATATTTAGTTTTTTTTGTTGTAAATTTAGTATAATTTTGTCCATGGATTGGATTTTGTAGATTTCATTTATTTAAACGCTGTGAAGGGGTACAAAGTGTGACTTTCAGACTACGCTTAACTAACAACAAAATTCACATTTAACAACATTAAAATGAAAAGGTTACAAAAAATATATATCCTTTAATAAGTTTATGGTGTATGGTAAAAATACAATGTAAATATAGAGACTTTTCATTCGTGTGTACTTTTCATTTAACAGTTTGTGCTGATTTTACGATTTTAATTATAAATAGTTGACCTAAATTAAAACATATTTCGATGCAGGTAAGTTGGATTCGACAAAATTCGATTCTAGTGTGTGGGATTATACAGGTTATGAACTAACAGCTTGGCCAACACTAAATTAAACCAATTATAAATAAGCTTATCAATATCTTATTTAACCTATGTATGTCTTCGTCCATCATTGACAAATTTTCAACCCAATTTTATGTATGGTTATTCTGGGGCACAATAATCCGACACGATAAGGATCAATAACATCGACATTTTATAACACCAAAGATGTTTCTTTCAGTGCATTACATATACCTGACCCACAGCAAGTTTTTCAAATACAGCGGTTATAGTTCCATAAAATATAACACAGGCCAGTTTAATGCTTGGCGATAGTATGTGTTAAAAATTCAGAATGCTGTTTGTCGAAAGAGTGTCCATGATTTACGTTTTATTTCTAAACATTTTGTTTTTGCTCCTTGATGGCTTTTGCTCAAATAAATAAGACATAAATAAATTAAATTACAATTTTGTAAATACATAAAATATTTGGCATTTAATTTCGCTAGCTCTACGAATTGAATGGTACTCGATTTTAAGCACAACATTTTGCACAAGGTAAAAAATGATTCGAAAATATATTTTGGGCTGGGTCTTTGGATGGCAATGCGATTTTACCAGAACAAAAATCTGTCAATCATTCTCATTCTTGTGGAATGCTGTTATCATATTTTTCATACGTATATATGAATTATATATCATTTGGCGTTGTGTTAGAGAAACGTAAACGTAAATGGCAGCTGAAAAACCCAATTCGTAATTGATGCGAAAGTCTTATGGGGGAAATAAATTGTAAAAGAATTTTGATTGCTCTTCTTTTTAACATTTTTTTTTTTTTGGTTTGGCATTTAACATTATACTTTCGTGCTTATGCTTTGATCTATATATTAAACATATAGTATGTATCTATGAATTCGAAACTTCGCTATGCTAAGTATTATGGAGCTGCTTATGTTAATCGCACATATATATAGAGTTTACTGTCTGTGTTTTTCGTGGTAGAAATATTTTGTTAGAAAAGTGTTGTTTATTTTTGCTCTGCTGGCATATCAAGTTCATATAAAGTCGCTTCCGTAACTCCTGTGGATTGTGCTTTAAAAACTTTACACATATTCCAAAAAGTTGTCACATCTCAAATACAATTGCTCAGCTTGCTTCCGTTGTTTTTGCTTGTCTTGTTGGTAAAACTACTACAAAATTGTGTTGTTGCTGTTGTCAGTTGTGTTGTTAAAGTATTGACCAGGGAGTGGACATTATCTCGCTAGCCTTCATTGCTAACTGCCTTTTCCCATTCGCACGTCTTCAGTAATAACGCCCGCTATGCATCCGTTTCGATTTAGTTTGTTAGTACTTCTCATCGTCCGTAATTTCCCTATGGGAGTTCTGTAACTCTCAGGCCTTGTAGTGCTGATTCCTTACCGCACAGCACAGGCTCAGGGCAAAAGTCAGGGCCAGCAACTCCAGCAGAATGACAGCAGCGGTTACGGCGAAAATGGTGACCCAGTTGTTGTAAATGATCTCAATCAATTTGTCCACGCAACCCTGTAAGACACATTGAAACTCATTAATCGGTTTGTAAATAAAAATGTTCATTTTTTTACAGAGCGAATTCTATGGATTCGCTTCTACAAACACCACGTCCAGACCAGCAGACAGAAGTTTGAAATGCGTGTTGAATGTCAATATTAATTAAAACAATTTTATCGTCTCGGCCCTGTCGGGCGTGAATTTTTATTAGCCCAGCCGTTCTTGCTTGCAGTCCGGACCAAAATAACGGCAGGGTAAAGGATGGTCAATTTTTATGGCCAGACCGGCGATAGCGATCAGTAACCAAAGAAAAAATGATTTGGACACACCTATCAATTGACTTTTGATCGTTTTTCGGTAATCATTAAATCAAAAAACGAGCGATGAATAAATGGACAGTTAATTGAGTTTAAAAAAGAAAGAACCCAAATATATTATCATAAGCCCTGTGAATTACCTGTTGATAAATGGCATTGTTCAATGGGCCACCGAATTTCAGACGACGCGACAGCTCACATTCGTTATCCTTTAGATCGTCCTTGCAGCAAGACTCGGGTATGTTATAAAACACATTCATGGAAGACACGGCGATCTCTACTATATTTGTTCGATCCACATTATTAAAGCGACTCGTGGCCCAGTCTCCAGGTCCATCGGCACCGCAGCATTTCAACTGAAGAAAATACAAATATATATAGATCGGGTGTTCTGCAAGTATGGTGATAGTTTAAATATTTACATTCTTTTGCAGTGCATCGAAGGTGACGGTGCGTGAACTCATGGTGGACTGGCCGTACTCTTCTTGAACTGAAGACTTGACTGCTGCCCGCACCATGTCATCCAGCTTGTCTTTGTTGTGGAACGCCCAGGCTCCGGCTGCAATTTGTGCCACCATCACGATGAGTATGACACAAAAGAACTGCAAGAGAATTTCAGATTTATGAATGGCGGAGTAAGACAGTTGCGTGGGCGTTAAGTAAATAAACTGCTACAATTTAAACAAGATATATTCGCAATCGGGAAAAAACTTTTAAGAACGTAAAAGAGTTTTAGGAAACGAAAAAGTACATTTTTTATATTTAAAAAAACGTTAAAAATATTAAATAATTTAATATTCTGACTTTTTTTGTTTTCATGCATTTGAGATATTAGTGCCCAAACTACTCTTAAATAAATTTGAAAATATTATGCCAATTTTGCTAAGTGCAGCAGTTTGCAGACTTGCCAACACAACGTGGGCGAGCCTCCGTTGCAATTACATGAGCGGAACAGTGTGGGCCACACATTTGCATCCATTTTAATTGGAATTCCCAGACTCTGTCATTATAGATAAACTCCACTTTTTACTTACCGAAACCAGCAGACATTGCGATTCTCGACAAACGCCACAACAGCCAAAAAATGCGCCCAATGTGATCAGTAAACCAATGGCCAGGAAAGTGTAGACACCTATATAATAATGTCCGTAGGATTGTGTCGACAGCATGAATGTGGGATCTGTCAGCGCCCAAATAGAGGTGATCACTATGGTCAAGCCGATGAGCTGCAAGCAAACAAAAATAAAATGTAGTAAAGTATTTTTTATTTTTAAAATTTTCTGTGTAATTTCCAATAGTTGAATTCTACACACTGGGAAACACGCCTCAATGACGCCATCTGGCGAGGCGGCAATTAAAGAAGGGGACTGGCCGGCCCCAGTTTCCTTCCCTTGAGCCCCATAGGTTCAAACTTATGATGTCAGCTAAGTGAAAGCGTCAAATTATATTTGTCACTTTCAATTTCGATTCTTTTAATTAAATTAGAGTCATGTTCGCTTTGGTTAACTAAGAATAAATAAGATTTAATAAGAAATTAATTGTAGCTTTAAAAATAATTTTCATATTTTGGGTCAAAACAACACTTAAGTAAATAATAGAGAACGATTTTAGAGCTAATAATATAATATAACAAAAATCGTTAGTACCCACCCTATTAATCCATCTGTACAAATGTACACACATAAAAACTGCAAGTATATATGAGATGCCAAGCTCTCATTATCGCACTTCTCGGGTAATCAGTAAAAGCAAGGCAAACTTTTGTTTGAATTTCTGCTACAAAAATTATTTACATTTATTTTAATTAAAGTCTTCTATATTGAAACCCTTAAATCGATTATGCCTGTCAACCATCTATAAAAACAATGTACTTAAATTTTCATTCGTACGATGAGTGAGAAAATCTAATAAAGAGCTTATGACTTAATAGGCGACGACCACGGGCATCAGAGAATCATTGCAAGTTCATTAATTATTCAGCAAAATTATTCATCGCTGGGAAATTGAGTGTGCGATGAGAACTAATCAAGAAATGAAGGCAAGTGCACATGTTATATGGAAAAATGTGTAAATTTAGAACCTCTTACAAACGGAAGCCTAACTGAGAATCATTTCAAAATAAAAATCTTATCTATTGCTTCAATTCTGCTCCAAGTCTTTCGTAATTGCCATGAAAACCAGAGCACTTCGAGCATCTGTGCTTCTTGATAAGATTACCCACCAAAAAATCAAATAATTTAATTAAAACCTGTTATTAAAAATCTTTTATTCAAGAAACTATAAAAAAACAAATAGTTACTAAATATATTCCGTATTATTATCTGTAACTTGATATTTCAATTAAACATAAAACAAAATAAAGATACAATTATGTTAGAAGTCAATTTCTGAATTTATATCCATGTAAAAACGGTTAATTTGGACATTGCCTTATGATTATAGTAAAATTTTAGTAGCGACATTATTTTTGACATACAAGCTCTAAAAACAACTCCCTAGAGAAAATAAAATTACTATGGGAATAACTAAGCAAACGCACTATCAACAAAGTCAAAAATTTCATGAAAATCCAATAAAAAATAAGAAAAGCAAAGACCGGCTTTATGCGGGTGGTCCACGGAAGAGTGAGCTGCTGAAAAGCGAACGAGAGAAAAAGTGTGCCACACAAACTGCACTATGCTGCCCCAAAAGTTCATGGGTGTGAATGTGTGGAGCTAACAGAAAAACTACTCATGGAAACGTAATACAATGTTGCCGCCATACGAGGGCCGTTTATTGAGTAACATTAAAAGCACGGACGGCATATTTTGTAACCAAAATCGGGTGTTCTCGTACCTCTGTCCACTTTCAGAGTTAATGCAAGAATACAAGAAATTATAAGATATTTAAAAAAAAATGCAACTTTAAGTTTTAAAATAATAGTTGGTTTTTTATTATTCTGTCTAACTGAGACAAAATTATTTAAAGCACAAATGTTGATATCGGGGTCAACATTTTTCCGAGTTCGAACCGAATCCACGCCTTGTTTGTAGCTATGATTGTTGGAATTTTACGATGCCCAGTACGTTTCAACACATGTATGTATATTTGTACATATATGTACATATGACACTATATCGCGTGTCCATGACAAACAAACAGAAAGTCTGCCGAATGGGCCAATAAATGTGCAGAGTCCTTCGTTGACCCACTTTTTAGAGCCGAGTCGTTGAAAGCGGAAAACGAGAGAGGATTTTACTGCTACTAGATTGCAAAAAACGAGGGGCAAGTGGGTAAAACACCAGCTGGGGTTGCCATGCATGTCCAGTCGCAGTTTTGTCCCAACAATTAACCGCATCGATGGCAAATTGCAGTCCCATCATGCAACTCACAAAACTACAAACTGAAAATGAACAAGAGAGAACGCTATAGTCGAGTGCCTCGACTATTAGATACCCGTTACTCAGCTAAACAACTTAATATAAATATGCCTTCTTGTATGTTTTTCGCCCCTCGAATTAGCTCGCGATTTTTATGTTAAAATCGGTACCCAGGGAACACCTCCAATTTGGCTAACTTGATTTGATTTGCATAGTTCTTGGGATATAGTTCGGTATTGACAAATAAAAGCCATCGCAATTTCCTTTAATAGAAAACATCCAGAATTAACGTTGACTCTGTTGAGCACCTTGGCCAGCTGTTCCAAATTCATCCGTTAGATGGCGCTATTGTATACGCCATGAAAGGCGGAAATGTAGGCGCTAGCCAGGCTTAAGTGTTTAATGGGTTTTTGGGCGTTAGAGTGGGCGTGGCAAACTTTTATTTGGCCAATCGATAGGTATTGACGAAACAAATACATATCAAAAAAATTTTTCATAATAGCATCTAAACTGTAGCCACAGCTTGTGGCTTGTGGGCGTCAGAGGGGGCGTGGCACCATTTTGAAACAAACTTGCGCTGCGTAGGAACTCCTAAAATCTACATGCAAAATGCCAATCTTCTAGCTTTTATAGTTTCCGAGATCTCAGCGTTCATACGGACAGACAGACAGACGGACAGACGGAGAGACGGACAGACGGACATGGCTATATCGACTCGGCTAGTGATCCTGAACAAGAATATATATACTTTATAGGGTCGGAAACGCTTCCTTCTACCTGTTACATACTTTTGCACGAATATAATATACCCTTTTACTCTACGAGTAACGGGTATAAAAATGAATGGAGCGCAACTCATGAATAATTGAGTGAAAAAGCACAGCGAATTATGCATTTAAAATTGACTGGCATGTGTGAACGGATTGGAAATAGATACAGTCAGCCCCCCTACATTAAAGAAAATTTTGTAGGAAAACTACATACTTTTTTATAAATAAAGTTCTGTTTTTTATTATTTTAACTTTATTAAATATAAAATTGTTTAAAAAATGTAATTAAATTTAACAATTTAATATACTAAGATATACGAATTTAACGACTTTAAACATAATTTTGTTATTATTATCATCAGACCTTAGAGTAAGTACTAAAAACTAAATACGATAAAAAATAATCTCTAAAGCTCTTTTTAAATACCAATGGTAATAATAGCTTTACTTTTGGAAGTTGGACTGTGAATTGCTTTTTGGTGGGTGGACAGGACAGAACGGAACGCAAGCCTTGTCAAATGGCTAACGGAATATTTTATATATATTTCAAATTTGGCCACTGTCAACTTCAATGACGACAGCGCCGGCCGTTTAGCATTTTTGGCATAGGACTCCCCCGGCATCTTAGATCTGGGATACCGGCCTCATTGGAACGTCAGCTTCCTCAGAGATCGTGGCGTTTGATCACGATGCCCCATGGCGACGATGAAAATGGAAATGTTTGGAAACCAATGCACAGTGGACACGCATTCGAAGCAATAGTTTCAGTGGTAATCTTTTTATGGAAGCGGTTAGGCTTAACCACAACCAGCAGCTACATTTAATTTTTACTATAACTTATCTAGCCTAAAGTTTCTTTATTTCTTTGTATGTTAATTGATAACTTCCCTCGTCGCAAAAATACCCTAATAAAAAAACCAAATAAGTTTAGTATATCTGACGCACTTTTTATCAATACTTTTCTCTAAAAATAGTTCAACCGATAAGTAAAACAAACTGCATCACAAAAACATCACGATTTCCATCACTTATAGTTGCCTCCAAAAATATAAAACACATACCACTGTGCAACAAACAACAAAAACGACCAATAGAAAAACATTACAGATCAAGGAAAAATACACTAATAAAAAATTATTAACATTTTGAGAGTAAATCTGTAATTTGGTTTTAAAATTGTTTTTAAAATTTTTATAATTTTAATATATTTAATGTGTTTAAAATTTTACTCAGCAAGAAATTGGTAGTTGTAATCTTAATCATAAAAAATATTAGTCAAATTTAAAACAAAATTACTTTAAAATTCATTTTTGACAATATGTAAAAAATGTAAAATATAGATTCCTATGTATGAATTTATTGAATTTTTGAAAAAAAAAATGCAGTTACGGAAATGGGAAATATAGCCCATTAGGTTTCTGTGTACAGCAACGAACGGACGCGTAAGTTTTTGTTGTGTGTTGCCCGTTTTCGAAAATAGCTTTTGACTAATAAATACTATAGACAGAAATCGAAAAAAGGCAGCAACAAACAATAAACCAAAAGAAAAAAATTAAAAACAACCCGCATAAGCATCAGAATTTTAAATTTGTTGCCCAAAGGAAAAGCGAAACTGATTTCGCAAGCAACAAGAGACCAGAGGAAAATCCAAGAAATAGTGAGGAAAAACAAACACAAACCATATCAGTGATAATAATTGAATAAAAACAATTGAAACCCAGAGGAGGCAATGTATAAAGTCAAAAATTCCGTAAACAATTAAATTTAACAGTAAGAGATGTTAACCCTTTTAAATAATCAATTTTTCAACGAATTAATCCTGCCAAAGTTTGTAAAAATATCAAACGCACGTATACGTTATAAAAACAAGGGAGAACGCTATAGTCGAGTGCCTCGACTATTAGATACCCGTTACTCAGCTAAACAACTTAATATAAATATGCCTTCTTGTATGTTTTTGCCGCTCGAATTCAGACCTCCAATTTGGCTAACTTGATTTGATTTGCATAGTTCTTGGAATATAGTTCGGTATTGACAAATGAAAACCATCGCAATTCCTTTAATAGAAATCCTTATCGAGAATTAACGTTGACTCTGTTAAGCACCTTGGCCAGCTGTTCCAAAGTCATCCGTTAGATGGCGCTACCACGGGCCATGAAAGGCGGAAATGTAGGCGCTAGCCAGGCTTAAGCGTTTAATGGGTTTTTGGGCGTTAGAGTGGGCGTGGCAAACTTTTATTTGGCCAATCGATAGGTATTGACGAAACAAATACATATCAACAAAATTTTCATAATAGCATCAAAACTGTGGCCACAGCTTGTGGCTTGTGGGCGTTAGAGGGGGCGTGGCACCATTTTGAAACAAACTTGCGCTGCGTAGGAACACCTAAAATCTACATGCAAAATGCCAATCCTCTAGCTTTTATAGTTTCCGAGATCTCAGCGTTCATACGGACAGACAGACAGACGGACAGACAGACGGACAGACGGACAGACGGACAGACGGACATGGCTAGATCGACTCGGCTAGTGATCCTGAACAAGAATATATATACTTTATAGGGTCGGAAAAGCTTCCTTCTACCTGTTACATACTTTTGCACGAATATAATATACCCTTTTACTCTACGAGTAACGGGTATAATAATAAAACAAAAAAAAACAGAAGCAGAAGCAAAAGCAAAACAACTGAACAAACGTGTGGAGGGAAAAGAGCACAGTGGGAGGGAGTGGGAAATGGAGGTGGAGATGCCTAAATGTTGTGGGTGTGTGAGGCTCTGCATGTGTCTCATTCACTCTCTTTCCACGACGGAACTTCTATTGTTTTTTGAGGGAAATAAGGTGCTGATGCAGGGCTATCAGTGATGTCGCTGCGGCTTGTTACACCTTATCTAAATCTACGTATTTTAGAAGAACAAAAAGTATTCTTATCACATCCTGATTAATTTATGTGACATAAGCTTAAACATTATAATATAAAGAAAAACTCAATATAATTTAAGTACAGGACCATAAACTAATAGCAATCGGGTTTACTCTATCGACAATTTTTAGATAAAACATTTGGAAGTTGTATCCTTTGGATATAAGCCAGCTTAAAAACAGTTAATAAAATAAATAATTAATATTTTTAATAATTGAACAATATAACATTGTGAATTACATTAATAAAAACGTAAAAAGTACGATTCTAGATACCTTTTTTTTGACAAAAAAATAACTTTTTTTAACATCCCATTTTTGGGCACCACTAAAAAAGGGGAAGAGCGAAAAGAGAAAACGCTGTAGGACTCCGAAGAGCGTGCGCACGTCCTCTCCCCCGCGCCCACGCTCAGCCAGAGAAATAGGGGCGTAGGGAACACAAAAACACCCACAAACACATACACATGCTAACAAGGAGGTTCGTGTGTTCCAGTTGTTGTTGTGATGGGAGAGAATCTGAGATTGTTGTTGCTGGAATCTACATACCCAGAATAAAATGTTTATAAGGACCATCAGATATTTGACACACGAACAGCAGCCGTTGAGACCCATGGTGGATTAATTTGTTCTATTAAAATAACTCCTTAAAAGTGGCTGGGATTTAACTGGTTTGTCAACCACTGGGAGATGCTCTTTTTCAAAGGAAATTGGAACTGCAGCACTGTCGACTGAACTTTTCCGCTTTTCCACACTCTTATGAAACACACGGTTAATGCACTATATTTTTCGGATTTTTTCGAATTTCCAGGATTAAGAATCTCCGATTTGCCGTTGCACCCGATTTATTTTAAAATTTTATTTATACATCGAGGCGTTCGTCCAACGTAAATTTCTTGAAACAATGTGACCGTTAACTTGAACAATCAAATATACCTCTTGGAGTATAGAAACGCATTTACTGATAAAATAACACCCTAATTAAGCCACACAAGATTTTGAGTCCGAAGGTATATAACTTTGATCAGGACTAACGATGACCACAACCTACCTGTTATTCCCAAACCTAACATTCCTTATCTGTGTTGTTACATTATTACAAGGATTTTGGGACATTTCTTCTTCCTTTCTTAAGACTTAGACAATTAACTTAAAAACCACAAAGATTGCTAATGCTCCAGTACAAGATGTATGGATCAACCATCCCAAAGTGATTTCCATTTTACTAACTGAGATTAGTTTAAAATTGTAAACAATAATTAAAAAAGAGCGAATATGCAATTTGATTTTTTCACTATTTAAGCAAGAAAACAAAGTCAAAAATTAGGGGAACCCTAAGGCGAAAAAGCGAAAACCCCGCCGAAATGCGACCGTTATTTGCGTGGTATAACCGAACGTTACCAGCACGGTCACACTGCTCGCGCAGGCGAAAATTGCCTAAAGCGTCGTCGTTTCGTCAAATGTTTAATTCGTTGTTGTTTCTCCTCCTCTTCGCACCGCAATAGTTACTAATAGAAATAAATGAAAAATGGCAGTCTAACGTTAAAGATCAGCGACCGCCGAAGATCGTGGAAATGTGCAAGGAAAGCGGCTCGCAGGGCAAATGAAAAGCGCGTGAAAATGTAGCAGACACTTTTTTATCGCGAATACGAATATCGGTGCAAAGGAAAAAAACAAAAACCAAGGAAAATACAGCCAAACGCGAATGTGAATGTGAAGGCAAAGTAAGCGAAAAGTCCCCCAACTTTTTTGTTACGCAGTGGAGCGAAGTTGGAGTTTTGTGAAATGGAGGTGGAATGGAATGAAGTGGAGTGTAACCAAAGACGAAACGGAAAAACCTTAAAGCGCAGGCTAAGCTTTACTCGTATAAAAGATTTCTTATGCGCTGCAATCCAGTCTTTACTGAAGCCCCTCCCCCTTTTGCATAATAAAAAAACACTGCGCCCAGTTTACGCACTTGTTTTTATGCTTTCCGCATTCAGTGCACTAAAATGTTTTATTTCGTATTATATATATATACATATGTATATATTATCGTTTCCAAGTGTTTTTAATATCAGTGAACATTTGAATTTAATAAATATTCACATTAAGAGATTAAAATTAAAAACATTTGTTGTTTTCATAGTTTTGTTAAAGTCAGAAATAAACATATTTCTGAGGTTTATTTTAAAACATTGTGTTCTTATACGTTGCACAGTATTAAATTCTGCTTTAATAATATAAATAATATTTAACCTAAAACCATAACTATAAACTATATTTTTATTTATTTAGTTTTAATGTGAAAAATATACTCTTGTGTACCACTAGTAACCCTTTTAATAAGGCCCCCATTTTGGCGCCCCTGTCTATGTATCTTGGCAAATTTCACTTTCACATTCGTCGTGGGCAGTTACAGCAAAGCCAATTGCTTGGCACTTCTTTTATTTTTATATTTGTTCCCCACTTTGGGGCGTTTCAAATTAGAAAGTGTTTGCCTGTGTGTGTGGATGTTTATGTACATACATATGTGATGTGAGCGGCGTTTCCTAATGAGTTTGACTAATTATGATGCTCATGTTCGGTAACCGCTTTAAACTGTGAAAATTCTCCGCAAATTATGTCAACTTTGGAGAGCGTAACTTTACACCCGACACATAATTCAATTCTAATTAGCGCTCGTTAAATATTTTCATCCCCCGCAAGGCCCTTTGGAATTGCAATGTGTGGGAAACTTAAATTGTTGCATCCAGAAAAAGGGAGGAAAAAGGTGGAGAGAGACGGGGAAAAAAGGGGAACAACACTGTAACACAATCGTGGAATGAAAAGTACACATATTTTACTACAGTTGCGGTTAAAATTTTAGTAGCATGTACTGGTTAGAAAACTAAAATAAAAAAAAATTTAGTAAAAAGTAAAAACAAGACTTTTGATTATTTGATTTTTAAGCCAATAAACTTTTTTATAAATAACTAATACATTCGTACACCGCCACTGTTATATTGCTTCCCGCAGTAAATATGTATATTTCAATCATTTGCATTCCGCACACAAGCAGCTTCACCAATACATATGTATGCACTTACATTTGCCACCAGTCAACGTAAATTAGTGCGAGCAACGGCACCTGGCAACATGCAACAACAACTAATACGGAGATCCAACAACAGTGGCCAAGGAAGTTAACAACTATCTCGCTTAGTCCCACTATTGTCATTAGCAACTATCTCGCTTTGTTATTAGCGAGTTAGCAGAGCGCGGCTCTAATAACAGCGACTTAACATTTCCATTTCCCAAGTGCAACAACCCTGCGTAGGTGTGTGTGTGAAAATACTATAGAATTTGTGGCAATAACAATGGAACTGGCATCATGGAAAACTGGGTAACGCTTTTATAATTTATTCCAATTTTAACTGCTTTTTACGGCCTTCTTCTTGTCGGTTAATTGTTGTTATTGCTACATGTAAGTCCCAAGCAGACAATCTGTTATTTTCTCACACCGGTTGTTGTTATTATATTTACCTACACAGAAAAAAACGAACTCTAAAGAACAGAGAATGGTTTAGTTACAAAATGTATTTTGTAGTAATTTTATATTGAATCAAAGATATTATTTTCTCAAAACGGAATTTATTTAATTTCACAATACAGCAATTTAAAACATTATATTATTAGTATTATTAATTCGAATCTGGATACAATTGTTTTTCTGTGTTTCTTGACATAATTCTAGAAATGGAAAGGTGCAATAGTCGCTGTAAATAAGGAATGGGGGAAATAAAATAAAATGTCTATATATAGACGATCCATATGTTTGTTTATATGATAGGCAATGCATGTCTGGATGCATTTCCATTGCTACCGCTAATTTTCAAAACGTAAAAGTAAACATTCTCCCAAAAACATCAGTGCTAGTTTTGTGCAGCTAATTTTCAAATTTACAGGGAAAGCCTCAGTTTACTATACCAAATTCTAAGTCTAAACAATTACTAAAGTTTCTATTTATTTACTTTTCTTATTACCTTGAAATCGGTGGGTCAGTTACATACCTATGAATTATTCATATTTATTGACCGAAAAGCTACAAAATTAAATTACTTTTACAGGCTTTTCTTTGTATTGATTTTACGATTTAATAATGCAAAAAAAGAGAACCACATGGTTTTTATTTCGAAAACGAGTATAGTTTATTTACATAAATGCACCATAAAAACGGTTAAGTTGTAATGCTTATCTACACATTTGTGTAAATACTTACTTTAAATATTTATTTATTTATTATATGTATATTTAAAGCAAATTTGTTTACCTTTCTTGAGAATGAGTAACTTTTGCAAGCAGATATAAACAAATCAAATTCATTAAAAAATATATTTTAGAGTTGATGTTTATTATAAATATAGTTTTTCATAAATGTGTTAACCAAAGCGTTATAAATGGACAGTTTTCTGAGGATGCTTGTTTAAATCTCTTCGCTTTTTTTTGAGTGCCGAGAACGTTTTATTATTTTCGTTTCCTAATTTGTGAGGTGCGTGAAAGTTGACCCCAAGGTTTCCGCGCTCGACTTTAGGCGAAGTCGTGGAAAATAAACCTTGGGGAGTGTGTGCTCCCAAAATCCTAATCGCAGCTGTCCAAATAACCTCAAAAAGGCAAACAGATACGGGGGGTTACTTGCGATAAGGTCAGCAAATATAAAACTTATCGCTAAATCAATAAAACAACTCAAATTTCACTTTTCATTTTTGTTTAGATTGAAGCGGTGCAGCGACATAAAAACGCGATAAACCCCAGCGCAGGTCCACTGATAAGCGGAGAAGCCAACTGAACCTGAACGTCTCCGACATATCTTTGATATAGAAAGCACATCCGGACGATCCGGAGTGAGCATGTCGCATGGTGGAGCCGGTGGCAGTCTGGGAGCACAAACAGTGGGTGCCGGCCAACTTGGAGGCGGTGCAGCGGCAGCGGGCGGTGGAGAATACCGCGAACTCCACTGGACGGTCTCAAGTGTAATGGACTCGTCGCGGGTCTCCACCTGCCTCATATCGATGCTGCTGATCGTCTACGGCAGCTTCCGGTCGCTGAATATCGAGCAGGAGGCCCGCGAGCGTGAGCAAAAGAAGCGAAACGAATCGATGACCAATCTTCTAACTGGCGAGCCCGTCGAGAAGGAACCAAGTATGTGTGAAGTTACCTTAAAAGCATAAGGAATATTTTATAAATTTCAGATCTGTATTTCACAGCGGATAAATTCGCCACCTTGGACACGATGCATGCCCTGTGTTTGCCCCTTGGAGCTTCCATCTCACTGCTCATCATGTTCTTCTTTTTCGACTCCATGCAGCTACTTTTCGCCGTCTGCACAGCGAGTGAGTATCTCTTTAACACCGCCAAATATAACGTTTTATATTCTGCGATTTAATAATTATTTTGCTGTGTTACTATAAATTGAAGAACTCGAAAATTTTTGTATTGCCCATATTAAAGTGATTGTTGCTTATCCACAGTTATTGCCACCGTGGCTTTGGCTTTCCTGCTGCTGCCCATGTGCCAATACATCATTCGGCCGTGCACGGATGGAAAGCGATTCTCATTCGGAATCTGTGGTCGCTTCACGGCAGCGGAGCTCTTTAGCTTTACGCTTTCAGTGTCGATTGTGTGCATCTGGGTGCTCACTGGCCACTGGCTGCTGATGGATGGTATGATAAGATTTAAAATGAAATATTGAATTTATGTTAAGCAAATTCCCATCATCTTCCAGCAATGGGGATGGGTCTGTGTGTGGCGTTCATTGCGTTTGTACGTTTGCCCAGTCTGAAGGTGTCCACGCTGCTGTTGACCGGCCTGCTTATCTACGACGTCTTCTGGGTATTCCTCTCCTCGTACATCTTCAGCACCAACGTAATGGTCAAGGTGGCCACGCGACCCGCCGATAATCCAGTTGGTATCGTGGCACGAAAGTTGCACCTGGGCGGAATTGTACGGGACACACCGAAGCTGAACCTGCCCGGAAAGCTCGTTTTCCCCAGCCTCCACAACACGGGCCACTTCTCCATGTTGGGCTTGGGGGATGTGGTGATGCCAGGACTGTTGCTGTGCTTCGTCCTGCGTTACGATGCGTACAAGAAGGCGCAGGGCGTCACCTCGGATCCCACATTGTCGCCGCCCAGGGGAGTAGGCTCCAGGCTGACATACTTTCATTGTTCCTTACTGGGGTAAGTCGTTGAAAAAATAAAGTAATGGAAATTCAAAGTAGGTTTTTTTTCGATATGCTTTCTAATGAGTCTCGCACATTTGACTAAAACTTAGTCGGATATGTGTCACAATGTAATTAAAAAAAAAATTAATCTAAGAGCTTGAGGCTTTTTAATTTAACGCTTACTCAGCAAAAATTCTCAAAAGTTCTACTTTAAACATAACGATGAGCGAAAATCTTATTGTTTGCTATGGCAAGGCAGGTTATTATACTGAAAATTGTACATTGGTCTTTTCTTTCGTCTTAATAAGAAATATTTTTTTAAAATTTAACTTAAAATTGAAGACTTAAAAAATTGATTTTAGTACTAAAGGATGACTTAATGGTGTTTTTCTTAATATGAATATGATTTAATTTGTGATCTCCCTTTCTTGCAGTTATTTCTTGGGTCTGCTTACGGCGACGGTTAGCTCCGAGGTCTTTAAGGCGGCTCAGCCAGCGCTGCTTTATCTGGTGCCCTTTACGTTATTGCCGCTCTTGCTGATGGCCTATCTGAAGGTGCTGTCGATTTCCCAATAAACCCGGGTCGATATCTATAATGTTTTATGGTCTTTTCTTGCAGGGCGACCTGCGGCGCATGTGGAGCGAGCCGTTTATCGCGCAACAACCATCAAAACAATTGGAAGTCTGAGTGTACTCTATCTAAAAGCAAAGAAAAACAAAAGCAAACAAAGTGAAAAACACACATAAGATCTAATACTAACGTTTGTCTCTTAACGTATTGAGTATGTATTTTTTAACTCAACTTAATTAAGTTTCGTTTTAAGTTAGGTGATCCTCGTTTTCTTAGTGAAATAAAAACAAAAACCGAATAACTATAGTTTCTAGCCTAAGCGGAAAGGTTTTATATATTCACATATATATATATTAACGACATACAAGAGTTCATTCAAATCGGCTTTAAAGTCTCCAATCATGCAGATAATTAGCGAGTAGAACAAAGATCAAGCGAAATATTAGTTACAGTTCATAGGCATTACTAATATATCTGTAAGCAAACACGGGAAACGATAGCAAAAAGACTAGAAGACCGTTTGAGATTCGAATTTCAACCACACCGGGCAGTATGTTCTGTAAATACTTAAGTTAACGTATGCATAACTATGGATATGTACGTATGTGTATTGATAACAAACCACCATGCAACAAATAATAGTTAGTAAGCTCGCCTTCATACACATTTATTCGCTATTCGTTTCCGTTTCACACGCCCATTTCCGTCCTTCGATTTCTCTCGTTTTTCCCCAATTTCCCACACACTCAACTCACAACCATAATGATGTTTTGCCAAAATGCATGTGTTCGTTGCAAACAATAAATAAATGATAGACAACACAGTTGTTGCACTGCGTGTGTTTCACAAAAAAAATTAAGTTTCAAACATTTGAATTATTTACTATTAATGCGGCTAACAATAAATAATTACTGTATGCATATGGAAACGATAGTTACATAGTAATTTTAAGTAAATGCAATTTCGAAACGTATAGAAACAATAAAAATGTGAGATTTAACCAAAAGCCTTGGAAGTTTTTTATTAGCGCGGAACATACAAAGTTAAGTTTTAGTTTTAAGTATATTGGGAGTAATAGCAGATAAGTTTTTAAATAATAAAATTTGGATATCTTTTAACATCAAATTTGTTTTACGTTTTAAGCAATTTAAGTTTGGCGCGTTTTTTTGAAATGCTACAACCACACTAAATACAGTTTAAGAGCAATTATAAAGTTGTAAACTCTCCACTGCGTTTGAGTCAGTGCTAACCACCCAACTCTCGTTATTTGAGTTTCGCACCTTATGGCTTATTGCGTTTTAAAGTATTTGGTCTGTTTCGCGATATGGTCACATTAAAGAGAGTAACGAGTAATTGCTATTTTCACGCTCGAGGTTTTTTCGTTTTAAATCGCAAGAAAACACAAACAAATCAGTGATAAATAATATTGCAAGTGGGCGCTAACTCAACCAAAACTTGCGGTCGATGCGTTTGCTTTAAAAATACTCAGTGTATGTGCTATTTTAGTAATACATTTTAAGATTTCCATTTCGGTTTACGCGCAACAACAACAACGCAAAAGAATATTTTGAGCGGATGTGCGTGTGTGTGTGTGAGCGAGATAACATGCAATTTGTATAGAAAAATAAAAGTTAAAAAAAATGCCTTGCATTTAGATAATAATTAAAATACAAAGTGAGTTGTTTTCAAATGGTTAAATATAATTGATTTGCAATAATTGATAAGCATTTTCTCGGCGCATATTGCAATGTGACGTAGGCGTGGAAATTCCTGTGGGAAATTTTTCACCACGCGTAGTTGTGTGGGTGTGTGTGTTTGCATTCGGATTTGTGTGTGTGAGCTACGCCGCAAGTTTGTTTTCGTTTGTTTTCAATTGCCGAGAAGAAGGATTAATTGTGGCTCGGAAAATGCGCGTTACTTAATGTAACGTTCAAATATGTACTTGAGTCTGGAAATCAACAATTATTTTTATGTAACTTTAAAAGTTCAATCAAAAGAATGTTTTAAAATCAATTCCACAACAAATGAAAATAAGTTCTGATAGGATAGCAAATTCAATGGAATTCAAAAATCAAATAAATATGTATATTTATTATGTAGAAAAATAGGCAATAAACAAATAAAAAAACCTGAGCTCAACTTGTTTTTCTTCCAAACCAGAAAAACGCACAGTTTTAACCAATGAATCGGTATTATATTTTATTTAATTCGTATCAAGTTTCTAACAATAGAAATTTCCAAAATTCCCCAAATTCGAAGAAATCTTGTATCCTGTGAGTCAGAGAGTCGAAGTTGTTTTCAGCCTGAGTTATTTGGAAACGGAAGTGGAGTAGATAGTGCTTACTTATCACTTTTGAAAATTTCTTTTATAAGTGTGGTACAAGAGATTAGCCAAAACGCATATACATTTATAACGTTGTTAACTATCTTTTATTTAATAAAACTATCTCAATAGCAGAACCAGTAATGTTTTGTATTCAAAGATATTTCTACGTCCATTAATCGTGTAGTAAAGAAAAATATTATTATTGTTTATACTCTTTTTGTACAGACTTTTATGTGGGAAATATTAATTTTCAAAGCCTCCTGCAAATGTTTTTTATATTATTATAATTTTGGTCAAAAGTGTGCAACGCAGTGAAGGAGACATCTCCGACCCTATAAAGCATATATATTCTTGATCAGGATCACCTCCTGAGTTGATATAAGCATGTCCGTCTGTCTTTCCGTCTGTCTGTTTCTACGGGAACTAGTCTCTCAGTTTTAAAGATATCGAATTGAAACGGAAATGCCATAACTTTGGTGTTTGTAAAGTTAGGAAGTTGGGATTTTCTATCGGTTTTATTTTTGGCCAATCAATCCGACCTACCAAATTTTATAGGGATCGGCCGACTATATCCTATAGCTGCCATATAACTGAACGATTGAAAATGCCATAACTTTGGTGTTTTTAAAGTTAGGAAGTTGGGATTTTTAATGAGTGTTAAGAATGCATCATATGAATAATCTTAGAGAATATAATTTAGAGAATATTCTGCAAGGGTATATCAACTTCGGCTCCAACCGAAGTTAGCTTTCCTTTCTTGTTTTGTTTTAAGAATGCTGTAAGCAGAGTCGTCTGTACTTTTCCCAGAATCCCGAATGACTAAACCACAACACCTTTGTTCTGTCGCCATTTCAGCTCTTTTGAAACAGACTCCAGCTGGGTAATTCGTGCGGCAAACTGAACCTGAACCGGCAGAGGCAACAGGAGGAGCAGCGAGATCGGGATTGGGAACCACCTGGCCAAATGGGAGGCAATAGTACAGGGGCCAATTCGAGCGCCTTTAGCGCAGGCGGATACATTGGTCCCACGTCGGCAAGTAGTCATCACAACCTGGGAACTTCATCAGCAACAGCAGCAGCGCTTGCCGGAGGAAGTGACCTCATACCCGGACCAATTGGCACGGGAAACCCCATGGGAGTCTCCTCCTACGCCTACGGAGGAACCAGTTGGGAGGAGTTCTGCGAACGGCATGCCAGAGTGGCTGCTTCGGATTTCGCCAAGGCCTGCATCACATACATCAATGGGAATCTGCCGCCGGAGGAGGCAAGGAACATCCAGCATCGCAGCTTTGCCCAGAAATTTGTCGAATCCTTTTCGGCGCACTATGACACGGAATTTTTCCGGCGGCGAAGCACCCTGAAATCGGGCGTGGGATCGCTGGAGTTCGAGGAGGAGCACGAGGTACCACGCCTGCTTCCAAAGTCTCTCCTAAGGCGACTCTCATTTAAGGGACTGCGCAAGGGAAAGGTGAGTTTGGGGAAAAACGGATTCACTTTTGAATTAAGAAGATTACTCTGGGTTTGTCAAAGCACAAGAAATACTTCGTTCTTGAAATCCACCTTAGAGTATTTTGATTTTTATACCCTTGCAGAGGGTATTATAATTTTGGTCAAAAGTGTGCAACGCAGTGAAGGAGACATCTCCGACCCTATAAAGTATATATATTCTTGATCAGGATCACCTCCTGAGTTGATATAGCCATGTCCGTCTGTCCGTCTGTCCGTCTGTCTGTCCGTCTGTCTGTCCGTCTGTCTGTCCGTCTGTCTGTTTCTAGGCGAACTAGTCTCTCAGTTTTAAAGCTATCGAATTGAAACTTTGCACACACCCTTCTTTCCTTTGCACGCAGTATATAAGTCGGAACGGCCGGGATCGACCGACTATATCCTATAGCTGCCATATAACTGAACGATAGGAAATGCCATAACTCTGCTGTTTGTAAAGTTAGGAAGTTGGGATTTTCTATGGCTTCTTTATTTGGCCAATCAATTCGACCTACCAAATTTCATAAGGATCGGCCGACTATATCCTATAGCTCCCATATAACGATAGGAAATAGCATAACTTTGGTGTTTTTAGAGTTAGGAAGTTGGGATTTTCTATGGGTTTTATATTTGGCCAATCAATCCGACCTACCAAATTTTATAGGGATCGGCCGACTATATCCTATAGCTGCCATATAACTGAACGATTGAAATTGCCATAACTTTGGTGTTTTTAAAGTTAGGAAGTTGGGATTTTTATTAGTATTAAGAATGCATCATATGAATAATTTTGGAGAATATTATTTACAGAATATTCTGCAAGGGTATATCAACTTCGGCTCCGCCCGAAGTTAGCTTTCCTTTCTTGTTGATAATTGTTTAGTAACACCTGGTATTCATGTCCCACTAAGCTCTTAACATTGTAGTTGAGAATCAATTGCTTTAATAAAAGGTCAATTTAAATGTATATTTTAATTCCATGTTCGTATGGCAAAATATCCTGCTATTTTCATTTTTCATTTAAAGTGCCTGAAGATTATTGTTTTCAACTGAGACATGTTTTGATTTCTGATTACAGCTATTATAGCAACCAACTGTTGAGTGTCGGTGAGATAATTATTACGGAAAGAATAGCGAATTATAAGTGGACAGATAAGAACATTCATTCTGGCATTCTTTGCATTCAGTGCAGAATTCCGATTAGTGTTTGCTGACGGGGAATTTTATTGGCTTTTATATAAATCAAAAATCATTCAATCATCAGAAATTGTTGTAGTATTAACTAAGTTTTCAACATGAGTCTAGGCAAGTAAGCGATATGATTTAAAAGCTTACCGGAGATTACCTAGAACTATACAATTAAAAAAAAATATTTTTCATTCGTTTCGCCAATCGTGGAATTGTAAAAATTGTCTCTCTAAAATTTGTTTAGTTCTTATAAATCCAGATAGTACAGAAAGTAATTAAGAAAAGCAATTGAATATACTAAACAAATTTGAGTACCGGGTTGTTTGATAGTCGGAAATTCCGTCTATATAGTTTCCATTTGTTTTAACCGCTAAAGTTCTCATTGCTGCAGGCCTTCTTCCACAAAAACTCGGACGACGTGGACGGCAGTGGTGGAAGTGGTAAGCAGGGCAAGACGAAGCTCGCCAAGATCGTGGTCGAATGCCGCAAGGAGGGCACTGTAAACAACCTGACACCAGAGAGTCTCGACCAGCCAACGGGCTCCCAGAAGTGGGAGAAGTGCCGACTGGTGCTGGTCAAGGCCGTGGGTGGCTACATGCTCGAGTTTTACACACCCCACAAGGCGACAAAGCCGCGCAGTGGCGTCTTCTGCTTCCTCATCTCCGAGGCGCGCGAAACCACGGCTTTGGAAATGCCAGACAGGTTGAATACGTTCGTCCTGAAAGCGGACAACAACATGGAGTACGTGATTGAAGCGGAGAGCGCCGAGGAGATGCGCAGCTGGCTGGCTACCATACGCTACTGCATGCGCACGCCGCCCACTCAGCAGCCAATGATCGAATCGGATGGCGTGATGGCGGTCGCCATGCAAACATCGCCAACAAATCCGAGCCCCAATCCCATTGGGGGCATACAGAATCCCCAGTACCACCAGCAGGGCGGATCCAATGGAAATCTGGTCGGCGGAGGAGCAACTCTCGCCTCGTCCTTGTCCGCAGATAGCGCCCTGGGTCAGGGAGGTGCCACTTCCGCCAGCGAATTGAATGTCATCAACGAACTGGGCACCACCCCGCCCTCCGGCCCGCCGGATATACCCGTGAGACCGCATCGAGGTGAACAACGCCTTTCCGCCTCCAGCAACTTCGATGGCATCGAGGGCACTGATAATGATGCGGATGTGGCGGATCTGACGGCCGAGATGAGCGTGTTTCCCTGGTTCCATGGAACACTGACACGATCGGAAGCTGCTCGCATGGTTCTCCACTCGGATGCGGCCGGACATGGATTCTTTTTGGTCCGGCAAAGCGAGACACGCCGAGGAGAGTTTGTATTGACCTTCAACTACCAGCGTCGAGCCAAGCACTTGCGGCTCACCATCTCGGAAAAGGGACAGTGTAGGGTGCAGCACCTGTGGTTCCCCTCCATCCAGGAGATGCTTGAACATTTCCGCCACAATCCGATACCCCTGGAATCGGGCGGCACTTCGGATGTGACCCTCACCGAATGGGTGCACACACACAGTAGACTGAACGATCCATCGACGACGGCTAATCACGATCCCGGGCAGGTCAATGATCTTTCGGCCAACGGCAATGGAAATGGGAACGGAAATGGGCACGAAAATGGACAGGGATCATCATCTGCATCAAACGCGGCAGGAGGAACGGCAATGGGAGCTGCTGGCGGTGGCCATCCGTCGCCGAGACATGTGAGATAGCCAAAATTTTGGAGTCAATTCAGTGTCAGTGATGGTTTTTTATTTTACTTTGATTTCAATTATGTTCTTATCATTTCATTGCAAATGGGATGGGGTTTGAACTGTGAACTGATGAATGTTGTATAGTTTACTAAATGTCTGGCTCTTCTTGTAAATTTTAAACTAAAATGTAGAGCCAATGATTTGTTGCTTCAATTCAAATAATTTTCTTAGAATCGATTTTTGTTACCTAATTTTTAAAGAACAAATGGAAAACACTTAAAGTTTATTAAAACCCATTTTTCGGTAACTTTTAACAAAGTAATCCAACATATTACATTTTGTACATCTTCTATAACTAATATTTTATATAATTAAGTCTCGATTAGGTTTATAACAAATATATATTGGTAATTTTTTATAAAGGCTACCCTTTCAATCAACTACTTAACATTTTAGTTAGTTATTCTGTGTTAAGTTTAAATGCTTGATTTGATTGTCGCATGCTTCATGTTTCACCACACACCCCCAGACCGCCTTGAAAAACAAACCGGACTAATTAAACCTATTCTAATCTTCCGAACCAACAGTGCAACGAAGTGATTACCATGAATCTGAGTGTTCGCCTAAAGACAAATGAAATCGAACTGCCACAGGAGCCAACACACGTCTATTTTCCGGAGCAAGTCTATTTCCATTTGGATCCCACAACGCTAACTGTGCACGGATCGCCGCCGTCGGCCCAGAATTTTCTGGACCAGCCGCATCTGCGGGCCTCGAACGCCTCCCTCCAGGCAGCCGCCCATCATCCGGCGGGGTCATCCAGCAACCGGCACCACAGCGATGGCAACAGCGGAGGAGCAGGAGATGGATCGGGATCCAGTGGGGGAGCCGAGTGCACCGGACGTGCCGTGGATAATCAATACAGCTTCACCTAAGTCCGCTTGATCGATACCCGACCGCATTTCGTGGCTTTCCCAGCGGAACTTTACTTTTGTGCCATTTTTATCATTGTCCTAGAGGAGAGAAATATTTATGTTTTTTGCATCAATCAGCTTTCTTTGCTTTCTTGATTCACTTGTTTCTATTTAAGTTTAGTACCTCTTTTGGAAGACATGAAGTAACTGAATATTATTATGTATACATTATATAGCTAAATGTGTGTGTTCATTTTAAGTACATTAATGTTGTATGTATAGAAAAGAAAAACCTAAAAAAAAAACGCAAAAGAAAATTGTAAGATTTTTGTGGGCACCAAAGGTGCGACTCATGCGAATCCTAAAACTTCCTGCTTTACAAAACAAAAATACATACATTATACTATACTTATAAATATAAATTATATATACATAAATATATATATATTGAAATTGGTAAACTACAATAAATGAAGTTATCGAAAAATAAATAAATATTTAGTTTGTTTTAATTCGGCACAAAACTAAAATATACAAAACTTTCGAAACGAATATTTCTTGATTCATTTCCTCGTCTTAAATATTTGTTTTTGAAATAATTTTTTAAGGACTCGGAATTTTAATGTCTATTATTTTTTGTTTTTTTGACCTTAACGTTTAGTTTAGCTTAATTTTTAATAATAAAGAAAGAGAGAGCATTTTTTATAACAGACTTTATTTTAAAAAATATAGTAATATTTATTATTAGATCTTTAGATCATGGTTTGTGTCTGCACTAAAATGTATATTTTAACTAAAATATGGTCACCCCTACTTACTTTATGGCCAAAATGTATTTCGCTGCTATTTCCAAGATTTTTCCGAAAATCCTAATTTAAATGCTTTCCCATCATGATGTTACAATTTTAACAATGGTATTCAACAGCGGAAAATGCTTTAATATGCCAAAACACGGAATTTTCCGTTGGCGGTCCGACAATGCAGTTTGTGAGGCGTTTCGGTATTAAGGCTAAAAAAAACGGCGGCCACACTGCCATGCCGGCAGATAATTGACAATTGAAGGAAAAGCTTGAAATTCCAGAAGGACATGGAGCTGGAACTGGACGTGGTGGACTCCCTGCAGGCGCTGGCCTACGAAGGACCCTGTCTGCAGCAGGAGAACCTCAGCCGTGCCCTGGACGCGGGAGTCGGTAGTGCAGAACTGCGAGCTGTGATCCATTGGCTGGCCCACGAATTGCACGTTCTCCGGAAGACCGATGAGCGTGTGAGCTCCGCCGGAAAGGATAACGATGAGTTTACCTTCGAGTTGTCCTTGCTGCTCACGGAGTTGGGCTGCCCATATCGCCAGTTGGTACAGGGAGTCATGGAACAGCGTTTCCGGGACCGGAATTCGTTGGTCCAACTGCTGGAGTACCTCACATCCGAACTTATGACCACCAAGATGGTTCTGAAGTGCCAGCCAGTGGGTCCACCCTGCAAGCGCTCCAAAACGGACTCCAATGTCCAGCAAATTGTGGAGAACCTATGCAAGGATCTTCAATTGGGGGAGCTGCCCAAGAATATCAATTCGAAACTTCTTTTCGAGAAGGTAACACCCCGTTTGGAGCAATCCCTGAAGCAGACCCATCGCCAGGTGGTCAGCGAACCTCTGCTAAAAATGAAGAAGCCCCTGACTGATGGCCAGTGGCGCGTCCTGGAGTCCCTGCATCGCGATCTGGAGGCGGAGTACAATCTGCGCCGCCAGATGATGACCACCCGACTGGAAGCCACCGTCCAAAGCTTCCAGTGGTCCGAGTCTATGCGCCAACGCTCCAATGAGATCATGGACCGCTTCAATCGCCAAATGAAGGAACTGGAGCAGCTCAAAGTGGGCGGAGAGCAGACAGACATGGTGGCCCTTCTGGCCGCTCGCTCGGATTTGGCCATTATTGAGAAGACCAGCTCGGCGAACGTCAGGAAGAACACGGCCTCGAAGATACAGAAGCATGTGATTGGACGGGTCCCAGATCGTGGAGGAAGGGCCAACGAGCATGCTCCTCCGCCTCC
Organism: Drosophila fuyamai; assembly: GCA_018153365.1. Classification (NCBI taxonomy): domain Eukaryota; kingdom Metazoa; phylum Arthropoda; class Insecta; order Diptera; family Drosophilidae; genus Drosophila; species Drosophila fuyamai. The sequence goes on from JAECXW010000116.1 coordinate 11,017,741, forward strand.
GGAGATGCCCTCATGGCAGCAGCAGAGGGCTGGTGGTCCTCAAGGAGGAGGACGAGGTGGCGGGGGTAATTTCAGGGGCGGAAGAGGAGGAGGTGGTGGAAGAGGAGGAGCGGGAGGCAGCGGAGGAGGTGGCGACGGACGAGGTGGCAACTGGCAGCAGCCTCAACAGCAGCAGTATCAGAACCAGAACCAAAACCAACGCGATCGTAGCCGTGAGAGAAATGATCAGCAATGGATCAGCGGAAGTGGCCGTGTCCAGGGAACAGGATGGAATCCGCAGGGCGGACGTGGTGGTGGTGGTGGAGGCGGTGGTCGAGGCGGAGGAGGAGGCCGTGGAGGACAACGTGGCGGCTATCGATGATCTTTCAATTGAGTTAAAGAGAGCAAAACGGAGACCTAAAACGACTGATCCTCTTATAATCCATTAACATTAACTTATCTTAACTGCACGAATAACCCAGTTTTATTTATTGCAAAACCAATTAAATGTGTTTATAATTGCAAATGGACATCCATTTAAAAAATAAACTATATATGTCATCTATTTGCCAGCAAATCTCGCGTGTCTATTACGTTTTGGGGAATCTGGGTTAGGTGTTTCACTTTCAATGGGCTGGCGGTGGGATAATTTATGTTTCTATTATAGTCAAATTAATCCGATGGAATGATAACATTTATTGGATTCATATATACTCGCCGCCATTCATCTTAATGCTAATTAGTTTATAGAAATGTTTACTTTATAAAAAAATATTTTTTTAGAAATCATTTTTGTTAAATTAGAATTGTGTATCAATTAATCATCAAAGTGGAGCTAGCAGTCGTGTCATTGAATTGAATAAAACCATATCTGTCATCACATTGTTAAACAATATCCCGTGTTGATATCAGTAGTTTGGATTTGGTTTATGTTTTCACTTTCAATGGACTAATGATGAACTAGTTTACGTTTTGTTTTTGCGCTTACATGGACCCCAGTGGACTAATTTATTACACTAACTATTGTATATATTTATTTGTTAATAAATATATTGGTAGTAAATGAAATGGAATGATTTTCCAAAGTAATTTATAATTGAGTTGTCAACTGCTTTCAAATATCTCAATAATATGTTTCGTTCAAGAAGCTGGTGATCTTGCCCCCAATCCCCGCAAGAAGTACGCCCATGGGTCAGGTAACCAAGCATCAGACACACGCGACACTTGACTGTCATTAACGTCCAATCTAGTCATCAAATATGCCGGCTATATATCTGTCCATATCGCCACCACTCCGGGCCACAGAGACGGCCACAATTAACGTGGTCAATCAGCGTGAAAACCATGTCGAAGTCATCATGGATGAGCCGAGCTGGGCGCTTGGATCAGTTCAACCGAAGCCCTCGGTCCGACAGGTCGATCATTCTCCATACTTGAGTAAAATATTATTTTTAAAGTAGGCTTAAAATGCTCATTAAGTTCATTCTGGCGTTGGTAATTGGCTATGGTGGCATTTTTGCGCCTGGCAGTGCACAAAATCTTCTGGACCGACTGCGTCCGGTGAATATAACTCGCTTCGATGATGGAATCAAAGTGGTTTCCGGCACCAAAGTGAAGCGATACGAACGGCTAACTGTGCCGCTCGGAGGTCCTGTGGGAATCCCAGGAGCTGCAGGACTTCTGGGACCCCTGCTCCCACCACAACCTTCGTACTTAGGGTACACCTATGTGAGTATTTAACAATTTAATTTTCGCTTTAATTGGCTTTTTACTGTCGCTTTACACACTAATTTTTAAATTACATAGTCATTTAACCGGCTATACATTATTTCTTTTGTGTGATGGTTTCCCACAATGTCCCAACCGTGGAACTACAATTTTTTCGAATAAAAAGAATTGTATTTTCTCTATTCATACATTGTATTTAATTATTTAATGATATCAAATTCTAATTGAGAATGATATGATACATTTTTTCGAAGATCTATTTTTAACAACATATTAAGTACTTAATTAGTTTGATCTTGAAAATATAGTTTTATCAATTCATTTTAATAATAGTAATAGTAATGTTGAATATTATTTTATATTAGCTGATTTGATAGTATATTTCACTATTATTATGGAGAGGATGTGATGTGGTGGTTGTTAATAATACTTAATTATTATGGATAGGATTTCACATGGTGGCTTTACTTTCTATAAAATGTTAAGGGTTGAACGGCCTTTTGGATAGTTAAGTTACTAAAATTTGTTTTTGGTGGACAACTTCGAACCACGTTAGATGTTGTTGTTGTACTACACTGACATTAAAATTTGCGTATTGGTTGTTTTCCCACGTGTTTTTGTTAACAATTATTTTTGGATTGCCCCTTCTGATTCTTCTACTAACCCACGCCGATTCTTTTAGCAGTTGGTGCCACAATGGCAGGCGGCTGCCAAGTTAGTGGGCGACGGAGAAGGAGCGGGCGTGGCCGGCATGATATCCTTTATTCAGCTCCCATACAATTCGGACATCAAGGTGACGATCAATGTGACGGGACTACCGCCGGGTAAACATGCTTTGCACATCCACACATTCGGCGATCTGAGCGATGGTTGCAAGTCCACCGGTGGGCAGTTTCCCAATAACTTCGTAAGTCTTACTATAAAAATCGTACACAAAAATTATTTGTTATAATATATTTTAATCATAAAATGGTACAACATATCTGAAATCTCGATTCCTACAGCTCGGCAATGTGGACACCAAAGATGATGGCAGTATCTCGGCTGTTTTCCAGAGCATTTACCTCCAACTATTTGGCATTAATGGAATCGTTGGACGGTCCATTGTGATTCACAGCAAGGCAATCGATCTGAACACGGCCCTGAATGCGGAGGTGTTTTCGTCCTCCCTCCAAATAATGCCAAACCCCTTGGCATATCAGAACGAGGAAAACTCTGTGGGTCCGGCAATTGCCTGTGGGGTTATTAGTCTTATGAGCACAACAGCCAGTTCGTCAGGTATGGCAACTGCAGCATCTGTAGCACCTGCGATGGAGAATGCGGAGATTTGAGATCTATTTTAACACTAATCTTAATAAAAACTCTTTTTTAACTTAGTACGGATTTTGATAATTTCCAAGGATCAGTCCAAAAAAAGATTTGTGTTAGTGTAACTGCCTTAGAAATGTGATGATTAACTTGTTGGCACTATGTTGGTGGTATTTATAATATACCTTTCCTTATTTCCATGTTACCATTTATTTATAGAACAACAAATTAACATTATTGATAATTTTTAAGGTTTTAGGGAAATTTAAGTTCTGATACACAAATAGTCATAATTATTCTCATTAATGGTCAGTGACCTACTTGTAACAGATGTATTTACTCGGAAAATCTAAGCTACATTTAACGACATATTAGGTACTTTAAATTCCCATTATATATAACTAAATTTTGATCGCTATCACCGATGGATGTTCCAACTACCATCCCGTTCCCGGTGTTTCAATAATTTCGAGCTTATCAAATTCAGCTCAGCTTTAATGGCCATTACGTGCGGCGCATGCGCAAAGGTCTGGGTCGCCCAATGGGCCAAAACTTTCTTCGTGGGCTGCCCGCGAATTATGTGGCCAGTTGCCCGTTGCGGTTCGCGATGTCCAAACGCGAAAGTAAAAGTTTTTCCAGCCAGGTGCTGATAGTGCTACTGATTGTGGCCCTTGACCAGACTCATTCCGAGTCCTTAAGCAAGGATTTCCCGCAGGCCAAGTTCGAATGGCCATCGTTTGGCTGGATGCGCAATAAAACCACCAAGGGTACGCCCTCTTTGGACTTAAAAAATGACTATAGCCATATGGAATTGGCCAACTTCGGGGACTTTGACCGCCATCCCTGCAGAAGGGTGTGCCAGCAGGGTCAGTCGCAGAACTGCTACTACCAACTGGTGGTTCACAATTACCAAAGACTTGGACCGGAATGCCAGAGATGTCAGTTCGATGAGAGAGCCTGCGCCGCGGAGCACTGCATCTTTGGCGATGGAGTGGCCAATCCAGTGATGGCCGTTAATCGCATGGTTCCAGGACCTCCTATAGAGCTCTGCGAAAACGATACAGTGGTGGTGGACGTCTTGAATTACCTGGGTGAGCCCACAACGATGCACTGGCATGGCATTCATATGCGTCGAACTCCGGAAATGGATGGAGCTCCCTTCATCACCCAATATCCATTGCAACCTGGTGAAGTGCAGCGCTATGAATTCCAGGTGGATCGCAGTGGTTCGCAGTGGTATCACAGCCATGTGGGTTGGCAGCGAGGATTTGGAATTGCAGGTGCCTTGATAGTTCGCCAAACTCGGCAGGAGAATCAGCACTCTCAGCTCTACGACTACGATCTAGTGGAGCACACCCTAATGATCCAGGACATCTTCTACGAATACATCCTGCAGGACGTGCGTAATATCCTAGTAAATGGAAAGGGTCGCAATCATCTCAGCCAGCTGCCAGACAATGATAACCGACATCGTTATGAAAGGCTTAGGATTACGCCTGGCTATCGCTACAGAATGAGAGTAGTCCTGAATGGTATATCCAACTGTCCCGTGGAGTTCTCCATCGAACAGCACAAGCTATTGATCATCAGCACCGATGGCAATGACATAGAACCCGTTCTGGCTGATGGTTTCTTCCTGACTTCCGCGGAACGATTTGATTTCGTTTTGGAGGCCAACCAGTACGCCAAGAACTATTGGATCCGGGTTCGTGGTTATGAGCAGTGCGAGGGTCGAAATCTTTACCAAGGAGCAGTTCTTAGCTATCGAGGGTCAGCTCGCGCTGAACTGCCGCAGGGTAATATCCAGGATAGGCAAAGGAGTAGGTCAGCAGAAGAAGATCTGGTATGGGTCAATGATTTCCGCTATACGCTTGCGAACTCCTCGGAAGGATCGTCCCTACGACAGTCCTTGGATAAGGATAATAATGTAGGCACTGTGGCCCTGCGATCGGTGGAACCTGTGCCCTGGAATCGCTACACTCAATTCCTCACCTATTACTCTAGCTTCGGTTCTCGAACTGCGCCAAACGGAGAGCTGCTTTTCCAGATCGACGATGTTTCGTATAATTCCCCAGGAATATCCTTGCTGCAGGGCAGACATCTTTACCAGGACGACGGATATTTCTGCAATAGGAGCTCACTGGCTGCGGAGGGGCGTAATTGTGAACGTGAAGTTTGTGAGTGTGTTCATGTGATGCGACTTCCAGCCTATCGACCTCTGGAAATGGTTGTGGCCAACTATCTGGACAGCACACATCCTTTCCACATACACGGCTACACATTCCGACTGGTGGGCCAAGGAGTCCTGGGAAATCTCAACGATCTGCGCAATGTGAGTGGTTTTAACTAATTAAAAATTTCGAAAAGGTTAAAGACAACCCCTTCATCCAAATAAATATTTCGTGAAGAACATATTTGTCTTAGAATTGTTGAAATAATCTTTATTTATATCCTTCCAGATCCGGGAACTAGATCGCAGAGGACGTCTCTCTCGTTTATCGGATGACACCTCAGCAGTGGCCAAAGATACGGTTCAGATTCCGGGTCTAGGATACATTATCGTCCGCTTCATCTCGAACAATCCTGGATTCTGGCTATATCATTGCCATGTTGAAGCACATGCCGTACAAGGAATGGTGGCTGTCCTGAAGATCGGCGAGGATCACCAAATGAAAAACATTCCGGCACGTGTGCGGTGTTAAGGTTCAAGAATTTCAATTCCGCAGTCGTTTTCCTACATTATTATGCCAATTTTAGTTACAAAATAATTTATAAGAACCTAAAGAAAAATATATTAAGTCAAATTTATAATAATTTATTCAAAATAAAAATTGAATTTATTTTTGTTGGCCATATGTAAAATCTCAGTTGATCATATATAAGTGGTTCGCGAGTCAAATAGCTAATTGATGTTTCCGAAAAATAGCCCATTGGTTCCAAAAACCAATCGCAATTATCAGATGCGCTTAACTTATCACCAATTTAAGGCACTTGAGCAACAAATTTGATAATCTTAGAAAAGAATTTAACCCATCGACAGCGCTGTTTTAGTTTACTAAGCCATTTATAGGTTCAACAAGGGGTAGCAATATATTTTATGCCCTCTTCTTGTACTTGGGAAATTGCTTTTTGATTACAAAAGTCGGCTAAGATCTATGAATGTGATATGCATATAGATGAAGTGAGTGTTCAGTAAAGAACAAATCTGATACACGGTGTTCAGGAATGAAGTGTTACTACTTGTGGATGTCGAAACTGCATCCGTTAGTGATAAGATATGGTCTGATTTGTTCGGATTTACTTCATTATAAATTATAATGAGTGAGGAACCACAATTATTAATAGAGTTGGACTCTGTTCTAATCACTTCGTCTCGTACTCGTTCATGATGGCTATGATCGGATCGTTGATGTACTGACGTACTTCCCAATTGTTAGCGAAGTCTCCGTGATCCCACAGTGGATCCTCCATATGGTGCATCACCTTGTTGGACAGAGTTTCTGCCACTCTTAGGACATCCTCCACAGCAGCCATTTCATCGTTATCCGAATACCAAAGGTGCATTTCAGTTGTAATCAGCTCAGTTGGATAATCGGGTGGGGTTTCGGTACCATATATCTTTAGGTTCTTTTTGGTTCCAAAATCGAACTGCCTGAAATGTGCTGATTGATGCTCTTGCATGTAGTGTAGAATTTGATCCGTGGAGACACCAGCGGGCATCAAGCCACTTAACAGGGCATCTGAGGTCTTTGGGAAAAAATTTAATTAGTAATAATGTAAAATATAGGATTTGGTTTACACAAACCGAATTGGTGCGCCCCTGGTCAACAGTAGTTTCATCACTGGTGCTGCAAAAGCCGGAAACAATCGATCCCGGAAGACAAACACTATACATAAGTGCGAGAACGAAATCGTTGTGGGGCAAAAACTCCTGTGAGCAGAAAAGCGTGGAGTACGCGTTGTTGAACCCTAGATAAGGGGACAAGGAATTGACCATGAAGTCATCCATGTGATCCATAAAGGCCACTGGAGCCAGCATATGGGCCGTCTTGATCTTCTTGTTATATTCCGGTCGGGAAGACATCAGGACAAACATAACCGTGGTGCCCTGAGAGTGACCCACATAGTGGATGCCCTCCTGACCCTCTCCATTCTCCGTGGACAAAGTGTAATCGATGGCAGCGGCGATGTCATAGTATCCAATCTCGTGCCAACTGAAGCGCCAGAAGCTCGGATGCTTTGTGGAGAGGGAGGTGTGGTTCCTGGAGTACCTGTTTCCCCGAGCGTTGCCCATCCAAACATCGTATCCAGCATCGGAAAGCAGGAAGGGAAGACCATCATCAGGCCCCAAGACTGGTCAAGCATCAGAGCTGCCAAAGAGTCCGTGCTGTATAAAGGCAATGGGTCTCTTTTCCGCCTGGTTCTGCAGGTTATGAGAGTATGGAATGCGGAAGAGGCTGATTATATAGTCGTCTTCAGTCTTAACATAGTGGCGCTCCGCTGGGTAACCATGCTCCTCGATAAAATAAATCTGCAATTGAATATTATAATAATTCATTTTGGATGATCAAGATCTAAATACCAATTTGTATTATAGCAGCGATATTAACTTACGGTGTCAGGGCCATCAGTTAAAGATATATGTGCATCGGGATTATTAAACAACTTGTAAAAGTCGGTGACCTCTGCAGGATCATTAGAGAACGGAGCACCTTGAACAATTGTGCCCAAGAAAATGCCCAACAAGGTAGCACAGACACCGATGTGAAGTCTAGACATTTTGCCACTAAACTAAGGCGAATTCCGAGAAACAGGCCCTTATAAAGACTGCCACCAAGTACTCGAGGACAATGCTCATTCTGATAAGAACCGATCAGCAAACCGAACCAATAAACGGAAATAAAGTCAAGAGGTGGGAATATCGCAAAATCTATTTCACACAGGCATAATTAGATGGTATTACCATAAATATTAGAGCGATTACAGAAAATTCCATAAAATGTTAAGCTCCTAGATAAGTGTTTTACATACAAATTATTTTTAATGCCTTTCTTCTTTTTTTTTTGTTCATTTAAATCTTTTTTATTAATAATATTATATAATTATTATAAAATTATAAACGCAACAAAGTATAGGTATATATCATACTTGGTAACAGCAACATGTGTGTCAGTGTATTTTGCTTAAATCGCAATCAGCTAGCCTTCGACATAATACGAAAATAAAATCATTAATTCATTGATGGTAAATCCAAAATATCCATGCGGGAATATTTGCTCTAGCTTTGGTAATAGTATTCCACGGTGCTTGTATCTGATAAAATTTATGACACTCTCACCACTTATCTTTATAGCCTTTTAATTGGCTTATTGGACTGATCGGTTCGTATCAAAATTGCTTGTTACTCAAGTGCCTCTCGTTAGTCCTTATAAGCATCTGGATCTCTGAATTTTCGCATTAGTTCAGTGGAAAAATGTCTAGATTTCACATCGGTGTCGGCGCTACCTTGGTGGCGATTTTCCTGGGTGCAATAGTCCAAGGTGCTCCTCTCTCTATTGATCCTTTAGGGGTCACCAACTTCTATAATTTGTTTGATAATCCCGATGCACATCTGTCTTTGACTAATGCTCCCGACACCGTAAGTAATTAATAAATTAACATATAAGGTCTACATTTTTAATGAGTCTTTCCTGATTATCAGAACTTATTTTTCATACAATTGTTTATTTTCAGATTCATTTTATCGAAGAACATGGTTATCCAGCAGAGCGACATTATGTAACGACTGAAGATGACTATATTGTCAGTCTCTTCCGCATTCCATACTCCCACAACCTGAAGAACAAGGATGAAAAGAAACCCATCGTGTTCATTCAGCATGGTCTCTTTGCCAGCTCCGATTTTTGGCCAGCGTTGGGACCGGATGATGGTCTTCCCTTCCTGCTTTCCGATGCTGGATACGATGTTTGGATGGGCAACGCTCGGGGAAACAGGTACTCCAGGAACCACACTTCCCTCTCCACAAAGCATCCGAGCTTCTGGCGCTTCAGTTGGCACGAGATTGGATACTATGACATCGCCGCTGCCATCGATTACACTTTGTCCACGGAGAATGGAGAGGGTCAGGAGGGCATCCACTATGTGGGTCACTCTCAGGGCACCACGGTTATGTTTGTCCTGATGTCTTCCCGACCGGAATATAACAAGAAGATCAAGACGGCGCATATGCTGGCTCCGGTGGCCTTTATGGGTCACATGGAGAACATCCTGGTCAATTCCTTGTCTCCTTATCTAGGCTTCAACAATGCATACTCCACGCTTTTCTGCTCACAGGAGTTTTTGCCCCACAACGATTTCGTTCTCGCACTTATGTATAGTGTTTGTCTTCCGGGATCGATTGTTTCCGGCTTTTGCAGCACTAGTGATGAAACTACTGTTGACCAGGGGCGCACCAATTCGGTTTGTGTAATCCAACGGCTTTAGCTTACATTATTAGTAATTTATTTTTTTCATAAAGACCGCCAGTTCCTTGACGACTGGTTCGATGCCCGCTGGCGTCTCCACGGATCAAATTCTTCACTACCTGCAAGAGCATCAATCAGGACATTTCCGTCTGTTCGATTTTGGTACCAAAAAGAATCTAAAGATATATGGTACCGAAACCCCACCCGATTATCCAACTGAGCTGATTACAACTGAAATGCACCTGTGGTATTCGGATAACGATGACATGTCTGCAGTTGAGGATGTTCTAAGGGTGGCGGAAACTTTGCCCAACAAGGTGATGCACCATATGGAGGATCCACTGTGGGATCATATGGACTTCGCCTACAACTGGGAGGTGCGACAGTACATCAGTGATCCTATTATAGCGATCCTAAACGATTTCGAGGGGAAGTGATCCCGACAGAGTTCACTCGATTAGAATACCTTAGAGATAATTCAACGTTTTTAGCTCATACTTGGGTTAATCTGAACAAGACCCAATCATATCTTATCATTAAGGGCTGCAAAGGATGCAAAAAGTCACATTTCATAATTGAACAACACATAACTTCCACCATATGTATATTTAACTCATAAGATCTTTGCCGACTTTTGTTTGCGAAAACACTTTTCCCATACACAAGTAGAGGTCATAAATTATACAACTACCGCTCTTTAAATCTAAAAATGGCTTTATAATCTAAAACGGTCGATGGGGGTAAACTTTTTCTTGAGATTAGCTCAACGGTTTTTCAAGTGTCTTTAATAACTGATAAGTTACACTCATTAAAGTACTGCAAATAACGTCTTTAGTACAGCTATCGGTTTTTGCGTGCGTTAAACTCGGAATAACCATTAAACATAATTAACTGAGATTTTAAATGGTAAAGTATTAGCATTTGATGGGCTACGAAATATATTATCCTATTGAATTTTCCTATAAAATCTGTAGAAATAGTCGAGTAGTTAATAGTGATTGACATTTTTAAAAAACGGAAGTTAACATTTTGAAGGTATTAGTATTCTGAAAACAAAAACGGGTATTAATCTATTAATCCGACTTTTATAACTTCTAGACTGCTCCCTTTTTATTTTTTATAAATTATCTTGACAGTCTAAATATATATAATCGAACCACCGATAGTAAAAGCTACTTGAAACTAAACCATTCTACCAAAGCCGAAAGTCATGTGTTTGCCAGCAGTCAGTTGGCATCAGACCGTCGGACACTCAAGTATAATGTACCGATTTGCGGCTAGGTTGCTGATCCTGGCTGCTCTGGCCTTAGGAACTTATTCCGCAGCCATTGACGCTCCCATTGATTTCTACAATATCTACGATAATCCAGAAGCTCACATTAGCCTCAAGAATAAGGCGACAACGGTAAGGCTCGAAGTGAAAATTCGAAGGAATAACATTTTTAAAAAAGGTTTAAGCTAATTTTGAGAAAATAAAAAATAATAATGGAAGTTTATTTATAGATATTTATTTTCGCTACTTATAACTCAGTTTATTACCATTCAAAAGTAAAAAAAAAGTTTAAGTTATTTAAAATGAAGTAATACAAATAACTTATAAATTAGTTAAATGGATTAAAGAGAAGAAGAATAATATCTATATTCTAAAAGAAAATGGTTGTTATTAAATATTATTATAGGCCGATCGCACTGCCTTGCATGGATATCCTTCGGAGCACCACCACATCCTCACCGAAGATGGTTATATCCTGGGAGTATTCCGTATTCCCTACTCCCACAAGTTGCAGAACCAGAATGAAAAGCGACCCATCGTGTTCCTTCAGCATGGCTTGACTAGCTGCTCAGATGCGTGGATTTTGCAGGGTCCTAATGATAGTTTGCCATATTTGCTGGCCGACGCTGGCTACGATGTGTGGATGGGCAATGCCCGAGGCACTTCCTATTCCAGGAACCACACGAAACTCTCTCCAGATCACCCATCCTTCTGGAAATTCAGTTGGCATGAGATTGCTATTTACGATATTACCGCCATTATTGATTATGCCCTAAATACGGAAAATGGAAAGGGACAGGAGGCCATCCACTATGTGGGTCATTCGCAGGGCACTACGGTCTTTTTTGCACTGATGTCCTGGCTACCGGAATATAATTACAAAATCAAGACCGCTCACTTGTTTGCCCCGGTGGCAATCATGAAGAATTTGTCCAGCTCATTGGTGCGTTACTTAGGTCCCTATTTGGGGCACAAGAACGCGTATTCGACCATTTTTGGATGTCAGGAGTTCTTGCCTCATAATGAGTTCGTTATGGCTTTGTTTTTCAATATCTGTCAGCCCGATGTTGTGCTGCGTCCGGTGTGCGAAAGTGCCATGAAGACACTTTATTCCGGCGGTCGTGTTAATATGGTGGGTTTTCTCTATAGATAGATTTAAAAATGGAATATTAATATTATTTTATATATTATTTAGACCGCAATGCCGGAAGCTATGGCCACCCATCCTTCGGGCTGCTCCACGGATCAAATGTTGCATTACCTGCAGGAGCAGCAATCGGGATACTTCCGTCAATTTGACCATGGCACCAAGAAGAACCTGGAGATATACGGATCCGAGGAACCTCCAGAGTATCCTGTGGAGCAAATAAGTTCCCTAGTGCACTTGTGGTACGCAGAGAGCGATGACTTGGCTGCTGTGGAGGATGTGGAGGCCCTAGCCGAACGACTTCCCAATAAGGTGATGCACTTCATGGAGGATCCGGAGTGGAATCATGGGGACTTCGCCCTGAATTGGGAGGTCCGCAAATATGTCAATGAGCCAGTAATTGCCATAATGGAGGAATACGAGTTAAAGAACAGAGGAACGTGATTAAAAATGTATTTCTTATCTTGGAGACATATTATACGTTTGGTAGCTGGACTTATTTTAAGTTAGCCGATTAGCTATTCACACTTAATCGAACTTATTTACATAGAGAATAAAAACTTAAACTGATTTATATTAAATATTTTGTAAAAAAAAGAACAGAGATAACAATAAGTATTTGCATTGGAAAGGCCAATTTCTTACATTTGTTTCGGTGTTGACTTAGAAAAAGTAGAAATTAACAAATACAGATTAATTGTATTTTGCTTGCACCTAAAATTTTACCCGATAAATATGCTGAGCAATGTCCAGAACTTAAATATAGATATGAACAAAGTTTTGAAGATAAGATATTTACTCAAACTCTTAGCGAACTTTAGTTTTGGGATTGGCAACTTTACAGACGCTTTTCCCTTTAGCCACAACCAATTTTTAATCTTACTTGCCCCTTCACACATTCAGACATGGAAATCATTTGATTTTTCCACTTGAGCAAATTCTGAATGCCAGTTGATGACCGGCCAGTTGAAGGAATAATGCATATTCAAGCTTTTTATTCCCATTTCATGGTTCTTGGCATCATCGCAACTCCCCGAAGGGCCAAGTCGATTTCTGGGCTTGTGTCTGAGCATAAATGCCTCCGGGTGGATATGTAAAAAAGGCAGAGTAAGATATTAGACAGTCTGTCTTCTGGCTAATGGTCGTTGTATGCTGCCAAGTTCAAGGTCTCTATTATCGTGGGCGTGTGGATACTCCAACGCAATCCGGATTTGATTTAATTGGTCTTAATTTGTGGGCCGTGCAATCAATGGTCTTGAATAGTTCTGCCGGCGAAGAAATACGCCTGAGATTACTTAACTAGATTAATTGAAGTGTACATGGCTGAGCTCTAATTTAGGGATTGTGTTTTCGGTTTTTAGGTAGAAATTAAATCATTCTTTCCCCCAGGCCTCCAGCCAACAACTTTTCCAGTGCGTTCAACGAGGCGTGGCAAGTAAAAAACACACGGAAGCGTTAAATTGGCTCAAGTGTGCACAACCCAAAACATACACAAAACTATAAAGATATTTTAAGTCGCAAGACACGACTATGGATACCTACTAATTATTCAAATATAAATATTATATAAGTTACCGTAAATATAATAATACATTTTAAGAAAAAATTTAAAAATCGACCAAATAATTTTTTTATTTTTAAATACTAGTCTTTGTTTTATAATCGAAGTAAATTTACTAAAACAAATAATATGGTCATCCTCGTACTTAAACACTTTCATTATAAACTTTATATCCACCGTTTTCGCTTTTCAATTTTTCAATTTTTTGTAATGAGCTTTAAGTTTAATATACCCTTGTATTCTTTAACTATAAGGTATAAAAAAGGAAAGTACACAGGAATAGCTGAATGGAGCCAAAGTCAAGGCAACTGTACGGCGCTTTGAGCAAATGGAGCTGCAGTTGCAGACGGAAATGGGAAAATTTCAAAACACTAACTGCACAAACATTTGGCTGGCTTCAAAAGGGATGTTAAAGGTGAGTGGTCGAGGACTTTTCCTAGATTTAAACAGGCTGGTTTGGCGCCAAGTCATAAGGCCAAAACAGTTGCGGTTCCCAGACAAATTAAGCCCAACCAAAAGGGTCAAGTGCTGTTGCCGTTGCCGGTCTTGGCCATTATTTTGCATATGCTAAGCTCGGTTTTTCATTTTCTCCCCGATTTTATTTTGCTCGTCGCATAAAAATAATTAAATTTTGTATCACTTTGTGGCGTGTATATTTCTTTTTGTTTTATTTTCCGGCACCATATTTACAGTGGCCTGGTTTTATATTGCGGTGACTACTGGCCGCTATCTATGGGTTAGTTTAGTTTTTTAATGCCTCGCATAAGTACGGTACACACGCCTATTTAAAAATGATGTTATCTTTGGTTTATGACAATTGTTAAATGTTTATCATTTTTTTAGGTGGTGTAATTTTAATTTGCTTACAATGTGATTTCCTCTGGTCTGGGCCGATTATAACTATTATTTGATGGCGTAGATTTGGAAGAGCATGTCCCATTTCAATGTTAAAATTTTCTGTAATATTATATAATAAAGGTGCGTCACACCGTGAAATCTTTTCAATCCGTCGGTTTCTTTTGTTTAAAAAGGGATTTGCAGTGGTATCTAAAAGCTGATAAAGACTATTTATAAAACAGTGGCGCCTTGGAATGAAAAGTCCTATTTCAGAGTTTAGAAATATATTTTATTATATTTTATTGTGTTATATAAAGAGCAAATATAATTTTTACATATATTTAGAAGTGTTGTAGAAAAAAGGGTTATTTCTAGAGAATTAATATTTCATTTCAGAAATAAAGAAAATATCACTTTAGTATGCCAATTACAAAAAATTACAGAATATTGACCTTTTTAAATAAGAAATACATAAACACTCAAAAACGTAGGTTTACAATTTAAGCAAATATGTCTGTATTTGTATCGTGCTTTTTACTCACGTTTTCAACTGTCCTTCTTCTCATAATAATAAAGTCATTCTATTCGGCTCCCTTCACTATTTAAAGGCTGTCCTTGCTCACAAGGGATTAGCTAGGTAAAAGATTACCCAAAAGCCAAAGTCACGTTGTGTGCGTTTTGTAGGTTTCCGCAAATTGAATTTACCTCCTCCATTCAAGCCTGCAACAGACGTAAGTAATTGCCGTAATTGATTGTCAAAAATCAATTAGTTGGTGTGCTGGCTATTAATGCCATAAATATATATGCCATTGCAACATGATTGGGATTATAAAGGAAGTCCCTCTTCAAGTGCTGTTGATTATTTTAAGCTACCATAATTGAAGAACAATTTAAGAGATGATTTCATAGCCATTGTGAGGCCATTAATGTGCATTTAATCCAATAAAACTGACAGGTTTTTCTTTTATTAGGCTTTCGATATTTTTGACACTAAGCTTAGTTTTATTGGGTTGAACTTTAATTCGATTGGATGGTCATTGCGTGTAAGCTAACCTGCTGCCTATTTTTGAAATTCTATTTGTATCGCATCCGAAAAAAAATGCGAATTGTTGTGAAACGGATGCCCACCGTGACGAAATTCAGCAGAACAGCGATTAAAGCGTTTTAATTTTTAATTACGCATACGACACGTCTTAAACTAGACCGAGAACTTGTGGTAAATTGTGTTGACTTGCACTTTGTGGAATGGTTACCATATTATCTGTAGGGTCAGCACAATTCAATTGCTATTAAAACCAGTAGCCACTCGTTAGAGTCAGATACACGCTACTGTTGTGGAAATTTACCCATTTTTGAAGTTGTAAAAGTTATTTGAAAAAAGTAGAAATATCGCGAGGGCTATGCATTTTTATATATAGCATCCAAGAGGGGCAATAAAGCAGCTGACAAGACACGTCTGCGTACAAAGAAAGTAATTTACTATCTGCTGGATCTGGGGCTAAATGAAGATACACACAATCACACCTTGAACAAGAAAGGAAAGCTAACTTCGGGCGGAGCCGAAGTTGATATACCCTTGCAGAATATTCTGTAAATAATATTCTCCAAAATTATTCATATTATGCATTCTAAATACTCATAAAATTCCCAACTTCCTAACGTTAAAAACACCAAAGTTATGGCAT
The DNA here is from genome assembly GCA_018153365.1 of Drosophila fuyamai. NCBI lineage: Eukaryota > Metazoa > Arthropoda > Insecta > Diptera > Drosophilidae > Drosophila > Drosophila fuyamai. The sequence goes on from JAECXW010000116.1 coordinate 11,033,723, forward strand.
TTTCAATCGTTCAGTTATATGGCAGCTATAGAATATAGTCGGCCGATCCCTATAAAATTTGGTAGGTCGGATTGATTGGCCAAATATAAAACTCATAGAAAATCCCAACTTCCTAACTTTAAAAACACCAAAGTTATGGTATCTCCTATAGTTATATGGGAGCTATAGGATATAGTCGGCCGATCCTTATGAAATTTGGTAGGTCGAATTGATTGGCCAAATAAAAAAGCCATAGAAAATCCCAACTTTTTAACTTTACAAACACCAGAGTTATGGCGTTTTCTATCGTTCAGTTATATGGCAGCTATAGGATATAGTCGGCCGATCCCGGCCGTTCCGACTTATATACTGCGTGCAAAGGAAAGAAGGGTGTGTGCAAAGTTTCAATTCGATATCTTTAAAACTGAGAGACTAGTTCGCGTAGAAACAGACAGACGGACAGACAGACGGACAGACAGACGGACAGACGGACAGACGGACAGACGGACAGACGGACAGACGGACAGACGGACATGGCTATATCAACTCAGGAGGTGATCCTGATCAAGAATATATATACTTTATAAGGTCGGAGATGTCTCCTTCACTGCGTTGCACACTTTTGACCAAAATTATAATACCCTCTGCAAGGGTATAATAAGGGGTGCGGACTTATGATTTTAGATCCGACATGCCCCTGGCAATTTAGGCGATAAAGCTTTACACAAAGCCTCTGCCTACAATCTTACAAGATTTGCGTGAATTACGATCGTCCGCTCTGATGATGCTGATGCTTTGTCGCCGAACCTGGATAAGAGATCTCCGGAGATCTCTAACGCAGCTTGCGGCGGAAAATAAGATCAGTGCTCGGTGGAGAATTGGATCATACACTTGTGTGAGCTCGCTTCCAAATCGAATTAAATTATCCTGAATACGAAACTCAAGGTTCTGATAAGCGTGTGTGTCGAAAATCGTTTTGAAATTATACCAATCAAGATCCACTTTTTTTCGTTTGCGGTGATTCTAATTTTAAAATTATTTTATCTGTGAAGAAAATTTAAATATATCCGGACACACGTTTTAGAGACCAAAATTAATTTTGTAGTCAAGTATAATTTAGTTTAGTTTAGTGTTCTAATTTATAATTCAAAATTTTACACCCAGACCATTTTTTGTTCTAATAGTATTTCTTAAAATAAATTTTGTTCATACGTTATAATAACTATTTAATTTGGATAAATGCAATGATGAGAAATTATTAATTTACTAAATTATAAGTTTTTATTGTTTTCTAAAAGCCAGTTTTTTTCAAATTAAATGTTTTTGTTCGTTGCCAATTGAAAGTTTGTCGGAAACTTGTGAAATTGGTGTCTATATAACAAAATACGGGGAAAGAGAGAAAGTTTTCAAGTGATAAGCTTTTTTAAAGGAAACCCTTTGAAATCGTTATTGGCCTCTCATTAGGAATTAAGAAAAAATACTTAATGCAAAATCGAATCCAATTTACAGTGCGTGTGCGGTGTTAAACTAATGCGAAAGTAATCAAAGTCGAATGCATTAAAGCGACGCGGCTGGAAGTCAATAAAAATAAACTACATAAAAGCAACTTGCGGTCCCGGAAATAATGTCAACCACTGCCGATCCCGTGGCTTTGGGGGCAAAGTCCCCCGTGGAGGAGGCCTTGGTGGTCAAAACCACCACAACGGTGGCCAATGTGATTGCCAAGACAGTGGCCGTAATTAGCAGTACGGTCTCTAGTAGCTCCACAACTGGCGCCAGCTCCTCACCCACACCTACACCTACTTTCTCCTCCTCGACCACCTCCACCTCCACGCCCACGCCCATCCAATCATCATCCCCCACTTTGGAAAATGCTGGAGAGGAGAAACTCAGCGTGAAGGATTTGAGCCAGGCCCTGCAGCATTTCGGCATTGTTGATTACATGGTCTTCATCGCCATGTTGGCGGTCTGCGCCGTTATCGGCTTCTATTTCGGCTTTGTCGAAAAGAAGCAGAAGAAGCAGAAGCTGGCCGACAAGGATGGAGGGGGGGCGGCGGGCGTCGAGGAGAGGCGTGGCTCTGAGGCGTTGGACTACCTGGTGGGTGGACGCCAAATGAAAGTGTTTCCGGTCGCGCTGTCACTTGTGGCAAGGTGAGTTACAGTTTCGGCAACGATGCTATGTATATGCAAAATGGTAAATTGGCATCTCGTGTTTTTTGCTGGCCAACAAGATATGCATGGAAAAAAATTGAATAGAACAAAAAAATACTATGGACAAAAGGAAGTGCAGTTCTCCCTTTTTTTAATAGTTGGCTTCAACATGCTAGAATTTTCTAAAATACTTTTATGAACTACTTACAATTTATTAAGATTCTATATAAGGTAAGGGAATAAATATACTATAATTACATTTATAGATTATTTATTCTGTAAAAATATTTATAGGTTTATAACAATATAATTCTCTTATATTCTCACTATATCGTTTGAGATTAATAGTATTATTGGGAAATTTTTTTAATTCTTTTCTAATATTTGGGACTAAAAAACAATAATTATTATTGAACCTTACAAGTATACCGTATTTGCTTTTTCCATGTTTTTAAATTTATTTCTTAATTCTAAAGAAATGAAAATGCAAATAGCTGTAGTGGTTTTTCAGTGCAAACTTGCTTAATTACTTTTGACGTGGCCAAAGAGGAGGCAGAGTGCTCTAAATGAAAAAGTGGCAGGCAGGAAATTCGAAAATTTATTGTTGAGCAGCTTTAAGCTGAAATAATCCCAAAAAACTAAATACGATGCATTCACTTCAATGCTACTAATATTTGCGCAAATTATCGTAATGGACTTAACCTCACCCCGGCAAATCAATCCAAATATTTCGGTCATTCCGCTTTATTCTGTGCCATCAGCCAAACGTGCGTATACGTAATCTAAGCAAAAGATAATCTGCCTCAGTCCACCTTTGTCTGGTGAATTGTTTGGCGGGGGCAAACAGTGTAGCGTTTTATTTAAAAGTTTCCGACACAAGACTGGGGATTGCGTAAACAATATTCATTGTCAGGGTCAAGCTTATTATAGATGGGTGCTTCGGGGCGGGGCTTTTGGATTCTGCTGATATTGAAATGGCTTGCGGAACTTTGCGAGTAAATATATCTTGCGTATAAATACAACTTAACAGCTCACAGTGTCTAAGCCAGATTGAAGTTATTTAAACTTGCGCCTGGCCGCAAACTCAAATAATTTGCCCAAATTACTTTTTCTTTGCCGAGTTCGGCCCAGTGACCTTGGTCCTGTGGAGATACGAGCCTTGTATTTGACACGTTTTGGTCAAGCACCTTTCGAAGGGTGCGGTCCCTTTGTCTTAGCCGTGTTGTCCTCGCATTAATGACCAGGCCGACAGGTCCTGTTCCCCGAAATCCTGGCCGCGGTCTTGGTCATTTGCCTCGCCTGCTGACAATTGTTTCGTGAGCCTTTTATTGTTATGGCATTCTATTTGTTGTCGTTTGCTTTTTGCAACAAATTCAGCCAACGTGCTTTGAATTTCAATTACATGCCATCATTTTTTTCCTACAAAATGTCCTTTGTTCCCTGCAGATTTTTTTCAATTTTTTCGAAACAAATTGTTTGCTGTGTGTGTCTGCGTACTTTAACGCCGCTTGTTATCAACTTTTAATGGCATTTTTCTCACCGCCGTCAAATTTTTGTGTCTGTGATGGCAATTCATTTGTTTCGTGGCCAAAAATTGAAATGATGATTGTTATGGACATTAATCATTATAATCAGATTACGAAATGCATGAGTCCAGGAAAAGTTTGCGTTGCCAAATCTGGCTAGACATTTTTTTATTGGATTTAAATTAAGGTACTGGAAAAACCACTTTAAAGTGTTCAATATATTCATGTATATATAGTTAATTATCTATATATGTACATAAGATTGGCATATTGCATTTTAAAAATATTTTAAATAAAAGTTTCTATATCACTAAAATGTGCTGACCGCCAAGTTAAAATATATATTTTAAGAAAAAATATTTTTAATATTCGTGGAGGTGTAATAATGCCTCAAGTCATCTCTAATCGATTACCATAAATTTATTTCCGAACAGTTTGCCCACCTTCGTAATAACTTTGACCAACAACTTGAGTGGCCTTAACTTAATTCAATTACAAAATTTTCTCCAGGCTAACTTTGTGAGCTGCAAAAAAAAAACAAGATGTTGGCGAGGCAAAAATAGATCCTGATCAATCGGTTGGCAATTAGCCCTATTGAACTTTAAGCTTTAGACGTAATTAGCGAAAATTAATTTCTTGTATTACTTATAACTTTCAGCTTTGTGTCCGGAATTTCACTCCTGGGAACTTCGACGGAAATCTATGTATACGGGACGCAGTACGCCTTTATCCTGGTTACTCTGGCCATCTCGGGAGCCATTTCGTGGTACATTTTCCTGCCGGTGTTCTGCAATCTTCAGCTCACATCCACCTATGAGGTAAGCTTAACGTTGACCAATCCTAGAAAGTTGTGTTTGTTTTCATTTTGGACAGCATGTTACGCAATAATTTTATGTTTCTGAGTGTGCGAACTTGGATTATTTTGATATTCGATGGCATGTTAATGTGTAAGTAAAGTTTAAGCCAAACAACGGCAGGGAGTACATGTTTGTTTTAAAAGCAAAAGCAGGGTAAACAACTGTGTGCAATCAGCTGAAAGAATTCCATGAATGCCAGTTTATTTGCATGTCATAGCTATCCACAAGGTTTTGGCATACAATGCCGGCTGCAATAAGCTCGAACAATACCAATTGTGCGAGTTGGCATATGGATAGTCGTAGTTTATAAGTTGCTGGCTACATGTCGTATGAGTAATAGTCGATTATGTATGCGTAGCGTTGCCGAACACACACTTACGCAGTCACAAGTGTGCTCGTGTGTGTGTGGCCAATCCTTATTGTGTGTTAACCGAAAGCCAACAAACCTTTGGAAAAAAAATATTTGCAGTATTTCGAGTTGCGCTTTAACAAATCGGTTCGTCTGCTGGGCTCCGCTTTTTTCACGGTTGCAAATGTAAGTATAATCCAATATCTGGTTTTAAGAAATACAGTGCATTCCTTCAGCTCTTGAAGGAATGACCATATAGCAACATACTTGCTAAAACATTTTGTAATTTCTTTATCTAGCTGATTTGGCTGCCCATTGTCATCTATGTCCCAGCTTTAGCCTTTAACCAAGGTAAGCTCCTACATTTTATCGATATAAAATGTTTTAAGTGTATAGGCGGCCTTAAATTAATGCAACATTTTATTAACGTTTTATGAAAAAAACTTATTGTCAAGAACCCTCCATCAGGAAATATATATTACATAATTTAAATAATTTTGTACAATACACAGTCGTTTGAATTTATGTTAAGCCAATTTTAAGTGTTATAGTTATTGTAATGTCCCAGATTAATTATTAAAAAATTATTTTAAACATTAAACTCGGTTAAACAAAAAGACTTAAAATTCATTACCATTTCTCTAAATTTAATATATTAAGAATTTAGAGAATTGGTAAAGAATCTTAGGTATTTTCGTTTTGCAACTTTTCTGTTATTGAGGGATTGACCATTTGCTTTTCTATTTCATTTTTTATTCATGTCTCTGTTTTCCTTTTTGCTGCGTTGACTTTTGTTGCAGTTACTGGCATAAATATACATATCGTCACGCCAATCGTTTGCTTGGTCTGCATATTCTATACAACGGCCGGGGGTCTGAAGGCCGTTGTCTGGACAGATGTGATCCAAACCGTCATTATGATAGGCGCGGTGGTCTTTGTCATCATCAAGGGCACCTACGATGTGGGCGGTCTGGGCGTGGTTATCCAGAGGAATTTCGACAGCGGACGAATCGAGTGGCCTGAGTGCGTAAAAACTAATAGGAGGGCCAAGCTCTTGACTGTTTATAACATAAGAATTCATTTTCAAAAACAGATTCACGTTCGATCCCAAAGTTCGCATGTCAATGTTGGCCTTGCTTGTGGGCAGTGTTGGCCACAACACTTACCAATTCGGCTGCAATCAGATGATGACCCAACGTTACATGTCTCTGCCTGGTGTAAAACAGATGGCCCATACATCATTTATTTTCATTTTTGGATTGATCATCTTATTTGGACTGTGCATTTATAACGGTCTTCTTCTTTACGCAACTTACTACGACTGCGATCCATTGACCACAAAGGTTCGAAAACATTATCTGCAAAAAAAGAAGGCAATCAAATTTAAACTCGAATTAAAAGTTCACCTTCGAAGGATTGATTTATTATAATTATTAATCATTTATAACAAAAAAAATACGTACTTTAAAGTTTGATTGTTTTCTAATTGTGCAAACTTATGAACTTTGTCTGATTGAGAAATAAATTGCAGTTGGCAGCGGCTAAGGATCAGTTGGTTCCCCTTCTCGTGGTCCAATCCATGAGCTCGTTCCCCGGAGTTCCCGGCATGTTTGTTGCCGGAGTGTTTAGTGCCGCCCTCAGTTCCCTGTCTACGGGTATGAATTCACTGGCCGCAGTTTTCCTGGAGGACTACATTAGGCCCCTGAGGAAAAAACCCCTCACAGAGCACCAAACCGCTGTCACCATGCGTGTCTGCACTGTGGTCATTGGGGTCGTAAGTGTGGCTCTCGTTTTCGTGGTTGAGCGGATGGGCTCCCATGTGATGCAGCTGGCCATTACCATTGGTTCAGTGGTCCAGGGTCCGCTTCTGGCACTCTTTTCTATAGGCCTCCTTTGCCCCAGTATCAACTCAAAAGTTAGTGTCCCTTCATACTGAAAAAAACATTTTTAAAGAGCCATTCTAAATTGAGTAATTGTAAAATCACATTGTTAATAACGGCATTAGTATAACCAATTTATATAGATTGTATACCCTATCTGTATATAGAATTACAATGTATTAATTTGAAATCAAAAGACTTTTTAGCTTGGCTCTTTCAAAAGTATTTTTGCTATATGCTATGCTATTCTTTGGGAAGCTCGTTATGAAAATGATTCTTTCGTTTAAGAGCGCCATTGCGGGATCCCTTTTTTCGTTCTTCTTCATGGGCTGGCTAAGTCTTTCGGCTCAAGTTGCCATAAACTCTGGGGAAATTTATTCCGAGACAAAACCGGTCAGCATCGACGGCTGTGATTATGAGTTCGACCGTTCTCTGGTAACTCCAGCCAATGCCACCTTCCTGAGTGAAGAATCTGCGTAAGTTTTCCTTGACATTCGTAACTGGTTCACCTCCTTCTCTTCATAATCCTACAGGAATCTCAGCTTCGCCGAGCAGCTTTACCACATCTCCTTCATGTTCTACACGGTTATGGGGGGTATAGTGGGTGTGATAGTCGGACATCTGGCTGGTTTTATCTTTGGCCGCAATGAACGCGGTGACGTGGAAGATGAGTTGCTTTCGCCCTGCATGCGCAGATCTAAGTCCATGTATTCCAGCGTAAATCTGAACGAGAACTCAATTAAGAGTCACAATGAGAAATTATAGAGCATTATTTAGCTATGTGTTACCACCAATAATAAACATATAAGACAATGATGGTACTTTCGTTCTACTAACATAAATTGTAAGATCGTTTTTGATATGAAAAGATATTATTACGTTCTAAATAATAGACCAATTAATGCCATCTATAATTTTCATTCAATTAAATTTTAAGTAGACTGTTTGGAAATATATGTACTTAACAATGAACATTTTGTGCGATTTTTTGGTGTTAAGTTATTTCTGATTATTTGATTTAAACTCTCAAGCCATGTAAGTTTTAAAATGTAGTAATTCGGTATTTATCTCCAGATTTAAAGTAATTACAGTATGTGTAAAGTTGTTGTACCATTTACTTAATTTAAACTTTAATTTTTCATGGGTTCTTGACAAGGAAAATTATACCTTCTTATCCGAATTGAGTGCTATTGGGTGTTTCAAAATTTGTAAGAACTACAGAGTTACTTTTACGGCCCTTTAAATATTAAAGACCAAAACTTAAAGGCCCTTGCCACGTGTTGACTTTTGTGCACTTTTCCAGTTACTGGAATAAATATACATGTCATCACGCCAATTGTGTGCCTCGTCTGCATATTCTACACAACTGCCGGGGGTCTGAAGGCCGTTGTCTGGACAGATGTGATCCAAACCGTCGTTATGGTGGGAGGGATAGTCTTCGTCATCATCAAGGGCACCCTCGACTTGGGCGGAGTGGGCGTGGTTATTCAGCGGAATTTCGACAGCGGACGAATGGAGTGGCCTGAGTGGGTGAAAACTGTATACTAGGGCGAGTACCACACATGGCAGGTAATTCTGTCAGGATGTGCGGTACACGTGTCCTGCCATTTAATAATCTGAGACCATTTCGAAACAGGTTCACGCTTGATCTCACGGTGAGAATGTCCATGCTGGCAATGTTGGTGGGACACGTGGCAAACAGCTCCTTAAATCTCGGCTGCAATCAGATGATCACTCAGCGATATCTTTCCCTGCCCGGAATTAAGGAGATGGCCCACTGCTCGTTCCTCTTCATTTTTGGATTGGTTGCCCTGATGTCCCTCTGTTTGTACAACGGACTTCTGCTTTCCGCAACCTACTTCGACTGCGATCCCCTGACCACAAAGGTAGGATGCTAATCAAATCTACGCTAATATATGTTGATCTGAAATACAGAAGAATATCCAGGGATTTTTTTTAAATATATATATTTTTATCTTTGAATTTATAAAAGCTTTTTGATTTTATTGTCTGGCGAACGAGCCAATATCGTAAAGAAATTGATGTATTTGTTTCGTTATTTTATTATTTTATAGAAAATATAAAATAATATAGGAATACTAAGAACTCGATTTAAAATTCAAGTCAATAACCAAACCCTTGAAATTGTTGCACAAATTTAATCGTTATGCATCCCACTTAGGAAATGATCCAACATTTTAATGACTTAAAAAAACTTTCAGTTGGCGGTGGCTAAGGATCAGTTGGTTCCCCTTCTCGTGGTCCAATCCATGAGCTCGTTCCCCGGAGTTCCCGGCATGTTTGTTGCCGGAGTGTTTAGTGCCGCCCTCAGTTCCCTGTCTACGGGTATGAATTCACTGGCCGCAGTTTTCCTGGAGGACTACATTAGGCCCCTGGTGAAAAAACCCCTCACCGAGCATCAGACCGCTGTCACCATGCGTGTCTGCACTGTGATCATTGGGGTCGTAAGTGTGGCTCTGGTCTTAGTCGTCGAACAAATGGGCTCCCATGTGATGCAGCTTTCCATGACTGTGGGATCGGTGGTCCAGGGCCCTCTGCTGGGTCTCTTTCTGATGGGCCTGCTGTGCCCAAGCATTAACTCAAAAGTAAGTTCAAAACCATAAAATTATATTTGGCATAAGTTAACTTTTTGAAAATTGTCACATAAAATCGTGATCCTTGTAAAAGTGGACTTGTGAAAAATATAATACAGAAAATTAATCTTTTTTATAACATATAACAATTAATATCCTCAAAGAGCGCCTTTGTGGGATCTCTTTGCTCGTTCTTCTTCATGAGCTGGCTGTCCATATCGGCGCAATTGGCCATCAACTCCGGTCAATTGCAGTTTGAGACCAAGCCAGTTAGCGTAGAAGGTTGTGACTACGAGTTCGAGCGTCCTCTAGTGACTCCTGCTAATGGCACCATTTCGATGGCAGAATCTGGGTAAGTATTCCTGGATTTCACAAAAAAAAATCACTCACCGTTCAAGGCTGAATTCACAGATCGCTCAGTTTTGCCCAGCAGCTGTATCACGTCTCTTTCATGTTCTATTGCGCTCTGGGTGCCATTGTGGGCGTAACCACCGCCCATTTAGCCGGCTTTATCTTCGGCCGAAATAAGGTCGAAGATGTGGATATTGATTTGCTCTCGCCCTGCATTCGCGGTTTCCAGAAAGCAAGATATTCCAGCGTAAAACTGGACGAGAACACCTTGAAAAGTTTCAATGAGAAATCGTAGAAAGTAACACCGTGCCATGTACTTGTCAATAAAATACATTCTTAGCAGCACCTCAAGTTTTTTCAGTTAGAATTGCTTGCCTGTAAATAACACATATATGTATAAATAGCTTGGAATGAAACCATTTTATGTCTAAGTTAACTTTATCATGAAATATGTAAAATCTAACCAAAATCCTTTAAACCTCTAGTACTTTCAATTGCGCTATGGTGCTGGCATACGCAATTTGGGATCGGTTCTCTTCATAGTGGGAACGGTGAGTTTGCCAGCCCATTGAAATATTTTAACCCATTAACATTACTTGCTCAATCCCCGCAGATGCTCTGGCTTCCCGTGGCTTTGTATGTACCGGCCATCACCTATAATCAGGGTGAGTTAGGTTTTGGTTACTATATGACAATTCCCTTTAACTGCCTGATTAAAAAAGCACTACAAAAAATGCTTCTCATTCTAGACCAAAATGGGAAACTTCTTTTTCACTTTTATATCCAAGCATTAAGTTCGCTAAGCCTCTTACTTTCTTAATATTGCACACAATTTTATTAATCAATTTATAAAATTGTCCCTAAAATATTGTAGACTAAAATCAACTATTTCTTGAAATTGAATGTTGTTTGACTCAAATATTTAAAGGGCTTTACCTGCACTTATATATCTTATATTCATCCCTTTTGCTTTCGACATTGAAATGTAATTGGGTGTTGCATATTCTGAGTTCACGCAAATATTCCTATTTATTGCTACATTACCGTCTTCCAGTGACTGGTACTGGCATCCATGTAATAACCCCCATTGTCTGCACCATCTGCACTTTCTACACGTGTGTGGTAAGGTTTAATTAAATTTAGCTACCAACTTGTCGACCGGGCGTCAACTCGAAGATGTTGTAATTTTAGGGCGGACTGAAGGCCGTCATTTGGACAGATGTCATTCAGAGCTTCGTGATGTTTGGTTCCATTTTAGCGGTCTGCATTAAGGGCACTCTTGATGTGGGCGGACTGGGCGTGGTCCTGGACCGCAACGACAGTGGCGGACGTCTTAATGCCCCAGAGTAGGTCTACGTGATGATTAACTTCGCCAGTAATTGTGTGGCTATTCTAAACCGGCAGGTGGACATGGGATCCCACAGTGCGCCTGTCAATGTTGTCTGTGATTTTGGGCGGCACCCTGCACAAGATCCAATCTTCAGATGTCAACCAGGTGTCCATTCAGCGATTCCTCTCCCTGCCAAGTTACGAGCACGCCAAGCGATGCATGCTGATTTTCACACTGCTGTTAATATTCTTACTCAGCTGCTGCAGTTATATGGGTCTGGTGTCCTATGCTGTTTACCACGACTGTGACCCGATTAGTACCAAGGTAAGCTTTCGATTTTCTAGACACTGTATTTCTTAACTAAAGACTTGACTGGTATATATTAATGCAAAGACACAAGCTTTGCAGATATTAACGAATATAGAGCTTTACAACTTTTCCAAAAATCCTTTCGAATATTATTATCTATATTGTTGATTATTTATTTTTCATATTATTATTATTGTTCGTATAGTGTTATTTCTATTTAGTAATTTATTCATTTAACTTTGCAGTTAGCTGCTGCTGTTGACCAACTGCCTTCCCTGCTAATGATGCGAACTTTGGGATCTCTGCCTGGTTTACCAGGACTATTTGTGTCTGGGGTTTTCAGTGCTGCTCTGAGCTCCCTTTCCACGGGTCTTAACTCCCTGGCCTGTGTGATTACTCAAGACATCGTGAGACCCTTGCTGAAAAAACCGATGACGGAGCGCCAGACGGCTTTTTGGCTGCGGGCAATTGTTGTCGTTTGCGGATTCTCCTGCCTTGGAATGGTCAACATTGTGGAGAAGTTGGGCCAAGTGGTTCCCTTGGCCACCAGCACAGCGGCCGTTTCGATGGGTCCGCTTTTGGGCATTTATTGTATGGGCGTGGGCCTGCCATGGGTAAAGGGAAAGGTGAGTCTTTAAGGTCCTTACTGAAATTGGTATTCAAAATAATCTCAGCTTAAATTTTTTATGAGCACATGTTATATTAATCATTTTTCAAATTTATTTCAGAGTGTTTTGGTTGGCAGTTTGGTGTCCTTTTTGGTGCTAACCTGGATATGTGTCAAGGCGCAGTTGGCTCAAATGAATGGAGAAATTCGCTATCCCAAACTTGCCGTTTCAGTTGATGGTTGTGACTATGCATATGATAATCACACAGTATATGAAACCATCCACGGCTACAGGTAAGTATGGGAATCTATGACTTAGCATATTAAAAAAAATTACTTTTTTAGGTCATCCGAGCAAAATCTTTACCATTTGTCCTTCCTTTGGTATACGGCTTTGGGCGGAGTTATTTGTACTGTAATTTCGGTATTAGCTGGTTTGATTTTTGGCTGGGAGGATCTTAATAAAATGGACCCGGCCTTAATCACGCCCTGCATGCGACGCTTTTTGCCCAACAAAAATTACGAGGCTGTTAATATGCAGGATCTTTTTAAGCGGAAGGTCGAAATTGAGGCCGAACGTGCTCTTTAAACTTTGCTAATAAAATATGTACTTCCTGTTCTACATTAATGCTTTTTATTTAATTGTGTGTGCCTTTATATCCTAGCATGTTGTATATATATCCAATTCATCCTGTACATAACCATGCATCCTATAAAATCTTTGTTTTTGTTTCTGTTTAATTTCGTTTATCGTAGTATTTCGAAAGACGTTTCGATCGACGAGTTCGCATCTTTGGGTCCTGCCTCTTTGTGGTGATGAATGTGAGTTAAATATCGAACGTATAATAACAAATTATGTAATAAAACATTTTCTATAGATATTGTGGCAGCCCATATGCATTTATGTTCCTGCCTTAACGCTAAACCAAGGTAAACGCCTTTAATAGGTGAATTCTTAATTTCATTTTAATTTTTCGTATTTTGTAGTTTCAGGAATAAGTGTTAATACGATTGTACCTTTTACAAGTTTTGTTTGTATTTTGTACACCAGCGTGGTGAGTATTAAGACCGGTATATATAATAAAAAATTACTTATTTATATTATTCTAGGGTGGTATTAAGGGCGTTGTTTGGACTGATGTTATTCAGGGCATCGTAATGGTAGGTTCTATGGCCATTGTTATTGTTAAAGGAACTATGGATCTGGGGGGCTTAAGCGTTGTTTTGGACCACAATCGTCAGTTCGATCGCTTAGTGGGTCCAGAGTAAGTACATATTTCTGAATATTCAAGTGCTTCCAATAAAAAGAATTAATTTCAGCATGACCTTTGATCCGACTGCGAGAATGGGAGTGTTCGCCTTGTTTGTCGGTGGCGCCTTGTTTAAGCTACAAGCAAATGGAATTAATCAGGCCATTGTCCAGCGTTATCTCACCTTGCCCAATAATCGGGCCGTAAAGAAGGCTTTGGTTCTATCCCTACTTGGCTTCATGATGGTTATGTTGATGTGCGTTTACATTGGAATGCTGGCATTTGCTGAGTTTTATCATTGCGATCCCATCACAACGGGGGTAAGTTGTGCAAAACATTTTAGAAAAATAGAAAGGGGTAATATTATCAAATAAATGTACCGTCCGAAATGTACTAGGTCCAATTTAAGCTTACATTTTTAACTAAGCTCTTTTAATGTACAAAATAATTGTATGTATGTGTCGATTATTTCTAATGTCTATTGCAGCTAGCTCGGGCTAAGGATCAAGTCATACCCCTCTATGTAATGAAAAACGTTGGCCATATTCCCGGCCTGGTTGGCCTGTTCGTAGCTGGAGTTTTCAGTGCCGCCCTGAGTTCCCTTTCGACGGCTCTAAATGCTCTTTCCGGTGTGATTCTCAAGGACTTTGTGGAACCCTACCGGAAGAAGCCGCTGACGGAGCGACAAACCGCCTATTTATTGAGGGGAGTGGTCATCTCATTTGGCCTTATCTCGATGGCCAGTGTACCGATTGTCCAGAGACTCGGCCTGGTCATGCAGCTATCCTCTACAGTAGCGGCTATAACTTGTGGTCCACTCCTTGGAGCCTTTAGTGTGGGCATGTTGCTGCCTTTTGTTAACACTGAGGTTTGATGGCTTGCTCCTAAAAAAAACTTTAACAATTCTTTAAATGCTGTATCTATATTTTCAGAGTCTGCTCACAGGCATCTCGTGCGCCTCAAGTTTTACAGCCTATATTGTGATTAAGGCTCAAATTGCAATTTTCACGGGATCGCTGACATTCCCAGCGAAACCCGTTTCTGTGGAGGACTGTGACTATACGTTTGATCACCCTGACAATTGGAATGCCACCACCACGGCGTATGTAATTGTTCCAAGCGATGAAACTGTCTTGAAAAATATCTTAATTGAATTACTTATTTTTTATAGAACACCATCTGAATCCAGTAGTCATGGAATTCATGAGATCTCATTTTTGTGGTACACCGCAGTGGGCTCTGTGGGTACCGTACTTGTGTCTCTGCTGGCCACTCTTTACTTTGGCCGACAGGATCCCCGAGTGGTGGATAAGGAACTTGTTAGTCCGGTTCTGCGAAAATTCTGGTATGGAAAATACGACAGCGTAGCTACTGAGGAAAAAACTGAGTTTTCCCTCCACGAATCGGAAACGCAGCCAAAATTGGAAAAGGCTGAAAAATCCTAGGGATAATCAATATCTTTAAATTTAATCTCTTAAATATATTAATGTGTATGCAAAACCAAAAGCCATGTAGTTTTTCTTAGTTATAGAAATTGTTTTGTACCCTTACTTAATCGAACGATTTGGCTTGATTTGCCTTTTTTAGCTAACTTTTATTATCAGCCTGCAAATGGGTCTGTCTTATGATCAACAATCTTTGGCCAATCGTTACTTATACACACTCACTCTTTCAGTATTTTGAGAGACGTTTTAGCCGGCGAATGCGTTTGTTTGGAGCTAGCTTATTTGTTCTGAAGGCGGTAAGTTCATAGCTTTTACTTAAAAAATCTTTCCTAATTTACTCCTGCTTTCAGATTATATGGCTTCCCATTGCTGTCTATGTTCCGGCTTTAACCTTCAATCAAGTGTCTGGAATTGGTATCCACACCATCACACCCATAGTGGTCATCATTTGCACCTTCTACACCTGTGTGGGCGGAATAAAAGGCGTGGTCTACACGGATGTCGTTCAGAGCGTTATTATGTATGGCTCCCTGATTGTGATTATGATCAAGGGCACCTTGGATTTGGGTGGCATTGGCGCTGTGTTGCAGATTAATCAAGACGGTGGACGGCTTAATATTCCCGAGTAGGTGAAAATTTCGCATCAAATTTTGTCATATTTTTAAGGAATATTTGTACTTCACAGGTGGACCATGGATCCCACAGTTCGACTAAGTGTGTTTTCTGTGTTCGTGGGTGGAACCTTCTTCAAGCTGCAGAGCACCTCGATCAACCAGGCCACGGTTCAGCGATTTATGTCACTGCCCTCGTTGAAGGCTATCAAACAGACCCTAATAACATTCTCAATAGGATTGACACTGCTCTATATGGGATGCGTCTATGTGGGATTAGTGTGCTATGCCACCTATTACGACTGTGATCCGATGTCCACTGGAGTAAGTATTAGAAGTTCACTGAATGTTACATCCAATAAGCCCCCGAAAGAAGTACGCATTCATGAGATTTCAAAGCTATTTTTTGTAATTATAATCCAAATTCCGTAGGTCGAAAATATTTATTATTAGCCTATTGCATATTCCTTATAATTATCAAATACTATACTGTATTTTAAAGGCTAGATAAATTTACCAAATCATACGCAGACCTTAATTCCTGGTTAATTTACCACCTTTATTTTCTTAAGCTTGCTGGACGCCGGGATCAGTTGGTTCCCTTGCTGGTGATGCGTGTCCTGGGAGTTGTTCCTGGCCTGCCAGGACTCTTTGTATCGGCGGTGTTTAGTGCTGCCCTGAGCTCTTTATCCACGCTCCTCAACTCTTTGGCCGCCGTAATCCTGGAGGACTTTGTGCGTCCTCGCATGGGAAAAGCGATGAAGGAGAGCCACGTGGCTTTGACCATGCGCGTTGTGGTGGTAACCTTCGGTATTAGCTCGATTTTTATGGTCTATGTGGTGGAGAAGCTGGGCATGGTGCTGCAGCTGTCGGCAACTCTTCAGTCGAGTTTATACGGACCGATGTTGGGCATATTTGCGGTGGGAATGCTTATGCCCTGGGTAGGCGAAAAGGTTAGTAAAAGATTGAAAAATCAATTAAAAAGTAACAGAAATAAAATTCAATTGCAGTGCATTTTTGTGGGCAGCATTGCTTCCTTTTTAACCATGGCCTGGATAGCGGTGAATGCTCAAATAGCCAATATTACCGGTTCATTTCGGCATACCAAACTGCCTGTTTCCGTGGAAAATTGTGACTATGACTTTGACAAGAGTCGCTACCTTAACTCCACTTCAGAATAGTAAGTTTTTCTGGTCTTCGAATACATTTCTTTTGATTTAATAACATATATTTCTTTAGCGAGCCGCATAGTGGATCATCTGTGTATCACATGTCATTTCTATTATACGCCATGCTGGGGGCTCTTCTTACCATAATTATTTCCAACATGGCCACGTTCGTTTTTGGTCGACAGGATATTAAGGATGTGGATGAAAATTTACTGTCTCCAATTCTTCAACGCTATTTACGAAAGAAGAATTACTACGAAACCGTGGAGCTGAAGAAAGCTAATGATTTGAAGGTCAACGAAAGTTCCGATTAGAGAAATCATAACGATAAGGTCAGCCTGTGTCTATGGCTATCTTGGTTATTTTATACCAAACGTTATTCGTATTGACCTGTATGAATTAATTCTTTCACATTTTAATTATGTTGCCGGTATAAATGAATGGTTTTTGATGTTCCTTCTACTTTAATATAAATTAAAGAGGCTTGTGTATTTTAAAGCTTATAATAAATGAATCATAACATTGCATACAATTTTAATATTTTTTATTGTAATTTATAAAATGGGGTAAAACTTGAGGACACTTTTTAAGATCTTTTTCCTAATTTGGACTGTCTGTTAATTCTGCCAGTTGCAAAACATGAAAAGGATTCCAAAAGTAAAGGATTCCTTAGCCATGCAGTTCAACTGGCTGACAAATCAGATTTTGTACACGAAATATAAGTAAAAGACTATCTTTATTTGCCATCCACCTGACTTGCTCCATATTTTATACGGCGGACTAACCTCCGCCGGGGTACTGGACAGTTGCGGATGTAGGGCGGATAGGTCATGGCTGGAAGGCAGACAATCTGTTCTGGTTGGTTGTTGCCTAAGGATCGACATAAGCAGCTCTTGGAAGTCCTTGAGGAAGTCTGAGGCTGAGAGAACCGCCCAGAAATAGACGAAGCGCGACCGGAGAGATCCGGCATGCTGTAGGAAGTGGATCGTCTCCGCAGAACAGGGGTATTTGTATGTTTCGATGATGACCTGGAAACTCTTTTGCCTTTTTCCATTGGTTCCTGATTAGTGCAGGTCCTGCACATTTGATAAACCAGAGGCGCTTGCTGCTCAGACAATTGATGCTGTGGAGCTTTTGACATTATTTCCCTTGCATCACCACCTGTGTTTCTCTTCGACAGATCTGCGCTGGAACTCCTGCACCGTTGAACCCGTTCATTTTGAAGCTCCTTGCAGGCGCACTTTCGCTTCCGTTCCCGTTCATGTTTCCGGTCCTTCTCCAAATCCCGCTCCTCCTTAAGTCGCTGTCTGTTCAGCTTCGCCTGATTGAGAGCTCTGTAGTGCACCGTTTGGTTGTCAATGAGCATTTGGGTTACGAACTTGAATTGATTCAAGTTCGTTTCACTCTGGGCACTAATTTCTAAGGGTAAAAGTAAAGCACTTAATAACAAATTTCTTTTGAACCCATGAAGGCCTATTCGAAATTACACAATAAAGGTAGAGAAATTCGGAAAGCCGAAGTTGTTATACTAGGTCTTACCAAAATAAAATATGCTTTACTTAAATTTTAAGCATCAAAAAATTACCATCATTTGAAATCGTTAAATCGGGCAGACAGTTGGAGAGACGGACATGGCGATGCTTATTAAGAATATATATTCTCTATAAGGTTCAAAAATGCGGCCCTCTCTGGGTTGCAAACTGTTTAATAATACCCACCAAAAAATGTATAATATAAAAATGTATTTTATATATAATTTGAATGAAGAGTATTTGAAATTAAGACCCATTGTTAAATAAAATCTTAATAATTCATTTTCTAAAAGATTTAATTTTAAAACTACTTTTTTTTTTATAAAACCCAGAACTTACTGTTCGTGACATCACGATAGATTTTGTTGAGCAAGGTTTCCTGGTGCTCCAGCTCCTTGGACAGTCGCTCCATCTTAGTCAAGGACTCCTCGAAGCACTTGGACACCATTTGCTGCACGGCCTCCTGAACCGACTCCAGGACATTGTCGTGTATAATGCTGAAGAAGTCGGCGAAGGATTCCTGCAGTTCGCGATTGGGGTCGTTGTTCGGATTAGAGGGCATTTTATCCTTCTGGCAATTGTCTCCGGCTGTTTCTCGAGTATTCCTTTTACTCGAACAAACAACGGGAGTCAGTCGGAATCCCACACTTCTGGAGAACGGATCCTTAGCCCGTGAGGAGCTGGATTTTGAAATATTCCTCTGGTGTTTGGGACGTTTGGGTGCGGCAGAGTACCGGACTTCCGAACGATTGCGGGTCCTTTTGCCGGTTGCTGACGTCACTAAGCGGCTAGAATGGCGATTGTCCTCGGCGATATAGCCTTTCTTTATAACATCGTAGCCCGACTGTCTGTCCGATTTCGTGAAGCAGAAATTTGGAAACATGTCTTTTTTGACGAATTTATGAACTGTAGATTGATTTAAAACTGGCGGTTGATATTCCTTTAATCAAATCTTCGAATTAGCATTGATGAGAGCTTATGTCTATGTGGAGCTGTAACCTTATGTCAATGTTCTTTGTTTTGCAATTTTTAGATATTTTTTTTAGTTATTAATTTTGAAAGATAAAGCCAAAATGGGATAGCAACAAAAATGTGTTATTCCTCAATTATTATATTAATAGATATTGTTGTGCAAAATAAAAAAAATGTTTTCTATTTGAATACTAGTTTATTTGCTATTGCCCCAAATATATTTTTAAATAATCACCTTGCATTTATAAAAGTCAATACAAATAATAATTAAAACGAATCAAATCATTACAAATATTCCTAAGTAAATAATTTGACTGTTTTTTTATTATGACTGCGCCATTGTTTACTAATTTCCTAATGGCATTTCAATTAAAAGTTGACAAATAAATTAAAAATTATAATTGCAAAATTTTTGCATTTGTCTGCTGTCTGAAGTAAGCTTCTTAATGGATTTTTTCCCTCTCTCGAGCACAATGAAGCGAGTGGGCCTTAGTGAAAAATATTTCTGCAACAGGACCAGAAATAAATTTATTTGCCGACTGTCCCATCAAGTTTCTATAGTTTCCATTTGCTCACCCAAGCGATTTAATGTCAGGAAATGTAGAACGCAAATTCGCAAGGGGTGAAGCCATTCATGAATTTATTCAGCCACAAGGCAAACATAAACAGATTCACTCGAAGTTGGCATGGTAAATTTGCCATTTGCAGACAATATAAGTAAATGATATAACCGTTGGGTGTTTGCAGGGCCCACAGAAACCAATATGTTTTTATTGTCTGCCCGGTTTGTCGCTCAATTTATCTGTCATGTTGACTTTCCACAAGTGACGTCAGTAGGGGCCACAGACAATACCACATCATCACAACAATTATGTTTGGAGTTAGGGCAAAAGTCGTCCTTGTGTCCTTTGTTCAGTGGGGCAAACTAAAAAGGAAGATTTCCAGCGCTCGCCATGAAAATGAAGGAAAATGCGGGACACTCAAGTCTCTGCCTTTATTTTGCCTTTACACATAATTATGAAATAAATATTAGCTTAAACCAAATTGACTACAACGTTATGTTCTATTAACTCTTATGGTATACTTATGCTTAATGGGTTTTGGTTTAAGATGCTTGGGCATGTTTATACACCATTAGGAGTGGCTATATATATGGATAAGTTGGAATTTAAATGAGCTTAATAGCTGGTCAGGTCTACAAAGAAATGCATTTTAAATTTCTGATAAATGCGAGTCACACATAAATAAAATCAGTCTGTTAAATATAATAAAACTAAAAGAGTGTCTAAAGTGAGCTTATAAATGGACTGAAACCTAGTCTCTCAGGGATCTCGCAAAAATGTCTATAATTTTAAGATCGATTGCCTTGCAAATCGCTTCTAGTTTTAGTACGTGTCACAGAAAATCGTATAATGTGCAATACCAGAGTACCTTTAATAATTAAAAACTTTATATAATTAGCTAATAAATGTTTAAATTATGAAAGGCATTTGTTGAAATAATAAATATGCAAAACAATACAAAACCAACATTTCTGTGACACCTATACTAGGAATTCTTAAGTAATTATACTACCTTTGTAGATTCTTACTGTACTATTAGTAATAATAAAAAGTCGTACAAATGCCACTCTAGATCATGCATTACTTGAACTTTAGGTTTGAAATTCGTAGCGTAGACTTGTCATACTTACGACTTAGGACTTACATTTGGCTTTCTCTATGCATGGTACAACTATCGAACTTATTGTCTAAGCCTCTGGTGCATTCACAGGATGGACCCGTTCTCCATTTAAAGGAACTCTGCGTCGCTGAAGGACGTGGGTCCGTGGATCGCAAAAGCGGATCTCTTGCGGGTTGTGTGGGCCAGCTATCATACCTCCGACATGGCCGGCACGGTAACCACCTTGGTGGGTCTTTCGCAGATCACCACACGGGCGTTGGTCTTGTTGGTGGACCTCCGGGAAACGGTTAGCGAGGTGGTCAGTGTCCTCATCGAATCGCAACTGTTGTGCAATCGGCGACCCACTGTGTGGCAGCGGTTCTGTTGCGAGTTGTTGCGGTACGACTTGCAGCAGCAGGTTAACCACTTGAAGGGCGGAAAGCGACTGGCAGATACAAATACAAATAAAATAAACATATAAATTTAATGTTTCATTCATAAATCTAAAAGTGTTTATTTTTTAGAAACATAAACTGTTGTTTAGAGTGTGTTCAAATTACGGGTGCTTATTTTTAAAAGAAACTACGGCCTGCGCTTCCATATATCGAAACAAGTTTAAGGTAATGAGACTTCGAGTTATAAAATTGATTTTATACTCTCTAAAACGAATTAAATTAGTTCGACTTATAGAGAAATTGGAACTATGGAAACTTAACTTACCTCAGAGTGCGAAAGACCTGCGAGGAAAAGAGGCAGTATATCAGCGGATTGGCTGCCGAATTTAATGGTGCCATACTCTGGACAAAGGAGGCGATGGCGATAGTGTTTTGCGAGTAGGGAATCTGGCCATAGACCTGAAGCAAATCGAAGACGATGAAGGGCGACCAGCAGATGATGAACATAAACACGATGGTCAGTGTCATCTTGACCGTTTTGACCTTGGCCCGAGGAATGATGCCCCTTGAACTAGCCCGTCTTGCTGGTGCTGCCCCAAATCCAGCACGCTCTAAAGATTATTAAATTAAGAAAACATAATAAACTTTAGAATTGAGTTAATATTATTAAGTATTTGATATATGTATAATTTTCTTGGCATCTTTTTATGAGTTACAAATGAAAAGAGGACATATTAATTAATTGATCTTACCTGTGGGAACGAATATGGATCCCTTGGCCCAAATCGTCTTCACGATGATTGCATAACAGGCGGAGATGATCAAAGCGGGGACCACAAACAGAGCTGTCGAAACCATACTCATGTACACTTGCCAGGCTAGTGGGGTTCCTAGTTCAATCCAGCACTGCTTCCGTCCCTGGATGAGCCTCTCCTCGTACAACACCAGGATGGGCATCGAAAATAATGCAGAGAGGATCCACGAGCCGGCTACCATATGACGTGCTCTTTTCCCTACAAACAAAAAAGTTATTGCTCATAATATGTATTTACTACACCTTACTGATTTTCTTACTTATATTAGTAAAATATATTGAATTTCAATATCATAAGAATTATAAAGTAAAGTTGTAATGCGGTAAAGGCATGCACAAAAAAATAAAATCTATGTTCGTAATATGATTTGCACTTCATTACAAAATCAATTTTATTTTTAATGATAATTGTGACTTCAGTTAATAGCTTGAAAATCTTATTTTTAAACATTGTCAAACTGAATTTATAAAAATTGCAGAAAGTCTTCAACTAAAGAAACCACAAACAGCGCTTTGGCTAACAGCATTTGGCAATTAGAAAACTTTTCCCTCGACGACTTAACTTACACGACGTTGAGAAGTTCATCGGGTGTGTGATGGCGTCGTATCTGTCGATGCTCATGGCCACCAGCACGTAGGTGGATGAGTATGTGACCCACACCTGCGAGAAACGGATGACCTTGCAGGCCACGTTGCCCGCCCGCCACTCAATTGTAGTGCGCCATATAATGTCCGTTAGCACGTTGAGCAATCCCACGCTCAGATCTGAAAATAATAGAGTGGATATTAGAAATCAGAGAAGGGGAAAAGCCAATCCCCAAACCCACCTGCCCAGGCAAGCTGCTTGATAAAGTAGTTCATCCGCGATTTCCGATTCTTGTTGATGAACATCACAAAAAGTACCGCCGAGTTTCCCACGACAATTGTGGTGAACAGGATCCAGAGAAGTGCAAACTGTGCGGTCTGAAAAAGGAACAGAGTTTGGTCACATTTCATTAAACGCCTATCAAATTCATTGTCAACAAAGTGTTAAGGACGGAAATCTCGCATAAAACTCAATTTAATTCTCCCCAAGCACACACACTCACACTCACGTTGTTTATGACTCTTTAAATAGCCATAAAAATGATAGAGCTATGAATTCATGGTGGCAGGAGCAGTGGGCAGGATGTGCCGGCGGAAGTTTGCTTCTTCCAGTTCAGTACTAACAAGACTAGGACAACACGGCATTCTACACACACAAACACCCGTGGACTCTCACCCACACACTGACATGATGAAAGCCAGACAGCCAACGTTATTTCAGCAGGAAATTGCTGCCAAGATGGAGGACTTTCACTCCGAAAAATATTTTTCTTGCATTTCTTAAAAACAGATAAAAAATGGAAAAAAGTGCAGGGGTATTAAAACATTGAAAAATATGAAATTGTAAATAAACCTTTTCCTTTAGTACTCAATCTCGACTAGCGAATGATATATAAGCTCTAATTTGTGGAAGCATGGATTTTTATATTAACTCAAATATTTTTTTAAAGTAAATATTCAATACTTCTGTGGTTTTGCATAGGCTAATATTGACTGTGCTAAATGCAGGAATATTTGTTCACAGTATTTTAAAGTGTAATAATGGCAATAAATAGTTAAAGCTGTGTTTTCCTAAAGAAAGTGTAATAGTACTCAGATTTTTTAATATGACTAATGAACTGCATACCGCATCTTCAATTTTTTCAGCAAATTAAATTTGCTCCTAAGGCTTCTCCCAAGACTCACATCTATTGAAGGTAAGTTTGAATTATGGCCTCGGGGTCTTGCAGTCTGACGCCAACACCGATGTTGACGTGGACTTGCCTTAAGGGCAAGCTGAGTAAACTTGTCCCGAAAAAAGTTGAAATCTTGACAGTCTTCGTCCTTGAGGCTGCGCTCAGACCGAAGACGCCCCTACTTATGCTACAACTTTTTGCCGCCCATACTTGCAGTATTCAGTTTTTGGTTTTTTTTTCGGCCTAAGTGCGAGCTGTATATATATATATAAATATTTATATATAGAAATATAAGAAGAGGCGATTCTTTGGCGCCTGGAACCATTTTGCTGTCTGCCGGTCCATCATGTCGTGCAAATTGGCGCATAAATCAACAAATGAGCAAACGGCTACTTTTACTCATTTTTTGCACATCCTGTCTGCCTCGTTTTTCATTATTCACCGGTGTCGCGTTTATTATTAAATGTGGCTGCCTTCATTTGTAAGTAGTAAACATTTTCGTATATTTTCTACCGAATTTGATTTTGATGTTTTACCAGAAAGTGACTTGGCGCGTTTCCTTAAAGCCTTTATCGGCTTGGTGTTCTGAGGTGTTTGCGTTCGGCAGCTCAAGTGCAATTTTCTAGCATGACTTTCGGGAAAGTATATTCGCTTGAAGCAAAGTTCAGACAGAAGGAACTTTTCACGCGTTACAAAACTTTTTCGCATTTGATGTTGGCTCAGCTCCTATTTTTATTAGACACCATTTCTGGGATTCATTTTTCTCACGTTTTGGGACTTTAATTTGTAAAAAGAGATGGCAGATTTTTGCCTTAACTGATTCAAATATTTTTTTCTAAAGACAGAAAAATCGTTTAAGTTTTCTATTTAGGTGCCTAGGCTAGAGTTTTGAGCATTCAAGAGTTACTCAAACATACGAATGCAGTTATTAGAATAATTTAAGTTATTTATAAAGCTTATTTAAAATATTGCCGAAATTCTCTTAAACAACTTTAATGTGGTTACCCCAATAATGGACAATAAAATCGATTGGTGTAAAACATTTTCAATGTATTGAAAAAAAATTGACAAAAATGTATAAAATAATTTCTATAGCATATTGACGGGTAGATAATACAGTAAGAGTAATAAAAACCGGCATTCGTTTTACACAACATAACTTTTGTCAGATTTCTTTTAGTCAGATTTAGATTTTTATTATGTCCCATGCTGTGGGCGCTATAAAAATGTAATAAATGGCACATTGTAAGCCTTTTTTAATGATCGACCATTTCTGGTTGCCCCTTTTTGCTTACTTTTCTCCCATTTGTACGTGTGTGTCTGTGTTGCTTGCCCTTTTTTAGCAAGTCATTATGCCTTTTTCAATTTGGCTTTGCACCTCGAGGAAATTGCTTTTTTGCTGCGTGAACATTAAAAGTGCGAAATTTAATTTCAACCAAAGGAAAAAGTGTTCAGCACATAAGCCAAAGGCACTGGGTAAAGGATAAGACCGCAAAAGGATAAGGAAGAGGATTGCGACCCGCCACAACAACCGTAAATCCTCATTAAAAGGCAATTCTTGCAGAGCACCTGTTGCATCGGAGCAACTTCATCTGCCGCAAACTATTATGTCTGATTATTAAGTGGGACAGCCATAACAATAGCAGCCACTTGGCAGTCGAGAGCCAAGCGCTGCGAAACGGTGGTATCCGTTTTCCTTAACCCTTAATGTTCCATCCGTTAACCCCCATTTCTAAGCGACTTTAAGTGCACTTTGTGCGGCTTTGGGACTCGTGGCTTTAATCCCACTAAATCGCCCGTGCTGACAAATTTCCACCACTGCCTGTGGATCGTAAAATGCAGCAACAAAGACAAATGGGTGGCCACAAACAAAGGCAATGGGAAATTAATTTCATTTCACAAGAAAAGGACTTCTCCCGCCCCTTCCTTATTGTTGCAGTTGTAGCAGCTGCGCTTATAAATCAGTCCTTGTAGCTATGTTCGCGGCAGGCCCTCCCAGAAAACTATAGTGTGTTCTGTAAACTCAGTTGGACTTAGAGAAGGTGGCTAACATATACGCTGTATTGTTTTAAAAGTTATTCTATTAAACACCAACATTATGTCCATAAAAATAAAAAAACTTGTAGTCTACAATTATAAGCAAATAAACAAATGAACAAGAATAATTTTTCATTGAAATGTATTTTTATTCTGAATTAATAAAAATGGCATTTAAAAAGATTTAAGCCTTTAAATTAATTATAGAAATCAGATTTAGATGAATGGAAAATAAAATAGCTAACAAAAAGAAAATAAATAATTTATTAAAATATATAAGAACTATGTTAATTTGGCTGATTACTTAAATCCATTTAATATTGAATAAGGCCACACAATAGCTAGTCTGATTTTATAGGATACTTAAGTGTCTGCCATACTTTTGCCATAAGCTTAATCAACTTTTATTTTCGTAGCTCATATTTAAAAAGCATCCAAGCTAAGGACGCGAAGCACATGGCTTTCGGTCACATTGTGGACTTGTTGTTTCTTTGTTGGCTTAAGTTTTTACGTATGTAGTTCCATCTGTGTTTTTGAGTGTGTGTTTGTGTGGCTATGTCTTTGCCTGTGTGGAAATGTGTTTTGTTTGGCTGCTTGTTTGCTTTCGTTCCTTTCGCACTTTTCAGGGCATTCATTAATAGCGATTACATTGTGCTTGAGTGCTCTGGCTCCGAAGAAGTTGCATAAAGTAAAATTAAATTCCATATTACGAATACGCAGCGTGCTGAGCCGGCAAATGGTCAGATAATAAGCATTAGCAGAAACTTTTGCTACAAGGTCAACGAACTCTGCCAAGCCGAAGCATATTGTCCCGTTGGCCTGACACACGGACACTCGCTTAGCTATAAAAATTCATATATACATATATATACAGCCGAGAAGGATACTTGAGCTGGTAGGATATGAGAGCGTATTATTTTGGCATAAAAACATGCATTTGGGTCAAGCCGAGCACATCAATCATGGTTTTTATAGTGGTTCGTGTGGCTTTTCAGCCACAATGGTTAGTCGCTGCCGTTTTATGAACCGTCCCATAACTAAAGCCGGACAAAGTCACAGGCAGAACCCCGAAAGACTGCGCTTTAATTCTCCTAATGGCCAAACATTTTGTCATCAGCGGCCTAAATCATCCCCTCTTGGCGTGCATATTTGGCGTTGATGTTGACACAAATTGAAATTAATAAAAGCCCGGCACTACGGCCAAAACGAGCTGCATGTAAAACGCTGTTGACAAAACTGTTGAGTGGGAATTCGGGTGCGTGGGAGTGGAAATATGAAAAATGACCCAAGATTTGCCAACATAATTGTGGTCAGTTATGAACGCGTAGAGCGGAGAGCTAATGAAGACCAACTGGGCGATATAATGGATGTTAAACTGCTTTCAGGATTTATCTCAACTATCTGATGGCCAACTCGATTTAAGCGAAATATATTTCTCTAGGGCTAATGACAGATTAGTAGAATGAGTTTCAGCAATCTTCTTTCCCCCACTGACAACTGACCTACTAAACGAGTCGATATATTTTTGGCAAAAAAAAAACATAAAGATCCTAAGGCCAAGCCTCAAATTGTTTCGCTAGTGACTCGTAAATTTTGGGGTCAACAAAATCCATTAATCAAATGAGTCGAACATAAATTAAGCTAGTTGGTCCGAAGATGGCCATAAAAGAAACGTATAGATAGGCCAGTGGACTGTTGTTGCAATGCAAATGTGTCCAGTTTATAAATAAATTAAAAGACCAAACATAAATATGAGTTGAAATGGACTGATGTTTAGATAACCTCAGCAGGGGCTGAATTAAGTGTAGGCCAAAAATAACAGCCATAGCAGGAAAAGTCAGTCCTGATGACCAGACAGAAGGAAAACAAAGGCAAGGTTGTATTACACTGAGATAAATTTGTAGATGGAAATTGATTGAATAAAGAAAATACATTTTTAAGTTATTTAAAATCCAAATTAAGATGTGAAGGCACCTACTTTTTATACCCTTGCAAAGGGTATTATAATTTCAGTCAAAAGTTTGCAACGCAGTGAAGGAGACATTTCCGACCCTATAAAGTATATATATTCTTGATCAGCATCACCAGGAGAGTCGATCTAGCCATGTCCGTCTGTCCGTCTGTCCGTCCGTTTCTACGCAAACTAGTCCCTCAGTTTTAAAGCTATCTGCTTGAAACTTTCCCAAAAGTTGTCTTTCTATTGCAGGTAGTATATAAGTCGGAACGAGCCGGATCGGGCCACTATATCATATAGCTGCCATATAACTGAACGATCGGAAATGCCATAACTTTGGTGTTTTTAAAGTTAGGAAGTTGGGATTTTCTATGGGTCTTATTTTTGGCTAATCAATCCGACCTACCAAATTTCATAAGGATCGGACGACTATATCCTATAGCCGCCATATAACTGATTGATCGGAAATGCAATAGCTTTGGTGTTTGTAAAGTTAGGAAGTTGGGACTTTTTATGAGTATTAAGAATGCATCATATGAATAATTTTGGAGAATATAATTTATAGAATATTCTGCAAGGGTATATCAACTTCGGCTCCGCCCGAAGTTAGCTTTCCTTTCTTGTTTTATTGTGGAATAATAACGAAATGGTAACAGAGATAGGTGCACTGTTACCTAACTGGGCAACTTAACAAACCGGAAAAAAAAGAAAAATTAGTTATGTCAGCAGCACATAATGAATATAAATTATAGAAAAATTACTTTAATTGAAAATATTTTTTGTTGTATATTTTTGGAGACCCAGAATTGTAGCTATACAAATTTCACTTGTGGTTTTCCAAATAAATTTGGTTGTGTGCAAAATTGTTAACAAGAGGCAAACAGACAAACAATAAATACAAGCACGCGCCTAGAACTATGCAAAACAAATTACACCCTGCCCCCGGGCGAGAAATAGGATGTGGAGAATCTGCTGCGGTTGGCGGAAGTTATGGCCAAAATGCCTATGTGTGTGTGTGTATATTTTGTATGTGAATGCCGGTCAATTTGCATAAACAACATAGGCATTTGTGATACGTACCAAAAGTCAAGTCAGGCATAAATTTGAATATTTTTCCCAGCCATTTACCGCTTGAGCTGGGTTCCCTTGGGCCCGGCGATAATTAACACATAAGCATCAGACACATGTCCTGCCGCTCCCCACTATACGTATCCTTCTCCGGTTATCGCCATCGTCTGGCAAATGAGCTGGGGGACAGGGCATTAAGTAGCCATGCCAAATCGTTTTATTTGTGTGGTCAGCAGATAAGTTGACAGGCCACTGGGCGTCGAAAGTGAAGCCAGATTTTAACTAGACACTGCCTGTCAGTCACTAAGTAAGCGCTTTGATATGCGCTCGCAGACAACTTGATTTGGGTATTGTCATAGATTGGTCTTTGTTTGACGGACTGACGGTGAATTATTGTTGTTTCAGATTTGTTTATACATTTAAGGCACTCTTCACAATAGTTGCTTATGTTGCAATTCAAAACGATACAATTTCTTTGACTTTAATACGAGATTGGCTTATACTTTATTACCATGAATTTTCATTGTTTATTTGTAAAAATCTTATTTCGAAAGAACATAGAATTTTCATGGATATTTTGGCAAAAATTATTATCCATTAGGCGTTCTCAGTCAATTAAAAGGAGACGTAAAAATTATGCAAGACTACACTTTTAAATAGGTAAAAACTTGTTCAGTGCTAAAAACTTTTTAGCCAAAAGCGCAATTCACCTAATGCCCATAGACATCATTAGAAGACTGTTGTCTAACTTTGAGTGAACTTTCCCTGCGCAATAGAAACCTAAAAAGGCTAAGCAAAATACAAACTTTCAACTACAAAGTTCGAACCAACATTTGCTTAAAGCTAGTCGAAAAGTGAAGAAGCAGTAGATAAACTAAAATGTAAGTGTGTACTGTTGATGTATCGGCTTTAACTCCAAATACCATTTTCCCCCTTCCACCGCAGGAATGCGACGAATTTAATTAACTTTCATTTATCCAACGACAGCTGCACCTAGCGATTAACGAAAAGACAGCCTTCGAGGGCCGACAAAGTCCAGAAAGACCTATCGAGCGCTAAGTAAACTTTTTCTTAATTTAAAATTCCGCAACTGGCACTTGTCAAAGGAGCGACGTGAGGAGCAGGATGCCGGAAATGCAGCAGCTCCATGAGGAAGCAGATCGGACAAGTTGGCAAAGTCGGTCGACTGTCTGATGTGGAAGGTTACTGCCTGGCAGGCAGTCAAGAGCTCCGGAGTCCAGAGTCCGCCGTCCTTAGGACATTCGACCAACAACTAGTCGCCAGAGTTGTTATTTCTGATTTTGTTGCTTCTGCAGTTTACAGATTTGTTCCTTTTTGTTATTTTTCCGCTTTTTTCACACCGTTGTAACTGTGTATAT
Organism: Drosophila fuyamai; assembly: GCA_018153365.1. Taxonomy (NCBI): domain Eukaryota; kingdom Metazoa; phylum Arthropoda; class Insecta; order Diptera; family Drosophilidae; genus Drosophila; species Drosophila fuyamai. The sequence continues at coordinate 11,063,704 of JAECXW010000116.1, forward strand.
ACTACACATTCTATATGTTCAAGCCGCACTTGGCGGCTGGCTTTAATTTCATTTAAAGTAAGAACTGATTTTTCTGCGCTTTTTTTGTTGTCGGAGGTGCCAAATCAAGTAATTTTGTGTGTAAATGAAAAGTGTTAGCGTGTTTGGTCATGCAGATTGCTCTGGCTGTTGTCGTTGAGGGACTCGCAAATAAAGTTAAAGAGCAGTGGTAGTAAGAAGATGTAGGTGTAGACTTTATTACCAGCTTGTGTAACGTATTCGTCGGGTAAGCCACATGCAATTTGTGTTATTTATGTATAAAATTTGAAAAATAATGCAATTGAAATTTCATACAGGTCATTTGGTTGTTTATATATTGTTTATCGGCTTGTACGGGGCTTTGTGTTCAAAACTCATGTGTTTAGCAATATTTTGCTTTTTTTAAATACATTGAGTTGATATTAATTGTTCCATTTATACTTAAAATACGTTATTCTTCAATTATTTTCTGCAGGTCCAAGACAAGTTATGCATAATAAACGAAATTAAAGACTTTATCATGCCTTGAAAATATAATCTAAACTAAGTAATAAACATTATAATTGCAAAAAAAACTTTTGATTGAAACAAGTGCTTTGCTATAAAAAGTGAAATGCGAGTCAAATGCAACAGTAAATGACTAACTATGTATGTGTGTGTGAACCGGCGTTATAAAGTGCTTTGTGTCAAAGGCAAAAATGCATGGCGTATACGTGATGTGCAAGCAAATGCAAGCACGCACTTAATCATTTATTCACACACACTCACACACACACACACACTGGAACACACACATTATCGGATAATGTCCTTGTATTTGTGTGTGTTACATTTGACATTGCTCACGTAGAAAACGAAAGCAGGACGAGACTTTTACACGCCTTGCTGGATTCCTGCTTTTAAGTTTACTCGATCTGCTTTAGTAGAAAGTATTCCATAAAATTGTTGATGTATGGTTTTAAACAAAAAATAATAAACAACAAGTTTATACCTATTTGAATACTTAAGTGTTAAACAAACTTCAAAAGAAGACCTTATTAAAAAAGGTTATTAAGTTTCGTTCACGGTATTTGATATTATTTATTACATACTTTGTTATTGCTATCCTTCTTTATCAATTTTAAATAATTGGAAAATGACAAAAGATTGTGTTAATTTAAAAAATTATATATGGTAAAGAAAATTATTCAACAATTTTATAAAATTAATGATTTGCTTTAGGTTAAGCATGAATTTCCAGAGAATTACGTGAGTTGTAAACAAAGCGGCTAATCAATTTTAAATAGGGTTTTCACCCGATAAATCAAAAGGAATATTACAAGATGTAAACACACGGAAGCTGTTTGCCATCTCTCGACATCGCCGTCGTTCAACCTGCGAATGACAGAGCCAATTGGAAAGTGTCGGGTGAGAAGGAGGATGTTTGTGCCAATTTCATCGAAATTGCGTAAATGACGTGGCCCATCGACTGCAACGCCAGAATCGCCTTCACCCCCCCCACCCATGGACACCTCCCAAAAAACATCGTGTCTTGCCACTTTGATGCTTTTTTGGCGTATACTTCCCGTCCTTTGATGTGGCATTTTCGGTCTCCCTCGCGATGGCGCAAGAAATTGTGTTCTTTTATAGGTGTGTCTGCCCGCCGTCAGACATATGCAACCCCTCGCTTAAGTATATTTTAAGCAAAAACCCAAAGAAATTCTTGGAATTTCGTAAGTGAATTTCAATTGAAACCTAATTTTACAAGAGGGAGCGTTTTCGTGTTTTGTTTAGCCCAGATCTGGTAAATTTAGTGCGCTCTAAATAATGCAATGAAGGTCAATTCTTAAAGGTCTTCCCTCCCAATAAAGATGTCTACATTTCGAATTTCTGTGGCATTCACTTAATTAACACAAGGAGGCCTTGGTTTACCAGTACACAACAAGAAACAAAACTTGAACATTTTTTTTTGGTTAAAATCTCAACACAAGAAGTTATGTTTTTTTTTATTTTAAATAACTCAAAAATACTCAATTTAAGTTTAAATTACTTTCGATATATGAATCAAATTTGTGCAAAGAAATATTTTTCTCTATTAATAAACACCCTTCACAGTCATTTCATTTAATTTAATTTAAGGCCCCACACAATGAATTGCATACTTTGGTGCGTTGTGAGATGTTGACCTAGTTGTAGTTCCCAGGCTATGTAAATAGCTCATTCTCAGCCGGGGGATATACCCATCTCTCATTTTCCTTTCCACTTTCTACTTTCTATTTCTCTCACCCTCTCTTCCTGCTGACACTTTTTGTGACGCTGCCGCACTTTAAGTATTTACTGAGCATAATTTCGCTGCTGGTTTGTCGCCTTTTGCATTCTCTCATTAAGCGCATTTCGCGCACTTCCACAAAACCAGCTGGCGATGGAGCTGAAGATGAATGTTCTCCGCTCCGGGGACTTCCCCTTTGCATGCAGCTTAGTGTCGTAAAACTCCAAACATTCTACTGCAATTATCTGGCCTGGGGGTCATCGGGTCCCTTAGGCGCGGATTTCAGCGCTTTTACGATTTGCATAATTTACACAATCGTCTTTTTTGGCTGCTCCTATATTTTTTTACACTTTTTTAAGTGCCACCCCATCATCCTTTTTGTAATTTTTTGTAGTCGTAGCCCGAATGCAGTCGTGTGTTTCGTATTACTTCCCCAGCTTTTTTGGGTTACCGCCTTGCATTGCTCATACGCAGTGTGGCCACCAAGCAGCAGGAGCAGTGGCAGTAAAGCTGTAATTGACTTGGGCTATGTAAAATTTATTGTGTGCACCAGCTCTGGCTGCTTATGCATGCAAATTGTAATGATGCGAAAATGTAGTTGCGGGTTTTCCCTATGGGGAAAAACCTCACGCTTTTCCATTTGCACTTTGAGATAGATGCTGAATGTCGACAGTTTTTGTATTGCGGGCTGTCAAATGAAGTGAGTGGCATTTTGCTGCTTATGAAAATGAAATTAAATTTTTTTGTTGAGTGTGCGGGAAGTGATACGCGCAGCAGACAGTCACGCCCCATTGTTCGGGCTCTTATCGCCGCAGCTTATTGTTGCACAAAATGTCTCTTGATGTCAGTCATTAGGTCCACTTCCGGAGTATGATTATAATGCTTGGGTGGGAAAATGGGAAATAAGGCACAAGGATATGTGTGCACTTATCTGTTATGATGAATGCGGGTCTGCTTTTGCGACCTGCGTTTGTCCGTTTCTTTTGTGATATTATTTTGGGTATACTATTGTTTTTCTAAGAGTACAATTCCCATGGCTAAAAACAGATACAGTTGAGATTCATTGAGAGAACTCAAGATTTTATGAGTCAATTTGGGTAGTACAGCTACCTTTTGTCAAAAACTGGTAGAGGTGGTCATTATTTTCATTATAATGTGTAAAGTTTTTTTTTATAATTGCTTAAGCTTTATTCTAATTTATGGAAGTCTTAAATAATTCGAATATAATTCTTGGAAAATTTTAAGAATTACTTTATATTTGGAAGACAGGTAAAGGTAGGTCTTGAAGTGATATTTTACAATTACAAATAATTATTTAATATTTATTCAATTTTAAATGCCTTTATATAAGAAGGTATTTTAAAATTATTTGCTTAATTTTACAGTGGTTTTTGGAAGTTGTACTGTACCAAAAACAAAACACACAGTTGTCAGCATTTGGCAATCTGAAGCAGGAATGGCCCTGGGCTTTTATTTGCGACTCGCTGATTGCAGAAATGCTTGCGACTGGGAGTCATGGAAAACAAACAGCAGCTTGAAATCGATGCCGGCGGGTGGGTGAATCAGTGAATCAGATGAAGCTCCCAAAAACCGCCTTAGCACAGCAGGGAAAACAAATCAATTAGACGTTAAAAAGGAAGAACAAATAGCAGCAAGCACCTAAGCAAAACCCATATGTGGATTGGATAGGTTTCCCCACTGTTGTTTACTTCGATTTCAGTGATGGTGATCTCCCACGACGACGCCCACTTAATGGTTATCAGTTGGTTGGAACGCTATTAACGCCATGTTGATTTATTGCAATTTAATTTGGTTTCAATTTGGGGTTTTCGCTTTGGCAGCAAGTATTTTATTTCTCAAATTATGTGCAGACACGACCGGGGCGTGGCTTTGGATTTGCCAGACTTGGGCGTTTTAGTCCTGTGGTTATTTATAGCAGTTAACTCACCCAGGAGGATAGCCTCAAAGATTGATTAGGGACAGTAAAAAAGTTTTCCAGGCTCTAAGACATTATATTTTTAAATTTTTATTTGATTTTTACGGTTCATGAAAAGCATGAGGAATTCTCTGTAATAAAAACTTCGTAACAGTTTTGAGTGCTTTCCCCGAAAGTGAAGTCTTTTGGCTTTTCTATTATTTCCAGCTCTTTGCTTCCTCTTTGGCGTATTTCCCTGAAAATATGGCTCATATGTAGATGCGTTTTACTCTTTTATAAAGAATCGTTAAAGGCAAACCTCGGCCAGAATTTATCGATTCGCTGTTTAATATTCGGCTATAAATGTCAACCCTTGTTGGGGGAGCTGGGAGGAAAAACTTTTCGAAGCAGACTCCCTTTTTAATTGTTGCGCCGAGTTCAAAGTTCGAGCGTGACAAATAAACCAACAATTAACTTGAAGACTCATTAAGTCAACTCCTCATCCATCCATCCTTCCACCCTCATTGTGTTCTGGAAAATATTTGTTGAATTAACACTTTCATTGTTTCGCATAAGTTTATAGCCAATGGCGAGCAGGCTCAAATTTTCGGAGACTTTGGAGCCGAGCGGGCAAATTAAAACAATTAGTTGGCTGAAGATGCTTATTGATTTTGTTCGTCAAGTGACACTTTGGGGAATTTGAACAGTCTTTTAGAAAATTTTACCATTAAAAGTGGGTCCAATGAACCTGATATTGAGTCTGAGATCTAAACTATTTGCTGACAGAAAAATTCGGTGTCGGCGAACGCTCAATGAGCTGCCAGAAATCAGCGAAGCTGAAATGTCAACAAACCAATCCTGCGGCCTCATTACGGTTATATTAAAGTGGCGGAAGTGCATTGACTTTCAATGCCAAATGAAATACAATTCTCATATTTTATCGAAAAGAAAAGGTGGACGGGAAAAAGCTCACTGAGAGAAAAGTAAAGAAACTTCATTCTATGCACCAATATTTAATTTCCGTATTGTCTTTGTCTCTAGTTACTTTAAATAATATAAACAATATTTTAACATAAATTTAATGAATTTATTCCTTTACCCTCTTTTATTATTTATGAATTTATTAATATTCATTTTATTCAAATATTATAGGGTATTAAGGAAATATATCAGTACTACCAATTTGTAGTCACAGTTCATTATTATTATGTGAATGTTTGCTATAAGCATTCACATAATGATTATAGCAAACATTCACATAATAATAATGAACTGTGACTACAAATTGGTAGTACTGATATATGATGTAAAAGCTCTTAAATGCTTTTATATTTATGTGACTCGAGTAAAGAAATACGTTGAGCAATTTTGCCTTCAACATTCATTTTGTATGTTTCTTTTCCCATTTCTTTGGGTTTCTCTCACTGCATCTGCCACTGGTTATTCTTGGTGGCAACAAATCCTTATAAATCGCTATGACACATCCAACTAACAGGAGACGTGCCAGATAAAACTCTTGTCAAAACTTGTTTTATGGGCTGGGCCCAAGGATTCGAAGACGACGCACAGCAAATGGCAGAAGTCATCAAGGACCTGCGGCCATCCTGGCAGCCTTAATAAAATTGATGTTGGAACGGACACAGTGGTCAGTAGCGCTGGCCAATGGGCAAATAATGTTGTTAACTCATTTTTAGCCAAGTAAGCGCCGTCCGGTCCCCATGGTCACATTTGAGGCCAGCTCGTTGGCCACTCAAGCACTTGATGGCCTTGTGGGCATTTTGTTTTGTCAACAGAGTGTAATTAAGCCCAGCCACGCGTGTCAGTCGCCTGGAATTATGCTTTAATTTGCGTTAAAGCTCGGCAAGTGTAATTACACCTCAAATTCGAGCCAAAAAGCAGTTCGCACATATGTTTACATACTGGCTCGAGGGCTGGGCAAATACTCGATGCTGGGTACCATAAACAAGCAGCTCAGCTGAGCTCCAGTCCTTGGGTAAATTTATTCTCGCAAGCCGCTTAGTGTTGTAATTTTGAAAAACTGCCCAAAGCACTCGACAAAGGCAAATTAAATTGCTAAAAAGCGGGAAAATGGTAAAAATGGGTGGAAATCACACTTGCAGCTCAGTCAGTCAGTTAATGATGCCGCTTTGTGGCCACTAAGTGTTTAACCTTCCAGATTCTGAAACAGGTTCTGAACCCAGACGCAGACAAGGACATGTGTCCCATATTTTACATGCGTCAAGTCTCGTCTTTCCGCTCCCTGCACATGCTTAATTTTCCTTGGCAAATAAGCTTAAGATACATTTTTACGCCAGATTAATGAGTTCTTGGAATCGACGCGCTTTCGCAGAATAATATTTGGCAAAGCTAAGAAAATTGTGGTGTGTGCGAAAAGGGAAACCTTGCAGGCAATCCTTTTAAAAGATTACATTTTTAGTGCTTTAATGTGTAAAAGATAAAAAATTGGACGTAAAGGATACTTTTAACAACCATTTTAATTAAGCCTAATAATAAGATAAGATAAAAATGGGAAAACATTTTGAATGTGCTTAAACAAAGTTGAATTGGAATTAGGTGTTCGCTCTAAAAATGTCCCCTACCAACTTTATAGTCACTCATTACTAGTTTAAATATTGTCCACCACTCTACTTGTACCCACCCACTCTTTCTTTGAAGGCCATTATAGCCAATATTATTTTATTGACAGCTGTTTGACTGTTATCAGCATGTAAACAGGCAGTGTTTTTCTTTTTTCAAATATTTGCTCTGTCACCCTAGAAAATGCCAATTAATTTTGGCCTTTGATGGTCAATTTAGTCAGCACACCAGGGTCACCATTGTTGTAGCTAAATTGTGTAATATTAATATATGCGTTATACCAAGCGACCACATGAGGTCTGGGCTAAAATTAGATGTAGTGCCACTAGGAAAATCTGAAACGTGGGTGCCTTGAAGTAGCGAAAGTCTCATTAGAGCATATGTAATTATGGAGTAATAAGCTGAGACGCGATGTGTGAAGGATAAACCAAGGACTATTCGCAGCTGTAATATTTTCCTCCCACGCGTATGAGTCTCCCTCAATGGCCAAACAAAATGTGCGGCTGCATAATATGCTATCGTTTCCTCCGGCTAACAAACAAACATAAAATGGCGCAATGTTGTCGATTCTTTCAGGAAAAGTCACTTTCGGTCGGAAAATTCGTTCGATTCCGTTTATTTGCGTCGTCTAATGCCCCCAGATCCGTTTTCCGCTTATTGGACAGCAGTGCGCAGTTGGCCATGGTCAACGTCACAACAGTGTGACATTGGGTCAACCTCCCAGTTCCCAGCCCTCAATACAGTAGTAATTGGCATATCTGTGCCAAGCGGTCTTAATGTCTGTCCGGCTCTTCATCTTTAAGGTGAGACATCAACAAGGATGCCGAATTCAGTTAGCAACTTGAACATGATTTAATAGTGATAACAGGGGATTTCGCAAGTTTTTGGGAATAGAAAAAGCAATCACAAGAGTGCCACGGATGACCGCCGGTCAGGCCAAATCCTCAACTAAGCCATTTGAATTGCAAATCATATGAGACCCCTTTATGCCTGGGGTCCTGCATCCACACACACATTCGGGACTCTCACGGCATTAAGGAAAATACTGCCAGTTCAGCGACCTTTTTGTGCCAACATTTTGTTATCGCTTTTATCTTTTTTTTCTGACGCCTTCTGTGTGACAGATTACCAAAAGCAACTTTCGTTTTGAAGTCTATCAAACCTATGTAAAATATTTATTTTTTCATATACTGCCTTTGGTGACGGCTTGTTAATAGGGGTGTACAAAAAAAGTCAGAAAATAAATATTTTCGCTTTTTTAAATAAGGCTTGGGTCTTTCGTTTTAGGTAGAGTTTAAAAAGGATTGATTTAATTATGTGTTTTCATTTTAAATACTTTTATAAATGATAATATCATTATGATATAATCAGTTGATATATCATTTTCACAATATCTAAGATTTTAAAATAAATATTCTTTTAAACGTTCTAAGTGGCCTCCTATAGATGTAGATGTTTAAGGCTGATTTTTTACTGATAGCAGGGGATATATTCTGTACTATAGTCACATATCTTAATAATTAATAATTATTAAATATTTATACCGGAAATATATGATATTAGGATTGCAAATAAAACTTTTTTATAATTTATTAGTGTGTTGATTAAAAACTGTAATATTCAAATGTATTTTTCATAGCTAGAAAACATGAATATAATATTTGCTATTTCGAGACCCAACCACGAAAACATCAAATCAATAAGACTTCGCCTCCATGAGATTATTGTAACATTGGTTTCTCAGGCAAGGAGACAAAACCCTTGACATCGCTCTTTGTCAAACGAAACGCCATATGGTGTGGCGGCATCCAGAGCCCAGCCTGTGTTCTTGTCTCCGCTTTTCCGTGGTCCTGGAAAGGACTCATTTAAATAAGCCCGAATTTATGGTGCTTATATACGCACGCACACTCTTTGAGTGATTGGAGCGCTTAAACTTGGCTGTTGGGTGCCTGGAAATTGGCTCGGTCGAGGGCTACTTCCGTTCCAACAATGGTGTGATTTATACGATGGGGCGTATGGAAATTTCATTACATTCATGGCGTGCATTTTATGGCAGCCGAAAGAGAAACGAACGGAAGTTTAGTTTAATCGAAGTTGTTGTCACGATCTGCTGGGCCTCCTGATTGATTGCCCCTCATTGATAAAGAATGTTCTTTCGCATCCCTTGCAAATATGCAAATCATTTACCCCAGGCAAAAAACTTTGCCTGTTCGTAAATTTTCTTAATTTCCAGTTGGAAAATGACATTTGGCGTTTTATTGTTTCTCGTTGTTTGTTGGCTGGATTGTCAGCTTGAAATGAAGTTGGCTCAGTTAGCTGCTTTTTCATTGCGAAAAAGGAAAAGTGTAGCAAATTGAAAATTCTGCCATCAAGCAACAAGCGTCGACAGCTGTGACTTTGTGACCCTTTCTTCTCAGTTATCTTTTGTTTGATTTCGACAAGGAGCTACAAAAAATTCTGGAGCTTTGCTCCAAAAAGGTAGTTTTTAACTGGGAGAGAAATGCACTGAGGAAAGCGGTTTCTATAATCAAGTGAATTTTTCTTAGCTTGTTTATTATTAAAACAGAAAATATATTATATAATAAATTTTACAGTATAGGAATTATTTAGTAAGTTGCTTTAATGATTAAGATAAATAAACAAAATGCCCAATGCTCGTCAAGAATTCTGTTGAATTTTTTTGCAGTGAGTCGATTAAATTGGAAGTCAAAGCCTGCAGCTGCGTCTTTTAAACAGAATAACAAAAATGGATAAGTGGCCAATATTCTTTCTGTTTTTTCGCACCCACCTCATAAAAGTAAATCGAATTGAAATTGTTTATTGTTGATTTTATAGGAAGTAAACTTGCTCATGGTGTGAAAATATATATTTCTTAAAAATAAGGAAACATTATTTATTGCAACGCAGTCCATTTCTTCAAAGATTGAAATACATTTAAAATACAGTCGAACTGCCCTAACTTTTTATTAAAATGTCGAAATTGTAGATTAAATCAAATCATTCTTATAACTCCTTCTTCTGATATGGAAATTCTGCATCAGAAAAACCAATACAAAAATTATTTTTATTTAAAAAAAATAAAAATATATATTTTGTTTTTAAATAACTAGCTACCTAAGACATCATTCTACTGAATAAATTATTTTAATTCGAATTTAAAGCGTACCCGACGAATGAAATCCCTCCCCAAAGACGTGGGATGAATTTAAATACTTGAATATTCAGTTCGATATGAAAATTGTATTATAAATTGCCACTTACTGTGGCACTGTTCAAATGCCGAATTCAAAATCGCAACGTGCAGCTGAGTCTTATGATTTCAATAAATAAATTAGTTTGTTTGCGAATATTCTCGCTTTTTTTTAGCACCCACCTCGAAAAAAAAGAATGAATTTATTTTGTCAGTTTCGCTGGTCGTGGAGTTGCCCAATTCTTCCTCTAGCGTCAGGTTCATTGTGTCCGAAGTTGTCGTCGCTGCTATCGTTGTTTGCGCCAGCATCACGTGTGATAGCGCAGGTGAGAAATATGTCAGATTAAATGCCGCCATGTCAGTGGGTGGCAAGGACACACCGTCTACGTCCTCCTCGATGGCATTGAACGACCTTTCCGCGGAGGAGGCAACTGCCATCTCCGAGGATTCCGAATCGGAGGCCAGCGTGTAGTAGAGCGAGCTATCGAATAGCCTCAAGTGTAGCATGATTGCGCCTCAGTCTGGCATTGTCTGAAATAAGGGAAAATTAACAGCGAAAATTAAAAGAGTGCTTACAAGTATATATCTTAAAATATATGACCTGAGCCCAAGGGCTCTGTGCGAATGCTTAAAAACTCATAAATCCCAAACGAAAAGCTGTGTAATAAATGCTTTAAGTACTTTGCCAGCAAAATGCAGATATATTTGCTTCAGTTAACATGGCTTTTGTGTGTAAATTTCGGTACCCAGCAGGTGCGGGATTGTTGGCCTGTTATTAATATCGCGCATACGCCGGGGGTGACTTTGGGATGGGGTTTTGCTTAATGGCAAGCAACCTGATTCCTTCGAAATTAGTTATGGCTTGTAAGATAACACCAGCAGAATGATACTGTTAGAAATTATCATAACATTTATTGCAGCTTTCCTGCAGTTAAAGTACTTTTAAGCACTCCATTAAGAAAATATTTAAAATTATACTGCTTTTGCAGGTGGAAGAATTCCTCCAACTGTGAGCATAATCTCTTAAGATTATATTTAAAAACGGGTTTATTGTAGTTTTTTAACTGTACTAATTAAAATGCGTAATCTTCTTCTTGTTTGCTTGATAAAGTTATAGGTTTTGATATCTTTTAGACAATACACATTTTTAATTTTATTTTAGATATTTGGAATAATTTATTGCAAGATAAAAATATTCTTATTAAAATTACATTATATATTATAAATAAACTATATTTTTCATATGTAATTCTTGAGTGCTATATTACAATTATTAATTTTCTTTAATTACAACAAAATACTCTCTCTGGACTCAGTGATTTGGAATAATTTATGACACCAAGCGCGTGTCAAGTGATGCCACGAACGTGTCCCTAATTGAATGGAAGAACGAAGCACATGACTTGACCCTTTGGTCAGGAACTCGAACAATTAGCAGCCAACAATAGACATTTAAGCCTCAAATGGCAGTGTCACGTTGCCGGTGGCAGACAAAAGAGCTGCTGAACTTTGATGTGGCCTCTCGGAAATTTATGCATTTATATGTGCCTGTGTCTGGGACCCATCTGTCCATGTTCGTTGCTCCTTGGCTGCAACTTTAAATTGATTAGCCGCAACTTTGCGGGCGGCCCTCGAACGACGTGCCCGAAATTCGCAAATAAATTCTCCTTTAAAATGCGAAAAACTTTTGTTCGCCCCAGCCAGGTATTTGGCCCACTAATGCGAACACGCAACTATTTGGCCAATGATTTATATTAAAAACACCCGTCTGGGTCGTCTGTTTTCTCATCTGACACATTCAATTTGGTCGACCACAGCTGCTCAGCGGGATAGTTGCCATTTTCCAGGGGCTCGGGAGGGGAAGGAAGATGAGCGGCACCACATGTCGCCGTTTTGGCATTTTCCTAACTTATCATTAGTCTGTGAGGTGGGTGTTGTAATATTTCAACAAATTTAATTTGAAGCGTTTTATTACGAAGAGGTGAAATCGCTTTTTAATTGAGACCGAAAGTAATTTTGACATCTTTTACAACTTCAGCCAATACATAAAAACGGTGGCCAAATAGTAATAAATAATTTACTAAGCGGATAATAAACATGTAAAGAACTTGCTTATACTGGCATTTTAATTAAAGAATGAACATTTTTTGTCTAATTTTGTAGTAGTTTAATAATACTAAATTATTTAAAATCTAATCTTACAAATCTTATTTATAAAATGTTTCAATAATTAAATAAGAAAATAACCGAGATTCGTTTTTTTTACTGTTGGATAATATTCCCTTTAATCCGCTTACAATTTTTCCTCAAAAATGTTCTTAATCTGTAACTAATGAAACTTACGCAATGTTCTTTCACAATTTAAAACAAGAGAGAACGCTATAGTCGGGTGCCCCGACTATCAGATACCCGTTACTCAGGTAAAAGGAGTGCGAGGGAGATGGAGATAGAAATTTTGATCACGCATAACTTTTTAACGAATGGCCCGATTTAAAAAATTTCTTCTACATTTCGATAGGTATTGATAAACACAATAAAACTGCATTTTTACTTTTCCGATACATTTAAATTTTTAAAATCGTATATAAGCGATTGTGGGCGTTAAAGGGGGCGTGGCACCATTTTGAAACAAACTTGCGCTGCGTAGGAACTCCTAAAATCTACATGCAAAATGCCAATCTTCTAGCTTTTATAGTTTCCGAGATCTCAGCGTTCATACGGACAGACAGACGGACAGACGGACAGACGGACAGACGGACAGACGGACATGGCTAGATCGACTCGGCTAGTGATCCTGAACAAGAATATATATACTTTATAGGGTCGGAAACGCTTCCTTCTACCTGTTACATACTTTTGCACGAATACAATATACCCTTTTACTCTACGAGTAACGGGTATAAATACAATCTCAATTTAAACTCGTTGATGGCCAGTGAAAAAGCCCCTTAAGCTAAGTCTTTTATGTTTAATATTTATATATGTAAATGGCTCAAGGAGCTTTGAAGTATTTTGACTAGCGAATCAACCCATTTGAACCTTGCATAAGTTCGCCTTAGAATTAAAGTTCTTGGCTGCTGTTAATGCGTATTGAATTTGCATGCAAAATAGCCAGAAAAGTGTCTAGTCTGTAGGACACCTCACTCTAGTCTTAAATCTGAGGTCTCGGCATTATATTTGCCTTTGCGTTGGCGGAGAAAAGGATAGCGAAAGCTGAATTTGATTGACATATTTTGAGTAAGCTGTCTGTTGAGCCAACACTTTTCTTGGCGCCCGAATTGACTTAAGATACTGCCATTGGCATCTTTTGTCGGAATTGGTGCTAAAGCTGTCGAGCTGCATTGAATTTGATTGTGAAAATCAGAGAAGCGTTCAAGAGGATTGCGAAATAACGACAGCGAGTTGATCAACAATGAAGCCGATTAAGGTCTACTGTGAAAAGTGAGCAGTTTTAACAGACATTCGTGAGGGTGATATTCAGATTAAGTTCAGTACAAGATTTGTTACGAAAAAATACAATTATGCTTAAGGTGGAAATGTAATCAACACTACTTATACAAATATAAAAACAAATTTATTAGTGATGCCAATTTTTTTTAAATATATTAATATATATAGATATCACTCTTCGAAAGAATGTCCATACATGAGAGAAAATTCCAATGTTGGAAGTAAAACCTTTAAATAGTTGGCAACTTTGTTCTGTTAGAAGCAAAAAGGTTATCCAAGAAATGGTATAAATATTTATATTTTCAAGGGTCACACCAGGAGCATGACTGGTATCGTTTGTCAAAAGTCAAAAGCTGGTGTCTCAAATCTAGTGCCTTTGAATTACTGGATAGTAAGCATGACTCAATCGCCTCGCAAAGGGCCTTTTTTTACCCTAATCTTGCGGACTCCCAAATTCCGGCCCAAAGCCCCGGAACCAAAATCGTCTCCGGACTACGTGGTGAGCTCCAAGATCGAGGCAACGCGTGGAAAACTGCTTCGTCTGCTGGGACGCTTGGAGAAGGTGGACTCTATAATCGAGGAATCCAGTCAGAGGCGTAATCCCTTCCAGGCTGTAGCTCCGATGGCGGTGGCCTATGAGGATATCGAGAGCCAGATGAAGGCCGGCATCCAGGGATGGTCCGATTATGACTATGAAAAGAGTGATGACCTCCCCAGCCTGGAGGAAACGCAAGAGGATCTCAAAGACCTGAAAATGGACGAACCGGAACCGGAATAGAAACACAAAGCTTTTTGTTTTCTAAGCAATTTTATCTGACATAACTTTATTTACAACAATTTCTTCAACCTTTAAATGAATTAATATTAAAAGCTAATTTATATTTGAGAAAGAAAATTGTTTTGTTAAGCAATTATATCAGCTTGAATGTAATTGTAATTTGTAGTCTTAAAGCTTGCATCATCCATGAAGAAAAGGTAGTGATATGACTAATATTTTAGAATATTTAAATTTTGTATTTTAAATGTTTAAAAGGGGAAACAGAAATAATATTCTACTAAAATAAATATTCATTTTTGTTGACTTTATCAAAAATATACAAATTATTTTAAGTTTTAGTCCCAAGCTAAATGCACTTATCTCAAAATACCGGCGTTCATTAATGTATTACAGGATTCAATGTTAAGCCTTTAAGTTCACAAAATTGAGTTACGAATTCAGATTGGTATCTTTCAGTTAAATACTATCTGTATCTAGCAAATCCCAGTAGCCAACTTGGCAAAGGACTTTCTTTTGTTTGCTGCACTTTGTTTAGGCGAACTCTGTGCATCGTTGCGTATGAGTCATAAAAGTCGAAAGCATCTGGCTTTTGTTCTTTCCGAGCCACTTGCAGCAAATTTATGTTATGTTGTTGCTCTGTTTTGGACGGCATTATATAAACCATTACACTGTCTGCTCCGGAGTCACTTTCACTGTTCTCTTTGACAATTGGCCAGCATTTATAGTCCTGGGAATAGGAAAATGGCGTCGTCATGCTGCCTCCAAATGAAAAATTGATTTCCCAGCGAAAAATATGACAGCGACAAAGCGTAAGCGGCACAAACTTTATTAGGTCAGTTCGTCCCGGCTAGTGAAACAAGGTCCACCCCAAGATTCCATCTTGGCCATTTTTTCCATTTTTCCGCCTTATGTTTATGGCTTGGACGATGCACGCGGTGCCATTCCTCGTATGCACTGGCAGTTCATGGCAATCAGCGTCATAACGACCAAAGTTTAGTATTTCATTTCAATTTTATGGAGCGTGACGCGTGCACAATGGATAATTGCCATTGCGATTGAGTTGAGAAAAATGGAGGAGAGGATTATGTTCATTATTCCTGCGAGTTTTTCACATTCGATACATTGATTGCTCCAACAGCAGACTAATTGACAATTTGACAAAATCGATGCCGAAAAGCACCGTTCCGTTCAGACGGTGAAAATCCACTTAAGACGCCCCAGTCTTTTAAGTAGCCACTAAATTTAAATCTAAATGACAGACATAGTCGCACGTCGTGCTGGAAAGCAGACCCCGAAACACACGCAAATTCGAATTGGTAGCCGAAACTGGATATTAAGGCTCGTTTGTTTGTCTCAAAATATTTTCCACCCGTGTTCCGTTTTGTTTTCTCCAAATTGTAAATAGTCGGGGCGAACAAATTGAAAAGTTGCAGCCAGCAAGAAAGTGGGAAACGGTGAGTGTGTGTCTACAACTTGGAATGGTCCCCGTTGGCCAAAAATGCCGACTCGTCTTTTCAACGTGGCTGCCAAGATACTGTGGCCTGTTACATAAATTCGGGTTTAAATTTAAATGAAGTGCTGAAAGGGTTTTCATTTGCCAACAAACTTTGCTCTAACGAAATAGTGTAGACCAAGTTGCCACTTTTTTTTATTAATTTTGAAACCTATTGAAATATAAGTGTTAAAGATTTACTATTTTTTAATGACAGATATTTCGTAAAATTGAATTTGGTTATCTAGATCCTATTTTATACGTTGATTTTCAATTAAATTTTTTTTGCAGAATTAGTAGGTATTAGAAAGATAGTTATCTACTTTCAACGATTCATTTCTTGATTCAGAATAAATAATGAACGTTTAAATTTGACTTTATTAAATAATTATCAACAATCATGGAGCTTCCACATCAAAATTTAATCTTGTTTTGCCGTTAAAGATTCTCCACAGTGCCACACAGCGACGCTGTGCCATTGAATGGCATTTTATTTTATTATTTCACACAGCATGCTCGCTGGCTGCTTGTGTATTTATATTCAAATTTGTAGCACCTGTAAAACAGTTTGCAAAACAATGAAGACGCCGCCAGACGAAAGTGAGGGAATGTCAGCTGGAGCCCCATCAACCTTTTCCATTTTCATCTTGAACCACCAGCCATTTGGCCAAAAGTTAGACAAATGTATGTAAATGGAAAATGTGTTGGGCGAAATTGCGTCAAAACATTTGCCACACGAGATTAAGTTGCCCTGTTCCATGATATGTTTAAAGTTTAAAGTTTGACTTTCTTATCGGCCAGCCAGCACCCAGACATTATGAATGAAATCGGGGTGCAGAACTTGACGGGCGCGTGCTGAGCTAAAGTCTAAAGCCATAGACATGAGTTTGCTCTTGCCTGGCAATCAGACAAAATAAAAGCAAAAAAAAAATTGCGTATACGACGCGTTGCCTTGACACCTGACGTGGGCAGCTGAGCTTCATTTTGCTGCCATCTATATTTAAGCAGAGACCCGAGAGACAAAACAATACCCATTTATTATGAGCTTGTACAATAATTTATAAATACTTTTAACCCCGTCTATCTGTCTGTCAAGTTTCCCCAATGTGCGAACACACTTAGGTGTTTGATTGATATTTGGCAAGAAAAATGTGAAAACCGATATCTACATTATCTGTTGGCGTGTCTGGCAAAGGAGTTTCTCCTTTCCTTACCTTTTTGTCCAGCAAGGGGTGTGAGTAAAAACACGGTCATAAATCGGCAAAATAATTAATTTGAATGAAGTAAATACCGAGTGCCGTGTGACGAGGGATGGTTAAGTCTATTAAGTCAATTATAAATAAATTATGCCACCTTCAGCTCCTGCTGGTCCAGAGAAACCCGCTGATACCTGTGCAAAAGTAATCGCCCAAGTGGCTGGAGGGTGTTAATTAGCCGTGAGGGGAGAAATGGAGAAGAAACTCCGGAGCTCTGTTGGGAAATTATTATTATTTATGCGTATTCCGGGTATTCACTGCAAGTAATTGTTTCTCCTGGTGAATGAGTTGTGCGGGTGTAATAATAAATTTCCATTTCGCTCGGCCACCAAGCCATTCCAAAGGACTAACCTCAACGCATTCGGTACTCGCAAATATTCAACAGTTAAATCACTTAGCTGATGGCTTCCACTAGTTAGCTAATGAAAACCAAAATCCACGAACGCTTAACCACAGCCCTCCAGAGGCTGTCTCTTTTGCTCACTCTCTATACTCTCTCGTCAGTCATCAGGCGTATATATAGTATAGAACATGAAGAGTGAGCTATATGCGCTGTGGGTATAAATTATGCAGGGCACATACATTGCTAACTGTTGTGAGAGCAACGCGTTCTGTGTTAAGTAGAATTTTGAACTTGACTTAATTAGACGCAAATGCAGAAATAGAAAACGCCACAACCGCAACCCCCTTGCGAATTCGAAAACGATGGCAGTGTTGCCAAGTCTGGGTTGGCAACCAGCTAAAAGGGCTTTTAATAAATAATATATTTATATAGAGGTTTTTAAGTATTTTTTGAATGGTTTTCAGTTTATTGCTGAATTCATTAAGGTACAGCAAATTTTTATATCAAAGCTTCGTTCATGTTTTTTCATATTTACGATTTTTAAATTGAGTTTTAAGTCACTGAAAATATAACATCGACATTTTTAAACTTGCTTATTGATTTTTACCTAAAACTCTTTGCAGTAATTTTTATTCAATTTAAATAAATATTAACTTTATAGTAATTTTCCTTTTTCCATATGTATTGACTCGGTTCAATGGTAACTTTTGCGTCAAAGTGCCAGAAGGCATAATAAAGTTCGAATTGAGTTTCTATGGCCATGGTAAGCCTATTTGTGAGATTATCTATAAGTAAGAAAACCAATTTCAAAGTGGGAAAAATAAATTTCAAATTCAAAAACTCGGTTTTTATGACCGCAGTAAGCTTATTTTAAAGATTATCTACAAGGATAAAAATTCAAATTTCAAAACCGCCCTCCGCAAATATACACATTTTGAATTGAAGCCTGCCTGTAATATTCTATACCAAATTCGGGGGCAGGAAAAAATGCAAATTCAAGTTTATAGTTTCCCCACAAAGTATCAGGACCAATCTGGCGACTCACAAAAAAAGGACTTTGCTTCCATGGAGTCCCTGAAAAAGAGCCAAGTAAGCAGCTCCACTCGACAGTAAGTCCTGCGTTTGCGGCTTGACTGTGAATGTTGAGAGGAAAGCGCGTGTCATGGTGTCCTGAGCTGGATGCTTCGATGCCTATTGCCCCTAAAGGCCGTCGCTCGTTAATTAATCAAAATACTGGAGCTGCTGTCAGCGGGATTGCCTCGCCCTCTTTTTGGCCTGGTCAACGAACCTGCCGCTGGAAATCTGTCGCTTCGTGCGTATTTGCTAGCAATTAAATTCTCTCGCGAATATTTAATTAAAAGCTGAATAATGCAGCAAGTGTTGCGGCCAGGAAGTGTCCAAAAGTCATAGAGCAGCGGCTATGAAAACCAATTACGAGTAAATAAAACTTGCAGACAAACGTATCCAACGCAAATGGAAAATTTGTGCAAGGGGAAATCAAAGTGGGCACGAGGCCAGATGAGCAAATAAGTCAGCAGCAGACAAGTCAACGGGCGGGCCAAAGTCCCAATTTTTGTTGGCCAAAGCAGAAAGATTGACACCTACAACACCGATTTCAATCAGCTGCCACACGTGGGCCACCGGGCTGCCCCCAGTAATTATTGGAGCGCTGCGAGGGGTGCGACCCCAAATACAGAACGACTGAACTTGCAAATCAGAAGGCGCCAAAACTTAAAGACAACTCATCGCGTTATTTTTTTTTTGGCTACACTGCAAGAAACCCAGAGCTTGTGCTTTATTGTTGAGTAGGGTCTTACACAATTTAATTGGTTGGAAAAGTTGAAGAGTAATTGTTGTATTCGTAGAAATGTGCTAATGAAAGTCATCATTCAAATTTTCACTCCACAAAATTTCATGAATACAATATTTTATTGCTTTGTTTTAGGTCATTAGTTTCATTGTCGTTGAATGCTATGTAATTTCTGTAATTGTGAAAACATTTAAGAGTTTGACTAAAAATATTTTCTGAGGTTTTGTACAAGGTATTCGATATCGATAAAAAATGTTAAATTTACCCTTATAATGCCACATTATTAGTGTTTTGTTTTTATACTATATTAAAAAGATGAAGTGGTAATGTTACTTGTTCCCAATAGAAATTTGATTTCTAAATGTAGTTCCTAGTTTTTCTCAGTGTGTGTTTTGTTTTCGTTGGGGATTTCTGGAAATGCTGTCAATCACGGTTAATGGTAGGCGGGCAGGTCGCAGACATATCACAAATCGCTCGAGTGTAAAATAATTTGTCTCGATTCCCTTCTGCCTGAATAAAATCAATAAACGCCGCCCCCGCAGACCGCCGCCAATCACCGTTCGGCAAGATGCTGCAAATGCCATTTTCGGCAATCACCGAATAGAAGTCCTGTGCTCTCTCATTAGAGCAAGCACCTGGCAATGTCAGGTGAGTGGAGCGCCTCAACATCTCAGCACCTTTGGCACCTTAGCCCCAAATGCCGCATAATTGCGAAGACTTCTAGGTCTTGAAAATCTAGAGAATGGCACTTCTAATGCCTGGCACGTACGCGCCGAAGACTGCAAAAGCTGCTTACTCCTTTCATGTGGGCTCATCCGTTTGTCCTGCCCTCCCGCCCTCCTCACCTGCGATTTTGCATTGGAGGCCAGGTGTCTCACCTTTGATTGCAGCACTTTGTCCGCACACACAATCAACCAGATGTAAATACAATTGGGCGATAAACGTGCATGTCTTTTGCAATGTTGGTTTTAAGTACCTCTTGAAAATTTTAACTTTTAAGACCTCAAAATGTTAATACTTTCCTTTAATTTTAAAGAAGTGGTTGCACAACATTTTATTAATTACTTCAAAATTTGTTTGTTTTGCTGACTTCTTAAAAAAATTTTAAGTTCTACAAATGCGAAATATAACTGTTTAAAATGCACTTTAAAAACTTCCTGGCATTACCTTGAAATGTATAAATAAAAGGTTTATTATTTTTTAAATCATTTTTATAAATTCGTAAAAAATTATTATTATTATTATTAAGAAAATTTCGGCATCATTTTTTTAAATTTTCTTTTATTTGTCAATATTAGGCGTTCCAATGTAAATCGATTTTCCATTTTCCCAATTCTGGCAAACTAATAAGCCCATCAAAGTCCATCTGTCATGTGCACATAAACATAAAGTGTGATTCTTCGCATTTGACTCAGAAATCGTCACTGAAATGAATCACGTAATACGTAATATTTATAGACTATTCTCGGTTCAATATTTGGATTGTATATATAAGACAATAAAGTGAATAATAAAACCATCAAACTAAATCACCCATGCAGGCGTGGCAATTGCGTTTTCGGATCCGGAATATCTTACAGTTGCGTACTACTATATTAAGGAGAGTTTTGTTTTTTACGGAGATTCTGTTAAGTGTAAGAAGGGCGCCAACTTCGAGTAATGTTTCAATCTCACTTCCTGCTCCTGGAATCCCTTCACTAGCACTCTTATTCACTCATAATTCATAAGTCACTCCCTGTCAATCTTTCCTATCGATTAGCGTCAGAGATTGAAGCTTATGCATTCAGTCAGCTGCACAAACTCTTGAAGGGCACTCACCCCCAGTAGAACATCACTTTCTCCCTCATTTTACAAGTCGGGAAAAGTTTTTGCATTTAAATAAGTTACAGAAAAGTTTTCTTGTGTGCTCGATTTCTGATATTCTGTGTCAGAAATTGAAACACTGTATGCGTGTGTGAATAACACCATAAATTATATGGGTGTCCAAGTGCCGATGTTCAGCTAAAGTTTCAATCAAAAATGCAAACAAATTCGTTTTGCAGATTTGCCAGGAACTATCTATGAATGACATTCTATCTGCAAATTAATTTTTGGCAAAAATTACGACGAAAACACGATGCTCTGGGCGCTTTATCTATTGTTTGCTATTTTTGGCACGTTGCGTGGGGTGGATTTCAATTTTGGTTAGGACACCCACGCTCCGAAAAACAGAAAACGAAGTGCGAGTACCATCAGTTTTATGGCCAGCTGTTGGTATTGTTCTGTTTTGGTTCCATTCCTATTGTTGT
Source organism: Drosophila fuyamai (assembly GCA_018153365.1). Classification (NCBI taxonomy): domain Eukaryota; kingdom Metazoa; phylum Arthropoda; class Insecta; order Diptera; family Drosophilidae; genus Drosophila; species Drosophila fuyamai. Next base: position 11,085,090 of record JAECXW010000116.1, read on the forward strand.
CAAAGTCCCGGGAACCTACTGCCAGATGTTCAACCTGTTTACATGTGTCTCCCTTATCGCTTATCACCCCCTTTTTTGGCCTGTCCGAGTAAAAGCCTAATTAGACATCTGGTCGCACCGATAAGGGAGCATCGATAAATTAGACCTTGGCCTATCTGAGATTTATGTGACATTTTAGCTTGGATTTGTGGTTAAAGTTTCTGCGGGCTATTAAGAAAAAAAGCCTGAAAAATGTGTCTCGATTAAGATAATGAGGTATGAAAGTCCTGAGCTAATTCTATCTTAGTCTGGATTTCTTTTGTTTTAGTATTTAAATGCGTATTTAATAAGTATTAATATGTCTGGTTATTTTCCATATAATGATCAATTAGTAGGGAATTAAAAAAGAGTAATATAACCAACTAGCATAATAGAAAAAAGGATATAACAAATGTATTCTAAAAAATTCAAAGTGTCGTTTCAAATTCGCCTGTAGTCTATTCTTAATAATTGTCATAAAAACCAAAGGTAATATTACGTACTACTTATGAACAAAATTTTTTATAAATAATCGTATACTTAATGTATAATTTTATCAAAGCACTTTAAAACACACAGGGCTTTTCATTCTGGCAACAATTTAAAATATATGTATGTGTTTTAAATATACTGCAACATAATCAGATTGTAATGCTGCTTTAAGAGCCGTCGAGATTATAACTGGCGAAGCAATAACAGTTAAAAATTATTGAAGTGTCAGGCGCAGCGATTTATGCATAATTGCATGGCCAATAAAACGAATGAAATCCCCGTTAAAATGTCAGCAACGATTATTGGCCTCCAGCCCCTTGGATAATTAAGCAGATTGAGTGCTTGAATTAAAAGAAAATTGTTATGTTAAAGCCTTTGGCTGACGTTGAAAGGCCGAGCCGACACATCATTAAAAATGTGGGTAACTGTGCACGAAAAATCAGGGAGTATGAGAAGAACCGACAGCTCAGACAATCGTCCCAACTGGAATATGGACAGACTGCCTGTCAGCACATTAAAGGTAATCACAATATTTATGTGCGTTTAACGAGACACTCCGTAGGCGAAATTGTTGAAACAAATCATTGACAGCTGGCACAGCAGCCACACATTTGCGGTGGTCTTCTATGTATTTTTGGAACTTTTTTGCCGTCATGTTTTAAGACATTCGCTTTCTTGTTTTTTTCCTTTTATTGCTGAGGACTTTACCACAATAAATCAGATCTTTTTTCTGCTTAAATTCAATCTCCCTAGAGTCAAAACGTAGGCACATTAAGTTGACAAATACTGGCAGCCATAACAAATTGGATGTGAATTGTGCAAATTATTTCTTGGAATTTTTTATTAAATTCGGATTGGCGCTTAAAATGTTTAAATAATTTCATGATTTTACATGGCAGCTATTTTATAACAAGCAAAATTATTGTCCTAATCTGGTACATTTTTTATGGGGCAATTTGTATTTAAATGTTGGCTATTGTTGCAAAGCAATTAGCAATTAACAGACACATGCTTTTTGTTGGGGATCTTGCTGATAAATGTTCATGAAAAGTGCCATTTTGTGCGGTTTGGTGTGAGTTTGCTGTGTGAAATAAAGTGGGCACGAAAATTTCCTGCAAAAAACGTACGATTGTGATATATTTAAAAGAATGTAAATAATTCCTTCTAACGAACTTTCAGTCTTAGCATTGTGACCCAATTTCTTAAACGATTTAACTTGAATAAATAAATTAGCTACATTTATTTGCATTCGGGTGAGCAGAACAACGAAAAATAATGTAGAAGATTCAATTAGGCATATTGGAGTGGCAACAAATCAGTGGCACATTCAGCTGGAGATGATAAACTTTGGGCAGAAGTTTCCGGCACCAGTGCAGCATACGAAAATAAATTCGTGGGTGAAATGGAAAAATCGACGGGAAGTGATAGACAGTCTGCCTGCGTATCTTTATTGCAATCATCTATGTGTGTTTTGCTAAGAAACGTGGGCGTATAATAGACAACTTCCTGTTATTGCCAGCCCATCCCATGTCACTCTCTCCCTATTTTCCGAGCCATCGGCATGTAAAATTTGTGGAGTGTAAAGTAACCCCGAAAGTCGACAAATCAATGGTGAAGTTTCCAATTTTATGGGGTCCTCTTTTATGTCTGTGATACACGTAATGTTGCGATTAGCCCGGAGTTCACTGGTGAATGGATACAAATAAATTGAAGGATTTTTTTTGCTTGATAAGAACGTGACGAATGGGAAGTATTTGGCCCTTTTCAAATTTGAATCTTGATGTCCTCTCAAGTAAGGAGTGTCTGTCTTTAAAAAAAGTATTTCACTTCAAGAAAAAAATAACAAAAATAAGTATACTAGTATAAATATGCTCAAATGTAATATTAATAATTTGGAAAACTAAAAAGTATGTATTAACGAGATAAGGAAAGGTGTAAAACAGTTCTTAGTTCAAGCAAAATTTTAAAACTAACTTTTTTCAACGAACTTTTTAAATAATGTTTACGAAAATATTAAAAAAGTAATTTGTAGGACCCTTAATTTCTTCCTGAAAAAGGAAAATTTAAAAAGTACGCTTTGTTTTCTACGTGTTGCTATATGAAGTATGCATAAGCAGCTGCTAAAGTACAAATATAAAACCGAGAATATCATAATCAATGCATCAAAAATGTCAGTCGCTGGGAATTGAAACAAACCAAAGTTACAAATGCGATTTGCAATTTTACACGCACGTATCTCTCTGCAAATATGTATCTTGGGGATGGGATGGCGTTGGATGGGACTCGGCAAATAGCGCTCATACGTGATATGGCTGGCACTTCCATTGCATACATCTGGGCTAGCTGTCTTGAGTCGGATCGCCCCAGCTCCTCACTTTGCCTAATGTTTTTGACGTAAATGGGTTGGGTTGCAAGTGAATATGGTCGTTTGGAATCTGAAGGGGATTTCTAGTTCAGTTTACACAACAGCTTACAAGGAGTTACTAAAGTCGAGAAAGCTTCAAACTTTATCAGTCACATTCGCACACGAAAAATAATAACAAAAACATATAAAAACAAATTGGTATTTTTTGTTAATAAATAAATTTATTAATGGTATACATAAAGGAAAATTTTTTTTAAAATGAATGCTTCTGTTGGGTTGTACATACTAATAATATTTTAAATATACCAAAGTTATTGGGTGATAAAAAGTTTGGGGAATATAAGAAGAAAGAAAAAGCCAATATGGTATCATTTTTTTTGTGTGCAGTGTTATATATGCGCATTTTCCGGGCCTATTAATGCCACACAAAGACATGATTAGCCGAGGTCCAAACTTATAAGCTCGTAAAGTGTGTAAAAGGAGACCCCGCATATGTTGGACGGATTGCATGTCAACGCTTGGCCACGGCCAAGTCAACAACTTCATAAATATGTCGAGCATGTGTAGCTCGGATGACTGCCCCCAACTCTCAGAAACTTCTCCTCCTCGGATGGAAGAACCCTCTGGCAGAGATTTGTGCCACATCATCGCTCCTAGCTGACCATTTTTACGCTTCCGTCTAACAACAAAATGGCATTAAACGCAGATCAATCACAATCAACACCGCTGACCCATATATCCACAGAAAGATACATGACTTGTGGTTGTGGGCGGGGAAGGTGATTGATTTAAGTCGGGGATAGAGTTGTCCTTATGTATACATGAGTGTTGACTGCTACATAAGTTAACTGAATTTCCACTGATGGTTTCCCTCCTTTTTTTCTTGGTTTGCAAGGTTTCCTATTTACTCGTCCTTTTGTATTCTTTCTGCCCCGGTATTTTGGCAACTTCCGCACTTGGTAGCACAACAAATGAAACTTAAGTTTTTCGTCGCCAACAAGAGCACTTGTTCAACTTTATCTTGCCTCAATTTTGCTATTAATTGGCAAACACCATTGAAGCCGCGTTTCTGTAAAAGACTATCGTGGTTTCGGTGGGTTTCCCCAGAAGAATTCTTTAGTGGTAGTGCAACCGCCACTTTGAGACAAATTGTCAACTATACATTCCCAACTTAATTCAATTTTATACCAAGTTACTGGATTTATTCATCCAAATCGGTCTGGCTTACACTTGAAAGCTCACAGTTGAAGTTGAGGTCTATTCAGGTTGAGGTACATTTATTTGAACAGCTTGCCGACATTTTCGGTAATTTAAATGGGTCAAAACGAAGCCGACAAAATTATTTTTCTATTTATACTTATTATTATTTTCCTCAAAAGAACTTTTGTGAAATTAATGGAGTGTTTTATCTTGCCCCACCTTACTCTTCAATTCAAGTTCCCCTCTTTTGTCATTTGTCAAATAATTAAATCTACGTAAGCTTGGCTTTAACTGAATTAGTTGCTTGACCTTTTCTGTACTTTAACCAAGTAACAAATCTAATAATGATAGGTATACATAAAATTAAAAGTTTAAAATAACTTTCTCGTAATATTAATTTATTTATATTTGATCAAATTTCTATCGTAAGACATGATAAACCATTTTTTTGTTTATTACTAAATAATAATGCAATTTCTAGTACTACAATTCACCTGACAAATTTATTCATTTAATTAAATGTCTGTTTGAAATTGTAATTAAATTTAATAACCCTGTCAAATTATAAATATTTAATTAACTACAAACAAGTCTAATTAAGTGATACAACTATATGAAATGTTCATTACAGCAATGCTATTAATTCCTAATGAAATTCCTACTACTCTTTCAATCAATTAGCTAGTACCAAAATTAAATGTACAATTTTGTAAAAACGAGTTGCAATCCTGGTGTAACATGCATAATTGAGTCGGAGTCACAGAATGGATTTTCATTTCCAGGCGAGCAAAATAATTGCTGAGCTTAGCATGATTTCGCATTCAAATGTTAAGATTAATCACTGTCAACTAAATGCGAACGAATATATAAATTGAATAGATACTTAAGCGCTAAGAGGGAGACATGTTGTCCAAGGCATGGCGCTTAGTAATTGCGCAATCGCAGCGATACTCACCCAAACTACTTGCCGTGGCATGAATTGCAATTGCAATTCCAATTGAATATTGTGCACTCGAAATGGAAATCGAAATTGCACTTCGAATTCAAATTGGAATTGTGTTCGGTGTTAAAAAGTGTGTTAAACAAGCGGCACTGCCAATTGACCAGCAATTTCACTGGAGGCGATTGACTTCGATGAGTTTCGTTTAGTCTTAGGTTGTCTTGTCTTACAAGTATCTTGTAGATGCACACACAACGTCTTGGCTTATTTGCCAAATTAATTGTTAACCTTTTTTCTTATGCACTTTTAAATATATATTTTTTTTGGTTTGGTAAATAATGTTTTATTGTTTTCTTCTTATCGGGCACTAAACTTTTTTAGTTGACCACTTTTACGAACTTCCCAACGGAATTCGGATTTTTGATCACGCAGCGTTAAGAAATTTCGCGTCTGGTTCAAACAAAATTTCGCATTGAACTGAATTTCTGTGTGTGGCATCGTCGTGCGGATTTTCCTGTTTGGGCTGCTGCTGCTTCTGATGTTGCTGCCGTTGCTGGCTGTTGCTGCTGGCGGTGGTGTTGCTGGTGTGCCGACACAACGGCAACACGAAGGCACACGACAACTAACCTGCCGCCTGCTGCCTGATTTCACCCCACATTTAAGTCAGCCGGCTAAAGAAGCCGACAACTGAACAACCCAAACAGCTGTTCTTTGTTTATGTTGCCGAACTCGTTTTTGGTCGGAAAGGCTGTCAACATGCTGCAGATATTATTGACCATGTTGCTGCTGCACTTGACCACTCCATGCGGATGTGCACCAAAAGTGTTTCGAGTGTTCAGTTAATATTTATAGCCAATTAATTATTGCTGGCTAGCCAGCTTCAAGGGGGCAATGTAGTATGTGCACCAGCAACATGTTGCTGATAGCTAACAAGAGCTTATTATTGCACAACATTAAGCGAGCCAAGAGCTTTCTTATCAAGCTGTGATTGTTTTATTTTGTTTATCTAACTAGGACTTTTTGTTATTGGAAAAACTGAACATCAAAAATTTAATTCGTGCTTTAATTTCATCAACCACTTTTTTGCTGTTCCAGAAATTATAAGAAGAAATTAAGATGACATTTAAACATAACATTTCATATACCTGGAAAACAATTTCCATGCACCACAAAAATATTATATATATATTACAATTAAAAACAAATTCCGAACTTAAAAACAATTTATATAAATTCTTTCAAGCTGCAAAATCATGTTCCTACCTCATAAAAGTATTCGGACATTGCCTTGTAAATTGCATCGCCATGTTTATGACTTTAATTGATCCAACTGAAGTGAGGCAAAAAATTCTGTTGACCTAAATACCAAGAAATTGTATTTTCAATTCATTCAGATTTGTGTGTTGAGCCAAAACAAAAGTAGGAACACGTACCCTACTGATCTTCTGTGCGTTTAAAAAATGAGCAACATAAAGAAATGCTCCGTTCAGAATTCGTGACAAAAAGCCATCAAAATTCAGAAAACAATCATCAACAATCAAAGTCGAGTCAGAGCAATTTTTTATTAAAAAGCCGAAACAAAACAAAGCGACAGCAGCTGCATTTATGAGAACGCAAGTGAGAGACCCGATTCGAATCGCGAAATTTGTTGGAAACTTTGGCAGCATCGCATAAATAAGCAAATTTATTTGTGTGATATCTGTAGCGGCAATTTATATCGTTGTAGCATTTATTTATTATGAACATTTTGTCATAAAGCACACGGCTCAGAAAGAGTGAGAACAGGAGGAAATTCTCGCTCGTCATGTTCGTCTGTCAGCGGGAGTGCTTTAAAATAAATAAACAACAATAAATAGCTCTTGAATTATACAAATAAATAGGCGTAAAAATATTCACTCGCCGGCCTTATTAATATATGTATTATATGTATTTTTCACTATTAATATACATTTCCATAAACGAATGAAGAATCAGGATAATAGCGATTACAGGATGCTCTGGGAGCTACATAAAGAATGAAACTTTTTTTTTATATAATTAATTAATTTTAGAGGGATTATTCTTTTGACATGTCCAGATAAACACAAACTGTATACAGTTTGGCTTGAAGCTAAATTATTCAGTAAAAAAGCCGCTTAGTTCAAAGGAAATAATGAAATTCCTCACCCATCTACCAAAAATAGAAATCTAAAATCGTGCAAGTGACGTATTTTGGGTGGGAGGTCGCAAAAGTGTCCGAAAAGTCTTGAAGATCTAGCTGACAGCCGACAAATTTATGCCTCTGTAAAATGTTGCAATGCTCACTTGCCTTTTAATTGGCCCGGCCTGCAATTAAAAATACAAAAATTTCTTATTTCATGTGGCTTACGAACGCTTAACAATTTGCTGCTGAACGACTTGTGGTCACAATTCGGATGATTTATTTCCGCCGCGGTCCAAACTTTTCTGGGTGATAAATTTCTTGGAAAATTCGCAGCCTTAAGCTGGTCTAATGCCGTGGCCCATCAAAATTTATTGTTGCGCATAATTCTAATGACTAATATTCATTTCGAATTGCTCACGTTTTGTTTGCCTATGATGCTCATATAATTTAGTTGACATTTTGCAGCTAATCTGCAGAAGAACACTCCATAGAACAACAACAAAACCAGAGAGTTTCACTGGAACAACTTATAATGGTGATTATGTATTTCCATTGACCATGGCAACGTCAACGCAATTCAGATGCGACTCAAAAGCTTAGTGGCAGCTTTTCTGCGAATTTTCAGCAAATAATGCCTGTTTGACCTCTCTTGTTTCCTCCAATGCTGCAATATTTATACATTGCACATGAAGAGAAATGAAATTCAAGGACTCAACTGCAGGCTAGGATCTTAAATTATAGTCAGCTATCGTCGGCCTTTCATGGTTCATTTATATTTATGACTAGAGTACACACAAAACGAATTAAATGAGCTGTTCTTGAGGTTGTTTAAGGAAAATGAAAATTATACCAGCAGATATCATCTCGTTCCTAATAACATTCGCATGCAACAGATTGTCAACAAAATGATTTGCTGGCAGAAAGGGAAGAAGGCCTCCTGCAGTGGCCCGCAGCACACGCGTCGTATGCGCAATTTGCATAATGAGGACATGAGGAAAGGAGTTGGTCTGGGTATCTTGGGTTTTCCGTTTCGAGGCACAGTCCCCACGGACAGATGACCCAATTTTCAAGGGTCCTTCAGCATTTTATTGAGCCTCTTTCCCTTGCCTATCCTTTTCGCTTTACATTCCCTTTATGTCTTAAGTGTCTGTAACCTGAGGCTAAGCTGTCTATTTTCAGCAGTCCAGACATGGCCTTAAAGCTAGTTGGACGCTTAAGGATTCAGCATGCGTGGCCCGGCTGTCGAATCATTCGCCTTAGATACACTCGCCCACAGTCGCCCCGAGGCAGTTCAAAGGTAAATAATCGGACAAATATTTGTAATAATTTTTTGAACGATGAACCACTTCTAAGCGAGTAGCAAGTGGCATCCACAATCAGATGCAGCTCATTAGCATTTGATTTGGCGTCGAAGCAAGCAAATATTTCCGGCAAAGCGGGCAAACATTGAACCTTTGGTCTGTGTCATTGCCATTTGCGGTTAGTTGAGCGGCAAAAGGTAAACAAATTTACGGGAAAACTCTCTCACCACCTGCGGCTTGAATAATGAAGTGAGTTGTGTTCGAGGTGTGAAAATATATTGGGTGGCGAGTCAAGCGTTGGAGTGAGTAATCAATATAAATGCGATTTTCCTTCAGAAATCTATCATTCTCAGGTTAATATACGGAACCCCCACTTTTTGAATAAGGAAGTAAATCAAATGTGTTGGTCCCATTTTGAAAAATACCTATAATTTAGAGCATTCCGGTTATTTTGACAAATAAGGAAAATGGCAAAACTTTGTCAAGAACAAAACAAATATTTGTGTTTACAAATATATTTAATAATGAAAGTTCACTTTTAAATGATTTTTTTTTTAACCAATAGGCCAATGTCTTTATCGACGTTGAAATATTTTATAAGAATATAATATTAGATCTTGAAACTCTTGTTTTTATTAAATTAAGATACAAAACTGAGAAAATTCAAAAAAATAGCTCTGCTTAGATAGGTTTTTTTTCTTGATAGACTATTGAATTATTGCTTTTTCTTTTAGAAATCCAATTACCCAGTAGGCTTCTACAATATCTTCCAACATTTTTTCATACTTTTCATTCATTTAAGCTAAGTCACCCGAAGAACATATATAAATGTAACATATTTAAAATACAGTTTATACATTATTGTGCATTTGCGTTTATTGGTAGAACACGAGGCCAACGAAAGAAACGAAGGCTAAATTTCAAAAACATATTGTGTTTAGTGGAGAAATTGACTGCCCTTCGATGAGAATGGTGCGCCCAAGTCGTCGCAAGGGGATCGAGGAGGTGTACGGATCGAAGATGGATGCTTTGCATCCGGTGAAGTCGGTGGCGATATCGCATGCAGGTATGACCAAAACCACCACTATGCGACCTGACAGATCGGGTCCAGGTGGTGCAGCTGGTGGAGGAGGAACCATTAGTTCCCGGCAAGCCGATGCTCGTACCCAACGCAGTTTTGTCACTGAAAACGATTACTATATTACCACCAATCTGCCACTGACGGCGGCCAATTTGCGGAATGCTCCCAGCTCGATGACGCATACATCGCCATCGCTGATGATTCCCGGTCACGCCCAGCCGTCGCCCTACAACGCCATCTCCTCGAGGCGCAACAACATGGCCAACAAGGCCAGTGCTCGTCAGCCCCAGATCAATAAGATTACGCATTTTAACATGGCCGATGGCAAGATGAACAATAGTGTCTACAGCATAGCTAAGCCCAAAGAGGCACATCGAACGCAGCACCATGGTAAGGGCAACACCCAGAGGAGCAACTATCCCATGGATGACAATGCTGAGTTCTCCGAAAAGGAGCTTATGGTGCCCCAGCAGCAGGGAAATCAGGGAAATATGCGCCGGCACAACCAGCACTCTCATGTCCATCAGATGCAAATGCAGTTGCAAACCGGAGTGATGCAGCATCCGCCGCAGCATCAGCTGCACCAGCAGCAGATGTCCAACCACAGTCACATTAAACAGCAACAGCAACAGCAATCCCGCCACCAACATCCACATCCGCATCCACATCCGCATCCGCATCCCCATCAGAAGCACTCCCGTGGGCGGCAGCCGGTTCCGACGAGCAAGGTGCACGTGAGTACCGCCGATGACGATGAAGAGAAGGACGACGATCCCGAGGAGTTCTTCGAGCTGATACGCCAGACCGTTCAAACGGCCGTAGGAGTGAGTCCTCAACCTACATTTAGTGTTCATCAAAAGACCCATATATGATTTTAATTCCAATAGCTTTGGTTCTTGTTAGCTAGAAGTAGGTTTTAATCTTTCGATTTTATTCTCGGTTAAAATAATATTTTAACTTGCCGTCTGTCTGGTTAAACTAAAAAAACCTAGTTTAAGTCAATTCAATTTGAAAAATTATAAATTATTACAATTCTTCGGAATATATAACATCTACTTTAATAATATTACTTATGTTATGATAAATACCTAATAGCACAAATATTTTTAAACATTAATTCTTAAATTTTGCTGTAAAAAGAAATAGGGAAATAATAAGAACAGGATTTACTAAAGAGCTTTCCTTTCTCCGCTTAGAACACCATATCGGATGGTCTGGTAAAAAACTTTCGGGATCTGAGCCACAAGATCGAAAGGTTTTCCAGCGAGCTGAAGAAGACGAACGAAAACCTGGACAAGCTGCAGGAACAGGTCACCAGTAGTAAGTAATTTCCCACCATTTTCGATAATTACTGAATATCCTTAAACCTCTTCAGAGGTAATCTACTACGGCGAGGAAAATTCGCGGCACTTCCGCTACTTGTGCATGAAGTCCGAGTACGATAAAATGTTCTATCAGCACCAATCGATGCTGGGTGGTAAGCCTACTCCGGAAATGATGAGTCTCTCTAAGGCAAATTTGGCAGCAGCAGCTTCAGTGGGCAAGAATCTGGGTTATAAGCCATCCCAGAGCTTTAAGCGACCCGGTGGAAAAGGGGTCAAGAGTCACGGAAAAGTGCCCAGTAGCACCAAGAAGGATCTCAATGAGACCCTGAAGACCACCGGGGCTTATCACAGTACCTCCAAGGCTCAGCAACAGCAGCCCGGTAATGAGCTCCGCAAATCGTCCTCGGATCACAGTTTGATGGCCAAGTCCTCGGAGCAGAACATGCGGGAGGTCCTGGGCCACATACAGCGCTTCTGCACCCAGATGCAACAGAACGAGATGGGCGGCCAGATGTCCAACGATCAGCTGCACAATCTCGAGGACATTTTGATTCCCAAGAAAATGTCCAATGGTGGACTGTGCGATACGGGAGTAAAGAATCCCCGCAACATTGCAGGCTGTCAGGGTGATAAAAAGGATGATGACACAGAGGTGGAAACTCCCATAGACAGCATGGACGAGACATACACTGGTGTAGACGACTTCCAATTCTCCTCGGAAATCTCGTCCTGCAGCGACGACGACGACTGTGGACTCAAATATCCAAGTGGACCTGCCACGGCTCGTGGACCACCCAAATCAAATCGAAGGGCGGCCAACAAGGGCGCCGGAGATGGTCAATAATACAGAAAATCATTTTGCTAAATATTTCTTACCAGCTGAGAAACATCGAACCGTTCCTCTGTAATCATCTTAATACTTGTTCAAATCCTTCTTTTGGAATACCCAAAATTTTTTCCCGATAATGTAACCCATAAAAAAATTACCTTTTAGGTTTGGACCATAAATTTCACAAAAAATTAGCAAGAACGTAGTATTGCTCGTATTATGTGTACACGTATTTATGAAATTAGTCTTGGGGATCTGAATTAAACTATGTTCTAAATTGTATCAAAGCTGGGTGTTTTCTGATTGAATCTTTTTAAAAATGTGATTTAATTCTCTATTAATCGTGAAAAATACGACAACTCTGCAACTCTAACATCACATATTGAAAGACAATTTCAGCATGTAGCTCTTAATAATTATTTTTAATTGCATTATATTTTTTATTTCGATATTTCTTCGCTTTTATCGAGCTCTGGTAAAACTGTTACAACTATCAAAGAGCAATAAAGAGAAAACTGACCTATTTGGCCCTTGGGAATCCCAATCCCGGCTTAGTAATGCCCATTGGTGTCACTAATAACTGCATATTATATTGACTGCAAAGCAAGAACCGCATGAGCTGGCCCAAACAAGGCATCACCCCCGAGCAAGTGAAAATGAGTCGAGTGGAAAATAAGGCCTAAGACCACCCCCAATAACCCTAACCTGCAGCTGCATTTTTATGGGCTTACGGCTGCCGCGGTTCTGCCAGTTCTTCCGCTAGTTCAGTTGGCCAAAACAGTTTAAACGTGAACGTGGTCCGTCGACGACATATTGGCGTGTATGCCGAAATAAAACTTAAATTTAAAAAAAATTACCATAAAGCTGCAACAAGGCCATCGAGTCAAGCTTCAAATAGTTTTCGGGGGAGAAAAAGTTCAAGCTTGTAGATTAAAAGTGTAGAAATGGAACTTATGCAATGTGGCCAAATGCAATTTGTAGTTTTTCGACTACTGTTGCCTTTGACATTAATTAATAGTGTTATGCAAAACCCAAAAACCCGGAAAAGCGCCCTGTGAATGTCAAAGCCCAAGGCCCGAGTGTGTGTTTTATTTTCAAGGATATTCTACACAATATTCTGCTGGGAAACAGTTTAGATTGGATAGCCACAGAATGAAGTGAAGCATTTTGACAAACAAAATGGATAACAAATATTGTGCAAGCTGTCAAGTGCTCAACCTAAGAGTGGCCAAAATTGCAATTACTGATCGGCACCTTTGACAGGCCACCCTGTTTCCCACCCTGTAACCAGAAACTTTTACCAGCAAGTCGGCTAATTGCAATGACCAATATTTGAACTGGCTTCTCGGGGTACATATTTATTTGTATAATTATGGGAAAATGTACACACGAAGCGAAAAGCACTCAATTTCGAGTGACAGTTTGAGCCAATAACCATAACAACCAACGAGTGCCGGGCCTAAGCCAAGTTAGTCAAAACAAAACGGTCAAAACAGGTGCAAAACATTGCCACATCGATGTTCCGCGTTCGCTTCTTAGGGGGTGGGTTCGAAAGAAAATAAAATAAAATAAAACATACGAAAAAATCGAATAGAACATAATTGCATTGTTCGGGGGCACTGCAATACTGCACCCGTTAACACAGCGGCTTACAAATCAAATCGGTCGTCCATGGACAAAGAAAATATATGGTTTGAGTGCTGCGTACATCACTGGGCAAATATAAAACGAGAATCGTTTAATTGACCCTAAAGTCACTGAGGCGTTCAATTTATTTTTTGCCATTGCCCGGCCATGGCTGAAACCAAAACTATTGTGGCTCGCACTGTCAGAGGGCTCAGTGCGTGAATCTGTGTATTAAGTGCGGTGCAATAAATTCCAATATTCGCCACAAAAAGAAATCTATTGATTTTCCCGAAGTGAGAGAATATGCGAAACAGAAATATTTTCCACCTCATTACTTTGTACTGATAGTGGGCAAAATCACGAAGAAACGGACATGGAAAAGTGGAAACTGTGCCAAGCCAAACACTGTGTTGTCGTGACATTTTTTAATGCGATTAAAGTGCAACACTCTCCACGCAGTCTGCGAATGGTTGAAGTGGTCGGAAAAATGGCAAAAGCTAAAATTAAAATTGTTCAGAAGTTCACATAACGATTCAAAGCCCGGTTCAAAGTTGTCGCCTTTAATTGTTAATATCCCACTTACAATTTCTTTCTGTGTTTTAGAGTGCTCTTAAAATGCAACCAACTATCCGTACATGTTGAAGAAAAGACTGGAAAAATCATTTTCTTAGTAACGGACACTTTTTGTTTAATTAAAAACCATTAAACTTAAAAAAGAAAGTCATGAGTTCGTGGCAGTCTGGCCGGAGGATGCCATTACCGTTGGGTAAGTGCTCAGTAAATGTTGTAAGGCAGAAGAAAATGCAATGGAATAAATGACATCTTAAGGAGATTTATTACATTTATTCTGAGAATATTTCAAGTGCTTAATTTTCTTTTGAAGTGGCAATTGACAATGACATTTTGAGCTTTGTTGATTTCTACTGAGCTAAGGTATTAGTCAATCGATGGCTTAACAAGCAATTTTTCAAGTACTTATTTATTATTTTAAAGAGGACCTACCAAGGTGACATCAGCTTGGAAATCATTCTGTTGTATCAAGCTTATCCTAATTTAATTTCCTTAAGTTTGCACTAATATTTTACAGCGTAAATAATTATACGTTTTGCCATATAAATACTTAATCTTTTAATAATTGTTAATATAATTTTAGAAACAACAGAATGGTTTTTGAAATAAATTAAATTGTGTCCTACATTTCCAGCTCTGATATGCATCCTATTCACACTGCTCTGCATATTGGTCTGCAATGGGGTGGAGGTGACATCACCCACAAAGAAGTCCGCTCCTCTTCGAATTACCAAACCGCAGCCAACAAGTCAACAGGCCAAGCCCATCAGTTCTACCACAAAGGCCCCAACAACGGTGGCTGAAACCACCGACGATGGCGTCTCCAGCTCCGTCGATGGCCAACTAGCTCCACTCATCTCATCCACAACCGAAGGGAGCAGCAGTGGAACCACTGCCAGCTTAGTGCCGGAAATATGTCACAAAGGTCTGCAGTTGACCGTCAACAGTGCGGATGAGGGAACGGTGATACGAAACCAGGAGGAGTTTGTCAAGATACTCGAGGGCTATGTGATGCTCAGTGTTCTGACCAAGGATCCTGACTCTGCGTTGTTTGTTATCAATCGAGTGAATCAGGCGAATATCATAATGGCAGACTTTGAAATTGGTTGGTATAATAAGTAGTTTGCTTTAAAAAAATATTGAAAACCCCGTTACTAAAATAGGAATCCTTCCTACATAGTAACTACAAATTTGTAATTAAAAGCAATTTTAGTTTTCAACAAATTATTTTCAACAAAGTATTTTTAACAAAGTATTTTTCACAAAGTATTTTCAACATAGTATTTTCAACCAAGTAGCATAACAAAAACAAATATTAAATTACAGGAATTCGCGCCATCAACATCGAAAACGACAGTTTGGCGGAGAATTTGCTCCTGCAGGAGGTTCAATTTCTGCAGCAATGCACTCCCTACTCCATGGGCATTTTCCTTGACTGGGAACTGTACAAACAACTGGAGTCGACTATAAAGGACCTTGAGTACAATATCTGGCCAATACCAGGAACACGCGCCCAACTTTTTCCCAAAGTGGCACATTTGTTGCACCAAATGCCTTGGGGGGAGAAAATAGCATCTGTGGAAATTGCTACCGAAACTCTGGAGATGTACAACGAGTTCATGGAGGCTGCCCGCCAGGAGCACATGTGCTTGATGCACTTCAAAAGTGATGAGAATGTGTACATAATGTTTGGCAATAAGCTGGCCAGCAACTTCAAAGAAAATGGAACTCTGTTTTCCGTTCCCACCGATCGAACAGACGATGAATTTATTGCAGGTGAGTAAAGTTCTAAAAATAAAATAAAAGTTACCGCAAGTATATAATGAAAATTTATTTAAGAAAGGACCGAACATACTCCTTTATTCCTATTATTTGTATTTACTAGGATTGTAGTCTCCGTTGGTTTTGTTATTTTAGAAACATTTTTGGAAAGCAAATAAATGTGAAGCGTTTTTTGTTTTTATTATTCCAGAATAATTATTAAAACTAGGCAGAATTTCACTCTTAGTGCCTTAAGAAATCAAACAATAACAATGTTAAGAGAATTAAAATACTTGTGATCATTATATTATAGATCTACCAAACCGAGCCTTTATCTTGATGGAGAAAGAAATCGACTTGAGTACAACCACCGAGCTGGACTCCACGCACACCACTCTCGACGAGATCCTGATCGGGAAGAGCGTGCTGCCGTCGCGAGTCCTGAGCTTCGCGGGCACCATAATCGACCTGATGAACTGGCTGCGTGGATCCCTGTCCAAGCACTGTAAACGGGATGAGGAAAGTGACTTTTATGAGGTGGAGTCCTGCTTCAACTTCCTAAACTTCATCGAGGACTGGAGGACATCGGAGTATCGTCAAGCCCATGATACAGCTGAGATCTTGTCGCGGCTGCTGATGCGTAAAATGGGCACCTCCATGAATTTCCAGATGTATCAGAAGAAAGTCCAAACGCTGGACAAGATCACGGGGGAATCCCGCACCGAACTACGTGAGATTGCCTCGCAGAACTTTGTGAGCAATGTGACCACCTACTACCACTACAATCGGGATAATCACACCAGTCTCGAGCTAAAGACCAAGTTCGGTCAGGTGTTCAACTGTCAGTATAGTGCGGGTGATAATAGGAGATATCCCTTCCTGTTCGATGGCGAATCGGTAATGTTCTGGCGCATCAAAATGGACACGTGGGTGGCAACTGGGCTGACGGCCGCTATTCTCGGCCTGATTGCCACGCTGGCCATCCTGGTGTTCATTGTGGTGCGCATCTCGCTGGGCGATGTCTTCGAGGGCAATCCTTCCACCTCAATCCTGCTTCTTCTGTCCCTCATCCTGGTCTTCTGCTCCTTTGTTCCCTTTTCGATTGAGTATGTGGGTGAGCAGCGAAACTCGCATGTGACCTTCGAGGATGCCCAAACTCTGAATACCCTGTGTGCGGTGAGGGTTTTCATTATGACTCTGGTCTACTGTTTTGTCTTTTCCCTCCTCCTCTGCCGAGCCGTGATGCTGGCTTCGATTGGATCGGAGGGTGGCTTCCTGTCCCACGTGAATGGCTATATCCAGGCGGTGATTTGCGCCTTCAGTGTCGTCGCCCAAGTGGGCATGTCCGTGCAGCTTCTAGTGGTGATGCACGTCGCCTCGGAAACCATATCCTGCGAGAATATCTACTACGGCCGTTGGTTGTGGGGCCTTTTGGCCTACGACTTCTTGCTGCTATGCTGTGTGGGCGCTTTGATACCCTCTATATACCGTTCGCAACGCAACTACCGCGAAGGAGTCCTAATTGTCATCGGTGCGGTGCTCATTATGGTGATTTGGGTCGCCTGGATAGCATTATCCCTGTTTGGGGATGAGTGGCGCGATGCGGCCATTCCGCTGGGACTGCAGGCCTCTGGTTGGGCGGTACTGGTTGGCATCCTGATACCGCGAACTTTCCTCATCGTGAGAGGTATTGAGCGGTCGGATATTGCCCAGGCCCTGCCCTCGCTAACCTCGCTGGCTTTTGCCCAGAACAATCAGTACTCTTCGGATCAGGTGCGTTGCTATTAAGTGGACATTATAATGGTATCATTATGATAAAACTATAATCTTATAGAGTGTCTACGAGTGCGTGAATCCCGCCATGCGGCACTGTTCGCAAGAGGAGATGAACCACCAGTCGCCCAGTGAGATTCCAACGTTACCTTTGCGAGGAGGAGGCCCACGTCGCCAGCAGTTTTTCGCCAATCTCCGCCAGGCCAATGCGAACATCAATCCACAACGTCCTCCTCCGCGACCCCAGCAAAGTCCTTCCCGATCCTCGGTGTCCTCGCTGCCCCCCTCGCCCGATCACAACAAGATCACGAGATTCTAAACCACTCCGTGTGTCATTAGACACTTCTAGTCAAGGGTCCCAGTACGTGAATTCACCTAAGAACTGTTCAACATTTTGAATCACTGACGAACCAAGATCTTAAGGAAGTTGAAATAATAAATTAATAAAAATACCTATTATCACAATGTAAACAATAATTTATTAGTTATTTTTCAAGGATAAAACGGAAATTCTTCTTTAGCATTTTAGGAGAAATCTCTATACCCTTGCAGAGGGTATTATAATTTTGGTCAAAAGTGTGCAAAGCAGTGAAGAAGACCATATAAAGTATATATATATATATTCTTGATCAGGATCGCGTCCTGAGTTGATATAAGCATGTCCGTCTGTCTGCCTGTCCATCTGTCTTTTTCTACGCGAACTAGTCCCTCAGTTTTAAAGCTATCTGCTTAATTAAGTAAAATAATCAAAAATTTAATAGAATAATTCTATAATCGTACCCACAAACAATATGTTAAATTATAATTTAAAAAACTGTCCGATTTAAATAACATGGTATCACATTATCGATTATATTAATTATCATACCTTCAGTAAATAACTATGACGTGGTCATTAACTTTCTGTTAAAGTTATGTCAAAGTTATGTTATTGTTCTGTTAAAGTTATGTTAAAGTTATGTTAAAGTTATGTTAAAGTTATGTTAAAGTTATGTTAAAGTTATGTTAAAGTTATGTTAAACTTCTGTTAAACTTCTGTTAAACTTATGTTAAACGTATGTTAAACGTATGTTAAACTTATGTTAAACTTATGTTAAAGTTATGTAAAAGTTATGTTAAAGGTATGTTAATGTTATGTTACTGGTTAATGTTAAAAATATATCTATGTTATGTTAATGTTGGCATTACCACGTCATACCTAATGAGAATTTTTACCATCGATCAATATATAATTCCCAACTTGTTATAGTCAAATCTTCATGGAGTAGGGACTCTGGCACGCGAAAAATCAGTTTATCCATTTGATGGAAAGTCAGTGTGTTTGAGTGTGTTACTCGGATATCTTATTTGGTAATGTCTACTTATTTGGGTTGATCAGCAGGATCAAGGACAGTGCATCAAGAAGCCAACGAAGTGCCCACTATAGGATAACTTAATTATTTAATATAAAGATAACTCCTTAGAGTAGGCAAAGTATTTGTACACCCTTGCAGAGGGTATTCTAATTTCAGTCAAAAGTTAGCAGTATATATATTCTTGATCAGCATCACGAGGACGTCTCCTTCGTCCGTCCGTGTCAAAATCGACACAACTTCATTGTTTTTAGTAATATAGGCATATACATCGAAATGTACTTAATTTTTTATAACTGCAAGTGTATATAAACTTCCGATTAAGGAAGTTTGCTTCCTTTCTTGTTTTATTTTTTTCTTAGTTTATTTCTGGATAATACTTTTATCCAGTCATGACATATATGTTATATATTCAGCTTGGAAATCTTTATTACTAAGATAAAAGTACATTTTTAAAGACATTCAGACTGAAATAACTTAATGGGATTCTTATACCTACTGAAAGTTAAACAAGTATTAGTTGGGCCCCTGTTTAGCTTAAACCGCTCCTGTATCTTTCCCGCACCAATAAATTTGTATATCTGAAATGGTTTGTGCCCCCGCTGCACAAAAGCTTCCAAAGCTCGCAGACTTTCTCCGCCTTTCTCTCTTTTTATCGGACCATAACTCTAATTGGCTGGGCAAACACGTGACAGAGCAAACAACGAAAGCTAGAAAAAATCATCTAAGGCAGAACGGCGACGACGACAATCACAGGACTCGATATCCTTGTGCGTCACGCGACATTGGACGGCCGTTTGTTTGGCCTTGGCGAGGGGCGCAGGGGGCGAGGAGAAGGCCAGGAGAACAGGGGGTTGCAGGAGGACGCTGACGTCAGGGTGACACTGGCCGGGGGCCGAACATTGACCGTGGTACATGGACAAATGCGCAACAAGATATGCTATCAGGCCGCCACAAAGGCCGGCAAAAAGCGAGGTTACCACAAACTACCGACTACACGCGACCATTTCAACTGGCGCCGATTGTGCTGACAATGCCACGCGCCAGGCATTAGAGGGTTAAGAATGGTGGAGTGGAGGGTGAGAGGTAGGATCCAGGCCAACCTCAATAAAGTTATGCTTTGCCATGTAATCTGGCCCTAAATCCCCCTAAAATCCTCACTCAGTTGTGTGTATGGCATACTTTTCGGGGCAATGTGGAAAGCGCTTTGTTTTCCGCGTTTTTCCCTGCACCGGCCGTTGGCATAAGTTGCACTTCATTTGCCGACACACACAAAAAGGAAATGTCTTAGCCTGCCAAGGACAAGGATAAGGATTCGTTCGTGGGCGGTTGCTCTGATTGCCGGGCGGGGATAGCACTGCGAAATGAGTTTTTCCTCTCGCCATTTTCCTGTTTATTTTTGTATGGCCGCCGCGTTCTGTCCTTGCGTATGTTTTGGCATAATTTCCAACACAGTTTTTGTAATTAAATTTGCGCGAGATAAGAAAAGATGCAAATGGGGTGGATGGGCCGGGCAGATCCGCAGTTCCGTGCAACTGCCCTCATAATTGGCCATGTTGAACAGCACCTAATCTTGAATTCCGGCTGGAGTGTGTGTGACACTTGACTGTCAAAAGCTGTGCTACGTGACATTATTAGCAATGCAGTCCTGCCGCAATATCGCCCATCCGTGCGCTCGTCCTTGGCTCCTTGGCGTGCTGCCGGCTACACAGCGTTCCACGGGGCGTATGATTTATGACTATGACAGAACTAATGATGCCACATTCGTTAGATGCCAGGCGTGCGCCCAAGGCGAGAACACATCCAATGACACAGGGTAATCTATTTATTATATATACATATATGGTATATGTTTTTATATAATGTCTCCCTACCAAAATTCAAATCTAATTTCGAGGCATCAAAGGCTATGACGTATTCGCCCCACGCTAAAGATAGCCCAACATTCGGGCAACAAAATCATAAAAGTCGCTTTCACTTGTAAACTTCTACTTTAAGTTCAATCTGGCATAAGAAAACTTTTCCCTTTGTCAAAACATGCCGTAAAACACCCACTCCATGCACTGACTCGTGAATGATTCAATAGCGTATCCACCGGTTCAGTGACGACATCAAACTCATCTACCGGTAAAAATCAGACATTTCCAGTTTGAGGCTAGCACTGAGAGAAAAACAAGTTTCCAGGCTTTTATTGAGGGTTTTTTAGCAAAAATCTTCTGATCTAAAAATAAAAAATCTTTTTTTTTTAAATTTAAATAGATGTCTCTTCAATATTAAATTTTAAAAAATGTGCCCTCATCTGCAAAATATCATTAAAAGTTTAAATATAGCAAGCAAAATATTAAATGAAAATTAAAGAACGCTGGATATCCAATCGTAAATTCAAACTTGTTTTTTAAGTTATGTTAATTAAGTTAAGTTGTCATATATTCCATAGAAAAAAAATCAAAAATATTTCTTTAAGTCTAGAAACATTTTGTTTAAGAATGCGTATCTGCGCTGGCATGTCGCCAAATGTGCGCCACATCCTGCGACGCGCTTTCCATTTGCCTATATTAGTCATGCGGCCCAAAAAAGACATGTGACGCTCGGGATGCCACCCCCTCCAAGGAAACAAGGAAGTCAAGCTTTTACTATGCGGAGACGTCAGGGGATGGCGCTACTTTACAACTACACCGACTTCGAGGGGAGTTTTCCCATCGGTACTCGCACTTTTCCACGCGGTTCGCAGATAGCGGCAAAGCCAAAACAAAAAGCTTTTCATTCATCAAATGTAATCGGGCGATGGGCCAAGTGACGCGTGCAAGTGGAATGGATATATGGCGGGAAAGGGACGCACGCTGGGTAGAGTTTGCGCCATTTGGCAGCTCGTGGAGCTATTTTTCGCCTATTTTGTGGCTGGCTCTTTGCTATTTTCGACATATCTCGCTGGCCAACTCGACGAAGCTTCTATTTCTGTGCACTGGCTTTTAATGTGAGGTTGTTGCTTTTTCCCTTTTTTCACTTTTTGACTTCTTCAATTACGCTTTGGGGTTCATTCATGAAATTTGACAAGCCAACTCAAGTTAACCAAACAAAGACGAATTTGCAGCTTTGTTTCTTTTGTCACTTTAATTGCCTTGGGCTGGTTATTTTTGGATTGCGATTGAGCTCTCGGTGGGGGTTTGAAACAATAAATTTTATGTTATATGGCTTTAAATATATAAGCGATTCTTTAATCACTATGACTCGCTTCAAGCTCATTCAACGCTAAAACTTTAAGCCACTAAGATAATACTATATACTATTAAGAGTCAATTTATATAATTTGTATCTTATTTTTTAATGTAAGGTTTTTAGATATCAACTGAAAATTATTATTATAATTAATTAATTTTCCGAAGTATTTCAACAAAAAATCCAACAATATTTTTCCCAACAATAAAAAAATATTTGTTCTCAAAATATTCTACAAAACGAACTTAAAATAAAACAATTCTAAATATCTCACAATTATCTTCTAAATAAATAAAATATTATTTTATGGTGAAATAAAAATCAACCATAACTCAAAACTCTGAATTCTCCTGCTCCAATTTCCCGCATCACTTTCCCTCTCTGCGAACAGCTGTGAGCTGGTGGCCCCCGCTCCTGAAAGCTTTCGTCAAGTTGGCGAAGCTTTCCCAATGCGATCCACAGCAGCAGGAGCAACATCCTTGAACAAACGCATTGGAGTCCAAGGGGCTTTTCGCGTTAGTACGCGACGTTGACTCCGAGAGAACAGACACGGGGCTGAAAAACGGCTTCAGCAACGGGAAATTCGCTGAAACAGGACCTCTCACACACGCGCACTTACACACACACAATCGCACTCGGCTCTATATACATATATATAAGTGAAGCGCCAAGTGCTAGTGTCCTAGAAATTAAGCACAATACGAGAATAAACCAAATCGAAGGCGATAATGGAAAATTAATTAGGAAGGCCTTTGGCCAAAGGAAAAGTGCAAGTGAAAAGTGCCTGGAAGAAGCAGAAAATCACACACTCACTCACCAGCACACACACGCACACAAAGGAAACGTCATATGCCAGAGGCATTGACAGGAGCTCCCGTGGAAAAGCATTTTGTGTATCCTATTTTGTGTGCCAGCGCCAGGAGAGCATGTCCTTAGCCATAGTGGCCAACAAAAACAAAACCAAGCACATCAATTACACCGTGTAGTTGCCATAATGATAGATTTCAAATATAAATTGAGCAAATTATCGTACAGAACGTGCCCCGCTTCGAAAGTCTAAAAATAATCGCGCGTCGCCAACTTGTCGAGGGCCCGAGGTTCCCCATCATCAACCAAACAGCCAACTGGATGTCGAAGGGTCTAAAGCGCCGCAACTGACTTTAAATTATGCATGCACATTGATTTTCCAACCACGGCCCAGTTGTTGTTGGCTGTCGTTATATCCCCATCATCTATATATCACCAGCCCATCGGCTTTGTTGTCGCATGTTATCAGCGGAACTGGCGTCGTCGACGGCTTTGTTGAATGCGAGTTATCAGCGCAGCAGCAACGGCCCCACAAAAGGTAAGCATCCGCCTGGACCACGCGGCGTATGGGTAATGGGAAAACACTTTATTGATCAAGATACACAGGTCAAATGATGTTAATGAGAGCTCATCATTCTTAGCCAGTCCTAAGAATGAAAAGGCAGCAATCGGAGATAAGCAGGATAAACAGGGATAAGAAGAAAATCTTAAAAATAGGTGTGGTTAACATAAGACAGCTATAGAAAGAGCTAAAGGGTGCCCTTTAGCAATTCATTGACCTGCAAATAAAGCTTTCTTCCACAAGCGAAATATCTCAAGCAGTGAGAAAATTTAAATCAGTGCAATCTTTTGTAAAAAAATCATTACCCAATAGCCATAATGAAACAAGAACAAAAAATATAAATTTGTATAGTTAAATAAAAATTATTCTGTGGCTTATAATTCTCTTTCTGAAAGTTATAATATTAACCTCATAAGATTTATGATGCTCATTCTGCATTTGAGCACATGTATATATATCCCTTGCTTATACTTCGCTCTCTATATGTGTAGCCTCTTTCTCAGTTCCGTCGTTCCTCTTCCCTTTCCTTAATTTCAATCAAAATGTCATAAAATACATTTATAACTCATTTACAGTGCTTATTAACACATACACAAAATGTGCGCCAACTCATTAACGCCCCCAGGACATGAGCTATACGAAGTCTCTAGTCGTAGCCCCATTTGACGCCCCATCCTAATTCTGAATGCTGCGTCATTGTTGGCACTACAACTACTTTTAATCAGATTTCAATTATAATTCCATTTTACTGCACTGATGTCGTTTGGCTCCCACTGCCGGCTGCTGTGGCTCTCTGGAAATGGCCTCAAGCCACCCACATTCATCTGCCTTCGCCCAAGACCCACCGCCCACCTGAAGCCACCCACGGGGTAATTTCCATTTGTGCAACAGCATTTTAATGCAATTTATTGGCGCTGACAATGGCCAGTTCACTGCGCCCAAGGCGTTAAAATTTCCATTCAAAAGTGCCACCGGAAGAACGGTTATAAAATGTCAACAACAATGGCAACCCAAAACAGTGGCCCCACATCCGGTATGCAACTCGCACGTGTCTTTGTGTGCATTTTGCTGACGTTTTTCGAACGATTTTACGACTTGATGTCATGCACTGTAGTCCTCCTCTGTTTTTCCTAAAAATTTCTAACGACATGCAAGAAGGAGTCGCGCTGAAATTGACTTTATGGTTCGCATTCAACCAGGCAATTGGCTTAATTATACAAATTGCTTGGCGGATTATAAATTACACTCCAGTTTGCATAACGAAGGTATTAGGAGGTGCATTTCGCAGAACTCTGTTCAATCCCCCAGAAATAGCTTTTCGTAGAACACTTAAACTGGAAGTCCTTAAGGACCTTACTTTGAGCAATCCAGCTATATGATTATCTAATTAATAAATTCATTACAGACATTTTTAATCAGACAGTATTTTATACTATATTTGTAATCTATTAAACGCGACATATGTAATATAATAATATTTACAACAAATAGCTTATGTCTATATGCTTCAATTATTTTTTTAACGTTGCTAAAACGTTGTACATGTAATCATTATTTTAAAAAGTTATTATCCCCATTTTTTCCATGGGTACGTGATACCACTCCATTGGCCTCTTGGTTCTATAGTAGCCATAACAAGAAAAGCCAAAATTAGCAAGTTCATGATTAAGCGTGGAGGTGCTGGATTTATTAACCTGTTTTCAACAAATGATGCTTATATACTGAGCCTAATTAAATGGAACTAATGTCTGCTATACCATTGAAAATCGCTATTAGTTAATATCGGGCCATGTGAATATCCAAAACTTTTGACTAAAACCTTTTAAGTTTGAAAATTGTATATTAAAACAATTTTTTTTTACATTTTTTAACTTTTTATTGATTTCGGTTTCTTCCGGGAAATTGCTTTAACAGGTTTCAGAATAAGTATATACACTAAGCCAGCTAAAAGATTTCACTGTACGTTCTTGGATGGAGCTACAACACTTTATGCTAGTGAAATCCAGTTTCTGACTTCCTTCTTCTATTTTTATATTTTTCGTAGATGAAGTGTGCCCCTCGACAACAAGTGACAAGTGCTACACAAAGACAGGAGCAACATCAGGAGCAGCGGCAACAATTGCAACAACAGCAGCCACAATGACCAAGCAATTGACGACGGCAACTGCAACGAGTGCGGCATCGGGAATAGGACAGGCGGGTGATTTGGCGCCCACAGTTATATCCCCAACCACAGCCACGACTCTTGAGACGGGATCAAGTGGAGGAGCAGGTGGAACCACATCGCCTGTCAGCGAGACTGCAAAGACTTTGACACAATCCGCAAAACCGACGGCGGAGGAGAAGCCCTCGAGTAGCGATGCCAGTGGCAGATCGGCGGCTCTGGAGCGTGCCTATGTGCACGATGTCTATGAGCACTGCGAGGAGCCCACAGGTCCTGTTCGTCCTCGGATGGCCCACTTCCTCAGCGGCCTCGATCCCGGATCCGTGGTTTGCGACGTGGGCTGCGGCAGCGGGAGGTATCTCACCCAATGCAATCCGGCGATCTGCACCATCGGCGTGGAGCGCTGCTATCGCCTAAGCAAAGTGGCCCACGAAAAGGGCGGCGAGGTATGTTCCAACTCCTTTATCCTTCAGTTAAATTTAGCTCTTTCGCCTAAGCTAAAGCTATTGCATAAAGACTGCTTCTATTTAGAAAACCGCAAGGTGACAATACAAATTTATTGTTTCTTTACAACTTTTGAGTGCCCTATTTCGGTTCATTTGTTAAATGATGGTATAACTTTACAATTTATTGGTAATAAATTGTATAATGCTTGGCAAATGTTTAATCGAAAAAAAATCAATGTTCGGATTAGACACTTGCAACACCTTATAATATCTATGAACAATTGGATGAAATTCAAGGCTATTTTACGATTTAAATAAATTATTGAAGAAAAAAAAGGTTGCTTTCTTTTCGTTTTTTGAAGTTATACAAGCGATGAGTAATAAAAAACAAGAACAATAGATTTCGGCACATCGAAATTGTATACCATTGTATTTATGTGTAGCTATACATTTAGCAAATATAGCTGTTTACTGTATTATTCAGCCATGCCGATGTCGATCAAATCAAGAGGACGCCAACATTTTTGAACGGTTTATTATTTTTATAGTTACACTTCTATTTGTTGCCATTCAATTTTATTTACTATTATTATTTACTCCATGTGCCAATTGGGCCCCATGGATACCTGATGATTCGGGCATCGGTCCCCACAAGTGCCACAAGTAGGAAGCTCGCAATTCCCATATAGAACTTCATGATAAAGCTATGTGGTCGTGCTGACTCCGTTCCTTATATGGAGTTGCTAATTAAATGGAACTAATGAAAATTACACATAAACAAATTGATTTTTTGCTTTTAATATCCATGACTAAAATATGAAAAGACTTATGAGAACATGCCAAAGCAAACTAGAACACCATATAAGTAATGTAAGTAGGGACTTCTTCAAGTTCTACTTTTGTTTTCCTCTGTAAATCTACCTTTGCCTATTCATTAAGTATTATAATGAATCTTTTGTCATGAATTCCTTTTGCTAAGTTAAACTTATGAAAATCACAGGTATAACTTAAAAATATTTTATGGACTTTTCTTGCAAGTTCGTATACCTTTTTGATTAGTTACAATGTTTTAAGAATCATGTCCCTTTTTAAAATTCCCACATGTGTTCATGATTAGCTAAAATTGCGCAAGGAGCTTCGCATGAACTCATCAAGTTTGTGTGAAATTTAATTGCAGCCTGCTAATTGCATGTGTTTGGTGTGGTCGTGTTTCTTGGAGTTCTTTTGGCCATGCAATTGGCCCATTTTCTATTTTCCATTTTCCCCTAACAAGCCGCACAGGGAGCAGCAGATTGAATCGGGGAAAGTGAGAGGGCCGTTAAACATTTGCTAGATTCAAATGCTGGTTGCTCCACTTAAGTTGGCCATTAGCAGCACGCATAAATTATGCTTATCATTGGGAATTATTTGCACATGTTCCGCCTGCCTTTTGCATTGGGAGTTTTTAATGCCTCACAATTGCAATGGTCCACAACGGTGTCGTAAAACGAGTCATTTGGAGAGCCAGCCAACGAGCCAGATCCCATAAACTGCAGATGACTGGCAGCCAAAAAGGATGCATAATCGCCAATTGCATTTAATGCAGTTCGAGTTGCAGAAGCTTTGGCTTACAGTTTCAGAATCCACCACGTTGTAAGCTGCAATATGCCAGATAAAACCGCTAAATTTAAATGTTAATCGACTATAAACACTTTAACTAAAAGTAAATTGCTTGACTGGTAGGAAAAATTAAAACAACATGTAGTCTAATTTTGTTTTTTAACTTATCATTAAAATATTGCCTTTACTTATACTGTAAAATCTAAAATAGTGTAAAAATAAAAGTAAAAGGTGTTTAACTTTTAATGTGAGTTAAAATCTCTGCAAATTGTATTTTACAATGTAAAATAATTTTCGTACTCTTCAAAAAAATTGTGTTCATAATGTGAGCTAAAAAATTGTACAGTTTATAGGGTGAAAGTGCGCGCCTCGAACTGCTGGCACAATTAAGTGATACGCTCGACAATGTCATAATGAACATGAAGAACAGCGCACTTAGTTCTCCCCTCGAACAGTATTCCCTCAACTACGAGCCAACTCTGCTGCATAGTTTTCCTATTTTCTTTTGTCCCGCTGCTGCTGCTGGCAACCCCCGACATTTCCTTTTAACAAGGAACAACAATAAATTGCGATCCCCCCGACTAGCTATACTATATAAAAAAGCGTTATTCAGCGACATGACTGCCTGAGGTATGCAATGCTTTTTCCCATAATCTATTACTAACGCTCCGCGCTTATTTATGGTGCCATTTCCAGGCGGTAGTGTTCCATTTCTCAAGAAGTGGATAATGCCCTTCTCAGACTTTTTACTTTACACGCCGCCGTAATAATCGACAACACGCATTCTTCGCATTTAAATTGCTTTTGCGTGGAATTGACAGCAAGGTGGCAGCAGCAGCTGATGCATTTCGCCCACCCATTATCGTAAGGGGCTTTATTTATTTAAAAACATGCCACATTACCGTGACCGGACAGGAGCTCATTGCCTCCAATTATTCGTCGGTAAGTCCTTGACATTTGGCTTGTCGCTGATTGTCCGCATGTGTTTCTAATCACTTTGCCCTGATAATTTGCATAGCAAAGCGGATTGAATCGGTATTTATTTCTATTTACCTAATGTGTTTAAAATAAACCCGACAGCGAATGCACAAAATGCGCACGTGACATGCAAGCGAATGCAAGTTTTGCTGCGGGCTGGCAAACTTTATGCAAAACCAATTTAACTTGGCCCGGACACAAAGTTGCAACTTTGATTTCTGCAGCTCGTGCATGGTCTGATTTTAAATAATTTTGTAAAGCAATAAAACCGGCAAGTGGAGCAGCCAAACACGAGCACCCAAAAAATCGCACTACCAACGAGACATCCTCGTAAATCTTAAGCCGGCCCAAAAATGGTGCATAAAAATGGCTAACAGAACCGCAGAAACATAAAAAGTGAAACTCAATAATGGCAGGTGCAGAGAGCTGCTTTCTGGGCCAGGTGAAACCTGCAATTTTCTGAGTTTTTTAGCAGGCCTGAGCCTTCGTTCCTTGCCAAAGCGCCATTTAACTAAGCCGCAAAGAGACTGCATAAAGTATGTGTGTATATATTTTCCTTTCAACCCAGAGTTCCGCCTTCAGTTCAGTGCTTTGGCCTTATTTGCGAACAACGCGGCGTATGCGTAACGAGTTTTATTTTCAGTTTGCAATTTTATTATATAATGTGCTTACATTTGTTTTTTTTTTTACTTTGCTTATGCCTTTTTCCAGTCGTTGTATCATAAATTAACCACATTTGTTCTGTTTAGTTTTTCATGTGCCTATTGTGCCAAATGATTACTTTTCACTTTGGGCTTTGGTTGCGCCAGAAAACAGGTTGGCCGATTAGGAGGATCACTTTTATAACAAGTGTAGTTTTAAGTCTGTTGTTTTCCAAAAAAACCTAACGAACGCAAAAGTTTTTGGGCATTTTATTATTTTTGTAGCTAAACCATTGCACATGCCCTTTTTCTGGCATTTATTTGTATTTATTATTATTATTTAATGTGTTTTCCACGTGTCTATTGGGCCCCATGGGTACCTGATTATTTGGGCTTCGGTCCCCACAAGGGCCACAAGTAAAATGCTCACAATTCCCATATAGATCTTCATGATTAAACATGAGGTGCTGAATCCGTTTATTATATAGAGATTCTAATTAAATGAAACTAATGTCAATTACACCAAATTAAATTGATTTTATTATGTAATTGATTTTGTAATTGATATCTACACACACAGAACAATCTGGAAAAAAGGGAAATAAAAGGGAAATAGAAGTTTGATTCCTTTGTCGTTATTTTTGTAGTTATGTGGCTAGGGGTCTAATAAACAAATTTTAGCAAGAAAGGAAAGCTAACTTCGGGCGGAAAGAAGTTGATATACCCTTGCAGAATATTCTGGAAATTATATTCTCCAAAATTACTCATAAAAAATCCTATCTTCCTAACTTAAAAAACACCAAAGTTATAGCATTTTCAATCGTTCAGTTATATGGCAGCTATAGGATATAGTCGGCCGATCCCTATAAAATTTGGTAGGTCGGATTGATTGCCCAAAAATAAAAACCGATAGAAAATTCCAACTTCTCAACTTAACAAACACCAACGTTATGGCATTTACGATCAATCAGTTATATGGCGGATATGGCCGATCCTTATGATGTTTGGTAGGTCGGAAAAAATAAAATAATTTACAGAATATTCTCAAGGGTATTTCAACTTCGGCTCCGCCCGAAGTTAGCTTTCCTTTCTTGTTTTTGTAGGTTTAAAACATTAGGGCTTTTGCGCTGCAAGTTGGCCTTATTAGCGTGCAACGTGGCGAATGCGTAACGAGTTTTACTATCACAATACCAGAAAACCATTGCTATATAACAAATTGCTTACTAAATACTCTTTATGTCGCAATGCTAAAAGAATATTGTACATGCCTTTTTACTGTTTTAGCAGAATAAATCAACAATATTTTTTGTATATTAATATTTTCTCCATATATATACTGGACTCATATTTATTCTTTCAAGTTGGGCTTCGGTTCCAACAAGGGCGACAAGGAAAAAGGCCACAATTCCCAGATACACCTTCATAACGATTCAAGTTGGTGCTGATTCCTCTTAAGTATATTTAGAAAAAAAATGTCTTTATAAACAGCCGCTAATTACATAGAACTAATGGGAATTATTTCATTAAAAATCGCAAATCAAATTGATAAAGTCGGCTTTGTATTAATATCCATATCGAAAATATGCAATAACATATAAATAATATTCCATGCAAACCATATTTTAGTATATAACCACTAACCGCTTGCCTTTACGGTCTTCTAAGGCGCTGCGCTTTGGCCTCATTAGCGTGCAACGTGGCGTATGTGTAACGTGTTTCACTTTCACCTGACACTCTCTGCCTAGAAACCCTGTCAACATAAATTTCAAAGGCGTCATGTGCCCGACCCGCGTGACACTACACACATCGCACACCCACAAAAGCCCCTCATGTGAAAAATGGCATCTGCTATAAATACGATTTGTAAAGCGCACTAGGAAAAACAAGGCAAATAAAGGAAAACTGTCAGCGAGCGCATTCATCGCTTCGTGGACATCGAAAGGAGTAACTGCAGAGGATAAAGTGTAGGTGTGGGTACCAGATGAATGGGTCTGCATTGCCGTGCATTAAGAGTCATGCCCATAAGTAGAAAACAAAAGCTTGCTATCCTAAAATGCATGAGATTCTGTTTGTTTGCTTGCGGCCATTCACGACGAGAAAACAATGCTGCATTTCCTTTCTTTGTGTATGGAATTCCATCCAATCTCTCTTAAAACAGTTTCAAAAACGAATAAGTGAACTATTATTACATAAATGGTTTACAATCATTAAAATACATACAAAATCTCAAATTTAAAAAATTGTAAACCTCTTTATTTCTCATTCAAATACATACAAAATCTTAAATTTAAAAAAAATTGTAAACTTCTTTAATTCTTATATAGAAATTAGGTCCATGTTTTATATCTTATGTTATTAAGGGATATTTATTTTTATAATTTTAAAACATGCAATTTTTCAATTATTAAAAAGTAAATAGTTTTCTGCATTCTGAATGAAATTTTAATCTACCAAGACCAGAATTTCTATGCTCTCATTCAATGCCTATCGAATGCTCAGAGGCCGAGAAACACTTATGTTAATTGATATTTGCTAGGGACTTCGAGCTTGTAATGGTGAGGTCTAAATTTCTCTCAGGTGGGCAGCACCCGAAGCGGAAAACTCTGGGCAAAATGAAAGGCTTGGTGGGTCAAGGATTTTTATTTCTGCAGACAAACACACCCACAATTTGGGAGAGCGTAAATACACAGACATTAGTAGAGAGGGAAGCGGAAACACAAGATTGAAGCAAATAAATTGCCATTTTATCAGAGAGATGTATAAAACATAGTCCTTTCAAATATAAAAATTAGCATTTGTACGGCCCATGTAAATTTGATTCAGCAAAGGACAATTGAGCGCAATTTCCAGGGAAATTCTAAATTTATATCGACTGGGAATTGCATTTCCGTTAACAGCTTGAATCGATATTCAATTTATCCACTGACGAACTCTGCCATTTGTCATCTATATATTGGACGAATAGAATACACCTTTGTTTGGTTAACTCCCTTTATCCCAGACATGGTAATCAACACCATCAGTTCTGGCCTTGACACGAAAATGAATATAAATTGGTTGAATACAAAGACCGTAGTTTTGGCCACATTGTGTTAGGTCAGTTGTGGCCAAGCACACAACTTTCGAACAGGACTTTTACCCCAGTGAACATTTGAATGACAAATAGTCAAAGCTAACTTTCATTCAACCAAGCGAACCGATAACTTTGTTTTTTTCCAGCACGGAAAAGATACTAATTGCAGAATGATGTAGCCAACCGAAAGGGCGAACGGATTATTCAATCAAGCTGCATTGCTTTGATATGGAAATTCGTTTTGTGTAATCCATCCTGAAAGTTGAACATTTTTTGAAGGCGATTGATGGTTCTGTCCAGAGCTTGAAATTGCAACCGCTCTTCTCAGTTGCTACAGCTTCCACTATTTCAATTGCATACTTTTGCGGCCAGGACCCGAGGGAGATTTCTGGCAAAGACTCGATGTCAGCGACAGAGCATTCATGACCCCACAAAGAGACTCCTGCGAGGACTTATCTTTGACACAACTTAATTGGCTTGGTTTCCCCGGGGATTGCAAAAGGTTGGGCTTCCACCTTGGGAAATTATTAACACCGTAAATCAATAAAAATATTTAATAAGAGAAATAACTTTTTCAAAAGCATAATTAAAGGAAAATATGAGAACTTATTCACAATTTGTATTACCATTTCACACGGAAATATTACTCATTAATCACACTTTATTATACAATATACACCCACTTAAATCCATAAAATATTGTAAAACATTGTCTCCTTTTTCAGGTGGCCCTGTGTGACAATCTGGAGCTGCCCTTCCGAGACGACAGTTTCGATGCGGTATTGTCGCTGGCGGTAGTGCACCACTTCGCCACCACAGAGCGACGTGTTCAGGCACTAAGGGAGTTGGCCAGGATCCTTCGGATCGGCGGACGGGTGGTGATTACCGTATGGGCGCTGGAGCAGCGACATCGACGCTTTGAGTCGCAGGACGTGCTGATTCCCTGGCAACCGCCCAAGAACCGTAACTATTCTTACTCGGATGAGGAGGATGATGACAACTTTCAGCCGCCCTACCATGCCTACACCGAGGACTCGACGAACTCCAGTCGATCGGCTGGGGATGGGGATAGCTCCAGTCTGAGTTCGTCCTCGCCGGGGGAGTCCTGCTACAGTTTCGTTCGCCGGGCCATTCAGGTATTAAAGAGTTGAGCTAATTTAGTTAAATACAAACTTAAAAATTACTTTCTTAGAAACTGGCCCGTGGACGTCGACATGCGTGGTTCATGGACTCGTGGTCTTCGAAGGACACCAAGAACGACAGCAGTTTGGACTTTGAGGACGCCAAGGACCTTCCCATCGAGCTGCGTCGCCTTGAGGACTTTGAGGACTTTCCCGACCCACCATTATCGGCTGGTCTCAAATCCCGCAGCTTGGGCAGTATTCTACAGCCCCCACCCCGCCAGATTGTCCGCTCGCGCTCCAGTGTTCCCAGTCTGGGAGGTCCTTTGATTCCCGGCGAATCGAAGGCCAGTGCGGCGGCTCTATTACTCAATGCCCCGGAGGATCAGCAACTTCAGTTGCAACTCCAGCTGAATGGAAGGCATTCACCCACCACCACGGCAAGTGCTGGGAATACCTTAAGCCGAAGGCCAAAGCTCATCAAGCAGAAGCAGTCCTTGTGCGAAGATGACGCCGCCACGCCTCCAGCCCCCGAATCCTTTCAGATGGTGAGTACATTAAATGGATCCAATGGCGGAGTGAGCAGTAGCTTGTACACGAGGAGTGGCTGCTATGCTGGGAATTTCCATCAGCATGCCTCGTCGACAGCCACGCCTCCTTCGGGTGATCCTGTCGGGGGAGGAGCATCGGGAGGAGGATCTGGTGCACCCACCTTTCTGCGCAAACAAAGCTCTCTCAACGAGGACCTGATGGCCTGCAATCGCTTGAGGGAAAAGGAGAGGGTGCGAAAACGCATCCAGAAACAAACCTCCCTGAATGAAGCCTTCCTGTGTAGATCGGCATTATTCTCCAAACGGCTTCAAGTAATCCGCGAGGGCTTCACCACAAAGATCAAAAGCTCCACGGGCAGTCTGGAAAGGGTGACCAAAACGAGCATAAACAAACTGATCCAAAACATAAAGAGTGGACCGCAAGTGCAGCCTAATCCTGCCCAGAATTCCACTCAAACGGACAAGAACGTCACGCTGAATAACAACAATAAGCAGGGAGCGTCGGCGACGGCTCATCAGCACCACCATCATCACCACCACCACCCGGTTCATCATCTGCCCCATTTGATACTGCCTGCATCCACGGCTTCGGGACCCGTTACGTACTGCAGCAGTGTGGAGTGCACCATGGGCAATCTGTGCCACTGCAGCCAGTATCAGCAGGAGTGTCCCGCCTGTGCGGATGGCGGTCAGGGCGACAAGGCCCGGCGGCATTCCCGGGAATCCGGTTCGGACTCCTCCAAGGACAGCAGCCTGCAATCGGACACTAGCATTGAATCCGAGGACAGCTTTGCCTCGGTCATATACATACCCAAGCCGGAGCAGCATCAGCAGCAGTTGAACTACCAGCAGCAGCACCAGAATTCAAACTCCAGTTCGAGCAACTCCTCTTCGAGCAATGGGCAAAGGGCTCAGGGGGGCCCTGTTCGGGACCAGGGTGTGAATGCCAGCTCTCGACTGCCGCCCACCCACTCAGTGCCAACGTCGCCGCTAATCATGCCCTGCCCTCCCACTCCAGCCCATTCTCCGGCTGCCATTCAGGGCACGGTGACCTCTCCGCCGCAAACCACGTCGGCTGTTTCCGCGGCCATGGCCATCCTGACTCCCCCCTCGAAGCCAGCTAGATTTAGTTTTGATGAGGCCCACATCAAGCAGCAAAAAGAGCAGCAAATAGATCTACAAAAGGAGCCAGTCAAGGAGAAAAGGGAGCCGCTAAGGGAGTTACCAAAAGATCCGCTCAAGGAGTCGCCACCTGTACGCAGGATCACCCGCCAGGCCATCAGAGACCTGCCGCCCATTCCCAAATTCCGGAAACAGCAATCCCTGCAGCTGCAACGCCAGAGCTTTCCCATCGTAAGGAGAGCTTCTGGTTCGGGTGTATCGACGTCAGCATCCTCCTCCTCGCTAGCCAGCAAGTTACTCTCCTTGGAGCTTTTCAATCCCGCCACCGACGATTTGGATAGCGATTCCAGTGAACCCTCCTCGCCAGATTCCATAGACAGTGTGATTAGTGCTCCAAGGCTAGCCAAGGTGCCGTCGGGAAGTGACGAAGGAGGAGCGGCCTCCGCGAACTCGAATTCCGCCTCCCAGGACGAAGGTGAACCCAGCTTGGCGCAGCTGATCAGCCTGCAGCAGGAGCAGTACCACAAGGGAGAGCTGCAGATCAATAGCTCTCGATCCCAGGCCGAAGATGATATTATACTGAATGCGGATAGTGCTCCACTTTTGCCCGAAAAGAGAGAGGCTACTCAGAAGCAGGATTGTGCGGAATTCGCGGAGCAGCTGACGGCCCAACTGCAGCGGGAACTGGAAGACAAGAGCAATCGCACCGAATGCCGATATCTGGATGGGATCGGAATAGGAGATCTATCCGAGTTTTTGGGCGGTAGCAAGAAGCGCTCCAATGGCGACCT
The DNA here is from genome assembly GCA_018153365.1 of Drosophila fuyamai. NCBI lineage: Eukaryota > Metazoa > Arthropoda > Insecta > Diptera > Drosophilidae > Drosophila > Drosophila fuyamai. Next base: position 11,120,937 of record JAECXW010000116.1, read on the forward strand.
GAGTGCTTTTCGTGATGAGCTCAGAGAACGTCGTCTGATGCTGGCGAATCTGTCCACGCAACCGAGTCTCCAGCAGTCTCCTGTAAGCTCATCCACCTCATCACTTTCCTCGCAAACCCGTAGCTTCACCATCCAGGAGGAGGATGGTGAGGAAGAGGAGGAGGAGGAGAACGAGTCCAGCTACTCCCTAGGCGTTTACGAGCACTGCAAGATCTCGAAGTTCAGCTACAAACGGAATCGTCACTACCAACTCAATCCGGAGACAGCCTATCTCCTTCAGGACGATGGCGATAGTGATGTGAGGGAGGACGAGGACGACATCATACCCGAGGAGGAGGAGCTGGAGGAACAGGACGAGGATGCGGAGGCAGAGGCCTTAGAAGCCAGAGGCGGGGATCAGCTGGGTGAGGGAATGGCGGATTACGGCCAACGCAGGCGCAACTTGGCCGCCCTTAAGGTTCAACCTCCAGCAACGCAACAACTGCAACCTAAACAGGAGCCAAACCACCCGGCGAACCTCCAACAGAGACCCTCCAATGAATCTTTGGAGCACTCAAACAGTTCCACCAACTCCCTGGACAGCCCCTCGCAGGGAGGAGCCAGTACCCACCACCGCTACTACCATGTGTTCCGCGAGGGCGAGCTGGACGCACTAATCAACCACCATGTGGCCAGTCTGCACATCGTGAGCTCCTACTACGAGCGGGCCAGTTGGTGTGTGGTGGCCGAAAAGGTCCAAGTTTGGACCATCTAAGCACAGTTCTCTTAAAAAGCGGATTCAAGATAAATAAAATAAATATACCAAAGGCATGTGTAGTTAGCCAGAAACTAGGGTTCTTTTTATTTGTTTATATAAAATACAAATTTTTTTTGTTTAAATCGATCTAATTTTAAATTAAATTAAATGCAAGACCACTCTCGATAATTTTTTTAAAAAGTGTGTAAGCTTAAAAAAAAATAATTAAAAACAGCTTAGAAAAAAATTTTGAATTCTTTAATATTTTAAATTGATTAGAAATATATTTCGATTCAGTTAAATGATGAACCCAATGACCCGATTCAATTTGAATCCCTGCTCCAAAATAAAAGACCATTCCTAGTTGTAGTCTCTAATCTGATGCCCCCAAAGGAATTGTTAAATTTAGTCTATTACTCTAGTCGGCTGGTGATTCGGGGACGGGAAGCCCGTCCTCCGATCTAGCACTAATTTATTGTTAGCAGGCCTGCTCAAGGACGCGAACGCAGGATTGCACTGCATTGAAATCCAATTTCAAGAGGAAAAATAGTTATAAGCGAATCGAATGCTAGAACGATAACGAAACAACGCAAGCTTAATACAAATCTTACTAGTTATACGAGCATATTCTATATACAACGAGCATAAGTTTGTATCTTGCGCTATCTTTAAACTAAGTTTCAAGCACTTTAAGCTATCATTTCGAAGCGAATAATCATCAAACGTCCATTTAAACAAAAAAGTTACACCACTTATACACGAGAAAAGATAAAATACGAGATAAACCGCTTAAAATGTAGTAAAAAAAAACTTCATATATACAGTAACAAACGCAGCAGAACTCAAATAACCCTCTAACTAACCAATATCAAAAACTGCATTTAATTTTACGAGAAAACCGTTCATATATCAAAAACACAACAATACACAAAAAGTAATTTAATAAGCAAGCTCTTAAACGATTGTCCAAATATATTTTTCACCTGCTTGATTGCACTATTTAATTTTCCTTTAATTATACAAAGTATCCAACTCACTTCCCAAAAATGGCCAATAAACACAATTGTAATATAAGCCTATGCCTAAATTTAAATTTTTTGTCATCTTAAGAACGGTTATTTGAAAAATAACGCAAATATTTTCAAAAAAAACAAAACTTATATACCTATATGCGACTGTACATGTGTTTTTTAGCTAGCTAAACTAACTTTATACCGTAAAATAATAGAACAATTAAATAATTATTTACTAAAGTTGGAGGCAACATTAAATCACTACAGATAGAATTCGATTTGAACCTACTACTGCTCGAAATGCTGAAACATTATAAATATTAGGTAATCCTGGAAAAAGTATGTATAATTCGCACAGAATTCACCAAACACACACATCCAAAAGAGACACAAGAACCCCGGCTAAGACAGCGGAAAACCATCTGAATTATTCAATATTATTAATTTGTAATGAATTACGAACAACATTAAATAAAATAATATTAATTACCAACCTGTTGTTTATTATTAATATGAATGATCTATAAGCATTGGTAAACTGGTTAAACTACTTTCTTATTGGCTATTTCCAAGTTTTTGAGAATTTGTAGGGAAGTGCCCAAAACTGGACTTCTATACCCTATAACTTTTAATTAATAATAATAATGATCGTATTAGAATAAATATATCTAACATTGATCAATTATTTCCCCCATTTAAAAGTTGGATGTTTCTCGGTGAGTTGATACAATACTGCACTTCCGCAGTCATATTATCAATTCAGACCAGAATTTTTCCAGCCCGGCTGGAAACACATAAGGTTTTCCCGGAACACCCCGGATAAGTCTTTAAAGTTTAAACTGAAACCAAACTGAAGAACCAATTATGGCTTGTCAGCCCATTGGAGTTCGAAAAACCATCGGATATTTCCCTTTGCCGATGATTACATGGTCACCCTATACAAATATCGCACGCAGAGTGGTTGGCCATCTCTAACTAGCGATTGCCCATCTCTACTTAGTTCGCGACTGGACGGAAAAAAATAATATAACTTATAAAAGAGTAAAAAATTGGTAATAATAAATGCTGGAAGTGTCCGCCTGAGGAATACAAAAAAAGGACCGGAGACTACCAACAAAAATGGCATCGAACGCCTTGCCTCTCCTCCAGGCCACCGAAAGAATGGCTTATCTTTTGCCCTCCAAAATCCAGTAAAAAGTCAAAAAATAATTTTGAAAACAGCACAAAATGGCCACACAAAAGCCAGGCGAGTGGGCGAGTGCCCTTTTGGCCCGTTTTGAGGATCAGGCAAGTGTTTTCAACGGTTTTTTCGCAGCTGCCTTTTTCCCAAACGAAAAAATGTACCTGCTGTTCTGCTTCTTGCTTTCCCACACATGTTCACTCTATCTGCTAGTGTGCGTGTCTCACGCACTCCATGTGTGTGTGCTCTCAATCAAATGCGTGGGAGAGCGAGACAGCAACAATAACAAAAATACTGAACAGAACTTATGAATGAAATGAAAATAATCAATCAATTTGAATCCTATTAATTCCTGCAGTTGCCAAATAGGATCGGAGCATACGGCACGCAGGCCAGGATGAGCCAGGACCAACTGGTGGCCTGTCTAATTCACATATCGCGATACCGCTTCTCCTTGGTTATTTCCGGACTTACAAAGATGCTCCAAAGGGTCAATGAGGCGGTGAGTGCTCCAAGAAAACAACATCATTACCTAAAAATATAAACCTATCATATTGCAGGCTCTTCAAAATCGCCATGAGCCGGAGCGCTGCTACTTCGAGTCGCTGGTCATCATACTGACCACCCTGGAGCGCTGCTTGACTAACCAGACCAAGGACACAGCTCGTTTTGAGGAGGCCATGAATGTGAAGCTCCTGCTACGCGAAATCTCCCAGTTCGTGGACGTTCAGAGCGACAATAATCCGAATGCTGCCCAGCTCAAGGCACTGGCATCGAAGGTGCTTTTTGCCTTGTCGCAAAATCACTTTTCGGCGGTGTTCAATCGCATCTCGGCCAGGATTCAGGAGCTGACATCCTGCTCTGAGGAGAACCCGGACTACAACGACATCGAATTGATTCAACATATTGATATGGACATGATTAAGCTTACCAAGCTGCTGCAGGGTGGGTGCACTTACTCATTATTTGACGGAAGGTTATTTAAATGCTTATGTTTTTAGAAACCATCACAAAGTTTCGATCGAAGCGTGCTCCTCCATTGATCTTGCTTTACTCACTAGAGAAGGCCATTTGGAACTGGATTGAGTACCATCCACAGGAGTTCCAGGACTTGCAACGAGGCACCAATAGAGATATATCCACGTAGGACTTAAATCAGAAGTATTAAAAGCAAAATACTAATCATTTGTATCCATTAGCTGCTGGGAACCCCTTATGGACTTTGTGGAGTACTTCAAAACAGAGAACAAGAAGAGCAAGACCTTTGTGTGGCCACTGCAAATGCTCCTGCTTATTCTAAATCCCTCCTGCCTCGAAGCCGTAGTCAACGAACTGCAGCAGTCAGAGAAGGAAAAAGAAAAGGATAAGGAAAAGGTTGCTTCTAAGTCGGCTCAATCCACTTCCCGGGACAAGGACTTTTCGGCCAAGCAGTTCATCGAAAGCATCAAGCGGGGACTGGGCCAGCACTCGCCCTCCAAACAAGTCACCGAATCCTCGGCCATCGCCTGTGTAAAGCTCTGCAAGGCATCTACTTACATAAACAACACCGACTCCAACAATGTGGTCTTTAAACTAGTGCAGTTCTTTATTAACGATCTCAAGGCACTTCTCTTCAATCCGGCCAAGCCCTTTTCCCGCGGCCAGGGCTATAACTTTGCGGATATCGAGCTCATGATTGACTGCTGGGTTTCCTGTTTCCGGATAAATCCCCACAACATCGAGGCACTAAAAGTTTGTCTAAATTTATCGTCGCCCCAAGCTTATCACTTTGTCATTGTTTGCTCCCTGCTAAGGTAAATATTTCGAGTAATCCAATGACTATATCTCATATAACTTAAAAAATATTTTTCAGATTGGCACATATATATGTGGACTTTCGCCTTCAGAACAAAAATCCTTTTCGGATTGTGAACCAACCGAGATTATCCTGGTGGCCACAAACGGATGTAGTTCATTACCGCTCCGCCGAGTTAAGAGCTCTTTTTACGGATACTCTTAACAAAGCCACCCAAGGTTACATAGCACATACCCCACTGCGCTATATAACCTCACTGACGCTCAAGTCAAAGGACACCCAAAAGGGTTTAACCCGGGCTGAAGAGGGTCCTGCACACAAAATGCTACTGCTGCTGCTGGTGCGATTGATCCATGCTGATCCGACGCTTTTGTTGAATGTGAGTTCTTGAATAACTTCATCCCTAAAAACGTTAATATATATTATATCGCAGACTCAAGGAAAAGTGGCCCACGAAGTGCAGAGCTCCACATTGGAGCTGATCAACGGTTTGGTAAGTTTGGTGCATCAAACTACTATGCCAGATGTCGCGCAGGAGGCTATGGAGGCGCTGCTCGCTCTGCACGCCCCAGAAAAAATTGAGGTTTGGAATCCAGAGGCTCCTATCAACACATTCTGGGATGTCAGCTCTCAGGTGTTGTTTTCCATATCGCAAAAGCTAATTCAGCACCAAATAGCCAACTACACGGATGTGTTAAAGTGGCTGCGTGAAATTCTAATCTGCCGGAATACGTTCCTTCAGAGACACAAGGATTACGCCCATGTGGGCAGTCAGATTGCCATTTGCAAACAAGCTCACATCAAGATGGAGGTGGTTTTCTTCATGTACCTGTGGAGCGTCGATTTGGATGCGGTGCTTACTTCGCTGTCCTGTTTCGGATTGCTGTGCGAGGAGGCAGAGATCTGTTGCAGTTCCGATGAGCTGACAGTTGGCTTCATTATGCCGAATTATCACATTTACCAAGAGTTAGCCCAGCTGTCCACATGTTAGTTTTTTAATTACAAATCTTTTGTCTCTATTCAAGAGTAATATTTTTATTTTAGCTGCAACGGACTCCCGCATTTGTTTCTTTGACAACACCCATGGCAATGTGCTGAGTCGACTTACGCTTCAAAAGCGCATCATGACCCTATTGCGGAAGATTGAGCACTGTGTCCATGGTGTGCAACCTGCTTGGGAGGAAACATTTCGGAACTGGGAAGTGTCCAGCAAGGTTTTGCAAACCTACCCCAAATGCAAGGGTGAAGATGGCCAGGCAGAGGTCTTCCATCGTGGCATGGGAAAGCGACGAGCTAGTCACCAGAGCTCAGAGCACGATTTGGAGGAGCAGATTAACGAATGGGCCAATATGACCTGGTTCCTTTTGGCTCTGGGAGGCGTCTGTCTTCACAAACGCAGCAGTAGCCGTCAAATGCTGCTACAGCAATCTCAGAACAATGCATCATTGGGATCTCTAGCTCAAAACTCTCTTTACTCCAGTTCCACAAGTTCTGGACATGGTTCGCTACATCCTAGTACGGTTTCGCTATCCACGCTTCCACCTGCACCTCCACAAGATGTCAGTTATTGCCCAGTAACACAGTAAGATCAACCTTTCAGTTTAATTAAACACTTTATTGAGATATACTTGTTCAACACAGATTTGTTGGACAACTTCTGCGTCTACTAGTCTGCAGCAACGAAAAAATCGGTCTCAATATCCAGAAGAACGTAAAGGAATTGGTGGGCGAGGAAATGTCGACCCAACTGTATCCTATACTCTTCGACCAGGTTAGGGCCATCGTGGAGAAGTTCTTTGACCAGCAGGGACAGGTGAACGTTAATGTAACGGACATCAACACACAGTTTATCGAACACACCATATACATAATGAAATCAATCCTGGATCCAAAGGCAAGTAAAGATCCTAACAACGAGCAGCCTTCGCCGTCGGAGCATTTGGGAGTTACAAGCATCGAAGGGATGATGCTTGGGATCGTACGATATGTTCGACACCTGGACATGACTGTCTATGCCATCCGAATCAAAACAAAACTGTGCCAGCTAGTAGAGGTGATGATGAAGCGCCGCGATGATCTCGCCTTTCGTCAGGAAATGAAATTCCGTAACAAGCTAGTGGAGTACTTGACCGACTGGGTGATGGGTACCTCTCATCAGATTGCGCCGCCCAGTTCGGCGGATGCCGCTATACTCACAAACACTTCCCTCATCTTTCGAGATTTGGATCAAGCCTGCATGGAGGCAGTGGCGGCCCTGCTTCGCGGACTTCCTCTCCAGCCGGAGGAGTCGGATCGAGGCGATTTAATGGACGCAAAAAGTGCGCTTTTCTTAAAGTATTTTACCCTCTTTATGAATCTGCTAAACGACTGCATCGACAGCTCTGAGGCGGAAAAGGAGATGAATAATACTCCCCTCTTGCCTCCACGGCCTCGAATGGCAGCTGGAAAGCTAACTGCTTTAAGGAATGCCACAATCCTTGCCATGTCCAATTTGCTAGGTGCAAACATCGATTCGGGTTTGATGCACTCGATCGATTTGGGCTATAACCCCGATTTGCAAACTCGAGCCGCTTTTATGGAGGTGCTCACACAAATCCTGCAGCAAGGTACCGAATTCGATACCCTTGCTGAAACAGTGCTAGCCGATCGCTTTGAGCAACTGGTCCAATTGGTCACAATGATCAGCGACAAGGGTGAACTGCCCATTGCCATGGCCTTGGCTAATGTGGTAACTACTTCCCAGATGGACGAACTGGCCAGGGTTCTAGTCACTCTGTTCGACGCCAAGCACCTGCTGTCCCCCCTTCTATGGAACATGTTCTATCGCGAGGTGGAGGTCTCCGATTGCATGCAAACGCTTTTCCGTGGAAATTCCTTGGGCAGCAAGATCATGGCTTTCTGCTTCAAGATATATGGAGCTAGTTATCTGCAAATGCTTCTGGAGCCGCTGATTCGACCGCTACTCGATGAGGAAGAGGAGACCTGCTTTGAGGTTGATCCAGCTCGTCTCGATCCCACCGAGGACATCGAGCAGCACAGGAACAATCTAATTGCCCTAACCCAGAAGGTGTTTGATGCCATTATTAACTCGTCCGATCGTTTTCCCCCGCAGCTGCGCTCCATGTGCCATTGCCTGTACCAAGTGTTAAGCAAACGCTTTCCGAATTTGCTGCAGAACAACATTGGTGCAGTGGGTACGGTAATTTTCTTGCGCTTCATCAACCCAGCCATAGGTAAGATCTAAAATAATTTCTTCAATGATAACCCATATTAATCTCCTATTTTTTCAGTTTCCCCACAAGAATTAGGAATCGTTGACAAACAGGTTCACAGCTCAGCTAAACGGGGTCTAATGCTAATGTCAAAAATCCTGCAGAACATTGCCAACCACGTTGAGTTCTCCAAGGAGCAGCATATGCTGTGTTTTAACGATTTCCTGCGCGATCATTTCGAAGCCGGGCGACGGTTCTTTATCCAGATTGCCTCCGATTGCGAGACCGTGGATCAAACATCGCACAGCATGAGCTTTATTTCGGATGCAAATGTTCTGGCCCTTCATCGCTTGCTGTGGACCCACCAGGAGAAGATCGGCGACTATCTTTCAAGTAGTCGGGATCACAAGGCGGTAGGGAGGCGGCCTTTTGACAAAATGGCTACTTTACTGGCCTACTTGGGTCCGCCGGAGCACAAACCTGTAGACTCCCACATGATGTTCAGCTCTTATGCACGCTGGAGCTCCATTGACATGTCATCGACCAATTTCGAGGAGATTATGGTCAAGCACCAGATGCACGAAAAAGAGGAGTTCAAGACCCTTAAGTCAATGAACATATTTTACCAGGCGGGAACTAGCAAATCGGGATATCCTGTATTTTACTACATAGCAAGAAGATACAAGTAAGTAACCAACAACAGAAATAATTGAAATCATACGTTTTTACCCACATTTTGACTTTCTTTCTCTTCAAGGATTGGGGAAACAAACGGGGATCTCTTGATCTACCATGTCATTCTAACACTAAAACCATTCTGCCACTCGCCCTTCGAGGTGGTCATCGATTTTACGCATACCTGCTCGGATAATAGGTTCCGCACCGAGTTCCTGCAAAAGTGGTTCTATGTCCTGCCGACCGTAGCTTACGAAAATGTCCACGCGGTGTATATTTACAACTGCAATTCATGGGTGCGCGAATACACCAAATTTCACGATCGCATCCTGGCACCATTGAAGGGAAACCGCAAGCTTCTGTTCCTGGAATCGCCGAATAAACTCACCGATTTCATCGACGCCGAGCAGCAGAAGTTGCCGGGCGCCACACTTTCGTTAGACGAGGATCTCAAGGTGTTTAGCAATGCGCTGAAACTTAGCCACAAGGACACCAAAGTTGCCATCAAAGTTGGACCCACGGCATTGCAGATTACTTCGGCTGAAAAGACAAAGGTTCTGGCTCATTCGGTGCTCCTAAACGATGTCTACTACGCCTCTGAGATTGAGGAAGTGTGCCTGGTGGACGACAACCAGTTCACCCTGTCCATAACCAACGAAAGTGGTCAATTGAGCTTTATTCACAATGATTGCGATAATATTGTCCAAGCCATTATCCACATCCGGAATCGTTGGGAGCTTAGTCAACCGGATTCTGTGACAGTGCACCAAAAAATACGACCAAAGGATGTGCCGGGAACTCTGCTTAACATGGCGCTGCTTAATCTGGGATCATGTGATCCCAATTTACGGACTGCTGCCTACAATTTGCTATGTGCTTTGACCGCGACCTTTGACCTGAAGATTGAGGGACAGCTCCTCGAAACCCAAGGTCTCTGTATACCCTCCAACAATACCATATTTATTAAGTCTGTGAGCGAGAAGTTAGCCACCAACGAACCTCACTTGACTCTAGAGTTCCTTGAGGAGTCCATTCAAGGGTTCCAGCGCAGCACCATCGAGCTGAAGCATTTGTGCTTGGAGTATATGACGCCATGGTTAAAGAACCTTGTCAAGTTTTGCAAGTCCAACGATGATTCCAAGAAGCTAAAGGTCTCTCAAATTCTGGACAAACTTATCAACTTAACCATTGACCAAAAGGAAATGTATCCCTCAGTGCAGGCTAAGATCTGGGGATCTATTGGACAAATTCCCGAACTCATTGACATGGTTTTGGATAATTTCTTGCATAAATCGATTACATATGGCTTGGGTTCACCTCAGGTAGAGATAATGGCGGACACTGCAGTGGCTCTTGCTTCAGCCAACGTCCAATTGGTGTCCAAGAAGGTCATAACCCGGATGTGCAGGGTCATGGACAAATCGTGCACGAATCCTACTCAGTACCTGGAGCAGCACATGATGTGGGATGACATTGCCATCCTTGGAAGATATCTGCTCATGCTGTCCTTTAACAATTGTTTGGATGTGGCCACATCGGTACCCTACTTATTCCACACCATCACGTTTTTGGTCTGCTCGGGATCGCTGTCGATGCGAGCCTCAACCCACGGCCTGGTGATCAACATTATTCACTCGTTGTGCACCTGCACGAATCCCTCCTTCTCGGAGGAGGCACAGCGTGTTCTCCGACTGTCCCTGGACGAGTTCTCGCTGCCCAAGTTCTATCTGCTCTTTGGCATCAGCAAGGTAAAGTCGGCAGCAGTGACTGCATTCCGGTCAAGTTGCCGACATCCCACAGATAAGTGGCTGGGAAATGAGAGAGTTACTCAACCGTTGCCTGCGGATCGGGAGCGTTTGTCGCTACCATCGCTGGAGGTCATCACGGATGCCCTACTCGAAATAATGGAGGCTTGCATGCGCGATGTTCCCGATTGCGATTGGCTCAACACCTGGACTTCCTTGGCCCGCAGTTTTGCCTTTTGCTACAATCCAGCACTGCAGCCGAGAGCTCTCATAGTTTACGGATGCATCAGCAAAAGTGTTACAGACCACGAAGTAAAGCAGTTGCTGCGCATCCTGGTCAAGGCCTTGGAATCCTTTAACGATCTTATCCTTATCGAAGCATTGGTCATGTGTTTGACCCGCATTCAGCCGTTGCTGCGCCCGGAGTCGCCAATTCATCGGGCTCTCTTCTGGGTGGCCATTTCTGTGCTGCAGCTGGACGAGATTACACTGTACGGTGCCGGTTTGGCCCTCCTCGAGCAGAACCTGCACACGCTCAAGTCACAGGGCTGCTTCGACAAAAAGGAGACCATAGCTGAAGTCATGATGAAGACAAGGGAAAAGCTGGAGTGGCATTTTAAGCAACTGGATCACGCCGTGGGCCTTTCGTTCCGCAGCAATTTTCACTTTGCCCTGGTAGGGCATTTAATCAAGGTAAGTTCTGACTAAATAAGCCGAATTATTATTTATAACTTTTATTATTACAGGGCTTCCGCCATCCTACACCCACAACTGTTTCCCGCACCTCTCGAGTGCTAACCATGCTGCTAGGCATTATTGCTAAGCCGCTTCATCGTGACAAGTTTGAAGTAACCCCCGAAAGTGTGGCCTATTTAACCGCTCTGGTGGCTGTTTCCGAAGAAGTCCGATCTAGGTGTCATGTAAAGCACGCCCTGCCACGCTGGCCTGCTGATCTCAGTGGTAGTGTGGAAAATGGAGAAGCATCCAGTGGAGTTCAAGCCGTTAGTTAAAAAACAAATGGAATTCAAATTATTTAAAATTGATCTGTCAAATATCCCCTCAGATTGGGCTGCCTCTTTCGCGTCGGCAAAAGAGTTGGGATATCCTAGATCAGTCCGCTCTGCAGTTCGCTCGCCAACACAAAGTTCCCACACTTCAGGTGAGCTCTTAAGATCGATTACACCGAGTTGTGTTCTCCACTCGTTCGAAATTCGCTGTGCAAAAGTTGTTATAACCATCTGCTATAGTAACTTTTGGCTATCTATTTGAGTTTATATATTTAAACCTATATAACCTATATATCCCACCTACTGTGTAATATCAACTATCTATCGAGATCAGCCGTTGCATAACTAATAATCGTTCAATGTTTTTTTTTCTTTTCTCTTTTTATGTTTGATTTAAAAATAAAAAAAAAACGTTACATAAAAATCACAATGTATACTCGTTTATACCGTGTTTATGTCATAATCTGCCTGCCGAATCCTACATCTAATTGCTGCTTGTAACTCTCATAAACATCAATATTACTTATGAACTATAAACTGTAACTGCCACTTCTACTACTACTACGCATGAACATTGTTATTTAATTTACGTATGATTTTGTTATCGAAACCGGCTAAAACTGCAACTTCAACAACAACACTGTGACAAAACACAACAACCACCAACATTAAATGAAACTTCCGTAGAACGCGCGAGTTTTGTTTAAAACTCAACGCTCATTCTCGGTGCCGACAACCAAAGATCCGAACAATGCAACCGGCATCGAAGAACGTCAGGTATTGCTCAACAAAAGTTATTTCCTAGCTAACTAACTCTACTACCCCACTAAATCCTATTTATCGAAACTCGTTACTAAATTCCACTAAAAAAAATACCATTGATGTTTCGCTGTAATGTCATTTACAGTAGTTTGTTTACTCTGCATGGCACTGAATGAAGGTAGCCAAAAAGGCATCCAGTTCACATCAAGGCCCACATGCACATTTTTTCGTAGATCTTTCATATTCACTAGTTTCTTTTAAACCATATCTGTGTGTATTTAGATGGCCCATTTTAATGTAAATGTAAATTAACACCTGTAAAATTAATTTAAACAGGAACGCGGGTCGCGTTCTTCAGTGTCCAACGAGTCGAATGTGCTACTAGATCCGGAGGTCTTGCCTGATTTGTCCATACAAGCCCTGGTATTGACTGTTTTGGCCACTTTGGTAAAGTATTCGTCTGATGAGGGCGAAACGCGCGTTTTGTATCAGTATTTGGCTGAAGGATCTGTGGTATTTCCCAAGGTGTTTCCAGTTATGTAAGTATAAAATGTGTAACGTCTTTCAAAAGAGTTTAACAAGTATTTTTTTTTAGCCATTCGCTGCTGGATCAGAAGATTAACAATATTTTGTCAGTGTCCCACGATCAAGTGGTGCTCAACTCTGTGCAGAACATTATACAAAACATGCTGGCCAGCGAAGATCCTTCCCAGCAGCAGCTTCACTTCCTTCAAAGCTGTGGTTTTGGCGGGCTTTGGCGATTTGCTGGACCCTTCACAAAAGTGGGTCCATAAATACATGCTAAACCATATATAGTATTACAATGAAATGTATTTCCAGTACAATATGATGGGTGAATCCTCGGAGTTGTTTGTCAACTGCTTGGAAGCCATGGTTGAGACCTGTTTGCCAGGAGATGAATCCGCGCCGGTGCCACCCTCACCACGTCCTTATAACCTAAGCTCCAGCCTGAGTAGCCTGACTCTAGGCTCCCCCACGGACAAAGGTTAGTATCCAGTAGATTTCGGAAACTTTTGCTCAAACCACAAATGACTTAATGCATTGCTTTAATCTAGAGCGTTTACTTTTCAATAGCAGTCCCATTTAAACTAACACATAGTTGTACAAACAGTATTTACCTAAACTTAACCTTTTCTTTATATCACACCAATTGCGATATATAGCATTCTCATCGGAATCATTAGATTTTTATGACAATTGCCCAGGCAGCGTCAGCAGTCTGCGACGCGCCTCACACAGCAAATCACGCGCCAAACATCGAATTAACGACAGTCCATCACATTGAACGTTCCACAAGTAAAATAAAAAACTATTAAAACATTAACTAAAGGCAAATTAAAAATAGCCACAGAATAACACCATGATTGGAAACAAATATGTATTTTGTAGTTAACTAAGCTATGTCAGATAGAACTATTGTCCAAACACCTACAACGATTTGTCATTTGTGTAATTACGGATAATATGCAAAATGTTAAACACAAAACTAAAACCAAACGAATAACCAGAAAATAATGCACTTAATCGTTTACACATTAGCAAATTGATGTTCGAGATTTGATAATTATATTGATGATATATCGGTACCTTAAAGCATTTACAAAATATTTTCGAAATCATGTGGGTAAATTAAATGCACCTTTTTATAGCGTAGTGTTGTATTGCCATACATATTTATTTTTCAAAATTTAAAAGAAATGGGAAATGTATTTCAAGTAATCTTTATTGTCACAGAGAACCAATATATTTCTATAAATGCATGTCAATAACATTCAAAGTATTCCAAAGTATTAAAATTATAAAACTGTAAACGATTCAGTTTCCATTAGCTCTTAATTTTGCTAAGATAAAAAAAAACAAAAAAAATAAATGCCGATTTTATATAATTTATAATAGCTAATTAATAGCTAATTCATTAATAGCTAATTAAGCTTCACCGCTTTATTGCCCAAATTTTCCTTTCACCCCAAATACTCCTTCCCTCAATATGTTTATGCAACTTTTGTCTTACTTTCAGCTGCATGAATAACAACTACAAACCCGCGCACTAGACGTACCACACTAATCTCAAAAGTAATGCGTTTCCTAAATCTGTTTAAAAAGTGCTTTTAGAGAACGTGAAAACGCCCACAGAATATCGTACAAAATCATAGAATATTTATATATTGGTATACGTATGTATAGATTGTCCAAATGGGATGTCTACAAAATGCGAAGAAAGGAAATGAACGCGTGAATCGATATATGTAAAAAAAAAATGAATGTATATAAGTGTATGTGTAGAAAGGAGCGGATAAGGGATATGGTAACTATAGGAGAAGATATCGAACGAAAATATTTTTAAACGATAAACGATTGTACATTTTAATGTTTGCAATCCGCAACTGCAATTAAACACACCAAGTCCACCAGTTCCTCAGAAGATAACCACGACCAGGCGAAAGAGTTAACCACGAAAGCGAGTAAAGGCATAATCAAACGAAACGAATACAAGAATAACTTAAAGCTTTAAGAAAGCGGCATGTTTCACGTGTCGTTAACATTATTTTGTATTATCAAAGAATCTCCCGCAGCAAATGTATCAGATGGCATTTATTTTGTTTATGCGAATTAATTTTATTTTTTTTAACCAATTTCATCTCTCATTAGTCCTTACTAATTTATTTTATCAGCATATACTTCAAGAAAATTCGAAAACACCAAAAACTAAACGATGATAAGCTTAAAACGACCCAGTCCGCTTTAAATATAATTTAGTTTTAAGCACAAACCAAGATTTTAATCGAAATAGAGTTTATAAGGAAACAGAATCGAACCAAAATAAAACCTTACGAACGTTACACATTTGTACCTCTTATTAAAAAATAAACGCAACAAATTAGTCCGCACACTTACTTTCCAGCACATGGATTTTAATTGTATTTGGCGTTATCTGTATTAAACAGGATTTTTTTTTAGCTAGATGAGCGAAAATGGAACAGGATTCTAAGCATTATTATTAATATAAATGTATATGTGTGTGTTGCTATATGTGTATTAAATATGTATCTTTGTATATTACAGCCTCTTGAAGATATTTATGAAATGTTAATGTCCCAAATTTATCAGTGTACAAGAATATTGAACAAATGAATATACTTTCAATTAAAACATTTAATGAAAATATGCACTTTTGTTTTACTGGGATCCGGATCTATCTGACTGAAAGTTCAAAATTAAAATTTTTCAAACTCTTGCAGAAAACACTTTTAATATGCATTGCCATTTTGAAATAAATAGAATTACTATCTTCTATCTATTATGGCAATCAACTTAGTTTCACTGTTATACTGCCTAATCCGAACCTTTTTTAGTCGCAAAAAAGGAAAGCCTTGCTTTTAATCACCTTCATTGTGCAGTAACATATTATCGTAAGATCTTTGATTACTATTAATTCAAACATATTTCAACTGCCAGCAGATTCAAGAATTTCAAAACCAAACAAACTTAATAGTATGATTCATCATTGTTAGTGTATTACTCTTTTTAAATCTTCTTCCATCCATGAAATTGGCGCAATTTAAAATCTTTGTTTTTGCATATGGCTGTCTTTCTTCAGTCATCCCAAAACCCATATCAAAACATGGCTACGCTGATGATCTCAGAAACCTCCCCCACGAAGAAAAACGCAAATGAAATGTACGAAATCAGTGCCATCAGATGTCAGCGATGTCGTTGGTGCCGTTTTCTGTTTGTTAACTTCTCGATTTCATGGCTGCGATTGCAGCGACCCCTGGTCTTGAACTGGAACTCACCCTCGGGCAGGTGGATTTCGTCAATGGCCCAATCCCAAAACCCAATCTCGCCGAAATGCGCCAAACAAGTGTCACAGCTGACCGAGGCCGAGAAGCCGAGAGCAGGAGTGCGGCACAATCCCAATACTTGTGGGAATGCCTCTAGCAAACTTTCTCACGATGCACATGCACCGGCTGCTTGCCTGGGTGGTGCTATTCCGATTGCCGATCCAGTGGTGGTGGTTGCTGCGGTGGTTGCTCCTGCTGCTCCGTGCCCGTAAGTGTAACGCAATGTCGCGCCAAAGAGGAAATGAGGTCTGTGTGACTGTGCGCCAAAAGGGAAGACCCACACTCCAAGAAAATTCTATACATTTAACAACAGCAAAAGTCATAGGCTTCGATTTCTTAACCCAATGCTGGAAGTCTTCAACACATTAATATTTATTTGGTTTAATACATTAATTTTATTGCATTAAAAATCAAATAGTATATAAATATATAAATTTTATAAATATAATTTTTATTACTTTAAAAGAAATATAAATCTTACCTAAAAATATTATTTTAACTAGAAAAAAACTAAAACTAATCTAACTTGTTTTTTTTAGCAATACATAGTTAAAATACAGGTATAATCAATTTTAAAACCAAAATTCTCCTCATCTTTGAGATAACCTTACAGTTTGGTTCTGTGCAGCTTAAAGTTATAACATACGATGTACAATTATTAAAAATTTTAAGTGTTCTCAAATTTGAGTGGAAGACTATATAGATCTCAAAAACAAAGTCGGGCTTTGAAGTTCCTATTAATCATTCACTTTTCGCTCAGTGTCTCTGTACGCACACAAGCTGAAGCCCACACCCAAGTGCAACAATGCCTTCGAATCGACGAGATTGGCTCTTTGGCTTAAGTGAGGACGGCACGCATGGGGCACGGCTCTCTTTTCTCGAGGGGAATGGGAACCTGGGAGCGGGAAGAGTGGCACGGATGGCTGGCAGGCAGGTCGAGGTCATGTCGATGTCGGGTGTGCGTTTGGTGCGCTGCTGGTGGTAGTGGCTGATGGCTCTGGCTCTCGTCTTTCCTCGTCTCTTCAGCGTGCTACTCATCCCCGACCCTTCTTCTGACTGCTGCGCCGGCGCACGGCAACAGCACGCGGAAGAGAGACGCCCAATGAGAGAGACGCCCAAAGAACGTGTTATTCGGCCCTAGTCAATACACTTAAAATTATTATAAGTTGGTATACGAATATAATTATAAAATGCATGTCGTTTAAGCAATTATATAGTATTATGGTTATTTTTAATTTTTTTACAACGCTAAAAAAGTTTAGTACTTAAAAATCATTGCATACTTCGTCTGAATAAGTAATACACAAATATGGGTGATAAGTAATAAAAAACCATAGTTTTTGTCTTCAGGTCAGAAATGTTTTTCACTTATTTATATTTACAATATTTATTTATTTTGATCATTTTATTTTATTTTGAAAGTTATGTAATTAATGATTAAGAGATAAGAATATAATTTAAATTAATTAAATAATATGATTATTTCAATTAATTTCCAATAAATAAATTAATATTTAAGAAAAATTTGCTTGGGCATTTTCTAAAGTATCAATTCCTTAATTTTTGTCACAAAATGCAATAATTATTTCCTGTGCAATAAGAGAGAGAGCCACATCGGCTTCCGCCCGATCGAAATTTTTTGATGTTGCACACGTGCAGCGCCGAGGGAATCTTGCCACAAGCAGAGAGTGACCCGATTGATGCTTCGTGGTGATCGTCGGCGTGGAGGAGCGTTGTGATCGCAGTGCGTGGTGGCAGTTAGGGGAGGATTTCGATTTCGCAAGTGTACGGCACCGGCAGCTACGACGCTGTGTGGCAGCTACAAAAAGGATCAGCTTACCTTGCGGCAAGATCATTTCTCAAGTGACTACCGTGCAGTGCGGAGCAGCAGCAGCAACATCGCAACTTTATTTACAAACAATTGTTACTAAAATACCATAGTTATACACAATGGCCGTGCAGGGTCAGAGATTTATGACCAAGACTCAGCATTACCGCAAGGTGACCAAACCCCTCCTGGAGCGAAAGAGACGCGCCCGAATGAACCTATATCTGGAAGAGCTTAAGGACCTCATCGTGGACACGATGGATGCGCAGGGCGAGCAGGTCAGCAAGCTGGAGAAGGCGGACATCCTGGAGCTTACCGTCAACTATTTAAAGACACAGCAGCAGCAGCGGCTGGCCAATCCGCAATCCCTGCCAGCCAACCAGGTTAACTTGGATAAATTCCGCGCTGGATACACCCAGGCTGCCTACGAGGTCTCACACATATTCTCTACTGTGCCCGGCTTGGATCTTAAGTTTGGCACCCACCTCATGAAGCAGTTGGGTCACCAGCTCAAGGACATGGAGCAGGAGGAAGATTGCTCCGAAATGGTGGAGGAAGAACCAGTTAATTTATCAGATCAGAAACGCTCCAAGTCCCCCAAAGAAGAGGAAATGCCCAATGGCGAGGATGTCTGGCGTCCGTGGTGAAGAGCATCCTAAAAATACGGAACCAATTAACATTGATAGCTTTACTACTCTGTTTCATTGCGAAACGATCCAAGTTTTCCAAGGTCTAGTGTAAACATTTGCCTCAGAATCGTATTTAATTGGTAGTTTAATTGATAAGATGTGATGTTCCTGTGATAGTTTTTAAGTTCGTATTTTGTATTTGATCTCCCATAGGCTTAATGATTCATGTATTTAACTGATTATAATTTATTTTATAAACTTATCAAAGAGCTTCCCTACCTATCTTCCACTTAGTTTTATAAGGAAATACAATTTTATATGCTTTAAATTCGCATTTTTGCTTTACAACTGTTAGTCTAAGCCATGAAAGCATGAACAATAAAAATAATATAAACTGAAGTTTAAACAGTACAATATTTCTTGGGATGTGAATAGCGACGTGGGCTCTGAAATAGGGAACCCTCCACTAATGCATTCGGTCTGGTTTTCCAATTTGAAATAGTCGTATTGTCCAATGTTTTTTATTGCAGGTAATCGTTTCTTACAGGATTTAATATGCCATTTTAAATATAAATTAATTTACATATTAATATGTACTAATATATATTATATGAAATGAGAAATGATTTAAAGCTCCTTATTAAGGATAAAGATATAAAACTTAATAAGGGAATAGTTTTGCACATATGTATTTCTTTATCTTTGATACTGCCTGGACTATCTTCTATTAAAAATGAAAAAAACATTTTTTGAAAAATGTATTCTAAACATTTTTTAAAAAATGTTTTTCTCATTTTACGAGCTGTAAGGTGTGACAATATTGTAACATAGCCTTATAAAATTAAAAATACAGCAACGGCAAATAATAACTAACTTAGTAAAAATATAAATTATCTTTTTAAAGAACTTTTTCCATATACACTTTACATAAGTAAATGGATTTTCCGAAAAGAATTATTTATTAAATTTATTTAAATCATACTATAGTTAATAAATCAATGTAACAATTTAAATGAAAATAGTAAGTTCTCCGACAAAAGTTAGCAAAAGCAGAATCTATAGAAAAAATATATATATTTTAAGACTTTACTAAATAAAAATCAGCCAAAAATTACATAACTTTCCTAAATTTAACCACTGGAGAAGCTTCTTTTGATGTCACTCTAGTTGAGACCCCACTCGTGTTACAACTCCTTGTCAAGCACCACCAACCATTGATTACAAATGTCCTGGAACGCGAGCAACTTACAGCCGAAAGTGTGTACACCGCGAGCCACACGCGAGCAGCGCTCCAGGATCAGCATCGCCGGCCTTTACACCGGAGATCGGAGGGAGGCGAAGAGGTCCTGCCGGGTCAGGAGGAACGGGGAAGTCGAACACACATTAAGCACACTCGACGCACACGAGCAATGTTCCCACAGGATCATAACAGCCGACCAACAAGTGCAGGATGCCTCAGTCGCTGCCCCTTTCCCTTCCTCTGCTCCTCGCACTCGAACCCGATCCAATTTGGAATGCCAACGGTAAACAGGAAGTCGTCGAGGAATCGCAACGCCTTGTCCTTATCCCTATCCCCATCCCCCGGCGGAGGTCCTCGCTATCGTGGGAACCCCAGAGGACCCCGATGAGATGGCAGTTCATTATCCTTATTCCTTATTCCCCTCACCCCGCCCTGCCATAGTCAAATCATAACACACAAATCTAGAATCGGCAGCTGTTCGCTCTGCAAATTCCCATGCCCATGGCCATGCCCATGCCCATAGCCATGCTCGGCTGCTTTTTGCGGGCAGGTGAGCGAGTCGATGTGAGAAACCGAGCAGGAAAGTATTTCCCACGATCCTGGCAGCGATCCTGCTCCCTGGCTCCGTTGATAAGGGTGCCGGGGCAACAATAAGAAATCGCCCGAACAATAAGGAGCGGTCTCAAGAAGCGGAAGGGTCTGCATCGAGCAACCCTCATGCCAGCACACGAAGCGTGTCGCCGTCCCTTTTGCTCCTCGAATGCCAGCACACACGACGATCCAATCCCTTTGGCCCATTTTGGGGGTTGTTTCTGGCCGGCTATATAAGGCCGGGCACCGAAGGTCTGACAACACACATCGTCTTCGACCGTCAGAGCAGCCACAGCTCAAAGAATTTACACAAAAAATTCAAAAAGAACAGATACCTACAAAATGTCGTCGCTACAAATTTCCGAGATGTCCAAGACCTATCAGTACCGCAAGGTGATGAAGCCCATGCTGGAGAGGAAGCGTCGTGCCAGGATCAACAAGTGCCTCGACGAACTCAAGGATTTGATGGTGGCCACACTGGAGTCCGAGGGCGAGCATGTCACCCGGCTGGAGAAGGCTGACATCCTGGAGCTGACAGTCACTCACTTGCAAAAGATAAAGCAGCAGCGTCAGCACAAGAGAGCTTCCGGAGATGAGAGCTTGACGCCGGCGGAGGGATTCCGTTCCGGCTACATCCATGCCGTGAATGAGGTCTCCCGCTCCCTGTCCCAACTGCCCGGTATGAATGTCAGCCTGGGCACTCAACTGATGACCCACCTGGGTCAGCGCCTCAACCAGATCCAGCCAGCCGAAAAGGAACCCCTGCCCGTGACCGCTCCACTCTCCGTTCAGATTGCCACCCGGGATGCCTACTCCGTGCCCATCTCTCCAGTCTCCAGCTTCGCCGGCAGTCCCAACTCCACTGTCAGCTCGGCCAGCCATTCCCTGCTGACCACCATCGATGTGACCAAAATGGAGGACGACAGCGAGGACGAGGAGAACGTATGGCGTCCCTGGTAGAAGGGACTCACATCTCCCCGAAGAATGAATGAAAGATAGCGAAGGAGAGAACATAGAAAGTAAAAGTCTTCCGAGTCGATGGAATTCCACCATTCCGACTCCCCACCTAGTTTTAAGTAAATACCATACACACACAAAGCTTTAGATGAGGACGCGCAGTTCATGTGATAACTAAACAAATAATAAATTATATATCTAAAATGAAATGATCACGACTTTTTCTGCCACTACTCGGTGACTCAGTTGAAAGCGAGCATGCAAATTGCTGAGACACTCCCATGTCTAAACAGTTCCCAATAAATTGCGGTCTAGAACGGAAATGCTAGCAACTCTGTTTGTCCACTAAAACTATTCGATCGCCCCACGGATGCACACAATCGGCAGACAAAAGAAAGCGAAAACAATGCCAAGGCCGAAACAAGAAAAATTAAGCAGAAGAAGGAGAAAGAAACAGTCCAAAGTCGGGGCTACCGATGGGCAATGGGCTATATGGTCTTGGGTCTTGAACACGTGTGCGGACAATAAGCGAAGGTAACACAAAAAATTAGAGTCTTATCTCAGCGTGTCTAATCGAGTTACGACAATGTCGCTCAGACTTAGAAGAAAATAAATGGGAATAATGCCGGGGTGGGACCCGAAAAGGGATCGAGTCATCATTCATCCCGCATCCATCCTGATTTCGCTTTGTTCTCCTCTTTTTTTTACCGTGATTCTCCTTGGCCACTCGGCTAGAAAATCGTGTGCACAATGGTCAAGGTAAGCTAT
Source organism: Drosophila fuyamai (assembly GCA_018153365.1). Taxonomy (NCBI): domain Eukaryota; kingdom Metazoa; phylum Arthropoda; class Insecta; order Diptera; family Drosophilidae; genus Drosophila; species Drosophila fuyamai. The sequence goes on from JAECXW010000116.1 coordinate 11,142,938, forward strand.
GGGCACATAATTGCTTCGGATCAGGTAAATGAGTGCCTTGCCCTAGGGCAACTTTGAGATGGAGCCCCATCCCGGGACAGGATATCGCTTTTTGTTTCTTTTTTATGGATTCTGCTTTGGGCCTTTTGCGTTTTTTTTGGTTTCTTTTTTTCTTGATTTGGCTGACCCAGCATCATTTAGTTATCTGTGTGCCAAGACCAGTAGCCGATCCCCAGACGCCTCTGTCTTTAAAATCGATGCGAGGGCTCAACGAAGGAATAGTCAACGAGATCGCTATCTCGACTGCCTTGGGACTAGGGATGGTAAAGTGTAATAAATTCAAAGGAACTAAATTTATAGAGATCTTTCAGCTGATTAACAATCTGTTAACTTGTTAAAGCCGAATGTAGATTATCTTTAAAAGATCTCATCCACAACAGTCCCTCTTAAGTGTTTATACTTAATTTTACATTTCCTTTTAATGTTTTTTTGTTTCAGCAATCATTTAGGGAAATTTCGGTTCTGGGTTAAAAACCCATAATAATTTTATACCCAACTGGAATCCTTAAAATGTTTTATGGTATTTAATTAAATATGTGTATATGTTCAATCTTGAAATTGCATTTGCCTTAAATCAATACTGTCAATGAAGAGAATTGGATATTTAAGAGCATGAAGTGCAATTATTTATGAAATACCTTTATTAAGAAAGAGTTATTACATTTAAGGTCCTTTCATATATTGCGTAATCATAGAGCGGGATGTGTGTCAGCGATACAATTACTTCTAAGTACTTTTTTTGATGACAAATTGAAAAGGGGTAAGGAATGTTAAAAAACCATTAGTATTTACAGAATTCGTGACTAAATTAAGTGCGTTGCTCATTTATTTATTTGTAAAATACACTAAACTGAGTTTTTTATTTATATATTCTTGGAAAATACAACAAGGCAACCGTAAAATGTATGCACAAATTTAATTTTAAAAGTGACTAATTTGAACGAATTTGAATAATAATCGAGTCGTTACCGACTATTCACTGGCAATATCTCCAAGGTCATCTTACAGAAAGTTTCAATGTCACTTCCACCCTAGGACAACTTTTTACCCTTGTAGTAAAGGACACCTTGTAAGAGTCATGCAAAATCAGAGCTCATTTTTAAGGCTTTCCCATCCCTAGATGATCCGATCAGGCGACATAACTGTCGAGCTGACAATAAGAGGACCAACACCAACCCGATCGGACCCGGTTACAATGAACAATAAGAAAAATATGGCCACAGGGATATGCAGAGGAATCGCACCCAAAACGCCAAAAGGAAATGCTGGCACAAAAGATACTTAATCTTATAGGTAAACCCGATGAATGATGAACGAATGGCGGCGACGTAACCGAACCCCCGATACAGCAATCCAGCAATCCGGCGATCGAGCTCGAACGCAAGCCCAAGTCATTAAAAACTACAATACACAAACTGCATACGAATCACTCGAAGACCGAGGCCCAAAGAAAGGGTCTCTTTTTTTGGGTAGGGGAAGGGACTGAAGACTGAAGACTGAAGACCGGGGACCGTGGCCAGAAAAAAAAGAAATATCAGAAGCGAAGATCGTGAGAAAATGGTTTGGAACGTGGTTCTCACACGATCGACACACCTGCCCTTTTTATGTGTGTGTGTGTATGTCTGGCTGTAGTGCCAGTGTGTGGGTATTTTTACGAATTCAAGATACAAGACCACTTACGGGCAAGATCACGACCGACTCGAGCTGTGGCTATATGGCTATAGATCGACATGAAAGAGAAAAGCAGCGTGCGGTAAGTGTGTCTCAGTCGAAGGCTCAGCCTCAGCCTCAGCGCTCAGCTTCGACTTTTGTGCATTGGTCAACATTGTAATGACTGTGGACACACGATCGTTAAGAGCGCGCCGTGTGATCTGGTCGAGAAAGGGGTCTGAGGTTTCGAAGGGGTACGACTATAGGTTCGGGCTCGGCGCATGCGTCGCTGTTTTGTTGAACGAACTCAATTTAGTTGGTTTATGACCAAAAAGCGAGAGAGCGAGCGGGATAGCAGAGGAGATCGGTTATGGAGATCGGAGTGGGAGATGGTCGTTGGGTCGTTTGGGGAGTTGGAGATGGAGAGATGGAGCGATGGACGATGGACCGCTGGAGAGGCACCCAACCACACTTATATGGTGTGCTATTGACTCTGTAATATCTTTAATATGGGATGTTGTTACACTACATTGGCACACGCTCTTGCTGCCACTGGACAAGCTGCCCACAGCTTGTGTCTGTATGTGAATGGGAATGGGAATGGGCATGGATGAGGTGGCTGCTGGCGGGACTGGAGACCGAGGCACGAGCTCCATTCCAACCCAATCCCATCCTCCATCCATGGTCGGGCCGGTTTTCCGCCGCCTCTCCTTTATTAAGTGGTGGTCTTGCGCTTACTTTAATATGGCTGCATTAAACTTTAGCGGCATGCGGAGTATTATGACTGAAGTAGGTGGCCGAACCCGCGGTGCTTTCGATGGGGGCCCACCGACTCACAGAGGTCACGTGATGGATGACGTGTGGGCTCTACTGTACCTCCTGTCACAAACCTCGGAATGGGTTTGAAGATCTGGTTTCGCATTTCGGGAAAACAGATGTTTAAAGATCTTTAATGAAATTAATTTTTAAAGAAAACTTATTAATTTTAATATACAGTTACTATAACATGATTATTTAAGGTCAAGCTAGTTTTGCATCAGGGTAAAACGTTGTTTTGTGTTCAGCTCAACAACTAGTAATGTGTACGTGATAATGTTACAATGTTTTGTACATTTTTGCAAAAATTTATAATTTTAAAACTGCAAAAATGTTGTAAAAATTCTGTTTATCAAAGTCAGCATGAAAGTTTATTGTAAAAAAAACTTAGCTCGTTAATTTATCAAATCAGAACACCTATTGGATGACGGCTTTATTACATCTTTATATTATTAAAATAAAGTATATTTCTTTACATCATGGCAATCAATGAAATGTAAATATTCGAAAATAATCTTCAAACGTGTTGATCATCAATGATTATATTAAGCTCTCTGTAATGACGCACTCTTCGACACCAAACGAAATCCAAAATGGACAGGTTTAATGGGAACCCCTTTATATCTGTCTGACGAACTAAGTTATCCAATTAGCCCCCGGCTATGGCCTAGACTTCCCCGCTCTATCACTCGCAGAGTTAAGTGATCGCTTTTCAACTGGTCCATCGCAAAATAGATCACCCAGTTCAGCAGACTACCGTTGAGCCCTATAAATAGCCGTTTTGTACCCCAAAAAAAAATAACACGCACAGAGGGAAGCGCTAAAAAACCCCGTCTCTATGCCAAAGTTACGTGACTAATCACATTTTCTGAAGATTAACAGCAATCAGCGACGGCTTGAACGGTCCCAGACTCAAGACGACCCGGTAAGTAGTCATCATCATAGTTGTCCACCAGACAAAGGCGCTGAATCCGAGGTTCCGTAATCGAACCGCACTCCGAAACCCATACAGAGTTGGAAATTTAAACTTTAAGTGCCGAGACGGTCGCGGTCGCGGGCTTAATTTGCAATGTCTGACCGACGGTCCGCGCATGTGCCAAGCGGTCAAGCGCAGTTAAAGCTGTCAAAGCCTGGAAAAAAAAAAACTGAACACAGAAAACAGAATAAAACAAAACACAATGACCACAATGCTGAGCCATTGACAGCGGAGCCGCGGTTCTCACACTCGGCGGGCCTCATAATAAATGACGTTTCCTAGAACTGACTTTTTGCTTTATTTTATTATTTAATTGCGACAGCGCCGGCGCAAAACTTCCCGCAGATATACTATGTGTACCATACCCCTTTCAAGACCCCGCATACCCCATACCCAATCGGAATTCTCGGGGCATAATGAGGCCAAGCCGGAGAGCCCAGACGATAGTACGAGTGTGGGAAAATATTCACAGACTTCCGGCTGTGGGCTCTGTGATTCGGTTCGCCACGGAGTTTATCTCAAATTCGTTTCTTGTTTTAAGGGGTTTTTATTTTGCGGTTGAACGCCTACTAAAACTTGTTTAGTATGAGTAATCAGAGGAAGCCCTAGTTCTATGAGAAATAAGTAAACGAAGTGGTTCTTAAGTTGGAATTTCATTTATTTTGATTTCAGTTTCAGTTGTAGTAGATGATTTCTTTACATTTCTTCGAGAAACCTCTGCTCTCTATAGCCGGAATTTGAGGCTCTGCTAGAGATTGGGACTTCCGCTGGGCTGCTGGAAAAGGAAATCCTGGTCAGCAGCTGCTGGGCTCCAAAGAAGATAGTGCGGTTTCGATTCCAGCACCTTTTGGAGCGACGATTTGTAGAAGCCTTCCGCTTGAAGGCGATCCAAATGAAGATCAGCTGGAGTCCACTGATCACCAGGGCCGCCACATGGGCCCGGAGGTGGAACTGGCCTCACTGGGCGCCGGGCTGCAGGCACCGCTCTCCAAACTGCCGCACTCCGAGGGTGGTGGCGTGACCATAGCCTGATCCTCCACTGGCGCCTGGAGGGGCACTCCAATGGGCAGCGAGGGCACCACCACTTGCAAATAGTTGAGCCGATGGCCCAGATGACTCATAAGCTGGGTTCCGAGATCCACACTCACTCCGGGAACGGCGGCAAGAGTTTTGGAGACCTCATTGGCGGCATGGACATAACCAGCACGGAAACTCTCGGCAATGCTGAGCTTGGGATCTTGGGCACCCGAAGATCCACTGGAGACACTCGAGAGACGCAGTTGCTTCTGGGCCCGCAGCTTCTTCATGTGCTCCACGGTGAGTTCCAGGATGTCGGCCTTCTCCAGCCGCGTAATGTGTTCGCCCTCCTGCGTCAGGCACTCCACCATTATGTCCTTCAATTCGTCCAGGCACTTATTGATCCTGGCACGACGCTTCCTCTCCAGCATGGGCTTCATCACCTTGCGGTACTGATACGTCTTGGACATCTCCATCTCCAGAACCATTTTTGGTATTAGTTTTTGTTGGGGGGTATTCAAAGTGTATATGTAGGTAGTTAACTCGCGTAATCCACAGTCGTAATGTTCCACTAGATCTCGAGGCAGAGACTCTGTGTGCACGCAACGAAGTCGGAGCTTTGAATGAGTCGGCTGGCTGTGGGATCGGCTTTATATAGCCTCTGCCGCCCGGCCATCTGAACAGTGAGTGCGAGCGGGACACTCATTTTGCCTCGTGCGCGGCCTGCTGCTGTTGCCAGCGGTGGTTTCTGGTGGTTCAGTGGTGCTGGTAGTGGTGGTGGTGGTGGCTTCTGTTTTTTTTTGTATACTTTTCGCTCGGCCTGTATATGTGAGGGCAATAAAATGACTTGAGCTGCGCCTTCCTTCTCTCTCTCCCCCTCCTCCTCTCCTTATGTATGTGTTGTGATTGTTATACCGTGGGAAACTGTTTCGCAGCCGATTTCCACGACGACGATGACGACGGCTGGCCTGACTTCTTCTGATTGTGCATGCTTGGGGTCTTGTACGATCCCTCGTCCGTCTGTTCGTCTTTTCGTCTTGGAAAGACTCGGACAGACGGACCGCCTTTAAGAGGTCTGTGCGACTCGGGATCCCAGATACGATGCGAGGCGAGCACATGCCTTCCATCCATAACAAGATGTTTGCATTTCAATTCATTTGTATGGTCGGCTCGGGGTCCGGTCTTTTGGGTTTCAATTCGGTGCGGTTCGGTTGGGCATGGGTATGGGGTCTGAGGTCTCAAGTCTCAAGTCTTGCCATGTGCCTTCACCCTTTTGCAGTAGCTTATGGCACGCTGATAATTGTGGAATCGTCATCGGGCCAGCGTTTCTTGCTTTTTTGTTAGCGCTTTATGGATCATTGATTGGATCGTGGTAGTCGTGGGTTTCGTGGGACGAGCATTACGCTTTTCGTTTACATGATTATTCTTGATTGTCGGTTGGGGGTTTTGGGTTTGGGTTCGGAGTTGGATTTGGGAGCTGGTAAGCTCGGGGATCTCGGGGATCTGGGGATTTGTGGATCGGGGATCTTGGGTCGTCGCTCGCTACTATTTGTAGACAATTACCATCTAGACAGCGACTGCTGGGAACCGATCGAAATCGGCGTGTGCGCGAAAGTCGGTTACAATCGTTATGGTTGTGGCCAGCACACGCTATAAATGTTATGGCTCGTGGGGTATACACGATATATATTTAGCACATTTGGCATTTATTTTTAGCACTACAGTGTCGTCGTGATTCATCAACATGAGATGCTAGAGTCTCATCCGCCGGCATCTGACACATCTTGGAGCCAAAGCTCAGATTTCACAATACTATATTTAATTAGAAGTGCCGGCGACGATGACGCTCGTTCGTCCATTCAAAATGACACGAGCCCGGCTCATTGGCACACAAATAACAAAAGGCCAGAGACGGCAGCAGCCACAGTGAATAAAAACAAGCTCAAATAAGACAAATTAAGATTGCCCCTCGACGCATTCGAAATGAGCTACAGTTAGCCGAAACAAAACATCAACGGCGATAAACGGGGCAACACTCAATCAGTTAACAACTTATCTAACCGAAACGTTTTGTCCGCTGGACCGGGACAGTTAAACTGTCGATGTCAAAAAGCTGAATGCTCCGGAAATGGCTAATTGGATTTTATGGGTGGGGAGGGTTGCACAGAATCGAGGGGAGAGATAAATGCAGTTGGTTAGGGTGGATTTTCGGTCAAATTTGTAATATCCAGTAATGGTATATTATGATTAATTCCTATTGGATTATAAGAATTATGTTGGTGTAAAAATCTGCTATTAATATTCATTTATTTTCAACAATAAAGTTAGACAGTTCCACAGTAATTCTTTTATAAAACTTTGATTTATAAAAAGTAAAAAAGTTAAATATAATATAAAATTTGTTTATGAACTTACTTGGAAACAATAAGTTCATGCATAATTAATAGGTGTACAAAAAGAGTTAATTTGAAAAACTCCACATCAATTATAATTATGCACTCGAGATATGCAAAGAATATGAAAAAAATATATTTGAACAGAACGATTCTTTTTAAATTTTGATCCAGATTATACCTACAGTTTCCGTTTAATTAATCGGTACTAATTCACTTCGTTGTTATTAAGACCTTTGTTTATTATTGTAAGAACTTGGAAATTAATTAATAATTAGGTTATTGCATACATAATTCAATTTAGATCGAAGCTCTTTTTTTGCAACTAACAATTTTGGAAGTTCTAATTTCCGTGTGACCACTATAATGAATGTTCCTGGTTTAACAACTACTACTACAATCACTGCAGTAATTCGTATCATTAATACCAATTGCAGCAATTAAGTACGAGCACGTGCCCTTAATATAGTAAATCAAGTGTGTTGAAATAATTTCAAACAAAGAAACACAATCTACTGGTTCACAAAAAACGAATTCCCTAAGTATTAAGTTGAATAAAAAGGAAGTGACGCCAGCCATGAATCATAATTAAAATTTCATCAGATTCTGCAATGCTCGATGGGGTGTAGCGCACATGCCCAAGTCGCTTAAGACCAACTCTCTATACACCCAATCATCCGAAGTTATAAACACACACACACACATATATATGTTCGAAGACCTCATTTCTCTCGCTTTATTATTTCTCTTGGTTGCTATTTTTTTTTGCAAACAATTTTATTTTTTTATCGATGGCATACGCACGCGCGAATTTCAGTGCCCCCGCGGAGTCGAGCGATCGCCAAAGGGGCGGAGCGGTACGGGGCGGGGCACGAGAGCGTGCAAAACTCGGAGACGGAGACCCAGAGCAACAACACCAGTGTGTATGGCCATAGCGTGTTGTTGAATTAATTTATATCCAACAGTGCGCTTTCAACTTTATTGCGCCGCGAAAAGCAGCCAGCCAAGTCAGCAGTCGTCGGTCGGTCCCCTCCTCCCCCTGGAAGCCCCTCGAAAACCCCCCTCGAGCCCCCCTAAAACCCCCTTCGAAAACCCCCGCTAACCCACAGATACACCAGCTCACAGATACAACGCACACCAAGGCAACGCCAGACCGTGGGAAACAAACTCGTGCCAGTCGTTTCATTGCTGTCAAATAATATCTTGATGGGGATCAACTTGAAAAGATTGTTTGGGGCTTGGGCCCGAGCTCGGTCCGCTCCGGGTCTCCGTCTCTTTTGCCCTCCTCTGTTGGTTGCCGCTGTTTAGGATGCGGTCGACGCTTTTGTTTTTTTTTATTCAGCTTTTCTCATTTTTTTCGTATTTTTTAGATCTCTTTTTTAATGCTTTACACATTTGTTCGTCATAGCCGAGCGTTGAGTATGTGTGCCTATGTGTGCACTCAAAAAAAATCCATTATAAATCCATCGGGCTGGAGGTCATGGGTTTCTATACCCCAGATTATAAATTGAGTGTATATTTTGAATATCAATTACCAATTGTACTCCTTAAAAATCGATTCGCGTTTGATATATTTGCATAAATAGTATTGCATAAAGCATCTCTAAAATGTTCATCTTAATTTAATAAAATATTTTGCGAAGTAAACGATTTTTATTTTATTAATTGACATTTTCAGATTCCATTACAAAAATTAAATAAAGGCTGGTGTTTTATTTTTGAAGTGAAAATACTTGTATTTCGTCTTTGTAATCCCTATTTGTCATAATTGCTTTGATACCTAATTAAAATGTATTATATTTTAGTTAACTTGTTCTTAAGAATTTAATATTTTGATAAGTGTATTCATACTGCCATTGGTGGTGTATGTAAAGATCCAAAAAGCCAGAAACCAGTTTGCCATCCGCCAAAGCCAGTGGACTCTGCTCTGTGGCTGCTGGGATGCCGACACATACTCCACTCGGAGGAGATCACATAAAAGACCCGGCACACCTCCTACTGGAGCCCCGGCTCCCGCCGGATCCCCCCATTAACCAACAGCTTGTGAATGGCTCCTCCGCCTGCTTTTATGCACTGTTTGTTGTGTATACACGGTCGGGCACTTGGCACGTTGCCCATTATCTCTTGGCAACTCAAACTGGAACCGATGCTGAGGCTGTGGCTCCGGCTCTGGCTGTGGTTGGGGACTTTATTTTTTGTGAAGATTTCGAGTGCATATATCATATTACCACCACCAGCAGGCAGAGATGCATATGCATCATCATTCCCGGCCTCTGCCAAGTGTAAACTGTCAATGGCCCCTTGGCAGGAGGCCCCCAACTAGAGGGAGCCCCCCAAAAGACTCCCACTTTGGATCTGGGATCTGGGATCCAGGCTTCCCACAAAATACTGTCAGCTAGTCTTGGCAGGGGGTGTAATCTGTACGATCCATTAGTGGCACTGATAAAAAAAGAACCATTAAACAGGATCCCCTGGCCAACGACAAGTCATTAAAACGTATCTTCAAGTACGCGTTCGTATCTCGCTTCGCACACACTTTCTCCCTGCGCCTTATCGGGCGATCCCTACCCCTCAAGAAAAAAATGAAACCCTCCCTAACGCTCCACACTTTCAGCACACTTGGGCCGCATGAAAGGGAATTAATTAAAATATCTATACGATTTCTAGCTCATCCCAGGGGAGTGTTTCCAAATTGAAGACAAGTGGCAAGTCCGTATTTTATTGGTGGTGGTTTCGGTGGCGGTGGTGGTAAATGGATGCATCGAGCTCTGTGGGAAAGTTGGAAATCAAAACACCATAACAAGTGATTCGAGATGCCTATACAAATAGAAGATCCAACCCCAAATTCCCTTATTCCCTTTTATATTCGAAACCAGAGCCAGGACGAATAAATGTGTGGGAATGCGTGGGAATGCTCCTGGGGTCCCGAAACCATGAAACGGTCCCGTACCCTGCCTTTATGTTGATTGCCCATTAGGAATACAATTTGCAACTCCTTTTCCATGATGTGATCCCCTTGTTGATCCTGGGCTTCCTTCGGTGTCGTGAGAAATTTTACCAAGGAACACCTGCCCCTTGTCGGTGTGTCCTGGATTGCCAGTGTGTTGGTGATTTTTTCATGCTCCTCTGAGGATTTCTCGGGGCACTTGAATACGTTTCCGAAAATTTTGAGGCCAACGAAAAATTGTTTCCCACACTCGTCGGACAGTTGCAGTTTTTGTAGGGGTTTGTTTCCTTCGCCGATGCACTCTTCTCGTCTCGTCCCGTCCCGTCCCGTCTCTACCTGCTCCTGAAACTTCCCCAGCTCCTGGTGAGCGTCGTATTTCAGGTTCTCCGCCCCGATTATCTCGGTCTCGTCTCGGTTTTTGAGGGCTAGGGTCTCCGCTCTTGTCTCTGTTTGTATTCCCCTCCCTGTCTGCGGTGCGTGTCGTTGGCAGGGGTCCGTTCTCCCTCTCTGTCGCTCGAGCGCACAGGAAATGCATTTTGAGTCGGGACGGCTATAAAAGCCGACCGTTTGCCGGTTTGGAAATCATTCTGACATCGTCAGCCTTTCAAGCAACACGCACTCAAACAAACTATATATTTCAAACCTCCAAAAATGTGCCAACAAGTCGTTGTCGTCGCCAACACCAACAACAAAATGAAGACCAGCTACAGCATCAAGCAGGTCCTGAAGACTCTCTTCAAGAAGCAACAGAAGCAACAGCAGCAGAAGCCTCAGGGCTCTCTGGAATCCCTAGAATCCGTCGACAATCTGCGCAACGCCCAGGTTGAGGAGGCCTACTATGCCGAGATCGATGAGAATGCCGCCAACGAGAAATTGGCTCATTTGGCCAACTCCCAGGAGTTCGAGATTGCTGAGGAGCAGGAGGATGACGAGGAGGACGTCTATGTCCCAGTTCGCTTCGCTCGCACCACCGCCGGCACCTTCTTCTGGACCACCAACCTTCAGCCAGTCGCCAGCGTCGAGCCCGCCATGTGCTACTCCATGCAGTTCCAGGATCGTTGGGCCCAGGCTTAAACACCTCGCCTCACCCTTCAATCTTCAAGCTTTAAGAACACTACAAACATTGTGATAGCACCAGCGGCTTTAACTCACCAACAATCTCGGCGATCCAGCGCTTCCATTAGTAATTAAGATATTGTGATAGAAAAAGAAAGCTTTACAACAAACGTACAAAATACAAAACAAGAAATATCAAAATCAAATTCACTCTTCTTATAATTGGGTTCGGGGTTTTGGGTTCCAGCATAACAAATGTATCTACTTCCAGAGTGTTTTGATTCGTTGGCATTCCATATGAATGAATCGCTTGTTGTCCTACATTAAATATTGTTCTCGAAGTCGACGTGCCAGATAAGAACAACTGCTTGCACAGATATTTTGGGTTATTTTCAGAGTATGATAAAAGAAGGGAAAACACTTGATTTACTTCCCATCAATTTTTTTCTGGGAAGTTTATTGAGTAATAGTTCAGTGTAAAAAGGGAAATGGTAATTAAAATGTAATCTTTAAATTCTGTTTAAAGGGTCAATGTTTATTATTTCACTTATGAACACTCGGATTTGTTTAGAATAATGGATGAAATAATAAGCAAATCTTAAAATATCGGCCATATTGTAGTTATAATATGTCAACAAAGTAGGATGATGTGTATAAGAAAAATAGAAACAGGAATAAGGGAAACAATAATCAGTTTTGCAGCATGACTTATGATTATGATTTATTTAAAATGCGTTTAGCCCTTTTAATATTGTTAAAGAATATGTAGTTTGATGACACTGATTAGTCTTATATGACGTTTGTTTTTCTATATATCAAATCTATTTGTCCAATCTGGTTTGTCCGGACCCCAAGAAACTATTTTATAATTAAGTTAAGTACAATTAAAATAACCCCTAACTGGGTCAGTAAAGATTGGCGCAACTGCAGCACATCCTGCAATAGACAAGCCTACACTCAGCAAGAAAGTCAATTCTTTGGATAGTTCTGTCCCAAAATGGACAACCTTGTGGCCAGCCTTGTCTTGTGGCAATTGTGGCCAGAAGGTGTGATGTGCTCGCACTCTGGAGAGATGGCCGATAGCCAATTTGGCCCAGAGCCAAGTGTTATGGCTATCACCTTGGCTAAGGCCACCATCGCCACCTGTGTACGACCAAATATGGATGTCGTGCGCATAACTTCACGGCAACTCCTGGCAAACAGGCTGGTTGTCGCTTGTCGTACAACTTATTTATGAGCCGGCGAGGGAGTGGAGAAAGGCCAAAAGGCGGGGGGAAAACCCCAAGAACCCGGTGAGATCCAAGATCCCAGAACCCAGAACCGAAGACCAAAAACCACAATTAAAATGCAACATGTAGACGTCAACACCTCGAGACATCGAATCACATGCCAAGGCGTCTCGAGGCGGACGTTGAAATTGGGCATAAAAACAGTTGCCGCAAAAGATAATCGCCTTGGCTAGGGAATCTCAATCCGACGCAGGTCCCTCACACGATTCCCACTCTGTCTGTCCCATTCTATCAATCTCAAACGCATTTCTCCTACACTAAAAATGCAAATTGATGTCGACAGCAGTGAAGGAGCTGGCAAAGAAGTTTGGAAAATGAAAATAAAATAACAACATGAATAACCAGAAATATGGAGAACGATTCGAAAACAATATAGACTCAAATACTCTTTCTTTATTCTTCAAGTTTCGGTGCTACATAACTCAGAAAATTGCAATGAATTCCATAACTAAATAGTTTACAAACGATTAGTTGCCTCGGCTTAAAAATATTATAATCATTAAATACATCTGAACATAACTTTTTATACCCGTTACTCGTAGAGTAAAAGGGTATATTATATTCGTGCAAAAGTATGTAACAGGTAGAAGGAAGCGTTTCCGACCCTATAAAGTATATATATTCTTGTTCAGGATCACTAGCCGAGTCGATATAGCCATGTCCGTCTGTCCGTCTGTCCGTCTGTCCGTCTGTCTGTCCGTCTGTCTGTCTGTCCGTATGAACGCTGAGATCTCGGAAACTATAAAAGCTAGAAGATTGGCATTTTGCATGTAGATTTTAGGAGTTCCTACGCAGCGCAAGTTTGTTTCAAAATGGTGCCACGCCCCCTCTGACGCCCACAAGCCACAAGCTGTGGCTACAGTTTAGATGCTATTATGAAATTTTTTTTTGATATATATTTGTTTCGTCAATACCTATCGATTGGCCAAATAAAAGTTTGCCACGCCCACTCTAACGCCCAAAAACCCATTAAACACTTAAGCCTGGCTAGCGCCTACATTTCCGCCTTTCATGGCGTATACAATAGCGCCATCTAACGGATGAATTTGGAACAGCTGGCCAAGGTGCTCAACAGAGTCAACGTTAATTCTGGATGTTTTCTATTAAAGGAAATTGCGATGGCTTTTATTTGTCAATACCGAACTATATCCCAAGAACTATGCAAATCAAATCCAGTTAGCCAAATTGGTGTTCCCTGGGTACCGATTTTAACATAAAAATCGGGAGCTAATTCGAGGGGCGAAAAACATACAAGAAGGCATATTTATATTAAGTTGTTTAGCTGAGTAACGGGTATCTAATAGTCGAGGCACTCGACTATAGCGTTCTCTCTTGTTTTTATTCTCTACATTAAGACTAGAAAAAAAATGTATTGTTTTACGTAAAACTAATCATAAAATTGGGAACGTTTTTACAATTATAGCAAACCAAAAATCATTTTATATTAAAAAAATTAAACTAACTGAATTTGAGGTGCAGAACCCAGTTAAAAATTCAAACGTTCCATTTTGTTCCGTAGTCGAAGTAGTCGCAATGCCAAGTCACTTGTTAGTTTTTAAATACCCCTTGCGAGTGAATGCAAAAGTTCTGGTAGCGCCGTGACGTAAATTAAGTAGCAATATAAGTTTCTGTTAAATTGCCTTTGACAGCACATAATTAATTTCGTATGCAAAGCGACGCTTGTCTGCACGAAAGAATTGAAAATTGGAAGAAAGAACCGACCGTGGAATGCCGTTGATAATGCTGATGACACTGTTCAAGCCGATGGGCGATGATAGCGTAGAGTAGTATGGGGGACATAGCCTGATGGCTATCTAGATGGGCCGTGCCTCATTTGCATACCTGTGCAGTGAGACAACCTGATCCTGCGTTGTTTTTTATGTTTGGTTTTGGTTTTGGGTCTGGGATTGGGATTGGGATTGGGATCGGGCTGTGGTCGTTCGTAGTCTTCAGCGGTGGGTTTAATGTACGCGTGTGTACCCAATTCTCGATGACCAGCGGAGCGGCCTTCGCGTGCGTGACGAGCATTCACTTAGCGGTCATTGATTGGCCGGGCCTGTTGATTTTGGCCAGGTCTATTCCATGGAGGGCGCCGTCAGCAACAAGTGTGTGAACACCATTAAACGGTGATTAGGCCCGGCCACCACGCTCCATGATCCCTTGGCCACCACCGGGGATTCCCCACCTCCTCTTCCACGGCATCACTTGTGTGCGGCAAATCGAGAGGCCTCAATTACCATTATGCCCCATGGAGATCGGCAGTTGCGATGAGCTGAGCCACAATGTGGGCGGCCAGAATGTTGTAACCGAATTAGATTTAATGTGTGGATCATTTGTCATAACGGTTGAGCGTGGGTGATTTTTATTTTTTGGAAATTTCGTTTGTTAAAAATTGTATAATACCAATCGGAATGGATTGTACAATTAAAGAAAAAATTATACTTTTTGAGTATTGTAAGCAATAAAAACATCCCTTCATTTATTGACAGCGCAAGTGCGTCTTTATAAACATTCCCGCAATTACAGAAAAGCATAAGTCATATCCCAAAAAAAAAGTTACCTCAACTAAGAATTCGGTAAACAAAGTTATCACAAGCACAGCCAAAACAGTATCGTAGACAATATTATCAATATTTTTAGAGAAAACCTTTGTTATACATATGCGACAAACAAGATAGTAGACATGAAAATTGGTGATGCTGTTTTGGAAACGAAATCAAAAAAAATAATGGTACACCTCGGCACACCAAAGTTTTTATACCCTCACAGTTATAGGGAACAATCCCATTTTTAACAAAAATCCAAATGTTCTTAGCAAAATGTGTAGTATAAATTGGTAGTATATAGGTATAGGCTTGCTGTTAACCCCCATTCTAGTTTAATAATAACTTTCTTTTATAATGAAAATTTATTTTTCGTTGCAATATATTGGATTATAAGAAAATATAAAGTGATATAACTGAAAGCAAAATGGTCATCGAATCGGGTCAATATTGGTTATCTGTTTCAGTTAAGTTCTCAGTTGCGGTTTGTCAATGGCGGCAGCGTATCAATGGTTTTATCATGGGTGATGGTAACCTCCACAGTTTTCATGTTGCTCGTGAGGAATTGATTTAGGTTGGTGACATTCCAGGGGGGCATGCGATCGAAGGGATAGCCCATGGACCTGCGATCCGGATAGAGGCGATCGCGGAGTCCACAGTAAGAAGCTGATTTGCTGCAGCCTTTTGCATCTTGCTGATTAACCTTGAGGATAAAAGTCAGCAGTGTAAAAGTTGGGAGAAGTCCGAAGTACTTTATAGAAAAACTTACCCTATCGTTTTCATAGTTGGAAATCATGAGGAACAGATCGAAGGTCATACCATCAACCTTACCCTTGGGCACCAGCATATGGTCGGGCCAGCCGCAGCCGCAGAATAATTCCTTCTGCTCCGCCGGAGAATTCTTTTCTGCACCGCTACTATCCAGATCACGGAAAGTGCGCTCAAACGGAATGGTAACACTTGAATCGATGGATTTCTGCGTACGGGTACTTTCTCCGGGCGGGATTTCAATCTTAAACTTGTCCAACTCTATCATCATTAGGCGCTGGTCCGCCAAGAGCATAGTGCTATTATTATCATCTAACCTGGGCGCCATGAAGATGCGCACATAGCCGAATAGCTTGGCACCACTGGTGTTATTCACATCGAATGTGTATTCGAATGGGTGGTGCTGCAGATGGGTGAATCGAGTGAAGACATTGCCACGCGGCTGGAAGTCCATGCCGCGGGACAAATCCATATCGGTCTCCTTGAAAAATGTGGTCAGTCTGTTCAACTGACCTCTGCTCGTCACGTTGATGTTCAAAACCTCTATGCCCGGAAAGCTCAGGTCTTCCGCCTTATAGGCGGGCAGTGTTTTCTTGTGAGCCTGGAAAATGTCGTCAATGTACGCGTGCCACTTGTAGAATATGGGGTCCCGCATGGCAGTGGATGAATCCCCCATCACGCCCGGAAACTCCAGGTGCTTGTGAGTCGGATCATGGGCGTACGCGATCAGCATATGTCCCATGTTATGTAGGTCACCGTACTGGAAGTTTAGAAAATAACAACATAATAAAGATCAATTTCAAAGTAAAATTAAGTATTGTTTCAAAATTGGCACATTAAAATATCGTATTGTTGTGTCCTGTGACATGGTTCTAACACTTTTTTAACAAAGTTAAAAGTTAGTTTTAAAAAGCAAAACGCTTCATACAAACTAATTTTACTTATTCTTATCAAAAGTTTTACTTATTAAAATGGTTATGCACCGTAAAATGTAGAATTTTATAGCTCAGCATAGTCTCTTACCAGGTTAGAGTTGGGCGACAAAACAGAGGACTCAATAATGTTTCCCAGGATGTCGATACCCTTTACTTCATCTAGGCGAACACTTTCATTGTCATCCTAAAAATAGCAATAAGGTGCCATTAGTCTCCATATTAAGAGGGACGAATGGAGGGCTTACGTTTATAATGAATCCTTGATGGATGGCCTGATAGATGCGACTGCTCCAGCGATTCATGTCAACAATTCCCACTTTCAACTGGTCGACCTTTCGATTAAGATCGGTCAGTTTTACGTTATCAAAGCGCGGAGGAAAGGCGCGACTGGCCACCTGGGAGTCCATCTTGGGGAAGTAGCCCTCTGCAATGGGCTCATTCAGATCGTTAAACGGCTTCACCAGCCCCATGTTGTTACTCAATCGCTCCGCATTGTAACGGGCAATCACCTGCTGGTGCATATAGTAGAAGAGCTCGCCACGGCGATCCTTTTTTACGATACTGTGGTCGGCGCCGGGGGTTATCTCGATGGGATAGATTAAATGCCAGTGCCAGTGGTGTAGGTTGATGCCTATGTCCTCCCGGAAGTACCAAAGGTTGTGCTCAGGCTCCAGATCGGAGCCGGTGTACTTAATGGGGATGACGATGGGCCTACGATCTTCTGTATTCTCCATCACAAACGATTCCTCCCGAATCTTTTGCAGCACCGTTGAGTCCATGAAGCGATCGGGAAAATACTGATAGAAGGATCGCAAATTCAAGTGCTTGGTGTCCGGACGGTGAAGCAGAGCCACCGCAAAGGCGTAATGGAAGAGCACCGGATGCATGCGATCCCTGGCGTACACGGCCACACTTTTTAGGTGGTTCCAGGAATCCAATCTTAAAAAGATGTCGATCAGATAGCCGGCCCTTAGGCGATGCGATTGTATGAACAGCGAAAACGGTTCATTCCGTTTCAGCGACATGGGGAATACCAAATTGGGAATGCTGATCTCCGATACAAAGACTTTACGCTTACCATCCCCGAGCCGCAACTTGACTTTCTGGCACTCTTTGAAGTTGTACTTTTCGGTCAAGTAGGACGGGGGCACTTCGAACAGGGTTCCATCGTCGCCCTTGTCCATGAACACCGGCTCCGTGGGGTGGTCGAACAGCAGGAGGAGGTCCTTCTCGTTTGACATTTTCTTAAGGAAATTAGCTTTTGCAGGTCCTTGAGGTAAGCTCACTGATTGAATGTCACTGGCAGCTTTGGCACTTGACAACTGTGACCATTCATTGGATTGACCTCCTTTTTATACAAAATTTGGGTGTTTAGAAGCTAGCATTATCAGCGAAAACCCATTCGGGAATTCGAGGACCGGAAAACCGCAGAGAAAGCATGCAAAAATAAATGTGGTATTATTAGGGAATGCATTAGATTAAGTGCTTTACAGGAAACTTTAAAGCAGGCATAAAAACAATTGCACAGAAAAAGATATACCAAATATTAATTTATGTAGTTATTTAAAAACTGTAAGCTTAAAGCTATAAACTAACTAACTAACTACTATGGCCTTTTGCCGATTTCATTGGGTTTTAATTGCATTGTTTTAAGATTTATATTAGATTAATAAGGGCTTAACTTAATGAATATTTTAGGTATGTATATTTTTCAATGCTAAGCTTATAGTTAAATGTTATTAAATGTTATTAATAATATTATTCTATGATATTTTTCTATGACATGTTACCAGTTAAAAAAAAAGGAAATTTAGCTCGTGCGACACTTTTGAAAATTACAAAAAAAATTATTACTAAATAATACAATGTCTGCTTATATATAAAAAAAAAAAAACAGCAATATAAAGCCAATTGGGAAAGATTATTTGAGCGGTTTTAAAGTAACTACCTGTCATGGGAAGTATAGTTTTGTGAAAGTTTTATTCAGACAGATTTAAAACGAAAAAATACGTCTACTTAACAAAATTCTGATCAAAATTATAAAACTCTCTATAAGAGTATAATCAGTTAGTCACTCAAACAGTGCTGGCACCTTTTAGAACTTTGTAGGCCACATAGACGAGTTTCTGTTTGGCCCGCTGATAAGAGGCCCGGCGTTATCAGCGCGCTACAACTGATATAGTATCTACTAGTAGCTCTAGAGAGTCGTAAAAATATATAAAAATCAATGAAACTTCAGACAGGCACGGCAATTCAAATCAATAACTACTCCAGAGAGAACGCATTCGTCGGTAAAAACCCAAAAACGTAAAAAGAACAACCACAAAATGATGAGCCAATCTTTGACACTTTGCTGCCTGGTTTTGGTGGCAGCCGTATCGGGAAATACAGTATCCACTAACGATACTGCCTGCCCAACATTTTGTGCCAGCATATACAAGCCAGTGTGCGCAACTGATGGCCAAAACTTTAAGGAGTTTGCCAGTGACTGCAACCTTTTGTCCCACAATTGTCGCCGCGAAAGAAACAGCATGCAGGGTAAGAAAAATTAAATCGAAATTAGCTATGATCTTGATCTTTAAAATTATTTATTTTTATAGCCTATGCAGCCACCGATGCCGCCTGGTGCAGCTCCGAGTTCGTCGAGAATCTGCGCGAAAAGTTGGGCAACTTCAAGCTGGAGGTCCAGGAGTGCTTCAAGCCTTGCTCGATGATCTACCAGCCGGTGTGCATTACCAATGGCAAGTATCGTGCCGAGTTGGCCAACTCCTGTCTGCTGGAGACCTTCAACTGCGCCCTGCAGTTCTCTGGCGCCCAACCCGCTGAGCTCTTCCGCCTTTTGCGCGAGGAGAAATGCTAGACGGTATCGGTCGTTAAGTCGAAACAATGCCCAGGCCCATCTTTTGTTCAAAATAGTCATCCTTTTGTTTTGAACAAAAATATAATCCTACGAATTTATGAGACATGAGTATACGATTTGTTAATTGGGGTGTTCACAGTGGGAGGGAGGCGAAAGTGAAATGCAATTTAGGGCACGAGCATTTGTTGCGATTCGGCATGGTCAGCATTGTAAATGTTTTATTAAGGAGACATCGTTTGAAAAATGTTAAAATTAGTTATAGATGTTTCTATACACCTCCTGAGTTTTAACATATATTTTAAAACTTGAAAAAAATTTATGAAATCAAAAGATTGGATTTTAGTACAAAGAAGTCAAAAATTAATTCACTTTTTACCCTTTGTAACGCAGTGAAGGACACGTTTCCGACCCCATAAAGAATATATGTATTTTTTATCAGGATCAATAGGAGAGTCGATATAGCCATGTCTGCCTGTCCGTCTGTTTCAATACCGTTTGCGAGCTCAGTTTAAAAACTAGCGATCTGAAAATTTTACAGTCGTCCAAAAACAAATCGCCCCGATCGGACATCTATATCCTATAGCTCCCATAAGAATAATCGGATATATCTTGCAAGAATTGGTGATATTTCGCGCAGTATATAAGCTATTGACATGAATTTTTCCAAGTCTTATTTATTTACGCATACCTTAATCAGGGTAAAAGCGCTTGCCGATCGGACGGGTATATCTTATAGTTTCCGTAGGAAAAATCGTTAAAGGCTGCGAAAAAACCCCTTATTTTCTATTTTTATATGACATTTTTGCAGTATAAAAGCTATTGACATGAAACTATGCAAATCTAGTTTATTTATGTATACCTTATTCCTTTCATTACTTTTTCAATTTTAGCAATTTCGGCAAAGTCTACAAGGGTATTAAAACTTCGGCTTGCCGAAGTTTGGTTCCATCCTCGTTAATATTGACATATATTTAATTAAATTAATATTTAAAACTGTTTTTATCTTTAAATGTTATCAGTTTCGCAGTAGTTTCATTTCTCGTTAAACCCCATTTATGGGTCTTTTAACCACAAATGTTGTTTAATTTATATCTGCGGTTATCCGGCCCCAAAAGTTTGCCATTTGTTCTTAATATGTTTTTTTATAGTGGTTGGGACAGGAAGTTCTCCTGCATTGTTTATTGTAGATAGTCATAATTGTAAGTTCCCATTGGGACGTCCCCAATAAAGTATACTCTATATAAATAATATACCGTTCAACTGTTCTTACAACTTTAAAGTAGTATAGGATAAATAGGTCCCAACTCAATGAATTGAGCCACTGAAAGAGTGAAAGAACACAGGATATAAGTGGTCAGGTTAACCTTTGCAATTCTTTTTTGGATAGTCTGGGAGGATCGATGTGACATTCACTGCAAGATGATACCAGTTATGCCCAGCTCCCTCCTCTTTCAGCTTCTTTTGATCAGTTTCTCAACCCGTCTTGGCAGACCGTTCATCTGTCAGGCCTCATTAGGTTCCACTCATAACATTGCTTCCGTTATCCTTTGCTCTGATCTTCGTTCTTCCGTTACACCAGTTCTTTAGGAGATCGGGTTCTGCTCTCAGATCCCCAAAGGTGATAATACAAAATAGGTGTCTTTTCCAATTTCGATTGGGTGCCGCAATGTCCGACAAAGATAAATGATGAAAATTATTGGTTCTTTTTACTTATTCCAAAATTACCTCTAAACTAAATGAATATGTTATGTCTCATCTGACAATCTTTTTTTTCTAACTGCTTACAACAATTCAAATTTTATCCATGACTTCATAAGGTTTAATTACCAAACAAAGCGTTAGGCATTAAACATGTAAAAAAAAGGAAAACCTCTAGACCCTTATCAGGTTCTTCTCCCACACCCCTATCAATAATATAACATTTCCTTTTTTGTTCTTTCCATTTGTATGGTACAAAATTAGTGTTTATATTTTATTTTACATGCAAATTAGTATCACATTAATAACGTAAATATTGCGCAGGGAAATAAATAAATGAAATTACAATAATTAGGGGTATAACCCCCATGAACTTGAGATCTGTTTAGTAATGGGTTGAGGTTTTGTGGGTGGATTAAAACTAACAGAGCGTTCCAGGCAGCTGACTGAAGCTCTGACAGAGCAGGGCATGCAGAAGATCATCATCCACTCGCTCCTGGGTGTTGGCCCAAAAGAAGGTGCCATTATCGGTGCTGATGTACTGGAGGGGCAACTGCAGATCCCAGAGGTTACTGGGCAACTGTGTTGCACTTTGTGAGCTACTACTGTTGATGTTGCTGCTGTTCATGTTGCTGCTGTTCATGTTGCTGCTGTCCAAGTTGCTGCTATGATGTCTGTGCTGGCAGTTGCGTCCATGCTGGCAGGCTCTGCAGCTCTGGGCGCTGACCTTGTCCACGTAAACACTGCTGATTAATGTGGGCGTGTTGGGCGGTTGCATAAGCGACACCTCATCCTCCTCGGGCAGTTGTCGCAGCTCCAATCCATATTTGTGGGTTGACTCTCCGGTCGTTGACTTGGTCTCCTCCTCAAGGAGCAGCTCTAGTTGCTGCTGCTGTTGCTGTGTGTTGTTGAGATCCACATTGTTGGGATGGGCCAAAGTCAGCTGGGCGGTACGACCTTTGCCACCCACTTTCAGCAGGCGTCGGAGCGGCTGCCAAACTTTGCGCATACGCCGTGTGGTCTTTGAGTTCGTGGGTAATGGTGCTGCTGTCATCACTGAAGTGTTGCTGTTGGCATTGGTTGTCATGTTTTTCGTATCCAGATACATGTTGCTGCGGTGCTTCGTTGAGCTTTTTCTTAGCTATCGTTGATATGGTTTATGGACAGCGAGCGTTGCGTGTGCGCACCTCGCGAGAGCTGGTCGTTTACTGATGCTGCTGCGCCGGCGTCGCTCATATTTATATATGAGGCGAAGTTGCTGCGCTGCCGATGGCCAGTCAAGAGTGAAATCGTACGCCGGCTGATCTCACGAGCAGTCTATAGCCCAAGCACCGTACGAAATTTGAGTGCACTCTCACACACAGAAGACACACACACACTCACATATAGAAAACCCAGGGTGAGAGGTGAACCCATTGGAGGAGGGGTTCCAGCCAAGTAAAGGCCTTTTTATGTGCGCGTATTTCCCAAATAAATTCCAACAGGAATCCACAAGCTCCAGTCATCTGTGTGTGTACTTTTCCCATGCACGTACAATCGACAAGGGCCGCTTGATGAGTTTTGGCTGCAGGTAGATGAAGACGACCCTGTTGCACAGTGGGTTCGGGCAATTGGTAATTGTTGTGCGTATCACATTTTCCTAGGAAAGTTCACCTAATTAAAATTAAATTGTATTTTTTTTGTCAAATAAATCAACATGTTTGCATTACAATATTTTTAAAATGTCTTTATTGTATGGTAATTAAATTGTATGTAAATTTAACTGTATATTATCCTGTTTATAAAATTTAAATAGCACCAGATATTAATTATGGTTACTTATGCAATAAAAGCAAGTTTCCAAAATAATTTTGTTCAGAAAATAATTCATTTTCCTTAAATAATTTTAAATGGGTAATCAAAAATATGTATTATTTTCTTCTAAAGAAAATATAACTTGGGAACTTATAATTGTAAATATCTCCTCGGTAAGAATTCAGAGCAGGTTTTTTAAATATGTTTACCCATATAATAATTCTTTCTTTAATCATTTTTTTCAGCCAAATACAGAAATTACCAGTAGTTTCTAACCACAGTGCGCATCGCCTGTTCGTCATTTATGCACGACTGACTTTGTTTTCACATTCACACGGTACCCAGGGCCCGGAGCCCAGTAGTACATGGGTTGTTGTCCGGTCCGTTCTCCAGGGTTCGAGATTTCGGGGGACATGGTAGGGGTGGGGGTATATCTCACCACAGGGCCGTAGTCGAAGGGGCCCGAATAGCACCTGTTCCCTTCTGCGAGCGTGGGACTAAGACGCTGGGCATTTCCGTCCTGGGGAACTGGCAATGGCAAAGGCAAAAGGCGCAGGCGTCGCCGTTGTTCGATGTCGATGTCTTCGAGTGTGGGAAAGGGCTTATAAGAATTTCACTTGGGTTTTCGGCTTTTTTCGGGGCACTATTATTGTTGTTGCTGCTGCTGCTGCTGACGCTGTTATTTCTGTTTCCTTTCGATGTGATTTTTGTTTCGGGCTGAGCAGCTGTTATTGCTACTTGTTGGCCTGTTTGTTGTCATTTATAATCAAGGCTCGCAGAGCCCGGCGCTGATAAGTTCATTTTAAAAGGGACTAGTCGCAACGAGGGGATTATGACATGTTGTGGTTCACACGCTCCGAACTGGGAACGGAAAACGGGATGGGTATAAGTATGGGTATGGCTATGGGCATAGTAATGGTATATGGGGATGGGGATCTAATGAAGCCGTGACCTCATTCAGGCAGCAAGTCCTTGCCGGATCGCAGGTTCCCACACAGCACAACAATCGGTGTTAGCTGCCATAACTAGTTAGGCCAGCTCAGGCTACGAATCGGGTTTTTATTTTTGTATTTTCCTGTGGCCGAAACTCGTGCCAATCGCGTGTGCACCGCACGCTTGCGCACCAGAGATCTCTCGACGCGACTTGACTCTCTTGCCTTTGGCCGCTATTAATCTTGGCTGAAACACCACCACCTCCCCCGCCGACCCGCGCACTTTTGCCCCCAATCAGCGTCTAGGCTTTGAACTGCACGTTTGCCAAATTGAAAGCGACTGACTTGGCAACACAGACACCGGCTGAATCTCCAACTTGGAGCCGACTTCCAAGCCAACTCCGACTGCGATTTCGTTTGCAGTTCCAACAGAGGCCAGCTTGTGCCTGGGCTTGCGCCTTTCGGAGGCAGACTTTGGAAGTCGTTAGGCAGTTTATACTCTTTCCTATAAGGGGGTTACAGGATATACTTCAAAGGTAAGGCATCCAAAAATATTAAATTCACACTGATGAAAATTAAATATTTTAACAAAAAATGTATTAAAAAATTTCTCTACAAGAAATTAAGTTTTCGGTAAAGTATTCATAACACTATACTAATTAATTCTATATTTGGAAGTGTTAATATATTTTTCTCGTTGCATTTGGCATTTATAATGGATATGTAATATTTTCTTTTAATGATTTGATTTCCACCCAAATAAGCGAATTTTAATTGAATTAGGGTTTAATTTAACTTTTTTACTTTTTACTTTTTACTAAAAAGCTAAATGAGTATATAGCTTACAATAAATACATTTTATCATAAGAAAATAATTTCTTTACCATCTTTAAAAAAACAAATATATAAAATATATGAAGAGTATCGGTGATTCGTTGCTCGATGACCCCTCAACACTGTCTTTACCCATCAGCAACTATTTGGCTTTTAAGCTTTTGGTTCACACGACCGACGATGGCAACAAGTTTTGTGCAAAACTATATACACATCGGCCGACACACGGACGGGCATATATGACAAGCAATTAGTGTGCATTGAGGTTAGTCGAAAATGGTTTTGCGGTCTCTCTGTCCATCGAAGTGTGTGTGAGTGATTATTTTGCATATTCGCATTACTCATACGCCACGTGTGCCGGCCAAGTTGAAAGTTGAGGCATCTTGAAAGGCGAACCATCGAAATGCCTTGAGAGGCTTAATTGTTATGGCTCCAGTCAGCAGAAAGCCAAGCGAAGCCAAGTTAAGCCAAACGGCTAACGGAAGTCATGGCCAGAAGACAAACAAACAGAGCGATTCTGCAGCATCATGGGAAATGCTTAGCCAGGCAAAAAGCACGGCCACAAAAAATAACTCCGAGGCGTCCAACCACAAGTGTCATATTGCCTCGATGGTGATAAAGCCAGCCCAACGCCAGCTGCGAATAAAGGGGCATAAAAAGAGGCAACATTTTATACACTCTGTGCTGACCAGTAGCCCTGAGATCAGCGAATTAAAAAATATATTTATGGAGGACGGGCGAAAAAAGAATCTTAGAACGACAACCGGATGTTAAAGTTTATGAAAGTCGTCGAAAGTCGACAAATTCCGAAGGGTTGGTAATCGGACTATGCAAAAACAGTTTTTCGGAACCCCCAATGCGCCGAGATAGCGAAACTGTTACACTTAATCGATACGCTTCAACGAAATATCAACCCAAAGCCATCATAGTGGTTGTACACTGAAAGAAATGCTTAATGATATCAGTTACATTCGTTATTTGTAATGTATATTCAAATAATTGTATAACGTTTAATGAAAGTCATTACTATACACATACATTATTTTATACAATCAGTTTAGGAGCATACTTAATTAAATAAAAGATTTAGTCTGAGACTCAAGTTAATTATGTTATAGTCCCCGATCAAGTTATAACTTATGCGATTAGAAATAAGAGAGAATGAGTAAATGATAAGAATAATGAAATATATCCTACATGTAAATAAATTTTATGTTTTAATAAGTCCATATACAAGTGGAATGTAACTCTAAGAACGCCCAAATTACCTAAATATCGTTACCTTCTAAAAAAGTATTTTTTTAACTCAGTGGCTTGAAATTTCATACTAATATATAATTGTTAAATTATCAGCTTTCTAAGCTTTTGTTGATATGTAGCCCAAATATATCTTCAAATGCTTCAAATGTCGAGAGTAAAGTCCCCAAATGGTACTCCACTTTTTCCCCCGTGCAGTTGTCGCAGTCATCATCATCAGCCAAGCATGCGACATAATTGCGCGAGTTAAGGCAGCCCCTCCCCGTCGATCCCCCTTGCCAGTTCGCCCACTGCCCCCCATCGGCGGCTGACAGTCAACCCGCTTGAAATCAACCAGCAGCAACAGCAACAACATTTCAGCAATCCATCGGATCGCATCACAATCCAGCCATCCGTCCAACGTGTGGGAAACACACGACAAATCTGTTTCCCACGGTCTCGTAAAGTAGGCACTCACATCCACATCCACATCTACACACAGCCATGGGACCCACAGTCACAGTCACATAGGCAGTAGTCGTAGGCTCCCTCGTGTCTCATTGTTGGTGTGAGCGGTACGGAGCAGCGGACTTCGACAGCGAATGGGAGCCGAGCACTGTCATCATTGACAATAAGTATGATATGGGGGGTGAATGGACGGTGGGGAGGAGGGCGGAGCGGTCTGAGAGACACGCGCAGTCGCTGAGAATGAGATCCAATCCGAAAGCCGACTGCCGACTGCTCAGTTTCCCTCTGGCCATACAATCAATTGAAGACGACGCGCGCCAGAGCACCAAAGTTACAGATACAGATACATTTGTATCTGCGGCAAGGCACGCTCTCACTCGCTCCCGTTGCAGGCACCTTGGAACGAAACTATTGGATTTTAATTAATTGTAATATATATAAATAGTAATATCAATAATATTTGTTTATAATATTTTGGTTCACCTTCTAAATTTATAGGGTCTTTAATAAACAAGTTCCAGTACCGAAAAACTACTTGGCCTCTGATTTATTTTTCAAAACATTAAATATTATAATTATAAACATCTTGCCCTTTTTTATTGCATACTTTCTGGAGGTATCTTAAAATAACCAATAAAATATACAATTATTCTCGTGAATAAAAAATGAATATAACATTAATGAACTTGTGGAATTTTAATTAATTAGTTGTTTATTTTATATTTATTTACAACAAAAATTGAGCCATATACATTAAAAAGATTTTTTATATAAATTAATTGCCAAACAATAAGTTACGTTTAATATGTTATCCTTCCGAACCATTCGTTTTCAAAATTAATTAAAAAAGTGACTAGGAAAGTTAATTAAGAGTTGTTTTATATATTTTAAAATTTTTGGTACTGTTGCAAATACCATTATTGTCACTTTGATCTCGATCAACAGGTGTTAAGTTCAACAAGTGTTGAGACTTATAGACTTTATATTGGAGTGTTGGCTTTGAATTTAATAATTTATATTATCTAAATAACATTTTACAATTTTGAAAACCACTAAAACCTCCCAATTTGAACACAATCCTGGGCCCACTGTGCCTCCGCAGTCGGTCCAACCCCCATCGAGGGCCCACAGTAGCCTCTCTTTGTGCCGCTGCCGAGCGAGGCTACCGATCCGCGACCGAAAAGAGCCGAAGTGGAACTCAATCTTGGGCCCGAGTGCCTGGGAGCGTGTGTGCGAGCGATCATGCGGGAGCTTTATGGCTGCGAGAGTGAGATCCCCGGTCCGGGAGAGCCTGGCTGTCATATAAAAGTAGGGCTGGGAACTAGTTTGCCACTCATTTCTCAAAAGTGCCGCCAGTGGAACGCACCGCAACCGGTGGAACGCGCAACGCACGCGCAACAAATTCGTAAAAAATAAAATCCCATATATGAAACCAACCCAAATCAGAAGTGATAATGTGCAGTTAAGAGACTAAAACAGAGCAATCCTTGAAAAACCTTTAAAACAAACAATCGATCATGGTCATGGAGATGTCCAAGACGTATCAGTACCGCAAGGTGATGAAGCCGCTGTTGGAGCGCAAGCGGCGGGCCAGGATCAACAAGTGTTTGGACGACCTCAAGGATTTGATGGTCGAGTGCCTGCAGCAGGAGGGCGAGCATGTCACGCGGCTGGAGAAGGCGGATATTCTGGAGCTGACCGTGGATCATATGAGGAAACTAAAGCAGAGGGGTGGTCTCTCCCTGCAGGGAATGGTTTCGGGTGGTGGTAACAGTCCGCCCACCTCGACGAGCACCGCCCACGTGGAGTCCTTTCGCTCGGGATATGTGCACGCCGCCGATCAGATTACGCAGGTCCTGCTGCAGACCCAGCAAACCGATGAGATTGGTCGCAAGATAATGAAATTCCTATCGACTCGACTAATTGAGCTGCAGACGCAGTTGCTCCAGCAACAACAACAACAACAGCAGCAGCAGCAACAACCGCAATCTTCGGGTCGCCTGGCATTCCCGCTCCTGGGAGGATATGGACAGGCGGCCGCCGCTGCCGCCATTAGTTACAGCTCCTTCCTGACCAGCAAGGACGAACTGATCGATGTGACATCCGTCGATGGCAACGCATTATCCGAAACGGCGTCGGTCAGCTCACAGGAGTCCGGCGCCTCGGAGCCCGTCTGGAGGCCCTGGTAATGGGCCTGACTTTCGATCTTATCCTTAACATTATAATCGCAACCCAAAAAATGGCTATTGACCGTTCTGCAACAAGATCCGTTGTCTTCCAAAGTAATTCATAAACGTACCAAGTTGATTGAGGTCGATTCGCTTATCGATTTTGAGATTGGTTTTAAAATACTTTTAGGCTTAGTTCCCACTATGGTAATTTGTAAATTGATTGTTTAATTTCAACTGTGATATAACTAAAGTACGATGATCAATCAATATCAGTGAATATATTTGAGTGCGCTATTATCCTACTCCAAACGATTCCTAAGTTCATTAGTTCGTTGCGCTCTCTTCATTGTTTAGCCTATATTAAGCTTTAAATAATTTATAAATGTTAATTTATGATTAGTTGAGAACGAGAAATCAAAAATAGACTACATAAATAAAATAAATCAATAAAATTGCAAAAGTAAAAACTTGTATTGTTAAATGGTTGGGGATGGAGTTTTTTTTTCAAATTTCAGAGATCCGACAGAATGTGTATTCCGTACGGAAAGTTTAAAATAAATCTTTAAAATTGCAAAAGCAAACACTTTTTTAATTGGTTGGGGATTTTATTTGTATTTAAGAAATGGCTAAGGATGTGGTCTTTTCATTATTATATTACTATTATTCCCGCAAAACGGCACATACAATATTGTATCTTAACTTTTCGAAATGTACTATTTTGTCTTTAGAAGCGGTTTATTATTTTACCCATTTATGTTATTTTCAAAACAGATTTATAATGAAAATAAATCTGCCATATTACGTAATAATCAAGTGAAACGGTTTCCCATTGACCCAAGCTATCCATTTTGTTTACTGCTCCAATAAATTACCCTTTAATTGCCCTGATGATGCTTCAGCCTTGATGTATGCAATACATTTCCGACTTGGCTCTGATTCATTCACATAAGCAGATCTTCTAATTGGATCCCGTTTTTCACCCGATCTGATCGGCAATCATCAGATCCTCTCTACCTGCCCGAAACTGGTTGGAATTGCAGCCAAAATCAACAGGCCAAACAGCCCCCGACGATCTTCACTACCTGCTGGCAGGTAAATTGATCAACAATAAGAACTAAAAAGGTTCAGGATCGAATCGGATTAGGGTCCGATCGTTTTTCAAATGAGTCATGCCAATTAACAAAGGATTTCGCTCCCTATTTATTTTCTGTGTTGATTTGTAAACGGAAAATTGTTAGAACAAAAGAGTTCAACATTCTTTGTTGTATAAAATGCAACACAATTTTTTCGTAAATCTAACCAACTTAAAGTGTGTGATTATAATTTGGTTGTTCTCAAAAATATGGTAGTTAAATTTGGAATAAAAACAAAGGTAGTTTCTTTTAAATTGTAAATATATTTTGATTTTTTTGTAAATGTTAAGTAAATGTATCACAATTTTTGTAAAGCTCTTCAGTTGAGTTGATCGGCTTGCATGTTAATTTTTGTGGAATGGTGTCAAAAATTAACGGAAGACGTTGATTAAAGCTGGAGATTCCATGGAAGACATAGTTGCTGGATGATGGATGTTGGAAGCTGATTAGGCCTGAACCCAGCGATCCTGGGGGATGGCGATCTCGTTGGAGGTGCTGCAGTAGAGGGGCTCGATGAGGTCGTTATCGGCTGGCAGATCGGAGACGGCGGTCCAGAAGAAGGTGCCATGGGCGGTGCGTACGAAGTGAACTGGGACGGTGGGCAGTTGCTCGAACTCGTAGTCCTCCATCTCGCAGGAGTGGGACAGACGCTCGTTGGCCTCGTTTTCGCAGGACTCCAGAGAGGCGCAAATGGAAGCGGACTCGAGATCGGCGTTGCGGCTGTTCTCAATGGATTCCAGAGACTCCAAGGAGTTGGCCTTGAGGGTGTTCTTAAGGTTTTGCTCCTCCTCGACGCGCTGTTGCTGCTTGAAGATCTTCTGCAGCAGTTTCTTGACGCTGTAAGACAGCTTCTTGTTCGACTTGATGGTCATGGTGTTGGTGTTGCTCTTGTTCTGGCACATGATGATGTGTTTTGAAAAATTTCGTTTGCTGATGTGTAGCTGAGATGTGTACTGTACGAAGCGTTGAGCTCGAATGATGTCTGATCCTCTGGCAGAGCGTCCTTTTATACCCGTCAGGACGTGGAGAAACCCAAAGCCGAGCAGGTCACAAAACACCGAGTGTGGGAAACTACAAGGATACGTGTCCCGAAAAATCCTATACAGTGTGCGGATACCCGGCGAGGCAACAACAAAAACGGCAGGTGTGTTTTTCGAAAAGGGACTGCATCGGCATTAACCTGCGTGCGTCGGAGTGTGACGGCATGTTGTGCCGTACTCCTCGCACCTGTTGGAGGTGCGGGCAATTTTATCCTGCTGCAGGATCGTGAGAAACGAGACTTTCTACCAGTTCCCACAGTCTCGCTTCGAAAGGATCCTTTTTGAAAAGGAGATTCGTTTTTTCCCTTTTTCTGCCGATCACTTTTGGTTTTTATGTGCACTTATCTTATTAAGTAGGCAGTGCGAGCGAGACGGGTATATGATGGAGCCGAGGGGCGGGGGAAATCCCTTTTCCATTTTTCGAACACGTGTGCAGCTCGAGAACGTGGGAGAATATTTTCAATTTTCAACGCTCGAACGGAGGCGAACAATTAATGCCCAAAAACCAGAAGATCGTATAGTTCAATAGGCAAACAATCCAGAGTATTCGGTTGGGTAGGGGGTACCCAGATAAGGGAACGAGGATCCTGAACTGTAGGCATTTAATGCGCTGTAATTTGAAATTTATCAAATTGTATGTGGAGGCGAGGCGTTGCCCAAAAAAAGAGAGATGGGGACGGAGGACAAGGATCGTCGACGAAGGAGTTGCTTTTAATTTCTGTTGCTGATGGCACACAATTAGCAGGGGACCGATTCTTATTATGATGGGTACAAAAAATGTAAGAGAAGGAGGAGCAGGATCACGAGGACATCGTTGGAGGAGCACACGCACAGCGAGCGCCTGTCCTTTTTTTGTGCGGTTCCTTGTTTTTTTTTGTGGATCGTTGATGGCGCGTGAGGCGCTGAAGCCAAGGTTTCCCAGGATTTCTTTCTGTTTTATGTTTTTGAGCTCCCTTTGGGTATATCTGGCGTACTTAATGGATTGTCCCTTGACTTAACCATAAATATTTGGAACCCGGTGTGAGTTGGGACAAATTAACCAGGAATCTTCGGTGAGAATTTGTAGGCTGGCGTTAACAGTTCGTCCTGGATCTCAAATCTATTGAACTGCTGTAGAGGTGATGATGATTATATGGTTGGCTCTGTCAGCTAAGTGGGTGTGGTTCCAAATCTATGAGTTCATTTCAAAGGTGTGGGTAATTGGTAAAGGTATCCTTTGGATTGATTTTTGTATACGCTTTTTAATCGCAGAAATTAGAGTCCCAATTAACGGTTCTATATCAACATAATTTGTTTAAATAAAGGGCAAAGATCATTTTCACTGACTTACAACCACCTTTGTTAGAATGTTATTACTCCTTATACTGTAAAGTTAAACAAAATGTTTTAAATATATTACATAAAGATACTTTTTCTATATAACACTTTTACTCATTTATATTTTAGCGAGGAATAGAGATGCCTGTATCAAAATTAAAAAAAAATAGTTACAATAATGAGTTGTTGTATTAACTCAAAGTTCATAGCAGTAAAGTAAGAAGTATTAATATTTTATTTTTTATTAATGTTAAAACAATAACTATTTATCGACTGATAAAAGTTGTCAATTAAATAAACACTACTTACATTGTATTATGGAAAATTCAATTATTTTGAATTCGTTGTCTTACTAGTTCCCAACGATATCCCATGTTTTTTTTTAATGTTTCCAAAGTCTCGATGAAGTCATTTAAAGAAGACAATAAGCTACTAAAACCAATAGAAAACTGCACCAAATTCGGGATTAAGAGGCAAAACCTTTTCTATAAAGCCTGACCTCTTATTAGGGTACAAAATTTGTTTGATTGAGAGACAGAATATTTCTATAAAATCCCCTGAGTTTTATCTCAACAAGAACTGCCTTCAATCTTTTCAATATCCTTTGCTGGATCAACAGTCCCAAATTATTGAATTACTTCTTGGAAACTGACCTTTATAGCCTTGGACGTTCCAACCAATTCCTAGTATCGCTTTTGGTTGACTCATGCTACCGCATTATTCGGCCTTATTATGCACGGATTGTGTCGATCTAATTGTGTTTTTGGTCCTTTATTTTTTCGGTTGACTCATTGCCCCCAGTTTTCCTTCTGGTGGATATTTTTTGTGTTCGTTATTTTTTCTGCATTTTATTGTGTGCCCACGTGCAGGCCCAAAACAAATAAAAATAGTTAACTATTTGGATGGGAAACCAAAGCCCTGCTGGGGGTCCCAAAAAATTTGGCTGCCCCTGCAGTGGTTTTTTCGGGGGTTTTTGGTGACTACTGTGGTGCCTTTTTTCCTCTTCACTTTTCTATCTTCCAGGGAAATCTTTGGTCGAACACGTGCACTGATTTCTTATCGCAGGCCGATCATTTAAGGTTCCAAAACTGTAGATTAGCCCGGTGCATACAAAGAGGAGAAAGAGGAAAAATAAAAATAAAATCAACCTGACCCTGGCAGTCCATTGTCTCCCAGCCAAGTGTTCAAAGGGGGGTGGGAACGATCGTGTTTGTACACGTGACGACCTCGTTTCGCTCGCAGCAGGGTGTTACGGTCGAAACTGCGACCCCGTCACATCACGTCCCTCGATCCATCCACCTAGCCATCTATCTGAAGACCAACTATTTATCTACCCATTATGCCACAACGTGAGCAACTTGCAAACGTGAAAATTTCACACATGTGCGATCGATTGGCAGCGGGAAAAGCCCACCGATCATTGAGGTCTTCCCTCCCAACGAACTCCGCAGGTCCTGTTACACCGGACAGGACCTTCCACACCCACAGGACCTTCCACACCCTCGCGGACATGAGGATGTGCCAACTGGCCGAATCTGTTACGGTATTTCCGTTTACATATTCCGTGGTCAGCAGCGTGAACATCAAACGAGGCGTGCGAAAAATTCCGTTGAACGTAAAACGATCTGCACTTGAGCTACATCGACGGGATGAGATACAAAGATATAGTCCCACGTGTACAGCACTTAGCGTAACAATAACAAGAAATCGGTAAATATATTCTAAGCCTCAAATCCAACACGAATTTAAAATGTCCTTTAAAAAATATGGAAGAAGAAAGACAGATTTAAGAAAACCTTTTTTAATACCATGGATTTGCGGATAAGAACGTAAATTAGTCAATGATTCAGAAACTTAAAACGTTTTCTTTTTAAGCATTTTTTTTATTTTAATTTGTTATAACTACGCATCTAAAATTTATATTTGCTTTGATCCAATTGAATTATACAAAGTCTTTAGCAGCCCTTAGTCACTTTCTTTGACTCAATATAGAGGGTATTACCCATACTTATTTACGAATATGATCTGGTGGACCTACGTGACGGTTTCTTTGGTTTTGTAATGATAAAATAACACAGACTCTAATCAGTGTGGTGATGCACAACACATGTGGGGTCGTTTGTATCATCGAATTACACAGAGACATTGCACTTGACACGAGACAGCGCGACATCTTTTATATTTGGTTTTTACTTTTTAGTTTACAAATTAGTATGTGCGATGGTGTGTCGCATATGCGGGAGGCGAGTTCCCGGAATCGGGTGGCTATTGTCATTGTTGGTTTAGGATATCATCAGAGCCACAAGGAGTCCCGTTCCTCGATCCCCTCCCATCACTCAGCACGCACGTGCAGGGCACAAAAGGGGTCGTAATTGACGATTTAACTGAATGGTCCCGGAACCTCCCCTGACCAAAAAAAAAAATATAACGATATGTGAGCCCTGTCCAGGGGTTCGAGGAATATGCAGATTCGATAACACCCAGCAACACGTGCAACACCACAGTGTTAAGCTGTTGATCGAGGCGTAGACAGGTCTCGGTTCTTTTCTGTCTCTGCCCCTCGTAGGCGTCACTTGGCCAGGGGTTTGTCTGGTTTTACAACCCGAGGACCTCCTACTTGGACCCGGGGGACTTCAACAGTCCACAGAGGAGGTCCCAGCTGGGGTGTCACGTACCGAACTTGTTTATATCGATCATCAGGTGGGGGAGGGATTGCTTAATGTGTGTCTTTTACACTCAAACAGGGAAATTATTCTAATGAACTGATCTACTAAACGAGGGATAAATGATCTTCAAATTACATACAGGCAAAACAATTGTATTATCAAAATGTACGCAATAAAATAGTAAAATTACACTGATATTGTCACATTATATGCATTCGATATGATTGGATTCGTGTCTTTTACATTCAAACTAGACAATTATTCCAATGAATACTATACGATCGAAAATATCTTCAAATTAATTACAAGAAAAACAATTGCTTTGTTAAAATGTACACTCCAAAATAGTAAATAATGTCGATATGGTTGGACTACAATTACCTTTATTCAATTGTACTTTGAATCTAGTCAAAATCCATGTCCAAAAATATTTAACATAACAATATCAATTTCGAAATAGGTAAACAACAGTGAAATATCAAATTTTTCCAAAATAAAAAGCTAAACCTATTTTTATAAAATTAAATATACTAAAACCTCTTGTTAATAAGATGTTCATAAGGTCAGATCGTTAGTTTTTAATTAAATAATTATGTATTCCTATTGAAATATCCATGGATGGTTGCTATTGTCGTCAACATAATATGGCTTTTAATTTTATATTTAAGTGGTGCTACCTGCTACCTACACCCTTTATTTGTGTGGTAGTTTATTATTATTTGTACCTTTCGTATGTGTTAAGCCGCA
Source organism: Drosophila fuyamai (assembly GCA_018153365.1). Classification (NCBI taxonomy): domain Eukaryota; kingdom Metazoa; phylum Arthropoda; class Insecta; order Diptera; family Drosophilidae; genus Drosophila; species Drosophila fuyamai. Next base: position 11,178,263 of record JAECXW010000116.1, read on the forward strand.
ATACAAAAACCAAACAATAATAAAACTGTAGGAAATCAAATTCAAGATAATGTTTCTCTTGTGGTGTTCAACGAAAATCTTTAAAGATTTTGTTTACAAATGTGAAATAATATATATTATATTATGTTACAAATAAAAAAGTCAGAATATTAGGTTTTATGTTTTTTCTTTTATTACTATTAAAGCTGTTGTTGTTTTCTTTTACAGACTAAATCTTAATAAACTATTAAAGCTTGAGATTTGCTTATAATCTAGATAAAGCTGTTATCACAGTGTTAACGATTCAATTGGAAGACATGATTCGTTGTAGCAGGATTTGCTGATGGAAGACAGGATTCGATGTCGCGGCTGATGATGATTTTGTATGACGAATTACCAGGGACGCCACATGGTATCTTGGGCTGGCTTGGGGCTGGCGGCAGATTCAGAATCCTCGGCATCGCTGTGATATCCCGAGGAGGCGGGGCTGAGTGGGCGTTGGGCGGTGATCTGGGTTGTGGGTTGAGCCTGATCGGCCTGCAGCATGCGCTGGAACTCCACCCCCAAATGTGTCATCACCGTCTTGCCCACATCAACACTCATGGCCGGAGTGCAGGCCATCACACGGGAGATTTCGCTGACGGCGTTCATGTAGCCATTCTTGAAACTATCCATTGGGAGTGGGGAAACTGGCGCCTGTTGCTCGACGACCTGTTTGCGCATGAAGACAAGTGCCGCCTCCAACATCTCGGCCTTGTCCATTCGCAGGATGGCATCGTCGCCCTGGAACTCGGCCACCAGTGTCTTCAATGTGTCCAAACACTTGTTCATGCGGGCCCGCCGCTGGCGCTCCAAAAGGGGCTTCTTCACCTTCAAATAGTGCTGGGTCTTCGAGACGAAAGTGGACTGGTTGTTGGTCTGTGGGGCCATTTTGTAGTTTATTTTATGTGAGTTCTGTAGAAGTGAGCTGAGCTGAACTGTACTGTTTGCAGGATGCTGCTCGAATGATGCTGGATTCCTCGACTGCACCGGCTTTTATACCCTCAGCAGCCGCAGCACTGAAGAGAAGGTCCTTTCTGGAGGACCTGCTACCTGCGAACCCACAGTAGAGATCTGTAAATCTTATTGCTGTGCGTGCGTGGGAAAGGAAACTGAAATCGTTGTGCAAAGAATGAGTTTTCATATTGCTTTTCTTTGGGTTCCTTTATGCGTTTTATTCCTTTCAATTGTCTAGCCAAGGAGTGTGGGTCCTGGCGACGCTTTGTAACTGCAATTAAACCGTAAAATGCTGGCCAAGACGTGAGAACGTGGTACACGGAATTGGTCCCAATTGTCTGCGACAAACTGATTCGGTTTGGGCCAGCAAATGAAAATCAAACTCGGTAAAATTGTAATTGTCATGTTGTGGCTTACTGATCTTTGGCCTGTTGAGAGGAAAGTGGGAGGATCATTTAGACCCTTTATGGGATCATTGCCAGTAGGCCATAGATGGTCGTAATGTTTTTTATATTAATCTTTAATTTTATAAAGCACTTTTTTTATTACCTATATTGAAATAAGCATCCCCAAAAGAAACATCTTGTTCTATATGTGTTAAATATAAAATCTTGTAAAAACTTGTATTATTATAATCTTACTTGTAAAATAAATGTTTTAATTAATTTAAAACAAGCCAGCATGAGTACCACAAATTTTAAAATGTAAGTACTAAAATCCTCTAATTGCATTGAAGTAATTTTAATATCTAATTTATTACAACAAGCACTTAAATAAATTCTAGTCTGGTTTTTTGGGACCCCTAACCAATCACTTGTTTTCCCATAAATCTTGGACCAATACTAGGTGCCATCAACCCTTAATTCAAACCCCAATCGTTATCCGAGATCCAATTCGAATCCCGAGAAAGTGGCAGTCACCGTTGTTGAGGTCTTGAGGGGTCTTTCGGTTTGTTTTGCTCGATTTTCATATCGTGAGAACCGCTCGAGACGCGTCGTGTGTTTCCCACGCGATGTGCACACCTGCCATTTAAGACGCTTATATGGTTACGATTACAGGCACGGATACACGGAAAGAAACCGAGGCACAGATACTCCATACAGACAACCACTTGGCTGTAAATACACAGAAGCAACAAAAACCAGATGAGGGCACACATTTATCTGTCGGCACACATTTATTGCGCCGGCGCAACGCTTATTATCAGCCCAAGTAGCGATCGTCGTGTGACTGACTGCCGACTGCCTGATGGACTGGCGGATTGACTAACTGCTCGACTGACTGACGGATTGACTAACTGCCCGACTGACTGACGGACGGACGTTCCGACTGATTACAGCCTGCTTTACTTTAGTTTTTCACTCTTGTCGCCGTCATTGACGATTGTTTAATTTAAATTGCCGGCTACCAGTCGGCGGGCTTAATGATTATAGCCAGGCCGTCAGAGTTTCCAAGTTCCAAGGAACTTGTACGCAATAGTTATTTGTACTTTACGACATGGGCTAATTGAACGAACGCACCCGCAGAAGAAGTTTAACGAGCCGTCTGTCATTGATTGGAGTGGAGTCTCGGTAGAGTCGGGGACCCAGCTTGTCAATGGGCAATCAAATCATTAATGTCTCCAAGGTGAGTGAGAATCCCCAGTAGCCAACTGACAGCCACTGGATGGATTTCAATGATCCAATCCTTTGAGGGATTTATGCCCGACCACCAGTTGGTTTGTCAGGTAAATGTCGCTGGCAAATGTTTGCACAGCCATAAATTAGCCAGACGATAAGTGCACAATTGTTGAGAGACATAAGCACTGAGCCCACAATCCGTGGGATGCTTAGAATAACTCAAAGTTAGCTTCGAGAAGAGTGGTCACTTCCTGGTGTTAATGCCATTGTTCTGGCCTTAAATACAGCCATGGGAAAAATAGCCGAGAAGTTGATGGGAGAGCGAACATCTTAAGCACTTTCCCTTTTATTCATTAGCTTCTTTCTGAGAATAAATATTTTAAATTAAGGCTGTGTATAAATAAATATATTTTTTTATCTTTTAGAAATTTTTTAAAACTTCTTCAAGTTTATTTTTCTGATATAAAAAACTAAGATAATTATACCCGTTACTCGTAGAGTAAAAGGGTATATTATATTCGTGCAAAAGTATGTAACAGGTAGAAGGAAGCGTTTCCGACCCTATAAAGTATATATATTCTTGTTCAGGATCACTAGCCGAGTCGATATAGCCATGTCCGTCTGTCCGTCTGTCCGTCTCTCCGTCTGTCCGTCTGTCCGTCTGTCTGTCTGTCCGTATGAACGCTGAGATCTCGGAAACTATAAAAGCTAGAAGATTGGCATTTTGCATGTAGATTTTAGGAGTTCCTACGCAGCGCAAGTTTGTTTCAAAATGGTGCCACGCCCCCTCTGACGCCCACAAGCCACAAGCTGTGGCTACAGTTTAGATGCTATTATGAAAATTTTTTTTGATATGTATTTGTTTCGTCAATACCTATCGATTGGCCAAATAAAAGTTTGCCACGCCCACTCTAACGCCCAAAAACCCATTAAACACTTAAGCCTGGCTAGCGCCTACATTTCCGCCTTTCATGGCGTATACAATAGCGCCATCTAACGGATGAATTTGGAACAGCTGGCCAAGGTGCTCAACAGAGTCAACGTTAATTCTGGATGTTTTCTATTAAAGGAAATTGCGATGGCTTTTATTTTTCAATACCGAACTATATCCCAAGAACTATGCAAATCAAATCAAGTTAGCCAAATTGGTGTTCCCTGGGATTTTAACATAAAAATCGGGAGCTAATTCGAGGGGCGAAAAACATACAAGAAGGCATATTTATATTAAGTTGTTTAGCTGAGTAACGGGTATCTAATAGTCGAGGCACTCGACTATAGCGTTCTCTCTTGTTTTTTAATAGATTGATACACACAACAAATAAAGTTTGAAAAATTACAGTTAAATTGAATTTCACATTACTATATTTATATGAAAAATGGTTTATTATGTTTATATTTAGGAATGTGTTTGTGTTTAGGCATGATCTTTAAATTCTTATTGTAATAGCCTTATCTTGCGGTAATAAACTGTACAGAAAATTTCCTTAAAGATCTTTCCCACTATATCATCTTTACACTTATCTCCCCATATCAAATCAATCCACTCAATCAGCTGAACCATTTAATTTTCAAACATCATTGACTCCTCGTAAGCAATCAACCTCAAACCCACTTTGCTCGCAGCTCGTGCCGAGGAACAACCCTCATGCGAAACCCACCTCCCGATTCTTGGCCCACAGACAACAAACACTCATAATTATAAACCCATATAAGTTGAATTAAAAATATATATAAACGCCACTGCAAATGAAAGCACCTTGCTCTAGCGAGGATTAAAATAGCGGCGGTGTTCCAAACACGTGACTGACCCGCGTTCCAATCAGAGGAGCAGCACTTGTCCTCCGCCACGCGCTTAGCCAACCGCTGAGCTTTCCAGGCCCAAAAGCAAACATCAATCAGGTGGAAAGCGATTGGGAAACAAACGCGTGACCCAACGGCGGGCGAAGCAATTAACCAAAGTTGAACCAACTCGTCGGCAGCAGCAACAACAACATCAGCAGCAAGTGCAATATGTGTCAAAAGGGGCAACATCATGAGCAACAACAGCAACATCAGCGGCAACAAGAAAACAACCACCACCAAGGCAACGAAATGAGCGGGGCTGTGGCCTAAATTGCAAACAGCTGCCACTCGAACCGTGGGATACTTTTTCCCCTAGCCTCAAAAACATCGAGATATACGCTAAGGATAGGGGAAGGAAGGCCCTTGTGCTGTCGAACCTTATCCATGGGAACCACAACTGCTCAACGCTCTCAATATTTATTCTGAATTGAAACAGAAAAAATGAGGATGGTTGAAAAAAAAACAGGGACAACAGGAGTGGGGGAAAAACGAGATTATCCTGCACGTGTTGAGCTTGCTGCGGGGTTCCTTGCGCTAAAAGCGTGGCAGGCGAACGTTGGGTTGATATTTCAGTTGGTGATGATGCTGCTGCTCCTGCGCGGAGTTTGCACATGTGGCGTGCACATGTGGCACTTGTTGTTTTGGGTGGTTGGACTTTTGGGTGGTGGTTGTCTGCCAGGGTTATCCTATAAAAGCGCTACACTTGCCATCAGCCCACAACAGTTGCATTTTGAAAGCCAACGCGTAAAGAACTCAAATTTAAAAAGTGAATTATACACACCCACCTTAAAACCATGTCGAAAGTTAAGAACTTATTAGCCAAAATGCTGCAGCGTTTTGCTAAAAACAACTCACATAACGATAGTCAACGGTACGATAGTCTGGAGGAAATTGCCCAGAACCAGGCCAACGAGAGGATGTTGATGGAAACTCAGACGGGAATGGAGGAGCACCTGGTTATCTGCTTGGAGACGTCTGCCGGCAGCTTCTATTGGCATTCGTAGTAGCAACGGGATGAGTACCAGCAACATCACGTGTAACAGCAGCAATCTAAAGAGAATCTCTGCTAAGAACCAAAAATATCAGCTTCAGTAATTGCCGCCATGTCAACAACAGCAATTATAGTAAAGAAAGAAGCAACAAGAAAAACTACAGCAGCAACTCCTCAAAAGATTCAGTAGCAGCAAAACAAACTGCAATTATTATTGCAATGTCAACAGCAGCATCCAGCAACTTAGCCTGCAGCAACACCTCCAAAAGCGATAATCACAAGAGCAACATTAACAACAGCAACAATAGCGAACACTAAACCAACCGCAGAAGCAACTTGGCCAATAACATCTTCAATAACTTGTCAAAAAATGAGAATGCTAGCCACAAAAACAGTAGCAGTCACATAAACTATAACAATCTAAAGCATCTTAAGAAATCAAAGCATCGATGACAACAAAAGGCAGCCACCACAACAATCTTAGGAGAACAGCAGCAACATCAGCCAAAGCAACAACCACATGGGCCAAAAACCGGTAGTTAGATGTGTCCAAAACGACTGAACGGATGAATGAATAATACAAAACATATCATTCGATGAATGAATGGAGCTGCCGAGCGATCGTGCGAATTCAGTTGCGTGACAGCAACAAGTATCTATATCCAACTAGTCTTAAGGATGCAACTCCGACATCCACTCCAGTTGGAGACCCTCGATACGTGTTAATGATAAACATAAAATACATTTGTGATATGAACTCAAGCCAGTTAGGATAGAATAAATGTTATTAGCTTATAATAAATAAAAACATAATGAGAAAATAATTAAAACTATGTATATCTCTCTGCCATTTGGGTAACTTGATTATTTGTGTTTATAGGAAAAATAAACCAATTGGATTCTGATTAATGGGAAAATCACAAAGTTGTTGTACACAACCAATCTTTTAGGCCGATTATTGAAAATCACTAACAAACTTTAATGAGGTCTATTGTTAGCTTTAAAAAATCACATACGAAAATTAACTGACTGGTAATTGTCATTGGTAAAAAAAGTCTTTGTTGCGGAAGGTATTTCAAATTTGGTAAAACCAAACCTAACCGACACCTTGCCTACTTAATTCAACCAACTAATTGAGAAAAAAAATAAATTTAGTAGTTTTCTAATAAATCAGAACAAAAACCAATCAAATTTTTTAGCTCTTTTCATAATCAAAATCCCTGCAAACAATGGTTGTCTTATTTGTTTTTGTTATCTCAAAGAAATTGTCAACGAAATTATCAATTATTAAATCCAAATTTTTACATTTTAAATTTCACTTTTTAAAAAAAAAAAGTTCACTAAGTAAAGTTAATTATTTTTTCGTGCACCTATTTAAAATCTTGCGAAACCAAATGCAAATCAAAGCTAAACCCTCCTATGCTGACAATATTCCTGCATATCCGGGCATCAACGCTAATCGCAGCAAATGATAATCGCCGCCCTGTCATTCCGCAGAAAATGGTAATTTCCTGTCGCCGATTCTCAAGCTTCGGGCTTGAAAAAATTTAACTCTTTTTTTTTGCATTTCATTCGATTTTATTGCGCATGCGTGGCGCGCAGCAAGCTTCTGTTGGGGCCCTTTAGCTTTTGCTTTTTCTTTGCTGCTGCTCGCGTCGGTCGCGCGTTTGGCGTGCCAAGCATGCGCACACATATTCAATTACACGGCAGCAACATCGGCAACCCAGCAGCAACATCAACAGCATAGCAGCAGCAGCAGCAGCGATTATAGCGATGCATTGACAATAAGCCAACCCCGTTGCGTGCCCAAATGGTTGCCCCTATTTAATAAAAAAGAAAAAACAACTGAGAGCTGGCCATGTGCAGCTCGAAAAATTTTCTCACAGTCGCCAGAAAATTGTAACGGCTTGTTGTTCAGCACACTCTCAGCACGCAGCGTACACACACTTCCTGCCAGACCAACAACAACAGCAGCGCTGCTGTTCTTCAAACCGGCCACGTATATTGTTTATATAGTTAACGAATGCGATACATTTAATCTTTAGTGTGTGTCAATTTGCCGTACAGTCATTTAGTTTGCATGTCCCTCGTCGATCCATCGAACCATCCCTTTTCTGGGTCCCACGATGATGATGTCCCGACGTGAGCAGGAATACCATACGCGTATATGTATGCCACTTAGCGCAGTACGAACCGATCCTATCCCCGATCCCAAGTGTTCAACAGAAGCTACAATTCAGCATTCATAATCGACAACAGCAGGAGCGAGGGAGAGGGCAGCTACAGGGCCCACGATGGACAAGAAAAAATTAAATAAAATAAAGGGCAGGTGGTAGTTTTTTCAGTCCTACCCGTGACTCGCACAAGCAGCTCGGTCAGATTTACAGTGGTTCATATAGAGCTCAAAATCGGTTTAAAATGGCTAGGGGGTAAATATAATTTTACCTCACAAATATATGTATTTAATAAAATTTTAACAAATTGTATTCCTATTAGCTATATCTTTTCCCTTTCTCAGTAGTGGAAATTGGTAAAAACCAAAATGTTTCTCAGCGGTTATGACAATCATCACCTTCACACATAAATGTACTGAAAACCCCTCAAATTATACTGCATCAGCATTCATGAACTGTATATTTTTCCAAGATTCAGGTTCCCACACACCGTCGCAGCACCCGAAAATTATCCGTGGCAAGTACACAACTGGCCACGCAAATCCATAAAATACAAAGTACCTAACCTGCATGGAACACCTTCAAAAAGTCAAATTTACAACGTCCCATAAATACAGATTCGCAGGCATCGAATAGCTTAAAAAAAATAGCCAGTAGAAGGCAGGTATTGAAAAATCCGTAAATCTTTTAAAAGGTCCTAAAATTGCACACAATTTGGAAATCCCCTAGAACTGCATACCGAAAATTCTTATTCCCACGATCTCCAAGACAGTTTCTGAAATTAACCGTAGCAAGTAGTGAACAGGCCTCGAAAAATCCGTAAGTTACAGATTCAAGACCTGCCAGAAATCCCTAAGAGAAAAGCCCTAAAACTGCACGCATCCCCGAATTGGAAAATCCCATTTCCAACATACCAAAACTAACCTTCCCACGATCGTTTAAAGCAAAATATACCCAGCAAGTAGATAACAGGATGCGTAAAATCCATAGTCTTTAATTTTCATGTAGCTGGAAAATCCTTGAAAACTTTATTCAACCAAGGCACCCACAAAATTTCCCGCATGTGTTTCATCGGTTTGGCCCACTGTGCCATGTGCATAAGGGCTCGAAACTCGGAGCTCGAGCTCGGGACTCGCACTACCTCCGATTATAACTTATAACACCAACGAGCGAGAAAAATCTTGTGGGAAACTTGAGGGCAAAGTGTTTCCCACGATTCGAATGTCAGTGGAAAGGAAAACAGAGAAGCAGCATGTGCAACCACCGTCGCACCACCACCACTGCACCATCGCATCTTCATCCCCTGCCAAGACTGACTTACAGCACACACAGCTGTGGTCGTAATAATAGAATTGTAAATGCGTTTATAGGTCCTTCAACATTTTTTGCTCTTAGAGAAATAGTTTATTCTATTTTAACTTTTTATTGAAAATTTTAATTTTAATGAACAGTAGTCATAGATATTTAATTCACAGGTTGAAAATAATTATAAGCACATATTTGCTTACACAATAAAGCATGAAAAATATGTTTTACAATAAACAAAATATGTTATAATGTACATATTAATAATGTACATATGTATGTACATATGTATGTACATTACAATATTTTGTCTCAAATATTTTAAGCAATGAGCTCAAAGAATTACATTTTTAAAATTTCATTTTTGACACAATTTCTTTGAACTGAAGACTTGAAAATAATTAAAATTTTATTAAAGCCTTTTTACAATTATTTTAAAATTTTTCATCATATTATTCTGACCTTAGCTGTGTTCCAAACTTGTTTGTGGAGAAAAACCCACCACCGAAAATGCAGGCGAGAGGATCGTGTCCCAGTGACTGAGTGAGAGTTTGCTCGGCAGGTGGTGGTTCTGGTTCTCTGGAGGCATTGCTACTCTCTTTTCTCTCTTTCTCCAAGCAGCGTGCGCTGAGCACGAGACGCTCTCGCGGCGGCACGTGCAGCTATAAAAGCAGCGGTAACCGGAGACGAGGGCAACATTTCCATCGCAATCGTTGTGCAGTCAACATCTCAGGATACACTCCTCCGAAAGATTGAAGAAGTTCTTCAACAAGTCATTCTACAAGTGACCCAAACTCACATTTAAAAACAAAACACAATGGCCACCAAATACGAGATGTCCAAGACCTATCAGTACCGCAAGGTGATGAAGCCTTTGCTGGAGCGGAAGCGTCGTGCCAGGATCAACAAGTGCCTGGACGAACTCAAAGATCTGATGGCCGAGTGCGTTTCCCAGACGGGCGATTCGAAGTTCGAGAAGGCCGACATTCTGGAGGTCACCGTGCAGCATCTCCGCAAGCTGAAGGAGTCGAAGAAGCAGGTTCCCGCTAATCCCGAGCAGAGTTTCCGTGCTGGCTACATCCGGGCAGCCAATGAAGTGTCCCGTGCTCTGGCCTCTCTTCCACGAGTGAATGTGGCCTTTGGAACCACCCTGATGACTCATCTGGGCATGCGTCTCAACCAATTGGAACAGCCGATGGAACAATCGCAGGCCGTGAACACACCTCTGAGCATCATCTGCGGATCCAGCTCCACTTCCAGTTCCTGCTCTAGTGCCAGCTCCTGCTCCTCCATCAGTCCCGTCTCCAGTGGCTATGCTAGCGATAACGAATCCCTGCTCCAGATCAGCAGCCCCGGTCAGGTGTGGCGCCCCTGGTAGAGAGCAGAACCAAATAATCCCAGGACTGAATCCCCCGACGGGCAATCGAGCAATTGGAACTGCAGCTTTAGAAAATGCTTTAAAATGATCCTCATTTATTTGTTATGTTACGAAGTTTTAGGTTTCTAAGTTAAGTCTGTGATAGGGACGCTTTATTAACTTTTGTCTTAACTCAATCAAGCAGAAGTCTGTTTTTTACTCTACATATATACAAATGTTTACCAGCTAAGAGATCTCAAGAATACATCAAGAAAAAAATACAAAATGAAAGAAATATAGATCAAAATATGAAACGAAATTTTACAATCTTCTTATTACTTGGGGAAATCGTCTTTTACAGCTCTCTCCAATAAGATCCATTGGTAATTCATATTTTAAGTATATTTTCAATTGGAAAACGAAAGTACATACTGCCAAATAGTTGACAGAAAAATATTAATCGAATAAATCAACATATATGCTAAAGTCAAAAAACCAAATATTTAATACATACACGTTTTCATCCAATAAAATATAATTGTAGCACGCACTTACTTTTTTAATATATGTTTAAATAAATGGACTTCTTATAAATTATGTTCATTATCTTAAAACCCATCATTATTTTTAACGAGCAAAAATAATAACAAGTTCCAATTACAAGTTCAAAGTAATAAGAAAAACATGATGCCCTGATAAGCACTGGGTTATACAATTTAACAATTTTTTAGGTAAAGACATTTTTTTTTTACTTCTATGGTAGAAAACTTAATGAAACACTCTGTAATCCGTTGCTTATTTATCTAATCTTTTAATATCCATGAACATTATGTTGGAAAAATACATCATTGAACAATGACTATTCCAGGATGTATAAGCAGATTACAAGCCAATAAGATACTCTGAAGAAAATCATCCCAACCTTTAACATCTTATATCCGATTATTTTCTATTGCTTAATGCAGTAAATCTATTTGAAGTATGTGAAAAAGTTTGCACCCCTTATTAGTAAAAATTTAATAAAATATTTAAGAGGCCGATAAAGGTATGCATTTCCAAATTGCAGTTCGGATCACATCTAAGGTACTCATGAAAAATACAGTATATTATATTCGTCTTCTATTGAGATCTCCGAATCCCTTCCAGTATTTTCTTTGGAATCAATCAATCAAATATTACTATTGGCGCTTACAAGAAAGTTCAAAGCATTTATGTCTTCTTAACCGCTAAATCTAGAAATACGGTAAGATGTGTGAAGATGCCTGCCTGCCCTTCACAATAATCAATGAAATGTTACTATATTACATATCAATGGGCATCTGTAGGTATCTCAAGATTTTTGCCCATCTCTCATTCATTTGAATTAGTCAAATTTTAGGGTGTTGCAAGGGAGGGACATAAATCCTATATATACATATGTACATGCATTGTGTTTCTTAAAGTTAAGTTCATGTCCCATTTAACATCTTGTTAACCTTTGACTATCAAGTACTTTAAGAAGTGTGCATGTCGTGTGCCCTTTATAATTTAAGTAATATTGGGTGTTCGGTTTTTTAATATCAGGTAAGCACTCAGGTTCTTATCCTATTTTACATACTCTATCTCATATTACAGATTGCAAAGCAGTTAAGATATATTTTAATATGTATGTACCACTGACCACATAAATAAATAAGTCAAATAAAACCACCTATTGCATCCCAGTAAGGCATTTTACAGAAAGGTAATCTCAATAAAGCCATTAATTAACAGTCAATTAACAATCTAATAATGGTTTTTAGACAGTTTTGGTATGTATGTAACTATTATATTTAAATAATTAATTAAATATTCGCACGTACTTGGGTTGTTTCGATGTAAGGTAAGTTTACCCCTCTATTTTAAATGTTTTTCATATTTAACTCCCACAGATACTTAAGAAGTGAGAGCATCACTTAATCAACGAAACATTGCTTTCCCCCTATTAAATGCCAATTAGGGGGGTAGCAGGGGGTCAAAAACATCCCAAAGGTAGGCATTCCGGCACATGGCTCACCCTGGGCAGTAAGTACTCAACCTCAGCCACGAGTCGAGCACGCGGGGCACACTTTCTGCGCCCGTTTGACCCACGTCCCCCTGCCAGCCAACCACCCATCGAAAACCGAACGCCGATCGAGGAACAACCAAGGCGACCCGGCACGAAGCCAATATGCCACATCCACTAATTGTGTCCAATAAACACTCGTCGACGGGGCAGTGTGGGAACGGAAAGAGGAGATCTCGAGGTCGGAGATCGGGGCAGGAGTAGGGGCATTATGCCATCATCGTCTGCAGGCATTGATGAAACAATAAGCGAGTAGATGGCACGGCAGGATAACAATGGCAGGGCAGCCCACGCACAACCAGATCCCCACCTCCTCCTCTTCCCGATCCCATGTACCCATATATGAGGCAACTACCCATTCCAAGCGACAGGATGAGGCACTGAAGTATGCATTAAGGATAATAACACCGGCCCAGAAAGCAATGCGAACAGCCAAAAACAGCGACAGCTGCAAAAATGTGCCCTGATCCTTAAACTCGAAAAAAAAAAATGAGAAGCGGAGCGGAGCGAAGCATGTGGCCAAAAGGGAAAACAAACGAGAAAAAATTGTGTGAGAAACTTACTTTCAGCTCGGTTCCCACGCCACGAGCCACAAGGATTGTCCTCCGTCCTCCGAAGTTGCAGCTGTTCCTTGCGAAAGAGATGGCATGAGCGGACTTCAGCCCTGAGAGCAAAAGAGAGAGCAGCAAAGGTGCGTACCAGAGGGTGGATTTCAGTGCCCAGGGAGCGGTATAAAAGGGCAGGGCTCGTCTGAGCAGAATATCACTCACTACTCCGCCATCGAGCAGGCAACAACCAGCCAAAAGAGAAAATATTTAAACAATCTTCTAAAAATTCTTTAAACTACGTAACGTACACAACCAATTCAAAAATGGAATACACCAGCAAGACCCAGATCTACCAGAAGGTGAAGAAGCCCCTGTTGGAGCGTCAGCGACGTGCCCGCATGAACAAGTGCCTGGACAACCTGAAAACACTTGTCGCCGAGCTCCGAGGCGATGATGGCATCCTGCGGATGGACAAGGCCGAGATGCTCGAGTCGGCGTTGATCTTCATGCGCCAGCAAAAGGCCCAAAAGAAGATGGTTCAGGAAGAGAAGTCCCTTCCCCTGGACAGCTTCAAGAATGGCTACATGAATGCCGTCAACGAGGTGTCACGTGTCATGGCCTCCACACCTGGCATGAGCGTCGACCTGGGCAAATCGGTGATGACTCACCTGGGCCGCATCTACAAGAACCTGCAGCAATTCCATGAGGCACAGAGCAGCCAAGAATCCCTCCAGATCTCCATGGACTGCTCTTCGTTGGACAAGGCACCCCTCAGCCCCGCCTCCTCTGGATATCACAGCGACTGCGATAGCCCCGCCCCCTCACCACAGCCCATGGAACAGCAGCCCCTGTGGCGCCCCTGGTAAAAGGGATTAAGTGGCATGAGGTGGAGTGGCAGGACCAACCAACAACGCATCTGTGATAGCCCAACTGTGATGGCAACAAAATAGCAAAATGAAAAACAATTAGCAAAACAAATATAAACCAATTTTAAACGAAAATCAAAGCAGCTTACTTATTTGGGTTTTTGGGAGGGGGAACAATTACCTTTCAGCCTTTATTTCAGCACTCCAGTTGGCAATTGGAATCCATTTTTTCCGAATAGAAAATAGCTGTTTACCGCACAATTTGAAAATAAAAAAATAAACAAATATCCCTTTTATTTAAGCGGTTGAAAAATATTGGGTTCAAACTATATTTAATTCGATTGATTAATACCGGATACCAAAAATTACGTAAAGTAAAATCAAATTTAAATAAATAAAAAAAATCATTTAGCTAAGCAAATTTATTTAAATCTAAAAACAATAAAATGATTTGGCGCATGACTCATTTTAAATAAGGAGTACTTATATTCTAAGTCCTAAAAAAAATATTTTTAAATATTATCAAATGATGGGGCAAAGTAGGATTCCAAATCCTTAAAACAGATAAGAGCCAGCCAAGTTGCACCGAATACACTTAAAAATCTGATTCCAATTATATGTTTTTTTTCTATAAATTTTTTAATTCATCACTAAAATAAATTATGAATTTTAATATTTTATATACTCGCTTTTATTCTTTGTAACATTTAAATATTTATTTAGTGTCTCAATTCATATTCCCAATTTTGATAGTTGAGATTCTGTATTCTTTATAGCCGTTAAAGTCACTGGCGCACCAGTTTTTTCTCCGCTCCTTAATCCCAGCTAAAGAACAAACCATTATTAAAGTATGTTGTCTATAATCGTTGTGAATCCAAAAATCGATTTACTACCCTTATATACTACCCAATCATTTTATAACGGAATTGTTAAACAAAATATTAATATTTAATTTCGGTCAGTGTAACTAGTTCGATTACACGTGCTGCGCGGATCTTTTGCAACACTGGTACACGCAGCCCTGCGCCGCCGAAACGAGTGGGCCGCGATAACAGCCCCCGAACACATCGATAGGCGATAGCTTAAATTGCATACCTGAGACCGACGCGGTCTGTGTGTCGCGGATAGTAAAATAGGAAATTATAAATAGAAACGGGCAGTGCCGATGCCCCAAAAGCCCCTAATTACCAACAGCCCCAAACGGCGAGGATATCGAGTGCTACCGAGGTGAAAATCGGCGTGAAAAAAATTGTTGCAAAAATATATTGAGGCGAGAACGCCATTTACAAGCCGCGTTTGTACAGCGAGTGCGCGTGTAGTAGAACCGGAGAGATAGAGAGAGCGTGCGTGTGTGTGTGTGTGAGAGCGAGAGAGCGCCGCCGCCAAAGCTGCCCAACACATACACGAATGTCAGACACTTCGCGGTCGGTCGGCAGAAACGGCAATAATTTTATACGGGCGAAAAGTTACAAAAAATAATTTAACCACTTTTCCGTGGCAAAATCCCGATTACTTCTAAAAACACAACAGTGCTGGCCGAGAGAAAGAGCAATTGCGGGCGATAAAACGTGCTAATCGGGGGGCATAAAACTGGTACTGCCATTATCTCGCTTTTTTTAATTGCTTTTGTTTATTTTTTGTATGGGACACAGTATAATTTTTCTTTTGCGATGCGCGTGTGTGTGTGTGATTTAGCCACTCGCTGGATTCTATGTATGTGCCCGTATCTAACGAGCAGAGTTGCCGCCTGTCGCTCGGGCACGCAAATCACTCTGCTTATATTTTTAAATAAATTTTAAAAGGGTTAAATCAGTGCCAGCTAATTAAATAAACCTATAAGTCGTCAACCATGCTTATAATTAAAAGTAATGAAAAGTTTAAAAACTGCTGGATGTATTTCAGCCAGCATGGCAACCCTGTTTAATTGCAGTCTGTCTGTATATGTTCGCATGTTGTTTGTGCGGAGTGTGCTGTTTTAACGAAAGAAAAGTGTAATATTTTCCCTGGATAAATACCCTCCATTTCAACTAAACAATCGGAATTGTGCTCAAGGAGGCTCCCGAAAGAACAGTGATTTTGCGTAACAATTTCTGGGCCACATGCAACTGTGCGCTTGATTTTTCGGCGGTAAACACTCACACTCGTACCCTCGCTCCCGTTTCCTGCGCTAGTATACGTGTGTCTCGCTGGCTCCGCGTGCCTGTGTGTGTGTATGTACGTGCGTGCAAACGTATCGAAAAAAATGGTGCAAAAATATGAAAAAGCATAACTAAGCAAATATGTTGTAAAATTCCATTCGCAGGATATGCAAAATGCGAAGTAGCCCAAGAATGGATTGCCACTAAGTGCCGGTTCCGCCTGCGGAAAAATAATATTAAAGTGAAACTGCCAACGAAAATATAAGTAAGGAAGGAAAAGAAAAAAAAACAAGAGCCATAAAACTCTGGCAAAAAGAATATACATATAGCCATCGTTTAAGAGGAGTTATCAAGTGGAGTGGAGTGTTCAAGGATAACCGGAGAGAAGGGGAGCAGCAGAACTTCCGCTCCGGGAAATCGGTGTCCACCTCGGAACTATCGCTATTGTTCTAGCCGGCAACATACCAGCCTAACAACAACATGTATCCCTCACCGGTGCGCCACCCCGCCGCCGGGGTAAGTTCTCCCGACCAATGGGTCCAACCTCTGGCCCCCAGGTCCGTGCTAATTGTGTCTCTGTCTCTCTCTCCTCCGCCGCCGCGCCATGTGCCGCCCACCCTTTTGACCACCCACCAATCCGCATCCTGGCAGGGACCACCTCCTCAGGGTCCAATCAAGTTCACCATCGCCGACACACTGGAGCGCATCAAGGAGGAGTTTAACTTCCTGCAGGGGCAGTACCACAGGCAAGTATCAAAGCAAGCACAAAGTGTGATATAAAAAAGAGGTGCTTTTTACTCAAGAAGTAATCATGTTTCGGAAACTTTTGAACAGGCTGTGTTACAAATTACATTCTTAGGATCTTTGAAAAATCGGATAAATTAAATATCTCTGAGATATGAAAGTATATTTTTAATCTCTTCGTCTATTTATCTAAATTAGTATTAATACCGCAACACCGTAACATTTTAATAGAAACCTAAATTAGATATTCGAAATAAAAAATTTCTGCCGAACACGTTATCACTCAATCGGTCTGTAATCCACGAAATTTGTTAAAAACTAAAGCAAATAAAAGATTAAAATGTTCAGTGGCAAGTGGTTACCATGTATATTGACTGTCATCTTTTTCACTGAACCATTAAAATGACATTAGAGTTATTATTGCCCAGAAAGTAAGGCCTAATCATGTTGAGGTTAAAAGAAACCTATTAGAACCTTCTACAATAACATGCCCAAAAGAAATCACATTTTAAAGCCCTCGCTGTACCGCCTTCGTATGGGATTGTGCATGTGTGAGTGTGGATGCTGCGTCTGCGTTTTGCGAAAAGTAAAACAAAAAGCTGAGCAAACCGGTTTGGCGCGCCATATGCGCCGCTGTCATAGGATTAACCTGCGCCGCCTCAGCCGCAACTCCACGCTCCACAAACGCCGCTTCCTTGCGTTCAGTTCGCTTCCGTCGCCCAACTAATTTGCCCGTTGATCGCTTTTCCTGTGAATTCCAGCATCAAATTGGAGTGCGAGAAGCTGTCGAACGAGAAGACGGAGATGCAGCGCCATTATGTTATGGTAAGTCGGCATCATCCGCAAATTAACGAAGTCCCTTTAGCTAATGCTTTGCGTTGCTTTCTGCAGTACTACGAGATGTCCTATGGCCTTAACGTGGAGATGCACAAACAAACCGAGATCGCCAAGCGGCTGAACACACTGATTAACCAGCTACTTCCATTCCTTCAGGCCGACCACCAGCAGCAAGTGCTGCAGGCGGTGGAGCGGGCGAAGCAGGTTACCATGCAGGAGCTCAACCTGATCATTGGGGTAAGTGCATCGAGATCAGACGATGGATCCCGCGGCAACAGCAGCAGCAACACGGGCATTGCCGGTTAAACCATTCTTAGCTAGAGTCGAGCAGAGCAGGGCGGATTGGGTACTCGGTTGCCACTTGGAGAAGTTCAAAACAGACAATTATATTACATTACAAACCTCTAGTTTAATTCATATTCCTTTTACTGTTCCTAGTTGCCAGTTTCAACATGTAAAGATAACTAAACAAAATGTATTTAAAAAGACATTTAAAAACAAATATTTTGTAAATAGAAGATTTAGAAGAAACATTACTTATTTAATTTATTTGCAATCTTTTATATCCAAACTAATCACATTTTTAAACCTTTAAAAATCTCTAGATAAGTTAAGAAATTTAAGTAAAAATCCTTTCCTGCAAGAGGCTGGGGTTTAGGAGGTGGATACTTTTAGTTTAGTTTGTTTCTTGGGCTATATTTGATTTTAGTTTGTTTTTCTACTTCCTAATTTGTTATGATTTCGCATTCGACCAATCCAAACCAAACAACGTTGTGCAGCATCAGCAGCAACATGGAATACAGCAACTTTTAGTAAGTTTGTTTCGTTGCAAGTTAATTTTCTTATTGTTTGTTTACTGTTGCCGTCTGCCGCTGCATCCGCCGAATGTGCCACCGCCACAACTACAACTATAGCTAAAGTTGCCTCACTCCCTCTTGTTCCTTCTCTGATTGTCCATATTTATATTGTTTCAATAACGCTTTAACGCCGCCAAATTATTGTTGCTGTTCTTATTAACCCTATATGGTCTTTGGTTGTGATTTGAAGAAAAAATTGTGGATGAACCATTAGGGCTCAGAAATATTTAAAATTGTTTCAGAATATAACTGCATTTAAGTAAATGTACATATTCAGGAAAAACTTTAAATTATAATTATTTATTCAATACAATCAAGATTGAGAAAATCCAAAAGATTATACAATTAAATAGTTTTTAAAGGGAAAGATATCGAACGATTTTATGGAAGTGGTCACTATTTAATAACCAAACTATTTCATTGTGGCAAAGACCATTTAGAGTTAGTGTTGTTGTTGTGTTCACACACATACACATATTTCAATGCTTTCATTTTCTCAATAAGCACGATGATTTTGAAATCCACCATCGCCCACGCCCGATTTCATGCGATTTTATGGTTCCATTGCAGCAACAGATCCACGCCCAGCAGGTGCCGGGCGGACCGCCACAGCCGATGGGTGCACTGAATCCATTTGGCGCCCTGGGCGCCACCATGGGCCTGCCACACGGACCGCAGGGTCTACTTAACAAACCGCCCGAACACCACAGGCCGGACATTAAGCCCACGGGCCTGGAGGGGCCAGCAGCCGCCGAGGAGCGATTGGTAAGTTCCCCCAGATCATAATTCTGCATAATTGGAGCTCATTTTAATGCTGATGTTGCAGCGCAATTCGGTTTCGCCGGCCGATCGTGAGAAGTATCGCACACGCTCGCCGCTGGACATCGAGAACGACTCGAAGCGTCGAAAAGATGAGAAACTGCAAGTGAGTATCCAGCTTATTTCGGTGTTAGCATTATACACTGGTAGTATCATCCATCATCGCGTTGACATAACCGATAACTGTCATCTCATCTGAGCTGTTGCTGTCTCTCAACTCACCAAAAAAACCCGTAGTCTATCCATTGTTGTTGTCTAATTCTGCTAACACTCTCCCGATTCATGCTAAACAAAACCTATATTGCTAGTTTTTAAGAGACAGGACAGACAAAACCTTAAACCAAACATCACGATTTAGGGGTGCCTGTTCCGGTTTTCACTTTCTTGTAATTAGTTTGATAAGACTTCAAGTGTTATTGAAAATATAACAAATACATTTTTAATTTGCTAAAATGGTTTGTATAACCTTCAAAAAAATTAAATACTAACTTGTATAACATTTAAATTATCAAGTTTTTATAAACATTATTTTACCTTTCTTTAAAAGTGTGAATTAAATTAACTTAGGAATTTATTAATGTTGGTTTATATATTATCTCATCATAAAAAGCGTAGAAAGTACCTCCATATCGATTAGCTGAAATTCGATTTAACTTGCAAAATCTAATTAAATTATTTATATTAGAATAATTAGCTTATCAGAGCAAAAGTTCGTTTACATTTTCTTTTTATAACAATCGAAACAAGTGAGAACCAGAACTGGCTAAACACTTAGCTACTAACTATTGCTATTATGATTGTTGTTATTGTTGTTGTTCCTTGTGGGTTTTTGTATGAATTTTGATTTATATTGTTTTTGTATTTTTTCAAAATTATTTCCAGGAGGATGAAGGCGAGAAAAGCGATCAAGATTTAGTCGTAGATGTTGCAAATGAAATGGTGAGTTGAGTGTCGGCCCAGATTCAATGCAACCATTCCCAAATTACCCCGAAAAAAAAAATCAAAACCAAAACCACACCTTTGCTTTTCTGTTTACCCGCTTTGAAATTAATTTTTAAACCATGCGTGTGCCTTGCAGGAATCCCACTCACCGCGCCCCAACGGCGAGCACGTGTCTATGGAGGTCCGAGATCGGGAAAGTTTGAATGGCGAGCGCCTGGAGAAACCCAGCAGTAGTGGCATTAAGCAGGAACGTCCGCCCTCTCGCTCCGGCTCCAGTTCGTCACGTTCCACACCCAGCCTCAAGACAAAAGATGTACAAATTATCTAAGACTTCTCTATAGCGCATAGGTATTAATCAAGTTTCACCCATTTAGATGGAAAAGCCGGGAACACCGGGGGCAAAGGCACGCACACCGACACCGAACGCCGCTGCTCCGGCGCCAGGCGTTAATCCTAAACAAATGATGCCGCAGGGACCACCGCCAGCCGGATATCCGGGGGCACCGTATCAGCGGCCGGCCGATCCCTACCAGCGTCCACCGTCGGATCCAGCCTATGGACGACCGCCACCAATGCCGTACGATCCGCACGCGCATGTGCGAACCAATGGCATTCCACATCCCTCGGCCCTGACGGGTGGAAAGCCGTAAGTTCTTCTGTTTACTCTGAAAATTGTTAATTTTCAAACCATAGACAATACTAAGGAATTTTAAATGCAGCTTAGTCACATGTAAAAACAAGACTTTTCGGTTTATATGTCAAGTTATTTAAACCGTATTTAAAGTAGCTGAAGGATGAGTTAAAAAAACATCTGAAAATTGTGTAAGCTTTGATTTCGAATTCCCAACCCGAGATTTATTAAATTTAATAAGTAAGACTAAATTATTTATGTAAGATTAGCCCAGACGAGTGCTCATCACTCCAGTCTGAAACTGCTAATGGGTCAGTTGCTCTTGATTGCTTTTCGTAATTACATTTGTCTAAAATTTCTAACCCATTTTTCTTAAATTCCAATTTAAAATATTATATATCTTCCATAAAAATCTTCTATAAAAATCTTCCATAAAAACTTCCATAAATAATTAACACCTTATACATCTGACAGTGCGTACTCTTTCCATATGAACGGAGAGGGTAGCCTACAGCCGGTGCCGTTCCCGCCGGATGCGCTGGTGGGCGTTGGGATTCCCCGGCACGCCCGTCAGATCAACACGCTGTCGCATGGAGAGGTCGTCTGTGCGGTAACCATCTCCAATCCCACAAAGTACGTGTACACGGGGGGCAAGGGCTGCGTCAAGGTGTGGGACATCTCGCAGCCGGGAAACAAGAATCCCGTCAGCCAGCTGGATTGCCTGCAGCGCGACAACTACATCCGCTCGGTGAAGCTGCTGCCCGACGGCCGTACGCTGATCGTGGGTGGCGAGGCGTCCAACCTGTCCATCTGGGACCTGGCCAGCCCGACTCCCCGCATCAAGGCCGAATTGACCTCGGCGGCGCCTGCCTGCTACGCCCTGGCCATCAGCCCCGACTCGAAGGTGTGCTTCTCGTGCTGCAGCGACGGCAACATTGCCGTGTGGGACCTGCACAATGAGATCCTGGTGCGCCAGTTCCAGGGCCACACCGATGGCGCTTCGTGCATCGACATCAGTCCGGACGGCTCCAGGCTGTGGACGGGCGGCCTGGACAACACAGTACGCTCCTGGGATCTGCGCGAGGGTCGCCAGCTACAACAGCACGACTTCAGCTCTCAAATATTCTCGCTCGGTTACTGTCCCACAGGTAAGGAAAATCATTTAGTAATTGGTTTTTATCTTTTTTAAACAAACAATATTCGGAATGACCAGCAGTCTTAAATTACAAAAAAAATTTTTGATTTTATGATTAATTTGAATATGGGCACCCCTTACTGAGAACCAGCAAATCATCCATGTTTGTTGAAATGCCAATAACACTTTGCTTATCCTTCAGGCGACTGGCTGGCTGTGGGAATGGAGAACTCGCATGTAGAGGTGCTACACGCATCGAAACCGGACAAGTATCAACTGCATCTGCACGAGAGCTGCGTTCTGTCGCTGCGCTTTGCCGCCTGCGGCAAATGGTTCGTTTCCACCGGCAAAGACAACCTGCTAAACGCATGGCGAACACCATACGGTGCCAGCATATTCCAGGTAAGATAATTAACTCATTTCAAAATAAACCAAAACTATAATACCTGATCTATTTCAGTCGAAGGAAACATCATCCGTACTTAGCTGCGACATATCAACTGACGACAAATACATTGTGACGGGTTCGGGCGATAAGAAGGCTACTGTCTACGAAGTTATTTATTAAATCCACAAAACCAAGCAGTTTTTTCATTTTGTAATAAGCTCGTATAGTTTTTATTACAACAAAAACAATTAACTACAACAAACAAAATGTTCGAAATCATGCAAGTAACAACAGAAAAACATCAGGCAGCATCGGCAGTAAAAACAAAGAAAGGCATCAGTAGCAACGCATCAAAAAGCGAAGCAAAAATGAAAATTCTATAATATATATACAAAAAGGAAAAACTAAAATTTTAAGCGTACTTGTAGCTACTAAGCCTAAGCTAAGTCCAATAAATAAAAACAAACCAACAAGTTGAACACACAAATTGCAAGTAAAAAGAAAAACCAAGTTGAAACAGAACCAGAGCGAAATAAAATGATAATGCATGCGAGCAACAGAAACGAATATGTTGTTAAATTAACAAATGAAACCAGAAACAGAAAACAGTCGGCGATACCTACCTACGTTCATCTTAACATAAAAACAAATAGAAGGATAAGTGGAATAGTCATTGCAATTGCAGGAGCGTTGAGATTATGATTACCAGCTGAGCAAATGAGTAAAATACGATGCGAGTGCTTTTAGTTTGTTTTATGTGAACGGTTTTTGTAATTTAGCTGGCGAGTCAGGCAGCAAATGCAACAACAAATATTATTTTTAAGTTGTCAGTTTCCTTACCCAAACTCCCCGCACACACACACAAAATACACAAAACACATTTGCATAAAAGAAGGTATATATATATATAAATATAAATGAATATACTTAGTAAGCATTTTAGTTTAGAGTTTTACATTAATTAAACACGGAAACAACTTTTGAAACACTCGCATTGGGGGTCAGATAGTGCTCAGAGCAGTCGGCTTTTGCTTGTATGTAATTTGAAAATATTTAATGAGGAAAATGTGGAATTACTTGTGTGAATCAAACTCTTCAGAACCAACTGTAAAATCCTATATTTTGAGCAGCTAAACCCAACAAAAGCCGCATCAACAACCGAAACCGAAAAGTAGAACACAGCTAAATTGTTTAGTGTTTAGAGTATATATGAAAACGAATCGATTTATATATATTTACAATTATATATATAATGCGAATGGCGAAATTGTAATAAGCAAGAGATAGAGTGCAGCACACGCTTCGATTTTTAATTTTACAAATATTATTATTATTGTGGTTATATATGTATATAATTATATTATAAATAATTGAAGCAAAACGAGAAAATAAAAAATTATATGTAATCGAAAGTAAATCTCCAGGATATAGCTATTAAAATACATCTGTGGTGTAGACGCTTCGCTGGCGCGGCACAGGAGCACCTTGCTTGCGAGACATTTTCGTGTGCAATTCACGTAATCCTTCGCATTGGCGGCCAGAAATCTGACGGAACTTCTCAATGGCAATGGGCAGCAGGTTGTCCACCAAAAATATCTTGTTCTTCATAACAAAGTTGGGCTGTAAATATAAACGTTTTAAAAGTTACATATTTAAGTTTTTATGAAACTTACATCCACAGCCATATCGCTGGGTGGTTTTAACGAATGCTGGGCAACAAACAGTTCCTTTAGCAGGAGTTCCAGACTCTGCAGCAGGGTTTCGCATTTGGCCAGGCAACCACAGTACTCGGTGAGCTGCAGAAAATGCCGGATAAAGACCACCGTTGACTGGGTAAGGTTCATCCAAGTGTCGCCCGTAGCCTGGGCGCGCACATCGATACCCAAGACATCCAGCTCCAGGAGTAGTCGCTTCAGATTTGACTTGGTCTGCAGGTTGTATGGTTGCCAACTCTCTTCAGTGCGTCCCACAGAATCCAGTAATCTCTCCTTGGACTCCTCGATCAGCGACTCAAGCGTGGTGCGCAGCAATCCCTCCAAGTGGTAGCTAATGTCCAGACCAATCTCAGTGAGCTTCGTCGAGGGCTTGCGGACTCGCTCAACGCACTTGGCCACCGTCTCTAGAGAGGTGCCTTTGGTTAGATAGTGTTTAATTAGCTGGCTGGCGAAATATTGCAGTTCGGCATTACACCACACCACAAGAGCTGGAAAATTTCGTTAGTAGCAAATATAAGTTTATAAATTTGAAAAGGCTCGGCTTTAAAGTTTTAAATTAATTTTAAGATAATTGAAAGCTATTTCTGAATTACGCTTTTGAAAGAAAGCTCAAAGAAATCAAACGCCTAATGTCGTAAGTCATAATTAATTAGTCAGTTTTAATTCTTATCTTTGAAAAATGAAGGAAATAATCTGGTAAGTGATTTGCTCTTGAATCTGGAAAGGAATATGGTCGTATCTTACCACTAACGCACGCCGGTTGCTGTTCAAAGGCGGTGAGAAAATCGCAGGCCACCTGCGTCAGATCACAGAAGAAGAGCTCCGATATATCCGCATTGTTTCGGCGTGCTTCCCGTTGTGCCACTCGCAAACTTACGGCGCAAACCTTGAGCAGATTTGCACTTGCCTGCCGGTAGCGCCCCATCTCCACGAGGATCTTCAATGGTCGCTTTGCAGCCCTCAGGGCGATTTGCAGATTGCGGTTGTGACTGTTCGACAACTCTTTCAGCAGGACATTGATCAACTTCAGTTCCTGCTGCTTAACCTTGCTCTCTATAGCGTCCGCCTGTGGAATTTTCTTCCTGCTCTCGTTGCGCATAAAGTCTTGGGTGCGCTTGATCAGCTCCTGGGCATCTTCAAAGTGCCGTTGCGCCACCAGTGTTTGGATCTCCTCGCTGGCCGTGCTGAGCCACTCGGGCGTCTCATCCTCTAAAGACTTAGGCTCCCCAGGACTCAGTGGAGTGGTTTCCTTTTCTGGTGTGGTAGTTTTCGACTGCTGCTTGACCCTAGTTGGAGGCTGTGGGGCCTGTCCTTTCTTAGGCTTCTTTTGCTGGTCAAAACGAAAGGCCTCTTCGAGTTTTTCAATCCACTCAGTTTTCCCAGCAGCCGTGATGCTTTGGTAAATCTTGGATCCATCCGGTGTGATTATATTAATGGCATTTTTAACGCCATCCAAGTCTTTGATATTGATGACGGCTATTTTCTTGGGATCATACTCGGTGAGGAAGTCCAAGCGCCTGTCAGACATAAACATACTATTAATTTTTGGAGTACATCAAATAAATATAACCCTACTTATCATGCTTCACTTTGCACACAATCAGCACATCATTAAATAGGAAAAAGAAAACACGCTGAATGGGCCGGTAGTCATTAGTATCCAATTCGATTAGTGCTCCCTCGTTGAGAAAGGTCTTTCCCTCGAGATTGCCATTGAATCCCTGCACCATTTCTTTAACAGCTCTTGTGGCATGGCTATTTTCCACATCCTCCGCCGCCGTCGAACTCTCCACCTCCAAACTCTCCTGTTTTAGACGACTTGACGTCTTTCCATCCGTCATGGTGGCCAAGATGTTGCGCTGTTCGATCAAGATGTGCGACAGTTGGTACATTTCCGACTCGAGATCTGTGGTTGACATAGGAAAATATTATTATTGGGAAATACTTATACACAATTAAGGGGCGTAACCTACGCGATATCTCCTTGGCCGTCTGTATAAACTCCATATAGTTTTTTTTGCATGTTTGCTTGAGAGTTGCGGCCGTAGTTTCGTTGTAGGCCTCAATTTCCTTTTTCCGCTGCTGCAAATCGCTGCCGCCCACGCATTCTCGCGTCAGGTCTTTGGTATCTGAAGAAAATGTAGTAATTAAGCTCAAATTAAATTGGAAAATCCTATAAAAACTCACATTTCTCAACGCTAAACTTAGGATTGTCGAACTCCTTCATGATTGGAATGTAAACTGAAGCTGAAACCATTCACAGCGAAACGTGGAATCAGCTGGAATCAGAGTAAGGTGGACAAAGCACTATTAAATGCTACGTTCTCACTAGGACATTTGAAAACTTTTATTTTAAATATATATGCATACAACACATTGACAAAATCAGTTTTTACTACATGGATATTGGGATATCTTTAACTCTTGATTGTATTTTGACTTACAAATTATTTTTAGAAGAGGTAAAGATAATATAAAATTGGAATTTAAGTTCACTCCAATTTATTATATAATCCAATATTTATTATAATCTCATAAGGACATATGGCATAATTAATTTTTTACTCTCTTAAAATACTAAATACTAATACCCATACATTTTACATTATATTTTCTACTTTGGATTGTCAATACATTTTCCACCTGTTGCTATTTAAAAATGCAGTTGAGGAAGAACATCTTCAAAATAAGTACACCGGTTCAGCTTCTTCCCCTTCGTCCATTACCCTGAAAGCGTGAACACGCCTTGGCCACCTTAAAATCGCACACACCCTGCGCTTATTGTTTTGGTTGATGAGTAATCTTTGAGAAACTCCGTCATTCCTTCGTAATTAGATCTTGTAGTGCAAGAAATCCTTAAAATGGACTGGCTATTCGGCAAGAAGATCAGCCCCGATGAAATGCTGCGCAAGAATCAGCGGGCGCTGAACAAAGCAATGCGGGATTTGGACCGCGAGCGGATGAAAATGGAGCAGCAGGAGAAGAAGATCATTGCCGACATCAAAAAGATGGCCAAGGAGGGTCAAATGGATGCCGTAAAGATCATGGCCAAGGATCTGGTGCGCACACGTCGCTATGCCAAGAAATTCATGCTGATGAAGGCCAATATCCAGGCGGTATCCCTTAAAATCCAGACGCTCAAGTCGCAGAACACCATGGCACAGGCCATGAAGGGTAAGTACACACTTGCGACTGATTCATTAGCTTATCATTTTGTAAAACCATTTCCCAGGTGTTACCAAGGCCATGCAAAACATGAACCGCCAGCTGAATCTCCCGCAAATCCAGAAGATCCTGCAGGACTTCGAGAAGCAATCGGAAATGATGGATATGAAGGAGGAGATGATCAACGATGCGATCGATGATGCGATGGAGGATGAAGGCGATGAGGAGGAGACGGATGCTGTGGTGTCTCAAGTGTTGGATGAACTGGGACTGCAATTGGGTGAACAACTGGGAGATCTTCCATCTGCCTCGGGATCATTGTCTATTGCTGGAGGAGCTGGCGCCCAAAAAGCCCAGGCTGTGGCCGCCGGAGGAGTAGGAGGCGGTGGAGCAGCTGGCGGAGGAGGTGGAGCAGGAGGAGGCGGTGCAGGAGGATCTGGAGCTTCCGGCGGCAGTGGCGCCTCATCGCCCATGTCTGATGCCGATGCGGATCTCCAGGCGCGCCTGGACAAGCTGCGCAAGGATTGAGCTACTCCTAAGAATCACTGCCTGCCCATTTTATATAAGAGCCACTTCCCGTTTGTATCTCACGAAAGCGAATGTTATATTAAAGACGATAATGCTTGTGTTTTCCGTTCCCTACGTTTTTGAAAAATCGATGAGTAATTACCATTTACGAGCTATAATGGGAAGTACTGGTACTAGTACAAATACAATCGCAATACTTTAGAGCTACATATACAAATTCGGTATTGTAAAAGATTTTTAAATTTCATTCCTGTCTTTAATAAAATTAGGCAAGAGAAATTTTAAAAATTATTTTTTTTATTTCCAAGTTGCATTTGTCGGACATTTATGCTCGAAGGAATTAATTTACTTTTGCAAAGGTGCAACTTTAAACAGGCGATTAAAATACCTTATTTATCTTTCCTTATCTGAACAATGAAAAAGTACCTTTCCATTTCTATATCTATTAAACAAACAAACAGTAAAAACAACACTTAAACACACAACAGAGGCAAATATGTGAACAGGTCTTCTAAATTTTCTTACAATTGACTGTTTATTGCTTTAAACTCAAATTTTCTCATTTTCTACAAAATAAAAAAGTTCTCCTAAACAAAATACAGAAAATTCCAGCTTCAAATACTTTTTCCTCAGTACTCTTTTAATTTACTAGATACAGAAAATGTGGTATACCTCTTTCCTTAATAATGTATATCTTTTGCATGTATCTTGTACCTTATCTGAGTGAAGAAAAAGTACCTTTCACATTACGAGTAACAAGCGTATATATTTGCAGGGTACAAATGAAGAGTAAAGATAGCATTACACACAGATCCGGAAAATAAGTAAGAAATTTAGAAACCGCTGGTCAAGAAGATCCGCTCAACCTCGCCAAACACCTGATCAGCATCCGGACTGGCATCGATTCTCTTGACTTGCCCGGCGCTCTCGAAGAACTTGATGATAGGCAGCGAGTCGTTGTTATACGTCTGAATACGCTTCTTTAGGCTCTCCATGTTGTCGTCCGTCCGTCCAGAACCACTCTGGCCACGGCCCAAACACCGCTGAACGCATACATCCTCGCCGCAGTCGAAGAACAGGACAAACTGCATGTCAACCTTCTCGGACATCTGGCGATTCCAGCCGTCCAGATTATCCTGATTCCGAGGGAAGCCATCGATGAGAAATCGAGAATTTCCCGTAGCCTTCATGGCGTTCTCCAGCAGCGAACACGTGACCTCCACGGGTACAATTTTGCCATTTCGGATGTAATCCTCGATGAGGTTTCCGAATTCAGAGCCCTCCCGCGAACGTTCTTCTCGGAGGAGGTCTCCTGCTGACAGATGGGAAAACTGAAATCGGTCCACTATTTTGGAGCACTGGGTTCCTTTTCCGGCTCCTGGTCCGCCCAAAACGAATACAACCTTTGGCTTCTCCACGCTCATGATTTCGATTTTGTGAGGTGGTTGACTGGGGGTGGTGGTTATGGTCTGTTTGCTGGCCTTCGAATGTCGCAATAGCTGCTGCGTCAGCGTTATAGGTGCTAATCCGACTCCTGTTGACCTGCAATCGATGGCTACTGCTCTCAATGCCGTTTGCGCTAAAGCCCGCCACATTGACGACTGAACTCTGGCTAATTGAGTGCGGTGTTGATGTGAAAAGAGCGCCGCATTGAGAACACCTCACCACTATTTTCCACTGGAAAAGTGAGACTATGTGACGTCACGCACAAGCGCAGCTGTTCACAAGGCGAACATTTACTAACACTGACGGCGCTTTTGGCGGGAACGCATCTATTTGAATGGCAAGGAAGATCATTTTGGTACCGGGTCATTTCAAAGATTATATTACAGCGCTCTCTCTAATTAATAATACAACTTGTTGTTAAAATTGTATTATTACAACTTGTTGCAAAAATTGTATTATTAATTTTGTTTTTCACAACTATGGCTAAGGCCCTTAACAGCGGAATATGTCTAAGAATATATACATATACATTTTTATAACTTAACACACGAATCAATAGGTTTCCTTTAGATAGCACAAAATAATTCAAACATTTTAATAGCCACAGCTTTGGTTTTTCATAAGTTCCTTTAATTGTATATTACCCGTTAATAAAGCCTGCTAAATTAGCTGCGCCTGATTATTTTGTATCAAATCAGCCACTAGTTGGTAAGGAATAATGTGCTGGGAACCAGCTGCCATGTCAACCTCCTCATCATCGACGCCCACGATCACGGCCGGCACTGAAATGGTAACAAATTCTTAAGATATATGTCTGTTATAGTGATATATAAATTTGTTACCCGCGACGTTCGCTTTGAGGAAGACATGGCTCATCAGGTTGGGAGTTACTATCCTCTGTTCGGCTTCTCCTCGCTGCTGATTGGGCATGTACTGGGTAGCCACCTTATGGAAGTACTCGTCAACATTATTGGCAAACTCCTGGGCAAACTTGGTCTCCTCCGGAGACAAGCGTTTGTCCTCCGGTTCACGATTCTCCTCCTGATTCAGAATGTGCTGCGTGAAGGTCTCGATTTTCTGGAGGCGACACCGCAGATAGCTGGCCATTATATATCGCACCCTTTCCAGTTCCATTGAGTGCACCACGGCCCGAAAATCATTCTTGTCCAGGTCGCGCATTTGCTCCTCCATGTGGGCCACTTGCGACACCATCAGCTCCAGCATGTCCGTTTGACTAGGCAGGATCTCCGGAGCGCACATCTCGTTGATCCAGGCAGTCTCCAGGATCTCTAGCACCTTTGGGAAATTTGTGAAGTGTTTAGTTTGTACGGTCTTGATTGGATCTCTAAGCTGAGTCTAACCTTTTGAGCTGTTATCTGTTCCATATCATCGTCATCCTCTTCCTCCAATCCTGCACCGTCGCTTACATCGTTTTCCATCTGTGTTTCGGGTACATCTTCAATATCCGACATGCTTTTTAGAAATATTGTTGATTTTGGTGTAGTTTTTGGCGCAATGGGTGCAAATGTTTGCGTCCCCTAAGAATGTCAAACAGTGTCATTTTCGGCAACTTGGAACACTGTTTAGTATCAAGTATTTAATAAAAATTGATTTCAATATGATTGCATTTAAAAAACGAAAGACAATTAAACATTTTTTATAAATTAAATTAAAGATCCTTAGCTTATACATATTTACTTACTCCACAATTTAGTTACTCCCTGAGAATGACGAAAAATGACACTTTCTGTGTTTTTCAACACTAGAACAGCACATGCGATGGCAGCCGCACAACAAACTGATTTCCAAAAGAATTTTCGCCTGATTGTGGAAAAGATCTTTAACCACTGGCAGGATCTACGGCTGGCTGTGGAGCATGGAATGGGCGGGCGCAATGGCCAGCAGGTGGGTTTTATTCCACCCCCAAAGCAGTAAATATTCTAACCTAATCCCAATGCTCTTCCAGGTGGCCATAGAAATCATGGACTACACTTATCAGTACTGTGTTTCCAATGAAAATATCACCCAAGGCGAGCTGCAGGAGGTGATAGAGGAGCTAATGGACCAGGAATTTAATACCCTTTGCGACGATGACTCTATCCCAGAGATTTGCCGGAATCTACTGCGTTACAAGCTGCTGGCTCAGCAGAATCAGTATCCCCAAATCGAGGCGGAGCTGAGTAAACTTCCTGCGGGCAAGGAGTGGCTGCGTCCGGACGTAAAGATCACCTACACACCCGTTGAAGGAGATTCCTCTTCCGATGAGGACATGGACGAGGATGACGAGGACGATGATGAAATGGGACAGGAGGACGATGAGGACGTTCCCAGCAGCAGTGGTAGAATGACCCGCTCACAGACACGGAAGCAACAAGCCCAGGAATTCGTGGAACCCGAAGATGGCTGGACCACCGTGCGAAGAAAGTGATTTTCTTAGCGATATTAAAAGCCTGTTAGTTGTTTAGCTGTAATACGCTGTATTTACTTCCTGGAGGTCAAGAAAACGTAGGGGTGCGATAGGAGCACGTGTCACAGGCTGGTGGAATGTCCTGCAAAGGTTACAGCTTACTGGAGATATCTTCTTCGATTGGGCTTCCTGACATTCTTTGCCCTTTTGCAACTGAGACCAGGAGGTAAACTCAACTCCCTTGGGTAAAGCCAACTTGGGATCCACCACGGAGGCTATATCGTCTACATCCACTGTCATCGATAGATTGATGGCTGGATAGATGAGAAAGGCAAAGAACCAGGCGAAGACTAGCACCAGAAATGGCACAAACACAGCAAAATATTTGTCCGGCAGATACGAATGCAGGCCATATTCCACGGGCAGCAGGGCCCAAGCCACGTATATGAAAAACAGGACCGTAAACAGCATATAGAAGGCGAATCCGTAGACCGCCCTATGTGGAGTCGGAGCTGGACTGTGTTCCGGCATTATCCTCGCTCTCGGGAATTACTTTGTCCTCTTTGGAGTCTCCGAACTGCTTGATGGTGTCCTGGCAGAGGAGCAGGCACTCGAAGAAGGAAGTGATGGCCGTGCGCAAGCTTTTTACTTGGTCGGCTTGGAAATTAACCTCCAGCACATCGCCATCCAAGCTCAAAGTTTTCTGCACGAAATTCCGGCGAGGTTCTTGGTCGACACTAAGCACTCTGTAGGCGATCTCAGCCAGACGTGGCGTTTCAAACGGCACTCTTATTGTGCTGTTCAGAAAAATTTATTTAAATCAAATTATTTAATTTGTTTGATAGACAAACTTACGACTCATTTGGTTTATTTGCAATTTGTGGCATCGTCGAATTTTTTAACCAATCTGCAGTGGCTCACATGTCAGGGAATAAGGTGAATGGCAAAAGGAAAAAAAGAAGCATATACACTTGTTTATGCTTCTCTTAATCAGCTGTTTACAATAACAAATAGTTTCAGTTGGAACCGATTTTTTAAAAATTTAAACTAAATTTAAATGTGTATAACATATATAAGATAAGTCTCATTTAAAGTCTAAAATTAAGAGATCAATCTCCCAATTTATTTAATTAAAATTTAAATAAAACTGCTCCAGTTTGTAGTTTCTTTATTACAAAAAGCTGTCCAGAAAAAAAGCTATCAGAACTTCAAACGAATCCTTCGGGATGGTGGGTCAGGTTGAGGGTTTACTTCTTGGACTTGATGGCTCCCTTGGGGGCGGGCTTCTTGCCGGCGACCTTGGCGCCCGGCTTTCCGGCTGTCTTTCCTGCCGTTTTCTTGGCTACAGCCTTAACCGGTTTCTTCTCCACCACCTTCTTGACGGGCTTCACCAAAGCTTCCCGCTGGCTCTTCAGCGCCTTGACGATCTTCTGTTCCTCAATGAGGAAGGCACGTACGATCCTTTCGCGCAGGCAGGAGTGGCACAGAACTCCTCCGTAAGTCCTGGAGACGGTCTTCAAACGCTTGGACATCCTGGGGCGCTCGCTGGGCCTGGAGGGCGTGATCCCGTGGAGCTTCTCCTTGCACTGACCACAACGCGGAACAGTGGGGTTCTTCTTGACGTACTGGTACACCAAACGGCCTCCGGGCGTACGAACACTGTAAACAAATGGGGAATATCTTAGTAATCTGGAAAATTTATAATAATAACTCTTACTCACATGCGCCTCTTGTTGGACCGGGTGTTGTACGACAGACGTCGCCTCAAAGTTAAGCGCTGCACCATTTTGGGGCTGTCAATTCATCGCCCGGCAAAAATCGGAATCCGCAAACAATTTTATGGAAAAGATAAAAAAAACATAAGCGTATGCGCGTTAGTGGGTTGCCAAAACATAGTAGACATATTTCTGCCGCACTATCCACGCTAGCTAAACGCTTTGCAGCGTTCGCTGGCAAGATGTATGCGGATTAAAGATTCTCAAAAATTAAGTTTACGTACTTCTAGTAAAAAAACCAAAAGAGGGGAAAAAGAAGAAGAGGCAAGTAGGGATGGTAGTATCGTATCAATATTTTGCTGAACAATATGTTTACTCAATTCCCACTGGGCCATATTTTACCAATGTTAAACAAGGGTCAAACGATAATGAAAGGCACTACAAAATAAAGAACAACCATAAATTTAGTATTTGTCATAACATTTTCAGACTAATCATTATTT
This sequence comes from Drosophila fuyamai, assembly GCA_018153365.1. Taxonomy (NCBI): domain Eukaryota; kingdom Metazoa; phylum Arthropoda; class Insecta; order Diptera; family Drosophilidae; genus Drosophila; species Drosophila fuyamai. The sequence continues at coordinate 11,211,993 of JAECXW010000116.1, forward strand.
TTTAATTATATATCAAACACTTAATTGTTTTTGACAATACAAATATTATTTGGCACTATTCTCTTTTGAATTTGAATTCAGTATAGTGTGAATGTATTGCAGAAGCATAAAGAAATTGTACAACACTGTCCTTATAAAGAATATATCGATAGCCTGTTGATTATACCAATCTTCCATTGCTTAAACACGCGCTCATTTTGTAAATAAACGGAGGTTTCTTTGGTTTTTAACTAACATCATGAGTTTTTTGAAACCCAAGACCCACATAGAAAAGGGCGATGTAGTGATATTGTATTTGAGCGTTAGTTCAATGCATGCCATCGAAGCGGTACCGGAGATAGTAAACAAAAAGGGCGAAACTATTCCCCATATTTTTCAGACCAATTATGGTTCCCTGAAAGTGGAAAGTGAGTAGATGTTCTTGGGTTATTGGCATTTTCTGATCGAAATCCTCATTCCAGATATTATAGGCGTGGAGTACGGAAGTCGTGTGGAACTCTCTAAAGGTTGGGCAAATGTCCTTCAGCCTACTCCGGAGTTGTGGACCCAAACGCTGCCCCATCGCACCCAGATTATTTATACCCCCGATATTAGCATGATTATCCATCAATTGGAGGTGCGACCAGGTGCGGTGGTCATTGAATCGGGCACAGGATCAGGATCTCTATCGCACTACTTCCTAAGAGCACTGAAACCCACTGGACACCTGCACACCTTCGATTTCCACGAAGCTCGAGCGGATCAGGCACGCGACGAGTTCCGGCGTCATGGAATTGCCGATTTCGTCACCGTCTATCATCGGGATGTGTGCAATCTGGGATTCGGCGGGGAACTGGATGGAAAGGCCGATGCGGTCTTCTTGGATCTGCCCGCACCCGATCTTGCAGTGCCGCACGCCTTTAAGGCGTTGAAGCTGTCCGGTGAGTGGCCAACATCGCGTTGACAACTAGTTGTCAGCGCCCCTTTGCGGGCAATCTGGCAATCAGGAGGATATGTTGGGTTAGCAGTGATGCTAAGGGTACATTTATAAATAACAAGGCTTGTGTACAAATTGGAGGCCAACAAGAATTTAAAAAGGGTATAGTTACTTAGAAAAAAGGACTCGGAATATAATAATTTTATATCTCGTTAGTATCGTCCGTTTTAATAATTAGCCGATAAGATAAGATGAGTTGAGTGCTACTCCAAAATCTGGTTATTCTTCATTGGATTAATCATTAGTCCCTGTTGGTTTTTAGTGATTTAGAGGCCTTTTAAATACCTTTTTTTTAGATAGAAGTATAAGTTATAGACAAAAATCGATTAATTTAATAAATAGGAAGAAAAAGCGAATTATCAAAATGTATTCCTAGGATAAACAGACAAAATGTATTGAAAGTGTTTTAAATGTACTTAGTTAGGGCAGGAGGTACAAGAACCTATGTAGTACCTATGTACCTAAACCTCAACACTGTCGGTCAGTCACTCAGTTATCCATCCGGTGAGCCAAAGGTCCAGTCAGCCAGTCAGTCGGGCTGCCATTTCACCCAGTTTGACATTGAATGAGCCCGCTTTTGACACTTGATGCAGCCAAGGCAGGCTGACCGGGCGAGTTTGTCATTAGGCCGATGGTAACTTCAATTGTTCAGCAGGCTTGCACCGGACATAGGTAACTACTGCATTGGAATTTTAAATAAGAAATGCTTGCAAATCAAATACTATACTAAGTAGGGAGATCCATATTTGTAATATGTACTTTTGGGACGAAATCTTTCTTTAAACTATAAAACTCAGTTTATAAATAATGTTACATTGCTATAGAATAAGAAGACTCTAGAATTTATACTCTTTATGCGTAAAAATAAATAACTCTGATTTGATTAAATCGTTTACAATATTTTAAGAATTCAATTCAAAAATCTTGAGTAAACCTGATTTTTCTTCTCTTTTTCCCCAGGTGGTCGTTTTTGTTCATTCTCGCCCTGCATTGAGCAGTCGCAACGCTGCATCCAGGAGCTGACCAAACTGGGCTTTAACGAGATTGTCTCTTTGGAGGTTCTGCAGCAAGAGAACGTGGTCAAGACCCGAACGTTGCCCGTCATCGATCTGGAGTTCCTTAAATTACCCAAAACCGAAGAGACGGCGACGGCAGCCGAAGAAACTAAAACGCCTAAGGAGGTGAAGAAGTACCTGACCTCAAGTAATCCCCAAACGCTGCCCGGCCACACGGGCTTCCTCACCTTCGCCACTTTGCCACCGAATATACCAAAGGCATGATAAATAAACTTGAATTTCTTTTTATTTGACCCACGAGCTTCATCATTCGTCGTAGGAGTAAGAGTATGAAAACTCCTCGAAGAACTTCCTTTCGGTGGTCTTAACGAATCCGCAGTGGTAGCAGCGCTGTTGCTTAACATGCTCCTGGGTCTTGCGGTTCCAGGACTTCCTCTCCGGCGCCCAAGGAGTGCGTTGCTCGGGAATGGCCACCTCGGTACGCTCCGGGTTGCCGCTGCATGTGGGACAGCGACCCACTACAGTCGGCTTGGGCAGCATGCCGTAGATGAGCGGTCCCGGCGGTTGTTTCCCGTAAATGGTCACGATTTCCGGGAGGCTTGAGTACGGACGGGTTGGAAAGAGTTTCTCGCGATTGAGAAAACTGAAATTATGAGGAAGGAAATAAGTTGAAAAGATTAATTATTAAAAAGGATATTAATTAAAAAGTAATATAATTCTGATAAGCTGGAATAAACCAAGTTTCCAACTTAAGAAGGATTTAGAAGAATACAACATACAACATAAAACAAAAATTAAATTAGTAAGCAACAACTTCATTAAAATTAAAGTAAAGAAAAGAATTAACATTAAAATAAAAAAACAATAGTAAGGACATTCAAAGAAGGTTGATTTGTTAGAATTGGAAATAAGTTGCTAAGGTGAAAAAGTAGTGCGAAATAAAAAAAGTATTTTTTTGTTCGAGATAATATTGAATTGTGAATTTACTAATTGTTGATTTTCAGTTATATACAAATAATTTGTCAAAGTTTTTAAAAAGACAAAAGACAAAAAATATTTAAAATTATTGCTGGTTTTGGAACCAATTAAACTTGAACGGATTCGCTTAGGTGTTAGTATATGTACGTTACTCACTTTGGTCGTGGTTCCAGCCAGAGGTTGTTGATGCGCTTGGTTCGCATGATGTCGCCCAGTTTCTGGAGGAGTCTGAGGTTCTCCCGCTCGATTTGCTGCTGGCGCTCCCGCTCGACCTGCTGCTTTTTCAACTTGCGCTGCACATGCTGGTGGGAGCGCGGCGAGTGGGTGTCGATGGCCGGGCGGGCGGACATGACCTTCTCGCGGTGCTGGGCGTACCTCAGCTGCTCCCAAGGCTGCTGCAGCAATTTGTCGCGACGCGAGATCATCTTCGGTGGTTCGGTGGAGGACAAGTGTTGATAGCCTAGCGGTTCCCTGTTTTGCTCAATCCACCACCTCAAATCACCTCTGTTTGCCACAACAAACAAACAAGCGGGGTGTGTGTGTGTGCGGCCATAACAACCTTGCCAGGACAACGGACACTCGGTGAATGTTGCACCATCATGCTGGGATTAAGTTCAACAACCAAACAACCGAACAACGAAAGAACAACCAGGCGGCGGCCGCTTTGCTCAGCTGTCCGCCGAGTTGTCCATCCGCGCAGAGTGACATCTCCAGTGACTCTTGACTTGCAAATTTGCAGGCCACTGCCAGTGCGGTTGTTACATAATTCTGGGCCGCTTCTGCTGCTGCTGCTTGTTAGGTCCACCGGGATTTCTGTGTAGTAGCCGCTCTCTTCGAGAAACACCGGACTTTGGTGTGGCGGCAAAAGTTCCTTTCTTCTTTTTCAGCCGCTGTCGCTGCTGCAACTTAAGTTGCTGCTGCTTATATGTCAACCGGCAACAACATGCAACCGGCAACAACTGGTTGCCGCCGTTCTAAATACTCCTCGTTTAATGTTTTGATGGATGTTAAGTGCCAGCCCCATATTGAATTCAATCATTTTGCATCGATGAAAATGGGTTCTCGGTAGTCGTTCAGCTTTTCCTATTCCCACTTCCAAGTACTTGTGGCTGGCTTTGATCCAGATATCCACCGTTGTGTTCCCTCATCTTTGATTAGCTAAATTAGTATTAATGTTAATAATTAATTAAGTTTTATGCTCTTAAATTGTTACGACTTGATTTGTTCTAATATTTTGGCTGGGTTGATATGTACAATGTTTTTATTTAATATTAGCAAGTGCTTAAAATATTTTCAATATTATAAATATTAATGAGTTTATATGCTGGTTTATTTATTTGTTTGGTTGCCATTTTTCAAATGGAATTAACATTTTTGAGTTAAATTTAGATTAAAGCAATCCGATCTGAAACGGATTTGAAAAGGCGTTAAACTGAATTTAATTTAAGGTTCAATTGAATGAATTATTTGACATATAAACATGAAATTGGCTTTCAAAAGTATTTCCATTTTTTTATTAGTGCCGCTAGTTGCGTTAAAAAGAAAGTCATTTTATCTTGTTTTTTAATTTATATTGACGTCTAAGTTTTTATTAAATAACGAGAAATAAAATACATTTTTATAGACTTTGAACATCGCTAAAATAATTTGTTCGTTTCGTTATGGCTATTTACCCTTTTTTATCTAGGCCCAATCGAATCCAAATTTTCCGCGATAATATCAGGTAACCAATGAAAACACTGTTGGTATTTATTGGATACCCGCATTGGATTCAATCATTTTGCACCGTTTGAGGTGGGTTTCCAGTTGTTTTTCTTATTATTGCCCCCTGCAAACAAACCAACCACTTGCAATTCCCATCGATCCTGTCATAAACCCAGCTCGGCGCAATTGTTCTCGTTTGAAGTTGATTAGCCCCCCGTTGTTGCTTACAAAATGTGTCTATTGTGTCGGCCTGCATCGTACAACAGCAATGGCCCAGTGGATAGTGCGTGAGTTGGCAGTATTGGGGAAATTAAAAGGTCCAAGCCGCATTATTGACCAGTTAATTGGAAGATCGGTAATTCGATATCGACAGTGTTGCTTATCACAGCTCGCCTCGTTATGTTGGCCCATCCGGATTATCTTGTTTGATGAATCGACAACTGTAACGAATTTTCACTATTCAACTCCGGAGGGTGTCCATTGGGTCGGCGCTTTTCACCTTTGGCCGAAAATGCTGAACCGCCCGTTTGACTCGTCACTAAACACCTGCTTAGTTGTGCATAAATTTCATTTGGATATGATTATTTTTATTGAAAGTTTTTTGCAAAATGGCATATAATTGTGCCGGCCTGGCTCTGTGGTCCCCACAAACGGCTGTGTGTGTGTGTGTGTGAGTTAGCAGGGTGCAGCCTTACACCCGCCAGCAATATGGCCAGTTTCTCACCTTTAGAAGCCGGCCCCAAAGTCTCCGATAGCGAGGGACGAGCGCAAAATTGATGGCAGCCAGTGCCGCAAAGTGGGTTGCAACGTGGTGGTAATGTGGATACCCTTTCAGGTATATAATTTAATAACAAGTTAGACAAACGAGGCAATTATTGCTAAATAATATATTTAGCTGTACCTTACAAGTTGTACATTTTAAAAAATAAAAAAGGTTACTTGTCATTATCTTTATTTGTTATAAATATCATTTATTTATTATTTTTGTATCAGCTAACTAAATGTACGTATTTTTTTAAAATTTTTAATATGTTTTTTTATCGTTTAAAAATGCTTAGGATTTGGTTGAACACAATATATAAAATAAACTTAATTAGAAAACTATTACTGCGCTTTAGGAGCTATTATAAACTCTGTCTATAAATTTATTTATGTGAGCCCATTTACCCAATTTCGCAATTGACCCGATAAACCTGGCTGTATGAAGCCAACCCTTTTGATTTGGTTAGCACTTGCATTTCATACAAAGTGTATACAGAGAGTACTGGACCTTGGGTCCTGTCCATTTATTACAACATGAGCCGGCAACAGTCGAAAACTGCGATTTGCTGTCAGCTAATAATAATAATTTCGATATTGAAAATACGTTTTCTTAGTTAGGTACGACACTAAACGATTTCGCCCAGTCGTCGGCGGTGCAGCAGTGCTAAAAGTCAGGCAGGCCACAATGCCGGCACCACCGACAGCACCACCAAATGCACCACCAACCTGAAGCTGACCGTTGGTGGGGGCGTGCTATTTGCTGCCGCTGCTTCTTCCACTCCGTCTACCCTTTTTTTTTGCGGACAGGTGGTGTGTGGTGTCGATGTTTTGGCCGGATCGTCGACTTTTGGCTCAGACTGTGTGTTGCCCATTGCCCGTTGGTGTTCAATATGAGCCACAATTGAGGCATTTAATCGAGCATCTCTTAACACGCCTTGGAATGTTGACTTATTATTGGCCCAGCCAGCCATTCGTACTCCCCCTCCGCAACCGTATCTGTATCTTTTGGTGGTGCCTGCAAAAGTATCTGTGGGTCCGCAAGTCTGCAGAGTCTGCAGTTGGCCATCCGGAGAGTCTTGCGTCGGTGTCAGGAGTCTGTAGTTACCTCACAGTAAAAGCGTTTATCATCATTAGACTCAATCTAAAGACGTTTTCGGCCAGGGTTATCATGTTGATTATGTTGTGTGAAAACAAATTACATTTCTTCCTGCCCTCTTGAGTTTTAGCACCACTTGCTGTGGTGGTTCTTTTTTCCGCTGCTGGCTAATTACGTAGATGATCGCTGATTTCAATTGTGCTTATTGACAAACCAATTGGCCAAAGATGATTCTTTTTTTTTTTGGTGAAAGGAAAGGCTTTTTCTCGTGCCGTGAGAAAAAACCGTGAAATCGAACAACAACAGAAAATATTTCCAATTTGCTAATGGCAATAATTGTTTCTACATTTTTTTTCTTCAAGTACCAATACTTGGCTATAATTTTTTCTTTTATTTTTTTTTTATTTAGCTTTGCACAGCTGTGTTCTATATAGTTGCTGTTGTTGCAAGTGGCATTGCCTGCAGCTGCAACAACAACAGCAACATTGGCGGCACCAGCAACATACAACAGCAAGAATAACTGCTTTAGCAAGGTTAAGTTTGGCCCTGACTGCCTGATGATATTGGCCAACAAAAAAGAGCTTTGCTTTAAAGTTATATTTAAATAAAATTTTATAAAATTTTAAATTTATTGCGCTATTAAAAACAATCTTATTATAAAATTATAACAAAAAACTAGCTAATTAACTAACTAATAATTTAATTAAAATAAAACAACTTTACCAATCTTAATCTTATTTTCTCCATGGAAACAAAAATGTGCAAGGTTCCTTTTCAGTTTTGTTGGCCAGTGTAGTTCATTTGTCGTGGCGTGGAAACCGAAAACTGCAACTCCAATAAACATTTTATGCACTTTTAAATGCAATGCATTATTGTAGTTGCACCGATAACGTTATAATTTTTTTCAGCCGTGTTGTTTTAGATTTGTGCCACACACAGACAGCCAAGAAACACAAAAGCAAATACAGAGCCACCAGGGTCAATGTCGCACCTTGACGCCACAGCCGATATATAGATTTTGAAGCCGACTTTTTTGTCACAATTTATTGCATTCGGATTAGAGTCGAGTGCTTGCCATTTTTATTTTTTGTATTTTACCTGAATCTGTGTGGCTAGGCCATTTTATCTTGTCAACGCAATCGCCTATGAGTGTTTCTTTTTAATTAATTAACAACAATCGCATGGTGTCAATGGCATGCCTTTATGTGGCATACTTAGCTCCCATGGAATCGGATTCTAATGTCCACCGAATGCTGAAAGTGAGTGGGGGAAAATGCCCATTTTGTGTTCAACCCAAAAAAAAAATGGCATGAAAAGTTTCTCCGGCACAAAACAACTTAGAGTTATGCAGGAACTACAACTCAACAGGTATGCAATGCCAATCAATAAACTTTCGCAGAGAGAAGCCGCGGGGAGTTCAATTCCCGGGGTCTCCATGAGAACTAATTGAGCCATTTCGAGGTCTATGATAATCGTTTGTGATGCAGCAGCCAGCAGAAACCAACCAGCATCCAACTAAGCCAACGCCTTCACATTATCCAATAGTCAGACTATGTCAATTCCAAAGGACACAGAAAGAAATAAATGTTAACTGTTGATTCTACGTTCATTTAAAATATTCATTTTAATATTTGCTACAGATCAATAATAAGATTTTTAATTTAAAAAATGTTAACCGATTTATCATTTTATATATATATATATATATATGTATTTATATATAAGTTTTAAAATATATTATTATTATTTTTATTTTTTGAAATCTATTTAACATCGGAAGTTTGGACTTAACTTTTTTTAACTTTTAACAACTAATACTTAGTAGTACTGTAACAGTTTTCTTTTAAAATTTTAAACTATTATTACTAGGAAAAAGTAATGAAAATTGGTTAGCTGTGGAGATTGACCATTATTAATTCGAATTTTTTTTGCGGTGTACAATAAAATTAAAGTTTTGTTTATGAATGGAATTACACGACGACATTTAGATGGCCAAAAGAGCAGCCCGGCCGGGCCAACGCAGCTGGAAATCGAGAGGCCGCCGACTCGGCTCAGATTCACAGACACTTCATCTAAATGTCAGGCCATATCTAGCGACACTCGCAACACTCGGATTCGCACTAGCTGGGGATTGTGGATTGGGGATCGCCGATCGCGGATCGGCTTGGTCTTTGGGACATGGTCTTGGACATCTCCTGGTCTCCGGTCTCCGGTTGTCGGCTCTCTTTGGCGGCTGCTTTGGCCAAATCAATTGAGCCGCCTTCCCCCATAAACGAGCCAAAACAAATGACTCCGACTGCCTCGAGTGGATGCGAGTGCTCTGCTCTGGGACCCGGGGCAGCTCAAGATCATTAGTATAATTTAAGTAAATTAAACGCAGCGATTAGGTTCGGGATACTGCGGTCTCGTCTGGGTGAAATAAAACCAGGCAGACAGTCAGCAGGCGCAACAAACGGCACCAAGTATTCCCCAATCGCCGTTGTCGGCAAAATGCTTGTGTTTATTTAAATTTATTGTAACATTTTCGTTGGCGATTTCAATTTGTAAAACAAGCGAGCAAACAAGCTGTTAAAATATAATGATTGGCACCAATGGAGCCCAAGGAGTTTGGGGGAAATCGGACTCCAGATGTGGGTTAAACTGGCCGCATATGCTTATCCGATTCCCGGGAGATGCTTTAAGCGAATTTATGCGGCGTTTAAGCATTGTCCGGCCAAAGTATTTTCGCTTTATGATTGCCATGAGCAGTCGAATGCATAAACCATTTGGCATTGAAAACTATCGGTTAGCATACATTGTGTTTTTGGTTTTCCTCTTTTTCTCTTTTTTTTTTTTTGGCGAGCCAGTAGAGTCGCTGGCTTTTTCCCACACAGACAATGGGCCAAAACGGCGACAACTGAGTCTGGTTCGGTTGGTCTGGTCTCGAGTCTTGTGTCTCGGATCTCTCCGCATCGTGTGCAATATGAGGAGCGTTGCAGCTCCGACTCCGAGTGCAACTGCAACTGCAGCAGTGATCACAAAAGCTCGCAAGGAGCCAGACAGAATTACAAGAGCAGGGCTGTGGAACAATGCCCAATGCAGGCAGTTCAATTGAAAACAGTGGGTCACAAATTCTGTTTTTTTTCATCCCTTTTGGGAATTACAGCTTTCATTTTTTGTCTTAGCACAGTTCACTGGGTTCAATGAATTACAAAGTTTTTATTTTAAAATTTTGTAATGGAGTAATGTTTTAAAATTAACATTGAACATTTATGTTTTTACTTTAAAATCTAAGAGATTGCTAGTTTTCTTTGGGAATAAATTCAATAGAAAGACAATAAAGTCCTACGGCAAATTAATCATTAATCAATTTATCTCTCTAAAATCAAATAAAGAATTAGCAATTTGCTAGGTTCTAAGAAAAGAATCCCAACGATTATTCTTTTGACAACTATATTTTTAAGACTTTAACTTTCACACATTTCCCAATTTGAAACCACTGTGCCATAGCAATTGACAAAAGCCTCGAGTACTCAGGCACCAACCGAAAACAACAACCACTGCAGTGAAAAGAACAAAAAGCGAGTAACAAACAAATAAACAGTCAGTAGAGTCAGACACAAACAGCAATTCATATTTGCTCTGATTTATATGGCGTCTAGAAGTTTTCCATTTTTATTATGTATCATTATTATTATGATTTTTTCCCAGGCAAGAGGCTGTGGCGCAGACTGAGTTTTTTGTGTGCCCTGCTGGCCGGTGTAATCAATCAGCAGGAGGAGCTACGAAATGGTAGTACTCCCGGTCTGGTTTTCGGCTTTGGCTCAGGATCTCGCTCTGTGCGAGTTGGGCGAAAATTAATGTTCTTTAATTTGCAAGTTTGTGTCCTAAGTCTTTCGTTTCGGCCTGCCACACACAGGCTAAATTGGAGTCGAAAGGGGGCGGGGAGGGGCGGTCCGAGGAGGCCTGTTGTTGCTGTTGTTCCCCAGAAATGTCATTAAAGCGCCACACAGATCTTCTGGGTGTGCAAGCGCTTTTTGATCTCCGCTGAGCCAATGTCAATTGCTGGCATCGCCCGCGGATCGCTGAGACAACAGAGAAAGATCTGCATAGCTTGATATTCTAATTGCTGAAATTGTTTGCCACAGACAAGTGTGCTTGTGTGCGGGCTTGTGGATGCCATGCCCAATGAATAATCATCGAAATCCGTTCGTTGACAAAACCAAACAACAGCCAAAGTACACTGAAGAAAATTATTCCTTGGAATTTTGTTACAAATTAATTCGAGTTTTGTGTTTTTCACATTTTTTGTTATCTTACTACCAGTATTAATATTTAATACAAATTTCGAATATTATTGTGTGTTTCTGTATATTTTGATTATTATACGTATAATGTAAAATTTGGAAAATAAAGGCTTTTTAATTTCTATGTTATGATAATCAATAGTTTTGCTGATCTTAATCAGAAATTATTGCTATAGGGATCCGTTTACTGCTAAACATTACCGAAATTGTTTACACGTTCAAGAAAAAAACAAAAACAAACAAATACATTTAGATTTAATTAGCATAAACTCATTTAAAGACAGACCGTTAACACCATAATTATATCCAGTTCCGGGTTTTTAAATAAAAGTTTCTATTCTAAAAACGTTGTTGTTGCCTTATCTTTTACATCAATATTTTTTAACAAAATATAGATATACATTTGTCAAGTGGAAAATAATCTAATTTTTCTGCGTGCAACAAAAAATGGGATGCCCGGGCAACATGGCCCTGTGTCTCCTGCCTCTTTTGGTGGTCCCTGCCTCATTGGCCTCCTCATTGTGTCGCACTGATCCAAATCGCATCAAATTTTTCGCTGCACTCGTTTTCAGCTCAGTTTTCTTGTTCCCCTCGATTTTTTTTTGGCTGGCTGGCTGTGTCTGCGGGATTCTCCTCCTTGCTCTTTGGGCTTTTCAATCAGATATGAAAGCTGGAGCGCGTCTTCGCGGTTGTTGTCGCAACGCAGTTTTGTTTTTTTTTTTGGGCCTTTGACTTGATTTTCTTAATTAAATTTTTTGCTACGCCGATGCCAAGGCTATTCCCGATCCTTCGGCTCCTGCCGATGATGATAATGGGGGTGGGGATGGGGATGATGTGTGTGTTTTATAAGTCGAATGTTGTTGGCTCAGTCGCTGATTTGAGGCCCTTGATTAGGCATCGCTCGTTGTTGCCGCAGTTAACACACTCCCACAACCATTCCCTCAGCGAAAAGTGCATTCACAAATTTGGCAAAAAAAAAAATAAGAAACAAAAACGGCCACCAAAATCAGCTTCTTCTGCGGCAAAATCTTAGGAGTCATTACGTGCACTTGGCCGCTCAACAAGAACTTGAACCTCATTAACCTATCAGCCCCCCGAAAACAATTTGACCCCGGCTCAACTCCAACGTAATGCCAACCAAGCATCCACTTGGTCCGAAGCCAACATCATTTACATCATCATTCACAATAAAATAAAAGTGCACACGCCCACTTAAAAGGGCCCCATAAATTGTATGGAATAATCAGTTTCAACATAATTTATTGTAATTTACGAGTGTCGGCCAAAGCGGGCCACAAGTATATATATATTTTTATGTGCACACCGTATAGCACTGACATTGCCAGAAGAGGAGTCGCCTGGGCCTTTTTTATAGAGCAGCTAAATGCTACAAATGAAAATCCTAAACGAAACATTGAAAGCATCTTGATAAGAAGTCGAGAAACGGCAGGCGAGCATTTTTTTTAGCTGAAGGAGAGACCAAAAGTTGAACTCCAGCTAAAGTTGAAGTCGGAGTCGATTTGAAGCTGAGCGTGCAAACACCTTGGAAACTCCATATTTCATTGCCTAATAATATTTTTACCTCATCTAGATGGTGCTTTAGACCTCTCTGGTTTACATATCCAGCTCCTACAGTTGGGCCTTTTGTAATTGAAACAAGAGAGAACGCTATAGTCGGGGCACCCGACTATCAGATACCCGTTACTCAGGTAAAAGGAGTACGAGGGAGATGGAGATAGAAACTTTGATCACGCATAACTTTTAAACGAATGGTCCGATTTGAAAAATTTCTTCTACATTTCGATAGGTATTGATAAACACAATAAAACTGCATTTTTACTTTTCCGAAATATTTAAATTTATATTTAAATAAAATCGTATATAAGCGATTGTGGGCGTTAAAGGGGGCGTGGCACCTTTTTGAAACAAACTTGCGCTGCGTAGGAACTCCTAAAATCTGCATGCAAAATGCCAATCTTCTAGCTTTTATAATTTCCGAGATCTCAGCGTTCATACGGACGGACAGACGGACAGACGGACAGACGGACAGACGGACAGACGGACAGACGGACATGGCTATATCGACTCGGCTAGTGACCCTGATCAAGAATATATATACTTTATAGGGTCGGAAACCCTTCCTTCTACCTGTTACATACTTTTGCACGAATACAATATACCCTTTTACTCTACGAGTAACGGGTATAACTATTGTTTTGGCTTGGCTCACTTATATTCCCCTTTTGTATCAATCACTCAATAAAAATTCAACGATCAATCAATTTCAGCCATCAGGGGAAGCAGATTCCCATCGAAACTTGGGCTTTTGTTTTCGAACCATCCGCATACTCGTTCGAATACCATTTTCAATCAGAATTGAAATGTCAGAGGATAATAAACTTCAAGTGTCAATGCAATCGCAGATTGACAAACTGACAGTCCGAATATCCTTTTCCTTTTACTCCTATTATCGCCGTTTCGCAATCATTCAAAGTTTCATCGTAGCTTCGTCAATTGTCCTCGTATCTGTATCTCTATTTTTACTTTCCCGATTTCATTTCAGATATCATCGGTTTGTTTTGAATGCGATTGTGAAGCTCATTATAGAGATGGTATTTACTATAAAGCGGCACAATACAAAAAGCCTTGCCTCCGTTCAAATAAATTGGAAAATTTCACTTTGTAGGTAAGGGTAAACAACCTTGAGTTGCGGTTGGGTTTTGGGCAGGGTTGGAAGGGGAAATTTTTATTGTCATTCCCAATTAAAATAAGTGTACAAACACCAGATAAAGGTCAAAGGTATTATTTGCGTTCCTATAATTCAATGGTAAATATTTGTACAAGTAAATTAGCCATTAGAAAAATTTCCTTTCCAAACGCCAGTCCAATTAAATTTGAACTAGTTCAAGCTCGACGCAAACTTCATTTAAACATCACGCAAATAGTTTGTAATTTGTCTAGGCGGCCAAAAAGGAACTTACCAAGTTGGAAAAAACTTTCTTCCCCCAATCTCAGCTAATAGATCATTTCGGTTGAAGAATTGGCAAATATTTGTTTGTTTACTTTGATTAAATTTCGCTGTCGAAAGCGCTTTCATTTTGCAATTACTCAACAGCCGTAATATGTCGGAAGAGCCTTCCATATTGGCTTTAATTTCTGCGAGTTTTATTAGTTTAAGGAATTCCAATTAATGCTATAAATTTATAAAATAACTACTATTCGTATTTTTTTTGATCATTTTTTAAATCTAATAAAAATTAACCTATATAGGGTAAATATATACTAAACAATGCTATAAATTTATAAAATAACAACTATTATCATTTTTTCATTATTTTTTAAATCTAATAAAAATTAACCTATATAACGTAAATGTATACTAAACAAAATTATTCGTGTATGTAATTTATTACCTTAAGAAAGAACGAGTAAATCTGAATAGTTAAGGTAAAGGTATATTTAATTAACCTTCAACATTTTTTTTGCTGTGCAGAGCCAGGAATTTTAGCCTTCCTTGGGTTCGCTAATTTGCCATTGAGTGGAGGTCTTGACTGGGGAGTTACCTTTTCGTTGACCAGGTCGCCGCTCATCTTCCCAGCATAATTTAAACTAAATCGGTTCGCTGGCCGAGCTGCGTAGAGCACCGAAAGATCCCCAGTTGAGGCCTGGCCCAGTGTAATGGCTAACACGGACACGGAGCCACGCAAACACACACACACACATGCGAATAGAGAGGCTGCGGTGGGAGCAAAATGCATGTGCAAAAGTTGGCCCCGTCCTTCGACTCCGTCTTCTCGTAATAATCAATTATTTCTGTGTAATTTATGGTAATGTTCAGTCATGATGGATTGACTGCTCTAATGTCGCTCTAAATCTTTGTAGCTCGCTTGCCGGGGTACGCTCGCCTGCGATCCTCCATAGCGATCCTACTGGATCGGGCCCAAAACCCAGCCAAAACCAAAACTAAAACCAAACCAGAGCAGAGTGGTTTGGTTTGGTTTGGTTCGGAGGAGATCTGGCCAAGGCAGGTGCAATTGCTCAGCGTGGAGAGATGTTTCTGCGGCGCACGGGTCTCCCACTAAAGGCTGGCCCGACTGTCTGCCAAACAGCCGAACTGCAACCAGCCTGGCAGGTCGTTGAACAATGGGTCATATCCCTAAATATTTTGTGCGCTTTTGATTGCTTGAATTAATTCCGAGCAAGAAAACTACAAGGTTTTGATATGAACAGAAATAAGTGCAATTTAATCCAATTTTATTTAAAAAGGCAGTCATGCCAAATTTTCAACTATACTTATTGTCTTTAATTCATCCTTAAACATTGTAAAAAGCCTACATTGTACTTTTTGTTTGAAAAAGTGTCATGTCATTCTCAAGTCGGCAAAGATAAATTTTTAATCGCTAGCGTATAACTTATAGGATGTTATTGAATTATATTGATCAGTGTAGACTCAAATATATATTTTTATTTCTTAATGAATTTCTTTTAAACTTTGTAAGATCGTTAGTTATACTTTTTGTATGTTTGAATAAATTTATATATTAATTTCAATAGCTTTTTTATTCTCATTCCTATACTCTCCTTATTTGTGGTCCTGTAAAAGTAATTCTAACCCATAGTGCAGCTCACTTCTTTACTTCCGTCACCTCGCCCCATCCCCGAGCACCTCACCATCCCGCAGAGGTAATATGTAGCATATGTTTTCGTAAGTTTTTTCTTGTATTTTGTTTAATGGCAGCTTAGATTACACGGGACTCTGATGGTCAGGTGTGCGGGACAGGGAGAAACCTGGATCTTCGCATGTTGTCTGCTGCTGCTTCCAACGGATCGTCGAATCCCCCCGGGAAAACCAAAATCCCCCGAACTCCAACATACCCATGTAACTGATGTTTGAAATTGCTCTGTGATTTTCGTGGCGAAATTAATGTTAAATAAGCTTTTAGTTTATGTCCCGCCACAACGTTGATCAATTTCTCAGTCACCTGGTCTTCTTCTTTTCCAGCTGGTTTTCCCGCTGCTGCTTCTTCTTTTTCCCCTTCTAAGCCTTGTTAAAATGCATTTATGTGTGAGTGTGTTAGCCGTTGTTGCCTGGATTTCTGCCTTGTTTATGTGTAAATTATGCTTGTACACATTTTACCCACAATTGTGTATAAATTATAGACGAATTATTATGTTTGCTGTTCGACTCTGGTGCGGCTTACATATTAATATAGCACCAAAAGCCGCCTCTTAACATTTTAAATTCAAACTATGGAAAGTGTGTGTGTTAGAGGCATAATTCCGAATTGGATTGTAATATTATTAGAAAACAAAGGTGCGGTTACAATCTTCATAGAAAAAATAATTTTGTAGAAATGGAAAATATTTTGTTTGGGTTTATGTTTTTTTTTGAAATTTTATTTATTTATAGCCATTATATGGCAATTAATTTAAATCGTAAATATAGAGATAATGAACCTTAACGAGGTGGACCTCAATTTCATTTATATATAAGATTTTCGTATTTTTACGATAAATAAAAAAATACCAAAAAAAACTTACGTGAAAAACAATTCAAAAAGTTTATCTGTGCATTTGGTATTTATTATGTTGTGTACACCCATATGACCAGTCCCTTCTCTGGTAGGACATCCTAATGGCCAACTCTCCTCGTTTGCTGTTGGTTTTCTTTTGTTACGATACTCAACCATAGCTCTTGGTGAGGGCGGAGCGGAATATATTTGGCTTTTAAGAGCTGGGGCATTAGTTCCGATGGCAATTGCTGTGAACTGCATAAAAATGATTTGGCATGCAGTGGCAGAGCGAAAGCCGCTGCTTAGTAGGTGGTTGCGAGTTGCAGGAAGTAAATGGTTAGGGCCTGGGAAAGACCCATAGAAAAGGGGCCTCGGGTATCCTTTGGCTTGGCGTGGTGTTATGCAAATGCCTGGGGCAACATCATCGCCACCAGAATCAGCAGCGAGCAGCAAGCCGCACCACCGCAAAAAGCACTACTCTGTGGGCACCACCCTGTGTGCAGCACAATGGCTACCGTGCGCGTGCAACAGAACACGTACAAAACAGCAGCTGTTTAACATTTATTTGCCTATTTATTAATTTCATGTAACATTTTTTTCCTAGGAAAAGTTCCACAATGCGAAATCAAAGCCAAAAGGCAACAAGCTCGACGCATTCTCTTGACGCCAGGCAGTCGCCTCGGGTTTTCGGTTTGGGTTTGGGTTTGGGTTCGGGTTCGGGTTCAGTTTTAGGTCTGCGAAATGTCCAAGCTATCCAGCCGGGCCAACTGTTTTGGCCAAGACAATAAGCCGAAAACCTGGGGCCTTCGGGAGGGACTTTTTGCCATACTTCTCCCACTATTTGACTCGGTCTGTCCGCTCCTGCGACTGTTTATGTTGCTGCTGCGACTGCTGCTGCTGCTGCTGCTGCCACAAAAAGTGTCGTGACCCCGGCCAAGGCATTGCATATGGCCAGGATTGTGGGAGGATTTGGGGGCAGGAGGAGGTCGGACGGTACAAAAATTACATGTTGTTCCTGTTGAAATGTTTGGTTTTGTGTGCCCAGCATTCCCATTGTCGTCGACGTTTATTTATAAATTTCTTTGCGTTGTTTACCTTTTTAAATACACTTTCGATTTAAGTCTATTCGTTATTCAAAGAAAACTCCAATAATTTTAAAAATTTATATATATATTTTTTTTAATTTTATTTGAGAAGAACGATCTTTAAATACAAAAAATGTAATTATTTTATTTTATCGTCCTTTTTCTAGTTCAAAAAGTTGTTTAGTAATTATTTAAACATACAATAAAATTGTTTTCAAAGAATTGGGCCAATTATTTTGATTTTTTATCATTAAACTTATAAAATGTTAAGCTTCTAAAAATTAAGTTTTTCTTCAGAACTTTAAAAACTAAATTATATGTGTAAACTATTTTTAAGTTTTGCTTTTAATTTAAAATACTTGTAACGCTCTTTTATTAAAAAAAATTATTGCGTTAATATTCCTTTTCAAATCTTAAACATGTTTTAAAAATATTTTGAAATTTGAAAGGTCCTTGAAAGAGTATTCCGCCTTTGCTGTATTTAATGCCATCAGCACTCTGATTTTATGTGATTTGGCTAATATTAAAAGCTAAGGGGAAATATGTAACAATCCTCGTGCTGCTCCTGCAGCTTCAGCCAGGAGTCGTCGTCTCGGCCGTTGTCGCTTACATAAGCATCTCTGGCTAGGACAAAGGAAATGCAAAAATGCCAAAAATCGCACAACTCAAAAAAATCGTAAAAAAAAACAGGCTAAACAGAAATACAGAAAACGCGAATTCGAGTAACTTGCACACAAAACGATTCTGGCACCCATGAAGAGCAGTAGTGGCCGATGGATTTGGGGAGAATCGGACGGGAGGCTCATCGAATCGGCCTGGGCGGGTGGTGATCGTGGCACATTTGCATACAATGAGGCCAGGACTGCGGCACACACAGCCCCCGCCCAGTCCCTCCTCCCTCACAGTACTATATGTTATCTGCGACTGTGACCTACACCAATATTTCTGAGAATGCTGCTGTTGGCCGACGTCGTCGCCTGTAAGTGTGTCGTCCTCGTCCAGTCCCAGGTCTCCATCTGCAGCTTCAACCCACACGGAAAAAAATGTGTATTATTATTATTTATTTAATTATATATTTTATTGTATAACAACATTTTAAAGATAACGTTGTATAATAACGTTGGCTAATTTTTCCTTTAAAACAATTAACTCATCAAACTTTAACTCATCTAAATAAAATACAGTTCTATATTTGTTTGCTTTAAAAAATACAAAAAATCTTCCATGCCTTAAATCTTTTGAATACGAATTAAATTTTACGAAAATTCGGAATCTGCACATCAAAATCTATTAGAAAATTAAAATTTTAATAATGTACAAAATTGTTATATTTGTAAATTATTTTGTATTCATTTCTTAAACTTAGAAGTCTTCATCTCAATAGTCGAGTTTATTTTTTATGAGAAAATCTGTCGTAAAAGTCCGATGTGGGTGCCTATTTTTGCGAGTGCTTTCTTCCAGATCCAGCTCGCCAGTCACATAGCCAGTCAGTATCTCAGACAACCGACAACGGACGACGACGAGGAGTCATTCAATCGCGCCAGCTGCGGCGTCTACATCGTCAGCGTTCCGTTTAGTTTTTTCTCTCCTCTCTCGCCTTTTTGTTTGCGTTGCTTTTTTTTTTTGGTTATTTTGTTGGCCATTCTACTTACAATATTTGTTGGATATCACCAAAAGATCTCGGCAACAGCAGCAGCAGCCGAAAAAAGGAGCCAGCCTCCTCATCGACCAACTCTCGAGTGGGCCTGTGTGTGAAATCCAACTGTCTGGCGTCTGTTCTGCGTCGTCGCCGAGGTTCCATCGAGGTTTCATCGGGGTTTCATAGGTTTCATCGGCGGTTCGTCGTCACCATGAAGTGGTGCCCCCAGTACGAGTACTTTGAAATTGAAAATGTCTATGAATGCTACCCAAACTTGGTGCATTGGTGTGGGGAGTGGCTATCGGGCTTGAATTTGGTGTGTGTTTTTCTTTTTTTTTTTTTTTTTGCGGTTTTCGGTTGGTTAGTTCCTGGGCGAAAGCGAATGATTCGAATTCGGCTGGTGGTTCAGAGTGCAAGGCATTAATGGAAAGCCCAGGAAAATCATGACATTTTCACATCGCGTTTTTCACCATTATGGTAATCGTCTTATGATCAGTGATCAAAAGCAACATTTCAGAGATTTTTGCTTTGTCTGCGACACGTGTTGAAAATTGGGTCAAGTCAAGCTCATTAAAAGCTTAATAGGATCATATTGGCACCCTAACCAAACTATCATTTTTCGTAAAAAAAAATTAGTTAAACCACTTACATATATTAACAAGAATTGCATTTTTTTACTTAAAAAATTTAATTTTAATATTTTTAGTGCAGGAAATAAAAATAAATGCTTGGGTTTAAAAATAAATAATAATTAAGTTACAGATTGTTCAATTACTCACTTAAATAAAACGCAGACTTTCTAAACATTTACGGCTTAATCGGAATTATTATAGACTTTGAGAATTAATTGCCAATAAGATTTATATAATAGCCCATTAAACCTTAAAGAATGCTTTGGAATCTTGCAGTCCTCTTGAAAACGTCATTATATTATACAATCCATTATCTTCCCACTCAAAGAAACAACAACTGAAATTTCCATCAAACGAAAATACTTTACAAGTTTGTTTATTAAATAAGCAAAATACGAAAGCATAGTAATAAATATGTCTATAAATAAACGTTTAATAAATAAAATAAAATAATTAACCTAAATACTCTATATAGATGCATATATATAATTGCGGAGATACGCATGCAAGATACAGAAATACGAATAATCGTAAACACTTTAAGCGCGCGCCATAAAAATGTCGCTAATAAAAACGATACAACTAATAGAGCTCTCTTGGCTTGGCTTGGATAGTTTCGCTTCTGTTCTTTTTATACCCGTTACTCGTAGAGTAAAAGGGTATATTGTATTCGTGCAAAAGTATGTAACAGCTAGAAGGAAGCGTTTCCGACCCTATAAAGTATATATATTCTTGTTCAGGATCACTAGCCGAGTCGATCTAGCCATGTCCGTCTGTCCGTCTGTCCGTCTGTCCGTCTGTCCGTCTGTCTGTCCGTCTGTCTGTCTGTCTGTCTGTCCGTATGAACGCTGAGATCTCGGAAACTATAAAAGCTAGAAGATTGGCATTTTGCATGCAGATTCTAGGAGTTCCTACGCAGCGCAAGTTTGTTTCAAAAAGGTGCCACGCCCCCTTTAACGCCCACAATCGCTTATATACGATTTTAAAAATTTAAATATTTCGGAAAAGTAAAAATGCAGTTTTATTGTGTTTATCAATACCTATCGAAATGTAGAAGAAATTTTTCAAATCGGACCATTCGTTAAAAAGTTATGCGTGATCAAAGTTTCTATCTTCATCTCCCTCGCACTCCTTTTACCTGAGTAACGGGTATCTGATAGTCGGGGCACCCGACTATAGCGTTCTCTCTTGTTTTTTTTTTTTTGCACCAATCGCAAAACTAATTTCCAAGCGCTATTTTCATACATAGTCTCATACTTATTTTTAAGTGTTTTTTCAAGATTGCACATACAAAATGGGAAAATTGGAAAACAAAAGGGCTTTATGGAAATCACTTAAATAAGCTGTTATAGCGTTTTACGTTTTTGTTTTCTTTGTTAGATAAAAATAATTTAAACGCTAAGATGACAAGTGGCAATTAATTTAAGTGTGATTATCACCTGGCCGCCATGGCAGATTTCCCATCTCCGATCGCCGATCTCTGATGTCTGGGTAGTTCCGAGCTTTGCTGGACACTAGTTTTTGGGATCTGAAATATATATGATAGGGAGGGCGGAGAGGGGCATTAGCATAAGCGTGGCATGTGCCTAGCGGAAGCCTATAGCTTATCAATAATTAAGATGGTTTTTACTAGTTTTCGGCTTTGTTTTGGCGGCCTTAATTACTTAGCGATCGAGTGCCAATTGGCCGCAGCTTTCTGGAAATCGTGCCAATCTTCAATAAAAACTGAGTAAATACTAACCTCTATCCTCAACCGGTTCGCCGGCATCCCCATGGCCCGTGACCGCTGGTATCGGTATCGAAATGGGTATCGGTGGCACCACCACCAGCGTTTCCTGCTCCGTTCTCCCATGATGAAGTGCTAAGTGCTGGTGCTGCTGGTGGAGATGTGCCTGTTGGCCAAGTTGCAGATGCTGCTGCTGCTGCTGGAGAGGATTTTGGTGGCTCTGACTCTGGCTCAAGTGCTGCGAAAGATGCTGATGATGGTCACCGGATGGTGGCCACTGTTGATAGGTAACCGGCACCAGAGGATCCGACATCCATTCAAAACTGAAAGCAGGTCCAATTGTCTGGGTGGTACCCAAGCCACTTTGATGCGGCGTGGCACTTGTGGGCGTGGGGGGCGTGGTCGTGATGCAGGGACTCAGCTCATGGGAGGATCCAAAACTATCAAGCGAAGCCTTTTGCGCCGATTCCGACCACGGTGGACTGGGATTCCATTGCTCGATGAAGTCCGCGGGATCCGGAGGCAATGTTTTATTGGGTAACCTCGGTCTCGTCGGCACTATGGTGGCATATATGACCGAGGCATCACTACTAACCACCGATGAGGTGGCATAAGCAGCCGCTGGATGCGTATGGATGGTATAGCAATCCGGTTCCGGAGTTATCGCCGCCGCCGGAGAACGTTCGGCGTGCAAATAGAGAGGTTCCAGTTTTCGAGCCCGCTTCTTGGGAGGCGGGGGCGTGGCCGATTTGGAGGCGGGTGGATTTGGGGTACTCGCTTGATTCGCTGGATTCACCTGGCTATTGACCTGGCTGTAATCCACGGGCTCCTGAAAACTGAACAGCGGCTGATCGTCCTTGAGTTCGATGGCTGCCTCGGCGTGATAGACGCCACCGTAAGTTCCCATGTGCGGATGATGATGGTAGGCAGTCGCCGGATGGTGATGATGGTGGTGGTGGTGCGGGTGGTGCGAATGGTGCGGATGATGGTGGCTGCCAAAATTACTGGCTATGCCCAAGCTGGGGGTGGCGCCACCTGGAGTGGCCGGTGGATGGGACGCATGGGGGCTGTAATAGCCACTGGAGGGGGTTCCGGGGGCCACACGGATCCCACTCTCCAAGGGCATCCCAAACTGGATCTTCGACTGGACGGTATAGTAGTGATACAGCCAGGAGTTGGCCAGCATTATCGAGGCCTCTCGGTCACTGGAAAGAGACATAAGCAACCGTTTTATAACTTAGGTTCCATTAAAAAATCATTAATTCATCTACATAAAATGTTATACACAATCATTTTATATTATTATTTAATAAAAATGCTGGGGCTTTTTCAAGTATGATATTATATAAAGTATGAAATCAGTATAAATTCCAGGAATATTATGATCTTGTATAACTTATTGTTAGGCAGGCATCATTTATTTAGGTTATTCCATTACTATAAAAAATAATTATATGGCTTGTCATTTTGATAAACTTACTTGAGTACTTGATTAGTGCACACAATAACAGGTTGTTGAGTGGAATCGGGACTATCTCGCACCTGTAGAACCACGTGAACCCACGTGTATTCTCCACTAGATCTCTGCATTCGCACTAGTAGGATACAGCTTCGATCCTGTTCCGACTGCGTAACTGTGAATGTTACGGAAAAAATTACTTTAACGAATACATATGACTTATTAAAATTTAGCAATCTGATTTAAATGGTGTGCTTCTAACTAACGAGCATTGTGGCTGAACAGGTTTTAGGTTCGATTAATTAAAATATATTGATTTTTTGACTGTCATTGGAAAAAACCATCCAATACAAAACTTAGTCGATATGCTTTGAATTGATTTAAATAACTTAGGCTTTATTATAGGCTAATTAAATATGTTTTTGATTTTGGCAGTAGTCATATTTCAGCTTTTACAGTTTATTTCATATGTTGTAATCGCTTTGTCATACTAAAATGTTATATATTTTATTCGCCATTGAGTTATTACCCTAAATGTTGTTGAGTAAACACTTACTTAGTCTGTGCTTATTCTGCGCCTCCCTTAGATTCTCGCTGTGGATGAGATTGTACCAGGATGTGCCCTGCAGCGTGGTCTTATCATAGCCCAAGTGAAACTCGCCACTGAAAGCAATGAAATAACCATAAACATCATTTATCCATAAGCTTAACTATCAATTTCCATTTATCGCCGCTACTCACTTCTTGTCGATGTGGGCTATTTTCATGTCCATTGAGTGGATGGTGGTGAAGACGTTGGTGGCACCTTGAACCACACACTCCCTGGTCTCGGGCATGGCTATCGGAGTGCAGGTGGCCAAAAAGACGGGCTCGTTGCGACTGCAGAGCGGCAGGAATGACAAATAGTGACCCTGGACCAGGACAACCTGCAAAGACATAGGGAGGTAACGCATTTAGCTTTGTTCTGAGATTGTCTCTTGTTTCTTCGACATCGGCTCCCACGAAAATTGGCGCCCAACGTGGGGCAACTAGGGAGTACTATGGCCATTTTTGGACCGGCATGCCGGCGCACTCGCTCATAGACATTTTACTCTGATTCCATAATTTAAAAAAGGCAATCACAGAAATGTTTGTATGCCAACTCCTCCACAAAGAAACCCACCAGGCAGTCTCAGGCTCGTCGACTCGGAGCCATTGTCTCCCAATTAAAACGTGCCTGCATTTATTTCGTCCCAAACTGCAATTGCATTTTCGAGGCTTATGGGCTGCCGCCGCCGCAGCTTCTTCTGCTTAAATGCAAATGCAGCCAGTCCGCCGATCCTGATACCAAAACCGCCCGATCCCCCAAAACCCGCCGGATGACGCAGACAGTCGATTGTGGGGTTTGTTTTTTCTTTTTTCTCTCGTTTTTTGGTAAATGAGACGACCTTAGACTGGGGACCAGGCGCCACTGCCGGCGCTGTCGTCGTCTCTTCTCTTTTTCCCTGGCTTTTATTTTTTATTTTTTGATTTTTTTGGGCTCTTTTGTCTATGGGGTATGGCCGTCTGGCACACTGGTTACTAGCTCTGAACTATGCCTGACCTCATTCATAATTATTTATTGGTCCATTTTTATTGCATATTAACGAGTGCCAGCCTGGGAGTGAATGTGCTTGCATTTTGCCCAGTTTGAGGCTTGACTTTGGGGTTATCGCCGGTTCAGTTCAAGTGGGTCTAAAGCGTCGAGTGTGCTTCGGATTAGATTAGGTACTTAAGTTCCTAAGCAAGGCTGGGAACGGTTTAGATTGTCTGTTTCTCTACATATTCTGTTAGTTCATATTATGCATTTTTAATTATTTTTTAGAATTTTTGTTGCTTGATAATTTTATTTTTATTTTTAAACGAAATTCTTTGAATCTTTCTTATTGAGACAAATATATCATAACTTTAAACATCTACTTAAGTGCCAAATTGTTACTTGAATCATATTCTCTTTAAAATGTTTGTTCTTCAAACCGTGGCATTTATTATTTTTTACGTTTTCAGGCTACCATTTAAATTTATTTTTACTTCCTTATTTTAGATTGCTTTTCCCAAGCCAACATCTTACAACATCATCCATAAAGTACTCTGAAATATCTCGCAACCAGCACTTCCTGCACCTCATTAAACTGCCAACACTCAACTTAATTAAAAACGTTTTCAGCCAACTGTCAACGCCCGGTCTTATCTCCATAATTTTGCTCACTGCACATCTGCGAAAAGCGAGGAAAAAAAAATGGACGCGGCTTGGATCGGAGGAGATATGAATAAAAGTGAACCGACCGCCCACCACATCTTGCTGCACAGTAGCAGATCCAACGGATCCCAACATCCATGACCAAAACGGGTAAGAGTTGCTGCCACAGCCAACGCGTCGCTCAACACGTTGACAGATTTGGTCTTGTCTTGTTCAACCTGCGGCTGAGATGGCTGGGAAGACAACTTCATATGGTTGCCTCGTTTTATTCACATCATCATCGTCGCAGAGAGGCGGCCAATCAGAGCAGGTAAAAACCAGGTGGGATGGGGGCTCTGCAGCACCCACCCGTTTCCCATCAACTGTCATCGTTTGTCAGCTTATAGAAACCCGGCTCGTTGGCAAGATGTATGACCAGTTGGCCGCCGGCTCAAACGCATGGTACGAGTTCTACTCCAAACTCGCAACGCCATCTCCATCTCCATTTCTTTGCCCTCATGCATAATTCATGCCCGAGCAAGATGTCGATGTTGAGCGGTGGAGCGGAGGAGCCTGCAGTGTGGTAAAGTGTTACACGCAACACGCTTCCCAGGTGATTCATTCATCAATTTCTGTCAGAGACTTACACGCGCTTACTCATCCACGCAATCATGCACGAAGAAAAAGTTCGGGATTTAAAAGCTGGATTTTACTTTAAAATATTATTCAGAAATGGGACTTCAAAATGGGACTGCTCCTAAATCCCCTTAAAATTTATTGAGGAAAATATTACTTGTAGACGTTGAAAGCAGTTTTAAGGGGAAATAAATGGTAGTTGGACGAGGTTTCCAAAAAAAATTGCGTCTAAGTCTTGTAAAGAAATATACAATCCTAGCAAGTGCTAAATGCAGTTAGAGGAATGGCGTATACTGATTAATACGTAATTCCTCTAACTGCATTTAGCACTTGCTAGGATATATAGGTTTGCTTTGAAAAATAATAGAAAATGTTACTCTACCAGAAGAAATATATCTCAAAAAATGTAAATTACAAGACAAATACTTTAAAACATATGATTCTTTTCAGTGTATTGACACTCACCTTTTGATCGCCGAAACGCATTTGCCGTCGCGCATTGCGGCTAACATTCATGCGACAGAGGAACATGCGATGCTCGCCCTCGAGACTGGAGGCGCCACCGGCACCACCAGCACCACCGGCACCACTTCCATTGCTGGACGTTGAGTCGCCGCCACCAGCGGCACCACCGCTGTTCGCCTGACTCGAGCCACCCGGCTGCGGTGGCACGTTCCTATTCAGCTCGGCCTGGATGGTTGCGTGATCCTGTTTGTCAATGATATCGTAAACGGAGTCACCGTGTATCAGCAGATCCTCCTGTAACGAGAACGGCAGAGGGGACATGGTTAACATCGGTTTACACTGGTCAGCAAATAGTTGGGCATTGCATTATAGCTGCCAGCGGAATTTGTCCATGACTCAAGAATTTTGGATTGGTAAGTAATTCAATAGGAACTACTATATACAATAAAAAATGTTTATTGTTCCTATGCTGATTTAAAAAAAAAAATCTTTATATAACGCAATTGTGTGACTAACGTAATTTTCTGAAATCAAATATATTTATTTATTTAGTTTAAAAAATGTCGCCTTTAAATAACCCAATTGTGTATCTAACGAATTTTCTGAAATCAACTAGATTTATTTATTTAGTTTAAAAAAATGTCGTCTTTAGTATTTTTACTGTCATTTCATATATGTCCTAAGATTTTAAAATAAAATTGTAAGTCAATGCTTTAATAAACAATATTTTTCTATGATTTTTTAAAATAAAAAAAACAAAATTTCTAAAATTACTATGATCCTGTGAATATACACATGCGTCTATTCCGGTTAAAATTTTATTTCAATTAGTCAGGCTATTGTTGCAATTTGTTAATGATGTGTCAGACGGCTCTCGCATGCTCATCTGCGTTTTGTGGGGCCTCGATGTTTGTGGCCAATTGCCTGCTGGCCGTTTATGTCATGAGCTTTTATTATTGTTGACAATTATGGCCACAGTCGAGCGAAGGAGAGAGCGATCGAAGTTAAACCGAACTAGCCGAACGATCGGCCAATTTATAATGGCAAGCCGATGTGGTTGTAATTTATTTATGGCCACTGTCGCTACATGACACATGACAATGGCAACTTGTTATGGGAATATGCAAAAATCGAATTCGAATTATGATGCCCAACAACAGCAGCAACATCGGCAATGGTAAAAGCAACCGCAGCAGCAGCAACCTTATAGTTGCCAAGATCTATTGACATTTTTGGCAGTTTGTTAATTAACTTGGCTTGTAGTTGTTGCTGCTGCCGTTTTTCAGTTTTTACCGCCGCTAACTAACTCCGAGCCTTGCCACAAATTAAAAGGTTGGGCAAGCCACTTTTGGGCCTGTCCATGTGCACACCAATTCGGTTTTTATTGTGCCCGTAATTATGCCAACACATGGCATACGAGTGAATTTATGAACTTCACTGACCATTTAGTTGCTGCCGGTGGGTGTCTCCCAACTCTCCACTCCCTCAACTCTTCGGAACTCCTCCGAACTCCTGATAAGGCTCGGCACAAAGGCCAAAAGGCTGTCAAATGTCATGGTTGCCAATTGGCTTACTTGTTTTTTTTTCAACTTTTCTTAA
Organism: Drosophila fuyamai; assembly: GCA_018153365.1. Classification (NCBI taxonomy): domain Eukaryota; kingdom Metazoa; phylum Arthropoda; class Insecta; order Diptera; family Drosophilidae; genus Drosophila; species Drosophila fuyamai. The sequence goes on from JAECXW010000116.1 coordinate 11,239,762, forward strand.
CTTTTTTGGTTCTCCTGTCTTGCCTGTTGGCTTGTTCTTGTCTAGCTTTTTGACTTATTGCGGGGGGGAAGTGCAACATTTAGTTGATATGAAAGGTTGTCTGGCCAAGAAAAACAAGTGGAGCGTTTCCTTTTGATATGAAGCTGATCAAGTTTTTCGGCCACGAACATATCCCATTCTTAGCCGTTCTTGGGATCACAGGCCAGGCTCTGATTTATGGCATAATTTTCGTGGTGCCCAGACATTACACAAACGCCCCGTTGAACGATCGAAGACTTCGAAGAGCCGACAATCACCTGGCCACCTATCTCGGTTACCTTTGTCAATGTCGGTTCTGTTATATGTGGAACGGAGATATGTCACATGTGCTCGGGTCGGCTAGATTTATTTAAACCGTCGGTTCAAATGCAAAGTGAAAGGCCAAGTACATTTGCAGCTATATATACATACATACATATATATTTTTCTACATGTATAACCTTGCTATTTAAGCGGCATAAACGTGCAATAAACAAAGCTTGAAACACGGGGCAACAGCAAACATCGAGTTGTGGTTTTTAAGGAACCAACGGACTTATATAAGCTCAATGAATCGGGTCTCTTTAGGTCTTTAGACAGTTGCTAACTTGTCAACGGGAGCAGCAACAACATCAGCAACTAGTACAGCACAAAAACTGCAACAAATATGTTGCTGTTGCTGTTGCGCCGCGGATGTTGCTGCTGTGCTTATGTTGCTGCTGCTGTTGGGAGACTATGACATGCTCTGACGACGACAGGCATCGTCGTTTGCCTGTTGTCGCTTGTCAGAGATTTGTATCAACGGTTGTAACAATTTCGGCCCCCAAAACACAAAACCAGCCCAAACAATCCGCAACTTTCGCAAAGTCTGCGAAAATATCTTACCATGGAATGGCCCAAGTACTCGGCCGCATTATCCGATATATAGAGCAATTTGCCATTTTGTGTGAGCATCATCAAAAAGCCGGAGAGTGCCTGTAAGACAAATACGTGTGTTAATACAGGGTGATTGTTTATACAATATTGTTAATACAATAGATGCTTAAGGTTTAAATATATAAATATATTTTTGATCTTTAAATTAATATTTTTTAATTTACATATAAGCAAATAAAAATGATTTCTTGAAGAAATTTTTGATGATAAAGTTAATATATTTGGGTTGTTTTTATTAATGTCTATTAATCAATTTGAAAAATTATGCTATTGAATTATATGTATATTTTAGACCTACGATTTGTGAATGTATTACTAATAAATTACATTATGTTTATTAACGTTTTTTAAATGGTTTTATATGATTCCAAGAGGCTAATTACTTAAACGCCTTATCATGCCTTCAGGCTACTTCTTTTTAACACCCTCTATTTAAAAAAGCATAAATTGAATCTTGTGTTGGAAATGCAAATTCATTTTCGCGTCTGAGCACTAATAAATTGTTAGCCCAAAAGCCTGGCTAAAACCCACGTTGACAACTCGCAAATAAGCCACCGAGGAGGAAATAAAAAAGGGGGGAGTATGAGTAGTACTGTGGTTATAGTATTTAATTCAGTCACGAGTGTGCACAGGTATGTAGATCAATCTCGCCCGACTGGAGCAGTCAGTGCCAGGCAGCTTGACTGACTACTGTCTTCTGTCTTCTGTTTTTGTTTTTTTTTCTGGTGGCTGCTCCTGTAAATCTGTGGTTTTTCCCGGGCATTTATTGTTTGGCCCGCTGGCTTTTGGCCGATTTCCTCTTCTCGCTTTTGGCGCAGCAAGTGGCGGCGAGCAAAACGATTTCTGACTTATGATATGGCCAGCTTTTGTGCCATTAATAGAGTTGTTTTCCCGGGAACTTTTGGTTGAGTTGTCACCGCGATGGCTTAAATTGAGTTGTTTCTCTCGGTTCCCTGGGAGCCTAATCGAAATGTCATCGGGACGGAAAATTGCCGAGGTTATATGGTAAATGAACGCAGATCCTGCAATCGGATTCCTAATTATGCTCTGATTGAATATGAATTGTGGCGAATATTTCCAGGGAAATTTCTCCCTGCACAGAAACAAACAATCATAGCTTCCTATTAAATATTTTGCTCTTGAAATTTGACTAATATATGTTTTAATATATATAAAATATTATTATTATATAAAAACATAATAAATATTTCTTACCTTTGAGAAGCCTATATTTGGTGTTGCTGTCTGATGATGGAGATGATGCATCGCATTGTGACGTTTAAAAACTGCAATGAGGAAAATACAGAAAACGGATTCTTGAAAATGGTAGTAATTAAGTTAATTGACCTTTTGTGTCTTGCGCAGGCGCGCCCTGCCGATCAAGACATCCGTATTAAGTAGGGGGGAAAATATCCAATAAGTGGATATGAGTATTTTCCCATGGCGGTAATTTGTATGCAAAAGCCTGGCTAATTAAAAAACTATCTGTTAATAATAGACTCGGTTCCTCTCTCACTTTGTGACGGCGATTGTTAGATGCATTTGATTGTTAATTCATTGATTATATTCTACATACAATGAGCAAACATCGTTGCCGCCTAGCAAAAACAAGTGAATCACAAAAAGAAAATGTGTCATTGTCACTGAGAGCCAACAGCAACAGCAACAACAGCGGCAGCAGCAGCAACATCAACGATAGTGGCAACAGCAACATCAGGCAGCGATCGCTGAGTGCAATTGCTGTTTTGCAGCTGCATTGCAGGCAGCATCAAGATCAATTATTTTTAAAACACTATGAGATACTCCCGCACCTGGCAAACAAAACAAAAAACCGAAGAGAAACAGCCACAAAATCAGCATCAGGCCACAATCACCACGGCAGCAGCATCAACTGCAGCAGCAACTGCAACAGCAACTGCAACAGCAGCAACCGCAACTGGTAATTTCATTGAACTTGAACGGAAAGGCCATGAATGCAGTCAGATTTTCGCTGGGCCTTAATATTATCCACTATCCGGGCAAAATACTCAGAAATCCGTTTTGCCAAGAAGTCTGTCGTCAGCGTACCTGATTCAGCCAAAATAAAAATAAAAGGGGAGTGTCAGCCAGCTCAATGCTTTTCCACTTGGCTACAATGTACAAGGGCAAGGGAATGTTGTTGATTTTATTATTGGGCTTGCTGAACATAACACTCTATAAATGTGGTTTTACAGAAAAAATGCCATAAATATTTTAAAGAATTATTATTACTTTTTTATTAAGGAAATAATTAATTCAAAAAAATGCACGAAAAGTAACACTGATTTTATGATTGAAAAGTAAATAAAAAATATTACTCATTATTTTTATTACTGCATGTTAATAAATCATAATTTAAGGCAGTAGGCCATAATAAGCATATATTGATTATTGATTGTGTTATATTGATTAGATTTAACTGCTAGTTTGTTTTAGATAAAATTTACATGTATTATTATTTTACAAAATTAACAGTTTTTCCACAATCCGTATATTTAATGGTAATATTTTATCAATGATCAATAATATGTAAAAATCAACCTGCATGAATTAAACACCTTGAACTACAATCAAAACTATTTTTAATCTGTGACCACTTCACAGCTTTTTGCCTTTTTGTGAGATTCGCTAGCAAACACGACAATACTAAATGCTAGCCAATTATACGCTCTTCGATCTGATCCAAGCCGCCGGCTAAAGATCTTGCATACAAACTAAAAACGGAAAGAATATCATTGTATTGAAAACTCAATTTCGTTTTATAAATATGTATTTCATTAATCGCGACTATCTCGGCAGCCACACCCACCCACATATCTACAAGCTCAGACGGAGAGCAAACGAATCCATTGAACTTGGAGATACAAAGATACAAAGCGATTTCGATGGCGTGCCAATATTAACACAATTTGTGATTATAAATGCTTTTAAACGGTGCAATGACAATGAGCAACAACAACGAAAGCACACCCAAATAACCGAAAGATACGGGGCCCACAAAACGCCGACTATTTCTCACACTTATGGGAATGGGAATGCGGAGAAGAGAGATGGATGGAGAAAAGAGCAGTACTTAAGTTTAATTTTTTGCAATTTGTAGAACACATAAATCGCACATTTTGATTTATCGCAATATTTATAGCATTGCCAGGCAGACGCTCGTTGTTACCATTGCAATTGTGAAATTGCCTCGCAAGAGACTTGCAGTTTTCAGTTTTGCAGTTGGAGGAGTTGGTGGCTTGAGATAGTATACTGTGGATGCTGGTATGGTATGCCACGGATCTGCAACAGTTTCACATGGGTTTCCTCCAGTTTTCGTTTCGTTTCTGTCTGCGCACTGAGATGCGAGCCGAGAGTTAAGAGTTCCCGAGTCTGGTGTGTTATCTATGCCTATGTACCGCACAACGCTAATTTGAAAAACAATTTTCGTAATTATCCACAAAAAAAAAAGGAAAAAAACCAAAACGAAAAATAGCAGCGCAAATAGGTAAGTAAAGAGCGAACGATCTTGTTCGGTTGCGCGTTGACCTGCGCGCATGCGCATTAAAGGAGGATGGGACCTCTGGGGACCGATCCAATGGATCCGAGGATCCGAGGGGCCCCCAGCAATTTTGGCCCGCCTGGGTGCGTGCCTAGACGCTGCGGCAATTACTTGGCCAAAAACAATTTCAGCTGGGCTTTTGGGGGCATGATAGAGGGACACTCGACATATGAATGATGTTGGTTTAAACCGAAGCGAAGCCATGCGCCTAGCGGTTTTTCATTCCGGCTTAAACGAAAGTCCGCGGTATACACAACGAAAAAATAGTTTTAAAAGCAATAGATTGAAGTTATATTAAGCAATAGAAAAAAAGTGCCTTTAGTTGTTACAATTACGGAAGTAAAATTCTAGAGGAACTTTTGCGAAACATTTTACTTTACAATTCTCAAGTTCTGATTCAAAAGAACAGATTAAACATTTTAATAGTTCATTAACTCTCTATACTCTTCTTTTTTCTTTTCCTATATTATGTAATTAATTATATTAGATATAAATATAAAATTAAAGAGGTTCTACTTATCTATAATTGTTTAATTGCCTTAAATAATTTGAATGTTCACTTATAATATCTACATTTATTTATTTTGACATGGCAAAAGGTACTTTTTTTTATTCTTGCACAGATAATCCCTACAAAAGCGTATATCGCTTTGTTTGTGTTTTTAATATAGTATTTGTAAATTGAAAACCTGTGAAAATGTGTTGATATGCCAACCGATTTCTTACAACTGGATTAAGAATTAACACGTAGTAAGTTTTTAGCTTGGGGATTTTTCTAAAATTATTTTGAGGAGTTGGACAAAATTATTTGCACTTTTTGGCAATAACATTTTTGAAGTGGAACGGCGGTGGGTCCTGCACTCGGCGGTCTCAATCTTCTCGGCTGCGCAGAGTCACAATCACAGCCGCAATCTCCATCTGCTCATGACTCATGCATATTCAATCAGCGTGCAGCCAATTATCAGCATGCATATATGCATTGGGATTGGGGCTCGGGTTTTTGGACCCAGGGAGACTTACCTTGCTGGAAGTAGTTGGCTTTCCGCACATAGACGCAGACCAGGGCCATCAGCTGCAGTTGTGAGAGGCGCTGCCTCGTCGATTGGGGCAGTGGTAAAAGATCCCTCAGATTGGCTATCTCCGCATTTATGAGATCGCGTCGCATCTTCGAGGCGCCCTTCGTCGATTTGTTGGCATCGAATCTGCAATGGATAGTGGATATGGTTAAACAATTAGAATATATGGGCTCGTTCACAGCTACGGCTTAATAATGGCAGAGTGGACAGACCGAATGTAACACAACTAGCCGCCAGGCCAGGCATGTGTTTTCACAGCCAAACACTCGGGTATGTTTCTTTTCTGAGTGTGTCTCCGTTTTGCTCTTGGGCTTATTAACCCATTACGAAATGGGTGGTGCCGTTTGGGATTTGGCTGAGGTACTCCATTTACTGCTCGATCAACTTTATTCGCTTTTTATAGTTCAGTATTGCTCTAGCAATTTTACTCGCTTTTATAGTTCAGTTAACAGTTGCAATCAAGTTGTATTGACACCCACATTAAGCAAATCCACATTTTAGCTGTGCTTTAACCACAAGATATTAAATTGCCCCAGAATGCTTAAAAAGTTGTTTATTGCACACCTTATATTATATATGTTGTTCGATATTTGATGCACTATTAAGAATACAGTTTACAGTTTCTTCAAATTTACATGCAATTAAATGTTATAATCCCTTTGGATAAATCCAAGTTAATTGAAATTAAATATAAGTATTGCATTTCATTATATTGTATATCTGTTTATAAATTATTTTTAACTTTGGCCATTAAAATGAATATAAACTTTAGTACAACTAAAATAATGTTTTGTCATTTAATAGTAATTTCGGTTATTTTAAAGCTCTTAGTTCATGATTTTACCATAATATTTAATATATCTTTGCCAGATTATTTTTGTGAACTACGTTTTACTAGATTTCAATCTTTGATTGGACACCATTTATTGTTTTCATAAAATCATAATTATATTTAAACTTAAACACATTTATTTATTTAGCAAACAAAGTAGTATTTATTCAGCTAATAGCATAATATTTCTTTTTATTGGCCTTTCGATCCGCTGACCACAATGGGTTAAGGATGGCTCGCACATACCGCGGCGCGATGCCCGGTGCATAAATAACTCATCGCGCATTTAAAAATCATACGACCAGCGGTATGTGGCTGTGGTTCGGCGGTGGTGGTGCAGTGGTTGCTCGGCGGTTTGCGGTGGTTGATGTGGGGCACACTTGCCACATGCCTTGTGCGGAAAAATTGTGCAAGTAGGTTGGTCAGCGCTCCACAGCGATTGTTGTTGTTGTTGTTGTTGCTGGTTTTGGGCAAGCGGCACAAGCGTTTAGCAAAAACTGTCCGTGTGTACTTTTGTGAGCATATTATTTACAAGGTTGAAATCATAAATCATAAATTTGTCTTTTTATGCAGTCGACGTCGGCGGCGCATGCGGCGTATGAGTACTTTTTTTTATTTATGCTGACGTTTTGCCCGGCCATTGTTGTTGTTGGCGATTATTTTGCAAGCCTTTTTTATGATAAATATTGGTAATATTGTTGTAATAACAGCAAGTGCCCGCGCCTTTTTGGCTTTCCTCGCTCGACTGTCTGCCATTTTGCCGCTGTTATTGCCTCTAAATGGCCATGTTAACATTTAAAACAATCTCACTGCGTCCGTGTGACTGTGAGTTGCATGCAACCGCTTCGGAGGCATGCAATAAAAAATACAAAAAATCGAGAAAAAAGAAACCGAATCTGAAGCCAAATCGAACGCTTCGTTCGCCTTCTGGCTTTGAAATATACATTCATGCATAAGGCCTATTCACTCTTGACCACTTGGCCGTAATAGAACAGATTCTTAGCCCGGTCCCCAGAATCGAAATTGAGTGGTCGAGTGGCTCGCACTCACTCACTCGCCAACAGGCGCATTTAAGTCAAGGTGATTTGTACAATTAAAATGAATATTGATTTAAATGCTGCGATTGCGAGGCGCTCACTTGTGGTCAGGTCGACATATTTGTTCGGTTGTCAGCAGGGCGGTTGTGTGGGCTGCGGTGAAGGGTCTAGAGATCAAACTATCTAAAAACTCTAAGAATTGCCAAAAAAAAAAAACATTTTTCGGTAACTCCATTAGCATTTCGATTTATTACTTTTTCGTTGTAAGGCCTTAACTCCGGCACTCAATTATATAAAAGTGTCACAGTATGGTAATACAAACTAAAATCAAGTATTAATGACATTTTGATTTATAACAAACCATATATAGGCTAGAACTAGAAAAAAGTAATGATTTGTACTCCATTTTATTTATTTAAAAAAAAAAACCCAAATTATGTTTTAAATACTCTCAATTTACGTATGCTTTGATTAAACAATTCCGACTGAAGTCTTTAATTTGACATAAAGCTTGAGAAAAGTCTCTCACCAAGCCGTTGCGTTGCGAATCCCACTTGATTAGTATCTTATGAGGTCCAACTTTGGTCATTCCACCCCGGCTAATCCATTCCGATCCTCCCACACATTCAGCTGGGAACGTTCCTCTCCCAATTAGCTACTTAAAAATGTCAAAGGCTTTTACGATCTGCTATCTGGCTGGCTATTTGTGGCATAATTAATAAGTTTCTCAAATATTTATCATAAACAAGATGCCAGTGGCGCAGGCGATAATATGATAATGCCATCAGCCTTTCGTAATGCATACCCAAAGAAAAAAAAGGAAGGAAAATAAAAATCCAAAAAACGTGTTAATGGCTAGGGAGAGATATATCAGATATATATAAAGCTGTAGCGGGTGGACGACGGACCGCAAACAGCCGCTGTAATCTACATCAAAATTTATCTGAGTGAGCGAGACATGTCAACATTTCTTAATATATCTATCGCTACCTTGAAATCTGCACTAAGTAGCACCAACTTGTTGGCCGTTCGCCGTTGTGGCAACTACTGTACAAGTTGTTGTTGCTAATTAAAAGCATAAACACGATTCTTAGCGAGGCGTTGTGGGATCATCCAGCCAGTGGCCACTGTGTTGGTGGCTTTGTGGCTCTCGGTGGCTAAAACCTGGAGCCACATGTTTAATCTGCGGCTGGGGATCCTCTGGCGCAGTGGAAAAGATCTTAATCAAGCCCAAGTCCAGTCTGCTGGTCCTTGGTGCTCAAACCTCGACCCTCCACTAGATAAAAAAAAAACTGGACTTGCGATGGAAACTTAACGTGCTCCACAGAAATTAGGCACAAATCTTGTTGGCTCAGATTCTTCCGATTCCGATTCCAAGTGATCTCAATGCCAATCGCCATCCCTCACTAATTAGCACATAAACCGCCCGGGTAACGTAATGCCAAACTATTAACTTAAATGGATTTTAAATGCGCAATGGGCATCTATGGGGCAGGCTCAGATCCTTCGTTTTCCGACTGATTTTTATGGGGCCCTCAGAGGGCCTCAGAGCGCCATCGTAAAAATGTGGGCAGCGAATAAATCACGAGACCACTGAACTCCTCAACCCACCCCAAGCTGAACTCCACCCGCTAGGGCTACACGGAAAAAAATAGATCAATACTTCTTTGACGGAAGATAAGGGTATGATTACCATTTTTCGTATTTTTAAAATTTAAAATTAAGCAGATATAAGTAAGACATAAGTAACTCATATAAGACAGTTAACATTTTTAAGAATAGCTAACATAATACCATTTTTTAATGATAACAAACAGTTAAGGCTACTATAAAATATTTAAAGTCATATTTTGCTTAATTATTTTTATTAGTAAACCTTATTGTTAAAGCCAGGTATAAAATAAATCAAGACAAATTAGCTTTGCCCAATAAACCGTGTAACTAAATTTCATATGATAAAATACGAAAAAATAAAAAAAGACCTAAAACAACATTTTAAAATATCCTATAACTTTTTTATGTGTTCTCTAATTTTTTCGCCGTGCACGTATCAATCCAAAGCCGAGTTTTAATATGCATCAGGGCGTCAGTCGGGTTGGAGGATCCCGGCACAGTCCACTCGCAGGCCAGCGAATCCCAGAGCCAGTCAGTCAATACCAATTGCAGGCCAAGAGAAACACGAAATTTGCGCAAATTTTTATTGCACTTTTCCTGGAGCGTCTTGTCTTCTCTTCTCCAGAGCTGACTTGTGCGAATTGTCTGGTCACAGACTAGATAACTCCCCTCTGAATCCCCGAACACCCGAATACCCCTTTCTCCTTTTCTAGCGCTCTGTGTGTATGTGTGTGTGTAATTTGGGCAAGTTTATTTGCCATATTCCCACGATATAGTTCGGCCAGGCTATTGAGCTCGCGGGCAGCTCTAATGATTTCTGGCCACTCCGCACCGCCCCGCCCTTTCGACTTTTTCTGCATCTTGGGCCGCACAAAAAATAGTGCAAAACGGCGTATAATGAACGCCAGACCTCTCAAACTGATGGAAAGTTCTTCGGGGCAAGGAGTCGTCGGAGATTCGGGGTAACCCTAAACCCGGCCTGAACCCACACCGTGTTTTTGGATCCCAGTTCCAGGCAAATTAATTGCCCAGGCGCCGCACAATGCTTTCCATTTTTCGGTTTCGAGGATTTCTTGGAATTTTTTTTATCCGCAAACACTTGTTTTGTCTGCCGGACTTCGCGGGTGCCTCATTGTGTTCTGCGTAAGTCGGTGGCAGTAATCGATACCTTTTGCCAAACGCACACCTACAGATTAGCATCGGGGCGACGTTTAGCACAGAAAAAAGAGCTGGATACGAAAAAGCCACAGAATGTTGGCCATCTAATAACCATGGAGAGCTCAGTGGCCTTTAGCCAAATTATATATGGCAGGCCATAGGTAAGTCTTGCCCCAGGTAAGCGTTGAATTTTTGTGCAGTCTGCAGCCAGTTGCTATGACTAAAATATGGATAAAAGTCTTCGAACTATAAGATATAAAAAAGCCTATATAAATTTTATGATATAGTTTTTGTTTCTCCTGCTTACCTTTCAACTTTAATTCCTTGAGCACACAAAAATGTTAAACTTATAAACTGTAATTATAAAGAAACTCAAAAGCTTTGCAAATAAACTAGCCATAAAATAGATTTGTTTTGATATTAATTTTTTTGTTTAGAGTGACTTTATTTCCCAAATGTGTAATCTTTTAAAACTATTAATTAACTTTAACTTTAATTAGCTCAAGTATCTAAAGCCAATTTTAAGACTTGTTTAATTCAAAATCAGAAATGTCTTCACTTTTCCATTAATCTTTTTCGGCCTCAAGCGAAACATCGAAATCTATATCCTTAACCCATCCTTCAATTATCTCAATCAATTAGCTAACTTACGAGTTTGTGTGTCTGTAAATCGCAGCCATATAATTTACTGCTCTCAAAAGCTCATAAAGAAGTCTGGCGGGCAGCTACTGTGTTTATTTTGACGCATATATTTCAAAAATGCGAGCCACACCACCAGACCATGCCACACCACTCTGCACCACTCAGCACCACTGGGTTGCCTCAGATGAACCACACCGAAAGTAAACCACAGACCGCAGCCGAGATTTCATTGCCTCAGAAGAAATGAAATCAAGCTGCTACCGTCTGCCGTTCGATGGTCGTGTATGTTTGATTGGAATCTTAGCCACAATTTAATGATGGACTGCCAAAAGCACACTTCGATGATTGGCTCTTGGACATCGTCATTTGCGGGAGCTGCAAGTTGCGAGTATCCTCCGACGCCGCCGCATAATTTTTCATATTTTTATGATTTGTTGCTACCGGGTACTAAACCCGTTTCTTTCTGCTGATTTTCTTCTTGTTTTTATACCCTTGCAGAGGGTATTATAATTTTGGTCAAAAGTGTGCAACGCAGTGAAGGAGACATCTCCGACCCTATAAAGTATATATATTCTTGATCAGGATCACCTCCTGAGTTGATATAGCCATGTCCGTCTGTCCGTCTGTCCGTCTGTCCGTCTGTCCGTCTGTCCGTCTGTCCGTCTGTCCGTCTGTCCGTCTGTCTGTTTCTACGCGAACTAGTCTCTCAGTTTTAAAGCTATCGAATTGAAACTTTGCACACACCCTTCTTTCCTTTGCACGCAGTATATAAGTCGGAACGGCCGGGATCGGCCGACTATATCCTATAGCTGCCATATAACTGAACGATAGGAAATGCCATAACTCTGCTGTTTGTAAAGTTAGGAAGTTGGGATTTTCTATGGCTTCTTTATTTGGCCAATCAATTCGACCTACCAAATTTCATAAGGATCGGCCGACTATATCCTATAGCTCCCATATAACGATAGGAAATAGCATAACTTTGGTGTTTTTAGAGTTAGGAAGTTGGGATTTTCTATGGGTTTTATATTTGGCCAATCAATCCGACCTACCAAATTTTATAGGGATCGGCCGACTATATCCTATAGCTGCCATATAACTGAACGATTGAAATTGCCATAACTTTGGTGTTTTTAAAGTTAGGAAGTTGGGATTTTTATTTGTATTAAGAATGCATCATATGAATAATTTTGGAGAATATTATTTACAGAATATTCTGCAAGGGTATATCAACTTCGGCTCCGCCCGAAGTTAGCTTTCCTTTCTTGTTTTTTTTTTTTTTTTTTTTTTTTTTTGAGCCTAACCATGGAGAGCGGCTACCGTTGCTGCATTTGCTTTCGATTATCTTAATTTGCGTGCGAAACTGAGTTTTTTCTTCCTCCGCCCGTAAGCCAAGCCCCAAATTGTGTGTGTACGGAAATTTTCCCATGACTTGGTTCTTGGTCTCTGGATCTGTATACTTTTGTGCCCGGCGGTGGCTTGGCCAGAAATTACCCCAACTATGGACGGTATGGTATGGTATGGCATGGCATGGTACGGTATAGTATGGCTCATCGGCTTGGGACTCTCGGGATTGATGGTTTGCTGCCGTTGCACTTTACTGTCAGGCAATTAGCACAGGGATGCCGCAACTAAATAATTTGTTAAGCCCCAGGGCAGCTCCATCGATCCCGAAATTAACCGGCGGCTAAGGTGGCGCACTTATTTGCTCAGCATTTCGAAGTCTAACGGATTCGAATTCGGCGGATAATGTCTGGTCATCTTGGGGCAGCATTCCGAAATCGATTTAGACGCGCGTCACCAAATATTGACCTTAGAAATTAGATAGAAGCGGAAGTCGGCCACTGCGAGAAAACAAATTCCGGGAAAATCACTCAAAGTCTGAGAAATGTAAAATGGAAATTTACAGAATAATTTATCTGGCTGTGCCTAAAAATGTATTATAATAATGGTCACTTAAAAATTGTTTCCCCACTTAAAAGAACTATTAGTTGTGGAAATCGTTTTAAGATCCCCCATCCACTTTATTTCCAATTTCGTCAAATCTTTTGCAGTGCATTGTGCTTGCTGAGATCTAGTGCAGCATTTACTGCACCGATAGCCGAGTTGGGTAAATAGCTTCGTTCGCTCGGCTGATCGCTTTTCTCGTGAGATGTGTTAATGAAATTAGCAGCATAAAATTGCTGCCAAAGCTGGAGCCCCGTGCAGTGTTACAGATACCCGAACGAAATTGTATCTTAGCCGAGTGTCCGCGGCATGCTAATTACCAAAATTAACACCAACGGCGCAGGCCCGAAAGCAAATAAAAACTCAAACTCAAACAGAATCCGTACGCAACGGTTTCGGTTAGTTTCACTCAGGAAGCATCCGACAAATGCACTTCGCCGGCTTTAAAATGTATCTTTTGGCTTTGACTCCGAACATGTATCTAACTTTTCCTCGGCTTCCTTTACCTTTTCTTCGATTTTTTTTTGTGGTAGCTCGAGTGGTGCCAGGTTTGTTGACTCTACGGCCTGGATGTGTTAAAAACAACAAACGCCAGGTTTTCTTCAGTTTAATTAGTGTCATTTATTATTTAGAGCATATTGATATAGTTTTCGTTGTTTAACGGTTGTTTGTTTCAGTGCGAGGCGTGTTGTTAGCATTTCTCGTTCGAGCATGGAAAATATTTATAGAAATCCGTCCGATTTTACTATACCACAAGTATAACAGTCTGTATTGGTGAGTGTGGATAAGCGCGTGCTTCGGCGCGCGAACAATGAACTTTTTTTGGAGTGGAGAAAAAAGTTTGAAGCTTACTTTTCGATAGTTCGATGTCTGGGAATTCCAACAATTCCACGTGTTAATTGATAGTTTCATAGGTCACGTAAAATTCAGATGAATGAACTGAATTAAGATAGTATTGAAGATAGTCATACGAGAACATTTTTCAGTCGTTACATTTATACAGTTTGTCAGAAATATGTTTAGCAACTTCTTTCTTCCCAGTGAAACTCATATATTTTATGCTTCGGTGTTAAATAATTAAAGAAATGTGGCTACCTATCCACTGTTTTATGGTCTATTCGGATTGCTACTACAAAATGCTCTAATTCCAAAAAGGATACCGCATCCACCGGAGCCTAGAAAATGACACCCACCGAAAAAATAAAATAAAAAGGCGCAAGATCAGGGCAACACCTACTGAAGTATCTCCCACACAAAGGCGGGATACTTCCACAGCAAAAAATAAGAAAAAAAAAAAACAGAAAAAATCTCAACAGACAAAGAACGAGCCATCAACAACATCACACGTGAGTTTTACACATTTCAGAAGCAACGGCAGCCAGGAGATGTGGCTAACTTAACTGGCATCTCCTCGACTTTGTCGTCGATGTGCCGAGGTTCCCGTGGTTTTTCTGGTCTGGAGACGCCTTTTTTGGGGCCCCATCGTCGTCGTCTTCGTGGACGTCCGATTGCCAACGTGGTAATGTCAATCGCACTGTGCGGGTTTAACTTATGGCAAAACATTTGAAGCACTAATTAATTGGAGCTAAATAAAATGGCACAGCATCTCCGCTGCGGTTCAGCTGGGAGTGAATTTTGCGCGTTTTTCAGCTCTGCGCGAATTGGCGCTGGGGGTACGCAGACCGACCGGAGAGATTACGAGGGCCAGATAACTGCGAACTACAAGTTGCCAATACAAGAGGCCATTAAAACCGGCAGCAGGAGCAGCACCATCAGTACACGGAGAACAAAACTTTGAACTAACTTCTTTTAGAAAAATATTTAACAAATAACAACTTGCTACTGTTCGATTTTATAAAAATATTTAACAACTAACCACTTGCTACTGTTCGATTTCTATAATTGAGACATATTCTCGTATCATCATTTTTCTACTTTAGTAAAATGTTTAATATCTTTCTTAAATATTTCTTTCATTTGATAACTAAAATTATATTGAATTTCCATCATCTGAACTTTTATCTGAAACAATAATGCGGCTAATTAAAATGTACAGAAACTGTATAGTAATCCTTTTCCCGTTTTTCTATAAAGTAAAAACAAAACGTAAGAAATTAAACACAATTTATTTTGTATCGTCATTTGGTATAAGTCATTAAAGAGCTGTAAAAAACATTTTTTCTTTGTGTAGCAATCGAAGAAGACTCCTTCGAAAAACAAAAGTAGTGAAAATTCAAGAGGAACTAAAGGAAAACGACTACGAAGAAATGGAAAGGAGTTTGTTTTTTCTACCGAGGACCGAATGGGCTGAAAGGAGTTTCGTTGTCGCCAAATGCGAACTTGGCCTCGTATTTCAAATTCGAATTGACAAATATCGAAGCGTGCGAAACAAATTGAAATTAAAAGTTTGCATGTTTGTGCGGTTTGTGATGCGTGGCTTGTGTGAAAATGGAGATAAGGTAGAATGTTGGCGCTAAGAACTTACCTTGTAAACATGCCGGCTGTCTGTTGCTGTTGTTGCTGCTGTGTTGTATGTTGCTGCTGTTGCTGTTGCTGCTGTGTCGCCTGTTGCTGCTGTTGCATGTGTTGCTGTTGCGAAAGTGTTGCAGGCGTTTCATGTTGCTGGAAGTTATGATGCGTATGCATCTGTTGCTGCAAGTGATGCTGCTGCTGTAGGTGTTGCTGCTGCTGCTGTTGCTGTTGCAGTTGCAGGACATGTTGCAGATGTTGCTGCTGCTGCTGGTGGGGATGTTGCTGCTGCTGGAGGGCGTGGGTGGGCGGGGTCGCTGCCGTCACCTTGTCTAGGCCACGTTTATTATCCGCATACATTTCGCCGATAGCACGTTCGCAAATATTTAATCCCAATTCTAAATTCAAGGAATGACAATAAAGTTTTTTGTAGCTGAGTTTCGGTTTGTCACGGTTATTTGGCCAATCACAATGGGGAATAATGATAATATCAATCAATATGTAGATCTTAATGAAAGTCTGCAGACTCTACCTTTTCGATTTGCTAATGAAATGAAACAACAATTGTTGATTAGGTTTGTTTTTTTCATACGCCAGAAATGGTTCATGATATTGTTTGAATTGTCTGCGGCACAAAAAGCCATATTTTGAAGGAACTGATTTGTATTGTTATTGCCTATTTGAACAATTGCTACGCTCTGTTCGGAGTATCCCCAATGCCCTCCGATGAGTTGGCGCTTTTGATGTATTTTTTATTTGGGCACTTCGATTGCATAAGGAGTTGAAAATGATTTATAGCATTTGCTTGGCTTTTCGGTCTCTGATGGTGTGTTAGTAACTAGGGGTTAATGAAATGTCTTACAACACAAATACTAAACACTCGGTGGGTTAAGATCTGTGTTGATCATATTTGAAACTCGTTAAGTCTTTAATAATGATCAATCAATTTACGATTTCGCTTTCCGAGAAGTTTATGAATCTTATAAATGTTTTTCATGAAAAGGGAAATTTGGGTAAACAAATTTGTGTCAGTCTACATCAAATGCATTTGATAAAATTACGGATTTGATTACTCATTATAATGGTATATTTTAATTAAAAAATTATTCAACAAACTAAAATTAAATTATTGTTATTTTATTCAAAGTAAGTTATGTAAAATTCTGGTTATGTTATATTATATATGTTACATTCAAGATAAAATTTGACTTTATTTAAATAAATTTATAAAACTTCATTTTAAAATAATCATCTTTACGAGTTCTTTTGTTTACGTTTTATTGCAATGTTTTAATTTAAGTCTTTTCAATTATTTTTTTATTTCAATTGAGATATTTAAATGTATTTGCTACATTAATTAAATTGGAAATTCATTATTAATTATTATTTAAATTGAAAGAACCCACGATGCAAATTATATTTCATTGAAATCCATTTAATGTATCATTCGTGTTCAAAGTTTCAGTTTTTATATTTGTAAAAATTAAAATCATAGCGCCGTGCTTTTTTCTTGTCATATTTTTATCAAACATGTTATATTATATTATTCAAAATGTTCAAGTCAATCTGATATTTTAAACATCATTAAAGGGTCAATTAAATTAATGGATACTTCCTTGGGACGTCGTAACGGAAAATTTTTCAAAATGTTTTGGATATTAAAGTTTGTCATAGTTTATATTAAATAGATGGTAATTCATAATATCTCAAGAACTGTTTTTTAATAAGAAATATGTACATACTGAAGTCTCTATAAAAATAAGTTTCTACAAAAATTTTAAAACATTTTTTGACCTATATATTAGGCCAAACTCTCCTTTATTTGTTCAAGTTTTCCGGACAACTCTGCTCTCTTTAAAAGACAAACTATTCCACTATCACTTTCCTTAAATTTCAAGACAAATACGGCACATTTCCAGGGCACTTGGGATGGCGCCAAGAAAAATCTCAAAAAATCTCTTCTGGGTTCTACTTTTCCCCCGGCCGAAAAGTGCAACAATTGAAATTAGTTTTGTTAAGTGAATTTCAAATTTCCATCTCGAGTACTCACTACCGTCTGCGGGGCTGGCGACTTGGGCCGACTTTTTGGGTCTTTGCTGCAACTCATTGTCAAGTGAACTTATCACCGAGGAGGGAAACAAGCAAAGTCGACGGAGATAAAAAATTTGTTCGAGTTGACGTTTGGAGTGTCATCGAGTCGATGCTTGAATTTGTTTGGAGTTGTTTGAATAGGGACCACCAAAAGTCATTGAATGAAATGAAGAACTCCACAGATATATCTCTTTGTGCGCGACTTTGCTTGTGTATTTTGATTTGGGGTTATGGTTTTGCTCTTGCTCGCTTTTAAAGTATTTTGTTGTTTGATTTCTATCAAAGTTAATAATGAAATTGGTAAATTATGATTTGGGTGCGGGTGGGGGATTGTGGACCTTGATCTCAACTTACCTCTTTGCTCGAAAGATTTAATTTGCGATATCCATTTGGTTATAGAGCTTGCTCCAATAGCTTTTGGCATAAATGATTATTTCATAATTTACTGCGATCAGCCACAATGTTTGACACTTGATCAATAACTTTTATTAACTTTATTTATTTAGGTATGTATTTATAAGAACTATTTACTTATATTATTAGAACCAATGCGGGGTTTCTATTGCACAATATTTGCTTTGATTATTACGTATTCTTTGCATTGGCCTTTACATATGTATATGTATTTATAGAATCATTGCATATTCAGCACTTTGATTAAATCAAGATTTATGGGGTTTCTTTTCGAGAAAAACTCAGTTTGAATTTGCAAATCAAATGGGCTAAATGATGCACAACATATCGCGTTAAATAATAACCAAAGACCGGACGAATGCGAAGCCGAGATGCGATCACAATTTAATAAAATACCGACGGCTTTGGGGCCCAGCACCTGGGCTCTGGGTTTCGAGAAAATCCGTTCCGTTTCCGATAGTATAAATCCACAAATCACACAAGAACCTCGGATCGGGGGCCACACAACCGTGTTGAATGCGCGCGTGCACCTTTCTGTGCGGATCACCGGAGCGACACAGAAGCGGCAAACTTGATTTCGAAACAGGTAAGGTGGCTTTCGTTCAGTTTCAGTCTGCCTGCCGATCTGGCCAACATCCAAAGCCGGGCTCTGCATGTCCCTGTTTCTAGCTGTTCGTGTATTGGTGCTGAGCGGAGTGCTCACCCAATGAGGTTGGTGATCACACACTGTTAGAAAAACTAGGTAGAAAGAGCTGGATTTTTAGAGTTTGGTCGGATTATGGAATGAAGTTCTGAATATGTACAATTATGTACATATGTACGAAACATATTTATAAAATTTTATTTTTATGGTAGTAAAACTACGAAACTTATTTATAAATATATATATTTATAATATAATTTATTATATAATAAATTTTATTTTTATGGTAGTAAAACTACGAAACTTATTTATAAAATTTAATTTTTATGGTAGTAAATAGTTCTCGTGATCGTGAAACGTAAAAATTAAGAATCTAAAAAAAAATGGGCTAAGTTTACCATTTCATATAAACTAAAATTGGTGTATAAAACATTTTAGTTTCAGTCCGAGATATTTGTAAACAGTTTAATTCGGTACAACATAAACCTTTTGATTATATTAAATGTAAATGTATAAAAGAATTAATAGGTGAAATAAAGAATATAATATGATATAGACTATTTTCATTCATAAACAAAATAAAAAAGTTTGTATAGTATTTTTGAGGTAAACCATTAAGAGTTACATTCATAAATTGATTAGGAACAAGACAATATTTTCGCTAAGTGCACCTAGTTCGATCATGCTCCGCTACCCACAAACAAGTCAACACACACTCTCACCGATTTTGGCCAACTGACCAATACAAGCAGCGAAGCGATCATTTTGTTAACGCCTTCTTGCACACAAACAACGGCTAAACGCTCTCACACATTTGCGCGGTCTTGCCGGTTTTGGTTGCCCACTCAGCTGTAAATCTATTCAAATTAGCCATAAATCAATTAAGGCCGATAAATACTATAATAAAACAATCCCAACTTGACTTGCATGGGGGAAATACAGATATAATCTGTGAATATTTTACATTATTTCTAGTTAAGTTGGAGCTTAGTCAGCTTGGGCAATACTTTGACCACCTTCAAGATATGCTGGCAACTCTGCTCATTTATTTGGCTAACACATACTTGGGCTTATGAGTGTGTGTGCATGTTGAGCTGGTCGTTGATTGGTTGCCTTTGGCAATGCTTGTTTAAAAACTATTTACAATTTTTTTTTCCCTCTTTCGCTTTGCTTTGTTTTGGCTTTCGTAGTTTGTGGTCAATACAAAAGGCGGCCTAAACTGTGCGAGCCAATCGCAATCTGATTTCGTCTGATTTTTCTTTATTTCTTAATTGTCGTGTGCGTGTGTTAGAGAGTATCGGTGGAACTTTGTCGTAGACTTTTCCGGCTTTAATTGCATTCGATTAGCTAAATGACTTTAGGCCGGGGCTCGAATGTGGGAAAAGAGATTGATTATAATTGTGGAAAATGTGGAACATTTTAAACACGATTGGTGAAAGCTATATTTAAAGCTTGGTTGATAAAAGCGTAGTTTATTACTTTGTTTTACTAATCACTCAAACTATCTTAGGACGTTTGTTCTTTCACAACTAATTCTTAAAGAAATGAAATTGTTTTCATAGCGGTGGTAGCCTTTAGTTTGTATTTGTATATATTGAATTTGAGTAAAAATAGTTATTTAAAGAGGTATACTAACTTGTAAATTTGAAATAAATCAAAGTTTGATAATAAATTAAAATAAGTAAAAGGTTTTAGGTATTTATTCTTATTAATACATTCTAAAAAATTAGAAAAGAAAACATTATGCGCCCTTTAAGAAAATCACTATATGAAATTTGTGTTTTATATACTTTCATTCTACTGAATTAAATGATTTTAAAGCTATTTAATTTCTTAATTTATGTTTTATTTTATTAAAACGTTTTGGTGTGGCCTAAATAGTCGTACAAATCACGACTTTTGCAGTCAGTGGGAGACATACTTAACATCAAATTGCTGTCAATGACTTGAGGACAGGACTCGTGTCTTTCTTTTTTGCTTTTCTTACCTGATGGCTTAGAATTTCAGCTATTGAACATGGAAGAAAATTACCATTTAACAAACCAAAGTAAAGAAAACAAGTCGTGCGTTATATGCAATGAATATTCGATTAGCCAAAAAGTTTCAGTCCAATCGATTTGAAGAGGTGTAAGACAGCAACAGGCATACAATTGAATACAAATTAATATATTAATTGCCAACGCTGTCGAATTGGGAACATTATATTGGCATTTTTGCATATTTTATTGATCAACTTTGTTCATCACTTTTAATGGAAAATATTTTTCTATGGGAAAATCATATAAACAATGAACTTTACTAAAAAAAAGAAAAAATTAACGTATTTTCAATTCTGGAAATACTTTTACTATTTTTAATGAAATTTAAGAAGAATTGCATTGTTATTTTAAATGTAAAATGGTCGTAATTTTAGAAGCTTTAATTAAATACAACAATATAACGCAACAATATATTCTTGAATGTTGGAAAAGTAAATCATTTGGTATAACCTTCTATCTACCTATTTGTGTACATTTTTATTAAACCAAAATATAATAACAATAAAGTTCATCATAGCTTTAATTGGGTAATAGATACAATTATTCTGTTAAATGGATATGGAAATCTAATAAGAGGGATAAAAGCATATCACCATAAAAAAGAAAAGATTTATTAAGAGCCCTAGTAACAAGCAGTCATGACTCATTGGACCATTGGTTTAAGCATATATTAACTCATAGTTAAGAACATCGGTTTGCTCTTTGAACTTTCAACGGTCGCGTGGCTCAGGAACGAGTCATTCAGTTGCACTTTTGGGTGACTCAAACACGTCGGGACTATCGGAAGACGTCTTGAATATTAACTAGGGAAAAAGGGAACGGAATGTTCTATCCCGCATCGAAATGTTTTGGGTCAGACACTCGTCTTGGCGGAAGTCATGCAGTCAGTCAGTCAGGCACGCGCTGCACTAGAGGTCTTTGATTAAACCGATCAGTACTAGATCTGACCATATAATTGCTGGACATAGCGGAAGTAAATCAAAATAAACCC
Source organism: Drosophila fuyamai (assembly GCA_018153365.1). Classification (NCBI taxonomy): domain Eukaryota; kingdom Metazoa; phylum Arthropoda; class Insecta; order Diptera; family Drosophilidae; genus Drosophila; species Drosophila fuyamai. The sequence goes on from JAECXW010000116.1 coordinate 11,261,228, forward strand.
TTTTTTGGAACACTTCTGAAAAATTAAATCAGTTCTGATGTTATTTCACTTATTTAAAGGGAAATGTTTGTAACAGATTATTACTTTATTTTTATTTGTGGCTTAAATATGATACCCTTTGACTTAGATGGAGCTAATAACGAAATATAACATATCTTGTATTTACGCACGATTCTGAATTGTTTTTAAAAAGTAAATGTGTTTATATGTTTATATACACAAGAGTGATAAATGTAAGAAACATTTTACAAAATAATTTCTCATTGTGTACGACGGTTGCTCCACTTTGCTTGAATTCCATTATATCCTTCCCTTGTTTTTCCTTATTATTTTGGCCCAGAGCAATCCCACGCCTATAAAACGTAAGCGAGACTCCAGCACGAGTCAAATGTCGTATTTCATTAGACTCAACTCATGTTAACGCAGCGGTGTCTTGGGTCCTCGATATCCCCCACAGCCGATTTGAAACCAATATCCCAGCCCAGCGCCAATAGAATTGTAAACACATCGGACCAATGCGCCCACAAGAAAATAAAAAGGAGCGCGAAGCGGGAAAATCCAGAATTGAATTACATGAAAATGCTCGATGCGTTTGCGGAAAGGAAATCGTACAAACTGGTCATGAAAAATGCATCACTTGACCGGCCGCAGACCATAAAACGTTTTCAGCCAGACGACGGCGACGACAACTTGGCCAGAACTTGGTTAAAACTTGGCTTATGAACTGCGGCTCCGACTGCCTTTTTTGTGGCTTTGCCTAGGAGACTGATCCTGTTCCCGGCCGGGTGATGAAAATGTACGACTTTCGCTCGAGGCGCTAAGTGAGCTTACAGAAAATATTTCACTTTTTATGGCAATGCGGATAGGTTAGGGTATGTTTTAGCTTTCTGGCGGTGATTGTGGGCATCGTGAAACAAAGTTGGGTAATATCAGCTTATGGTTTACTTTTAAAGTTTTTTTTTTAAGAAATATGTTGTTTAATAATTTGAATTGACATATTTTAATATTTTTAGCTTTGAACAGTATTTAATGAAATATATAAGAAATTTTATGACTAAATCAAGCTTTTAAATTGCGATTAATTTTTTAGTGTTTTTTTTCAGATATTCTTTTTTACAATACTAAAAAATGAGCAGATTTATTGCTTGTTTAAAAGTTCGATGTGTGGCGCTCATCAGTTAAAATAATAAATAAATAATAAAATAATAATTATATTTAACCAAATCAATAAATGGAAATTACAGGGTATAGAGAGCTCTCTTCGACCTGCTGCCATCTCATTCCTTTTATTTAGTTACAGTTCCACACACACCCAAAGAGAGCGAGAAGGAGATACCCGAGCAGACGCCCCGGGGTCGCCTGGATCTTGGGACTTGGCCAAGACAATCCTCAAATCCTCAGTCCTCAATCCTCAGTCCTCAAAGCCCGACCAACGATGACGACGACGATGGTGGTGACGACGACCAGCCGTCTAGGTGGTGCTAGCCTCTTGCCCTGGTTGGTGGTTCTGGTGGTGCTGGCCCCGGCCCACTCTGAAATCAATCGATTCGACATTATTATTAATTTTTCATAACTTCTGCGGCGGCCAGCGCCTGGCGGCCCTCTGTGTGCATTATGGCGCCCTGAAACCCCAGCTCCATGGCCATGTGAAACTAATCTATTTGTGCGGCAAAAAGGGCCGCCTGCCTAGTCGGACTCCGATCGCGGGGCTCATCTGCATCCTCGAGCTGTGGCTGGTGCACTGAAAAAAATTAGCCGAACTTAAGGAAAATTTTAAATTAATAAACAGGAATCTCTTTCTTTTAAGGCCTTTTAAAATTTACGTTAAAATAACTAGTTATTAACAATCTAAATTCAAATATTATATGATTAGAAGAATTTTCCACTTAGTACAACATTCTTTGTTTGTGTTATTTAAGCAGTATTCATTATAATGTATATCTAAGTGGGAAATTTATATTTGTTCATAAGAAAATTGTGAATAATTTTCCACTTGGTACAACATTCTTTGTTTGTGTTATTTTAAGATTTTTGCGACATATTAATAAGCATTTTTAAATTACATAGCTTGACCTTTTTAGGCACAATGGTGTTTAATTTTTTAAGTGTATTCAAAGGCTGGCGAGCGGCCTGCAAAGCGTGTTATCTGCTATCGCTGCGCTTTGATCTTTCACCGCTTCTGCTTTGCATAATAAATTCGCTATCGATGAAAACTAACTTGCAACCCGATGCGCAGGGCCGGGATTTCCCGGCAATTTGTTTGCCTTTTGGCCATCGGCCGTTTAATTCGATTGCCAGCGCGATTTCGGCTTCGCCTTAACCATTTTATTACAATAGCATAATTTTTTACTATGCTTAATGAGTTCTGCTTTGATTAGTTTTTCACATTGTTGTTGTCTGGTATCTCCTTCGTTGAGATCCCCTTCCATTTCTGATCCCGCCCTCCTTCGATCTTCGCTGGCGGCAAAATTGATGTTTGTTGGGTGTTCAGACGCGGTTGGATACTCGCTTTTTGCCAAGGCGAAGAGGCAGTTTAATGACTTCGGCTGGTCTCAGATTTCATGTTGTTAGCATTACTTATTGAAACGTTTTAATTTAGCAATTGACTTTTATACGGGCCGGCGGCAAACGGCAATCATGTGGTTATATTGATCTGATAATTAGAATTTAACAAGGTGACAGAAATAACACAAATAATATTCCTTTAGAAGTGTACTGTAATTTTTGGGACCTTATATTAAACAACAATTACAATTAAATTGCTCTAATTTATGTTTAAATGTTTAATTTTTTATACATTGCTGGCTTAAAATATAAAACCATTAAGTTAAGTTGTCGAGGCACAGTATTTAATGAAGAAGAAGAAAAACTACTTTTAAAATTAATTTTTAGATATAAAATTGTGAATTAAAAGAATCTATCCATCTTGTTAAAATTTGAAACTTCCCGCCTATAACTGCTTCCATTTAAGAAAGCAGTACTCAATTTGTAGAGCTTTTCGACCAAAAGCTCTTGACGGAAATATGGGTACTAACATAAAAGGTGAATAAACTAAACTGCTTGTACACTGCTTGAGCCCGCGTTTTTTAAAAACAACCATTAGTGGTGAAATTTGATTTTAAGCTTAATCGACAATATTATGCTTGTTACTAATATATTTTATTGAGTACAAATTATTTATTAATTATATTATTACAGAGCATTTGATTTTCTAATTTTGTTATTTGGGCAGAACAAACAACTTACCAGACGTTCGCCAAAAATCTGTTTTAGAAAACAGTTATAATAATATTTTTATGCATACATCTAACTCTGACGCATTTGCAGCCTTATACGTTATTGTATAAATTTAATACTAACAAAGTTATAAAGCACCATCACTAATGGATCAAATGTTAGTCATCACAGTATAAATTATAGAACATTTATTTATATAATAAAGAAGGCGATGAGTATGGAATAATAACTAAATGGTTGTTAATTTCTATTGCCAGAAATAATGCATTTTTTTAAATTAAAGGCTTCCGGCTTATATATTATGGGGTTATAATTAACCAGTCTTCCAGTTGTACTTACCTAAAATATGAATGAAAACATTTTTTAAAAAACCTGTTTTCGTGCCAGTTGTTTTGCAGCAGGTGCGTACTTTGTTTTTCTCTGGCAAAACCCTATCAAATTGTCGGTATCAGCTAGAATTATATGTATGTTGATCCGCTGGGGGCCATCGACTTAGCCCACACGCATTGTGTTTTTCAGCATTTTGCTCCCTATAACGAGGCGCGTGGCTGGCTTTTATTTCCTCCTGTTTCCCACCCTGCATTTAGAGCGATGCCTATATATAAGCTAAATATTTATATGTAAATAAACTCACCGTCTTATTTTTGGCAAGTTTTGCGGTGATATCGAAGAGGCCTTGACATTGGACGTGTGTGGGGAAACAACAAAAGTCAACTACGGAGTAGAAAGAATAATTATAAAAGTCACAAAAGAGGGAAACAACATGAAAGCAAGATAGCTTCGGAAAACTATTTTTTGTATACCCTAAATGTTAAAATAGGTGGTAAAATAATATTGTTTACTATTAAATGCAGTAATTTTATGTGTTTATATAGCTTATATTATAACATTTTTGTTTCTTTTTCCAATATAAAAATTAATATTGTTTGATGTTTTAATAGATACCAAAACTTTTTAATTGAAAATATCTTTTTAATTTAATTATATTTATAAGCCTATAAATAAGTTAATGTAATATTTATGTTAACTTAAGTTAATATAAATAGTTCAATAATTATAATAAACCTAATTTTTAAAAGTTTTATTTACATCAAAATACTTTTTAAGAGAGTATAAAAAATCTGACACATGCCGGAAAAAAAATTAAAAAAAAAAAACTGCTCTGAGTACCGAGCGGTCGGCGCATGTTACTGTTATTGTTATTGTTACCCACACATCCGCAGCGGATACGCTTGCACACACACACGGCCAAGGCAGTCGCGAATTCGATTCTCTGATATTGCTAAAAATAAAACATCTCCCAAGAGTCGTATCAATTGATAACCGATTTTATGCCGAGTAATTGTGTTCCGAAGAAATGCCGAGTCGGAATCAAAACAAAAAAGTATTATTTTTGGAAACCACGATCACTTACACTTATTTCAATTTCAATCTGAGGTTTTACTCGCACTGCCACGAAATCATGGTTTATTTTTATTTTTAATTTATATAAATGTTGTATTTAGGTTAAGTAAGTGCAAATAAATATATATATATATTTGTATGTGCTAAGACGTCCTATATAATTTGATATACTTAAAAAAGTAATTGTGATTTGTTTTTCCCTTTTTTATGGGACAACCAAAATAGGTAGGTATATGAAGTTGAATTTATCAAAAACAAATTCCTAATAATAATGCGAAGTCTAAAATCTAGTTCAGACACCTTTATAGATTGCTGAAACCTTTACCTTTGTATTTCAATTTTTCTGACATTTTATATTTACAAAACATTCTCTTGAGATTTTAAACTTAAATAGGTTTTGGCAAGGCGATAACGACCCTGTTTCAAATGCTTAGATTATTTAAGTTCAGTTTATTTTTGTCCCGAGCTAATCAGTCAAAAGGCCGTGCGACTGAAGCATGTTTTTGGTCTAAATTTGGAATTAGATTTGATTACGCACTTTCATTTTATGGGTGACTCGATAGGGAGGACAGTCCGAAGTTACGAGTGTGTTTATGAAACTCTTGCATTGACGCAAAAGCGTGACCACGCCCCTCTGCTTTATGGCAATTAAATGACACTTTGCCAACGGATAGATGGTCGTGGGGTGGTGACATTTGTGGGCGGGGAAAATGCAAATGGCCAGACATGTGCGTGCTGCCTTTATGGTCGTGTTTCTTTTGTCTTAAGCTATGTACACGTGTCGGCAATTGAAATAGAAAAGCGGCAATGGCCCAGACACCCACGAGCCCATTAAAATCACACATAAAGAACATGGCCGAAAAGGGGATGAGGTTCCGAAAGGGTGGTTTTAACGGCCGACGTCTCATGTGTTATGCTAATTTCTGTTTTATTGTTCGCTGCTCACATTTTGCTGCCATCTTTGTCGGCAGCAGACGATTAAAGCCAAACAGGAAATCAGCCAACGCTCCCCGTTTACCGTTAGTGTCGCAGGCAACGGCAAAAGCCAAAGGCCATTGAATTGCCTTTTCATTACGACTCCGTCGAGAAAGGTCGGGCGAAAATATATCTTCAGGAACAGTAGGACCCCGAAAGGAAAACTAAATACATAATTATACAGTAGACTCCTTCGTAATTAAAAGGAGTAAAACAATTTCTTAGAGTCTTTAAGTTTAGGAACCTACTTTCAACCAAAAAATAATTTAGTTTCTTTTCTTAAAACAAATTCTAAATATTTCAATAACATCATTAAATAATTCATTTCTATATGTTTTTGTTTTGCAACAGTAGGCATCGATCACTAATATAATTTAGGTTTATATAATGCAAAAGAATTTTTATATTTTTATGTAGATTTTTTCTTGATAAAATAGTAAATTAGTTATTACTATCTTCGCACCTTAAGTCGCATTATTTTATTATCTAATGAGACCCATAAATGTTGATTATCTTTTTACTGCGACACTTTCATTGCTTATGAATTCGGCAATAGTAAAAGTAAAAGGGCTTGAGTAATGTTTAACATAAATATTTTAAGGTCAAAATTTCTTTATTATCGTTTATAGTTTAAGAATTTTGACTGTCTTTATATATAGACACCCGTCAGCGCAATACAACTCATTGAAACGCTCGGGAAGAGGGGAAAAGAGGGAAAGCAAAAGCAATCGGCCGTAACAAAATTTCCGACACGTGCGACAAAATTGCCTTTCATTTGGGGTGGAGAAAGTGTTGGGTGGTGGGGAAAGGCCCGAGGGCTCGGACTTAGGCAACCAAAAAGGCACAACCAAAACAAACCCGGCCCAAACACAAAACCCACCCCTGGGATTCCCCATTTTCTGGCAGTGTGTCTCAACATTGTTGCGGCAACATTTTTCAATTGATTGAGATGCGTTGGCGACTCTTAAATGAATGTGTGTCAACAGTTTTTTGACTCTTTCTATAAATAGTTTTATTTTTGATGAATGCTCAAGGAGAAGTATTTGCAAATAAATACTTCGCCTACTTTGGTAGTGTTTTTGTAGATACGGTCAGCGATAGGGACTTAAAGATTAATTTGCGTACAAAAGTCAATTTTGTAGTTAGTGACTAACAGTAAAAATATTTAAGCAGACAAATATGTTCTTCGTTCAAAATAAACTCAATTCGAAACTGTGGCTTCTCTGTGCTTAATTTAAATGATTTTTAGATCATTTTAACCGTTATACTTTAAAATTAAAAGAATGCAGATAGTACATAAGCTGAGCGACTAAATATCATAGAAATGTATCAGTAAACACCTGACTAACCTTTAAATACACTTTCCGAAAGTAAGAGTAGAATCTTCTCTTTTCTGAGGTGTTATCTTAGAAGTCGTCATCATCATCACAGAGAATCCGCAACTTCTAATTTAGATTTATTTTGAGCAACAAAATAGTACTATTATTGTTTTTATGAATAAAAATGGTAATATTCGATTATATTTTTTTGGTCAAAAGTAATCATTAATTTTGAAATTATACATATTTAAAAATGATTTAAAAAATGGATATATTGATCGTAGAGAATAAATATGCCTTTATTTTTTATTAACTTTTTAAGCTTTGAAGATGGCGTCTTATTTATATTTGTATTACCAAACTATTTGTAAAATTTTCTATACAGTTAGGGACTGCGTTTGTGTAGTTTTCAATAATTTATTAGTATTCCCCGATAGCATTTCGACACTTTTGTGGGGTGTACATGTGAAGCGACTACCGGCTGAGCTGCCATTAAAACGTCGCTCGTTCGACGGAACGCGTTCATTCTGCTCTGGGCGGTCGAGGCGTTCGCAACTCGAGAGCTTTGGATTTCGCATCGCGCACGAGCGTTTAGTTTACGTCGGATTCACATTCGCGTATTTCGTATATCCGTGCTTGTTGTTTCCCAGCGCGTGTGTGTCACTGTGTGTGTGTGTGTGTGTGCGAGTGGCGGAGTGTGTAGCAGTGTGTGTGTGACGGCTACACGCGCAACGAAAGCGAAAGTTTTGTTTGGCGCGCGTGTTGCCATTGGCGTCTGCGAATTTGCAAACACACACGTTCCCCACCTAGAATAGATTAAAAGCGTGTGAAAACAAATAATAAAAAAAAAAGATAATGTTCATTATTCCCAATGAGGGTGCATTAAATTAAGGGAATCTAGCGCGGAAGAAACACGACATCAACATAATTTCTGCAAAGACCCGGTAAGTCGACTGGGTTTGAGAAAAGGTTTCCCATAAATCTCTCGGCATTAGCATTAGCATTTGTGTGCCACACGTGCGGCGCGAAATAACAATAATAAAAAAAAAGAAAATTGCACTTGACAGCCGACTTCCGATGCTGAAAGCTCTCCTTCCAACTAGAGAGGCTGTCTGTGTTTTCTTTTTTTCCCCCATGAGAAAACCCATTTTTTTCATGTCTGCCTCTCACCTTCTGAAGGACGAATTTAGGTCAGGATTCGTGGGTCTCATCACATGACTCATGCCGTGGCCTTTGGCCTTTTGGTGACTCTTGGATTGGTTGCAACTGCATTACAGCGAGGTCACGTGGCGTATGCGCAATATTGATTTCTTAAGCTCGCTAAATATTACCCTCTAAGCTCAAACATTAAAAAGTAAACAAATTTTAAAAGTAAATAGTAAAGGATGGGACACACTGAAAACAACCATAGTCATACCACAGAATTTAAGCCATAGAAAAATAGAACGTTAGCATGACTGTGTTTAAAAAGTACATCTCTTTATTTAGTTCTTCGCCAGCGAGTTCCAAGAATTAAGATATTTAAGTACTTCCTTCCCTTAATGTAGTAGTGTTTCTTTTTCTCTCCAAGCATAAAAAAGTCTACGCGTGTGAAATGTTCTTTAAATCAGCACAAACAAAACAAAGACCTTTGGCTTTTTGAAAAAAAAGTATGTAGAAGTTGGGGATTTTTTCTGGGCCAGTTTTTGCAGCTGCTTTTTACGGCGTGCTAAAAAGAAGCGATGGCTCAGCTAAAGTAAATCAAGCTGTGACTCCCACAATTGACATCTGTTTGTTTTTTTTACATATTTACTTGTTGTAAAACCAAGATATTTGTTAATCTGAGATTTAAGATTTGACAAGAAGCTGTTTTAAGAAGAGAATTTTAAGACAATAACAAGAAAACGAATTGAAAGGATTTTAACACCTTCAATTGTCCCTTACTCAATTCAACGCTTTTACTCACAAATTTACAGCAATAACCGAGCTACATTATACATTATTAGAATTTTTTTATTTGGTTAGTCAAGAAATATAAATTTTAAACTAAAAAAAAATAATGTTTAAAAAATTTGATTAAAGTTACCTAAACGTTTTACGGCTTACAGTTTATTCTTTCGTTAACTACATTAATTACATTTATTTATAAAATATAATTGGTTTGAAATACTGATGTTTGTTAATGCCACATAATTCTGTTTAAATTGAGACCATTACATACTTACTTTTATCACCTTTAATTACTTAAAAACATAAGAGCTGCCTTGCTTTAAAAATATTAAATTAACATTTAATTTCCTTTTCAAATTAAACAGTTTAGTCATCGGTTTATTTATATTACATTTCGTCCCTTTTGGTAACAGGAAGTTGCCATAAAGAAACGTGAACATTAGGCAGGTACCGAGTCCATATCAATATCTATGATAGGTAACTCTTGCGCGTGTTCGAAGGCCGCTCCATTCATGACACCCCATGACGCCCATAATCGTAGATTTATCATTTTTGCTCGAACGCGCGCGTTCCGCATTACAACAACAGACGAAGCAGTACAACAAAAACGAATAAAAATATGAGCCCCATCCGATAAATAAATATAAGCAAACAAGAACACGGGTGGGGGCTAAAAGCGACAAAAAATACGAAGCTGATATGCGGATCGTCAGCTTTGGCCCCAAATGCGGAGAAAAGAGAGCGCGCGCAGCTCGAACAGCGCAACACGTGCGTCGTTAATTCAATAAAAAAAAAACATACACAAAAAATAATAAATAATAGCAGCAAAAAAAAGAAGAGCAAGAGCAAGATTCGCACACACGCACTCGACCGTTTTCTCTAGGCCACTGGGCATGAGAGAGGGACAGAGATAGTGCGATAGCATAAAAGTTCATTAACGGCATGTGAGCTTTTCTCCGTATGTTTGTGTGCTGTGTATGTCCATTGTTTTTGTGCGGCTCTCTCGTGGCTTGTGTTTTAGATTAACAGGAGAGCGGCTATTATCTCTCTCCCGCAGCCAAGCCTAAGTGCACTGCGAGAATGTGAGTCTCAGATTTTCAAAGATAAGCTTGAATTGAAGATACATTTGATTTTTCCAATTGGCTCTTTGTACAGATATGGAAAAACATGGTTTGGGTCATTACAAATGAAAATGTTAAAGTTTCAAACAAGTTATTTAAAAAGTAAAAAGAAATGGAAAATTTATGAGCAACAAAAATTGTGACTTGTAAACCTCTATCTTAAATACCAATTCTTGATGTCAATTTAATCATAATGTTTTTTAATACATCTTATAATTAAAAAAAAACTTTTCTGTATTTTGGAATAATTCATTGAGTATAATTTACGTTATCTGCTTAAAATTACTATTTTATATTTCAAATTTTTGTTTACCAAATGGATTTATTGCAATGATAGACAGTATTTTTATAATTTTTATATAAATTTGTTAAATTTTGAATAAATTTATTGTGCTTTTTTTTTGTAACAGTGTGGATCACAAGTTTATTGTTTTCAGTTGGTTTTTCGCCCTTGTCTAGTCGTTGTGCTCGTGTCTATGAAATTATCGCCAGTGGAATACCCGGCACTACCGACTGCGCTTGAATGACAAAGTCGGTTTTATTTTTGTGTGTTTTTTTTGTTTTGGCTTTAATTTATGCAGGCAACTACAAAATTAATTCTCTTTTTTGCTTGGCTTTTGGTCATGTCGTTTGGCATCTGTCTGTGTTGGGTCGCACGTGTGCGGCGATTTGCGCTTGTGTGCGTGGATGCCCCCCCTTTTTAAATGTAACATCTAAAAATGTTAACGGCTTCTGTGAGCCCAATGAATGCCAAATTTGAAACACGAGACGTAGCTCTAACAATAAAAAATTGCCTAATTTTCTACAGTATAATTAATTCGTCTAATGATTTATTAAGGGGATCACACTGTGGGATCCGTTCAGATTTATTCAAATCCCATGGAATAAATTAACCGTTTCCGGTAGGAACTTAATGTTTATTAATAGAACAAAACGATTTGTTGGGATGCTGTGTGTTACATAAGTAATGTGATACATGCAAGTTCGTTCAGCAAAGTCTCTTGAAATGTATTTAACAATATTATAATTGTCCCCATTGCGTATACGCAATGTTTACCTACTTATTTGGTTAGCAATGGAATTTCCCATTATTACAGGCAGATACATAGGTGACATAACTCTAGTATTTCTGTTGCTAAGTTATAAACATGACAGGAATTAAATTCAACACAAAGCCAGGTTTAACAAGTCAGACATGGTTTTCACAACACTTTTTACATCGAATCAATTTTCAAATTTTGTGAAATTTAAATAATTAAATTCAAATTATTATTGCCAATTTATGCAAACAAAATAATTTTAAAATATTTTGTTTGCTTTTATTTATGAAAATATTTTTAAAACAGCTAGATTGTAAAATATGCAATAATCATAACGCTAACGCTTGTCTTTACCCAGTCATGTTAGTAAAGGTATGTAAGTTCGTATATACATATATTTCAAATTACAACTTTTAATTACGGCACTTTATTAATTTTTTCGGTGTGGTAGCTATCCATTGAAGTGTCCTCTTGAACTGCCATCCCACAGCTGTTTGCACTTGAACAACTCGCTGGCCGGCAAGTGGGCAAACACTTGGTTCGTTACCGGGCCATAGAGCTAATTGCTGACCCAATAACGAGAGACACACGACGCCTTAATAAATATAAATGTAAGCGTTAATGAGTGCACGCGCCATTATTTGTGTGAGGAAATAGTCGTTTCAGGAAAATTAAACCGACTCTTCCCACTCCAGTTAAATTTATATTTATATCTATCTTTATTTCCCTGCCATTAATAAGCCACACGTGCGGCTAAGACAAGCAATACGCGCTCAATGGTTGTTTCCATCTATCTATTGTCTTTCCTTCTCCCGTTTCGCTATATATATTTTTTGCTCGTTTTATGACCACATTAGCGAATTATATTTCACTGCTGTTCAAAGCGCAAAGACACAGACTAGGCAGACATAAATTAAACAAAGGCGAGGCAAAAGGTTCGGGGGGTTGACCAACACGCGCCGCTTCTGGTTTCTGTTGGCAATTTCCCTTATTTTGTTTTTTGGGGATGCCCCTTGGTCTCACAACTGTCAGTGAACTGTTTTGGCCAGTCTTTTGTAATGCCAACTTAAGGTCAGACTTCTCGGTTGTCTTCAAAATGAGTTGATTTCCAACTGACTCACTGACCAAGAAACCGTAAATCCTACTTATAAAGCCACGAGCGTATTTTATTTAATTGTCTATAAACTTTTGTTTATGATTAATTTCTCCTTGTGTGGATAACGATTCCTGGAATAAGTAACAAAGAAAAAATATTCGTGCTAATGGCTCAAATAACTGCTATCAGCATTTTTAATTCGTAGAACTTGGACTTTGACCTACCCATGAAATAAATCTCATTAATAAAAACATATGTTTTTTAATTTGTTTTAAAATTGTTTTTAATCAAAAAGTCATGTTTCTGGTTAACCAGTTAGATTATATCTTAAAATTACCTCACAACTTTTTATAAATTGTCAACAGATTTTTTTTATTTGATATCCAACAATTTTTATATCGTGTTAAAGATCCAAAATAATTTATTTATTTACTCCGAGGTCAAATACCGATAATAATTTATTCTTTATTATAAGAGTCTGATACAGAATTGATTTTATTTCATTGCTTCAATTATAAAAAATAGAGCTACTTATAATTGAGTTTGCCCAATATACGATTCTGAGAGTTTGTTATTCTAAAAAAGTAAAAAAGCTAAAGTCTTAGATTAATCTGTAAAGATGCTTTAAGGACATACATATTTTAATAATCTTTAAGAACTACGTTGATAAATATATATCAATAAGTATACGCTCTGTTGCCTGACAAATCGAGACACACGTGCCCCCAAATGTCATTAATTAATGGTAATTGTTGCGCTTAACATTTTTATGACGTGCCAATGAAACGAGCTAAACAGAATTATGGCCGACAAAATGTCAAACACTCAAATTCTCTTGAAAGCTGAAATTTATGTTCGGGAAAAATTAAATAAATGCAAATTGAAGACAACAATGAACGGGGTCTATCTCTTCTACCCACGTTCCAATTAGCCGTCACAATCAAACCCAATAGGAGGTGAACAATAAAATCGAAAATATTCCGGACCGACAACTGAAATTTGAAACACTATCCCAGTTTTTTGACGCACGACCTGTATCAATCACATTCATGTTTTATGTCATTCGAAGATCTGGTTTTGCCTAGTGGGCTTAGCAATCAAAATTTTATTAATGCTTTAGGCATTCAGACGTTTAGCTAATAAGATTGTTGATTAATTTACGCTTAGCTGAAAAGCGGAACAGAAAACAATACACTTAATGACTATTTTCGAATAAACAAATTTTAAAATGCGATCAACTGGGGTAATTATTTTTAGTGGCTCTTTTTATTTTTATCTAGTTTGGTTGAATTTAGCACTAATAACATCTCTACAAATAAAGTTTGATTCAATATACAAACTTAGCATTGAGTTTTATTTAAATTTTGAGTTTTTAGCTAATAAAAGTCTAACAGCCGTTAATTAATTAACTTTTTATTTTATGTACGAAAGCTCTTATCGGACTTATTGTTCTCAAATTTTTTAAATATATATTATTAGTTTAAATATGTATTAGTAATAGTTAAAAATATATAACATTTTTTTTATAATGTTTTAAGTATTTAAATAAATTAATAACAATAATAATAACAATTCAAAAATTGTTACCTATACCATTTTAATATTTTGTTCTTATTATTTTGCAAAAACGATAGAAAATCACTAATGTTTCTCCATCGTTTAAGATTGGAAAAAATAAACATTTTTCAGATGGTATGAAATGAGATTAGTTGAAGATTAGCCGGTGATTTTTTGGTAGTCCTCACTGTTTAAAATTGAAGATAGAAAATGTCTGTTCTTAAGTCTCTGTCTATCAAAATACTTCTGTGGTTCCGGGTCGTTGTTTTATGTCTGTCATTCTTGCTTTTTATTAAATTCCTGTTATTGAGAAGTCATAATTTGCCACACGTGTACCTCATTTATTGTTGCCATCTTTTATTTGCTTTCTTTGTTGGCCGTCGCCAATTTTTATCGCCATTTTCGGCGGCTTTAATTGGGTTACCGAAATTTCATCACCTTTTTGTTGATTCTAGTCTAGACCGGTCTTACTAAGTTCGGAAAAGTTGCGAAAAAAATGCTGACACTTTATTTTTGCACTCCCATTTGTCTTGTAGAGGTGACAAGCCCACTTTTGAAACAGTTTTTTCTTACCTCTAACCGTATCTAAATACAAAAATGAAGCATTTTGATTCTTTTTTAGCTGATTTTTAGCTTGTTTAGTTGCTGTTGTCACTGTTGCTGTCTGACTTTCCGGCGCATGTGCTGAGATAAGAAAAGAAATTAGCACTTTGATGACTTGCCCAAGGGGCAACATGATCACTTTTGGACTGGAATTTATATTTAAGTTTTGAACAGAATACACTATTAAGTATTTATGGTATGAATGTAATATAAATAGGGTTAAAACAAATTAAAAATGTATTGCAGAAAATATAAGTTAATTTAAAAAAATATTTTTTATTGTGTTTAGATAAACGTTATTTAAGTGTGAAATCAAGTGATGTTCCATTTTTGTAGCTAGTCCGAAATGTAGCATTCTTTCTTCCATACAAAGTAGAGAAGGGTATTAGCTAATAAATACGAAAATCTTATGCAAACATAGTTCACGTAAACAATAAATGTACGAAATAGTCATAAAGTACACATGCTGCGGAAAGTTTTATTTGTGTATATAGATGGGATTTCTGTTTGCTCGCGGCGTCTTTCAAAATGTGTGGCGCGTGTAAAGTTGTAAGATAAGGTCAAAATTGAATGGTATTCTCCAAAGAGATTAGACTAAAAGAAGGCCACGGGCGAAACTGTAATTATAAAGGAAACGGAAATTTAATATAGGGTTTGCCCTATATATTAAGTATGCGCCCTGGAGGACAATGAATATTATTACCTGGGCTCACATTTGTAAGCTAAGCTGTTTTGGGAAATGTCCATATAAGAAAAAGCCAAATCATTTTGAGTTATTAATATTTGAAGTACTCTTTTGGCTAATGTTGCCACTGAAAGATGATGGAAGTAAACATTTAGAAAAACGAGACCCCAGTGCAATTTAAAACGCTTCCCAAGCATTCGCACAAAGGACACGTCGGCTGAAGCACACAGGAAAAATATTAGTTGATACTCCTTCTGTGGAAAAATACGATTACATTTTCTCGAAACTTTGAGATGTTATAACTTAAAAGCTTGTTTATAACATTTAAGCTTTAAAGAGTTCTGTAATTCTGACAATTTAAATAGGATTAAAGAGAATTTTTGTTTTTTTTTCTGTGTACTCATATCTGTCCTGATGTTTGAGGGAATGCGGCTTCTCATGTGAACAATGAGGGGCATTGTAGTGCCCGCAGCGTTTAGAGTTACGCATGACAAATAAGTTTCGAAATGGCAACGCCTTTGCAGACGCGCACACACGTTCCTGTCAAAAAAACGAAAAAAACGAGTTCCTTGAACTCTAAATTCTTGTCGGATAAGTTGACAATATGCGGCTGGCCCCTGTCTTTGTGATGTAGCCGCCGGTCACAACAGTCTGCCACAACAATGCCCCAGCGATTCCCAAAAAAGAAGAGAAAATCAAATTTTCCTTCCGTTCTGGAGGCGTGTGAAAAGTCATTGGCATAAACAGATTCCTTTGTGTTGTTTTTACTTCTTGCTTTGACAGCTGACAAGTGTGCGTGTGCTTCCTTTTGTTTTATTTCTTCTGTGGTTTTTTGTGGCATGTCATGTTGAACAATTATTGGCTAATTTGTAGTCACGCAGCGGGCAATCTCATCAAAGTTGCTTGATTGACTTGACCTCCAACCTGCAGAGCTACAGGTGTCTGCGATGAAACGTGTCTGAAATTGTTGCCCAATCTCCGTTTGAGCCTTAAATCTGCTCTATGCTTTAAGCTCTGTACATTTCCTTGCCACATAGCTTTTCCCCAGGAAGATGTCCTTTTTCTCTTGGTGTTTTCTCACCATCCCCTTCCCATTTTTGCTTTAGGCCCGCACGCGCCGCATTAAATTTGGCACTGGGGCTATTCGTTGAGGCTTAGTATTTGTATCGCACATTTCGGTCTTTTGTTACAGACGTCGCACGTCTTCCGTCTCCCTAAAGGGACAAATGAGCACGACTGCTGCACTGAAAAAGACTATTACAGTTTTTACCATCTCTCTTATTTACGAAAAATGTAAGTCCACTTCCCAATTAATAAAAAAAAATAATTCGTTATTTTTATATTATAAAAGAACATTTTTTCATTTTTCTTTATAAATGAATTGGCTTCAATATATTTTGTTATTAAAACTCACTTTTGAATTAGTATGTAAAATAAATTGCATACTTTTAGTAAAATATTCAAGAGATTTAAAATCACTGAAATAAATTTGTGGAATTATTAGCTGATCTTTTTTCTCAATGAACTGGGCAATTGCCTCGTCTCGGATCAGCCTCAGAGGCTTTAACTATCGAATGACGAATAAGGCATAAATAATGCAAAGTAATTTCAGCGTATATTGGCACATTGACATCGACCTGAAACTGGTAGATGGAGGAACTGAGGGACTGAGGGGCTGAAAAGCGTCTTAACCGCCCACAAGTATTTCAGATATTGCGGACAGGGACAAATGGGTCTGGGGACAGGTTGGTAAAATGCCGACAAGGGCCGCAAACATTTCATCATCGTCGCGAGCGCTTTTACCAAATGTAATTACACTCAAGAGATACACGTGCCGGCAACAGCCCGTCGTTTTTGGGCGTTTTTCAATTTGAATTTGAGTGCCGACAGGCGGGGCTCATCTCCTCTCATCTCATCTCCTGACAGCCCAGAACACTTGATCAATTTCGCGTGCCCGCCAAAATGCCATTCTGTCAATATTCCAGCCATCCCCATAAAACTCACTTTAAGTTTGTTTACCTTTGCCGATGGGAGCTCGTTAGCCAGGATTTGGAGCCCACCTAATGAGCTCTGGCTGGCGGGAGCGTCATCTTAAATTCCGTTTCGATGTCAGGGCTCCTATGCAAAGTCAACTCGGCGATTGGAAGCTACTTGTGCTTGGCATATTGAACTTTAGACCTTTTCAGGCTGAAAGTTTATTGTTTGGCCCGAGTGATTTATGTTGTTATAATGGACTAGTCGATCTAATCTGGGAGACAGCATTTATTTAGTGAACTGGATTTGGTTGGGAATAAATAATCAATTGTTAAGGTTCAATGGAAAGGCGTCTAAGGGTGACATGAAAACTTTAACAGAAATGCGAGAAAAAATTTGTACGATTAATTTTTTTTTTCATCAAAATAAACTAAACTATCATTTTATTAAAAATAAAGCACATTTATATTAAAGATTTAAAAAAAAACAAGATTATTTTCAAATTTTAAAATTTTTATTATATTTTTCAATCTTTTTTATAGCATCAAATACATTCAAATTGATTTATTAGATTAACTTATGTGATTTGAATTTTGTATGCTTTAGTTCCAAATAAATTATTGAAAAGTTTTCTCAATGACTGAGACAACTTAAACTGATTGTCTTGAGGACTTTGCTCTCAATAATTCTTGGAATTCCCTCTTACCCATTGTATAAGGCGAACAATATGAAGCTCTCAAGCTTCCGCTCCCAACTCTTATCGCGAAATAAACAAAATTTACGACCCCCATATCCTGTCGTTGCTTAATGCCCACAAAACGTATTCAGTATGCTGCAGGGGAGTCACTGCAGTGGGGGAACAGCAATCAAATGGCTTTTGGTTAAACGAACTCGAAAGAATTCGTTTTCTTTGCATTGGATTATTTAATTTTATTTCGTTTACTGTCCGGCGCGTGCAGCTCGCCGGCTTAATTATGCACTGAGTCGTTTAATCAATTAATCAATTTGGCAGCTAATTAATTTGTGATTTTATTTATGTTTGCTTTCAGCTTGAATACACGCTGCCAAAAAAAAAGACTTTCCAAGAGATGGCGCCCACCATATGTTCGGAGAAAAAACAGCTGGCGGAAACGAGGCGACATCACGGCGTGGCCACAGCCGCCATTTCATCCTCAACCGCAGCCACAGAATCCTCGTCCTCATCCGCAAGACCCACATCTGCAACTGCCGCCACGCAAGCCAGCTCGGTGCTCAATTATGGTGAGTAAACCGAGGGAATGCGCAGTCAAATGCAGATAGAGAAATAGAAAAAGTTTTATTTATTCTAAAACATTTTCAAGATTTATAGAAAGTTAATTACTAGGGGGATAAATCTTTTTAGCTTTAATTTATGTGTATCCTGTAATCAAAATGAAATCTTTACTAAATTCTAATTTAGAAATATGTATACTGATATTAAGGCACCATTTTATTTATAGACGAGAGATAAACGAATATAAAAGTATATACACCATTACTTGCATCTGAACAAAAATCGACGCCTATGGCGTTGTGCTTAGTGCCGGCGAAATGTGGTGGGCGAACGCGGCGTATACGTAACATTGCTCTAAACATTCATTGCAATCTCTGCCTTGTCTCTTTTTTATTTTTGATACCCCTTATTGTCAGAATCTCCTGCTGATTTGCTGATGTCGCTGCTCTTGTAACTGTTACTGCTTTCGTTTCCCACTTTCCCAGTTTGCAATTGCTTTGCTTTGCTCACGTTACTCGGTCATGTTTAATTAATTTATGTAAACTCGGCCACCCACCTCTGGACTTCTGGGGCCTGAGCACTGTCCTCGTTTGCCACTTCCTCATTGCCACAACACACACATGAGTTCGAATAGCGAACTGAATACACGTGCCCTGGTCGATGGGTTCGGATTGGGTTCTTCACGTGTTGGGCTCCGGTGTTTTATTGCTGCTAATAATGCTGCTCCATGGAAGGCACGCGAGTTTGGGGTTATGCCACAACAATTTGCGTCAGCAATTGGCTCCAGCTGCTCTTTCTTCAGCGTTGGCTGTTGGGTAAGACAGACTCGGTTCGCAAGTCTGGCTGACACATTTATATAAGCGATCTAATGCCAACGAAATGGAAATGGATATGCATGTGTGGGGGATGGTTTTGAGTAACAATCGGGCAAGAATGTCATATATCAAGTATGGGAAGTTGAACATTATTTATTTAAATGGTTCTATGTTTTTTAAAGGTTAACTAAGCCGTGTTATTGTTTGAAAAGGGGCGCACGTTCTTAACATGCTAATTTAACTGGTTTGCAATGAAACATGAATTACTTTTTAAAGTATTTTAAGTAACTTGATTAAACAAATTACAATATTTATTTATAGTTTACTGATATTGTAAACTATCAGCTGATATGTGTAAGCGAATTACAATATTTTAAAAATATATTTTCAACCCAAATTAGTTACACGTACATGTATTGTCACATATATTACTGAATAGAAAATTTTTAATGTAAAGGGTTCAGACAATGAATTTATGTATAAAAGTGGTAAAATTAAAATTTAAGCAAAACAGCTTGTTATTAGGTCGGCTGCTCATTTTAAGGCCATAGATATGTAAATGAGAATATGCTATCCCTTAAATAAAGAGCATTATGCTTTTTCAGAATAATATAAAAATGAATATTTGGAATAAATATTTACAAAAAGGAAACGCTGAGCTGATATTTACTTTATGTACAGCTCCACTATAACAATTCAAATTATTAAAAAAGGGAAATAGTTTTAAATTTCTTTTCGACTCCTATTAAGTACTAATATTAAATACCTAATGACAAGCAACAATATGAGTACTAATAATTTTACAAGCGTTCAAGTTCCAGTAGAGCAAAACTCACATTAGTTGATGATGCTTAAGACGCTTCTGTTGCTAAGATATTTATCAGTTTCTTTAAAATTTTCTTTCCTAGAAAATTTTACACAACCCAGTCCTATGATGCTCAATAATTACTCATTAGCCAAGTGAAATTGTAAGAACATTTACCTAGATATTTTCCAAGAAATATTTCACAAGCATACGAAACCAGGGGCGTTGGGCCGGGTCTTCCACATAAGTGTGTGTCATAACCTCCAGCGTTGTTTTTGCTGCTGTGCCACTTTTGCCGGGGCTTTATTTACATGTTTTGCACATTTGCTCCGCTTGCTTTTAGCCAAGTTTGCTTTTTTTTTTGCTTTTGACTTTATTGGTGCCATTTTCAATGTGAATTCATTGAAAGCACCGCTGTTGTTGCTGTCGTTGTAGACTTTTTATTTGTGCTCGTTGCTGCCTGCTAATTTGCAGCAACACATAAAAATAAACCGAAAGAAATACACCGACACACGTCTAAAATAAAAATGGGTGTGACGAGGCCACGTGCAAGCCCCATAGCGATTTCCCCCCTGCTTCCCCCACTGCTTTCCCTCGGGAGGGGTTGTAGGCGTGGCCCAGTGGGATGGAACGATGGCCAATGCCCTCACCCTCTGCCTTTATTTAAGGCATTTAAAATTTTATTTTCAAGCATCAGCGGTGACCAATTCCCCGAGAATGAACCGAGGCACGTGCATTCACACAGCGATGACGAGGCCACAATCGACACAAAATAAATCTTATAAACATTCACAAAAAAATTTAAAAAAACTCTCCTTAATTCTTAACAGAAGAGAAGTCAACAATGTAAATGAGAGAAACAATTTTTTATAAAATAAAAAATGCAAAACGAATTACATTGACCTACTGAGACAAAGAAACTTGTACCTCATCAAAATAATAACAGAATTTACTATAAATAGTCATTTATTTTTAAATTATTTAAAAATCATTATCTTCGAACTTACTGCTTTTTTTTAAGAAGTCGTGTACTAGTTTTGTCTAGATAATTCAGGAATGTCATTTTTCCTCTGTGTAGCAACTGTGAAATGCAATTCCGAGTCAAAACCACCTTCAGTGAATTAGATAAGAACAGACAAGTGCATGTGCCTTGGTTTGGCAATGAAAAGAAAGCTGCAACAACATATGTTCATGCGATGCACATTGCTTTGGGCAGAGGTGAGATGAATGCACATTGCAAGAACACGGGTTTTGGTCACGGTCTTATTTAGAAGCGGCGGGGCGCAATAATAATTTTTGTTCAACGAAAAAACACATCCGAATATGCGAGGTCTTTAAGAAAATACAAATTTCACAGGAAAAACACATTATACCTATTTTTTTAATGCCAAATTCACTCTTACCTTTTAATCTTAGTAGGTTTCATTACCTTTCAATATATACACATACAAATTAAAGTACAGAATAGAAATAAGGTACCTGCTCAGCAATGGAAGTAGACGAAGTTAAAAGTTTGGAAGGGATGCCCGATTGCGCAAAGGTGCGGTTAAACCAGATGGATACCATAACGCGGACTTTGAGATGCGTAAAGAGCGATCTGGAGATCTTCGATGTTGACGAGGAGGTCAGCTTCTCAAATGCCGAAGAGGAGGAGCAAATGGAGTTATATGAGATCTCCGAAGATGTTACGGACGATGCAGAACAGGCAGCGAAGGTCGTTCACGATATAGATTGCCTGATCCGACAAATTGAACTCATGCAAATCACCATTAAAAGTCGTCAGTTTAAAGAAAGTAGCGAAAAGGTCAGTGAAAAGTCTGAAGAGCATCCGATTGAAACTCTGACCAAGGCCCAAAGGAAGTGCAAGGAGCAGGAAAATCAGGAAAAGGACTCTGAAACACAGGTAAAATCTTCAATCAAACAGCCCAAATTCATTCCGCTGGAGGACCAGGATTTACTCGAAGCAAGGAGCCTTCGACAAGCCCACCATTGTATTCAATTAGAAATAGACAAAGTGATCTGCAGATATCAAAAATTTCGCGAAATCATACATCAAATGCGCGAACAATTTCGCTGCATGGAACTGCAACTGCAGGATCTGATCTCCAAGTCTCGGGAGCAGCTCGCTTGGACCCATGATGTGGCCAAGGAGATGAAGGTCTGCAAGGAGCGGTACACATATTTGCTCGACGTCAAGATGTCCAAGCGTGAGGTAATTAAAACAGCCAAGGTTCATGCCGCCCGATTTGCCAAACAAAATGCTGCCTATCTTAACAAAAGCCGCCTGAGACGCGAAATATTTGAGTTTAGTGAGGAGGTGAATGACCTTGTCCTTTTTATGGGTGAACTGCACCAAGAACTGGATCGAAATATGGCTCTACTCGAAAGGCCACGCGTGAATAAACGGGAAAACCCAACCGAATTTCTAATGTCCATTGCCGAGTCAACAAGCCTATCCCATAAGTTCGCGGAATCGCGAATAAAGCTTGAAGTCAACGAGAATTAATTTAGATGGACTTACAAAAATATTTATTACATTGTCTATACTAAGCATAAAATCTTAACATGTTCTTGAGACTATACAAATAAATTTAGAAAAAGTTTAACCATAAAAATAATTATTTCAAGCAAGTATTTTCAAACGAGAGTATAAGAGAAATTTTTAGTAGCTCGGGAGAAGTACGATATAAATGTATACTTCAACATTGTTTTTTGGAAAACTCACTGACTCTCCCATTCTTATCAGTTGGCTGCCGCCCTCGGACCAATCTCACGTTTCGCTGCACTGGGGCACTGGTGTCACGTAAGCTTTATTTGCCCAGTTGGTGCTGGAAACAGAACGCATTCGATTCCGTCACCATCCGAGCGCGTCCAGGGTGTGCAGTGCCATGTGCAGCGTTAACTTTGAGGTGGAGCGTCATGACCCTGACCATAGACACAGTCGCGAAAACGACGATTTGAAATCGCGTTTGTAGGGGAAATGTGTGCACTTGGAGAAAAGAAATAGAACTGTTTTTTTTTTTGTAAAACTAAGACGCATAGATTAAATTTAATTATTTTGTTTAATTTTTTGTTTAAATTTTTAATTTGCAAATCCTTACATCATGTTTTACATATTGTGTTATTTAGATAACTTTGAAAAAGATACGAAAATCCATTTAACAGAACTCTGATGAGCTCCTTCACAAACCATAGCTACACAACCAGAATGAAGAATAAAATTAATATAAAATTTTTTTTGCGTAATTATATAAATAAATATTTCTTAAAACCGGCGTAGTTCCTCTGTTTTTCTATGAATCAGTTGGCAAGGCCCATTTAGCTGCGAGTTGTTGGCAGTGTTTTCCTTTTCGTGACTATCAACAGCTGATGGTTGCAAATGAGCGTTGCGATTGCGAATTGATGCGAAACGAGTTGTCGTCGCCGGAACGCTTACCCTGGTGCTGGCACGTTTTTAGCCTACACGCGATGCCCACATTTAAACACCAGAAACCCACACCGATGCAAAAATACCAAGACGTTGTAATAGATTGAGACATCGGTTGACAACCGCCTAATAAGGCCAGCACTTAAACTCTTAACGGCACTGTGGCCGAGGTAAAGTGCTGTCCTTTTAGAAAATAAGTATATGTTTAGACTGCATCTTTTCAATACTTTCTTTTTCAGTTATTGTAATTCGTTTATTCTCAGTGAATTACAATGTGCCTTAATTGACTTGAAAAATAAAAGCTCAATATGTAACATTGAATAAAATGATATTAAATATTCTATATTTCGATTACATATTTATAATCTTAAACACAAATCTTTATCGATTTACCGATGCATTTTTTTAAGGGTTCTAAAAAATATACGATTTGTTCTCGACTAAATGTGTCTTCCACTTTTCCTTTTTTTCGTTGCAGTGGCCAAAGGTTCGATGACCTCGTCGAGTCGTCGTCGCCCAGTGAGATTTCAACGAAAGATGCCGCACATCCTGGCCCGCACATCCTTCTCAACGGACACCAGCAGCGGCGTGGAAACGGAGGTGGAGATGGATTCCGAACAACGGATGCAGCTGGAGGAGGACAGCTTTTCGTCTGCCAGGATTCAGTTCCAGCAGCAACAGCCACATTCCAGCGGCGACAGCAACATCAAGACAGTATTACAGCCGACGACGGCTGGTGGATATAGCAACAAACACAACCGATCGGCTGCGGCCAAACACTGTGATGAGGTGCCAGTCCGTATGGAGGACGATGACGCCGACAGCGGGTACGAGTACAGCCAGGATCCGATAAAGGAGCAGCATCTGTATCATCAGAACAGCGATGGCCTGCTGTCCATTGCCATCAAGACCATCAAGTTGGTGCAGCGCAACAAGCTGCTGCAGAAGCGACTGGCACAACTGCAGCTCGAGACCTCGGAGTTCATTGCCTCGGTGCTGGCCAATCCGGAAAACCGCCAGTTTCGGGAAAAAATCTCGCCCAAAGCCGAGGCTAAGGTCAGCAACATGTTGCTGCGCCACTAGGCAGGCGGTTTTTTCTTTGATCTGGAAAAACTAAAAAATGAAAGCCCCATTTCTGGACGTGGGAGAGGGTGTATAGTTTAAAAAACCCATTGCAATTCCATGAGAATTATTTTTATGTCATAATTTATGAAATCGTAGTATCCAAATCGTAAACTCGGTTTGCCAACATGATACTGCAACATTGGGAGGGCGCTAAAAATAATATTGCCTACTTATGGGCTGCCCATGTAAAATTCAAATTTACAATGTATGTAAAATGGAATTATTTAAATTGCGATATCAAAAGATAAATTTAAATGAAATATAATTTATTTATGTTATAATATTTCCATTGCTTACAATAAATTTAATTTCTGTATTCCCACTTCGGCAAAAATGCACTTCCAACAAAAGAAATCAACTTTTTCCCACGTCCATGAAGGTTATTTTTGAGGGGCTTAGTTTGGAAGAATTCGTACTGATTAACTTTATAAAAAATGCATCAAAGTTTAACAACTACAATATACAACATAAACCAGAAATCGCTATGCTAACATTTACAAAAATAAAATATTTATATGAATCCAAAAAGTCCAAAAGTGTATCTGTAGTCGTTAAGTACATTATATGTTTTGCAGTTTCTACACTCAAGAATTAATTAATAATAAATCTACATAAACATATATCTAGAAAAAACCAGGCATAATCAATTGAACCCTACGACGCTTTTCGCTTTATACAACAAATAGTTATAGTGAAACTTAATTGACGTGCAAAGCAATTGGTTTAAACAAAAACAAATACGTAATTGATTTTCGGTATTAGTACATTAACCGATATAATTCAATGAATATGCCTAATATATGAGTATATGGGAATTATCAAAATGCTACAAAGCAACGCAAATCAAAGCAAAACCAAATTACAATCTAACTCCAAAGCAAACCTTTTCAATTCTAAAACTTTACATAAACTCAACTTAACTGGTATTTTCCCTTTACATATTTAAAAGAATATCAAATCGTCAAACTCACCACAGAAGTTTTCATCAATAAAATTAGTGACAAATTAAACATACTTATCGTTGTCTTATTTCTTCTTTTGGGTTTCTTGTCTTGTTCGTAGCTCGAAGTAAAGCAAACAAGTCATGGCTAAGTGGGTACGAGTACTTTGGTCGTGTCAATAACACCAAATCAAAGCGTTCAAAGACCGTCTCGGCCTGCACAGATTTGACATGGAGTCTGTCATTAAATTGGTCACGATAGCCTGGATATTCTGAAAAACGGTAGCCAATTTGCAGATAAGTACATATATGTACAAATAAAAAGTTGCAATAATAAGGTGGTAGAAATGTATGGGATAAAATTGCTTACCCTTTTTACTTTCTACTTTTCTAATTTGTATAATTTTTTATAGGATTCTTCTTTTTATTACATATCTGGTTAGTGGAATGCAAGATTTTCGGAACACCCCACTGATTGCCGGGCTGTAATGCATATCCATTCAATACTGAGTAAAATTATACAGCAATTGTTTCAAGTTCATTCAATTAAGTCGGGCCTCCTTAGCCAGGCTTAGACCTTTTTGAGTGTCATTTGGCTTTTGGATTTTGATTTTGATGGGTACACCCTTGTCAGCACGTCGGCAAAGTCTCCACTATGCATTTATTTTTTATTTTTGACCGCACACTTGACACTCAAAGAAGTACTCAGCTCAATTTCAGCGCTCAGATGCGTAACCATAATTTTACCAAAACGCTTGTGACGTTGGTCAATTATCGTGCTGCGTTTATGGCATTGTGGGTGCTCCATCACGGAGGCTATTATTATTGTTAGTTTACAGGCATTATATTGTTTTATTGGGTTTTTTACGCACTCTGGTCACGTCTTCATCTGTTTGAGACACGTGATTTATGGGGCACAAGTGCTGGCGACCCAGCCCACTTGACACTGAAGAGGTTTTATTACCCCCCGGCCAACGGTGCAGAAACTGTTGATTTGTGTTTATTTTAATGCCGTGATTTGGATTAGTATTGTTAATTTGTATTATTTGATATCCGTCTGGATTGCCACCGTTTTTTTTTTGGCTGCAGCTCGCTAAATCGCCTTACTTTTGTTTATCAAACCAGATCACTTTGCTGTTTACCTTGGCAAGGTCGTTTATCAAGTGTTTCGGGGAGCGTTTGTCTAAGTACTTACAATTTATATTATTAGAGTTGAGTCACTTGAAGTGGCCTATAAATAAAATTCACAGTGACATCAGTTTTACTGTGAAAGATGCATTTGTTTTGCTTGTTTGTTTGAGCCAATTTTAACACTACCCGATGACATTGGAAATTACTTGAGCTTGCTAATTTGTAAAATGAGTATGTAGAATGCAAATACGTTAGCAAACACTTAATAGGTTACATTGTGCTTATTATAAGAAGGTTCTCTTAATATTTGCGAAATAAATATAGAAATACAAATTTAGCTATGCTTAGTGGCCTTGATCTAATTCTACTACTTTTAGGGTCACAGCTTTTCTTATTTAACGATGTAAAACTTAAGAGGAAATACTGCTGTACTATTTTGAAACATATCTCAATTAGGCTAAGCAAAAATCTTGCAGTCTCATTTTCTGCTCTGGGTCAGCTATCACCTTTTTGGAAAAACCAGCCCAGCTTTTGTTTAGTAGTTAAAATTTAATTAGCAAGTAGCATTGTTTTCAGCGTTTGATCTTTAATCAATTATCAGGTCTTGAAGTGAGTGGGTTGACCACTTTTGTGGAGTATGTGCTCCTACCTCGTAGAAGTGTATGAGCTGGGCTATTTGACTGTTGCCAAGTCATGCCAAATGAATGTGCATAAAAGCTGGGCAAATATCAAATAAATCACTGTAAAATGCATTTAAACCTATTTGTTGGTATTGTGGCTATAAAAAGAAATATCCAGCCAACAAACATGTCTTGTACTCAAGGTCAGTCTGTTTTTGCGATTCACCGAAATCGCCAAAATTTAGAGAAAAATGTGTATTGTGAAAGTATCTGCGCATTCGGGCGAGCTAGAGCCAAAAAATTTGTTCAGTTGCCCATTAAAGAAACGATTTGGCTGTTGTTCGTATGCAAATGAGTCTGGGTCAAGCGTTTGTAATCCGCTGAATGCCATCTTAATGATCTTCGGGCTCATGTAACCCAAACTATCTGGTAAGGCCATCTGCGAAGCCGGAAAAGCGTCACTCCAATCTTGACATTGAACTTCACAAGCAGTCCAATGACTCGTTCCATTATTGTAGTTCCAATAATAATTCAAAAATCGAAAACAGTAAACAGCGGAAGCACTTTAATTCAACCTACTTGATCTTTCGCACCTCCGCGCTAATAAGTCGGCGACAAATCGCTGATCATCCATCGACTTGTTTAGTTTGATTAGGCTTTACATCGATCTGCGGGGTGCTAATCAATATGCAGCAATTTCCCCAAAAATAGCTCGTAAAATCGCCAAAAATTTGCAAGTTCACCCGATGAACTTGAAAAAAGATGGTCCATCGTGGAGCGGCGCACAAATGTATCTTGTACCTTTTTCGTGTTCGCTCGAACGTAGCGCGTTGACCGACTAGCCCGGTAGCTACCCGTGTTGTTAGCTGAGTTTTTAACTTTTTTTTTTTATTTTATCTCGCATAGGCTTCAACGTTGCAGGCCGGGCAGCGACGTTTCATTTAAGCGCCGGACATCAGCGGGCGCGCATGCGCTCTTTTAAGATACATCGGTGAATCGATCTGAAGTATTTGTCTATACAAGTGGCCTATTTCCGTACAGATCATTCCGTAAGTGCATTCTATCGGCAAGTGTTTTGCGTGGATTTTGCATTGGTAAACGTGTTTAGAATTTCACAAGATAATTTGTGACAATTTGTGTTCCACGGTGCGTGTGTGTGTTCAGATCTGGTCTGTTGACGTAAATTCTATATACATTCAGCAAGTTGCTCTTATTGAGAACTAGTCAAGTTGCTAGCCGTACAAAAAATGCAGTTCTGCGGTTTTTGGCTATTGAAATGAATACGTATATGCTGTGGCCTCCCTTTGGATTTTTCAAGTTATTCCATTTTATTTATTACAGTGGTCAATTGACAAAAAGAGTTGAAAAATATATTTATAAGGATTTGCCAAAATTGTATACAAATTTTTAACAAATTGCTGTCATTTATAAGCAATTTATTACATTATTATCATCTTTATTAGCCTGATGATTATTGCAAAGATAATTTTTGGGCAACGCAACCGCAATGTGTTAATCCATGTTAATAGGCCACTCAGCTACTCATAAGTCATTAAGTTTCAAATCAGATTTAACAAAATTCATGTTATAGTTATCGAGATCTTCAGGCGGCACGTCTCAGCCAGTTAAGCCCGGTTTAATGACCCGCATTGATTGCCATTGAGTTGATAACCAGAACCTTAATGAATGCAACGCCCTTCGAAAGGCGGGCCTAAAAGAAAAACAAGCTTAAAGTAGTTCTGTAATCGGTGTAACCGATCGAGTGAATCCGATTAGAAGGCCATGGCCAAGATATAGAACTTGGGCGAAGACAAAGCCGAAGTATTTCTTTTTTAAACAGTGTATATCATGGATCGTTGAATCGGTTTTCGACTTGGCTACTGTATCAACTCATTGAACTACTCGCCGGCTTTATTGAGGTTAATTGAAATGATTTATTAACATTTGGGCAATTTTTGTCGGCGTTTCGAAAAACCCAAAACTGAGATAATTTGCATAAAAAAACATTTGGCGCCCACAACTTAAAGTAATTTAATTTCGAATAATTTTTTTTTGTATTTTTTTTTTTTTGGCAATATTGTTGTTGTTTTGTGAACATCCGCGTGCGGTTTATGGGTCAACGCTTAAATATTTGCTGCGTCTCCGCGATCGATTTATTTTGATTTTATTTGCAATGTTTGCTTTGATTTGGTTTCTTCTTCATTTTGGTTTTGTTTTGACCACGAACCGGTTGGCTAGCATTAACTTAATTTCAGTCCTTTTGCAAAGTCATTATTTTTATTGGCACTTTTGATTTTCTCGTTTTCTTGTAACCCCAAAACCTGTTGAACTTGAGCTCAAAACGCGTTCGGGACGTACCGAAGTCGATCGAGCGTAAATATAACTCAGAACAGAAAAAAGGGGAAAAGTGAAATCGTTCTCAAGGCTGCTGCAATTTGCGAGCAGCTGCTAATCAAGAGTTCTGAATTCCTCAGAGAGTTTCTTTTTGTTCAATATTTACGGAAATTTTAATACATTTTTATGATTAGTCCTAAAGTTCTTAACGTCGCAGTTGAAGTTTAAAAAAAAAAATACATTAAATGTCACTATAGAAATAAAAACAAGAGAGAACGCTATAGTCGGGTGCCCCGACTATCAGATACCCGTTACTCAGGTAAAAGGAGTGCGAGGGAGATGGAGATCGAAACTTTGATCACGCATAACTTTTAAACGAATGGTCCGATTTGAAAAATTTCTTCTACATTTCGATAGGTATTGATAAACACAATAAAACTGCATTTTTACTTTTCCGAAATATTTAAATTTATATTTAAATAAAATCGTATATAAGCGATTGTGGGCGTTAAAGGGGGCGTGGCACCTGTTTGAAACAAACTTGCGCTGCGTAGGAACTCCTAAAATCTGCATGCAAAATGCCAATCTTCTAGCTTTTATAGTTTCCGAGATCTCAGCGTTCATACGGACGGACAGACGGACAGACGGACAGACGGACAGACGGACATGGCTAGATCGACTCGGCTAGTGATCCTGAACAAGAATATATATACTTTATAGGGTCGGAAACGCTTCCTTCTACCTGTTACATACTTTTGCACGAATACAATATACCCTTTTACTCTACGAGTAACGGGTATAATAAATATGAATAATGGGCAAACATAAATAATGGCAAAAATAAATCTAAAGGCAATTAGACATTTTAACAGCCTACAAAAATGTGAAATTTTTTGAGCAATTAAAACATTTCCGCATATTCTGGTGTTTTTTACACTTTTATGACCAGCGTCTAGCTAAACAATCAACTAATTTTTTAAGAAGGAACCGCATTTGAATATAATTTATTGGAAATATTAATTTCCAAATTATTTTGCAGATAACATATGGTCAAGATGAGATTATTTGGAGTACTGCTTCTCTCTCTATGTTACTTCCAAGCCGCCAGATGCCAACTTTTGGTGGATTTAGCCCGTGATTTTGAGACTACGCTGCTGAACAATCGGATTCCTGACACCACACGATTTTTGCCGGAATATGACTTCATTATTGTGGGAGCTGGCAGTGCGGGTTGTGTGATTGCCAATCGGCTGAGTGAGATTACATCGGCCAGTGTTTTGCTCCTGGAGGCCGGAGATCAGGAAACCTTCATCAGCGATGTTCCACTGACAGCAGCTCTCACCCAAATGACACGTTACAACTGGGGCTACAAAGCCGAACCCACGGAAAACGCCTGTCAAGGATTAAAGGGCGGCGTTTGCAACTGGCCAAAGGGGCGTGGCGTGGGTGGCACAAGTCTGATCAACTTTATGCTGTACACTCGCGGTCATCGCAGGGATTATGATGAGTGGGCGGCGGCCAATAACTCAGGCTGGTCTTACGATGAAGTGCTGCCCTATTTCCGAAAATCCGAGCGGATTGGAATCCCTGAGCTGTATAAATCACCCTATCATGGTCGCAATGGACCGCTGGATGTGCAGTATACGGACTATAGGTCACAGCTGCTGAAGGCCTTCCTGAAATCCGGCAGGGATATGGGTTACGATATCACGGATCCGAATGGAGAGCATTTGATGGGTTTCGCAAGGTCTCAGGCCACCATTCGAAATGGCAGGCGATGCAGCACTGGCAAGGCCTTCATCCAGCCAATAGTTCGGCGCAAGAACCTGCACATCTCCATGAAGAGCTGGGTCACCCGACTGATCATCGATCCGATCACCAAAACTGCCACTGGAGTGGAATTCGTGAAGCAACGTCAGAGATTTGTGGTACGAGCCCGAAAGGAGGTGATCCTATCCGGTGGAACCATCGCCAGTCCCCAAATCCTCATGTTATCCGGAGTGGGACCGGCGGATCACCTAAGGGAGCACAACATCCCAGTGGTGCAGGATCTCCCAGTGGGCTTCAATCTGCAGGATCACATAACACTTAATGGTCTGGTGTTCGTGGTGAACGACTCGACAGTTAACGATGCCCGTCTGCTGAATCCCTCGGACATCTTTCAGTACATCTTTGCGGGACAGGGACCGTACACCATTCCCGGTGGAGCAGAGGCATTCGCTTTTGTAAGAACGCCCAGCTCAAGTTTTGGTAAGACTTCAGCATGAGTTGACCATTTTATTGAACTCTTATTAAGTCCCTTTATTATTTTTAACCATTAGCCAAAGACTATTCAGACATGGAGCTGGTGTTAGGGGCAGGATCCTTGAGTGGCGATCGATTTGGCACTATGCGAAATTTACTAGGCATCACCGATGAGTTCTACGACACAATGTTTGGGGATCTGCAGGATAAGGAAACCTTTGGTCTGGTCCCGGTGCTCCTGCGTCCCAAAAGTCGGGGACGCATTTCGCTGCGCAGCCGCAATCCCTTTCACTGGCCACGAATGGAACCCAATTTCATGCAGCATCCCGACGATGTGAGGGCCATGATCGAGGGAATTGAAATGGTAAATATTCAAGTTAATTATTTAAAATAAGAAAATGTAATTTAGGAAAATAACTGTAGGCAACCGAATTAAATCGTCAAGCGATTTTAATTTTTAAACAGTCCCTGTCACAATGTAATAAGATTCCAAATGGCTTATTTAAATTGAAGTAAAAACTGTAATAGTAAATATATTCAGCTAATTTTGATAAATGTATTTGTGAGCTACGATGATTTACTTTATTTCTCCCGTGCTAAAGATGATTAATAAACCTTAATTGTTTTCCAGATCCTTCAGCTTGCCCGATCCAAGCCCATGGTGAAGATGGGCACTCGTTTCCATGACCGTCCCTTTCCGGGCTGTGAGCACCTGAAGTTTGCCAGCGAAAAGTACTGGAGGTGCTGTCTGCGAAGATATGGATCCAGTTTGCAGCACCAATCGGGCACCTGCAAGATGGGTCCCGCTGCGGATGAGACTTCCGTGGTGGATGCCCAACTGAGGGTCCACGGCATCCGTGGACTACGTGTTGTTGATGCCTCTGTGCTGCCTAATATTCCAGCTGGCCACACCAATGCCATTGTGATCATGGTCGCTGAAAAAGCGTCGGATATGGTCAAGGATGCCTGGCGGATGAGGACCACTCCCTTGAATTCCTGAATCTACTAAGCACGTTATTTATTATTTAGTTGTCACTGTTGTCATTAGGTTAAGTTCTCATGTGATAGTTAAGCTAAATTTAAAATGTTCTTTGGAGTATATTTTAATGCTTTGCATTATGAGTTGTGATTGGTGTCAAAAATGAATATTTATTCAGTTTTATAAATTAAGGTATATCATAATTTGTTCTGTTTTAAATTAAATTAAATTTTAAAAAACGCATTTTTTCAAAGCTGAAAAGTCAAAACCTCTTTTGAATATTGATTTACATTTGAAATCTTGCGCCAAAGCTATAAGCTTTTAACAACTTTGAGCATATGTTTTTGTAGCAGCCACCTTTTGTTTTTCGAGCTTGAAGCTTTTGCAGATTTATGTAATAAAATACCACATAAAACGTATAAAAACTGAATATTTTTTATTGGTACATCTGTTTTTTGTTATAAATAGTAGTTTATATAATTATTTATTAATTTTTTTTTTACATTAAGTTACAGCCAGAGATTTTTTTACATTAAAGTGAAGTGTAAGCAGTGGCGCTTCTTCAAATATACATTATAGATGGCGTGTTTTACGTTTTAGGCTTACGTAGAGTAACGACGTAAGTCAACGAAATCACTAAAATACAGGCTAAAATCTTAATATCAAATACTTAGAAAAGTGGTTAAATTTTTTCTGGCTAAGACTAACCCTAAATTTAGCTTCTTCTGTTACCAAAATAAGCAGTGTCACGCACAGGCATATTTGAGTTCACATGGGACCCAGCTAGAGGCTAATACCAATGGCTTTGCGTGCTCCGTTGAGGATTGTTTTTAATGACCGCTCGCCGGGTAATTGCTGAACACCCTCCCACCCTTCCCCCCTTGGAAGCAGAGACAAAGCTCCCGCCTAGCAACCGTTGCGTTTTAGAGGTTCCTTAGCCTGGCTATAAAGTTAACCCACTTTTGTCTGGTCACTTCTTGTATGTAAGGCCATGGCCACGTGGCGTATGTGGATTAGGATTAATTAAATATTCAAAGCAAAGGTGGAATTAACCCTTAAGACTCAGTTATTCTTGTATTTTTCTAATATTAAAGCTTAAAGTTTAAAATCGTTTTTAGCTTGTATTATTTTTTAAATTCTACTTCTAGAACGTAAAATCTTTATTTCTGCCTTTTAAATTATATCACCAAATAACAACAGGAAAGCAAGGAAAATGTAATGAATAAAATTTTGTTTGCCATTTTCTAGATAATTATTACGAGTTTTCTTCCAATATTTCACTGAAGTATTTGTTAGCCTTTAACGAAAAGTATTTGTTGCTTAAATACTTTAGGAAAAAAGTTAAGGCTTACAGTCTAAATTCCACCTCGCCCTTGAATCGACTGATTGGCATTACTTAAATATTTAAGTCCTCTTTAACAAACTGGAATTATTGAGCGTGGGTGTGGGCAAGATTCTGGCGTATTTGCGGTGAAATATTTCTGCGGGTGCGGACCAGGATGTCTGTCGCTGCCATCCGCCTCTCTATTCAAATTACGCGGATGCCCATGCCTGTGGTCATAGGTCAACAATGCGACATTTTGGAGCTCTGATTCCCAATATACGCTGTCAGCCACAAAACAGTCCAATTACGCCCTTGGCTCACTGCCGTTTGCGAGCTAATTGATTTCGAAAATAATGGGGTCAATAATGAAATTGGTATCTCAATGAAAATGCACAATTGGTTTGGTAATTGAAAAATCACAGCAGTATGGAAATGCAATTTAAACGGTATTTTTTTTATTTTAAGTTTTTTCTTTTACCTGAGGCCACCTAAAGTCGTTCATTGGGGTGATTTTAAGTCTATGTTTCTTATCTGGTTTTCAGCTGAAGCTGTAAACAGAGGGCAAAACGGATGTCACTCAAGTGGAGCAACGGAACGATAAGACTGGAAAATGTTGCACTTAAATGAAGAGGGTTGCATGCAAAGCAGTTCACTGAGTTTTGCACTACATATCTCCATTGGTTGATCTAATTAGGAATCTTACGACGTGAGAAGGCGAGTGAATGGGTCATAAAATACCATGCTCCATGAACTGTGCAATCAGGGGCATCTTGTCTATGGTTGGATTTTCCATGTACATTTTGGTTTTCCTTAAATGCCTGCAGCTTTAATATGATTTAAAAATAAATGAATAACATAAATAAAAAACTCCTTTAGCTATAAAAATTATTCGATATGGTTTTATTTATAAAAGAAAAAATAAGGTATTAGTAATAATATTGGTATTACTTTTATTTATATTTAAAAACAGAGCTTTTTCATTTAAATTTTTTTCTTTTTCTGCACTCAAATCGATAGTGATTAAATTATTAAGTGCCGGAGGCAGTGATTATTAAGGATCATACCTATTAAAAACCAATTCCCCACTTATTGAAATCGAGACCCCTCTTAACACACATTTTAAATAATCTTTAAATAAAAATCCACCAGCTAAACCTATCCTCTAATAGTTTTGAAACTTTGTTTTGCAACATTTTCTTTTACTTTATGCACGGCTTATTTGCAAAAGTGCTCGAAGCCCTCGAAGAATGCAACGAAAACTGAGCAGAGTTGTAAAGTTGGCTGAAAAAATTAAATGCGGCCAGTGAGGTCTGAGAAACTGACCAGTCAAAGGCTTAATGAAAGGGGATACAACGTTCCGGCTTAGTAGGTACTTTAAAAATGTTTCTCTTGCTGGAGAAGAAAAACTTGGGCCAGAGAAAAACCACCAGAAGAAAAAGAAAAGTTGAATAAAAGTTTCCTGCTTTTGTGTGCAAATATTTAGCACGGAAATTGCACTTGCAACAGGAGAAGTCCTTGAAAAACCCAAAAGGGTTCCTGGTGTTATAATTAAATGCGCACAAGAAGCAAAACGAAACTTTTGTAACCGAGTTGCGCTATGTAGCGACTAATTGCATTAAGGTATAATTAATAAAGAACGTCTTTTCAATTTGTCATAGTGACTAAATGGGTGAATTGTTTAAAGAAGTTTTTCCATAACCAAATCACAGTCAAAGTTACGTGCTATTATACTAAATGTGACTCAAGCAAGTAAAACTTTTCGCAGTTTCATAGAAAGTTTTTCCTGATTTCAGAGAAAATCGGCCTAACATATGTTGATGTCAATGCCCGTGAAATTTCGTCGAGTTTACGAAGCATTCCAAGTTAAAGACATTTCGCAAAGTACATGTCAAGGCGGTAAGTGCTCAAAAAATATGGAAGCCTAGGCCAGGAGGGCGTTATAATTTATGATAAGCCAATAAAAATAATTGAAAAACATTAATGCCATGCCGCCTAAGACTGGCAGCGGTTAATGGCGAGCGTTGAACTCGGAGCCCGGCCCAGAAATGTCCTTGTCTGGCTGAAACAAAAGCAACTCACTGCCTTCTCTCGGCTCCTTCCTTCATCGATTTCCTTGACAGAAATACGGGGCGAAATCGAAGCTGGCACTAACCAGGCTACCGGAATATTCAAGTAATGGCTAGCAATAAAAAACGGAGCCATAAAAAGGCGAAGAGAGCTGTGGCAGAAAAAGTCAAAGTTGAAGGAGGCCTTCTTGAGACTCGAGGCTGTGTGAAAGGTTTGAAATAAATAAAATATTAGATGAACACTGCTGCTTGTATCGATTTCAAATAAAGTCAGTATAATGGACAAAAAATAGTCGCCTTTGCTTTATAAGACAACAAAATCATTTAATTGGATATCGTACATTATTTAAAAATTTTTATTGTTTCAGCTCTTTTATACTAAAACTTTTGTATAATTTAATTAATGTTAAGGATTTCTGCTCTAAAAATATGTATTTTTTCAGAATTAACTTTTATTTCTTACCCCTTTAGCTGCCGAAATGACAGGCACCTGAAAAGAGAAATGACAAACATTCTAGTGATGCGTTGGCAAAAAGTTTTTGCTCCTGACGGCCACATCAAGGAACATACTGTTTGACAAAAAGTTTGATTGAAAGGACAACAAAAAAGACCTGGTTGTTTGGCTTGTACAAACTGGCTGATTGAGTGATTGCCCTAACTTTGGCATTCTTAAATCTCTATGGAATGACGTTGATTAGATTACAAAAATGTTCTTTGAGACTGTAAAGACGTGAGAGCAATTAGCCAATTAAAACTGTGCGCAATATAACAAGCAAAACAAAATGGATAACGTATATTTAATCTAATTCATAAATGAAAAACCTTTTAGGACTTAACCTATTCTGCTCAAAGCTTGAGGCTTTTATCTTTTTTGGCATAACGCAAAACATGCTTTCAAAATATCACATTTAAGCGGCGTCAGCAAATTGTGGCATCGGATTTCAGTCCATAAATCAAAACCCAAACATTATGCTATCCTCTGCGGATATCACGTTATTTTATTGTTGAGTTTTTTAACTCAGCTAATGCAGCGACTCCCTCGAGTATTTGCCACCCTCAAAAAGGGATTTTTCGCAGACACGTACGCATATTTTCGGTACTTTTAATGGTTAAATTTATTAACTTCGTAAAAAAATGTGAGTCTGGGATTACTTTTGAATTATTTATGACTGCTTTTCGTGGCTAATAAATGCCAAAGCCCACTGAGCCATGATAATAAACATATGATTTGCTTGCGGAGATTTGGGGTGATTAACAGCGTTTCCAATCTCACTCGTTTGGCCAATTAGAGAACATTTAACAGAATTAATAGGCCGACATGTGGCAAATTGGTCAATTTCATCCGATTTCGTCCGACTCTGGTGCATTCGACGTTTCGCTTTTGGTGTGAACTTAACGCAATATAAATGGTAATTTCCTGTTTAATTCGTCCCGGGTGTCCATATTTGCAATTTGGATTGTTGCCATTTCGACATGGGACATTTAACGAAATAATTTATGGCTAACTCATGGTTATGGCCTGCTCTTATTGAGAAGTGTTGCGGCTTAATTGGTTGAAAGTAAATTAACAGCTACACCGAAATAAATAGGACTATCTGAAAACCTTGAAGTCCCTTTCAATTTTGCTTAAAAAGTAATCGCTCATTTTTGCCAGAAGCCATCCTCAACAAATAAAAATTAATTAAATAAAGTTCTAAATAATAATTAATTCATATTGAACAATCCAGTTTTCGGTTTTACCCTGATTAAATATTCTGCTTTACCCAAAGCTTGGGCCTAAAAAGCATTTAAAGCCGTCAAATTCTCCTCCTATTATTCAACTTTCAATTCCAACTGCTGACATGGGAGGGAAAAGCTAATATTTGCTTGCCGTATTTTAAATTAGGGATTTCGGGTGCATGTTTAAGGTGGCCACAACTCACGAGCACGTGCCCAATTTCGTCCTGGTTTTCTTTGGACCCAGGTGGCAATAACCCTTGTAGGCCTTTGTTGACTCGTCGGTCGGCGGCTTTTCATTAATTTTCAGATGCAAATGCAGCTTTTTTTTGTTGAGGTCGAGCTTGAAATGGGACCAACTTCCATACCTTTTTCACCATTCATCACCAAAGTGCGGGTTCTGGGTGAGATATCTAAGGCACTAAAGTAAAATGTATTCATCTAACACTCTAGTCAGGAAAGACTTTAAATTGAGATATATTTTTGTTCATACAAAGATACGATTCGTTAAAAGTATGGAATATACTTCAAAAACAAACTTCTGTTGATCGCTTTTAATGATTTCAATTGATCAATGTGGGAAGCCATTGACTCAGCTAAACAAAGGTCTTTTGAAAATGCGAAGACCATTTCCCGAACTAACTCTTTGTGTTCTCATTATCAGGTGTATTTGGAATGGTCAATAGGCCCATTCAATGCGGATTTGTCTATTGACTCAAACACGCACAATTAGATGGTCGAAAAGCACATTGGCAATGAGCATGCGAGGAAATGGAAAATCAGGAAAACCGACACGCAAATAAATAGGTAAATAAGCCAGGTGTAAAACCTAATTTGTTTGTGGAACGGATTGCGCTGTTCTACCGTTTGAATCAAAATATATAAGTATGACCAGAAACTTAACAATATCATCAATGTATTATATTGAATATACACCAATGATTTATGTCTTCAAAATTAAAGTATTTTACTTTGAATTTCTTTTAATTAAGTTAGCTTTATTAAAATAATTATAACATAAATATTACCGGCACCTCATTTGTCTTGATGTCTAATGATTTGCTATTCCAATTAAAACCATTTAAGTGATTCAATATTTAATTTGGTCAATTAGTCAGTCAGGTGAAGTTGTGCCCGACAGGTAAATGCGACAATAAGTGCCTGCTGCTAAGTGAGGCTCATGTGGTCGTAAATAATCGCCGCAGAGAAAGGATATTTCACCTCCAGATTCAAGCCTGTTTCGAACATGCATCAGCCATAAATATTTTGACGCACTTAATGCCACTTCGTGTTTGTGCTGGCATCCTAATTACATTTTAATGCCCCAACATTTGGCATCTTTTATGCGAAACGGTAACGAGGTCCTTACATATTCTTACGATGATGGTGTGTTAGAGTGAATTTCTTTTTTCGGTAAAACTTTGAGATAGCTCAAGTACACATAAAGAAAATGGAAATGACCAAGTCACTTAAAGTTATTTTAAACTTTAAATTTACCCCACTCATCTAATCAATTTGGTTATGCGACTTAACAATCAATAAATGAAAGTGAGTCCTGACACAAGGACTATAGGGATCTGTGAAGAGAACGTCACCCAATCAGCGAAAGTAAAAGCAAAGTGCTGTTAAATTATGAAATTCGCATACAAATGAGGTGCCAATATGTAGCATTCGAGATGAAAGAGGATTGCGAATTAGTTAAGATGCCTTGAAAGGGATTCAGTGTTCAAAGTTGTTAAGTTTTAGCGCGAATAAATGAAAATCATTTACCTGAAGGCAGTAATTAAATATGCAAAATAAAGTTGAAGCATTTCGTGAAGAGGCAGTCAGTGAATACTAATTGGCTTACAAAAGCTGTAAGCAACCGTAAGGGTATGCCAACAATTTCATTAAGAAGGCAGCTTTTTCCATTCCGTTAAGTGGAAAATATATTTTAAATCTTTTTAACCATGCTGGAACTCAAGCAAGACTGAGGCCAAGCGTATACATATTACCTTCTAAAGAAAATGATTTTCTTTTCTAACAATATAATAATAGGTTTATTAAAAATAAAACTTAAATAATAATCTATTTTTAATTTTTTGCTTAGCGGCATCCGTAAATTGGACCAGGGAATGCAGAACCAATATAATCCATTTAAATCAAATTAAAAAAAAAAAACACATTTTAAAACCTATTTATAAAGGGTTTTTGATTATCGTAAGTTTAAAAATTCAGGAGATTGAAATAAAATGAATGTTTAAAATGGTATATACTTGCAAGGCCAACACTGACCCAAATACGATGATGCTGCGTTTTCTACATTTTTGTTTTGCTCAACTCTGGGCCAAAGCAATATAACATCCTTTGGAGTCCATTGTCTGACCCACTCCACTTGGATGTTCAAACAGACGGCGCTGTCAACAACCCAGAGAACCAGTGCCTCGGGCCTCCGAGAAAAACTGGCGCACTCTTAGCTATGCGAGATTGTATGTTTAATATGGACGGAAGATATTTCAGTAAAAGGTCCTAACGTTCGCATAAATATTTGTTAAAATCAGAAACATAATTGAATAGCTGTCATTTTTCTATGGTTATCTTTTGCTTTTTGGTGTTGAAGGTCATCCAACCAAAAAAGGAAATGTAAAACTTTACTGTCAAATTTTTCTGTACAGTTTCTTAAAGACTTTTCTAACTTTGTACTTGAAATATTATTGCTTTGAATTTTCGATCCATTTAAATCAAGCAAACCGTTTTAAAATGTAAAAATTTCATTTCAAACTTTACAGTTGTAGATAAAATATTTTTATTGCCTGCCAAGAGGGCTCTGATTCACTGGCTTGAATTGATTTATTTATTTTTCTAAGACAGTGATAATCTGCACATTTTACGAAATTTGCCTCCCGACACAATGATTAAGCACTAAACAATTGATGGTATCGGCTAAGTCGCCCCACATCGCTCTTTCACTTTCTTGACAAGGGTTCACGATGTCAGAGTCAAGGGCCAATCTAGATTGTCTAAAAATGTTATACAAAGGCCAAATCGTTATTACAAAAGCTTTCCGATTTAGTGTTATATATTGTGTGATCAGCCGGAGTAAAAGCAATAAATACTTTAGGTAACAAGCTGTTAAAAAGTCCAGAGTAATACGTACTTTGACCAAAAACAAGGTAAAAGCAAGGTACAAATATGGAATGCCATGTCTCGGTGAGTAAAAGAGCTTAGCCTTTTATTATACCCATAACTCGTAGAGTAAAAGGGTATATTGTATTCGTGCAAAAGTATGTAACAGGTAGAAGGAAGCGTTTCCGACCCTATAAAGTATATATATTCTTGTTCAGGATCACTAGCCGAGTCGATCTAGCCATGTCCGTCTGTCCGTCTGTCTGTCTGTCCGTATGAACGCAGAGATCTCGGAAACTATAAAAGCTAGAAGATTGGCATGTAGATTTTAGGAGTTCCTACGCAGCGCAAGTTTTTTTTTAAAATGGTGCCACGCCCCCTCTGACGCCCACAAGCCACAAGCTGTGGCCACAGTTTTTCTGCTATTATAAAAATTGTAATTGATATGTATTTGTTTCGTCAATACCTATCGATTGGTAGGTAGATTTGCCACGCCCACTCTAACGCCCAAAAACCCATTAAACGCTTAAGCCTAGCAGCACCTACATTTCCGCCTTTCATAGCGCCATCTAACGGATGACTTTGGGACAGCTGGCCAAGGTGCTCAACAGAGTCAACGTTAATTCTCGAAAGGGATTTCTATTAAAGGAAATTGCGATGGCTTTCATTTGACAATACCGAACTATATCCCAAGAACTATGCAAATCAAATCAAGTTAACCAAATTGGAGGTGCTCCCTGGGTACCGATTTTAACTTAAAAATCGGGAGCTAATTCGAGCGGCGAAAAACATACAAGAAGGCATATTTATATTAAGTTGTTTAGCTGAGTAACGGGTATCTAATAGTCGAGACATTCGACTATAGCGTTCTCTCTTGTTTTTAACACAGAATAGGCAGATTGCAGCTTGACTTTTCCCATTTGAATTAAAAATTATGCAAACATTGTGAAAATCTTTACACATGTTTTCTGCTACCTTATGTAATATGTGGCTAAGCTGGTTCTTTTCATTATGATAATTTATAATGTATATAAACTTTATATTACAAGTTAAATAAATAAGTGTCCTTTAAAATCTCTCGTTAGTCTTGCAAAAAAAATCCACATTTGCCTATCTAATTTTGAATAAAATTATTTTCAATTGAATATTCATTATTTTTATCCCACCAGATGACAAAAATTGATTTAAATCAGATGCGAACATAACTTGAGCATGATTTTCTGCGAAATTGTCAAACTTATGACTGGCTTGAATACAAATGAAGCGTCAAACAGCACTCTCCATGAAATGTCCTGTTAGCAACCAATAAGGCGAAGCCCTTCAAAAAGTGAATCCATTGTAATGCCTCATTATTTGCCTGAGTTTAGTCTGGCTGGGACTTTTATTGTGCCTCTTGATTTTGGCAACATCTGGCCAAAAGAAACCGCACAATGTGCCTGTAATTGTGGCGGAAATGGCTCAATGGAAATGGGAACATAGTCTGTCGCTCTTGGCTTGGTTCCAGCTGGCAAAAGCTAAAATGGAATGGGGTTTTTTTATTGAAAGTTATGTCAAACCATAGTATTCAAAATACCATTCACCTTTCTAAATTGCTCTGCTGAATTATTAAAAACTCAGCAAATATTATTTATAATCCCTACAGTCCGTCATGTTGGTTTACGTATTAATAAACATAATTATATATTACGTTTTAAATAGTATATTTAAATAATACATAATAATTGCTGTTTTAAGAAAATATTTCAACATTTTTTGCTAACAAAGCAAAATTTAAAAAAATCTAATTTACAAGTTTTGACCAGAAAAATGATGATAACATTCTCATGACACTGGGGATTAATTCAACAAGCTTCATTATTTATTCATTCGATTTATATACTCATTGCCCCGAGACAACAATAAAAACCCAGTCCCAAGTCTAAAGACAAGGAGGAACAACATGAAAATAAGCTAAATTAATTCTCACGTTGTTAACCTCCGCGAAAGAAGACCAAACTTAAGATTGCC
This sequence comes from Drosophila fuyamai, assembly GCA_018153365.1. NCBI lineage: Eukaryota > Metazoa > Arthropoda > Insecta > Diptera > Drosophilidae > Drosophila > Drosophila fuyamai. Next base: position 11,304,058 of record JAECXW010000116.1, read on the forward strand.
GCTGAGCATAAAGCAGATTAGGGTCCCTGACCTCAAGGAGCAAGGACGTGCTCGTTAACTCCCATGAGGCTGATGACAAAAAACCTCATCCAGACAGCAAGGACATTCCATTCCGCCCATTTACTCCCCATCCAGCCATTATTTTGGGGCATTGTGATTTTGATTTGTAATGGACTGGCTCTCATCCTCTTCAGATCTTATTTAAACGCCAGCTTATTCCGCTTACATCTTTAGCCACTTAATTGCAGATAATAAAAAAGACTTTGGAAACATTAAAATACTTTCTTATTAAAGCTGACAAGGATGTTTTATCACTTGGAACGTGAGTCTACCTGAAGGTTAAAGTGAAGCACAATTTGTTATGTGTCAGAGCCGAAAGGTTCTCATATTCAATCTGACACTGATCAATGATGACGATTTCTCATCTGCACAAAATAAGCGATGTGGAAACACGCATTTCTCATTGGAGTTTGTTGAGTAAAACAACTCGTAAAGAAATGCAGAAAATAAGGGGACTGTGAACTGGCTTACATCCCAATATACTTTTTGGAGAGAATAAAAACGAAATAAACTACATTATGGCTTTTTAAATTCGATAACGAAATACAGAAAATATTTCCTTATTTTGATACCGAACTGAAAACCTACAATTTATAGCAGCACTTGGATTTATTACTATAATGGGTTCGTGCAATGTAACAATTTACATGTGCCAAACCCATTTAATGTGGAGCAACATTTGTTTGCTTAATCTTCGGCAAACATAACTCAACTGCCAGTTGTTCAAATGTTGTGACACTGTACGATGCTTTGGACAATTAACAGAAATAACATTTGCAATGACCGAAAATTGGAGTAAGTTGTTAAAATGTTCAGCATTAGCCGGGTGAGGCATACATTTCAGGACTCGGTCGACAGCCACAGAGCGCAGCAAACAGCCCCCATATTTTACAATGTGCATTCCTTCCAGCCGTCTTGACACTGAGCAATGTGAGTAAGTGTCGAGCCAGGGAACAAGAACATCATCGTCGGGGGAGCAGAGTCCTTGGAGCATTCGCCATGCCGGCAACACCCGCAGCAACAGCAGATGTTATGGATCGGGGCGATAGACATTCCAGTACACTATCGCCTGAAATCTGTGTGGCTCCCCAGTAGTAAGCCCCACCTTTCTTGGGTTGTCGGTTCTCGGCTGTTGTTAATGATGATGACAACCATAGTTGGTTGTGCTCCTGTCACCATCCACTTGACATGTTCAGAGCCCGCTTTGTCCCCAACTGTCCGTGGTCATAACGCCACAGACATATGTCAGTCCAAGTCTCAGTGAAGTCACACATGGCCTTGGTTACGGATGTGGCTACACATGCCTGTCACGGGTCAGGACAACACACTCCTGTGGCCACACAAACATTTATTTTTAAATTTTAGGTGGTTCGGGGAAATCTAAAAATAAGAGAATGCAAATAGAAATGTATTATTAAATTCAACAATTGATAATTATAATAATAAACGTTTTGATAACCAGAAATGGGCGGATAAAATATTCTTGAAGCCTTTTGGTCCAGAACATTATATAGACGGAATGAGATTACATTAATGAAATTTTAGCTTTTTTTACGCTATCCAATTTTTACAATTGTGTAAAATCAATCTTACAATTAAAATTTATTATAAATTAGTTTTTTTCATAAAAACCCAATTGTTTTATTGTGCAAAAATAAATGTAAATATAACTATATTTATTCACATCCAAAAGCACTGATGAAAACCTTCATCATCAGTTGCCGCTGATGTCTTACTAATTTTGTTGGTAAATATTTTGTAACTATGTTACATTTTTTTTTTGTATTATCTAATTTTCTTAGGTTTTCTTCACAAGTTTTCAATATAAAACTTTGAGCACCGCTGCCGGGTTAAATGTTTTTAATTTATTTGTTGGACTTCCTGCGCAGACTCTGTATCCGATTCAGTCGGCAGCGCTGCCTCAGTCGACGCCGCAGTCGCTGCCGCAGCTGGCGCAGCAACAACCGACTATATAGTCCAAAGACCCGATGAGAATCTAGTAATTAAGCGGCTTTCAACGGCAACGCAAACTGACGGATCCAAAGAAAATTCTTACGAAAATATGCTTTGCTATTTTACGAATTTACATTTGACACGTGGGCGTGAACATTCCATTAAATGTTAATTGAAATCCGTTGTTAAGCCGAGCTTCCTTTTTAATCATCTAATTGGAATAAATCACACCAAGATACTTGTCGATTTGATTACTATTGAATAAATATTTAAGAGCCCAGAGAATTTAAGAGTAGGTAAACTTGCATACTAATATAAAAATAAGTTTCATTTTGTGGTTTCGGGTTTAAATGTGACAGCTGTCCCTCCCACATCAAATAATTGCTATCACATTTGACTGTCATAAAGATTAAATTCGTTGAAATGTTTACCATATGACAACATTTTGAACATTTTATGCATTTCTATTTTCCATTACCTGACGTTTTTGCTGTCGTATTCAGTTCCTGGATTTCTGGTATGGTTTCTATTTGCAATTAAATTTGCATGCCTTCAGTTTAACACCGTGTCGTCATTTGACATGCATATTTTATGCGACTTAGTGTTGCAAAAAAAATTCACAAAACCACGACTTGTCATGTAAAAAATTTTCCGTAAAATAATATATATTTTTTTGTCGGCACAACTTAATTTATTTTTTGTTTGGTCATCACAGCTAGTTAATCTGAATGAGTAGGTATTTTGCGAAAATTACATTTAAAATAGAAAAAAAATAATGGATATTATTCAAAATATTATGGATATTATTCGTATTAACATGTTTACCATTAATATACAACATTGAATAAAATTTCTTGTACTAAATTTATTTATCAATTCTTAAGAATTAAATTGTTATTTAAAATATCAAATTGTTTAAAGGGCATAGGGAAACTCTCTCTCACGCAATTACAAAGAATTACAAAATGGTATAAAGTCTTGCTGTTAAATAAATGAAATAGTGAAGCAAGAGGGTTTCCCAATTCGAACTACAAATATGTCAGCTGCTTTCTGCTCCTTTGCACTTCAAGAATGACACGTCGACTTTTGTCGTTTGAAGCGTGGCCCCAGATATTTGATAGCAAGTAAAATGCCAACTAGATGGTGACAACCCGACAAACATTAACATTAACACCCCTACCTTTCGCCGTCATCATCATTAACCACGGGAACCAGAAGAAGGTGTGGCAGGGAGCAACGCTGATTTGCCACATTTCAGCTCAATCGCTCCAGCACCAAGGTTCTGTTGGAGCCAGGTTTCTGGCTCGTAGCCCGAGGATCCTTGCTCCTGGAACAGCTGCTGCCGTCTGCCTGATTCTGGGCCATAATGATGATGTTGCCTGAAATGAAAAGCGAAGAGTCACGCGGTGTGGAAAAAAATACACAGCACCCACATTTCTCAGTGTCAAGATGGCTTGAAGGAATGCAGTGAACGTTTGTTGTTCTGAGCTGCTGACATCGTGTCAGTTTGTCATTCTGCAGGTCCATCTGCCCTGCTTCTTTGCACCAGGCCCTCACATTTATTCTACACATCTTGTGAGTGTTTTGCTGTGCCATCTGATTTGAGTTGTCTTTATCTTTGACTAGACCGCCAGCGCAAGATGGCCAACTAAAATGAAAAGTTGAAGTAATAAATGAATAATGAAATATAACTAATAATTTAAATTAAATCAAATGACATTCGTTGCTTAGCTTAGGTAAGATAAATGCTGAAAATAATCGCGTAAATATCCTGTACACTCTATTGTGACAAGAATTAAATCAATTTTGTATTCTGTACACTCTATTGTGACAAGAATTAAATCAATTTTGTTAATTAAATTTCACTCTGATACATTTCATCATTGCCTATATTTGTATATATATTTTTTTATGAATTAAACAGAAATATAAGTATATTTATACAACAAAAAAAAAACAGTAATTAAAAAAATATTCATCATCTATCTAAAAAATGTCACCATTAAAAAAAGGGTTGTCAGTTGCAAAAAAATGTGATGCATTACCTGACAGATTAAAATAGCTGCTGCTATCTGTCGGCATGTGCATTTTTCCTCACAAACAAGAGAGGATTCTAATATACACACCGCACAAATTCAATTTTCCAATTACATGGGTTAATTTGAAAATAGAAAAGATCTAACCGCAAAACATTTTCCGCATTTGCCCATTTTCATTCGTCTTACCGACAAGACCAAAAACGTGTTTATCATTTTAACAGCCAGCAATTCGAGGATTGATGGCAAGCGATTCAAAGTGCAAAACAATTTCCGAGCTTTTTCCCCATCCGCCCGCCACAAAATAGATTTCGAAATTGAAACGAAAGGCAAAGAAAAACCAAACAGAAAGGCTGAGGGCAAATGGCAGGTGAGGCTGACGGATTCCCCATTTCGCTCGCATCGTCCTTAAAAAGGATTTTCATGCTGAATGTGCGAGTTTGTTTCTTGGCAGCAATTGGATTTCCATGTTTCCACATTGTTTGCGCCACTCAGGTGAGAAATTGACATCATTGATCGGCGTCAGATTGAATATGAAAGCCTTTTGGGGCTGCCACACAACAAATTGAATTGCATAGATGGGATTTCTAGTGGTTTTCTTTGCGTTGAGCATTTCAATTGATTTATTTGTACCGACTTTATATTTGGAATGACAGATGTTAAGGCAAATGGATACAACAGGTTGTAATGACCTAATTTTTTAATACAATATCTAAAATGAGTTGTAATATCTATTGAAATATATAACAACAAACTGCGGTTTAAGGCCTTAATTTAGTTGCTCGATTTGACGTTAATACAAAAATTTAGCCGACGCAGTTGTTTTAATAAAACTCTTATTAAATTGGGGAACAAGTCGGGTTTCGAAATTAGTAATTATGTTCCTTATGAAAATGTATTAAAAAACATTCTTAATTGGAAATTGTGCAAAGAACTCTGGTAGAAAATTACAAATAACAATAATTTCATTGAAAAGCGTATATTTCAATTAGGATAAGATTTGAGCCATGCTATAACCATTTTTCTATTCTAAATCTTAAGCATTCCTTTAAAGTTCCACTCTGCTGTTAAATTACATTTTTTCTCCTGGTCATAGGCTAAATTTGAATTTCCCCCAAAACAGCAACAGTCAGTGGAATGCGGATGTTTTTTTTAGTTCGTTTCCTCCAAAGGTTTTCTGTGCTCCAATTCACTTCGGCCCACGATTTTTTTGCGGAGGAAGTAAATTAGAATTTCGCCGTGCTTGGCTAGGAAAATTTATGGCTTTCGACCTCCAACACTCTCCGCGTATGAGATTCCGCAGTCGACGGCTTACGTTTTTCTTGGGACCACGCGGCGTATGCGCAACAAACGCGAATTTTTCCGTTTGATGAAAATGTATGAAAATGTGTGCATACATTGCGTCGCCTTAAGCTGGCGGGCAAACCGAAAATTAGCATTCACTGGTTGCCCGAATCCGCCCAGCTGCACTTTAATTTGCATACTTGATGGCGCCTTATAGTGATCCTGAAACATCTCCGCTATATTCCTGTACTCCTGGTGTAGCCTAGAACCACCCCGCCACCACCCTTCGATATGTTCGTTCAAGGAATATGCAAAGCACTTTAGCTGACAGGATACCCCGGGCATATCCCTGCTATTGTTATTGTCGCATGATGAATTATTCAGACGCCTTGGCTCGTGTGCTCCCCATGGTAAATGGTATTTTAAATATTAAAATAGATCTACGTTAATGGGAACGCCAAGAAGTAGGCCACAACTATTTTATAGCCCAGGATAAGCCATTTAAAGTTCCTTCAACTGTTCGGAATATCAGAGTATTAGTTTTATTCAGGGTAGTTTCTAAGGTGTTTTATGCTAGTAGAAAGGACATACTCGGAATTTTTATTTAAGGGCTGTTGTTCAATGCTAAACTGTAATTTACATAACCTAAAATCTATTTATATGGGACAAAGTCCACTTCGAGTTCATTGTCTGCAAATCTTTTCGGAAGTCAATATGTGCGAACCATTACTCAAAGGCTTGGACACTATGAAATGAGAGTCCTGTCTTCTTGTCCGTCACGGATTGTAATATATGAGCGGAGACAAGGCCTCGGAATTCCGGCTGTTGGTCATCAAGTGGGCCAGATGCCAGATGGCCATCTGGCGCATTGCCATTATTAATGATGCAATTGACATGGCCAGCAGGCAATGGTCGGGAAATATGGCATCACTTCAAAGGCAACTGCATTGTTACGAATCGCTTGTCAATGCGCGAAAACCGAAAATAGTTCAGAAATTTAAGAAATGACCTTGGCGAAACTTAAATTAATGTTAAGTAAATTAGATAGTTAAATGCTCTAAAACACTAAAAATAATGATTTAAGTTTTTTTAATTTAAAAGTCAATCTCTTTTAATTTTGTAAACGCCCAATATTAAGCAAAGCTAATTGCACAAGCCATTTAGTTTCTTATTTAAAGTAATCCATGAATATATTAAATGATGTGCGAGGAGCTTCATAGCCGTTGGACTTTCAGTTTTATCTTCTGTGACTCAATTTCTTTTTTTGCCCCATTCATTTGTCTGTTCATCCACAGGTTTCCCATCCAAACTTTTGCCTTGACACTGTTTGCTTTGGTAATAGATTTCTTTCTTTTTTCTTCTTATTTCCCCTCAAGGTCTTTTGTCACTCCTGTGACTTTTCTCTCGGGCGGCCAATTCAATAAAAACTTACTACGTGTTGTTTGGGTTAATCGATATTTGCTGCGTCGAATGTCCTCCTTGTTTTCTTTCAGGTTAATACAATGTTTTGGCCAGGTCATTACTGTTTGCTTTTGTAATTTGTTTGCCTAATGGAAACACTCAAGAGACGGCTAATAAGATCACATGTGACTATTAAGTGGACCTTAATGGAGCAGCCGAAGCTTGGGTGAAAGTATGCTAATTTAATGCCAGTCTTTATTTGCTAAAGTATAAGATAGGTGGAGGGTGTCCCTGGATCTAAGCGTTATATCCTTTTTTCGTATCTTTGCGATATGGAAAGGACTTATTTTCTGGGTCATAGCTTCGCCGGAGGGCATAAAATTCTACATGCAGGACATCAATTCAATTTGTCCGACCAGGGGACAAACTGGAAACTCAAAATGGAGCAGAGAAATAAATTTACAAAGAGGTGCCGATGAAGGGGAAACAAGAAAAACAACACGAGCGAGTGGAAAATGAGCTGCAGCTTAGATAAGTGAGGCTGTTAACACTTATTCAGGCCAATGGGGTTAGCACGCCCCGCATAAAAAGTAACAGTATTACAACGGTGTCGATGCCGCTGCAATGTAAACTGCTGCTGCTTAAAAAAACCTTAACTTTGCTCGGCGAAAGGCAAACATAAACATGCCAGGAAGGCCAAAGTTGTTGCTCAGTTGGCAGGAGACTTTTCCTAACATTCTTCCGTTCCCCTCGAAAAAATCTACAAGCTGCAGTGGCAAAGCAAACAAACATGAAAGGAGGAAAAGCTAAGATATTGCTCTGTGATAAGGCGGATCTGCTTTTTTCAACCATGTGAACCAAGTTGTGTTTTCTTGACATTGTTGTATATTGTAACAAAATCAATATCAAGGTGTTTCAACAAAACAAACTCGTGTGTTTTTTTTACAAATTTTTTTGTGTGCGCTTCGATAGTGTAATTTAAAATACCTAAGCAAAGATTTGATTAAGTTAAACTTCAAAATCTTGTCTTAAGAACTTTCTTTGGACTGAAATTTATACAAAATTGCTTAATGGAGGTAAATTGGAACCAATATAATGAAAGTTGAAGCAAAAGCCTTCACTTAGTTGGACTCTAATTGCCTGCCATTATCTTTTTGCCAGGTTTGTCAAGCATCCACTTCCGCTTGTCGCCAATTCCCGTCACGTTCTGGCCATAAAGCTTAAGCCAGTAAGCCAATTGCAGAGTGTTTATAATTGAAATTGAAGGAGTAGGAAAACGGAAGTAGAGACAGCTCGGCAAAGTAAGGGGTTTCGGGCCAAAACGGATATAAAGCGATTTGACTTGGCGACAACTTAATTTCCTACCCTGCGCTTCATCCTGGCAGCTGCTGCCAGGACAAGGTAAAGCGAGAGCTAAATTACCAACATTAATACAGCCATGAACAATGTTGTAGACTTGGCAACGAATTTTAAAATTTACTGCAAAAGCTTTATCTCATTTGCGTGCTAAGAGCGTAAGAAGCTCATTAGACATGAAAAATTGTTGACAAATAAAGACTTGGCTAGGTAAGAAGAAAATGGAATTTTCGACTGACCTGTGGTCTTTATAAATTTACAACATAAAATGTAGGAAAATGTATAGCAAGGCCAAACAACGACGATGGAAATTTTACGAAAAGGGGTTTAATAAATATGGAGACCACCTTCGCATAATTTACAGGGTGGGGGAAATAAGGGAAATGGCGGCGGAAAAAGGAAGTTTGGAGCTGACTTACAAATTTTCATTGTGCAGATTGCTTCCGTCGGGGGATGTGTTTTGTACATCATCAGTAATAAGCACAAAGGACCGTCATTTATCATGCTTTGAAAAATCCTTTGTGGATTTTTACAACTTAAATAAAAAAGCATATCCTTTTTTAAGATAAGAACAAAAATTACCAAAGTAAGCCAATCATTGCCAGCTAATATCGGCAAAATGATTAATATTAAAATCGTTCTTTCCAAACTTTTTAAGTTAAATAATAAACTAAAAAACAAAAAGGGTGCTGTAATTTTACCATATTTATTAATGTAACTTAAACGCTTTTTGAAAAGATGTTTTCTAATAAATTAAAAATTTGTTGGTTTGTGTTCAGAGTTTTGTTAACAACGCTAAATTTTCCTTTTGTTTAAATAATGTTTAATATACATTTAATCACAAATAAGAAAATTAAAAATTTAAAAGAAAAATATATTTACTTTTCTTGAAAAAAAACTGAAGCTTGTTTGTATTGCTTTTTGTTTATTTTTACCTTGTTTGTTTTCTCTGTGGATATTCTTTAAAGATTTACCCAAGCCTTGGTAAATATAATTAGAGGATTCTGTATGCGGGGTGGTATGCAAACACGTATTATTTGCTTGTTTTTAGAATTTAATACATAACATAAATTTGTGAAATTTCTTAGGGGTTTTTAAATGGTATTTTTCCATTTTATAAAAATGAGAAGTAGGCAAAATACACACAATTGAATACTATTATCCTACTATCTTAGTGCGAATTGGAAGTAAATGTTTTGAAACTAATTAAATCAACAGGCAGAAAATTGACCATTTACAGTGAATAGTCATAAATTTGGCTTATTCTACTGCAAAATATGACTGGGCAATTATTTAAATTTCAAATGGCTTAGCTTAGAATGGGAAGTTGAGATTGCAGGGGAATATCCTTCCTGGTCACAAAATCTGGGTCGGAAATGCAGCTGCTTTCCACTTCATTGGCTTTTCCACAGACCGTGTAGCCAGGGCAATATTGTGGCTGCTAAATATAATATACCGTTGCTAGGACAAAGAATGACTGTGCCGTAAATTGTCCTTCCTAGTTTAAGCCCAGGTCCTGCCGAGCATAAATTCCCGTCTCCTTCACTGATATCCTGCTGAAAAGCATTTAATTTCTGGCAATTTCACAGCCCGTCTCTGACGCATCTTTTGGCTTTTGCTCGCCTGAGTGCTTGCAACTATTGGATTTGCATTCTGCCAGGCGGCTGTCAAAATGCCATGAAATTGCTACAAAGCTTGGCTTAAACCAATTCTATTCGCTCAGTATGCTAAATTCTTGCTGCAACATTTGGGGTGACAGCTGCACTTATTGGCTCAGATGAATTGAGTTGGAAACAGTTGAGTTACTTGTATTACAAAATTTGTATCTCTGCTCGAAATGGGTTTATAATTACACACGATTTTATGAAGTCCTTTGAAGGTTCTTTAATATTCTAGCCCATTTATTTCCTTTTATGCATTTATTGAAAGTATGTAGCTAAAAACTGGTTTATCATTATCACAATTTATTTTTCTTAAATTAATTAAAGTTGAATTTAATTATAACTCAAAAATTCAGTTTGTTACTTAAAATACTTTGGAAATAATATTTTATTGGAAATTGGTTGGGAATAAGGTGAGCTTTACTGCTATAATCTTACTTCACCTACCCCAACTTTATGCTCAAAGTCTTTTAAGCTAAAGGCAAAAATATTTTCCAAAATAATTTAATTAATTAAAAGGAGGGTTCCTAAGCTTCACTTCACTTTCCACATCATCCGATGGTTTTATACTTTTTGTCAATTAGCTGAAAACCGCAGCTGAATAAGTCGAGACAACAAAGAGGGCGAAACAAACATCAACAGGCAGCCGGTAGCGATGGCAAAAGTGCACGGAGCAGGGCCAATCCATTAATTTACTTGACCAACAGGCAGAAGAGCAAAGTAAACCACCCAGGAAAACATAACAATTAAATGTGCTTTCTAAGCCGTGGATTCAACGAGGTGGAAAGGTGAGTGGGTTTACTTTCAAGTTCACCTGTTCGCAGTTCCCTTTGTTACCCGAAGCGTGAGAGCATTGAAAGCAGTAGACCTAACATCAAAGTCTGAAAAATATCTTAAACGTTGGTTAACTACTGCTAGTGACACTGATTTTAAAAAGGATATACATTGAGAAACCTTTCCTCAGTAGTTTCTGGTAATTTTTCTGCTTTAAAAATCAAAACTTTAATTTTTATTTTAATTGTGCTTTTCTAATCCTAAATTCAACACTATATTACGCTCAGATAAAAATCAGAGGAACTGCATGATTAAGACACAGTTTCATGTGGAAAGGACATACGGATATTTTCTTCGTTTCCACATTGCAATGGATCAATGCCTGCTCTTTCCCTATTGTGAATATTACCTTCCTAGCTTAAATTTATGTAATTTAAATTTAATAATCCATAAATTAATTTCAATATATAAAAATCCGCTTGAACTATCCAATTAGTAACAAAAGTTTATTAAGTATACTGGGTACCCAAGACAAGGATCAGTCTTATGGCTCAATAAACAGCATTTTCGCAAGGGTAAACTTTGTTAAGAAAACTAACGAAAATAAAACTAAAACAAAAAATAAAGTTTGGGCTTGGGGGACACGAACGGAAGTTTGTGCTTTTGTTGGTAAAAATGTACAACAAAGTTGCACTTGTTCGTGGTGTGATAATTAAATTGCAAGCAGGAGCTAAGCGACAGTTTCGTAATCGAGTTGAAAATGCAATGCGGCAAACGAAAATCTGTTAAAGCAAAAAGTAATTACGTCACTGAGCAATGTAGTCTAAAAATCTAAAAACGTGTTTTAGCTAAAAACTAATTTAAAGTTTTGTGTTGTAAAAAAAATTATGAAAACTATTTAGGAAGGTCGTTCCAATGTTGTGTACAACTTTACAATAGGAAGGACTTTGCTTTAAAAATATGAATTTTAACATTTTGTTTTGCGAATAAACAAGGTTATTAGTATATTTTCAAAACGACTGTTTTGGAAAAATTATAAATGCAAAACTTTATGAGCCCTAAATGCTGTCATATTTTTAGCGCATTAATCGAACAGCATTAAATTGTTTTGCTTTTGTAATAGATTTGTATAACTTTTTAACGATTGAGTAAGTCAAATAGTCTTGGAGGAACATCTTTAATATTGTGACCATGGGATTCCGTTTGAATAATTTATCTAGGAAGTCAGTCGAAAATATATACCAACTAATCTTTAGTTTGACATGATAATTAACAAAAACAATTACACATCTCCATCAGCATTAAACGCTATATGTATAAATTATAATCTTGAATTACTTTTTGTGAAAGGGAAACACCAATCCTATTAGTATTTTTAGTTTCCATTTTATAAATTTGTGAATGTTTCAGTGGTCGCTTAACAGTTTTGTTTGGTAGGATCTGTTTGTATTTCGTCGTTAATGCTAAAATAAAATGTTCCCCATTTAAAGTGATTTGCTTGACACTTTATCGACTAATGATTTTGCAATCAAGTTCATATTTGTACAGTTTACTTTTTAGAACAAAAGTCATGTTGACTTGGTTGTTATACAGACTCAAGCTTGTTTTGTTATCACATCAGCAAATTGATTATACGCCCTGTCGGCCCTGTGACATTGTGCATTCAGTCTCCCACTGCTCTTCTTGTTTGTCTGGCAATTTGACATTGCCCGCAGCAGCAAATGGAAAATGGAAAACTGGGAGGAAAGTGTCAGTTGCGCAAATGTTTGCCATTAAATGCTGCGGGGTGCTTGCTTACTTTGTTTAATTTGAACAACCAGCAAACCAAAATAACAATGTCAAAGTAATCTGCCAGTCTCTAAAAATCGATGATAAATTTTGAGTTGCAATTAAAAAATATAAATTACTTACGTCTACAAGTTCCTTAATTTAATTAATTAATAATTTAACTAATAAAAAGTTACTATTAAATGAGCACAGCTGCAAAGGAAACTCCTTTTCTCATCTAAACTTTTACAAACCTTAATTAACTTTTCCAACTCATGCCCTTGACATGTTTTCATGTCTCTGAAAATTTCATTCCCCCATAAATACAAAACACTCAAAAAGCACTGCACAGGTAAGCAAAAATGGTTTACATTGTTCTTGTCTCTTCAAAATCTTACTTCCGCAGTTGAAGTCAAACTTTTGTTCTACTAATTTAATTTTCTGGCTTCGTTTTATTATCAGATAAGGGGAAGTCGAGTGGTAGGGCTTTCTCTCTATTGTCAGGACAACGCTTATGACAAAGCAAAAAAGCTGATACAAAATGCTTACCAACAGAAGCTTTGTTAGATTCTTTAAGTAGTATGAAACACACAATTTAATGCTTAAAAATTTCACAAGGACTCCCTGGTCAAACATAATTCTTAGAAATTGTTTATGTTCTACGAATTAGTTAACAGCCAATGCACATTAAAAAGAAAGACATACTTTCCAAAACTAGGTGGTCGGTCTTTAAAAGACAACAACACGTATATCTTATTATTTAATTTTCTTGTTTATTTTCATATATGTTTGTATGTTTTATACATTTGTACTGAAATACAAGTATAAGCAGACGAAAAGTTCAAATGAGTGTGATACATATCACATTTTCAACAAGGCAAACAAAACATTTAAATTGCCAAGCAGATAAAAGAAAAACAAGATTCTCAAAATGAAGAAGATAACAGCAGAACACACCTCAAGCTAACCAAACAATCCAATTAATTTTATGTACTCACCACATGTGGATTTCTTGGGTATTCCCAAATGGCATCGTGTAAACTTAAGCTAATTAATGTGCCTGCTCAAATACTCTCCGCCATTTGTGTGCGTGAGGAAATTAAAATTTCACAGAGAATTTTCGAAAATTATGTCTAAGCACTTAAGTAGGTGTTTAAAACCCCAGAGGAAGGGGACAGCTTGGAAAGTTAATGCGGATGGTTCGTTGAGGGTGTTGAGTATTATGTGAGCGTGTCAGGATAAAGTTTTCCTCATGTTCCTGTTTCCTGTGGACCTGGTTATCGTTTTGCATATTTACTCTGACATTGTGTATCCCTTTTACTCCCTCATGTAGTCAGCTTATCTGAAAAGTGTTTCGAGGCTTTCAGTTTGAAATTGTTTTAGGTATGAAAGAGCTTATCTAATTATGTTTAACGAGTCACGTTTACTAACTGGGATAAGTTGTGAGCTTTAAAATTATATTTAACAATTTTTTAACTTTCATACGTTTGAAAATGTTCAATTTTCAATCAAAACGAGGATTAGTCGACATTTAAGCTGTCAGTGGAAATAGTGGAAGAGTGATTTGCATAACCCATCAAAATAAAAACCCATGAAACCACAAATCAAAATGGAGATATGGATTAGTGTCACTTTACAATGTTATAAAAAATATCAAACCGAAATAGATTTTACTATTTACTCTTATTAGACCGGAGCACTTAGTCACCTGTAATGATTTAAGTCCTATGAGAATAACAAACTTAAACACAATCTGTGGCCATACAAATAAATATTTTTCCTCTCTACCGAGTGCTGTAATTATTTAGTGTGTTCCAAGCTTGAAAATCCCTCGCGTTGTGACACATTTTTGCATAGACAGTGATTTTCTGTTGGGAATATGACTTTAATTAAATTTCTAGTCATACTCCCAACAGAAAATCACTGACTATGCAAAAATGTGTCACAACGCGAGGGATTTTCAATGAAATAAAAAATATGTTTTTATAAAGTATGATCTGAAACCCCACACAATAAATCGAGAAAACGCCACTGAGAACAGCAGAATGAATTTCTTACGACCTAAGCACAAAACTTTTAAAATTACAAGCAGACCTCTCCAAACTTTGCATCTGCAACTTCCTAATAATAATAATTTTATAAATAACCAACAAGTTACTCATAAAACTACATTTACTTAGCTCACTTTGCAAGCCACTTTTCAAACTAACTAAGCGGGAAATGATATCACAAACAGTAAATACACAAATTAAAGTAGTTATTTCGCCATAATGGGTATAAAATGTTAAATGTTGAATGTAGCACTTCAGCAATTGTTCCGTTAGCACGTGATTTATCATAGCTCCTCATGAAAAATCCATTGTAATGTCTCATTATTCCAAGCTGAGACCCAAGTTCATACAGAACTAGACTTTTATGACTCGTTATGATTGTGCCAGCATCTGGCAAAATGATACCGCACATCCCAGCTGAAATCGGGCCGAATGCGTTAAAGGAGAATGATTTTTGGCTCCACTCCAGCTGCCATAACTGAAAATTGGTGAAGCAATTTGACCCCCATATTGAAAATGACGAAAATGTTCGATATATAAAGAATAGTTGTTCGTCAAACAAATTGCTTTTTTGAATAAAATTATATTTAGCAGATATTTTTACGCAAAAAGCTTTCCAATTAAATTCGATAACCGACGGAACAATTTTTAAGTTCGCGCTTTTAAAGGATATCAGTAAAATTTTAATAAAGCTTTCTGCCAAGTCCAACCGTGCAATATTCATGCTCCAGTTGTTTCACATGTCTCCCATATTGCTGACATCCTCATACCAAATGACCATGTGCACAGTTTCACACTTTAGCTCGCCCCCAGCGATTTTATATTCGCAGACATCTGTCGGTCGTAGAATGACATCTGATAGTCGGGGACGCGGAAAATGTCAAGTATAAGGTAACACATCAACCCGACGGGAACACATTCCGTGACATCATTATTTGTAAGGACAATCCAACGAAGGTGTGGCAAGGAACGCAGCTGATTTCCCAAACACTTGCAACATCTTTGCCACTTTTTCAGCTCCACTCATGTCTGAAAGGAAGCAAGAAAAATGACTCGAGTCCTGTCTATTTCAGTCAGTTTCATAATGATGACGTTGCAGTTTGTTAGTTGGCATGCTACATATTTTTTGGTGGTGTCAACATATTAAAGGGGAATATTCATTCGTGTTTCTTGACACTCGGTGAAAAGACCGCTTGAGAGAATGCATGAAACGTCGCTGTCATTTTGTCAGTCTGTCATTCTCTTTGTTTTCCGGTCATTTTCCATTATGAGCTTTGCACCATAATATTTTTCATGCTTCATAAATGGAGTTTGCGTGGTGACTGCGAACTAAAATAAGAAGTTCTCTTCAACCTTGTTTGCATTAATTGTATGATCAGTAATAAAACCAAAAAAAAATTAATTCACATATCTTTCAAGTTTTAAAAATCTATATGTTGTTTTATCTCCTAAAAAAATTAATTTTATCAAAGCATTGTTTGGTTTTTCTAAACTGATTGAGACCTATTCTTGCGATTTTTGTTTGCCCGCTAGCACGTTTTATGTTTTTTATCGTAAGAAAGTAAATTAGAATTTTGACATGCCTGAGTAGAAGAATTTATTGGTTCAGCCGCACATTTATGCCATTTATGAGCGAGTTCGTGGCTTATGCTGTCCTTGCGACCACGTGGCGTATGCGCAACAAACACGAGTTTTCCGTTTTTTGAAAACGTATGCATACATTTTTGGATCTTTCGCTGATGGGCGCACCAAAATTAGCATTCATGGCCCGAATACGCCCAGCTGAACTGTAATTTACATTCTCGGCGACATCTAAACAAGTCTACTCGGTTAGAAAAACTGTTTAACTCTTGTGTATATCTGCCAAAAATATGTATAATTTTTCTCATCTTAATTTTTGTAGCTTTAGCTATTATTATTAGCCTTCTGTAAGCTGTAATTACCTTTTTCAGAAAAGTACGTTTTTTTAAGGTATCAATAAAAACTAACAAAATAAACTTTAATTGAGTTTTGCAATACAGCAGTTTTCACTTTACCACACAAAAATTAGGGAGTTTCCTTTTCCCACTCGGAAGTTTTAATGCCGCATGTTGTAACCATTACTCAAAAACGTACACATACTAGAGCTAGAGTCCTTGGACACGTTCAGTAATATATGAGCAGACATCAGGACTCGGAATGGGCAGTGACCATCTGCCGCATTGTCATTATTAATGATGCATATATTGAAGTGCGATTAAGGAATCGTTTGACGATTTGTTCGTTAAGCACTCAGAAAGCATTCAATCCAGTCTATCTAACATGGTCAAATAACAAAACTGCACTTTAGTACAAATGGCAACAAGAATAAATTTTATATTAAAGTGATTGTTAAATTAAATATATAAAATATGAATATTATACGATATAATAAGTTTAATCTATATTTATTCTCATTTAAAATTAGTGAAATAATAATCATTTCCTCTACTAAATGTTTTCGTTGTCCTTTTCTGACCCCACTTTCAAAGTGATGCGTTTATTGCCCGCGAAATCGGGCGTGTCCGCGACAACAAAGGGCGTTTCGCCAGACAGAGCCTAAAGAGTGTATATAGTATTAACCACGGCACATAAATTGGTCGGTGGCTTCTGTGTGGGTTGAATGGCCTGAACTCGTAACAGCTGTAACTGAATGGGGAAAAGTGGCATCAACTTTTCCTTTGCTGTCTGAGTTTTTGTTTGTTTGCTCATCGTGACCCAGTTTCCACGACATGGTATCGATTTGTCCCCCAATCAATGACAACAAGTGCGAGGCTTGACCAATTCGATTCCTTGAAAGGCTGTTATGCCCATAACCATGTTTGCATTTCATTCAATTATCCCCTTTGTTGCATAGAAACTAATCCCAGTTCCCTGTTAGTAGAGCTTAATTTAAGGTCAACGAGTTCATTCCGTCTGAGCACTTCAAAATGAGAGAAAGCTTGGCCAGCTCATTAATTTTACTCAACCAAAAATGAATAATGATGCCAGACTAGGGGGTGTGCGATGAGTATAAAGTCTCCATCCGAAACTGCAAAAAACCAGGATTGCGGCAAGTGTCTGGAAAGCAATTTCACAGGATATTTTAGGGCCCCTGCTCCGGTCTTGATTGTTTCCCATTTGGCAGCTGTTGCTTGTTGTTCGGCTAGTTTGCTGTAGTTTGTTGGTGCTTGCTTAGAGGAACTACAAGTAAAATGTTTATATTTTTCGTATACTTTTTCAAAAACTAGTGCAGCAGCCTTCGTTCTGTCACCATCAAGGGGTCTCGATTACAAAAGTTGAAAATTTCGTTGTTGCCTCTTGTATACTTTATGCTTTTAAGCTCTGTTTGCTTATGGCCCTTGCTGTGTTTTATATTTTTGCCACAGTTCTGTTTTGCTTTGACTTCAGCAGAAAGTTTTTACGGTCAGCCTGGGATGGTCAGACGGGCTTGGGCTTGCTTTATGAATTTGGGTTTAGGTTTGTTCCCTTTACACTCGCTTTTCCATTTGAGCTACCATAAATTTATCAGGTTCCCAGAAATAGTAAGCGAGATTCTGACAGGGTGTTTAGGTTAAGCTGGATTTCGCTGCCAGGCTTAATATCCATTTTTATTTTTTGTTGAGTGTGTGGAATGGAATAACATACCAGAGATTGGAAAAAAACTTTTTGAACATTTCCTTAAATTTTGTGATTGAATAAAATACAGAAAGTTGAAAATGGAATAAAATACTTTATTTTATTGTACTTCAAGTTCAAACAAACCTAGTTTTTATTATTTACATAGCACATGGCAGCTAATTAATATAAAGTGCTTGCCAGAGGGAATCGTACTTCTGGCAGTAGTACGCAATTTCAGACACATGGCGCACAATTGTTAATATTGAAATAAATTCCCACACTCTTGAAATGCTCCGCCATTTTTGAGATGAATAATTATAAACAGTAAATTAATTTCGCTTGGTGTTTTGTTTAGACTTCTTTTAATTAACTTACTCTTTACGTCTTTCATTCTTTCACTTTTGTACTTTATTATTTTTGTTAAGATTAATTTTAAGTAACACAATACAGAGCACTGAATATTTATTAATTTATATTATTCAAGACAATTTAAATTAAATTTAATAAGCTCATATTGCACTGGAAATACCCAAAAGGTATTTGGTTCTCTCATTTTATTACTAAATGAGTTGCATTGCCCTTTGGGAAAATTACGAATGCATGCTCTGTGAATTCACTCATTAACTTAATGAAACACCCGCCATTGGGTTCTTTGCAAAAGCTGTGTTTTAAAAGTGCAACAAATGGTCAAGTCAACAAATAGAAATTTTTAAATTAAACAACTCTATCCATTAGCTTGTCCAAATATTTAAATTGGACATTGACTAGCAAAAGTCCATATTGATAGCCTTCTATTGCCTTGAACCCGTCGAACTCCCATTGCACAGCACATTTACATTCCATTCACCTGCAGCTGAATCAGCCACTCCACTCAAATTGCAAATTCCCCCAACCGGCTACGTGCCCGAAATAAACCCAATATGCCGCCCAACTCAAAACCAAGACCAGCGAGCCCCGTTGCAACTCGAGTTGCTCTGTTGGCCTTTTAATCAAACTTTGCCAAGTGCCAGGAGCCAAGGATTGAGGACCAGGATAAAGTGAAGAGTGGCAAAGGTCTGGCAGGCCTTACTTTTGCTGTGGCCGCAAACTTTATGCCACAAGTCGAAGCCCCGGGAGAAAGGTGCGCCATGGCTGAAAGGTGCACAGTCGGCTAAAAATGACAGCAGACCTGGTCAAATCCGGAGCAAAATGCTTGCACGGACAAAAAATAACCGATAATTTTTTTGAGAATTTTAGTTGGTATTAATTTTAGATAATTTTTGAATACCACTTATTAGAATAGAAGCAGAACAATTTTAAAACGAGTTCAACAAATGGCAATATGGCTATAAAAAGATAACAATATCTGTAAAATTTAAGCAAACTCGTTTTAAGTAAAATTTTTACAGAGCGCTCTTGTTAATAACAATGTCTCCGTTTTTCCCATATTTTTTTTGCTCTTTATTTATAAAAATGAAAATGTGGCGTCCGTGCGGTGGTTTTTATTAACTAAAATGTGTTCATCCCTTAAATGTGTTTTACTTTATGCGTACACAAAGGCAAAACAGTAATCCTGCTTTTGTTAAACTTGCAATTTAAAAACACTTTTATTGTGCCCCACAAAAGCGTTGTAAATTGAATTTATGCGAAATTTATAAATTTTTCTGCATTTTTGATTATGTGGCTGAAATAATAAACGCTTATGTTAAAACATATTAATTTAAAATATTCACGATTTTATCACAGTTTTAAATTAAGTAAAAGCAAAAATGTCATATAAAACAACACATTTGGCGTGAAAAACCATCAAACCTCAAAAGCTTTAAAGTAGCGAAGCTGTGAAATTTTACGCGCTTAACTTTTTGTGGTCGCAAAAACGAGACTCAAGTGTTTGGCAGTTGGGGCAGCACAAAGTTCGTAAATTTGAGCATCCTTGTTTTTAAAGATGCTCAAATGCTCGAAAAATAACCGGGTAAAAGGAAAACGACAATACCGGCATTTGTACTTCTCTTAACAAGTCATAAATTACGGGCTTTATGAAGGGTGCACTTTACAACCAACATAAAAAGACTAAAAGAATGTAAGTTCATGTAAGTAAAATTATCCGTTGTATCATCCTTTAAGTAACTCAATACTTTCATACCTTGAAAAAAATGTTAAAATATCCAAACACCAATCTATGAAATATTTATTCCAATTGCATCCGTATAGCTCCTTTAATGCCTGTCTGGATGTATTATTTATTTCAAACCTTCCGATTTTCAACTGGTTTCGTCACCAAAGACAGTCTCTTTTTTATTTGTTTCGGGGCTTTTTATTGCAAATTCCTTGCTTGTATTGTGATTTTCAATTAGTATTTTTGAGACTTTATTTAATAACAAGAAAGGAAAGCTAACTTCGGGCGGAGCCGAAGTTGATATACCCTTGCAGAATATTCTGTAAATAATATTCTCCAAAATTATTCACATAATGCATTTTAAATACTCATAAAAATCGCAACTTCCTAACTTTAAAATCACCAAAGTTATGGCATTTTCAATCGTTCAGTTATATGGCAGCTATGGGATATAGACGGCCGATCCCTATAAAATTTGGTAGGTTTGATTGATTGGCCAAATATAAAACTCATAGAAAATCCCAACTTCCTAACTTTAAAAACACCAAAGTTATGGTATTTCATATCGTTATACGGGAGCTATAGGATATAGTCGGCCGATCCTTATGAAATTTGGTAGGTCGAATTGATTTGCGAAATCAAAAAGCCATAGAAAATCCCAACTTCCTAACTTTACAAACAGCAGAGTTATGGCATTTCCTATCGTTCAGTTATATGGCAGCTATAGGATATAGTCGGCCGATCCCGGCCGTTCCGACTTATATACTGCGTGCAAAGGAAAGAAGGGTGTGTGCAAAGTTTCAATTCGATAGCTTTAAAACTGAGAGACTAGTTCGCGTAGAAACAGACAGACGGACAGACAGACGGACAGACGGACAGACGGACATGGCTATATCAACTCAGGAGGTGATCCTGATCAAGAATATATATACTTTATAGGGTCGGAGATGTCTCCTTCACTGCGTAGCACACTTTTGACCAAAATTATAATACCCTCTGCAAGGCTATAAAAATGTGATTTAAATTACCTGTTGAAAACTAAGTAGGCATGGATTCACTTACATTACCCTCTTATTAATAGCAATATGTTTTGTAGCCATAGTGCAAAAATGTTCGCCTTTTTATATCTCCCAAAATATTTAATAAATTTGAGCTCACGTTGGATTGCTTTTGACATAGCCGCTTATTAAAAAACTTTCTAGCTTCAAGATCCTTGGAACGTCTTAAGGCGGAAGCTCTACTTAAAGGCAACAACTTTTTGCGTTTTCGACAAACTTGTAAATGCCTTAAAAAATTTCCTAGCGTTTGCTTTTTAAGTAAAGTCCCTCTATTATTATTCTGATGGACTTATGTTAATTAACAAAGGCTCTTAAGAACAAGAATTCGAACATAAATAAATGAATTACAAAGTGACTTCAAACCACCAAAGCTTTTGTAATTTTTGCCAATTAGCTTAAAACCTCATCTGAAGACAACTTTTTATAAACAATGGGGAAGTCCATTACTGTAGTTGACTAACAGTCTGAAGTGAAAACAAGAGAGAACGCTATAGTCGGGTGCCCCGACTATCAGATACCCGTTACTCAGGTAAAAGGAGTGCGAGGGAGATGGAGATAGAAACTTTGATCACGCATAACTTTTAAACGAATGGTGCGATTTGAAAAATTTCTTCTACATTTCGATAGGTATTGATAAACACAATAAAACTGCATTTTTACTTTTCCGAAATATTTAAATTTATATTTAAATAAAATCGTATATAAGCGATTGTGGGCGTTAAAGGGGGCGTGGCACCTTTTTGAAACAAACTTGCGCTGCGTAGGAACTCCTAAAATCTGCATGCAAAATGCCAATCTTGTAGCTTTTATAGTTTCCGAGATCTCAGCGTTCATACGGACGGACAGACGGACAGACGGACAGACGGACATGGCTATATCGACTCGGCTAGTGATTCTGAACAAGAATATATATACTTTATAGGGTCGGAAACGCTTCCTTCTACCTGTTACATACTTTTGCACGAATACAATATACCCTTTTACTCTACGAGTAACGGGTATAATTAACAGGCTCAGAAAAGCACAGAGATAATGGGCCAAATCAAAGACGAAAAGGGGCCAGAAAACCTTGAGCGATGTCTTATGTTCCGTTGTGGTCATTATTTGATTGCTGAATCACAAGGAAAGTATAGAATAAAATCAATTAGAAGTCACTAAGAAACAAAAGATAAAAGGTTGAATTACAAATATTAAGTTGTGGGTGAGTTTCTTAAAATTGTTTGAATTTACTATATGAAATTCAATTCGCTATTTAGTTTAAGTTGTGTAATTTTCGTATAACACCATTTTGAAAGACTGAATAGCTTGGTTTTCAAGTATCTCATCGATTGAGAAGCTTAAGCCATCAACAGCAGTAACAGGAAAATGGCTTAAATGCTTAACTGACGGTAAGCATGGCAATATGTTCTTTTGCAAATGTCTCTACTTATGGGAAGGGATCCATGCCAAAGTACATAAATCGACGGTGACCAATTCCCTTTTGCTTTGCGTGTGTCTCTCACATTTCGACCGATTTCGGGAAAAGGTCTACCAAAATGTCCAAAATGGATGGCCAATAAATAGTGGGGGTCATTAGAACCAAATTGGCCTTGAAAGCACCAATTTAGGATGCATGAAATTTAAATGTGGTAGTAAGTAATAAATATTTTTGGCTTCATTGAATTAATCTGCATTTCGGTTCTATCGTAAAATTGAAATAAGGTAAAATAATTTGAACTTTGAATTTCAACCAGGCAATAATGTATTTGCGCTTGGTGCAAGAATGTATAATTTTACATCAATTTAATTCAAATTCATCACAAATCTTTAACAATTTTTAACAGACTTCCCAACGTGACTTAAAAATTTATTATTGGCACTTTTAAAAACATTCGACAAAAACTGTAAAATCCAATGCCAAACGACAAAAGAATTCCTTGATGGCTTTTAATAAACATTACTCTTCATTAGCTGCCTTTGTCCCTTCGGCAAAAGTTTTGAGCAAGTGGCTTGCATGATAAGTTGGCTTTGTCTCCATCTTCGCTGATTCCATTGTGAAAGCCAAGACTTAAAAGCCACAGTAAAGCCACAAACTCGAGTAAGTACTGACAAAGAGCTAAAGCCACAGAAGCAGTTTCAACTGCACATCGATGGTCATGATTCAAGGACAATGGTAAGCTTTTCAACTCCTGGTGGAATATAAACGACAGAGGTTAAATATAATGGGACAATTCTGCATATTGAGAGCTGGCACACAGATAAAACAAAAAGTGAACATCGCTATGCTGAAGATGGCATCAAGTTCCGTTTCCGTCAGCAGCGGAATTGAATGCCGCTTCCGTTCTTTGGCTGTCAGCCAAGTATTTGAGGTATAACGACCACTATTTTCATGGCTATTCCTTCTTAAATAAAGGAAAGGGCACCAAGATTATAATTTGTCACTTACTTAGAATAGGATACACCTTCGTACCGTCTGAATGCTTTGATCAGCCGGAACAAAATTTCATCTTTAAATAAGGAGCCTTTTTGCATTTAATTAGTTTACTGACGATACTGAATAATCAGAAGTATTATTCATTTAGTTTTCTACTACTAGCAGACTCAATCAAAATTATATGTTAACTGCAAAGTATTATTCATTTAGTTAACTGGTATAGTTTACACGAATTAATATTTATATGGATAGAACATTAAATAGTAAACCTTTTATTAGCCATATGTTTTATTAAATCTTCTGCACCTAAAACACATGCTATTGCTTTTACTCAAAATAAGTTGGGTCAGAAACATTAACTTTAAGATAAGATACGCACACCAGATCTTAAAACCTATTTGTTGTGAAGCTTCGTAAAAAGTAAACGAAGAATATCCTGCGCTAAATGCAGCAATGAGTTGGAAGAAAGTTTTCCGCTTTTCTGTGGAAATATTTCCACGAAAATTGCATTTACAGCAGCAGCAGCCTCCGAAAAACACTTTTGATGTTCATGCTGTGATAATTAAGTTCCCACAAAAAGCGAAAGCGCAATGAAACTTTTGAAATCGACTTGCAGATGCAATGCGGCATGCGAAAGTGTAACGAGAAACTGCTAAATGGTAATGAATAGAGGAGACATAGGCGACGGTTTTTGTGAACGTTCCACATTTAAGATATTTAAAATACTTATTTAATTAAAGCGAATTATATCAAAGTTACTCATGTTAAATAATAACAAGCAACTATAAACAAAACCTTTTAAAATCAAATTATTTCTTAAACGATGTTTTTTAAGCACAACTTATAAATAGCTGATAAGGGTGCCAAGCATAGGACATAAATCAAAATTAATTAATGTTAATATTGTTTGTAGGAAGAATATTTTATCGTTAAGGTTTAGCTTGTTGTCCCCCAAGAACCTCTTCCTCACGAGTGCGAAGTACCCAGGTGGCACTCAAATTCCCTCACGCATAACATATTTGCACAGATTTAAATGTCTGAGTTTATTAACTCGATTAGGGAAAGATAATGTTGAATTATTTATGACAGGCGCCGAGAGCTATTATTAAAGGTTGATTATGAATGCGCAAATCTGAATAGGACATGATGCTATAACTCTTTAATCAATTATTTAGTCATTATAATTGGCAGAACAATAAAGAGAAAAAGTTTGTGTAGGAACTTGTAATATAACATAGTTAAAGTTTTAACTATTTTTGATGATTTTTTAACGAAGACCAACCATTCATCAAACCATCTCAGTAAGCCATTTCTCTTTATCTTTGACCTTCAACCCCCGTGGCGACTTTCAATTATAAACACTCTGAAATTGGCTTAGTGACCCCTGCACTTTATAGCCAGAACGTGCAAAGGATTGCCCGTCAGCGAAAAAAGTGCACTGGCTCTAGGATGTGGAAGTGATGGGGTTTTTCGTAGGAATCCAAAGGCTGCCGTGGAAAGCAATCAAGTGGGATTCTGTGAGTGATGTACGACGGATCTGAGAGTTGATTTAGAGCACGAATAAATGTCGAAATTGGTTGATTTCAATTTGTAAAGTAATGAAATGATACAAATATTTTTTCTCGTTTTAAATTAAAGTGTAAATTTGTAAGCCCTAACAGATAGACAACAAATATTTCACAAAACAAAAATATTTTATAAAAAGAGTTTTTGTGTATTAAAATGTTGTATGAAATCCATTTTAGTAGCTTGAAACCCAGTATTCGTTAATGTAGCAAAATATTTTATCTTAAATATTATCTTCTAATCTAACCCATTTTAGTGTTGTTGACGTTGGCATTTAAAGCAATCAAACATCAATTGGGAAAAAGACCAAGTGTTATTTGTGTGTGATAATTTGACCACTACCTCTTCGCATGGGAAACAGCCAATTAATTTATGGTGGGGTGCGTGAAAGTGTTCGAATAGGCCAGCCAGTGAACTGCATTCAGAGGCTCTTTTAGGCCGACTTAGAACTGGTTTTAGCCATTGTCGTTGGCACGCACAATTACGTGGGCGAAAAGCGCATTACGGAAACGGGAGACAAGTCAACCGGATGGGGAAATTGCAATGGAAGCAGTCCGGGAAAACTGACAAGCGGCTAAATGGACCGACAGCCGAACAAACAGATAGGCAGACGGACACACACTGCGTATGAGCGATTCCGAATTGGTAGTGCGGGTGGAATAACACACTCACCCGAGGGCTTTGCTAAGCGTTTGGCGTTTCGTTCAACGGAATTGCCTTCCACTGTGAAGTCAATAAAGCTACGCAAAGGTATTCATTGGCAATTCCTTCAAAATGCACAGAAAAGCAAGAGCAGCGATTTATCTATACTGTTGAGTATATACATGGTGCATGCAACAGATTTACAAAATTAGATTTAGTTCGGCGCGTCATTCCGTAAGTAAGCCTTCAGTATTGCACGCCATTTGCTATTCGTGTACTTCCAAAATGCATTCGTTACTTATCGCAAATCGCACTTGAATTTATTGGCTCAGCCTTTTCTTTTGCGGTTTTTATGTATTCATTCAAGAACCCCAAGTTTTATAATTAAATTATATTTTTGGGGGCTAAGAAATAAAGTTGTTTAATCAAAAATCGATAGAAGGATACGACGGCTTAATTAAAATAGGTATATTAAATATTTGTCAGTAGTAGATAAATTAATTTAGGCTGTTAGAACACCAATTCAAAAATACTTTATAAAATTATCAAATTTAAATAAAATGTTCAGAAATATATTTCAAATAATCTTTTATTTAATCATGTTTATACGTAAAGATATCAAAAGCAGCATTGATGCCAACCTGTTGTCTAAGCAAACAAAGCGAAAGGTCCTTTTCGTAGTTGCCTTTCATAATCCAATATGAAATCCTGAGGCCAAGCCAAAAGCTGCCTGTCAGACTCTGAAGCCCCAATCCTGCCATTCATCCGACAGAAGGAAAAGGAATCTCAACAATAAACATAAAGCCATCATACAATTCGATTTGTGACTGCCGTGAAAGGTTTTCAATCTCACACAGATCAATAATGTCAATTTGACACCTGAACCTCTGCATAAAGACATACAAATAAAATTTCTTACTGGAAGGAAAAATGTACCTTCTTTTTAAGGTAACCATATACATACTAAATTGTATTTTTTTCAATAACAAATTAAAACCGTTATTGAGCTTCTATAAACTTGTATGGAAAACTCATACTGACATTACAAAAATTCACCGCAGTAAGTCACACTTATTTTTAAGCTCAGATGTTCCCTGTCACATGTAATTTTCCGCGGCTAATTCATATGGTTATCCTCTGTGAGATACCAGATGTAATTCGTAATGGGGAGAAGGAGTGGGCTTGGGACCACAAAAACAAAGAAATAATAAAAAGCATAATAATGAATATGAGAATGCGAAAAGAGCCCCAAGAACAGACGGGTGACATTAGCATACAAGAAATGACAATAGGGGGAAAGCCAGGACGAGGGGAACAGGACAGATCTAGGGGAAGATGGGAATTCAAGGGGCCAAGGCAGTTTCAAATGCCATG
The DNA here is from genome assembly GCA_018153365.1 of Drosophila fuyamai. Taxonomy (NCBI): domain Eukaryota; kingdom Metazoa; phylum Arthropoda; class Insecta; order Diptera; family Drosophilidae; genus Drosophila; species Drosophila fuyamai. The sequence goes on from JAECXW010000116.1 coordinate 11,331,167, forward strand.
GCTTTAGTTCGCCTCGCAATACGTATACGCAGCGTGCCCACAAAAAATTACGAATAGTCACGTAGCAAAAGTAAATTCAACCCTCCTCGTTTTCATTGTTAGTCAGTGTGTATATTCCCGAATATTCAGTACGTTTTGCGGTGTGTGCATATGGACGACGCTTGTGAGCCATTTTAATAATTGTTGGGGCAATTCACTGCTACTAAAATCTCCCTCATTTAACCGTGGTCAGCTAAAATGTCGCTCCAGGCAATGGTAACCCAAAAAAAAAGCTCAGCGCTTGTCATAAACTCTCTACTCGTTGAGATGTATGAATACCGGAGTAGAGTGAATATTAGAATTCAACAATAGCGCATGAAAATAGTTCACAAAGCTCACATATTTGCTTTTAATTTGCATGTCATGCATATTTTGTGCACCATTAAAATATGGCTGGGATTGCAGAAGTTCTTGAACAGTTTTTGATGACTCACTTAGTTAGCTTCCTCAATAAAATTTTGCAAAGCTAAAAATATATTTAAAATTTATTTATATAGGGATATGAAATTCATTTTGTGAAAAGATAAATACAAGTTTTTACGGTTGTACAAAAAATGGGGATACTTGAGATGTTTATCGGTCTGTTTGTCGGCGGCACTTCGCAGCTCTTTTTTATGCCCAACTATGAGCCATAGCAAAACAATTTCCTTTACCCTTTGTTGTCTGACCCAATCCACTTGGATACTCAAACAGACGACGCTGAAAACAAACCGAAGCCTCGGGGAAATCTCTGGGAAACTAGAAAAAAGTCGGAACGGTGTTTAAATGCTGGCTATGCTCAAAACTAGTCTGATCTGGAAATGGAAATGAATTTAAATATTGCCAGAGAATTTTTCATTAGAGTTTCGTTTGTTCAGTCAACAAATTTTTCAAATATAGACAAAGTAAACACTATGAATATCAATAGGAGAATCAATGAAAGTTTTACTTCTAAGGCAAATATCATATTGTGCGACTTATGGGTATTATTATTAAAGCCGCAGGGCAGCCTACTTGCTGTTTCAACTTATATTAAGGAATTTTAAAAGGCCCTACGAATTGTTGGGAAAAAATTCTGCTTTGTTATTATCATTATCTTTTGTAGAAGCCAACACTTTAGAGCTGTTTATGTAATTTTTTTTTAACTAAAACCAATTGCATTCGGCCTTGCTCCTTGTTCTGTATTATTCTTTTCTACTATTTATACCCGTTACTCGTAGAGTAAAAGGGTATATTGTATTCGTGCAAAAGTATGTAACAGGTAGAAGGAAGCGTTTCCGACCCTATAAAGTATATATATTCTTGTTCAGGATCACTAGACGAGTCGATCTAGCCATGTCCGTCTGTCCGTCTGTCCGTCTGTCCGTCTGTCCGTCTGTCTGTCCGTATGAACGCTGAGATCTCGGAAACTATAAAAGCTAGAAGATTGGCATTTTGCATGCAGATTTTAGGAGTTCCTACGCAGCGCAAGTTTGTTTCAAACAGGTGCCACGCCCCCTTTAACGCCCACAATCGCTTATATACGATTTTATTTAAATATAAATTTAAATATTTCGGAAAAGTAAAAATGCAGTTTTATTGTGTTTATCAATACCTATCGAAATGTAGAAGAAATTTTTCAAATCGGACCATTCGTTTAAAAGTTATGCGTGATCAAAGTTTCTATCTTTATCTCCCTCGCACTCCTTTTACCTGAGTAACGGGTATCTGATAGTCGGGGCACCCGACTATAGCGTTCTCTCTTGTTTTTTCTTTGCTCCCATTCTCTCTATTTGCCTTTTCCTTTGTTTTCTACTATAAATATTTTCTTTACTTTGGTTTTCGATTTAATATTATTTACAATATTTTGAATACATCTTATTTAACAAGGCCAACAAAAGCTAATTTTTTTTTATACCAAAAGAATTTATATTTGTTTTTTTAATGAAAGCATGCAAAATTGAGCTCTGCGTGAGAAAATTAAAAGTTCACAGGGATTTCGTGAAAATTCTGCCTGAGCATTTAAGAAGGTGTTTAAGTGCCAAGGGGGGTAAACCAGCACAGAAAGTTGATGCTAATGTTTAAGCCTGATGTGCGGCTGCTAAGACAAAGTTTGTCTCATGTCACCTGTGGGATTTTTCAAGGGTTGCGGCAGAGAGGGATTACGGTTTGCTGTGGGCATCGTTTTCATTGTGCAAATTGTAAACATTGTGGAAATCCCTGGCACACACTTCACGTTTGCTTATCTGAAAGGTGTTGTTTGTGAGCTTTGAGTTTTAAATTTTTCAGGGCTGAGCAGCTCATCTAATTATGTTAATCGCCTCACGTTCAAACGGACTGCTGAAAGATTAAAGGGGATGATTCTAAAGTACCAGAATCCTCTTATCTCATATAAAAATAAGTAAAGTATAAATTATACCTCTACTCAAACGAATATTTTACCAGGACATTGGCACCCCAAAGGCGCAGTGCACCAATAATTTCTCTTTATTATTTCAAGAATCGGTTGTGCAGAGAGTGGGAAAAATCTGAGAAAGCGAAAAAATATATATGTCAGCGGGCATTATGCTTTACGGTTTTCTCATTGCCGCAGACTTGGCCTCGTCCGCAGAAAATGGCAGTCGACAGGGAATAAATGTTGGTTGCAGACTGGCAGGGATTACTCATCAAACCGCGTGCAGTCAATCCAGCGTGGTGGAAGCCGCAGAAAAAGCCACTTGAGACCTGCATTTAATTTTCTTTATTTGTAATTTCCCCAAAAGGACGTATGCTCTTTACCTTAAATTTAAGGCGCGTAGTGTACAATGCATTTTTTTTGTGCCTTTAATTAATATGCCAAGTTAAAAGCAATGGTTTCTCTATTTAAAAACTTCAAATTTATAGTAAAGGGGAAAACATTTTTTTTTTTAATTTTAAAAAGTTTTTAAAAACAATGAAATAAACTTATGGGAAAGAAAACCAGAATTCATGTCATAATTTTGGCACATGCGGTTTTTATTAAGAGAACGCTGGCGTCATTTTATTTCAATTTATTTTCTGAAAAACGATTAAAGTTAATGATCCTGAATCATTTAAAGGTAAACTATCTGTTCTAAAGTGAATGGGTTAACACCAAACAAGAGCAACTCAAAGTACACAAAAATAAACAATGGATCCAGAAGCAATTAAAATCAAAATCAAATTGCTTCCCCTGATCTCACAATATAATTCACCAAAAATATACAAAGCAGAAAAGTTCTCAACCGAAATATTTGCGATGTTCAACGATGTTCAAAGTTAACAGCTGCTTTCGTAAAAACATTTCATATTTACCATCCTTTTTTTTAATTCCAGTGGATCGTTAGTGTTTTTGTCAGTTTCTTCTAAACATCCACTAGAACAAAGCTCCGGTCTTGAATGAATTTTCTTGTTCAAAAGAACATAGCACACACCCTCGCACTGCAAAAAAGTTGCCGTGAAAAGTTAAAGTTCCACACGGAAGCCAATAGAGTCTGGGGCAAAAATATATATAAAATGCACCAGGAGACATAAACAAACAAGCAACAAAAAAGAGACCAGCAACCATTTGCCAACTTTTGTAATTGGCTAGAGACAAGGAAGAGAGACAGCTGCCGAGAAACAAAAAGAGACAGAGCATTGGGGCAAAGTCACCAAGTCAAGCTAAAATGAAAAATTTTTAGCAGTTTTTGTTCTTATTTTGGGTGCACCAGAAAAAATAAGAAGGATGTGCACCAGCCAGCAATCAGGAAAAGGCGACATGGACACCACAAGCAACTCAAAATGTCCTGCCACATTTGCCTGTGTGCCACTGAGCTTGTGGGGCTTAAAATGCAGATTGTTGGCTTGACCAAATACGAGTTTTATATTTTATGTGTGAGTTGCCACCTAAATCCCAACTCATTATTCATATCCGGTTGAGTAAAATTAATGAGTCTGGCAAACCACTTTACCACTTCACACAGTCGTAAAGTCTGAAGTAAAGGACTATTTCTTTGTTTGCGAATTAAATGGACTTGTTGGCAAACCTAAGCAAGCCAAATAAACTGCAGAGTACTTGTATAAAAAAAAATTGTTTTTAAAAATTAATTACTGGGGTAGAGAACATTTTTCCAGGCCTGCCATATAAAATTGAGAGAAATCATAACAAATTATTATAGAGCTATACTGCAAGAAATGTAAAACATGTATAATGATTAATTATAAATAAGCTTAGCATGTTAAATCATTTATTTATCAAGACGTACTTTACTTATTTGTATGCACCATTCGGCATTTTGTCAGAAGAAATTCCATTTCCATTAGATCTTTCCTGACGCCCAACAAATTCACCTACCCACCTTGATTTATAGAGTAATTGATAAAAGATAATGTGTGTGCCTTTATTTGCGGTTCTCTTTCCCCAAGTTAAAGCTTCCTTGAAGTTAATTTATATATAATTTTATATATAATATAAATAAAAAACCATTGGTCCTAGTACTGTTTTAATGCTAACAATAAACATTTTATATAATTATTAAAATCTACTTATTAACTAATGATTTTAAATAATCTTAAGTTAGTTGGAAATAAATCAAAATGAATCGTTTTATTTAGTTAGTAATGTATAAAAAAATAATATAATACGATATATTTCTCGAGGTTATATTTTAATTTCTTCTATAACATAACATTTGTGGCTGCAATCATAAAATATACGTTGTATTGTTTACTCGCATCCTTACTTAGCAAAACCATGCAAATAATTTGTAAAATTTTAAATATATGGTTTAACAATGTTACTGATAGAGAGAGCCAATAAATCATTTAGAAGACATTAAAAATATGCCGTCCTCAGAATGAACCAAAAGATTTTTATATCATATTTAAAATTATTTCTATTGTAAGAGTAGACAGTACAATAGGTTACTGTACCAACCTACAATTTGTTTGTATCATTACACATTTCTTTGTATTGCATTTGCTCTTGTTCTACTCACCACAATGTAAACAGCAAAATTTAAAAATAGAAGAGCGAAAACAAAGCAAACACAGAACGAAATTATTCAGGCTAAACAATGCCGAAAAGTCAAAATGTAAACAGTGCACTCAATTAAGTTCAAAAATGTAGTCCATAGAATTTTGCTTTTTCCAGAAATGGAAATGATTGTATTAAAACCGCAATGGGATGCTCCTTGTCTATACAAACCTGACAAATCATTTAGGTTCGTCAGCAAGTGAAATCTCACAGTCTTTAGAAACTCACTTTTAAAGTGTTCATATATTTTATTTGGATTGCTTTTTAAAAATATTTTAAACTTATCAAAATAATTACCTGGTGTAGATAGTCATAATTGTGGTTTTATAAATAAAGGTGTGCTCCATTTTCAAGATGCATATAATATTTAGATACATTTTTCATACTATACGTATATATTAAAACTTGGATATACCAATGCTTTTTAGGCACAGAAACCATCGTACGGGTTAAGTTTGTTTTCATTTTCTCGGCGTATTTCCTGCGCAGACTCCGCGATTGTTCGACTTATTCGACGTCGCAGTCGGCGTCGCTGCCTCAGTCTACGTCGCAGTCAGCGCACTTTCTCCGATAGAAATTCAGTTCTCATGCGGCATTCATAAGAACCGCAACGTAACGGATTCAACCGGAATAAAACTTAAAGTATATTCGAAAAACTACGTAACGGACTTAAAATCGACACGTGGGTGTGAAAAAAATAGCATTGAAAATAATAACTTTAGATCATAAATTCGAATCAAATATAATTCTATGGTATGAGTGCCCAACAAAAAAAAATAATAATTAAATTGTGTCCTTATTTTCAACTTTTATAAATTTTATTTCACTTTTTAATTAAATTCATTCCACAATTAACCAGTTTCCAAATGAAAATAGTTTCACAAACACACAATTACACTCGAATTAAAAAAGAAAAACGATTTTAATGAGATGCTCTGTGAAGAAAAAATTCAAGTAGCTGCTCTCCAATTATAATCAACAGTTTTTTGGGCATTTCCGTTTCACGCAGCTTTATGTGATTTAAAAGCGGAGTGGATTCATCTGAAAGAAGCCAGCTGGCGCACAAAAATTGAAGGATGCCCATCAATTATTTGATTTAATCACCATTAACGAAAGATTGAAGTGAGTATTTATGCTTATCCGGCTAAGATGTTCGGAAATTGATGAAGCTCTCTGCCAAAAATATCTGAAGCATTTACTGAGATTGCTTAGAAAACGTGTAATTAAATAAAATATAATCAGATTTGAAACGTGACGGGAATTATTTAATTGGGTCAACCTTAGGTACGCTAGAAAACAGGAAAATATATTCTTGTGAGGAAACCAATTATTTTATGCCTATAAGAAAAGTTTTTCGCTTTCATGAAAAGATTTTCTGATTATCGCTTGTAATTTTGTTTTCAAACTTTTCGCAAAATCAATTACCCCAAGTTGGCAGGATTGGCTTGACATTTATTCAGTCGATATTCCAGCCTTTATCCTGCCCAGATGGCCAATTTAATTAGCTGACAATTCATCAGCAAATTTGCTTAGGTTTTGTTTACAGTTGACGATGCAATTCGTGTTGAAAATAAGGGAAAGTGCATGAACGCACACGAGAAAAAGAAATAATGTGGTAATAAACAATAAAATAAAACAATAAAAGAAACCGAAAGACTCAACAAAATTGCGTGGAAAAGCAGGCAACATTATCGTACCACTGCAAAAGAGGAAAGAAAAGGTAGTCGCATAAATGGCGAAATAACGAGGGCAAAGGCGACAATAAGCGGGGAAGGGATGAAACAAAAAAAATTTACACACTTCAAAAAATATTTAAAGATATGAAATCCTTATTTCGAATTTGAGGAGAAAATCCTAAAATCGAGTTTTGTTTTGATTCAGAATATAGTCTTAAATTTATATTATCTGCCGATTTTTGCCACAACATTTTTAAAAATATATATCGTTATATGTTACTTGTTTACCTTTTATTCGTTGACTTTTTTATTTGAAATTGATCATTTGCTTTGTTTAAGTAAAATAATGCACATAATTAAAAAGTAGCTTCAAAACTATTAAGTTTTCTTGTTTGACACCTGTTTTTTTCGTTGAAGTTACGGTTCAAATATAAATCGGGTTTTCGCTCTGTGTATTAAACTTGTAAGGGGCACGAAAGCCCTAGCAAATGTCGTGCGTTAGTGTAGCGGTAGGGCCATTTAGTTGGGACCGGCGTCACATTACGTATACGCAATGTGCACGAAAATTACCAGCAGTCACGTAGCAAAGCGAATTCCAACTCCACTTTTTACTACACACGAGTGAGTGCACGTGTGCTTACGGAAGAGTGTCTGAGTGTGCGTGAGGCTTATCAACCATCATAATAATTGTTCGGGGCAATTTTCCTGCCAAGTCTGACCAAGGTCCCTTCGCGTCCATTCCGACATTCGACAGGAATAATTACACACACATTTGGCCGTCATAAAAACCAAATTTGTTGAAATGTTGAACTGAAATGACAGCACAAAACATTTACAACATTTTGTGTATTTTGCTTTGCCTCCTGCCCAACTTGCTTGGTTTTTGTTGTCAGTTTTATTCCAGTTTTGAAAACAAGAAAAGTTAGTGTTTTTATTTAGATTTCCATTTGCATTGCATAGAAAACTGCACTGTATGTTGGAGCGACATTGATATTTTATGGCAATTAAAACCAATCACCTTTTTTCGGCTATAAGAATCAGCAGATGGCAGAAATTCATTAGTCAAATGCCGACATAAATAATCAATCAGTTAAATTGATTAGAGTAAAGAAAATGTGTCTTAAAATCAAATAGAAACGATTTAAAACATTTTACGAGTTCGATTTAATGAAATAATTGGAAAACTGAAAAATACAGACAATTGCCAAATTTGTGACCGACGTATTTCCTTCTTTCTTTTATATTTCAATTAGAATATTGGATATTTTTTGCCAGTAATAGAATTTATTAGTTGCCAAACCTAAAAAAAAGTGTATTTGAATCACAGCTTTTATATGTTGTTCCTTTTTTTAATGCAAATCAAATTGTATGTTAGGCACAGTTTTTAAATTTAAATCAAGTCAACTTAATAAAATCTAAAGCCGACACTCTGCATTTACATTTTTTTTGTGAAAGCCCATGTTTTAAAAGGCCGACGGCTAAGCAGTAAACTTGTTTGCACATTCCTGGAGAAAAACTCATGCATATAATTTTGTTTTGTTATATTTCATTCTGCAACTCAATTCAAGTTTTCATCTTGCCCATAATAAAATTTGAATTTCATAAAGCCAGCAAAAAAACAGTCAGTCAAATTTGTTGTGCTTGTTTCCCTTATCGTTTTTACTTCTCTCACACCCATTTTCTTTGTGTAGAGAAAGTAAATAGGAATTTCGTGCTTGGTTAGGAAAATTTATGGCTATTGGTTTCACACAAAACATGCATGAGACGTTGAAGTCGGCGGCTTAAGTTGTCCTTGGGAACACGCGACGTATGCGCAACAAACGCAATTTTGCTGTTTTGGTAAAAGTGTTTTTATACAAATTTATTTCGAGGAGAAAAGAATTAGCAATAAATAATATTAACTGCTACTGTGCATTAATGATTTCTACTGAAACGGTTTAAAGCTTTCTTGGAAGCCTGGAATATGTCACATAGTTGAGTGGAAGATTTCCCTTCGAATTACAAAACTTTTATATAAGTTCCTTAAAAAATTTAGATTGGATTTTTTTTACAAACTTTTAACTGTAAATAATATTTTAAATATTAAAATGGTACCATTTTTGTTGTATCCTTATAAGTAGCATACACAAGCCAATAAAAAGCAGGACAAACATTTTTACGCTCGGACCCTACTTTCGCCACAATTACCTTTCCTGGTTTGCTCACCATCTGTTGCAATAATCACGAATTGTAATAAAAGTCCCAGTCTGCTTCACACAGTTACAACATGTATGTGGTGCAGTACTCGAGGCACGCCCTATTGCCTGCTAAAGGGACTATTTCTGGTCAACAGGAGAGCAGTCTAAGATACAGATAACTTAATTTTAGTTGGTATATTAAAGAAAAATTGGCTTTACAACTCCTAAAACTTGCTTTAAGAAACATCTTTTTTTCTGGTTTTCTGGATACTGGTTAGGCAAGCTTGAGGTTTGTGTGTTTTAGTCATTCCTAAATCTTCACCGAATATTACTGGGAGTCTTTTTATTCGCTTATTTAGCAACGCAAAACACGATTTTACTTCTCTGAAGAATAAAAGAATACAAAACAAACAGTAATCTCTTAACCCACTATAAATGGTGGTCAGTCTATACAGTATTTCCTCTTTTGCTGTTTATTCTTGATGTGAGTGTGAGCTATTACTCAAAAAACGCACATACTAAAACTGGAATCCTTGTTTTTCCATTAGACATTTTGATACGTGATATGAACGAACATCAGGAAACGAAATAAAATAACACCATCTGGCGCATTGGCATTATAAATGATGCAATTGACACGACTTTAAGAAGAGGAACATTTTAAAGCTTATCACGTAATTCTGTGTAGTTTTTCCGGCAAATGCTATATTATTACCAAGGGGCGTAATTTTAGTATTAAGATTGAAAGCGACTTAGGTTTTGTCTTTTTGCATTTCCTTTATGCATTCTCACTTCTTTTTCGTGTCTGTGTGTGTTGTGTTGGTGGTCCTCAAAGATTTTCCTTTATTTTCTATACATTTGGCAATTGTTTTCATTCATGGCCTTATTATCGCCATGAGACTTTACTTGGCGACATTCAATTCAATATAGAACGAGTAGTTTGCTTTTGTCAAATATGACACCAACCTTTTCCCTCTAGTATCACATGAAGAAAAAGCTATTAATTAAAATATTAAGTGATGCAATAAATACATTGTAGGGTTTTCATTTTGTCAAGATTATGTGGAGGTTATTTTAATACGTCAAAACTGCTGAATTATCTAAAGTCTGAAAATTACTAGATTTATTCTCTCTGTGGTAAAATTAGCTTCAAGTATTAAATTTCTGGGCATTCAACGGGTAAACTGCAGCCGATAAAGCTCTCTTCTGCAATTCCTCCATTTAGCCAGCGTTTCGCCACAAGGCAAACATCACGTATACGCCCTGCTGATTTCCCGCTGCCCTTTTTCGAACATTCGCCTTTTTCCGCGTAATTGTGCGTGCCAGAGACTACAAAGAGTCCAAAAGCAGACAGAACCAACTGTCCGCCAAAACCCCTTCATTCAGCCTCCCTAGCATTTACACCCAGGCATTGGCAAACTGCGTGGGGTGAGGGCCCTTTAGGACACTGGTAATTGAATATTGAGAATGTGGTATAAGCTTTTCGATTACAAGCTGAGGCTACTAGTGGGCGACCCAGTTTCCATGTAATGCTATCGATTTTCACCCAATCAATGGCTAGAAGTGTGACCCAATCGACCCTTTATTCTTTGTCTGATCCCTTCAGTGTTCATTTGACTGCCATTGATAGCTTCTTAGGAGGAATAATCACGTTTGTATTTCTTCCAATCATAGTCTAGTTTTAGATGGAGACACTTTTGCTCACTTTACTTTAATAATTTAACTGACTAAACCTAGCTTTTAAATAACACTATTAATTGTTTTACATAAAAATTTAAATTTTATGGAAAACATAAATCACTCGCAGTGTATTTTTTTTAAGAATGTAATGGACAGCTATTTTTATGGTGACAATCTTATTTCCTTCCCTTAAACCAGAATGTTTGCAATAGACAAGAAAAAATGGTGCTTTAAGTTGCGAACATTAATGTCGCACTGAACACGGTTGTCCGTCATTTAAATAAAGTATTTGACATTCATTTTCTTTCTTCACGGCTGGTAGCGAACTCATTTGCGTGTGGGCAGTGGAAGTTGCTCATTAGAGATGAAAAATTGTTGACAAATGAAGAGTTTACAGGAAAATCAAGTACCAAGGCAGAAGCGTTTGGCAAATAAGTGCCAAGGCTCGTCCGCTGCCGAGCATTATGCAAATGAACTGCCAGGTAAACAGCAAGGGAAGCTTTCACTTGCCAGTGGACTCTGCGATTTAAGAAGCTTTAAGAATCTTTATTAACAACGTTGGCTTTAAAATTACACAAAAATATATTAAAAATTAAGAACTATAACAAAGTGGACCGAAAAGGTAGCCAAACAATATTTCAACTGCTGCTCTGAAAGGTCAAGAAAAGCTTTTAGAGGAAAGTGAAAAACAGGAAGTTGATTTACAAATTTGCACTGCGCAGATTGCTTCCGTTTTGAGAGGATTTGATTTGTATTCCAGTATAACCGACTTGTTGTTTATGGATCCTGTGTTCTGCTTTAAAGGGATTTATGGCAATTTTATTTTCTTGTATTTCAGATTTAAGCGAAAATGTTATTTTTACATTTATCGATGTTTAGAAATCGTGCATATTTATTAGTGTACTAGATTCCGTTGTATCGGTTAGTTAGACAATGTTTTCTTGTACCTTTCATAAAGTTATATGTTTCGTCGCTTTCATTTTGAAGAGCATGTTAATTTACCTGTACAGTTTGGCTAAAAAAAGGTGGTTTCAAAATGGAAAACTTTATTCGGTGAAAAATAACACTTATAACTGTCAAGTTAAATACATTTGTAAAATCGTGTTTATCTTTAAAAATTAATAAATAGTTGATCAATTCAAAACAATAGGCAAAAGAATAAAAATAAATAAAATTTTGAAGAATCGGTAGGTAAAATGTTAATTTTTAAATCGGGAATATCTATTGGTATAGATGCAAGCTTATGTGCTTTAAGATTTCCCTCTGCCAAACTCTAACCACTTAGCAGCGGGGTATGCTTTAGCTGAAATTTGAAGTTCCGAATACCCGATATTAACCCAATTTCCTATCTCAAATCTGCACATCCTGCCCCGTTGCAATTTGAGATTTTCCGTTGGCGGCCTTTTAATCAAACTTTGCCGGGAATCAAAAGTCAGAGAATGAGTTGGTTGAAAAAGAGCTTGCTGCAGCAGCAAACTTTTGCCACAATTTGCCTTGTCAATCTCAGGTCCCCACTCCCAATGGTCAATCAGTTAAAAATGACAGCAGGTCAGGACGACTTTTGAACAAAGTGAGCTAAAGATACCACTTCGCAACGATTAAAGCCATATTTTTATGGAGCCGTTTAACAACAATGCCAATCATCTGATGGCTCGTCCTCATTCCAGCTTTTGTTCACTCCGCATAACGAAAATTAAATATCCGTATGGTGGTTTTTATTAACTAAAGTCTGCGTTTCGCCTCCGATGGGTTTTGCATAATGCATACACAAAAGAGAACAAAAAATTATCCAGCCTTTTGTTCGACTCACTTTTTATATGCGACAACAGCGTTGAATATTGAAATTATATGTAAACATCGTAGTGTATAAATATTATATGGAATTTATTAATTTAACACATTTTTGATGATGTGGCTGAAAAATTTCATTGTGTATATTAAATTGCTTGTAATGTGGTTAATTTTTGCATGACAATCAAAACCAACATCAATGGTATTTGATACAATTGATAAAAACACAGCACAACAAAAATCCTAAAGCAATAAAAGTGTCGAAAAGCAAAAAGGCTCAACAACTATTCTCGTGAATTGTGAATTAACCTGACAACCTGCGTATTAACACTAAAAAAAATCAATATATATAATGAAGCTCGGGAAATACAAATTCGGAGTAGTAACCCCAAAAGTATCGGAAGTCAAAACATCAATCGCCTGCACCATACTTATTTTTTTATTTTACCCAGAGCAGAGCTGACGACGTCAACTGATGTTTTATTTATTTCAAACCTTTAACTCAGCTGTAGGCCTCAAGTTTCCGCCACCGACGACTTCCGGTTTTTCTTTGCGTTTTCCGTTGATTTTTTATGCCTCGACCCGGTTTTTATTGCGTGCCGTCAATCCCTCAATAAACTCCATCTCATACCTTTTGTTTGTGGTGACTTCGATTTTATTTCGATTTTGTGGACTACAAGCAATGAAGGCGTCGGGTTTCCCTTCCATCGGGAAAAGGACGACGACATGGTTGGGTTCATTACTCCAAGTTCCGCTGCTGTTGATTTTCAATTATTTTTATTGACTTAAGTTATAATGTATGGTGGCCTTGGCAGCCATTTTTCGTGATTACTTGCTTGAGGGAGCTCTATATATATTTTGTTTTCCCCAACCCAGGTCTGCCACATTTGTGTAGTTTTTTTTCACTTCTTTATCGTGCGTTTGACTGAATTCACTTTGGCTTGTTTTTGGCAAGACCGCTTATTGAAAAACTTTGCCCCACCATCCGCTGAACAACTTCTTAAGTCAAAACTTCCTCTTAAATGGCAACAACTTTTTGCATTTTCAGCGGCGTTTCGTAATTTCATGCTGTTTTCACCTTGTCTTTCTTGCGCAAAAGCAAAAAATGTTGAGCAAGTTCATTATTTGTTCGAAGCACGCCTTAATTATTTTTGCATTTTCGCACGAAGCCAAATTGAATTGTACTTTTTTTTCATTATGAATTTATTCAATGCTGGAACTTTACGGCTACACACTTTTCTGAAGATCATAATTAAAAGTTTGAAGAAAAAATGTAGTAGTGTTTCTCCTGTTGTCTACCATTTTGTATTTAAGGTTCTCTGATAAAGGCTTTACTTGCGGAATATATTTACTTACATTTTCCTTAAACTTGCTTAAATAATTGTTTCTAAATTATGTTGTTATGTAGTTATGTTGGTGGATATAGTTTGTAAACAAATGTCGAACTGTATAACTTTTTTGGTTTGTGCTAACCACAATGGAAGGCGCTTTCCTTTGGGCTTCGACTCAGACTAATAACTTGAAAAAGGCAACTCCAGAGCAAAGGATTTTCTATTTTCTACTTTGATGAAGTGAATTCGCAACTATTCACAGTTTCCACTTGCATACTTTGCGGCATTCGCTAAAGTTTTACTTGCAAAAAATAAAGGGAAAATAACGAATTTGTTGTGCCTCCTGGCTGGCTCAAATTAAAATAAATAAGCACTGAACTAAAACGGTAAAAAAAGAATAAGAGCAAAAAAAAGAACTCGGCGTACTTTGCGGTTTTCTTGGTCTTATTCTCCTCAAACCCCTTGCCACAAACTGTTTGCAGTTGTTAGTTGCACTGAAAGCACTTTATTTGATGAGAAAGCTGCTTTTGTGTGATGCTGAAGTTTCTTTTATAGGGCACATTAACTTGCATCCAAACTTAATTTTTTTCTAAAGCAGGAATTTCAGACTAATAATTAGAAATTGGTAATATTTTTCCGGATTTTGACACAAAGTATTTCTCAAATTGCCTTGGGCCATTTAAAAACAACACAATATGGATCCAAATATCCTTGTCGAACTTCGTTCAATTAGTTTCATGAATAAATATTCATTAATTGAATTGCTATTCAACTAAATAAATTAGTTACTTAACAACTCCAACTATTGTACAAGACGCTAATTATGATTTCCAACACAAAAGTCATTAAATTAGCAAACTAACAGCAAACAAACAGGATATTTAAAGCCTTGCGGTTTACAAGCAAAACTATATTCGTATAAAGCTATTTAGTTCAACCTAAGAACCACAAAACTGCCCAGCCCACAAGTTAATTTTGCTGCCCCAATGCCCACAGTAGAAAGTGTAAACTTTCTCATTTTCAGAATTGTTTTTTCCGGTTAAGGGCGTATTAATTAACCGAACTTAACACGATGGTATGTGGGCATTCCATCGGGACTGGCTAAAACCCCGAGGTGTCTGCATAAAATTAATTGTCTGGTTGGTTAGAACGAATTACTTTCTGTTTTTCGCTCTAAAAGTTTTTCCTTTCGTCGGGCTTCGTGAGACGGCTCACTCAGTTATTCAATATGTCACTCAGTCATGCCAGTACAAACACACACCCAACTTTAAATTGAGTTTCTTAAGCTCAAGTTTTCAGCAAAAACGAAAAGCAAAAGATACAGATAGAGAACTTTGCACAATATGTTGATTGCTGTTTTGTTATTCATGGAATTGCTTAAAAATTTAGATTGCCTTGTAACTTTTAAACTCCGATTCGTTGGCTTTTCTGTTTTTCCGCTATTTGTTTCCAGCTTAAAAGGGACTATGAATTTGAATGTGGTTAGGGAAATTAAAAAAGAAAATTTGATAAATGAAGAAAGCAATTTAAAAATATTCAATAGTTGCAAAATTAAAATCATTAAAAGTAGGCTTTAACCGAATCCCAAATCAAGTTCGCTGAGAGCCGGCAAAGCACATTTAACCCAACAATTAACTGCGAAAAGGTCAACAGAAATAGGTTTCGAGCAACCTCAACAGACTGGATGGGATTTGCACCTGTTGACTGACTGCTCCCTTTGACCACTGGAGCGTGTGAGCATCGGAATCATCGAGCATCGAATCACCAACAAAAAAGTGTCGGATGACAGAGGACATAGAAGAACTTCGTTGTTGGCTGCTCAACCAATTGCGGTCGAGAGTCATTGAACACGGCATAGACACACACATTTCACTACGAGTATATATTCCTCAAATCGATGTCAACGACTTTGAAGGTGGCACCACACCATCGCATTCACAATTTTCCAGGAAAAACACAAAGGGGAGGTGTATGTAGGTGCAGAATATTGGCACCCAGTTAAGCTATTTTGCATGAAATTCTAAAAGTTCGCCATTCAAGAAAACCTCTTGAATGCAGTCTGTGGCCTTTTCCTCTTATCTTAAGTCGTTCTATTAAAGTGGCCATTCTCTTGAACTTTGAGGCCTAAAAAGCAAAAAATGGTGCCAAGCCCTGCTTAAATGCACATTTCGGCCTTAAGAAGCAGAGTCCTGAAAAATTAAAAAAAAATAACAAAAGGGTTTGAAAATTAAAAGAAAATTTTAAAACATAAATAGGAAAGTTTTCTTAAATTCTAAAATATTTCTTCAAACTCTGTATCCAGCAATTTTTAATTTTTTGTACCAATTAAAATGTAAAATGGTTACCTAACTTATTTTAAACTCTATATATGAATTTCATATACAATCAATCGCCAAAAAGTCATGGTTGTTAAATAAAAACATTTTGATGGAGTTGATTGCTGCCATCCCCTTGGTAATTGATTCGATCCGCATTTGTGGTTTCACATTCAGATTACCTGGCGTGTGCATATTGCATATGTGATGCTCATGGTCACGTGTATCAGGATTACACGATTTAATTTCCCGAACTTGGGCAAAAAAATATTTCAATTGGTTGAGCGAATCCAACATTGAAGAGCTTAAAACAGAAAATGCTTAAACACTTAAGCGACGGTAAGCATGGCAATAAGCCCCACTGCAAATGTCTCAGCATTGGCCAACGCCGAAACTTTCTGTCACGCATATGGGACCCATATCATCGTAAGCTCTTCCTGACCCGGACATAAATCGACCTTCATTCCGGTGACCACTTCCCATCGCTTTGCGTGCTGCCCGGATATTTCAGCTGCTTTGTTAAAAGGTTCTTCCGAAGAGAGTTTGGCCCATAAATAGCTGAGGTCGTTAGGAGTTAATTGGCCTTGAAGGCACGCTCCCTGGCATTATGAGTTACCAGATGCATAAAACTTAACTGCTGACATCGTCTTGGTCAGCGGCTACAAATATTTGCCTTCTTAATTGATTCAATTTACATGTTGAGTAGTTTTTGGGGCATAGCTTTTATAGAGCCAAAAACGCAAACAAGTAAACAAATTCTAATCAAATTTCGGAGGGAAGGGCCAAAATATTGCTCTTAGAAAATTGCAAAAAAAAATGTATATATTTAACACTGCGTTTCACAGCAGGTATTATTATTTATTTTTGAGCTTATAGATATATATTTTTTAGCTTCGTAGCAAACAAGGATATAACATTTTACTTCCTTATAGTGATGGTTACGACCTTCAGTGGAACTGCACAATTTGAGCTAACTGCAGTTGCAAATTGTAAATGCAATTCGCAGTTTTCCATTCTCGCGAAAATTGCTCTAACACTGCAGTTATGCAAATTCAACTCAAATGAGACTTTGTGTGTGACTGTGTGTGTGCAACTGCATGTGTGTGTGTAGTCTCACATGCGTGAAATTAATTTCTCCCACGAGAGAACCAGGTGCAGGCAAATTAAAGGTAGGCAACCTTTCAGATGGGCGTGTGTGTGGCTTTGGGGTCAGTGGGTGCCGTAAAGTATGCAACGCTATACTAAGTCTATTCTAGGAAATGAAAATTTTGAGCGAAATAGTAGCCTCCACTTAAAAGCATTAGAGTTTCGGAAATTTTCAAACATGGTACTGTTTTCAGTTTATATATCTTTGATACATATTTCTTTACCATTGAGCTTTCCCTTACAGACCTTTATTTAGAGATAAATAATAAATACAATTTTTTCTTTAAAATTTATAAAATAGCGGCTGACAAAATTTGACAACAAAAAGGCCATGACTTCACTTTAAACCAATTGAATGACTTGACATTATCTGTACAATATTAAATCACTGAAACGCAACCAAATCTGCATAAAATCCGCACCCTCATCAGTTTCAGTGGGCGAAATGTGTTAGACCTCTACATCGATTGATTATGGGCCGATCGCAAATGGGAAACTCTTACTCAAAGGCGAAATCATAATAAATCACTTCGAGTTGAGACAAAAAATGGACCATACAAAACGGAGAGCCCCCATAACTTCTCGGTATTTCTGCCCTTCCCAGAGTTCACCCCTAGGTGTTTGTCGCTCAATCAAAGCTGACCCAGAGCCTAATGAGGCGCACCCACTCCACTTTGCCCTGGCTTGCCATTTACAGGCAGATTATGAAATTAATGGCCTACAATTGAGCGGACTACTTTGTCAAGGGAGAAGATTCGGGGATAACTTTCCCTTCATTTTTCATTTTTAATGTTCGCCACGGGCCAAGTTTGGTCCATGAATACGCGATTAGCTTGCACAAACTTTATTAAAAATTCCGACAATCCGAGTTGGGGAGCTTTCAATTTCGCCGGGCAGACTAATTTAATGTCGTGCCAAGGAGAAAAGCTACGTTGAAGGCTTTTAATTGCCGGGGCATAGCTCTTCATTGGCTGCCTTTGGCAGTGTCATAAAAGTTTTGTGGCAGCAGCTGGCACCGGAAGTTGACGGGCTGTCCGCTTGGCTGCCCTCGTGGCTGATTCGATTGTGGCCCAGTCGAAGCGACAAAATTAAGTAAGTACGGCGAAGGAGCACAGGCCGCAAAGGCTGTTCCTGCCCCCAACCACACCCACAATCCGATGGTCGTTAAACGGGCACAATGGCCACTTCGACTCCTGGCTGAAAGTGCAGGGCAATGCTATGAATGCACAGGAAAAAAAAAACAGAAAATCAAAAAAAATTGTTAAAATTATATCTACCAGTGGCTTAATTTTTAAAAACCAAAAAGAAACCAAAATCTGTGAATCATCTCTTTTATCAAAAAAAAATTTTTTAAATCATTTCTATCAGTTTACTTACTTTTAAAAACCAAAGATAAACCGAAATCTGTGTATCATCTCTTCTAAACTTATTACTAGAACTCCCTAATAAATGAAATGGCTAAAGCCTATATTTTAAAAGTCCTCGGAAAGTTTTCATATTATTATATAAAATTGTAATTTGTTTTGATTAATAAAGTTAATCAAAATTATAAATCAAGTTTATAATAGATATAAAATAATGAATTAATAATATTTTTAAAGTTCTTTCTTTATAAGTTTAAATGAAAAAAATAATAATCAATAAGAATATTTAACTTGAAATAGATAGATAGAAAAATACTCAAAAAATAATATTTTTAAAACATTTTCCTTCAGTGTAGTAGTATTTATGGGACACCGACCGGGAGGATAGTGATGCATATTGAAAGCTGGCAAGCACAATGAACAAAAGGTAAACTTCATTTGGCCAAGACAAGGAGCGGGGGAAAAAGCAGGAGAAGGTGGTTTGGGGAAGCAGCATCCGTTTCCGTCAACACTGGCACACAATGCCGTTTCCGGCCAACTTGGCTTCCAGCCAGAGGAAAATCGGTTGGTGGATGGGAAAATGTGTTTGGCAGCTCGTTCGACTGCTTAGTGGCTAATTTGCAAATAGATGAAAATGCGCCACACAATTATAGCTCTGGCAGTAGACTCGATGTCGATCGAAACTCTTCGGATTTAATTATAAATTTCTTCGCCTCCATCTACGTTCAGGGAATTTTATTAGCGCTGTAACTTACCTTATTGTGCCCTCTTGCAATGTGCTTTTCTCTGGTAGGTAATTTAAGACATTTTAATCAGGAAACTTAATTACATTAGCCGAGCACATGTGAGCGACAGGAGTTCGACAGGTTCGACTGCAAATCAAACATCCACAGACTCGCACACATCCAGAAAAACTCAAAATCGCATAATTAATGCACAGCACTTGTGGTTACCCAGAGTGTTGCACATACGCCCCGTGGGCCACACGGAAAGTGTGTGGTTGAGGCATAATTTGCAATAAATATTGATCCACAGATATGACCTCTGCACTTCAAAATGTCGACTGATAGATGGCTATATCTGTTTGGTCTGACCATAGCCACGAGCTAAGCCATAACAATATTTATCTGTCACGTTGACAGATTCGCATGAATTGATGGCCAGCCTGTGGAAGAGAAAAATATATAAAGTGATTGAAACCGATTCTGTGGTGGTTAAGGCTGTCAGAGATTTTCTCTTTTGACATGCCCACTTTGTACACTTTAAAGCCCCAATAAGTCACGCCCAAAAGCGCTTTAAGCCACACGCTTTTGGCCCCATAAATTGTGTTTCTCGAGCTTAGCTACAGTTTCAGCCCTTAAGTCAGAATCATTTGTCATAATTCGAGAGACCCGAAATAAAACAAAAACCAAAGAAAACCACTGTCCCAAAAGTTGACCCAACAACACCTTGGGCCATCGAAGTGGCCATTAAAAGTGCCAACAACAAACAGGCAACAAAAAGTGGGGGAGCAAAAAAACATTCGGGGACCACATGGCCAGCACTCGACACGAAAATCGACTGAAAAGCAATTATTTACACTTCGGCAATAAAAATATGGAACATGAAAAAAGAAGAACAGACAGGGGAGCGGTATTGTGTCAAAAATGCGTTGTGCAATTTATTACCTTTAATTTTTCTTGTCTGCTTCTCTTTTCCTTGAAAGAAATTGCATTTCTGCGGATTGTGGATAATCATTTTTATGACCATTGCCATCGTTTATACTCTTCGTTTCATTTCAACTTTTTTATTAGCACTCGAGGGCTGAGCCAGAGATTTCAGTGGGAAAATCGAAAAAGAGCCTTCAATTCACTTGTTAATTTTAATCCCTTTTGGTTGATCACGCCTTTTGCAGAAACCAAAGTGAAATGAATTCCGAGGAATGTCCGCAATTGGTCAACCTGTGAGTGCTGCGAATCCTGTGTGAGTGCCGTGAGCTCGAGAAATGGCGGTGTCCAGTTCAATTATGGAAACCGTCGCCCTTTTGACCCTGCTGCTTGGCCTTTTTATTCGAAGTGGTAAGTGATATTGAAAGGAATTAAGTAAACCTTAATAAGTTGTAATCATAATTGGGAAAATGAATACTCTACTACTATACTCATAATCGAAAGTTTGTAAATTCCTTTCTAATTAACTTGTAAATTGATAATAACATTATTAGGTAAACATATGATTAAAAAACTCTTATGAGTTATTTTCTTAAAAGTCATATAACCTTTTCTTCCATTTCTTTTATCAGGCTACTGCATAGACTGTTTTAAGTGCGTATCCTACAATGGAGCCAACAAAGCCTGCGACGATCCGTTTCACAACAACTACTCCACGGCCATTTTGGAGTCACCCTGCATGGGCGGGCGGAAGGGGCGTGACGGTCTATTTCCGGCCACCGCGTGCATCAAGATCGCCGGCTACTACGGTAAGCGACCAGACCTGATTAATGATGCAGGATCTGTTATTCACCCTTTTCTTCTCCGAAGATGAGACCGGGAAAACGATAACGGTGAGGGGCTGTGCCCTGGACAGCGGAACCCTGACCACCGACACCGAGATTATAAGAATGTCGCACTGCGGAAAGTTCTACTACGATGGCGAGTAAGGATTCAAGATTAAATTATTTAATTTCTAGACTACATTATTTAATTAATCATTGTTTAATAGATCATACATCTATGTTTAATTGACACTTAAATTATGTTAAATAATTTTTTGTAAAGAGCTAAGATATGTATTTCTCTTTAAGATATATTTTTCTGGCTGTCAGCCATAGCTCGGCATAATCTAATATATTTTCTTGGCCCATCTCCGCAGTTACGTGCATGGCTGTCTGCAGAGCTGCAGCGACGCAGATGCCTGCAACTCAGCCAGGAAGCAGGGAGCGAATCCTGCCGACCTGGAGTCGCTGATGAGACACCTGCTTAGCCTGGTGGTTTTCCTAATGGCTGCCACGAGGTAGCAGCATCCTTACCAGTGACTGGAGTATCCGGAACAGGAGCAGCAAGCGGAAATACCGAGGGATAAAAAGTTCGGCAGCGGGGAAGGCATTTTAATCGACTTGGCTGCACGCGGAAATTCTGTTTTTTCCTCCGAATCTCTCTCTGTGTCTAGGATCGCACCCAAATGTTAAAGCACTTGAGCAGCTGCAGCAAGGACGCGCTCAAATTCACACTCTCTTACACCCAAAAACATTATGGAATTCATCAAGCAATTATGTGATTTATAAGCGAATACTTAACAACTATCAAACAATAATTGATGAACACGAACGGAAACTATTTAGATGCTAAGCATTCGAGAGTCGAAAATCAAAGGAAACAGTGCAACCTAAATTCAAATTATAATTGCAATTATTTTTAGCTCCTAAGAAAGGAATCTAGACATTAAGTGCTGTCGCTGCTAAGTTTCTTTGGAACAATATGATTAATGAAGGAAAGAAAAAGTTTACGATTTATATACGATCTGTTTTACCATGGCATAATTAAGTATTTTTCACATTTCTAGGCTCATCTACTCATATTGTACATATACAAAAAAATTAACTATTTGTTAAAGAATGCTGAATTTTGGGCGAATTATAATAAATTATGTATAAATGAATTAGTGGGCAAGATTAGCAACGAAAACTGCGAAGTGCAAAGTGGATTAAAAAGAATAACAAAAAAAAATATTTTAGAAAAATATTTAATTAAAGTTTTTTTTGTAATCCAAATATTTATGGCCAGAAATAGGAATAATAATCTTTTAATTATTTTAATTAGTTTGCAACCGGCGTAAAGCATGTATTGTGGATTAACATCAGCTTTACTTTTTTTATTGTCACTATCAAACCACTAATAGACTAATCGCATTACTCGGAAATGGAAGAACTACTTTCTGAAGTGTTTTCGATTTTTTAAGGTAACTCCCTCTGAAAAATATGATTAATTTCAAACACTGAACTCATTCCGGACCTGCCTACGTCTTAAGTAAAGCCATAAATATCGGTCATAAATGACACAATATAGACTTCTGAATGTAGACGCCCAACTACCAACACTTACCGCCAGTTTGGTCCGGTTGATTCACCTGAAGATTGGTTATCAGTCCCTGATACCCCGATAAGGTATCACTTTCATTCGTATCACCTAACAGCCGCCCAAAAAATATCGTCTTCGATTAGAATTGTTTAGTACATTCTAGCAGCTCAATCGAAATGGACGGTAAGAAACAGGCGCACTCCTCTTTTCCGATTGGTTCGTTTGATTAAGTGATGCATTGTAGGTAACAATTGGCTTCACTTCAGCCACGGCGCAATCCCTCAGGCAGCCGTAGTTGCTGGCCATGATGCCGATGGCGACACCATCTTCATCGGGCGGGCCTTCTACTGCAACGACATGCTGCCGGCCAAGATTATTCCCAACAAGGGAAAGGCCTATGTGGCCTATGCCAACCAGGAGGTGGAGCTGGAGAACTACGAGGTGCTCAGTGGATCCAACTACGAGTGGCTGCCAGCGGAAAACGGTGAGGTGCCGCACGGAGCCGTCAAAGTTGGCCAGAATGTCGACGGTGAGACTCTGTACGCCGGAAGGGGCTATCATGCCGGCAGTTTGACCGTCGGCAAGGTGCATCCGTCCCACGGCTGCCTGTACATTCCCTTCGATTCCGAGGAGGTGAAGATCTTCGCCTACGAAGTTCTGTCCCGTCGCATGGAGGCGAGATAGGTGCTTCAGTTCCACTTATTGCCCGTTAATCACAAATAAAATCGAACTTTTTTATACAAGCTATTGGGATCTAATCTGTTACTAGCTGGTCATAAAACATCCTTATCTCAATAGTTATTTTTAATCTTTTACTAAATTGTCGCTGAATTTGACAGAGTTGATAGCCTAACAAATGAAGGAACAATTGGGGTATTCAAATTACAGACAGATTTAAATCGACTTCAGACACCTAGATCACTCGTGTTTTCGCAGTTTTCGTTATTCGCCCTTTTATGCAGGAAAAAGTTCTAAGTTAACAAAATCAAATAATATCGAATTAAAACCACTCATTAACTAAGTTTAAAACACTTTAAATTACATGTAGCTTAAATAATTAATTGTAAAGTCTAACTAAATTTGTATATGGATACGGAGAACCAATAGGACCAAACTAAACGAAACTATATGCATGGTAAGGATTCCATGGCAATAGAAATTGATAGAGACAAAACGAACTACTCGATTTTTAGTTAGAATTGTTCGTATTTAGTATTTACATTCATTTTTTTCTGACTAAGCGAGCTTGCAATGGTTTCCGCAATGAAAAATCAACAACTATGTATAAACAAGTGGAGAAGTTTTGATAGAACTCAACGGTTTTCGATCGGGTGCAGACAGGCAACACATCCAATTTAGATAATTCGTATTTTCTCTATGCTCAAATCGCTTGCTTGCCACGCAACTAAACGCAAACTAATCAAAAGCAACCAACTTAAACGCAAACACAATACGCACCTTATTGGCTATTTCGGCTCCAAAGGGGGCCATCGAATTCTTCAACTCTCTCACACAATAAACGACCAATCAAAGTTTGTAAAAATAACACAAGAGTACATTAAACGTTTCATGGCAAGGCAATTGCCAAACATTTTTGAATGCAAATGTATCTAGCACTTAAGGAGAACTTTATACATATACAATTGAGGCAGCAGCGAGATGGATTAACGATAATTAGATAAACTAGATAACGACGCTACTTGAACTAATCAAATTGAATTGAAAATTGAAATGTTTCTCTTGCATTTGAATGCGTGCATACAAATTTTTCTAGAGCAACATTTTTGGGCAACTGAGGCATTACCAACTAAACTATCAGCATTTCTGAATAAAAAAAACTGCATACATATATTGAAAGTTCGATATCATCTATGAGTTTCACTAACACTACACATATTTACAAACAGACGGGTGGCTCGAATCAATCCAGCAATGTCTTCACGTAAGCGGCGTCTTCCTGGACGAATTTCTCAGCCTGCTCAGAGGGCACTTCGACTTCGGTCTTGTAGTTGTCCAGTCCAATCTCCTCCTCTTTTCTGAAATCATTATGTGCACAGTGAGGAAATGTGTTTCATAAGGATGGATCTTATCACAAACTTGATCAGGATGTCCACTACGTTCTCGCAGGCCAGCAGGCAGTCACCATCCTTGGCCACCTTGGCCTCCCACTTGTGGTATTCACGCAGGATTTCGTAGACTCCCTTGGAACGCAGGATTTCACGGCTGCGACGAGTGGAGCACAATTGCAGCAGGCACTCCAGCAGCATTTTCCGCAGATCCGGATCGTCTTCGCGCGTCTTGCTCTCGGGGAGATACTAGAAAGAAAAGCGATTTTAAGATGATCAAATATTTAGTGAGTAGCGAACTTACCTGCAGTTCAATTGGCAGCAAGTCGTTATCCTCGTCGCTGAACTCCTCTGGGCCGCAAAGGGGCTGCAGAATGGCTACCAGTATACTGTCTTGATCCTTGTCGAGAATCACGTCGTGGTAGACCACATCGAAACAGACGTTTTTCAGGATGCCAATGGTTCCACCACGGCGCACTACACTGCCCTCAAAAGAGGCGAATGGCAGCAGCTTCTCCAGCAGCTGGTACTTCCTGTTGCAGCACAGCTCCCTGCCCCGTTGAACTTGTGTTAGATTACAGAAAATGGGCGCTAAATAATGTAGCTTTGCTTTTTTCTTGTTGTAGTCCAACTGCGCGAAGGCCTTGGCCAGGCGTGGAAGTGTCTGTTCGTCTTTTTCCAGCGTGTCCAGGATCTCGTGAACCAGCGACTCTACGCGCGTTAGATTACTCAGCACCATGCTCCAGGGATCAGCCAAATCTGATTGCTCGTCGGTTATATGCTTGGCGGCCACTTCTACGATAGCAAAAGTCTGAAAACATGAAATCATATAAATTTGCATTTACATATAAATATTTAATTTTAAGAAGTTAAGGCAGTTCCCTTAAATAAACTAAACTTTATGGATATTCAAGAAAAAATGTGATGAATTGTATTTATTTGTTGAATAAACATTTTGAGATCCCCATGTTTTAGGACATTGATAATACTATACTTGAAACGGAATAAAATTATTCATGACAATTTAATTGATGACATTTAATTAGTAATGTATTAATTGACTGACTTTTTATTTATTTTTTAAATACTCACGGGTTGTACTTGTTTTGCCAGTTGGAAAACTTTTATCGCGGCCTCCTCCTCTGCCGTTAAATTAATTAAACTTAAAACCGCATCCTTGGCAACTGTTTGATTTTCATCATATGTAAGTCCAAATATGGCCATTAGCATTTCGTCCAGTGAAAGTATTGCTGATTTTCCTTCCGAACTGCCAGTTAAACCTACAAAATTGGCAATGATTAAAGTAAGTGACGTCACAATTGCCCAAAACAAACGCACGTGTAAGACGGTGAAAATAGTTGTTCCTAAAACTCACCTAAAACATGGGTTAAAGCCACTGCCTTCAAGTCCAGTCGTTGATTGGGCTGCATAAATTGCACCAGTTCCCTCACAGTGTCCATTTTTATTGCGTTTAATATTAATTATTACTATTTTACTGCAGATTTGTTTTTTGTGCGCGGTTAGAGATGGAGAACCATCGATGCTACATGAGTGTCATCGATGTTTTAAAAGCATCGGTAATGGGGCTGGATATTATCGATGTTTTCCCACCTCTAAAGGCAAGTAAATGGTTGTTGTACTCGCTATACAGGGAGAAAGTACCCGCTAATTATCAAAAAGCTGCCTGCTATACATATCGGTCATCTTTTGAAAGTGAGCACTTACTCAACGAGATCTTCTGTTAACAACAGAAAAATGGCAATATGATTTTGGTTATGATTTTGGTCGTGAAGCTTGGGAGCGTTTCCTGCGAATTTCTGAGGGGGCCCAGTGTAGTGGCGGATGCGTGGGAGCGTGGCGCGTGGTCTTACGCCGGGGGTCGATGTCACAAAACTGAGAAATTCGAGAAAAACCGGGTAAGATCAGTTCAGACGGTCTGGCAGCTCTGTATTTTGCACAAGGGAAACACGCTCGACGGGAAAACTGCCGGAAAACTGATTGCGGCACTTATCTTCCGCGGAAAATGCGGCGAAACGGAGAATTTCACGACACGTAGATTTCAGGACCGGGCAGTGTTAGCACCTTTATCCCAAATCTAGGCGCTTTCTGACCACTTTTGCAAGGAGTATCGGGACTTTCTGCGTTTTCTCCAAAGTGGCCTTACAGTTTTAGCGCCATTAGATTAGTAGATGATCCTTAGATGATCCAAGCGGGATCCTTAAACACCAGGACGGCCTAAAACAGTTAAGGTTTTTCTACTTAATGCTGGACTATTTAATTAAGATGGGGTTTTCCTTTTTTCTGTGGATAAACATTTGTTGATTAAATATATGAGTGTCTAGGGTACGAGAAATTCGATATAGTATATTTTCAAATCCCGGCAAATGGATTATATTTTATTATTAAATAAACGTTTAGCGACTCAACAAGAATCCCGAGTGCCATTCGGGAACGATGTCTGAGTCCGGGTTGGATTTCCGGTGGCCAGTGCTTCTGCCCTTTCCGCTGATTGCCTTGTGGATAAACCGACTGACCTGATGGATGTCCGTGAAGATACCTGGCATTCCGGGTTTCTTGCAGGCAGGACCCCAAGCCACGATTCCACAAAGCTGATCGCCAGAAGTCACCGGACATCCAGGACTGAACATGCAGGCCGATGTCCTTCTGAATTCTTTGGCACAGACAATGGTTTGGTCCAGGATAAGACTGCCGTACTGCGATTCGCAGTCCATCCGGTTGAGCATGGTGAGTCCTTCGATTCGTACATTTTCAGCTGATTGACAGGCCACAACGGAAATGGAATTATTCGAATTCAGCGGCTTGGTCCAGAGTTTTACAAACTTGTGGAAATTGCCACGCAGGCGGTTGCTCAATTTAATCACAGCCACATCCATTAATGTTTCGGGAAAGCGCCACTCCTTCGGTACGAAGACGGTGTGGATGAGGGCGAAGGAATCCTCCTTAGAATCCTGCTTGCTGTCCAGGAACTCCACACTAAGAGCCTTCAACTTTGACCTGTGGCTGTGCATGCAGTTGGCCGAGGTCAACGCGTAAAGAGCACTGAAGTAGGAAGCTCCGCAGGCGAACTCATTCCCATTCATGATCCTCAGCACCCAGGGGCCCACTTTTCCTCCCTCGGTCAGCCGCATCCCATTATTGTTCTCCGTCGTTACCGGCGGCTTGGCATGCAGGTAAAAGGCAGTTGAATCCAACTGTTTTGTTACTCCAATCCCGACATTTACAAGGATCAGCGGTATCAAAAGGATCGCCCTTAAAAAATTCATCACGGCAAATGGCTTTGCCCGGTGTTACTGGCCCACTGACTAGATGACAGACCAATACAAAGCATTGTGAAAATAATTTCACACTTATTTAGGAACGTAATTGCAATTACAGGGAGTTTTCACTTTTCTTACTCGAATCAATTCAATCCCTCTTATTTCAAAAATAATTCCGATTTCGTATATTAACAACTTGTAAAGTCTATTTACTATTTGATTAATTCGGTCTTAAAATACTTTTATCAGAAACGAAAAGAAATTATAAAATAATGAATGAGGTAGCAAAAAAAATGCAATGATATTACGATCCTTATTATTATTCCAATTTATTAAACCATTTTAAAGAAAATCATTACTAATATTCTTTATGTAACAAGCATTTAATTACACACCATCGCTTCCAGTGGATCTATTGTGGTTGTCTTATATTTCGGTTCGGTTGTGCTTATATCTGATGTGGAGGGACTTCTTATCACCTTTGCAGGTGCATTTTGCCGGGCCTTGGGGGATCTAAAGATATAGCCGGATTGAATGCCTTCCTCCGTTTCCTTAATGAAACGCGATACCCTTATGATGTTGGTGAACATGCCAGGATATGAGGTGTTCTGGCACTGCGATCCGAAGGACACGACCCCGCACAGTTCTCTTTTGTAAATCATGGGACTGCCACCGTCGTAGAGACATTGCCTTGGATTCTTGGGCTGTCTAACACACACCGAAGTGCTCGACAGCTTCAGGCTCTTGCCGAATTTCTGACGGCACTCCTTTAGCGATATGATGGAGACTGAGGAGTTCCTTGGATCCGAAGAGGGTTTCTGCACCTCCAGACTGTCGTGGCCCCAGCCAAATACGACCATTCGCATTCTGGGCTGCACTCTGACAGTGCACAGCCTGATGAACTCCGTGAGTCGTCCCTTAATGGGCTCCTTCAGCCGCACAACCGCCACGTCCATGTAGAGTTTGCGGTATATGAATCTCTCGGGAAACTGGATGGTATCGATCTCAGCGACATTCTCGTCATCGCACTTCGAGTACGCAGTGCCCTCCACCGTGGCCCCTTCGAGGCTGTTCCGATAGGGATATATGCAATTGGCCGATGTGATCACGAGCAAGGGAGCATAATAGGCTCCTCCGCAGGCGAAGTTCCCGTTGCTGTTCAGGATCCTCAGAAGCCAGCCCCCGAAATTCGGGCCCGTGTTCGATTCCACCCCCATCCAGACTCTTCGGAATTTCGGGGTCCTTCGGTAAATGTCCCTCGGGTAGACCCTACCCCTCCCCAGTGGCATCCAGATTCCCAGCAGAAGGCTCAGCAAAAGCCAGTTCTTCGCTAGTCCCATATTGAAGTGAACGGCTGGACCCACTGGAAATTTAGTTAGCTTCGTAAGTTGGTGTGGAAAATTCGTGATCACATCAGTGTGAAAAATTGCCCAGCATATACTTAGTTAAATGCTGGCTTGCAAATACACTTCTTAAACATTGATATCTTTTATATTATATGGGTAACCACCAAAATGATCTGATTTATCATGCATTTTACTGCCGAGGTGATTGCAATTACACACAAATGTAATTTGTATATTAATAATATAAATAAATATATATAAATATTGTCTACCATTAAGTATAGTTAATTGGTTTTTGCATGTGATTTTCATCCAAAAATATTAAAAATGGAGTGAGATACAGGCAATCTCCGACGGCGCCTCGAAGAAAACATGTTTTGCGGTGCACACGATAACTGGCCACAGAATCATTTGAAATGAAAACATCAAATTGCATTAGTTAAAGGACAAGATTCCTCAGGTAACGCAGTCGAGTTTTTATTTTTTTTCTCGATTTTTTAAGGCACTTGAAAATCAAAAACCCCGATTTTTGCCCAAAACCTCGAGATAATTGTTACTATAAAAAAAATAAATAAAAAAAAAATCGACAGCGTTACCTAATAAATTTAGTAGAGAAATACTGTGCAAAATCTCAAAACGATCCGTCCGATAGATTTTCGTGGTCGTGTACACCGACTTTGAAAATGCAACTTTTCAGGAGAGCGTTTTAAAGTTTTTTGGGACATCCCAAAATTGAATATAAAACGCGCTTACTTGCCTACGTTCAACTGCCCATAAGTTCGGAAGTTTTACTCGGATCGATCTAAGATTTTAACACAATATTCTCGAGATGTTGTGCATTCAGAAAAAAAAAATAAAAAAAAGCAAAAAAAATGTAATACTATACCCCCCTTAAAACACGTATTTTAAACTGCGTCTATTGGAAAGATAACCATTCCAAAAGAGTATTCTAGACAGATAGGCTATCAAGCATATAAAAAATAGTAAGTAACGCCAGTTCTGTTCGCTCATCCGGTTGAAATCGGTTGCACTCCAGTGTGAAATGGCAGAGGGTCGGAGCTGGAATCGTTATGCAAGTAAATACATACAACGTCACCCCAAAGAGGCACATGTGTAGTCTTTGGTGCAAAGGTTCAAAGCCGAGTACTATCCAGATTATTTATTGTGTCAAAAAAGTGCGACATACTGTTCTCCGCTTTTATTGATTGTCTTGGGGAACTATTCTACCCGTATGGCCATGATCTGAAGCAGATGAGTGTCCAGCCCACACTCACAGATGAAAACATCTTCGACTTCTTGTTGCTGCAAAAACAAGTTTGGATTCTTTAAGGACATCAAACTGATGATCCGGCTTCATTAAACTAATTATTCAATTCTAATCGCCAGGAGTATTACAAACCCATTAGAAAATAAGATCGAATAATAAGAGATAATAATGACCAGAGTTCCTACCTTAAATAAACGTTGTAAGATAGCTTTCCGTCAGAAAAACTGAAAGATTATTGTACAGTCATTATTTTATGCAAATATGATTTTTATTTAAATAATCTGAGAAAATTATTAAAGCTCGAATTAGAAGTTCTTAAAAATTGTTACAGATTTCTCATATTATAGGTTTTGGGTAATCTCATGAGGACCAAAGTCTGCAATACATAGTTTTGTCTTTAAAATAAGATTATAGTATATCTAAACTATACGGTCATGCGAATTCTTCTCGCTTTGGCTCTCAGACCTCAAACATTATTAAGCCCTCAGTACGAAATGAAATACCGATGTCGCACATTATTGTTTGGGTGCTGTTAGCTTCCGAGTTGTGGCACTACCCGTCGTGGGGCAATGTGTACCCGTACCACATCACACGGAACACGCCGAAGAGCAGGCGTTGGTGGAAAGGTCCACAGTATAACACGGGTCGCAATTTTGGCGGCTGGCTGTTCCGGGTCCAGCATACTAGTGCCTCGGTAATCTGCGGAGCGTCGTACTATTCCCCGCTTTTGATGATTGTGTCGGCGAACTGCATCCAGCCGCATCGCTATGATCTGGAGGGGACGATTGTGGAGCCCACGTTCACCGAGGAAGACATCTATGGACTTGTGGACACCGTGTACACGCCCAACGAGTTCCAGCGATTCCACCTCTATATGGACATAGCCCTGATCCGATTGCAAAGCCCCATCAAGGGCAAGACGACCGAGTTCATAAAGCTCTGCAGCAGGAGCATCAAACCCGGAATGTGGACGACGGTGTATGCCTGGGGCTTCGACTCCATGCACATGGGGCCGCAGAACACGAACACCAAGAGTGGCATAGTGCCCGTGGAGGATATCGAAACGTGTCGCAAGAAGTTGGCGACCACCTATACCAGGCTCTCAAGCACCTCCTTCTGTGTGACGCATCCCAAGAACGCTAGGAAGTGCCTCTACGACGGGGGAGCCCCCCTGACCTACGGCACCGAACTCTGCGGCGTGGTATCCTTTGGACCTATTTGCACCAATGCCGGACATCCAGGCGTCTACACGGACATCAACAAGGTGGCAGACTTCATCGAGGATGTTGAATATGCCATTAAAACAGGTGTCCTGACACACAGGATTCCATTAAAGCCGTATAATGAAATGCGATCGGGCAAAAAAAAGGAAAAAATTCGAAAGGACAAACATTTTTAATCGCTAAAAATGTTTTTAGGCGTAATAAAATGGTAGATTTCAATATAAGGTTCTTACAATTACTTCTAGGCCGTTGAATATATGAACATATGTATATATATATAATGTTTATCCTTGTCATGTTACAATGTCTTTATGTAGACAATACATTTATTAATTCTGGCTTGAGTAGGGTATATCTCAGGGAAACCCCGCTATCAACAAATAAGCACTGTTGAATCGTATACAAAATTTAAGAGACTTGAATTAACTATTTTTTCTTTTACCGGCTTCAGGTCGATTAAAGTCGTATAGCTGCACTAGTCCAATGTTTTGCAAATACTGGATTAGATCTAAATCGAAAATATGGGCTAAGGCATAACTAAAGCAAACGGTCATGCTTATTCTCCTCGCTTTTCAAGGCGGACTTAAAGTCAATCAAGCTCTTAGTTGAAAATGAAAGAGCGATGAAGATCTTGCTTTGGGCCCTGCTAGTTTTGGAATTGTGCCCCCTTCTATCGTGGAGCAAGTTGTACAAGTACAACATCAACGGAAAGACCAACAAGTCAAGGCGTTGGTGGGAAGGTCCGGAGTCGAATACGGGCGCTAATTACGGAGGCTGGCTGTTCCGGGTGTCCCACCACCGAGACGCAACCATATGTGGAGCCTCCTACTACTGTCCCCTCTTGATGATTGTCTCGGCGAACTGCATCCACCCGTATCGCTATGATCTGGAGGGGGCGAGTGTCGAGCCCACCTTCACCGACGACGATGTCTTCGGACTTATCGACACCGTGTACACGCCCAACCAGTTCCAGTATCACAAGCTGTATATGGACATAGCCGTTATCCGACTGCAAAATCCCATCAAGGGCAAGACGACCGAGTTCATAAAGCTCTGCAGCACGACCATAACGCCCGGAATGCTGATGACGGCGTACGCCTGGGGATTCGACTCGATGTCATTGGGACCGCAATCCTCGAGGGCAAAGAATGGTTCCGTGCCCGTGGAGGACATCGCTTCGTGCCGCAAGAAGTACGCCCACACCGACATCAGGCTCTCCAGCACCTCCTTCTGTGTGACGCATCCGAAGGATCGCAAGAAGTGCCGCTACGACGGAGGTGCCCCTCTGACCTACGGAACCGAACTCTGCGGCGTGGTATCCCACGGTCCACTGTGCACCGACACCAGACAGCCGGGGATCTACACGGACATCAACAAGATGGTCGGCTTCATCGAGGACACGGAAAAACGCATTACAATGGGTTGGCTGAGGATACCCCAAAAACCCAGGAAGCCCATTAAACGTAAACAAAAAACGATTATAACTGAAAAATTAGACGACTAGGAATAAATCGAGAGAATTGTTTTTTAAAACATTAATTTTATTAAAAAGTCAACCAACTACGTATAATATACATAGTGGTTACTTGCTTTCTTTTAAATTGTTTGCTGCATCATTTAATGTGACAAATTCCGATTCAGTATAGCCTCAATCAAAAATCTTTTATATCTTTTGTTCTATTATAAAACATCATTGTTAAATAATCTTTTAATTTTCAATTTTCAAATTTTTAAAAAAATGATTCTTAAACAAATTTGGAAAAGGTTGATCATTTCAGCTTATTAATAGCCCAACACACATTAAGGTTCATACCAATTATAATTGACACTCATCAAGTCCCGATTGATCGATTTGATATTTTAAGAATACGGAGGGGTAAACCGGATTATCCCAAAACTGTATTACTCGTATTATTTTTAAGTTCAAGCCCCTCAGTCGAACGAATGCGTAAGTGCTTTAAGTAAGTCAGAAATTCGTTGTGATGTCATTTGAGGGGGCAGTCATTGTCTCCACCTGAATCGAGTTTTCGCACAATAAATTGCATGCCTTATCGATTTTTAAAAGCCGATCGAAGATGATTAATGAGCATAATTTAAACGAAACTTGTTTGTGTAAAATCATTTTATTACCAATTTTTTTATTCTGGGATCTTTCCGCCATTTTTTGTAGGCTTTTTAGGGCATTGTGACTTTATTTATTAAAACAAATTTTTAAAAATATCAGTTTTAAATGCTGTTTTAGGTTTGTTAATAAGTTATTTACTTAATTTATTAATTTTACTCAAAGGTTAATTAAATATTTTTTATTTGGTATATTTTAAATATATCCATAATATAAATGTATTTTGAAATAATAATAGCTAATAATTTTTACAAGTTAGATAGGAATTGTGTTAGCTTTCCACAAAAAATATATTTAGCTAAATTTAGACGGTGATGCATAAACAGGGCTGTATTTAATAGAAGTCTAAGGCGATAATAAAGCACTTTATGAGTCTATCGGTACATGTCCCGAATTATGGCAATTTTTTTTCCGATGTCAGATAAAAACTGAGACTAATCGGTCAGAGGCGGGTCACTCGACGCTTTCGTGGTGTTATGTAACACCTCCTGACGTGAGCACTTCAAACTTTCGGTGTTAATCATCAGATTGTACACGAAAATTAACTGGACTACACTGCGAGAATTCAATGGTGGACTTATTACTTAATGATTTGTAGCTTAGGTTAAAATCTATGCTAATAAAACTAAGAAAAAAATGTGTTGTTTAGAATGATATTCTTTACAATTTAAAAGCTGTGTTTCAAAAAAGTGATCGGGATTGGGTCGTCAAAATCTTAGTATGACACATTATTTTTCCGCGTGCAAACAAAAACCAGCTAAACAGGCAGTGACATCACTGGCATGTTTTCGGGATTTTCGGCCCACTTGCGCACTTGCCGTAAGACCGCCTAGCGGTACTTTCGATCGGGGCTAAAAATAACAACCCACTGGGGGAAGCTGGGCGGTATTATTCCGGGAACTACGTAATTTGGGTTTCAAGTACAAAAACTGGACACTGAACCCGGTCGACGACGTCGATCGGCGGACTTCCTGATCGTAGGGCTTGCTGGTAGGGTTCTTCTTCCTCTTCCGGCCGATGGTGAATGTGAATGCCCGGCGGATCACGTAGGCCCTGGATGGTGGTCTCCCCCGGGATCCAACCAGCCACTACAGAATTGGCAATCTGGCCACGAAGTTTCCACGGAAAGTGCGCACCCACCGGCTGGATCGTAATGCCCATCATAAGGTGGAGCGATAAGCACGCCCAGATCCAGCGACTTAGTCACATACTCGCCTGGTACCCTCGTAAACATAATGTGTTGCCGCGGATCTGGTCCGCATGCCAAATGAGGCCAAAGCGCGTGCGCGGCCCGCTTCTGACGTTACCCATTTGCCTATTTAGCCAAGTCAAAACATATAACACCCGAGAGCCCCAGGGGTTGTCAGATAGTTATTTCAATACTCACATATGTTGAATATTTCAAACAAGCAAAATAAAGATTAAATTCCAAGCTACTATCTAACATATTTAATTTTTGTGATTTTTAGCTGAAAAACGTAACATATTTAATTTTTGTGATTTTTAGCTGAAAAACGTTTTCTTGCTGTAATACAAGTTTTTATTTCCTGACGGACCAAAAGGCACATTTTAAGAAATAAAAACTAGCTAATAAGTTATTTGGTAAGTAGGTTTTCCCCTCAGCTAGTTTTTTTGTATAATTATTAATCCCAAGGTTGGTGGGCCACTTACGCAACTATAAAAGTGAAGACATCGGAATTCAATAAATAAATGGTTTTAATGCAATGTTCCAAGTATTAATGTTCAAGTTGCTTTAAGGAAAGCATTTTAATTACTCAGTAATGGAACATTGACTGGCTATTAATTAGCTCTAATGGGCTGTACCAAAATTAATATGCTCTTTACTCAATAAATATACTCTAAAAATCG
Organism: Drosophila fuyamai; assembly: GCA_018153365.1. Classification (NCBI taxonomy): domain Eukaryota; kingdom Metazoa; phylum Arthropoda; class Insecta; order Diptera; family Drosophilidae; genus Drosophila; species Drosophila fuyamai. Next base: position 11,366,881 of record JAECXW010000116.1, read on the forward strand.
CTCTTAATAATATACTTTATTTGTCACTCAGCTTTTGTAGTGTTAAAATCTCTGTCAAAAATCGGTTTGCAGTGTGCATACAAATCACCGATGATTTTATTCAAATCATACGCTCTTACTTTTTGATTTGATTCCGATTGGCAACAACTTCCTTCTTTAAGCGGGAATTTTTCTTGTTCTGTGACTGCAAACGGCTATAGTGTCTGATTGAAACCAAAAACTCCCTCATTTTAAATGATTTCCATAGAAATAGAAGTTCACATTTTGCCTGTGGCATCAACAACAATAAGAGGACGTTTGCTCCAAGCAAAGCAATAATTCTTGCTTATCTGAGGGGAGTTGGGTGGCCAAAACGTGTTCCAACTGATATCCTTGTTGATGGCATTACCATTGTTCTGCAATTTTGTTTCACAGAATGCTGCACGCACAAGGAAGAGAAAAAAGTAATAAAAAAGGGGGAACTCTGTCTGGGGTAACCTGAGATGGTTAGTGATCTTTCCAAGGGACATCTGTTGCTCTCAGGAGATACAACAGATACAATGTGTAATTGACGCCTCAGGAAGCAAAAAAAGCGACCATCCAGGGATCCCAGGGCAGACAGATCGGAAGCAGAGATGACGTTGATGTCTGGATCCGGAACTATGTGACGGGACTCTGGGTTCATTGATCAGTGTAATGATCTTCCTTTGATCTTGAGTTACAGTGTAGGGTTTTTGGAGTGCCCCTCTGAGATGTTTTCTTCCGCTCTCGTTTGGTTCCTCTTTCGGTTTTCTATCTGGGAGGTTTTTCTTTTACCTCCGATGAACTTAATTTTCTACTTTAAGGCTGCCCTATCAAAACTAATCAGTTTCCTGTTGCTGATGTCGGAATTTTTGGCCAGAAATGCAGGTTAATAACTGCTGGGTAATTCGACACCTTCATCTCTTAAAAAGAGGTGCTTGACCCAGCTTCGTTAAGATAAAAAGTACTTTTATGCTGGGGAGCACAGGCTGAAATCGAGACTTTTATGAGATCCCGATGCTGTTGGCTATGTGGCCAACTAACCTTTGCAACGCGCCCCCTTTTTTTAGGGTCCCTAAAACCCCGATGCTAATGACCGCCATGAACTCTGACATGCGATAGCCGGTTGCGCCACAAACCGAGTTGCACTTTCAGGGCCCCGCAAACCCAATTAAGCCCTGCGTTACCTAACCCACAGGCCTCTGGGTCCCACTTTTCTACCCAAATACTCCCAACTGGCGGAAGTTTCCATTGCGACCCCACACAATATGTAGTTGCAACATCGAACCGCGTTGCAAGGCAACTCGAACGTGTCGTTAAGGGATGCTTGGGGGTTGGGTCATGGTTCTAGGTGTTGTGTTTTGTTTTATTGTTGCGGTAGTCTTTACCATTTTGGGGCGCGCCACGTGTAAATGGAATATGCGAGGGGGCAATGTCAAACGGCATCGGATGACAACGAAAGTCCTGGAACTCTTCGTCTTTGCCTCGAACTTGGTTATATCAACAGTCACGAAATCAATGCGCCATCAATGGTTTTTAGCCCAAGTTTAAAAGTTCTCTCCACGAAAAGTCCTTGAATCTGGCGCAAGTTTCCACTTTCATTAGCATGTCCCGGCCGGGAAAAGTTTTTGCCAGAGATACGAACAACAAGTGTCGAAAACTTACATCACATCGACAGGAAAAGGCCAAAAAGAAAGACATTTATGTTGTGTTTACCACCCAAGTTTTTGGGCCAGCGGAAGGAGCTTGCAACTCGAACGTGTTTGCAGGAAGTTGGCCAGGCTAAGAGGCGAAAAAAGTGGCCAAAACGAGACAGTTTCGCAACGAACTCTGAACGCAGCGGACGAGTCGCAATAATCGAGTCCGAGTAACGCAAGGGGACCCGAGTCCCGATTCTCGATTCTCGAGTCCCGAGGCGTCTATATGGCAACCAGGCCACCAGAACAGGAGGGGCTGGCCAAAAGGCTAACCAGACATGTCCTCGTTCCAGGACTTCGGGTCGATCCGATGCGATTCGGCTGCGCTTTCGGTTCGGTTTCGGCTTTCGACGTCCTGCACTCGCTGCGACCAGAGTTTTGAAGTTTCCGCTGGCCAAGTTTTGAATCAGTTGCCGCCGACTTGTTGGGTCATTTGCATATAAATCGATCGGTGCACCAGTTATTGGTTCATTGCAAAACCTCTCAATTAACTAACGATCAATTAGTAAAGTTTGATAAGAAAGTGTCGCGATATCGCCAAGTGATTTCAGAAAATAAAACTCTTTGATACCTGAGTGAGTAAATTTCGTTTTCTACTACTAATTCCATTCGGCGACTGCAACTTTTTGGCATTTTACCTGTTAGCTCTAAAACTTTTGCGGAATAATTTATCGCGGCCGTCAAAGTTTTGTGCCGCAGGAAATTTTAAATTAGAGTAAAAAACTGTGCCACCAAGTCCACCGTGAAATTCTCTGAACATTTTCTGTGTCAAGTTTAATTTGTTAAGAGCTAACCATGCATAATATCAGCTGGGATTTTTAGTTACTCTTTAATTAATATTGGTTTAGTGATTCTGTTTGAAAGTGAGTTAATAAATTTCGATAAAGATGAGATTAGTAATAACTTATAGATAGGGTATTTTTTTGCATTCTCAATTTATCTACATATTGCTTTTATTTAAAACTCAATTACACAAATACATTTGAAAGTCTTATTTTTATTTTAATAAATAAACAGATTATTTGTTATTTTTTAGCTGGCGTCACGCAATAAACATTTGTAAATATTTTTTTTTGACTTAGCAATGCACTTCTAATGATATTAATTATTTTACATAAGTGCAAGCATTATGCAATTAAATTTAAATGAGTTCAATTACAAGACTGGCAAATTTGTTCACCTGTTAATCCGATCTGCCTGCTTTAAGTCTTGTTGAAAAACCAGCAATCTGCTTAAGCAGATTTATTTGCCCGAATTGCGTGGCATTCCCCGTACACACGAAACTGTCACTGATTTGATTACCAAAGAGCAGAAGGAGCCAATGAGATGAAAGCGACTCCACGAACACGGGGATCCATGAAATTTTAATTTAGCTTACTGCCTTTTACACATTCCGGAGTGTGTGTTTTTCTTTTTTGGTGGGCCAAAGGCAAACATCAACGCTACGTGCCGTGGCATCAAACTAAAAATAAGGACAGTGCAATTTTATAGCGCCATTGTGGGTAATTTAACTGATTTGCCAGGATCAGCAAAGCCAGACAGCCCAGTGTGTTTATTTTTTTATTGTGCTTCTTGTTGCTTATTTTCAATTAGGCGTTTGCACGAACTGAGAAAACTTTGAATCACCCAGGGAAAGTCCTTTTTTTTCCCTTCTGTACGCGTGTGTATTTAATTGTACATTACGTATACGCCACATTTGACGCATTGTGGCTGCTGCTGGCTTCTGCCGTTTTGCGGCTTGTATATTTTAATTAGCGCCTGAAAAAATATACCCATCTGTTTGTTTCTCGGCTTCTGTTTGTTTTTGTTCGCCCCGCTTTTATGGTTAACATTAGTCGAAAATTGTCGCATGTATTTTTATTGGCCAATTACTCGTTCCGTTTAATGGCTGGAAGTGAACACATTACAAACGAGAAATTGCCCAACCGAGAAGGTGATAAGCTTGCATCGGACGAAACAATAATTAAAACTGCATTTAATGGCCCTAAAAGTTGCGCATTCATTTACAGGGCAAAATGCTAATTTATCCATTACATCAGCCGCAAAAGCAATGTGAAAATTGGCATGCAGCAATAAAGTGATTTATTTGAAAATGAGATAATCTATAGAGTGGGTGTAATGCCATTTATCAATTAAATCAATGTGGCTCTTTGATTCATATTTCAATTTGTTATGGCAAGCTGTGTTTTCCCGCATAATTACATTAAAATATGCTTCTGCCTGAAATAACTTGAAAGTCCAGGGACACACACAAAACAAAGGGCAAACCAACCAGGTGAACTTGTGAAGAAGAACTCACCCCCACAGTATACCCAAATCCGAAACCCCAGCCCATATTGAGAGCTTTCAGTCTTTTGGCTTTATGTCAAACTGTCACTTCGCAACAATTACGACTCTAACCTTCTTGTGCCCTGTACCTTTTTTCAGGCTGCCTTTTAATGAGCCGAAAATATAAAGAAAGAAATATGAAGATGACGGGCCAAAGCCTCTCGGTGGCCTGGACAAACATTGCATTGGTTGTTGCTGCTGCGATTTTCACGCTTGTATGGGTTTTGTTTGAGCTCGTCCTCCTTTTATTTCCACTTGCGGGTGCTCCTTGTTTTGGGGCCTTCACCTTAGCCGGTTGCGTTTGAGCCATAAAATATTTAAGGACCTCTGAATGCACTCACACATTTATGAAAGTGTAAATATTTAATGACGACTGCCCTCTGTTTCATAGTCAGATTTCAGCGGCGGTGCTTCATGGTTGCCCTAGGCTCTCCGTTCTAGCCGGAAATGTTTTACACATCGGTACACCGAGAAACACACATGTGCACATGGAAAATTTCTTGGACACTGTTAATTGATTTGATGGTTTTTCAATTACAATTTTTAAAAATAATTTTTTAAAAATCACGTTACGAAATGGTTCTAGGTATTTGTAAGTATTGGTATGTTTTTACATTTTTTAAATTCCTTTTAATAAAATTGGTCTCTTTGAACAAATGAATAAAATTTATTGATATTTAGCCTTATATTTTATTCTATTCAAGAACCTGAAAATAAAATTTGTTTTAGCTTGTCAATGGACAATGAATCCGTTTCCTTTTGTACAAAAATATATTAATTATAAAAATATAAATAACATGAAATTGAAAAAAAAATATATTAAATTTAAAAATATAAATAACATGAAATTGAAAACCTTTTTGGCAGTGCAGCATAAGAACAGGGCAATGGCTGCTGTGGTCTTGCTGGGTCTTTTGTGACCCGTTAGCGGTTTATCGTTACATGCGGCGTATGCGTAATGTCAGTGTTTTACTTCCCTGCCAGCCAAACGGCCAAATGGCCAGCATGCATTATTAACTCGCCTTTGTCCGGCCATTTCCCCATCCCTTTCAAACGCCATTAGTGAGTGCATGTGAACGTGAGACATTTATTAACTTTATTATGAGGCGCATAATTAAATAGGATGATGAATGAAGGTCGCGAAAAATAGATGCCGCTGTTTCTCAATCAACTCACGCAGCAAAAGGAAAAGTCAGGATAACGAAAGCGGAAACGGAAATGGGGGTGTGAAGCTAAAGTAAGGGACAAGACAAGACAAGCGCAAGTAATGAAAGCCATTAAAAACGGCAGCGGTTTAACTGGAAAATCGATATCCGAGTCACAGGAGCAAAAGGCGTGAATAGCTAAATGGAATGGCAGAATGCAGGTGAGCCATATAACTATATATGTGTTCCCATAATATATGTGTGTTTGTGTGCCAAGACTCCACCCAGTTTTATTCAGTTTTTATAGTTATCAAACACACCACCACACACGCACAGACTAAGAGTCGCCTTGACGATACCAGGGAAATATCCGCATTTAGAAAAAGGGGTATGGCCACCTGCCCGTATTATTATTGATATTATACTTGTGTGCTAACTGGGTATATTTAACTCGCTGGGATGATATAACCCACGCATCGTATGTGAAAACTAAGACATATACTAACTGCATGAAGATTAAAGAAACCAAGCCGACAATTTCCTACGATTAGCCGGCACGCGAATAAAGCTGACTCAAACTAAAGTCTGGGGAGGTAGGTCATCGGAGCAGGCGCACAAGATATATTTATGGCAATAACTCATACAGCCTGAGCTGTTGATTTCGCTCAGTCATCGGGCATGAATAATGCCGGCTAATGTGTCGCCAGGGAATAGCTAATGAAAGTGCTCGGATAGATCACGTTCCGTGCTAGACAAATTGCTGTTCTTAAACGTGGTAATCAAATAAATAATATTTTCTTAATTTTTAATAGTATTTTTTGAGAAAGAAATTAAAACGGAATTTATAATTTATTTGGCACAGCTAGTGAATATAAAAATTGTCGTCTCTTCAGCTTAAGAGATATCTCTCAGCTTTAATATTATATAATAAAGACATTGTTACTTAAACATAGGCAACCGTACTTTTGTTAATGATATCACAGGTTTTTCAGTAACGTACATAAACTGTGTGTCGGTTGAACATAGCATCTGGAAGAGACTGTCATATAGTGCCCCACCTGATTGTTATTTATATTTATTACAAATGATTTGTTCGCATACCTTTGTTGACTTCTTGCTATCCTTTCTAAGCCATCAATTTCTGCAAGTTTTTCCTTTTTTTCCGTACCGACAGTAGAGTTATTTTTCAATGCTAATCCGAACAGCACCTGCGACATGTCCACGCGCATTCCAATTGTGTCACTTTGGCTTACACAACAACCCTATCACAGCGACCCCAGCTGCCCTCCGCCGCTTAACCCCTACCCTACCCTACCCTTAACCCCACAACCCTTAACCCCTGACAGCCAGCCAGCCACCTCGGCGAACATCAATCGAACGCGACAACTAAGCTAACACAGTGCGATGGAGAGTGCAAGGCGAAAGTGCATTAAAAATTCATTAGATGTATATGTACGTTGGGCCCCTAACATCCAATACATACACTGAAAGTAAAAACACAAAATACTGATTTAGAAAGGAGTTCGTATTTTCTGAAAATAAAAGCCCTATAATTAATAAGCCCTATAAATATTTCCGAACCCAAGTTACTTAACTTCACATTTAATCTTTTTAAAGTTTATAGTATTCTTAGACGAAATAGGTGCTTACTTAAGAAGATAAACCTGAACATCAACAAACAGCTGGTTGAACTTTATTAGGAAAAATACTTTCTCCACACTTGGGTGTTTTTTTATAAAGTGATTCCCTTTTTTTCCCAGCATTAACCAGATCCGGGATGCGAAAAAAATGTGTCTGAGGAAACAAAAAACATTTGATTTACTGAGAGCTACGTCGTCTGGCAATGTCACGACGCCCCACGGAGCCTGTAGACCAGAAACAAGGCGCCTCTAATTGGCACAAATTTTCAATGCGCCCCGTGACTGCTGCGTGATCGGGCCCTGTCCACGGTCAGTGGGTGGTGGTTGGCGGGTGGTGTACCGCCGTCCATCTGCCTGCCACCCACCAAGTGGAAAAATAACCCCACCCCACGGGCATTGGCCGCTGTGCGGTATTTTAATGCCGGGCACGTAGACGGGCGCACTAATGGAATTAAACAAATTACTTTATGGTCTGGGCCAACGGCACAGGAAATGTAAATTGCAGGGCGGACACGACAACTTCGGGTCCGGGGTACTACCATACCATCTTTTGGCGACCTGATCCAGAGCACCAGCAACCTGCAACCGGCAACCTGCAACCTGCAGTTGGTTTAGCTGAAGATCCACAGATGGGCATGCTATTTTCAAAACTAAACTAGTTTGCACCAGGAGCACTTGGTACGTGATGGTGTCGTGTTGGTTTTCCTTCTGTTTTTTCTCGGCTTTTCCATTTCCTTTTTATGGCGCTCAGGCGAATGTCCTGACAATCGCCAAGTTCATGCCGAGCTGCTGTTCTTTAACCTTATGCCAACTGTGCGGACAACTGTGGCAAATAATTGCATGGCCAACACTTCTCACAGCTCCTCAAGGTTCACTGACATTTCTCGGAGCGGGGCGCTCAATTTGATTAAGTGCACGGGGATTGGGATTGGGATGGATGGAGGGAATGGAGTCCCATCCCCGGTTGCCCAAGGCTGGGAATGGGACTCTCAATGAAATGCAATTATGTGCAAGCTCATGACACCCACCCAATGCCAAGAGAAATTGCATTAGACCTCGCTGGCACAAATTGTTTATTTCTCACGCAAGGCGAGTTGTCCTCGGTCGATCAAACAGATTTACATACCAAAAGATTCGCGACACTGTCAAAAAAAATACCCCGAAGGCTCATCAAATTCGAAATAATATCAGTAATATTGAACTAAAATTGGTTCTTGGTTTTATTTCAGCAGTCTTTTCTAAAGTTAGGCATATATATTTTTTAAGAGAACATATGATTTCAATTTTAAGAGTAAAATTAAATAAGGAATAGATATTAATTAGTTTAGTGAAAATAGGATTCCCAATATTCGTAAATATTTAAATAAATAATAATAAAAATATTGTGGGCCGCTTATATTTAATTCTCTCCGTGTGCTTAACTTATCGTTAAAGCCAAAAAGGAAAGGATTTGAGCGCTCAGCTCGGACACGTCTGGCATTTATGCCATTGCTTGCATTCCGGCGAAGGTGAACTGGAGACCTCTGCTTTTCCGTTTTAATATCCCAGCTTGGGTGGTGATGATGACGAAGGGAAGAATATGCCACTGTCACACTCGAGCAAAACGCTTTTGTCCCTGCACAAAGATGGCAACAGAAACAAAACAAGAAACAAGTGCGTTGGGGCAAACTCTGAAGGTTTCTGAGGTTAGGGTTTTGAGTGCCAGAAGGTGACAGCTGTGAGGTGGGTCAAAACAGGGCTGGGTCTTTGAGGAGGTCCTGGGAGAAAGGCCAGCTTCTAACAGCATTACACAAACGCTTTGTCGGTGGTAAATGCTTCTATTTTTTCTTTTTTGGCGACGATTACATCGCTGCACTGCACAAAAGACAAATAAATGCATGCAGGGAGCGAGTCCCTCTATTTGAATCTGAATTTGTGCGAGTACGTGCTTCTTCAAAGTCCCAGGGGTCACTGGTGGCTGTGTTTACAACTAAAAAAAACATGACCATCTGAATGTTTACTTTTTTATGAACATAAAAGGGGGTTTTCTCTAATAGAAATACGCAAAAAGGTGTTTTCAAATGCTAGTTACTTTAATACAGCTTTAAGTTCTATCTATTAGTTTTTAAATAATGTGTTTCATAGCGTTTAGTCTATTTTTATCCAGAGTTTCCTAAAACAAACCAATTGTATTTTTTGTGTTATTCTTAGGCTTTCATATATTTAAAATTCTTGGATTTGTCCGTTAAATTAAGCCTTCGTTTATAATGCCTTTCTGCTAAAAACAGCCAAGGCTGCAGCACTGCGACTAAGAAAAACAAACACTTAAAAACCTCTTATCCACACATTCATCAACACCCACATACTAACAAACACACAATGCACGAGCTGTCTGGGGTAACAAAGGTAAAACACATTTCCGTGTTGGTGTTTTCCCAGGACTCACATTTTATCTATGCATAATTACTTAAATAAAATGCTTGTCTCGTTCTCCTTTGAGGACGTGGCCACTTGAAGGCAAAAGTGTAGTATGTTTTTATGAGTGCCTGTATGGCATCGTTGGAATTTCGGAGTTTGTGCTCCGTCAGGCGAAAGAGCAGAACATTTTTGCACAGCAATGCAAAACTAAAATCTGGACAGGATGTGGTGTGGCTGAAATTGGGTTTTTTACGTCCAAAGTCAGAGGTCTTGTTATTGTGAACTTGGCTGGTTTGTTGCTCTTGTTTGATGCCGAATAAACAAAGTTCATCGCTGAAAAGTGGGCTTCTGGAGAACCCTAACTCGGGGGCTCTCCACTTAACACAAAGGCAATACAATTTTTGCATGACTGCGGGCATTATTTTTGTTTTTAACTGTTTTGTGTTTCCACAGGAAACTGTTGTTTTTTCCTTTTCCTTTTCTGCAATCTCTTAGCTTAACATTTTGTGCTTTTGGCTTTTCACCGTCCGTGGAATTTTGACTAAAGATTGGAAGCAGGTCAGGTCAGAAGGAGAACTCACAAACAAATTTAATTTATGCGCTATTTATTTTTCATTCACAACTCGATTAGAGTTTGTTTGTCGAACGAGAGAAGTTTGGCGCCAGCCCCAAAGAATCTCAATCAGCATTCGTATGCATATGAAAAACAATAAAACATTTTGAATATTTTTGTAAAATGAGAACGCACTCGCTGTGACATTTTTCCTTTACTGTAGTATCCGACTGGCGGTGGCACTTGATATGCAAATTGTTTGCTGTCATGAAAATATGCACATTAATTTTCATTGCCTTGCCTTTTTTTTTTTATTTATTTTCCTACCGTGTCGGCTCAAACGCAAGTATATAAACAATTTATTTGCGAGTACGTACGTCAACGGTGCTAAGCGTGTTATTCCATCTCACGTGTTTGGGGTGGCGGTTTTTAAAAGCCTGTAAAAATGAAAGGAAGCCCGGACACGTGAACCACACTCGAATTGCTAGCGTGGGTGAGTTTTTAGCAGCCGCAGGCAACTGCATAATCACATGTAAAACGTTCGTCAGAGCTAAAGAACTCGGCTCTACACGTGCTAACTAATCGTCGGGGGTCGTTTTACTGATGGCTGACTGTCAATGACAGATAGCAGGGACCACGCGTCGTATGCGCGTTACAATTTACAATGTGGTAGAAATAACAAGCCAACGGTGATAAGTGATGAGCAGCCTAATCCGCTCCTGTATAGTTATAAATTTGTAATAGCTTAAGTAGTTTAAGTTGCCCATGACAAATACCTTAATTAGGTAAAATTTCGCAAATTAAGTTTTAGTATATGTCTAGTTTTATTAGTTTTATTGATGTCTAGATACACTTTTCAAATATTTTACCGTTCTCACCACTGACACCGTGTTACTGCCAACGCACACAGTGCAAAATGAGAGACAAATAAACGAGGTGTTTATTCCAGCACAGTAATAAGCAAACACACCTGAACAGAACAATTTGCAAGTCTAGACACCGGTGAGAGTTACCCCTATTAGCGGTAATTAAGGCAAATTCGTGTAAGACTTGGCCCGAGCAGGGTTTTCAGCTTGTTCAAAATATTGTTAACCTCACCACAATAACGCAATTATAAACACACTTTGTTCTCCGTTGAGACATTTTAATCTAGGGCCTGGCAGACCAACAAAACCACCCAGAACTCAGCTCACAGCTTCTTATTCAGTTGTCCATGCCGAAAAAGCTGTTTTCCACTAAATTAACAAAGAGCAACAACACAGCAAAAGTTTGTTTCCTGATATGCGCATTTCCTGTCGACTTTTACCAAATATATTTCACAAAAAACTCAACAAAAAATGGGGAAAAACCTCACTGAAGTCGGGAGAATACTTTCCCAGAATGTTCACTGCCGCCTGTGCCTGGCATCGGAAAGTGCACCATGGCGTATGAGTGACGTATAAAACTTTAACGCACACTTTGCTGAGTAATTTTTGGCCAGCGTCAGATACCACAGATTGTGGTCCCATAAATTATACGACCAAGCAGCCTGCCATCCTGCAGCCCCCTGATTCTCATGTAAACAAAGCCGTAAACTGTGCAGCATCTCAAGCTGCTGTCAAGGGGAAAATTCACAGCCTAATTGCATTCATTTACCATGCCAAAGGAAATGCAGTTTCCGCCGTTCAACGCCTTCAGCCAATCGCTTCGCCTTTAATCATTATTCCCTAGTTGTAAGCCGGAAATCCGTGCGCACATTCAAGTGCATTTCCGCTTCGAAAAACGTAACGAATAGCCGTGAGCGTGATGAAAATTGTCATTTTACAGAAAACGTAACGGAAATGGCATTGAGTGACTGACTTTTATTTCTCGCATTTACGAATTGCCCGGGTGCGCTGAAGTGTATGCTATAGATTTAAGTTGACAGAATGCCAGATCCAACTTATTGACACAGAAACTTAAAGCTGAGCTCATTGCTCATCGCCTTTGATTCGCTTTGACAGCCAACACTCTAGTTGCATCGCATCCCGGTTCCCGGATCGTTAATAACGATGAAGCGTGTCAAATGCGCACAAATATTTCGTAGAGCAGCAGATTGGGTCGGGTGATAAAAGTTGAACTAATCAATTTTGCGCATGATTGATGCCCAATTGTGCTGCATTCTCTGTTTGCCCCCGAGCTTCTGGTGGCATTTGTCATCAACGGCTCCAGACACTCACATTGTCACACAGGAAACAAACAAAAATTTATGTTTTGTCAGCCAAAAAATTATAGTTATATAGTAGAAATAGTTTTTAATACTCATATACTTATTTCAATATTCTTGTTTTATAACTTGACTTTTCACGTATTTTAAGCAATTTCAATAGTTTTGAGTATTTCGTAAAGCTTATAACATTTTTATATTTTTTTTTACAAAATACTACACAGATATCGTAGCCTATTGTTAGGCTAACTAACTTTCTTTATGCAAGACAAAAACAACTCAAAAAAAACTATAAAATAAAAATTCTTTATAAAAAATAATTCTTCGAAATATCTTGTTGACATGACTTAAAAGGAACGTTTCTGATGACCACAGTGGGTGACATTTTTCCTCTGAACCAGACCACTTTGTTTCGGTTGACTGTGCAGTGTCAGGATGGCCAAGGCGAAAGTTGAAAGCTTTCCCAGTCCCCAAACCCCGTATAATCGCATCACCGAGTCCTGCGGCTTCATGTCAGCCCTTTTTCCAGTTGATGCGATGTCGACGGCAGCCATTGTTGGTCGGTCTTCTTGATTGGCTTTTCGTTGTGGAAATTGTCATAATAAAAATGCATCGTAAATCAGGTTTTGCCGCCCAGCGAATCGGGGCTAATCAAATATGAAAATGTGCACACTCGCTGCTGTTCTGCATATTTCAAATTTTGAAATGACATTAGCTTATCGGATGACCAGTGCAAATGTCAGTTTTGGTCGAGATGTGGCCTCACCTTTTGACATTCGAATGGGCCACAGAAGTTCATCTGAAATTCCCACAACCATTTTCAAGTGTCGGGCAAACAAAATGGAAATGGATCAAGGCTTCTATCCACTTACTTTTCAGGATATCCTGCTGGATAATATGCAAAGTGAAAAATGCTAAGGGGACAAATCAATTGGCCAACACAGCAGAGCAATAGAATAGAGCTGTTTGTGCGCGCAACAGTGCGTATACGTTTCCTGCTACAAGGCCAGCTCAATCAATCAATGGAAAAAGTGTTTGTGGTAGCGATCTTTGAAGGAAAATGTTTTTTATTTATTGCCAGATAAATTTAGCTTTGAAACTCGACTAATCGAGGAAATTAACTCTCGTGCGCCCGCAATTAAATCAGTATGAGGGTGGTGAAAATGGATATTTGCACATTTAATTGACGCATTCTATTTTTGGCCACAAATCAAACAACGAAAAATACCGCCATATTTTTCACACCAACAATAACAACAATAATCAGAGAGAGTAACTCAAAATGTGGCAACATGCGTAGTGACAACAAAAAAGTTGCCCTGTTAAATGGCTGAGCAAACATTTTTATGGCCCGCTGCCTGTTTTCTTGGCCTTTATGAATATTTATCGCTAATATTGGTTATATAGGCGTAACAATAACAAACCGCAGCCACAATAATCACATGTCAGCATATACAACTCATAGCCTATTTAATTATTTTGCGCGAATTTCATGATAAAGGCAAACTTTGACGCGTGGCTGAAATTGGGTTGGGCTCGAACCAGAGAAGTTCGGTTTTGGTGTTTTGCTGGATTTGTGGTGGATTTGTGGGGCATTAGCCTACTGGCTGATTTCGCCTTGAAGATTAACACTTTTGTCGGCAACTGTACGCAGATTTTTGGCGTGTTGGGTAGTGGTAAATGTTAATTTTTCTGTAGAGAAGGTACCAAAAATTAGTACTTTTAGATATAATTGTTTGTTACACTCATTTCTTATTATTTTCTTTTCGGCCAACGTTATTTGTTCTAAGAGATACAGAAGCTCATTGAAAAGAGATAAAAATCCATTTTTTCATTTTAATTGCAACTTGGCGACAGCACTCTACTTTGACATTCGTCGCTTCCACACCTCCATCGACTTTCTGCCAATCATTTGGGAATATTATCTCAGAGGAAAGCCTCCATCTATGAACATGTCATTGAATATTCCTCTCGGTCGGCTTATTCATCGGCGTGTGCACCTTGAACCCGCCACCGGGTGAAGTCGCATCCATTGTCGCCAGACAATAACAACCCAACGAGAGGAAAATAAGTGGAAAGAAAAGAAAATCATGTCCGAACTCAAGTGAGCGCCCTTCAACCCGAAATTCGCAAAAGCCAATGCACCGGAGGTTTCAGGGAATACGCCGCAAAAAAGAAAACTAGAAGGCGACTGAAATTCTTGGCGTGATATTTGCAAGATTCAAAATTGCTTGCATTTATCGCTCGCATTATGAATACTATTTGCATATTACTTATTTGCACGAGTTTAATGAACTGCACTGTTTTTCCACTCTCAACCCCCTCGCAATCTTGTTTTTTTTTTACTTTTTTGGAAGAGAAGCAAATAGTAGGAGAGCTTTTGCTGTTTACCAGCACGTTTTATTTGGTTGATATAAGTAAATTAAGGGAGGCAAAATAAAATAAATTTCCCATCAACGGAAGTTAATGTAATATGTAAATAAGCGCATGAACATCAATTGAGTTTGGTGCAGGGTAATAATTGCATTTTAAATGTTGTTAACGTCAGAATGCAGCTGGCTTTTAGGCCGTGGGCAATCAATCAGCCTTGCATGCATATAATTTGCACGGTGTGTGTGGTTGAGCAGTGCGGCGTATGATGGATGGACGAAAACTGCATAATTGGATTTGTAATCAATAATGTGTGTGCCCCCAAAAAGGACAATACAAAACCAGCGCCAATGATCGATAGACAAAGGCGACTTTGGCAGCAAAATCTGAATAGTTTTGTGCCACTAACCCAGTTTATCGGCAAAGGACAGGGGGTTCAAACTTGTTCGGGCTGAGGTTAAAGTACGGCAGGACATTAACCCGCAGCTGACCTGACTGCCGAGTAATTCAATCCTTTTCGGGGCAGCATCCTCGGCGGAGATCGCCTTGAGGTATTAGGTTCCCTTTAGCCACGTGCCAGCATCCTTTGGCACCTCCGCTACCCCCTCGTCCACGATCGCAAGTAAATATCGATGATGGGCTGTTTTTTTTTTTTGCAGCTCTCCAAGCTGATTTATTTGGCCGGCTCACACTGTGCGGCTTGTTTGTCCACTTGACGCTCATCACGTTTGGCTATTAAGGCCATTAGCACCTCCAGTCATCTGGCCCGCCTCTCCTCTTTGCGGCCTTTTGACTTGGTTTCGTTTTTACGGCCATTCTGTTTTCTTGGGTTTTTGAGCGGCGAGATTTAGGCTTATGAAAATATGTGCTTTTGTTCTGCCAAAAAAGGCTATAAGTTGCTTAGTAAAATGAAACGACAACATTGTCCTCTTTTTTTTTGCTTACCAAACTTAGGATATATTGCATACACTTATATAAAGGGCTAAAAGCGAAAATATTAGAGACTTACTTCACCCTTAACTATTTTAAAAGGGCTTTTTGTTTTGTTTGGAAAGTTAAAAAAAATTATAAGATGTATTTTGAAAGCTGTTTATACAGATGGAGTGGAAATGTTTAATTTAAAATGCTTTAAACTGTCAAGCTTGTCATTTTTTCAAAACAATATTGACGTTAAATAAGTGCTTGAACGTCAATACCTCATTGTCGGACAAATATTTTACCTACTTTTAACTTTCGCTAAAATTTTACTTGCCACAGTCTTGCAGCTAATCAGTACATTTCCTAAAATTATCATACCCATAATACTCTATCCACAACTATCCACTAGATATATGCATATATGTATGCATGTTTATTAATTTGCTAATGAAGGCTTTTATATTATTGGTGTATGTTGTATACATACTGTGCAGCAAGCTTAAGTTGAAATTTCAGAAATTGGAGTAGCAATACAAGTATCTTTAACACGAAACCATATCTGATTTTTTTAGCATTTGAAAAACAATTTGGAAAAAATAAGTTTTGTTATAACATAATTATTATTATAATTAAAATTAATTATTAAAATTTAATATAATAAAGTTTTGCTTAATTTTGTATTAAAGTTAAATCATTAAAGTTAAATTGAAATTCATTATTATTTAATCTTATCCACCGTTGAGGGTGACCACCAGCACTCTTAATTTTGTATTAAAGTTAAATCATTAAGACGGGGTACTAAAAATTGAAATTCATTATTATTTAATTTTATTCACCATTGAGGACGACCACCAGCACTCTTGTCTGTAGTTGTAGTAAATAACTTTATTCGAGTGATTTTACTCTTGCGCCATTTTTATTGGATCTCACAGTTTCGCACATCATAAAACCGAGAAATATAAACATCATTTGACGTGCGTGACTGGGGTTTAAGCTCGTGTTGAACTTTTAAGTCATGCTTCTGCGGCGTGCTCATAAAAATGATTTCAGAATATCTCCAAAATTGAATCAATTTCGCAACCGACTGACCGGCAAAGAATTCTCCAATTGACTTACTGAAAATTTATTGCATCCGCTGAGCTGAACACAGCCCTGTGACATTCGTAAATCAAAAGAATCAAAGGCCTTAACTATTCTTTATTAAAAATTATATCAGTCGATTTGATTTGCCACATTTCACGCTCTGTGGAAAAGTTTGCCAATAAATGATAGCAATCGATTTTAATTGTCGTAAAAAAAAAGAAAAGAAAAAGTTGGTAACGTTTGAAAATAAAATCCTCATGAAAAATTTTCTACAAATTAATTCATTCAAGGATGAAGTAACATTACATTTCTTTTGAAAAAGATCATCAATTAAATTGAGTTGTGCTTTAATTTTTTTTTATATAATGGTGTTCTTATTGGAACCGAATTGGCCCTTGGACAAGGGCAACTTTTCTTAATTGACTTTCAATGTCAGAGCCGGCAGAAAGTTTAGAGAGTGTGAGGTGCGAGCTGGCCTCATGCGAAAGTTGTTATTTAATTTGCTAATTGTTGCACTTAAGTTCGAGAAATACGAAATTTGCGTGGCTCCGACGGGAAATTAGTCAACAAAAGACGAATGCGCAGCGGCTGTGTTTGAGATCTTATAAGCGCTAAAATACATTAAGCTGTCAATCTTCATTCTGCAAATACAAACTCACACAAGTCAGGCACTGAAAATATTTTGGCAACGTTGAATAGCCGAAAGGCAAAGGGCGAAGGGCTGGCGAAATCGTCGTTGAGTGGCACTTTTTGAACTTTGACATCGTCGAAGTTTGCCTCAATTGATTTGAGTTGCCATCTGATGCAGACAGACATATCCAGAAATTCAGTCAGCTGCCAAAGGGCAACAAACAATTTCACTAATCGACTTAAATGAAGGCACTCAAAATGCTTTCTCAAAAGTCGACAGGTAAGAAATTTGAACTTCACAATTTGCCATTGACAAATAAAGGCAGTGGAACTGATCATCCACGGAGTTCAATGGGTCGATTGTTGAACATTATCTGACATAACTTGAACTTTACCCTTGGGTTTCCGGAGGCCGAGTAATCAGTGTCCTTTTCAGGACAAAAATCATTGATTTATGGCCCGCAACCTTTGTGACTTTGGCCAACTTCTTTTGTCACTTGAGAGCGTATGGAACCTAGATTCTACCACCTTTCGACCTTCGTTATGCCTCCAGTATATTGAGTTAGGTCGACCAAGACACACCCCAAAATATACACTTATATTGTATGTGTGTCTACAGTTAAGCTGCAACTGACAATAAAGCTATTATTATTGTTTGCGTCGGGACAGTAAAAGCATTTCCCCCAGTTTATTGACACAACTATTTAGCAAAATGATTGTTTATTGTTATTTTCCATTCTCTGTTTGGCTCGCATAAAATATTAATAAGTCAAGACCAGGCACAAGACGGTTTTTCATATTTTCCCAATCTTCTTTCCTCGGGGCTGCATATTAAATAGTTATTTTCCTGTTTATTTTGCAGTTTGCCTGCCCGCAATGTCAAGGACGTTCTAGCATTGTCGTTGCCATCCACTCGGCTAAAGCTAATTTCATTGAGGAGGCAAACGAGGGGACCCAGCCAGAAGGGTAAGCAATTGCCAACAATTCCCAATAGAAAACGAAAATAGTAGGTATAGAATAACGTAAAAGGGCAATGGGCCAACGGATACTCTAATTCGAGCTAAGTAAATCTCAATTTAAATTTTAAAAACCTCTTCAATTTCAATCAAAACCATTTTTCTGAAAGCGTCCTTGAATGATTTGCGTACTCAAGAAAATTGAATAAATGAATTTTAATCTCGTCGAAGCCCGAGTAAGGTAAAGGAGAGATACGTACATATATAAGCCAATACGATTATCTCGCAGGCATTATTAGTTTCATTGAACAGGCCAAAAATGTAGTATCCCCTCCTTAAGGGCATACTTATAGTTTAACTTGCTATGCTTTCTAAAATATATTATAATTTTTAATTTAAATAATCCTCTTCAAGTGCTTCAATAAAAATACTTAGTTTTTAAAGACCACAGAGCGT
The DNA here is from genome assembly GCA_018153365.1 of Drosophila fuyamai. Classification (NCBI taxonomy): domain Eukaryota; kingdom Metazoa; phylum Arthropoda; class Insecta; order Diptera; family Drosophilidae; genus Drosophila; species Drosophila fuyamai. The sequence continues at coordinate 11,385,239 of JAECXW010000116.1, forward strand.
TTATATTTTAACGAAAATATTTGAATAATACATTTTGTTCCTTATTTCATTTGCCAGATTTCGCCATTCTATTTTATAAGGGTATTTAACTTTTGCTTTGACTCATATTTTCCTCACACCAGTGCTAAAATAACAGCTTCCAGCTTTGTTCTGCCCGAAATTTCAATCAGTTTTCCCACACATGTGTTCCTGACTATATTGGATGGTTTGTTTGTGCGAGTTGGAAATCATAGTTATTTTGGGGGCACGTGCACACACACACTCTTGCCTTCCCATTTTTATGAATTTCTCTTGACAGCTGAATCCGAAAAAGTTACATAAAGACTCATTGTTTCGGCTGGAATTGCAACTTTTGATTAGCACTCTGATGTAATAATCAACTGTGCGCTATACATCCTGCCATGGAATTTTTGTGAGCCAGGAAAGCGTTGAGCCTGGCATTGTGGGGGGCTTACATAAATACATATTATTGACTGATTGAAGGGTTCCCCTGAGCTAAAGCACTATTATTATTGGGCTGTCAGGCTCTGGAGATGCCATCGAGCACTTGAGCTTATTTATCGACCCCCTTCCATTCCTCAAGCAAGCACTATTATTGTCGAGTGGCGCCTATCGAGTGTCTTTGGTTTAAATGGCTAAACATTCCCAGCGTCTCTGTTCTGAAGTTTTTCCGCCAGTCGAGCGCTTTTCGTGCGATTTTCGCGAGTGTTGCCAGGCGGCAAATTGAGGGTTTGAGGAACTACATCGCTAAGTAATTGCTATGAGTGCTCTTCTTGAACTGAAGAGGTAAAGGTCGTACGGCTAATAAAGAAATATGTCTGGCTAAATGTTATTCATTTGCCACCGGGGAATTATTTTCCGTGTATTAAGGCCGAAATCCAAGCAGTGCTTTCTTGATGCAAGGATTTCTCTGAGTATTATCCCAATGGGATTTTGTGCGAAGAAAATTTACTACTAATACTTTTTCCTAAGTTGAAAAAAATCATAAAATAAAACTATATTTAGTAATACAAACTTATACATTAAGGCTCTGAAGTCCTTATCTTTTTACGTGTTTTTCGAACAATTGTTCTGTTTTTTTAGATATATATTTCTTTGGGACTTATATTAGTGCGTTTTCTTTTAAGAAAGTGTATTTAAATATTTAACCGATCATTAAATTTTGAAATCGATTTACTGCGTATGTTAAGAGTACTTTTAATCACTATAATAAAAAGATATTAAACTGCGTGATGGATTTCTTGACCATTGTTCTCCAGTGGGTTAAAAGATAAACGTATTGCCGATAAGCGTGTTACGAGAATGATGAGTAACGGTCTCGGCTTATCAAAGGCGAACAGTTTTTACTCCACGTAATAGTCCATAGATGGAGACTCCCCTATAACACGTCCCTCGCTGCTCATAAATGTCAAAATAACAATTTCAGTGCCTTTGAAGTGCAATCTTTTCGTTTAGCTTGCACATTTTATGGCGACTCACTCTCGCTGCACTTTGGCTCAGTTCAGAACTGGAGACGCCAATGGCTCACATTTCCTAGCTGGACTCTGTTTATGATGATATATTAATGCGCCAGCCAAGAGGTGCCATAAACCGAAGCCACTTGAAGCCACTCAATTGCGGTGTTTGGAGGAAGGGGATCCGACGAGATTGCTGCTCTCGGACCCACATGCCAAACATGCTACACGTACATATATTAAACGCTTAGTTATTTGCTACTTAACACTTCCCTCCATATATTTTTGCTCGAGAGCGAAAATTGTTTATTTTCGATGCCATAAATTTTGATGGCCAAGCTGCCCATGCCATAAATCTTCCGGTTTAATCCCATCGCTGCTCTTTGCATTGCAACCCCGTTCGAATGGCTTCAGATCTAATTGCTTTTCCAATCAGCAGCATTGACTCTATTCTCCGGACCCTGAATATATCCAAATGCCAGAGGCAGGAGGCGCCTCATGCGTCAGCTAAGTGTCAACTTTTTGTATTGCTAATCATGCGAGGAGCACACAGAACCAGCCATTGAGTTATCCGTTCGAGGAAGGGGCCAAATGACGTTATGTGTTTGTTCGATAAACAAAATGTTGCGGCTATAGAGACGTTTTAGTACGCACACAATATATGGGCAATATCTTTTTTTCGTATATTTTGCTTTATAGTTAGGCCAACACACTTACCCACATGCTCGCCTGCTTTCAAAGAGGAAAGAGAAAATACGAGCTGGAAAATAGGTCAACGGGAGTGAGCCCCCAGAAAGTCGTTTTTCATCATAAAGTTCACACTGAATGTTCTCTCGTTTCTTAAAGCATACATTTAATTTTAGGAACTGTGGTGGAAGTTGTCTAGGTACACGAAGGAACATCTATACTTAGGTTCCTGGAATTCATTTATTGTCAGTTCATGTTACATTACTTAGTAAAAACAAAAGCAACCTAGATCTTCATTTAAGAGTTATGTAAGAATTTCTTTTCCCTTTTTGTTGTAAAATATAAATATAAATAAATGATGCCTTAAATTATTGAAAATGTTAACAAAAAATTGTTGTTATAATATTTAATAAAATATATATTATTTACTACTATAATAATTCACAAAATATTTTCTTTTTAATTTGATAAATATTTCAATATGAAGACGTCACTTTTTTGCTATTCTTAGTCTGCTATTTACAACAAACAAATGAATGAATTTAAATGTGCAGGCGCAAGGGAACTGTTTCAATACGCAAATTACGTATACGCCGTGCCGTGCGTCTGCTTATTAACTCAAGCTGTGCGTAGGCAATTTTTCCTCCTATGCCAGAAAACTCATTCAAAGACTCGCAGTTTTTGTATACGTTCATTCATTAGAAAAATAAATTAGTTTTTCGTTTTTTGGCTGATTGCCAACAGCCAACGAAGCGGGAAAAAACTTATCTCACGTTTTCGGTGAGGTTGTGGTCGCAATTATCTCGAGATAAGCCACTGGCCACTTTCTAATCACGGCCAAAGTGATTTGGCACTACCTGTAGTTATTTTAGGGACTTTCTCTGTGTCAACGTTGTCCTCATCTATCACGGATGCGGATGTTTTAGGAGCTGCACTGTCCCTGATTCTTCATTCCTTGATGTCATATCGATTTTCACCAGGCCACATGCCCCATTCCTTCCCAGTTCTTCCCCCTTTGAATTGGACACGAAAAAGTGTCAGTTGACTGACGGAACTCGTGTTTGCGAAATGGTTCGATTATCTTGTCTGCGAATTGTTTTTTTTTCTTTTCTTTTCAATGTTCTTTTTCTTTTTCTTGGTGTTGGTTTTGGTTTTCGCCTTTGGCTTAAAGGTGTTAACTTTATCGGACCCACTGGTCAGCAATTGTCCGTACTTTGTTCATTTACAATGCAAACACTTGTTCGGCGGAATGAAAAGCCATTTGATATTCATCGCTTCGCGGTTGGTTGGCATTTTACCATTTTATATAATTTGTTTTTCATTGAAAAATATGAAATATAAATTCTCTTGCGATATGCTTTGGCACGTACCATTTGCCCAACAAACAATCAAAAAGGAAAATAAATAAATAAGCGAAAACAAAGTATCGAAAACAATTGAAGTGAATAATTCGGTTGAATTCAAGTAATTGGAGACTTAAAGTCGTTTTATAGCTAAGGATTGGGACTAATGCGTTACAAATTTGATTTCTTTTAAAAGTATTTCAAAACTTGTTGAAAGAAAAAGCAAACAAGAAGAAAAATGAATTGTTTGGACAAGTTAAGGATTTCTTAAAGCTGTTCATCGGAAATGTATCTTAGTCTTTTTTATACTATAATAAATACCACTATTATCTTCTTTGACTTGGGACGTCGAAGTTTTTGCTTAGCTATTAAAAAGAATTAAAAAGTACAAGTATTTATTTAGCCCCGTTAACTATTATGCACTTGATATTGTGGTGTTTTTTCCCTTAACCAAAACGGGTTAATACATACTCAATAATAGTTGCAATTGGAATGTTTTGGACGGATCCGCCTCGCCAATAGCACCCATAGGGGTCCATTAGTAATACAGACCGTATATGAATATGTATGCACGTTGATCTATAGCAATTATATGTGAACCGAAGGCATTATTAAAAAGTGCTACCTACGTCATGGGTCAAAGTCTGCGATGCCATGGGACTTTATTCAAACCGTTTAAGATAATTTCGTTGAGCACATTGTTTTCTATCGCGTTTCCAATGGCTGCTTGTATTTTTTTGCAACCTTGCAATTTTCAACACGACTGCATTTTGTGACCGCAACAACAGAAATTATCAAGGAGGGGAAAAGGGGCGCCAGGTGGGCAACCTGAAGCCAAACTGGCAACCAGTTCGCATAGAACCCGGGTCAATGAACCCTCAACTTTCGTTAGAAACGCCATTTGTTGGCAACCGCAAGAAGCGATTACATTAACAATCGACAATAATTAAGGCTATTATTACGTTCGATTTTTTGCAACATGGTAGTTTGGTTGGTATTTTTACCGCCAAGAAGCTAAACTTTTTATAGTCGATGCAAACGAAGTGCAAGACCGCACGTGTCGGTAAGTAACTTTGGCTTAACGACGCCGCAGCCCGATCCCCCAAAAACTATAAGTTACAGCAAGTACAACGAGTTAACTACCTGTAAACAAGTTCAACTTACTAACGACTTCCAAGTTCAACTTCTATTTTCGGTTTTATACAGCTTGTGGGCAGATTTGTCGATTTTTTCTGAGCACTTGTATGGAAAAGTTGTGTGTGTAAGCTGAATTCAATTGGATATTTTTTGTTTACCTCTTGAAAAATAGAAATCAGAAGTAAAATATCAATAAAATTAAACCAATGTTCCTTTAGAATTTAATAAAAATATGATGCCAGACCCATATCGTTTCTTTTAATAAAAATTGTGAAAAACGTTTTGTCAAATTGATATAGTCAATGGTTTAGGGTAAACAAACCAAAATATGTGCACTAAATCCATATTTATTTTGAGCCAATAATAAATTCATATGTAAATATACAAGGAAAACTAAATTTTTATTAGTTTGGATTACATGTTGGAAAATCGAAATAAATTTTACAGCTTAAATAAATAAAATCTTACAAATGTTAAAGTTGTGACCTTCAATTACTAACAAGAGAGAACGCTATAGTCGAGTGCCTCGACTATTAGATACCCGTTACTTAGCTAAACAACTTTATATAAATATGCCTTCTTGTATGTTTTTCGCCGCTCGAATTAGCTCCCGATTTTTATGTTAAAATCGGTACTCAGGGAACACCTCCAATTTGGCTAACATGATTTAATTTGCACAGTTCTTGGGATATAGTTCGGTATTGACAATTGAAAGCCATCGCAATTTCCTGTAATAGAAATCCTTATCGAGAATTAACGTTGACTATGTTGAGCGCCTTGGCCAGCTGTTCCAAAGTCATCCGTTAGATGGCGCTATTGGTACCACGGGCCATGAAAGGCGGAAATGTAGGCGCTAGCCAGGCTTAAGCGTTTAATGGGTTTTTGGGCGTTAGAGTGGGCGTGGCAAACTTTTATTTGGCCAATCGAAAGGTATTGACGAAACAAATACATATCAAAAAAAATTTTCATTATAGCATCAAAACTGTGGTCACAGCTTGTGGCTTGTGGGCGTCAGAGGGGGCGTGGCACCATTTTGAAACAAACTTGCGCTGCGTAGGAACTCCTAAAATCTACATGCAAAATGCCAATCTTCTAGCTTTTATAGTTTCCGAGATCTCAGCGTTCATACGGACAGACAGACAGACAGACGGACAGACAGGACAGACGGACAGACGGACATGGCTAGATCGACTCGACTAGTGATCCTGAACAAGAATATATATACTTTATAGGGTCGGAAACGCTTCCTTCTACCTGTTACATACTTTTGCACGAATACAATATACCCTTTTACTCTACGAGTAACGGGTATAAAAAGTACATATCGTCGTATGCCAATATGGTGTGGGTCATTTCCAGAACATTTAACTTTGGACCGATGACAAGATTTTATTGACTTAGTTGTAATTAATGTTGATTAACAAAATGCAATTCATATTCCAATCACCGTTTCTGGTCAACTGCTGGTAGGGAAACTTGGAGTATGCAATTTACATATATGACCGACCAATTGATATCAGACAGAGTCGGTTATTACAAAACCAATTTGCAAGTGTAATGCTGAGTTTCTAGGAACGCGATTTCTCGTAACTTCTCGTAGAGCATTAACCCGCTTATCTGGCTGGAACTTTTCTTTTACACGATTTTCATGCAAGATTTACGCCACTCGATGGCCTTGAGGTGGTGCTGGTTTTTTTTCTTCATCGTTCAACGGAATCGAGAGAGGCAGCTATTAATAGCTGAGGTAAAACCGCCAAGAGGTCGTTCCAACTGCAATTATAAAACCATAAAATATAGACATACTTTTTGTTAAACTGTTTTACCTGCTTGATTTAAGTCTGTTTATAAAAATATATTTACTTATTTACACCGCCAAAACTAAAATAAAAGATGGAGTTTTTTGAATAATTTCAAGTCGTCCTAAATAAATATGCATCGAAGTGTATAAATATTTAAAGCAAATGAAAATACAAAAATAATCTAGAGAAATGTGGTTGTTTATTATTAAATGTAATTATACTTTTTTCTTGTATTGCATTTTCTATAAATAATAAATAATAATTCCTATAGTCGTCTACATATGTATGTATTTCTGAACTAAAGTGGTATTGCCAATCGATTTGTATGTTTTTTCGTGTGTAACGTTTTGTATGAAGTTCGTTGAACAAAAGGCCTCTGGCTGCCAGCTGTGCCCTACTACAAGTATATTTATTAAATCAGGGGGCTGGGGCAGTGGTCGGCCTAGCGTGCCGCTTGTGCGTTAAACCCAACGATATTATTTAGGCCAATAAAACTAAACTGTTCGGTTAGTCGAACACACTCGTTAATGTAAATGGATTTTAATTAAGAAAAGACCGCACACCCAATCCATGGACACTTACCCTCTCCTCCAAATGGTCTTACTTTAAGTGCACCGATTGAAAGTTTAATTAATGACTTTGCCTGCCACGCCCACTACTCAGATAAAACCCACCAAGAATGAGTCGACAATTCTACATGCCTAAAAAGAACCCGAACGGTAATCTCTGCCCGATTTAGCGCTAGACATCTAGGTCATTGCGGTATGTGGATGGGGTGTGTGGACTTGGTGAAGGGCGGAACCTCAAAGCCTCCGACTAGACAAGTAGCAACCAAATAGAATTAGGCAAATATTTGCTTAAAATTCGTAATTTTACAGTCCGATATGCCAGCCCTTTTTAATGACTTTATCACTTGACTGATAAGGTCTTGAATCGTTTTTATTTGTATCTAGATAAAGCTGCCAGACAAGTCAAATGCACCGAACACCAAATTACTGTCAGCCTTCGACTATCAGTTCGTGAATGATCCAAGGTGACTGGCAAAAGGAAACTGACAATAATCGGGTTTGTAGGTTATTAAGGGACCCTAAACTTTTTATTCATTTATGGTGGAAAGTCACCGGGGAGCCCAGATAGCCGACGAAAACACTTTCATCGGGAGTGCAATAAAATAAATGGTTGCCAAAGATATAAAAAAATAAAGTGATCATATGCACTGATTTCGGCTTCAAAACTTTTCCATTTTTTATAAGTTTATGACTGATGGAGTTATCATTAAAAAAGGTCTGATACTTTGTTAGGTAGATACCAAACCAGGTTAAAAAATTAAATTTATGTAAAATACAATGATGACATCATTGACAAGATGCTTGCACATTGAAAAAAAAAACTTATCAGGTGCGTGACAAGATACATATGTACATGATAGCGATAATACAAAGATAAGATTTGTAAAAGATTGTTTTGGCTGCAGACAGAAGCTTACAAGATTTCACCATATTGCTATTTTTAGCATATATGCTAATTTCCTGAAATGTTCTATGAACCAATAATAGTGTTGCCTAATTAGTTTTGTTTATATGTAAATGACAAATAAATTACCATTTCAATGCTTAAGCTTAGGGGATTTTTTTGGAAAAATTAAACAGAATTTCTGAATTATTTTGCCACACCACCCTCCATATTCATCAATCAAAAACTTTAACTAATGAAAATTTGAATATGATAACGCATAGCCACGTGAACTGAAGAACTCGTCTTATCTAAGGTGAACCGCCTCTGCAGATTGGCAAGGACGGCTTTCGTTAGTTTCCGCACATATTGATGGTATTGGAATTTATAATTAACGTTCAATAACTCTTTTCGATTTCGACACATTTGCATGAAAACTAGCATTGCGAAATGCTTTTTTCCGCCTCTTGTTTGCGTTCAATAAGCAAAAGGTGTCAATCATGGCGATTTCTTGACATGGTCGCGGGTCTGGGCTAAGGCCAAACACGAATTCGAGGGAAACTATTTCGAGTTGAATTTCCCACATGTCTCTCAATAAATTATCAACAAGACCCAAATTCGTTTCCCTCTCCGTTGGGAAAAGGCCATGTCGGAGCAGATGGAAAAACGTAGGCCTCATTTTCGGTGGCGACCTCGCCTTCGACAGGAATTGGGTCATGATAAGACAAATAAAACTGCCAATTAACTTGTGTGACAAAGGCAAACCTCAAAACTCAATTTAAGTTCGAGGACCACTGAAATGTCAATAGCCAGGACGAAAAAAAAGCGAGACAAGAGCTTCATAGCAGGAGGGATATATGTAGTTAATAGTGGTCATAGCCGCCATCTGCTGAATCCAGGCGCAGTTTGGACTTAACTGTGTAGTCCACAGATATTCACCCATTCGAAAGTTTAGCCGAAAAATTATAATTTATGGCTTAAAATAGTTAGAATAATATTTCGTAGAAAGAGTCTTTTCCAATTTTCTAGTTTGCATATTTTTTTGCATATCTGTTTTAACATATTTCATGAATAAACTGAAAAACCTATTCATATTTATTTAGGATTGTGAAATTAAAAAAAAAACAGTTCAGTTCAGTTGAATTAGACCAATATCTTAAGTCAGCCAAAATCGGATTTCTTTATGTAAATTGCACTAAATTCCATTCCCTACGAGCTAGTTCGCTGTAGCAAGCCTTCACTGTGGTCTTGTTATGGTGCACTGTATGCCGGGTAATTTGATGTTTAAGGGGCTATGAATCTGAAATGTGATGACAGCGCGCCAAGTGCATTGAACTGTCCCAACTTTTGCATGAATTCGAGTACCCTTACGGGGGCATTACCACATCGGAATAATCGGAACCAACCGTGTTATCACCTGGTAAACCCACTATAAATCGAGGGGCTGGCAGGGGGATGGTATCTCGATTATTCAGACGCAACTACAAGAGGTTTATTAATGCCGACAGCTTGGCCAGCTTTGTTGGCTGCAGTTTGCCACCTTTTGGGCCGGAGTTAAAGTTTACCAGCTGTAATTGAGACGAGCCCGCCCAAGTTAACTAATTACACTGGCGAGTGGCACAACTTGGTAATTGATTATATTAGTTGGAGGTCACGAGGAGAAGGGCTTTCGGGGGAATATTTACTACAACATGCGGCAGTGACAAGCGCCCTCGAAATCATAAGTTTTTAATTGAATTCAACGCAATTTGTCTGCTCTTTGTTCTGGCTGCTGGGCAATCGATACTGATTGAATTCTGCACTCGATTTGACATCGGACAAACGCTTTCGATTCGAGGTCAAGATTAGCCAAGCATTTAAGCCGTTACGCTGCGCAGTTATTACTTACTTGTATATTTTGCGTATATAGAGTCGCGTCGAATTAACCACACGCGACCATTTCATCATTTGCATACCTAATTTATGGGGACTTTAAGCTCTACGGTTTTGTTCAGTATCAATTTTTCCACTGGAGAAAAACGTCACCAGATCCCAGACACTGAATTGATGACAGCCAGACGACATCAGCGGAGAAAACGATGTTAACTTGTTTTGCCATCGGCCTATTGTTGATACACAGAGAGTTAACGAGTTAATGGAAAAGTTTCCTACAATAACTAATAAAGAGAGTGACTGGGTTGACTATAATGGTTTGTTTGCCTTCTGTGCGAGCCGTGTTTTTTGTATTTTTTGCGCTGGTCATGTTCACAATTAAATCGTGTTCTTCTTTCATTTGCATTCGGCCAACCGCAAAAACAATATATTTATACGGTAAGCGAGATACATGAAAAAGTTCCCAAACAAATGGCTTTAAGCGCTACTTCAATTTGTTATGAAAACTGTGTTTTTTGCGGCGGAAAGTTTATCGTTTCCATAGGCTTTGATACTGCGTAATATAGGGTAAATCCTCGGCGAAGCCGGAAAACTCAGTGGCGAAGAGAAAACAAAGTTATATCCCTCAGATAAAAAGTTCTGCCAATATTTGCTTTTTTGCTTTCGCTTCTGCCAAAGCCATTCCCTTTGCCGCGTTTGATTCAATTATAAGCGGATGAAAGAAAGCGAATATCTATATACACATATCCCATATTGGCATAATCGCATCAGAGCTGGGAAAATCAGTATCTGCTGGTCAAAGCTAATTGAATTGGATTTACTGAAGCCGAGCTCAGCTCCCTGATTGTCTATTAAAACTGTTTGTCCGGGACGTAATCTTATCAGGTAACGGAAACTGTCAATATTTCTGCATTATACAATAAATAATGAATACAAGTATTTGAGGAGATTCGTCATGCCGCATGTCTCACCTGCTCGGTCACTTAAAGGGCTGGGCCTCAGCCGTCAATTAGCAGACTTACCAGGGCTAAAACTTATTATAAAACTGTCTACTTGGGGGAGGAGGGGGCAGCCAGTCAAAGCTTTGGCTAGGTGTGAAACAAATTAGCGTCTTTGCGGAAATCACTCTACTCAAAAAGTAAATATATAAGATTAAAAATAGCTAATGTTTTTTTCAATATGCCAGAAAAGCGATCAGTAAATTGTGTAAGCGGGCAGAAAGTATCGGAAGTTGATGCCGTCAGCATTCGGCTATTTCTCAGAAATTTAGGAAAATATGCCTGAGGAAATGACTATGAAAAGTGAACATGGTTTTGTCTTAGATAGCAAATATATTAGAAAGTTTGGACAGCTTTTAAACTTTGGACCTTAAAAATCAATGTAAGTGGTTTTTATAATGCCTGGAAGCCTAAAATCAGTGTAGTAAGTTGATATTAGCTAGTAATGACAGTGACAAAGTATATGGAGCATTAATTTCCCTGCTGCAATTGCATTCCACATTAAAGCCCCAAATATGTGTTTGAAATGTTTAAATTTCCTCAAAGTTCCTATCAGGTCTTAACCCCGCCCAAAAGCCCCTAGCTCAACTGGAATTGGTTCGAGATAATTTCCCCAATCGGGCAATGCAATCAACTGACTCGATGGGCCCAGGCATAATGGCCAACTCATCATTAGCCGGACTTGATGGGCCTTTAACCAGCTCAAGGACATGCGACAACATGATGACCAAAAGTATTCGACTCGACTCGACTGCATATGGTCTGGTAAATTAATGACTATGCCTCCGTCAGGGCCTGTCCCTATCGTATAAGTCTTCCATTTTTGGATTTGGGGGGAATGCACACACGTGTAGGCGCCACACAGAAAAAAAACGATAATTTTGAGCTTATAAGCGAAGATCAAAAATGCATATTGAATGTTGAATAAATTTTGTATTGAGTGCTCACATAACTGGCTTTTTACTGATAGTAATTTTCATGGCCACTTAAAAATTGATTGAAATAAGACAGTTGGCTGCAAAATAACAAAATTGATCTTAAGAACAAGTAGAAATATATTTCATTGCGGTGCACATTAAGAAAATCACACCCAATTTGGGTAGGACATATAAAGTTATTGAACAGACAACAAATATGGGTTAAATATCGTTTATATGAATTTTTTATGGTCTTATGAGGCTTAAGTGCTTTAATATTACCGATAAACACAAGTCCGAAACTGAGTGCAAAAACTTTATTTAAATATTTTCAGAGGTGAGCACTCAAAATGCAAGCAAAAAAGGCAACGTCGAAAGTGACGTCACATCGAGACCGAAGTAAAGAGTGAAGTAGAGACAAAAGCGGTACAAATGCGCTGAAAAACCGGCTTTAACATAGACTGCCTCGATCCGATCGTCTCTTTGTGCTGGCCTGGGATTCACTCTGTTTTGGTTTTATCTCCGACTCGATGTTATTCATGCTCAGTCCGATCAATCCAGATCACGTGCTCTGTGACTCCCCCAGCGATGGTCGAAAGACCAGCCTCCTTAGTTGGCCAGCAGAGTGAAAAAGTTCGACGGGACATTAACATATAAATATCACTGGCACTTTGTTCTCGGGTATTTTTTCAGAGAAGCGATCTAACAGCTGGTTTACTCATGCTTTAAGTTTATCTTTCCGTCGAGTCATGCAAATGAGCGCATTATCCAGCCGGTGCAAATTCTTAACCCGATCATCAGACGCCGTGCAAATTGTCCAGCTTCGATAGTCGGAACTCGACCCCACAGATACTCTCAACCAGATACGTAGATACACGGCACTCACACCCCCTGATGGAATGGCAAACACCTGTCCAGACAAATCTCGATGCAATTGTCGCTGGCCATAAAAATTCTTTACTCTAGGGCCAAGATAACTCCACCAAGCCGAAGTGATAGACACTCTTTTTGAAAGTATTAATTATTAAAAATTTTTTTAATGTTGTTTTTTTGTCTTTACATAGAGATTAGAGTTAAGATAGGCGTTGACTATAGAAGTTTTATTTACAGAAAACGTTTTCTTAGATTTTCTTAATTTCAAGATAAATAATGTATGTTATTTGTTTGCAAAGTAACGTTTGTTAAACTTTTGAATGTAACAGGTATTCAATCAACGAGCAGAGCAAGGAACTTACATATATTTATAACAATTTTTTTTATTTTTATAATACCATTTCTTTTTGAAGACTTTGTCATATTGAATTTCCAGTATTTAATATGTCAATTATAATTACTTTGGATTGTACTAAGTTGTCATTGATGCGTTTTCATAAAATACAATTAATATTAGAGTTGTCAAGATAAAGAATTCAATGAATATTGTTAATTGCAGTAGACATGCACAATCAAAATGTCATCTAAATCAAAAACCCTCAACCAAAGTATACAAACATATATAAAAAGAACAAGTAGCTGCTCGGTAAAACGACTTTGATCTTAACTCATGGATATATAGTCTATCCCATGAAGTTAATTAAATTCTTAGAATCCGAGAGTCTGCATGCAAGCGGAAACTCTCATTTTGAGAACAAAGTGAACACTATTGCGTTTCAGTTTGGGAAACGAACAATCAGAGTATATATGCGTACAATCAGCACTTGCAGTCGTATTTGATCAAGTGCAAATTGTCTTTTGTGTTCCACTATCAATATATAATCAAAGACTATCAAAGCCGTGCTTCCTTCCTTTGATAACCGTTCGAAATATGTGAATGCCACCTTTATTTTAATTTGAATACGTTTGCCCCCAACCCGCTCTATCAAATGACGTACGAATGGTTAAAACGAGCGTTAAATTCGCACCCCTAAAATGCCGCTAAAAGATCGCTTTCACACTTTAAAATGCCATAGATAATGTCCACAGAGAGATCTTTAGATCGGCCAAAAGTAAATATGAATTAGTCGGGCGCTTTATTGACTTAACGTCACACGCCATAGAGTGATGGATGTTCCGCTTGGATGGGTTTTAGTTAAATGTAAATGTTCGGGGATGTTGCTATATGATCGATGGCTGGTGGACATTGATCGAGTTCCAAATTGATAACACTACAGCTTGGGGGCGGATGTTTGACTTTGTAGGGTATTAGTTAGAAATTAGATTTGATTAGTTACAAATATTAAATGTATATTTTCTATGCTTTTAAATATAACAAATATATTTTTTTTTATATAATTTAAATTAATGAGAATATATATTGGAAATTGAAAATAAATTGTGTTCCTGTAAGCCATTATTTATACACACAATTAAAATCTGTCAGAATTATTTAATTCTGTTCTGAATTTTTTTTATTTTGCTCCTTAGCTATGCTAATAATGGAAATAAATATGCAAATACCAAAACAAAGCCAGCAGTCCGCAATCTATAATTAAATTTTAATAAAGTCATTGCATAATTTAATTTAATAAATCTTTTTCGTGACAATCGCCATAATTCACCCCCAGTTGATTCTGTGGGCAAATCAGCAATTAAATGCGCCATCTTTATCGGCAATCATTCATTTCACATCTTCTGGCATTTTCACGACTCGTTTGCGGGCATCGCAGCTATTAATAAAAATATACATATCTCTTGGCGTAAGTAGGGCATGCAAACGCCGCTCAGACCTGACACAAAAAAAAAGTTACCCAGAAGAAAATGATTTTCTGTTGATTTTTCACAGTCTCCGGTCGCGTGTTCACAAAAAAAATGTGGGGCTCGTGTGTTCCATAGAACTTTGTATAGAGATGATGAAATGGACAGTCAAAATACTTTAATTATGTGCCTAATAATTTTAAATCATATATTTTTTTAACGATTTTATCTTTAACAATTAAAATCATTTAATTAATTATTAAAATATATACTATATTTTATATAATATAATTTTATCGTTACATAAATAAAAGTATTTCACAATACAATCATAACAATATTTGTTCTAGGATAACTTATAAATCAAACAGGATTTTTTCTGAGTGTCAATGACTTTTGGCAGATGTTTCAAAATTTTTATAACTACTGGGAACCGAAGAGAGTTTGCGATGAGCTCATTAAAGTCAATTCTCCGGTCATGTTGTAACCGACTGATCGTCCGATTTGTGTACCGACTTTAGGAAAAATGCGTAGTTATAAAAAAACACTATTACCTATAATCAAGGGGGTTCATGTGAACTAAGCGTGCGGCGATGAATAGTAATGGTTCCTATACCATTTGGGGTAATTGCCAATAGGTATCTATGAGGTGGTTCTGGACGATTCCCTTATAAAATAACTGGATTAATGCCTTATCACCCGACTACCGATAAGAAATTTCATATGTGCATAGCGGGAGCGTGCCAATTTTCAATTATTTGAAATTAAATTATTATATTTTCTGAGTCATTGTCGAACGAGTTTGGAAGACAAGCTGAATTTGCTATATCATCTTGGTCCAGCATGTATTTGTTTTTAATTTCACAATCAAAACAACAATAATAACAGTGCCTTATCTCGCGGACATATCTCTTGTCTGCTATCTCGCTCTAGTTCTCATTGTCTCTCTTTTTCTTTTCCTTGCAGCTGGCGCCCAGCGGTGGGAATTTCATCAGCTGTTGTTGTTTATTTAGCAGCAGCAGTCGGCCCAATAAAAATGCAATTTTTATGGTTAAGAAAATAGAGCGCGGCCGTCGTTGCACATTGGAAATTGTGCAGAAGCCAGAAGAAAATATGTCTTGCAAACTGGAAAAGCACGAGCAGCAGCAATAACATTGAGCAAGTGATGTAATACAGAGCAAAAGTGAAGCGGCAATTGGCATTGCAAAAAAAGAAACAGATTATACAATTTGTATTGCTGCTGGAGTGAACTAGGACAACAGCAACAACTATAGCGGCAGCAACAGCAACAACTGTAGCGGCAGCAACAGCGATACTTGAAGCAACAGCAGCAATAATTCCAGCAGCAACAACAGCAACACTTGGGGCAACAACACCATCAGCAGCAACAACAACTGATAAAGACCGGCTGGCAACAGAGAAGCGGCCACTTGCAGCAGCATAATTTCAAAGTCGGAGCGTGGGAATCACAAATCACAGGAGCAACAGCAGCAACAATCATCGCAGCACGGCAGCAACATCGCGCTCTCGTCGCTCTCCCAAGCGCTCTTTACGCTCGCCGTTCTCGCGCTGGCGTTGCTCCGTCTCCCTCGCTCCGGCTCCCCTCTCGCTTGCACTCGACGCGGAGCGTTCGCGTATATTTGGAGGCGTTGCGGCGACCGCTCACGACAGTTGTGCTTGGAACGCTTCGGAGTGAAGATCGTGCTCGTCCGATCGGTGCGCGTGATAAATAAACGTCGAAAAAAAATTAAATCAAGAGTTCCCCCAAAACAATTGACAAGACACGTTAAATAAACACAAGTGAAAAAGCAACTGCTTGAGACTTAAAAAGAAATTGTTTTTTTCAAATCTCGCACGTAAATTAGCAAGCGTTCGCAAGAAACAAGCCGCCGTCGAACATACAACACAAAACAAAAAGATATTTAACAAAAAAAAAACCGAAAAATTGGCTGCAAATGTGAAGAGACGGGGAGACAGCGGATATACCGAGTGAAATTTGTGTCATAAGCAAAGCCAAAACAAAATAAAACCAAAAAGCCAAACAAAATAAGAGGCCGTGTAGTGAATGTGAAACTGTAAAGTGATGTTTGGTAATCGAAAAACAGCATAAAGAATGGCCATAGACCTCCTGATCCTGGCCCTGCTGCTCGTCTCGTTTCTGATTAACCTGCTGGCGCTGTGTGCCTTTTGGATAACGCCAGGACTAAGGACCACCGCCAATCGGTTCACGATCAATCTGCTGGCCATCAATCTAATTGGCTGCTGCATCTTGGCGCCCACTTTGTTTTTGGGACTGCCTGGCAAGTCTTCAGAGGCCTCCTCACCAGCGGAAACCCTGCAGTTCGTCTCAAAGCCGGGCAATCACCAGGTCATACTCCGGCGAAATGGTCAGCTGGTGGAGCAGGATGGCGTGCTGGTGCACAGGAATACAAGCGAAAACGGCGATACGCTGGAGACTTTCTTCAAGTGCAATGCCACCTATTGCCGCGAGTTGACCATCGACGAGCGCGGAGATGGTGGCTTTGTCATCACGGAGACGGAGACCCACGAGGAGAACCTCTCGACCTTTGAGAGTCCACCTACGGCAGCTCCCAATCTACCGCCTGTCCAACTGAGATGTTGGTCCATAGACATGACTGCGGCCCTGGGAGCGCTAGCTGTTCTTCTGGTTGTGGGAGATACCTGGTGTGCCGTCACAGATCCCCTGCGTTATCACAGTCGTATTTCGGGGGTCAAGACCTGGATCTTCATAGCCCTCACCTGGGTGGTGGGCATTCTGTTCGGAGCCCTTTCCGCCTTCCGCGTTCTGGACTTTGAAGCGGACACATTGTTCAGCCGGCAACGTCGCCTTGCAGTCACGTACTTCAACATCAGCAGCACAAACAGTATTTTCGGAGTGATATACGCCAGTGTCTACTTTATCGTTATCATACTCCTGCCCTTTGGCTTCGTGTGCGGAATGTACTGGAGGATTTTCAGCGAGGCCCGCGGAAATGGGCTGCGCATGCGCCAGAACGGCTCTTCGCCGCTGCTGCAGAGCGCCTTGAACCTAACAGCTGGCCAGCAGGCGGCTCAGGCCAATCAGTTCTCCAACAGCTTGTGTGTTCACCGGCATTCCATATCCTCGGCCAGTTCGCATGGCGGAAACAGCAGCTTGGGCATGGGCCTGGGCGGTCTGCAGATGCAAATTGATCAGCGCCAACAGCCGAGAAGTTCGCCCAGTTGCCTGCGCAGGGATTCGGCGGCCAAGGTCCTTCTGCCGACCATATCCGATGATGGTGGCTCAGATGCCGAAAGTGGCACCGGCGTTCAACTAATGCCCGTGCAGGAGCACACGCTGTCCGACAGGAACCAGAATATAATGTTGACCCTGCAGACGGCCAGTGGAGAGATCAAGAGGAACTATTCCGCCCGGCAGTTGCCCCTGTTGGGCACTTCCTCGCAGGATCTGAGGGAGGCTCATCGCCTGGTCGGCATTCGGCAGGTGCACAGTTCCCCGAATCTGCACAAGTACACCGAACTGCGGCAGGATTCGCTGAGCGAGGAGTGCGGCTCACCGCACCTTTTGGGTCATGCCCAAAGGCAACAGCAGCAGCAATCGCAGCAGTTGCACCTGCATCACCAGCAGCAGCAACACCTCCACCAGCAACATCATCCGCACTTCAGTTCGCCGCGCCATCAGCAGCACGGCCACGCCCTCCAAATACCCGCCATCCACGCCTCCCCCAAGGCTCTGAGTTACATGAGTTCCCTGCGACATCGCCTGAGTAATGCCAGTTCGCTTTTTAAATACCGCGAGGAGTCGCGAGCCGCTCGGATTAGCATCCTGGTGGTGGTGATGTTTGTGGTCTCCTATCTGCCCTTCGGCCTTCTGGTACTCCTGCAGTCGCGCCTTTCGGCTGCCAACTTTGGCGGATCCTCGCAGCTGGCCATCTTCATGATCCTGCTGGCTAACCTCAGTTCGCCGTTCATCTTCGCCTACAGAAACAAAAGGGTGAGGCGCGGAGTCAAGCGCTTGTTCGGCCTGGAATCGTCTACGGGCTTGCAGCGCCACTGCAGCAGCAGTGTGAAGACCAATGGCACCACAGGTCCTGCTGCAGGAGGTGCCCAGTTGCAGCGCAACAGCAGCAAGTTGTCGCAGTACAGCAGCAACAGTTGCAGGTACCTGACGCCCCAGAGTTCGCTGGTGGGTCAAGTTCCAGTGCATACGACCTTGACTCTGAGGCCCAACAGCAGCTGCAGCACCATCATTAACTTTGGCGGAGCCAGGGGTTCGGCGGACTCCGAGGAGCCACCACCGGCGACGCCACCGCCAACTACTACGGTGGCTGCACCAGCTCGTCCTCAACGCCCCAAATTGCAGAGGGGCATCACCATAGTGGAGCATATAGCCATAGCTCCCACAACTCCTCAGAAGTTCCAGAACCGACGGACCAGACTCTTCGACATGTTCTTTCGCAGCTCGAAGAAACTGCAGTCGGGGTGCCAGAGCCAGAGTTTGCCCACTGAGGTGTAAATGTGGTGGTTATTAACTATTTATTTAAGAACGTAAACAAACACTAAACTCGCTTGCTGAAGAATTCTAAAAACAGTATTCGTAATTTGTAAGTTTAGCAATTAGCAAAGACAACTGTTTGAATTTGAGTTTTAAGACCAGATCATGCTGTCCTAGAAGCTTCTCATGCCAAAAAAACAAAAAAAAAACACACACAAAGAAAGTCAAACTAACATGTTTGAGATGCTTTAACAAAACACAAAAAAGAAAAAAATAACAAAGTACCTTTAAAACAAATAGAAAACTGTGTACAAGTCAAATTAACAAAGAATGAGGAACAGGAGTTATATTCTTAGGGTGGATATCAAACTGTAAAGTGGAACCAAACCAAGCCAAGTCGAGAACGTAATCAATGTACCTAAGCAACAAGCATATGAACATTTAATGTTTTTACTCAAGTGAAACCACAAATAGCAAAGACAGCGCACAGTTATTTCGAGCTCCCGCACTAATTAATTATTTATTGTAACAATTGTACATATTTATTAGACATCCACACCGCAAAGCTTTAACTCCAAAAAACATTCTGGCTAAACAAGAAGAGACGCATACATTCAATTCATAAGTTAATTAAGTCAATGTGCAAAGCATATGTGTATTCTAGAGCTTAAGTTGTAGAACCGAGCACCTAGTGCCGAGCAGTGCTTTTCTTAAGCTGGCCAACTGGAGCTGCATTTTGCAGGCGGCATTTTCATATTGAAAATGCCTTTTGGCCAGTGCAAATGTGGTGGCCAGTTGGCCAGATTGTCAGTCAGCAGCAGTTAGTTAGCCCTTGGTTAGCCAACAGCTATCGAGCTATTAAGTCAATTTGCTTTTCTAGAACTCCGCGGGCATTGCGTGCAGCTAAATACCTCATTAGTTTTAATTTAAAGTGCGAGATGGGCTGCGGCAATGGGTCAAAGGTCAGAGCCAATCGACACGGCCCATGAATAATGCATGGGAAAATGCTCGAGTGGCCCTGGCATTTGTCTCTTTTCAGTCCGCTCCAGGCCAAAAAGCTTTATACCTTAAGTTCTCCTGCTTTGATTTCCCTCGGCTGCACACAAGACCCGGCAACAACACACACACACACACACACAACACTAAACAACCTCGAATTTATATTTCTAAAGTTTATATTTTATAAAGAGTCTGCATAGGAAATATCTATAAATATTTATGCATGTGTGTCGGACAAAGAAAATATTTCAAAACCAATTATTGTGATGTTGAGCAAGGGGGCAACCAAGAATGTAATTTCGAAATGCATTAAAAAAAAACTTAAAACATGTATTAATAGTTATACTATATACAAGCTTATGAGTGTATACATACCTTTACTAAATAGTGATATTTTTTCAAAATTTATTCAACTGTCATTCGCTAAACCATTCGATGTAAGAGCAAAGCAAATGTAATACAAAAAAAAAGTTCAATGTGACAAATTAGCTTTTAATCCGAAAAGAAAATGAAGGCCCATGCAAAATGCAACAAACACGAAAAATTAACAGCAACAATTGGTGGCTATTGCAAGTCTAATCCGGTATTTTCCAGCCAAACTGCTAATAAATTGAAAAAAATGAAACACAACCAAACCATACCAAACCGCAAAAAGAGCAAGAAACTATTCAAATAAAAGATTATGTGTCTTAAAAGAATTAATTATCATGACATTTTCACTGGGGGTAGTTCAATTGGGGACTTGAAAGCGGTTCGAAGTAACCCACACAGATCTCCCGATCTGCAGCACCAGAGGTTGGCATCAAGAGTTCCACAACATTTCTTTCAACCAATTAATAGAGACCCCTGCGATTCAAGTGAATTTATCGATCCAACCTGCTCTCAACTTCGCCGACAAGAGCTCTAGAACACGAACAAACACTTAACCAGTCGGAGGGGCGCGCAAGTTCAGCATTTCATTCAGCATTTCATTTTTCAACATTGGTTCGTCCGCCCGACACCCAAACCCGTATTAATTGATTCATAAACCGAAAAGAAACAGCACAATATAAATTTTTAATTTTTTTTTGTTCATTTTGGTCTTCTTTTGGCATACGCGTGTTTCGTTTCATTTCAAATTGCACACAGAGAGAAAAAAGAATTAATTTAAATGTTGACCTAATGCTAGAACGTAAATTATAATTAAGATGTTATGCGGATATTGAAAAGATATTATGACTACAGTGTGAATCGAACTCGTATCCATGTATACCCAAACAAGATACCCTCTAGACTATCCAAATAATGTGGATTAGTAGGAGCAAATACTATTTAGCAGTAAAAGCTAATATTAAATAGAAGTGCATCATCATTTTTCTGTCTGTACCCATTCCGTAAGTCGTACAACCCATTTGACTGTCACATTTTGAGAAAAGGGGAAAGCGGCGGAGGTGTCACGATGTCTTCTGTATATGGAAGTCGGTGATTGGTACGAGTACGGGTTTGCTACTTAGAACTCGACCACGGAGATCAAACACTTGGTCAAACCTATCGAATTGTTGGGCATTAGGGGATTAGAGGACGGGCGCATGGGCGGTGCAATGACTAATCGTTTGGCACCGGGTAAAATATCAAAGAGCCATGGCTTACCTCAACACCTGACTCACCCTGCCGCCCTGGGCAAGTCCGAGTCAAGAAATGTGATAAGTAGGACTGATATTCCATTTAGGCACGCTAATTTTTGCAGCAATGCGGTGACAACGGAACGTCTGTGTTTGGTCTTTCAACAGAAAAATGCGGCACATAAACAAAATCAAAACCGAAGCAGAAGCAGAAACGGAGACCTAACTCTCGGACACCCCCAGTGAGTATCTAGCGGATGCGTTGTTGTCCCTCAACAAATCGGTCACCGCGAGCGTCGCACTTATTTATTTATTTTATGATTCACTGCGCGTCTCGCTCTATGGTGCGTTTAATATGCCTCGGTGAGGCCTCTGACATTTCTACACATCAGTCGGCGTAAAAAAGACTTCTGTTATTTGCCAATTGTAGTCCGAAAATAGAATTTCCAGTTTCAAACATGTCAGCGGTGTGAACAAATTGACTAAAATATCACAGATTAAATTAGCATTATATTAGCTTTTTTAATTAGGTACACGGTCTTTTTTAAGCGAAACATGAGACCTAAAATCTTTACACGAGTTTGAAACAAAATAATAATAAACTAGTCGCTTAGGTGAAATAATTGAATACCGGCTAGAAGGGCCCTTGACTTGGATTGATGAGAAGCGCGTAAAAGAGCCATTGAAACCCTCAAACGCAGCTACACCAACGCTCAAAGGCAATCATTGTAATTAAAAGCAAAGCTCTAAACTGCAAATTGAATAAATTATAGAACACTTTTCTATATGTGCGCTAAAAATAAGCTCCCTCGTAAAATCAACTAATTTCTTCCGATATGGCAAGTCCTCCAAACATTACCCAAAATGTCAACTTGCTTCCGTGGTGTGAAGCCATAAAAATATTAATTTGAATAGCTGCATAATTAAAAAAAACTTAAGCAACATTAAAAACCCATTTTTGAAAACCCGCTGAGTAACAAGATATAAAGAAAAAAAAAGAATGCCAAATCTCATTAGAACAACTTTTGGCAGTTGGCACAGAGGCACAGATTTCGATATTTTCTTGTTTTATTCACAGCACAAGCGGTCTACACAAACACACAAACGAATAAATTGAATTTGGATGCTAAGAACGGTCGAAAGTCAGGTGGGGGCAAAGAAGATCATGTGGGTGGACAAGCTGGCTGTCATCTTAAGCAAATTTGTCGATTTGGCAAGAGGAAATAAACTTTTCGACTGCGACATATTGCTTTTTTTCCCCCGATCCGCAGATAATGACACATCAGTGCGCCACATGATGTCAAAGAGGGGAAAACTAACGACTGAGCCGAGATTATCTAAACGCTGCGTCAATGAACCTCGCGGAAGTTTGGCCCAACCTGTCATAGGTGCTCGCCAAGAATTAAATATCAATACGACCCGTCGTAAATCTATTCGATTTTGGACTTATCCAATTTGCATGTGAACTTGAATAATCCGAGTGCATTGACTCGGCTGCACACCCTTGAGGGACCAGAAAAATAAACAGCACGGGTTTCTGAGATACGGCTGTGGATTTATGTTATGTTCAATATTTTGGGGATCGTCGCTTTCCGCGAAGTGGGCTGTGTATTTATGACAGCTGCAGTCGGGCCGCGTGGAGTGCTTTGTTTTTCACGAAGCTACTACAGCTCGAATTCAATCTGCAGACTTAGTCAAAGTCAGGCCATGTTACTCGTATAATATGCAAATATATGACGGGCCTTATCAGCCAGCTACGTTATCGCTGATGGGGCACTAGAACATCTAACAGCATAATCAAAATGATTTAATATATTTGCTCGTACACCGCACAAACCCATTCTTTTTTTTCTAGAAATTCTACAATAAGTTTAAAATTAAGTTAAATTTTGGCCCAGTCCTACGCCAAGAATCTGTGGAACTGTGCCTTTCTCACGCAGCTTACACTGGTTTATCTCATATATATAGTATGGCCGGGATTTGTTTGGGGAAATGGGCCCATAAATATGCCGTCAGGCTGGCTGTCTCTGGTTTTGCCTCCGACTTATCGCTGACAGTCAACCCGCTCGCGATTCGCGACTCACTGATTCCTCGTCCCTCTGTCCGGGTGACGTCACAATGACAATAGAAACATATGTAGGCATCCAATCCAATGTAACTCACCTCCTCCTGGCACCGCCACAATATTTGAACTTAGAACCGAGGCCAAGGGATGTGTCGGGCTGTTATGGCGGCCCGTCAACATTCAGCCAAGTTCTCAACACAGATTCATGGAATATTCCATGACACGATTCAAATATTGTCGCACAGCAAGCAAAAATCTTGGAGCTGGGGACTTGAATATCTCCTACCCGTAGTTGTTTGTAAGTTTTTTAACAGCTTATCGGGCGCCTCACTCAGCGGACCTTCTTCGCAAAAAGAAAACACACATTTAAATTAATTTCGACACTTTGCCAATAATTTTGATATCTTTTTGGCACCCCCCTGCTCACTATTTTGCATATAAATTATTTTTAGTTCTATTTTGGCACGTGCAACTAAGTACTGTGAAATGAATGGATAAGTGCATTTCGGGAGCTGACAAAAATGAATTTATTAGTAAGTGGCAAGACGAAAAGGGAAATGCGGAATATTTTATTGCGTTTCGTAGAAACTGTCAAGTGTGGATTCGTGTTCAAGCAGAAGAAACCGCCAGCTGACACTCACTAAATAATGGACTTTGTTGTTCACATTATTTGCGATTTGAAGGAGGCAATGCCAAATGATTCCAAGAAATGTTGCCCTTTTATTGACGAGCTGAACTATGTGAAAAAGGGTAAGCTTTATATTTGTGGACTCCGATTTACAATTTCATCTTTGCTTTTATGAAAATTGAATTGAAAAATAAATGTGTTCTTATGAAACAATATTGAAATTTCAAGCTCTAACAGCTGACGAACCAACTGTTATATCAATATTTATTGGCAGGTGTGCTTACTTTTATTATTTGAACTTGGTTTCAAATATTCTGTTCCACATAAGGCAGTCTTCGTATTTTTTTGTCATCAAAATAACAGTATTTGGCCTATTTTAAGCGTCTGCAAAAGCATGTGATAAAAAAAAATAATAAAATGTTATCTTTTCCTAGACATTATCATATTTTGGAGTGGTAAAAAGCACAAAGTAACTTAGATAATTATTACGAAAACTTTTGAAATCATATGTGTTTGCGTTTTCGAAAGCATGCAAATGGTTATATTGCTTTGAGCACAGTTGTATATAAAAAAGTACAAATTTGCTGCCAAAAATAAGATTGTTAACAGTTGACGGGATACCCCTACAATAATTTAATCTCTAATAAGACGCGCATGCTCTGCAATTTTTGCCCATACATTACATGCAATTTATTCAATTAAATTAAATTTATGTCTGCATCGACACAAGATTCTGCGGGGTCTGGTTGGTGACATGTGTCTCGCCAATGAGTAAGCAGAGACAAAGAACACGACGAGCTATTTTCTATTCGATGCACACAGGTTCCCATGCTAGATTTAGCCAAACATCTGTGGCACCCCCATTTGCCAGCAGCAACACAAATAAATTCATTTCCGCATGGCTATATATTTAGCAACACGTTCGGCTGTATTGCCGTTTAAATATTTATTAACAAGAGGGTCGCACAAAAAGGTTTATGGTTAAATAAACAGTTGCTAGCGAAAAGAAAAACGTTTGGGCAATAATATTTGATTTGTAGCAGTTTAGCCGCCAGTAGCTTGAACAGTTTTTACTACATTTTTGGCTTATTGCCAACAGTTGACTGCACTTTTCCATGCACTTTGGCAAAGGGCCAAGAATTGGAGCTAGGGAGTGAGGGAAACTTTTCCCAAAACATGGATGAAATACTTGTATCATAACTATGGCTCTCAAACTGCTGTTTGATTTGCCTGTTTGCACAACAGCGAGCCGAGTCGATCCAAACTTGAACACAGCTAAGCAAATATTAGCCCGGCTCAGAGCAGCTCAGTCAGCTACCGAACTTCGACAGCATCGGCAGCAGCCATAAAAAATATATTATCACTCGTATACCAAAACATTTTTATTTATACAAGTTGCTGAAAGTTTATTCATTTTTTTCTTCTGCTTCTTTTGGGGCGCCACTACGTCGGCATTATAGGTTCTGGAACTATGGATGGAGGAGACTTTTCACAGGCAGAACAAGTACGAGAGTGCGGATTTTCATTCAAGAAAGTTTGCCGCAAACTGATTCAGAATAAATGAAAATACACATTGCCAGTACGTGCCTAGCTGCCGTGGCTCAGGTGGCGTATACGTAATGTTCGCTCACAGATTTTATCTGGTCCCCTCTGCAAAGAAACTTAGTGCGTGCGGATTGGTTTGCACTTTATTTTTATTTACCTTCTTTTATTAAGTAGTTGGATTACTTAAAGGTGTACATTTCCTTAATATGGTCTCCATTAAAAATTACTTGACGTAGCTGAGCATTACTTGTAAAATACATATTATTTAATTGTCTTATTAACTTTATTTTTATCAGATTTATTAACTCTCTTAAAGTATGGAAATACTGATATATATCTCAAGTAAACATTGGAATATTTGAAACAAACTTAAAACGGATCAATAAAGGCTCACATTCCAGGCCACATCTAAACTGCACTTGTGCTCTGTGCCTGAAGCTAAAATATTGACTGACATTTTCCCGTTCTCGTAATTCAGTTTCGCTTTTCCGACCCTCTGTTCTATGAGCATGTTTGTTTGCTGACTTCATTTTCCGAGCCAAGTGCAGAAAATCGTGAATTTTGTATGCAATCTTGGGGCAGAGGAGTGTGAAGGAGAAGGACCGGCACAAGAGTGAGGCGAAAACAATGCAAGTGGCGCCGGATGAACTTGTATTTACATGCAACTCCAAGTCTTTTGGGGCAACAACGGGTTGAATTGTTTATTAAAGTTGCACAAGAGTGTCGACTGAAACGAACTCGATTTGCGGCACCCATAAAAAATTGGTAATAAAAATCAAACATTTCGTACCCTTTAAAGGTTCAACGTATAAGGAAAATGAGAAAACAAACAATTTAGTTGTATTCTATCTAGCTCTTAAACTTTGCACCATAGATTTTTATAAATTCAATAAAATTTACAGTAATATTCATGTAGATGATAAGATTTCTTAATTTATTTTACATAAAAAACAAAACATATCTTGCTAATTTAATTGAATATATAATTGAAATAATTAAAAGATAGGTTACAGTTAGATAATATTTTTTAAATTTTCCGATGGGAAATACTCACATGAAAAGTTACTAAGTGGTACGTTTCTGTACTCATTCCACTTGCGTTGTCGAGCCCACCATTAAACATTTTAGGCACGGCAGCTCCGTCCTTGCTATTGAAAATTGCTGAGTTCTTGCCATTTACACCAAAAACCGGAAAGTGGCAGTGGCGGAGCGGGATGCGAAGTGCAGTGGTGTGACAACACTTAGGGCTAACCGCCAGCCACCGGGCTACCCGCACCACCAGAGCCATCGGAACCACCAGAACCACCCACTCAACCAAGCCCGAAACACTCTAGCCTAGAATGTTCTTTGCCATTGCTTTATGGTTCATGGCGTTTTTCCTGCCTGCCTGCATGCCAGTTTTCCATCCTACCATCATGCCATCCTGCCAGCTCTCCAGCCAACTTGTTTGCCATCCTGCCGAGAATGCCAGAATGTTAACTTGCCTGGCATCGTCAGCATCAACTTCATCGGCGAAATGGGGAAAACTCAAGGAGTGACTAAACTGCGCTGCTCCACTGTGATTAGGTGAAGAGTTGTTCGCCAAACTGCTACTGAGAGAGTGTTCTCTGAAGCCCCAAACGGCTTTATCCATCGCACACTAATTGAAATAGTTTATTCTAAGGTAAGTGGAATTCCTGCTTAGTAAAAAGTAATAGAAACGAGCAAGGGCAATCAAAATTGGTTTTTAAATTTAATTAATTTCCCAGATTTTCGTTCTCTGATCAGTCATAATATTCCCATAGTAGGCACACTAAAAAGGTAAAAAAGGTAACGCTAGATAATGTTGTTGATTGTGCTGTGATTCATTAAGATTCCAATCTTTGAAATAGTTTATGTGTGTCTAAATATTAATCGTTATGTGACTCATAAGTAGGCTTTTTTTAACCTTCAAAATGGTGCTTTTTTGAACGTAAGCAGACTAATTAGAGTGTCTTACTCAAATGCTATAAAACATCTCTAATCTATATTATAGTATGGTATTTAACGACAAAATGCATAAAGTCTCTTAACTACCATCCTTAACCATCAGAGTGAGGCGAAAATTGCAAAGTGTTGACAATTTTTCTTCTGCCATCCGCAGCTGCGTGGTGGCGTGGGGAAATGAAAACCGACAACGATTATGCAACAACACATTCCATCTCCTTGCGGGGCACCGAGTTTCCCATTTCCATTCCGAGGAACAGTGGGTGTGAATGAGGTGGTGGCAGTGGAATATTGTTTTAAAAATGGCACAACCAAGATGGCAACTGTGTAAGCGTGCACCTGTGATTAAAATCGAAATGACATTTCCAACCGCATGGCAATCGATACGGAAGTGCAGCTGTGGTTCTGCTTTCGACTTATTATTTTTGGCCATTTCCCACGATGTTCCGCGGCAACAGGGAGTGGCAACGATAACGTGCCACAAATCGACGGCACAGCGCATTCGTACTGTTGATAAATTTAAAAGAGAAGTACATGGAAAACAAATCTCTAGAACTTTGTCTTAATTTTAAGTTAAAAATTAGTTAGGTAACGTTTAATATTTATTTAAGAAAATAATTCGATTAATGACATTAAAGGAATAATAACAGTTATTTCTTTTTGACACCCCAAACTATTTTTATTATTCTATTTAAAATATCTTGAACTTTGTGATAGTATTTTGAAATATATTTTACATTTTGATTTACCCTTAACAATTTTTTTTACTTATTTACATTATATATTTATTTTAGTTACGCAAAAGTGCTTTTTACTTAATTTAACAATTGTTATAAAAATGTATTTTGCATATTTTGTATTTTTTTCGTGCTGCCACTTAATTTTTGAATGACATATTACGTTGAGTGTAGAAAATGGGTGGGTACTTGGCAACGAACCAGCCAAAGTCAAGGTCGACCCACGGGCAACTTTGGCAGCTGTTTGCGTGCGGTTGAATTTAAGTCGGAGGCCGTTGTTTTATTGCATTGTCATGTGGCAGCAATTGAATTTACTGCTGCAACTGGAAAACATGCAACATTTTGTGGTCAAGCGCACGACACGTGCTCACCGGGGGATGTGTTGCAGTTCTTGCTCGGTTGCTCATTTAACAGCGGTCCAACGGGGCGGATGGGTGATCTGTTCAGGCCGCATTCTGACAAATTGCCGACAGAAATTTCCGCTGGATTTTTCACTAATGGTACATTTTCCATAAAGCTGTCACAATTCTGACACTCTGCGCTCACTCAACGACTGACACTTTGCACTTGAATCGAAAACATTCGGTCAGTTGCCAAACATTTGTATACCTTTGTGGCCGCTAGTCATTGGAGTTTTTCCATGTATTTTGAATAGCGCCTATTTTATTTAAGCAAAGTTCGCACCGATTTTTGTTATGCTTTTTTTGGGGTATTTCCAATTGACGCTGAGTTTTGTTTATGCTTATGCTGTTGGTTTGGGATTTTTGTATTTTCCATCTTATTTTAGTATGCTAGAAATAACACTGCGCAGGCTAACTTATCCCAACGAATTGGAAAATACACTAGCCGATCTTTATTTGAAGGTCTATTTATAAAAGTATTTTGTTTATCAAAAAAATTCGCGGGCATTAGAAAGCTTTTTTCGGTTTTATATTAAATATATATTAAATATGAACCACTTTTTTTATAATTATTGACATTTTACCAATTTGTTTAAATAAAACTAGCTTAGAATATTATACCTAATGAATAGCTTATATTAGCCTATGAATCAACACATTTTTTTAACACCAATTTATTCACTAAAATTTTATTGTCTTAAACATTTTTTGGTAGTTTTTATTGATTTAATATTTTCCTAAGCCAGCACAAGCATTCTTTTCCAAGAGTATAACATCTACAAAAGAAATATTGTTGCGTGCTGAATGGACAATATTTGGTTGACTGCTCTGATGTGAAATGGTACTACAGTGGGCTAAATGCATTGGTTTTATAGTGAAATACCATTGTTGTATTTCAGTGATTATTTTTAATTTTTTGGAGTAAAAAAAATGTGATGTTTAGGTTAAAATCCAAAATTTATTGAATAATTTTTTCTACATAATTGCCCCACCATTAATTGCCCTCTAGGTCAAAGCTCCGCATACAGCCAAAAAAACGGAAAAATGAAAACAATAATCCCACAATAACAATAATTTTCTGTATTGAATTAATAAATGCGTATATTAAGCGTGTTGTTGGCAGTAGCAACAAAAGCTAGCTCATAAATACATTTTTGATTTCATTTATTTGTAGTGGCACATCTCATGATTAAATAAAATAGATTTCCATATTGCCATTGTGGGTTTTCCAGCCAAACTGGCTGCGATTGCATCGGTCTTTTGGGAACACCAAATTCGAGTAGTGGGTGTGGATTTTGGTCTAAGCCAAATTGGTTCCACTTCGATCGATTAAAGTAACAAAGCGATAGCCTCTTTTGGCAGAAAAGCAATACAAATGCGATGAGTTATAAATCTTTTAACAAGTTGTCGATGGCAACTAAGTTTTGTTTGTTTCGCCTTCCAGCGAGAAAAGTTTAAACAATTGGCGATTTTCGCACAGCAAAAAGAAAGGAAACAGAACGGCGAAAGAATCCCAAACAAATAATCAAGCCAACCGGGACCAACTAAACCCAAGTGTAGACTTCCATTTCCGGCGACGATGCACTGTTCGTTGAGGGTCACTCAACAGCGACCTTTGCTCTTTGACAGGTCAACTGTCGCCAAACGAGTCGGTTCATGTGGGTGGACAGGATTTCGAACTCACGTTCACAGTTGAAAATAGATTTTAATTACGCACTGAACACAAATAAATTTCAGTTTAAACAAATTCGACCAACACTGCCTTTTTTTAGCTAACCACGTCCGGTTGCTGTGCAGGGAAAAAATGCAACCATTAAGGTGTGTAATTTAATAATTGTTCAAATTAAAATGATATGCTTTTCAATGGGACAAAACAAATGTGAGAAGTAATATTATAAAATATATTTATCGGGTGCTCAAATAAACATTATTTAAATATAGGTTTGATTAATGTTATGTTTATGGTATTAAAATAATCATAGTTTCTGTTAATGATTTTTTTACAGCAAACCTCTTAATTTAGTTCTAAGAATACAGATGCTACAAATAAGCCTCCAAAACGATTCGTTTCGAATATTCATGAACATGAGTAATTTCTCTGGGAGATGATCTAACTGGGCAGGCAATGCATGTTGGCCCCGTCTTCGGACTGACCCTTGACTCGAGTGCTTTTCGGGATTGACGTCTGGCAGATGTCTCTAGCGTCGTCACCAGCCGGTTGAACTTTGGCCAATTGCTACTGCTGAGTGGGGATGACTGCTGGTTTTGTTTGCCCAGCTTTGAATGGGCTTGGCGACCAGGTGTCTCTTGACCACATTGGACTCTGGTCGAAACGATGGAGACCGATAGTTATTTGTTGATAGCGGGCTCTTTTTATCGTTAAATGTTTAATGTGGTTCCTACTGCCTCAGGTTTACACAAAAAAAAACCAAAGTCGAAAATTGTCGAATCATTTGGCGATTCAAAACTGGGTAAAGGGCAAGCGGCAAATAAATTTTATACAAAATTTGACGTTTTAATATTAATGACTACGGTTTTCGTTATGGCAATAAAGTATGATTCTGTTCATCATTTAGCGTCGTTAATATAAAGATAATTGTGGCAGTAAAGCTCGTTTAAATAATCATAACTCACGGCGTATGAGTAATAGACATACCGGTCTTATTGAAAAACAATTTCACATTAATGTTGTGAATGATTTGTGGGCTGGTTTGTGTATTAATGAATACCTTTCCTTTCGTGGCGCCAATACGCTTTCCGCTCATTTTAATGTATTCCGAAATTGCCTTAGCAATTCTTGCCTTTCCTCGGACCATTTACTTATTGTTCAAGATGTGTCGGAACGCTTTGCTTCCGCATTTTACTCATTGCAATGCAAAAGAGGTGCCACATCTTCATTGCAGCCGGCCGCAAATGAAAATAAAAAGAGGAGTTCAATGCGAACAATAGAGACCGGCACACGAATGCTGTGCAGAATGCCAAGCCGCCCTAAAAAACCACTTCCGCTGTGGCTGCTGCACGTAATGCCCTGATCCATTTCCCCTTTCCCGGTTTCTGGGGGTCCCGAGCGGGAATCGGGAAATCGGGGAATCGGGGATGCCAATAAACGCGACAACTGATTGGCATTCCAAATGAGATGACGCGCGTGCCGGGAGCATTGAGCCCTTTTTGGCTAGGGCTCTATAAATGCCAGTATCATTTGATTTAACCAATCCCTCGAAAAGTGGAAGTGTACGTATACATTAACGCTCTGTTTGCGAAATGAATGGCCATTGTTAGGCGTGTTTATTTATGCGGATTTGGGATTTCAATTAAAATGTCGCCGGTCACGCATCAAGAGAACTTACAGGTCATTGCATATTTAGTTTAGTTTAAAAATGTGCTGCAACTTATTATAAATGACTTAATCATAAGTTAATATATGTTCAAAGTTTACCAAAAATTAGATTTTATATTATATCAGAATATATATATTTTTTATATATGTATTAATAGTTTTTATTGAGTATAATGTACTAAATATATTTCTTTTTAATTTTAAATTACAAAATATATAGTCTATGATAAGACATGTAAGTGTATATAAAAACCGACACGACCCCGAGTTTTTAGAGCGATTAAACATTGCCATTTTGGTAGCGGTTTATGTGCGGTTTTTAATTATTTAAAATGCTAATTCATTTTCGATTTAGAGCCACAATAACTGATTGAGTTTTTACGTATTCGGTTAAGAAACAGCAATAAGCCGAAACATGTTTGCGGGTCTCTTAACACCTGATCCATGTGTCGGCTATTTATCTCTGGTTTGTCATTATCTTTGAGAAATTAGCCAATCGACAGGGATGGAGAATTTTGAATTGTTTAGAAGCATTTAAACAAACATTATAGAATTCCACTTAATTAGCTTAAACATACAAAAGTTATTTTATTTCACCATGACTTTGCAGGAACAACCGAAGAGGAAAACTTTCCAAGATGAATTTTTCCTTCGGGGTTTCAATTGAAAATCACCTAATTAAGATGAAACGAAAGAGCAAATACTAGACAAGCAATAAAGTGGGTGAGAATTGAACACTTCTTCGAAATTGTGAACTTGCGAATTTTGTGCTTTGTGTTTTAAAGCATCCCTCGTTGACGGAAACATGTGTTTGCATTAAATAAGACCAAGCGACTTAATAAATATTTATGAAATCGATCCAATGGAGCGAGGGGAAGACACAGAGAAACTTGTATAATGAGATTTGCTAAAAATAAAGCCTCGAATCAAATTAAATGCCGCTGGGGCGTTAAGTCGAAATCCAGATAGTTCGATTGCCAGACAAGTCGGCGACGCAAGTAGCCGACTTTGAAGTTTGGGTAACTGGTTATGGGCAGAACTCTTAACCAACCGAAGGCAAACTGGGACCACGGAAATTATTCATAAATTCTGTTCAAGTCGGACAAACTGAAAAGCTGAAATCACCGATTTCCAACCGATCTCCGGCTAATTCAATGGACTCTCCTCTTGCTCCGCTTAATTACCCATTTCGTCAACGACACGCCCAATGGCTATGATTATATTGTATGGCAGTCCAACAAACGGCAAACAAAATGTGACAAAGTGCAGGCAAAAAATTGTGCGACTGCCCCACAAAAGGCAAAAGCCAAATACACACATCAAATCAAATTAAGCTTTGTGAAACGAAAAACGGTGGGCAGAAATGGCCACTTTTCTGGCTTATGTCATTTACGATAAATTAAAAATAATAAAAAGGTTACTCCTCTGCTTATTAAAAAAACAGGACTGTTTCTTTATTTGATTAACTAAGAAGGCATGTTTAATTTTATGTGTAAGTATTTTCAAATCTATTAAATATTTGTTTTGTTAAAACGTTTGGATCTCTCTTGAATTGTTATACGTATTATTATATGGTTTACAAATTTTACAAATAATAAAACTGAATATTTTTGCATTCCGAAAATCTATAAAATAATTCATGTTATCACAATTGGACTATGCCAGTAAGAATTTTGTACAATAACTTTCTTATATTTAATTTTTTTAAATATTTACTTAAGTTTCTAGAAACAATGTATTTTTAACCTCTGTCGCAAAGTTGAAAAAGTGACCTGAGCAAGGCAGCAGAGACAAATTCTAGCGATTATAACAGCGAAAATTGAAAATGCGAAATTGTCACGTCAATAAACGATAATACCAACCAATTGTTTCGGCTAACACAACTGCAAATTGCACAAGACAGACTTTTGTATAGACAATTGATTTTCCAGAAAATTAGCAGTAAAATGTGTTTAAGGGACTGGCAAATAAAACAAGATTCAGTTAAATTTGTGAACATTTAGGCATTTTACAAAAATACATAAAATTGCATTTCATTCTTGCTTGGTTGGCCCTAATCAAAAACACGGAACATTTTTATGAAATCATCACTCTCATTAGCTAATAAATAAGTTAATATTGTCACTTTTCTTGTTGTTTGGGTCAAATTTGGTTTTCTTTTCTTTCAGCCTCCTCCCTGTTTCGAGATAAAAATGAAAAACTTTTCGGATAATGAATTTATACTTTCTTGCGGCTAAAACAATTTCCGCACGGCTAAGAGCAAAGGGCACGTGGGATAACAAAGAATTTAATTTGAAAGCAAAAGAAAGTAATGTCTTAGCAGTCGAAAGTGCAAAACGAGAACGGCTCTGGATTAGAGTCATTAGCTATTTATAAATCGAGTGCATTCCCGCTTTTGGCATAGCTAATGGGGTAAAAACAATACACTGGCAGTATAAGCGTGTAAGTTGAGTCGCTTCTCAGACATCGGAGCTGTTTAAAAGTCGCGACATTCTTGAATCTTTACCAGCCACAGCTGGCAATTTAATGAAATTTATGCGACGCCGTCTCAGACGCAGTCTGTCGATTTGAGTTGATCGATTTGCGTCGTTCGCCGCTGATTGATTTTTCAGTCTTCGATTCGGTCGCAATTTAATTGCTCGCCCGCCTGAACTTGGAGCAGCCGCCACACACGCCCGTGGAAATTTTCACACTTTATGCGAATATTTAAAAGGTGAATGCAAAGCAATAAAAACCAAACCAGTGCACATCAATCAAAACGAAGAGCCAGCCAGTCAGTCGGCCACTCGGCCAGCAGTCAAAGGTTCAAAGTATTGATTGAAGGCGAAATGCAGTTGGGCTGGCCAGACGAACAATGAATGCAAAACTGTTCAGCGTTCTCCGCCATTGACAATGGCATTGACGCAACTGAAACTCTTGCTTTATTTTCGTTTCGCCTTTTTTTAGTGCATAACGGAAATGCCGTTGTTCTACTAATTTTGCACTGCCCATGTGGTACAGCAGGCACTCTAAGATGGTTCATAAGTATATACCTAAAACACATCAACTGCTTGATATATGTCTTATAATAAATGATTTGCAGTCGTATTATTATTATATATATTTTAAAAACAGATAACAAAAATGTTCTTATAAAAGGTTAAATTTAATCTTCAATTTTAATCTTTGTGAATTTCTTGAGTTTTATTCGCAACATAAACTGATTATGAGATGAAAATGTAAAATGAGTACCCAAAATAAACATTGTTAAAATAAAACAAATTCGACAAATTTCTGTCTACAGTGCGAGAAACTACTGTACCGCCCGTTTTTTTTTTCTGAATTCACGTGCTCGCAGAATGCTTTCGTAATAGCGCTCGAAACAAACGCACAGCTATCGAGTGCGTCCAAAGTTTAAAGTGTATGGTGTAAATCCTATTAAATGCAAATCAGAGAATGTGAAAGCCGGCAGATCTAGGCGGGAATTGAATCTAATTGAAGTGTGGATATCTAGCGACCATGCGGAGCTTAGATGGGGGATGAGGTTTTTCTTTGCCCGCTTCCTTCTAGAACTTTACCATTCGAAATTAACAATCACCTAATCCAGCAGCCATTACGGAAACCTTTTCAAATTGCTTTTTCATCCGGTTAAATATCTACGAAAAAGTTTCTTAGTGCCAAGCCGTACCCCATTCTCCTTTGCGGCCCGAAATTCCGCTCATCAAAAGGACTTGAGCCCTGTAAAGTGCCTTTAAAACTGCGCATTTAAAATAGACGTCAGAGCCCTAAGCCTTATCCTTCAAGCCGTTTCACCCGCTTGTTTCCCCCACATTCAACAATTTCAATTAATTTCAAAATTCAACTGAGCGCAAGTCGAATTTCCCACTCCAGCAGTTTCACTGTCGCTGGGAAATGCACTAGCCGGAAAAAGCGTTGAAAACTCAACAGTTTCCCACAGTTTTGCACTGCTTTGCACACAGTTTTGTTCCATTTTGCAATCAGTAATGGAAAATCTAAATGGTGAAAACCTTTTGTCCGTTGCGTCGCAATGCTAGAAACTTTAATTGCACGAGTCCCACGGCTTTTCCCGCCCCTTCAGTGCCGCCATGTCCTTGAGGAGCAGGGTTAATTATGCCAAAATATTTTGTCAGCTTCACGTGGCAGGGGAATTTGCCGCTGACAAAAGGACATTAGCTGGCTTTGTAGCTCTGCCTGTGAAATCAGAATTTCCTTTTGGCCGCCGGCTTTGTCCTTGATCCTGCCGCCTCTCAGTTGTCGAGGTTTCATCCTGACGAATTCGCACTGTCCGCGACTTAAGGTCGGCAAATTGCGTATACGCCATGTGGGTCAATGAATTAGTGCCGCCAGCTGTCGTAAAATGTTTCTTTTTCTTTTTTTATTCGTTTATGTATTTGTTTTTATGTGCTGTTTTTGTTAGGCTTTACAGTTGTTAAATTGCAATGACGTAGTCACGGATTTGATAAGGTTTATTTATAGTACTAGGAAACTATGTAATACGAAAAAAATGTATTGACTTATACACTTTGCATTTCTAATGTTTGTTCGTAAAATCAGTACTTACATAAATTTGTCAATCTACTTTATTGTCGTACTTGGGTTTTACTTAATATGTGGGAGAATTCTTGCCCTATCTACTCATTTTTCACTTCTGTTTCAATCAGTTGAATTTCCGTTTTTAATTTAAATTGTTTTTTCAATGATTTCCCTGCGATAAGGTATTTAATGAATTATGGTTTGTATTGTTTACGATGATGACATACAATTATTATAGAACTTAAAAGTTTTATTAAAAGTTCATTTCCAATTATCTAATTTTGTTTTGTCAGAGAATTCTAGGAAAGTAAGCCTTATCGACGTATTTTCCATACAAGTTTGTTGTATAAAATGTTCTACTTCAGTTAGTTTAGTATATTTGATGCCAGAGAATTTTCCTTAGATAAGCATTATCATGTATAGCATTGTACACATAAAAATTGAAATTCCCTCATGATATAATTTATTTTGTCTATTTGTCAGCGACTTTCTCCAAGTGATACATTTCTGATTTAATTTAGTTTACTCTGTGAAGTGCCCGGGGAATTCCCTGCCAGCTGCTGAAAGCCTTTGCATGTTCCATTTTCCACCAGTGTGGAAAGGCAAGGGGATGACAAAGAATATAAAGAATAATAAGTTCCCTCTCATTACACATTCGCGGCAGCAAAACGTTTACTCTGCGGCCCACCCATTTGAATTAAATGGTACTCATTGCACTTGCTCATTAGAAATATTTGCACATATAATTACTTGCAGTTCCCTGCCGCCTCAGTCGTCCGATATTTTTCAGCGAATATAGCATTATGCAAGCTCACAGTTCAACTCACGCGATGTCGGGCTCAAATCAACGCAACGCGTCGCAGATTGCATTTCAAAGGCATTTTAATTGCACGTGAGTGAAAGGCTGGGAAAAGGGGAAAGGGTGGGAATGCGAGAATGTCAAGGCGTGGGGAAAGTTCTATGATGCAATGGGAGTGAAAGTCGGAGGCAATGTAACTCTTAGAGCCTCGTTCGTTCACCCGAATCTCCGCATCCCACTGATTTGCTCAGTTTTAATTCGATTTGAACAGCAGCTGGCGGCTTCTTTGCGGCTCCATTTTTGTGCATGCACAGCAAAAAAGTATCACTCAAATTGTAAAAAAAATATCACGAAATATTTAATAAATAAAAGACAACAGCATATTACTTCATATAATTTCAATTGAAAACTACATTTATATAAAGTTGAAAAGTTGCTTTTTATGAAAGTAACTTAGCAGTTTATTTAATAGTCCCATCAAATTTAGATATTTTTTTCTGTGTACGTATCGTGTACAAGCATCGCGTAATATTTCCAGAAATCTTCCCCCCAGAACTGTAAGCTCCCGCTGCCGTTTTATTTGTTCTGTCGATTATGGCAGCGAATTCGTGCAAGTAAGATAAATGGAATTGTCAAAATTGTTGTGATTGCTTCATTGTCATGTTACTGTCAGCACTGTGTTCAACTCCTTAAAGAGTGAACAGAACAATGCTGCCATTAATTAAGCGTTCCGATTTCAGTAACTTATTCATGCTGAAATGCAGCAGTGAGGAAAAACAAGTTGGTTTCGCCCAACCAAAATCAATTTCCGGTCCAAATGGAAAAGCTCGTTCTTAGTTTCTATGTGCTTAAACTTTAAAACACTTAAACGTTTTAGCTTGAAACTTAATATGACAAAACAAAACAAGTTGAAAAAGATAAACATTTTAAATTATTTATTGAATGTAGTTGGTTAAAGTGCTTTACCACTTTTTACTATTTAATTTAATAACAAATTTGTCATTTCGGCTTATTATCGATTTTTAAATTGAAATTTATTAGCTCACATATATCGTAAATTACTGGTCACCTCAATTACACTAAAAATAATTTTTAAGGTACTATTTGAATTTGAATTTAAAAAACTCCAGAGTAATCTAAAAATTGTTTTTTTAAAGTTTTTTTTGATAAAAAAAACTATTATTTTTTATTTTGGCTAAATTAAAAAAGCAAATTAATACAAAAAAACATTATAACTAAAATGTTTCTGTTACCATTATAGGTAAAATATCATCCAAATAAGAGTTAACTATGCAATTAATTTGTGTTTAAGTATAAATTCCATTTGGATAGTTTAAAAGTCATGGCATCCACTGCACTCTGACATGCCATATCTTCGAATGATTTTCGACCGCCAGACAGCGAGTGGGCATAAGTAGAAGAACGAAGGAAAGGGGCGGCTACAACCAAGCAATTTGTGTCGTTTTTGCCGTCTCATTTGGCACACGGCCAGTGCATTCGGCCAAAATGCAATCGAGTGCACGCCCGTCTGCCGGACTGCGATTCCAAGCGACTCCGCACGCCCCATCCGTCCCAACTATAAATTACATTCCATTAAAAAATCATGCCGCGGCGCACAAATCAACATCAACTCAATGAACATAAATTGCCAAGACAAGCTGCTGGATAGAGGGGGCTGTGGAAAAGAGGGCGGTGGACAATGGCAGGGCGGCGCTAACGGATCGATCGGCCTTCACATTGGCCGCCATGACGACGCACATGGCCCAAAATGCACACGAACACGGCCAAAAAGAGAGTGATAGCGGAATGAAAGGACTTTGTACTGACCAGCCAGCCATGTGGACTACAGTGTGCTCAGGCGATACTACACAGAAAAGGTGGATCTGACAACGAAAAAGAGATTAGGTTCGAAATGTACATAAATCCTTAATAATAAATAAATTATGGTACTAATCCAGCTGACTGTGAATTATTCTAAGAAATGTATGCTCTTTGCATCTTCAAACTCTTTTTTTTTAAATCATAGGAAACGTCACGGAAAATTATTTTCAACAAATATTTGTATCATTTTGCTGTTAAGGATTCCGTTGTCTTTTTGGCCAGAAGATGTTAGACAAACAATTCCTTCCTCTATAATTTATTTACATATGTTATTATTAATTCGTGAATTTATGTAAAGAAATGAATCTTACTTTTTCTTTATTTTATGTAGACATTTCTTTGTGCAACCTTTTGTCGTTATTTTGTTTTTTGAAAATGACGCTTACCTGTAATGAATAATTTTCGTCACTCATCCACCATTTCCATGTAATCACGTAGATAAACCTCCTATTTTCAATTATCCTGATCCACCGTGCAGCTAGCTAATGCATTTGGGAGTAGTCCGATGTGGGTTCCTTCGAGGTTTCCTTTAGCTGGTGGGCTGTCCAGTGGATCCAGAGCTCGTTTTGAGCTATTTTTGCTGCGTTGGCGTTAGTGTCACGCATTTGGTTTTGCTATTGGGCCCCCGAGTGATGTTTGCAGCTAATTAGAAACGTCTCACAGGCACTCACATTTGGAGGAGTGGAGCAAACTGCAATTACAGTTGGCCAATCACTGTGCTTCGTGGGAAGGAGAGGATGTCTGCAGATGTCTCAGGACGTGTGCGAAATGCCTGTCAATCGATTCGACTTTCGGGCCGGTCATGTAATTAATGGAGCGTGGCTTAAATTATGCAAAGCTCAATCAACTGCATTTCGCAGACCCGGAATCCCCTTTACTTTCCCAGTTCTGCATGGTCCTCATCTCACGGCGTGCCAATTTCCGCTCGAACACGTTGTGTGCGTCGAGCTGCCAACATCCACATCCACTTCCTCCTCGGCGCCACACGACGTGTCGTTGATATTTATGTCGTCGCCATTGTCGTCTCAGTTCTCGGAGCTCGATTCTCCATTGCCCGTCCTCAGAACTGAGAAATCAGAACGCAGGACTCGGTCCTTCTTTGAGCGTAATCAGCAACGTGCCAGGGCAAGGTGAAATCACAATTGCACCACAGGAAGCCGGAGGATACAATGAATGTTCAAGGCACTGAAAATAATAGTGAAAACTAGTTTCTACAAAAAACAACTTTATTACATAGTCATAATATTTAATGTATGTACTTTCAATTGAAAATTAATCATTTGATTGTTTGTATTACATACTTCGTGTCTGACTAGGAAATGTATTTAAGTGACTTTAAATGTTAACGTCACAGTTCATAAACTATTTCTTATTATATTTAGCTGACATAAGTAGGTCAAATTATAATGAAAAAGCGATTTATGCTTAAACAGAAAAAATATTTGGTTTTTTGAGGTATTCTTCGCCCCAAAAAGTTTTGAAGACCTGAAAATAAAATTATATAGCAATAAATACTAACTCCGATTTCCCAAAGGCCAGTTTTCCATAGTGTATGGATGGGGCAAGGTGTCAGAAGGGTGAACCCAGTTTAGAAACGTTGCAGGACGAGATCCTGCCGGCAACGTGATGATGTTTACATCCTATGCAAATACAATTAATTCCACTTTTGTGGACAATCTTTGTGACAGCAGGTCGGTGGGGCGACTTTGGCATAGGAAATGTTGACACTGCCACGGGCTTGTGTGGATCAAGATACCAAATGGCAGTATCCTTTGTTAGTTTCCCACACCGGTGGGTGTTAACCCCAAATAAGAGGCACACGGCCTTTACAGTTTCAGAGCAACTGCCTACGATGACTCGAAAATTGCGAAATTTCCTTATTGTCTTTAAACGAAGACAACCAATGACGCAATAGCGTAAACAATTCGTTCATCCCAATGCAATAAATCAGACGTTCCAATCTTTCCCCGAAAACAATTGTAATTAAATTGACCATAATCGAACAATCAATTTTACACTGAGAAAAATTGAATAGCTGAGTTAATTAGTAGCCAAAATAATAATTTACATATTTTGAGTTTAGATAAAAAAACCAAATTTTTACTCAATATTTTATTGAATAAAATGGAAAGACTAAATTTTATTTTCTAAAAAAAATATGCCGCGAAAATATGAATATAGTCTGCCATTATAAAGCCTCAACGTTTGTCAACCCTAGAAACTAAATTTCTGAGGAGTGCAACCAATGTTAATATTTTCGCTGTGTATTTACATTCCCCTTTATCATGATAAAAATGCCCCTAAGTCATCTTATTGACGAGTTTCTCTGTCTGGGTCGTTGCGCATTTGATTTGGGTGCGATTAACCGAACTTTGCACTCTGCGAATAGT
This sequence comes from Drosophila fuyamai, assembly GCA_018153365.1. Classification (NCBI taxonomy): domain Eukaryota; kingdom Metazoa; phylum Arthropoda; class Insecta; order Diptera; family Drosophilidae; genus Drosophila; species Drosophila fuyamai. The sequence continues at coordinate 11,426,947 of JAECXW010000116.1, forward strand.
ACAAACTCAATTGGAAAGGGATCACGGTGCAGATTACGTCGCTTGTTGCACGCCGTGTTTACATTTGCATTTTCAATGAAGGAAATTGTAAATTGAAATTACGCGAAGAGCTCTAACGATATGCTATTTGAATTGAAACAAACGCAGATTCTGTGTTGACCTTAAAGCCTACGGTCTTTAACTTTTGCTACGGTCTTCACTAAATTTTATAATAGATTCCGAATAAAATGTTTAAAATTTTGAAAAAATATTTTATAAAATATTCAAATATTAAGGCTTTATTAAAATTCCTTTTCAGGAAAACAGTATAAGAGCCTTATAAATTTATAAACGTAAGCAAGAAGAAAACATTTATTATTCATAGAAAACTTTTTAACATTAGATCATAGTAAAAGCCTCAATGTTGACTTAATCTCCAATGGTTATGTGAGACAGATTTTTTGAACATAATATTAGCATTGAAAGGTTGCTGTTGGCAAGTAGGTATCCTTTTTATCTTTTCAATGCGCAACTGAGAAGTTTCGGTACCATTGTTTTAAAAAGGAACATAAAACAAGAAATTAATGTATATTCTTAAGATCTGGATGAGACTTAAACCAATTTGTCAGTGCTTTTCCAACTGTGTCTTACGCCTGGGCGTATGTAATGGTTTTTTTTGGCAAGCCGATAAAAATAAAACCAATTTTGTATTGTTTTGCTCTTTAGGTTTTTATTTGAAGATGTTATTTCAACACCTTATATTAAGCTGATGTTAATTTTTTTGTTGGTTTTTATTTCTTGTATATTGGTTGAACAGCTGGTTGTTGTTGCCGTTTCTGGTGGTGATTTTTCATGTTTAGTTGACAATAAACTAGTTTAATCTTATTCCTTCCGGTTAATCTTATATATCCTTCGTTTGTGTCTGTTATATTTTCACATTGCACTTCAAACAATTATGTGATTAACAACGATATGCAGAATTTGCAACTTGAATAACATATAAATTAAAACATGCTTTGATAAATATGTGTGTTAGTCAGTGGTACAATATTTTATTATGCAAATATGTACTGTGATAATGACAATGCTGCCCTTGTTACCTATCGCATTTGGATAGAGGATCAAAGATGTAATCGAGAAAATCGAGTAACAAGTACTGTGCCCCTGCACAGTTTGGCGCCAATGGGCATGGCAAAATATATATTTTTTTTAGTTTTTTTGTAACAACATATTGTTTTTCAACAGTGTATATATATGTATATATGGTTAATCGAGTTGTTTCGGGGCTTTTATCAGGATTTATTGTATTGTGTTTGTTTATTTGCGTCATTTGTTTCACTTATACTTATCAATCATAAATATAAAGTTTAATAATAATAATAATTGTAAAACATCGATTTTCATAGAGGACCTTTTATAAAACATTAAAAAAATTTAATAAAACGTTGTGCGATTTCAATGTTTCAAGATTTTGACATTTTGATGTTGCTGATAGCGGTTGATGTTGTTTCCACTATAAAATGTGTTTTAACTTAACGATTTACGACATACTTAGCTTGTTAACATTGAAATCTTTCATAATAATAATAGTAATAATAAAATAGAAATTTTATAACTTCAACAATAATAGGTTCATGTGCTTAAAACTAAAGATAAAATTGCTTCTCCATCGAACATAATCCTTTCATTTTCTGTACTCATCATAAAGTTGTTTTCTAACATATTTTTATCGTATAATTAATTTTCAAAAATGTGACGTACTACATATATATAACATTTTTTGAAATTGTAATCATTCATTTTTTTTTTTTGGTTTTTTTTAATGCTTGCTTTGCTTAGCTCTCGAAACTAAGATAAAAATAAACAAATCTGCCAAACGTTTCCAGCAATCTGCTTCGAAATTAGTTGTATGTAGTTGCGTGTAGGCCAAGTCCTTTGAAACACCTTAGTAGGCGTGGTTGGCAACGAACAGGGATCCAGATCCGGCTCCGGCGCTTCCGGCAACGTACTTGCCCTGAGCGGCATCTCCGTTGGCCTGAGTAAGGAAAATGGAAATACGGGGATATATGGTTAATTTCATTCGGCAAATACTCAGGAAATAATACTCTTAATTACAATCACTTTCTCTTAATTAATACTTAGTTATAACTTGGCGAGCCGCAGCATAAAAGTTTTTCGGCCAGCTTGAAAAGTTTTCGCCCTGATTTTTGCTGCTCACGAAAAACTTTGTCCAGCCACCTGCGGCAATTTTGTTCAAACTTGTTAAGCATCCAAGCGCATAAAATATTACGTTCAACAGAAAAACTTTCGGAAAATTTAATTTTGCAAGTTCTTTGGAAGAAAAATGTAAATTCGATTACATGGGAGAAGGGCTGGTCGGAAGTTGACCATATTTTCAAAGGACTGGCGTTTTTGTTTTTCATATAATTTTGCCTTAACTTTCAGTTGCAGAAATTCAAAACTTTCACTTAAACATAAACTATATATAAACTATATCCAAAGGATTTCTCAAAGTTTTCTTAGCAATCTAATTAAAAATTAAGCAACTTGACTAGTAATGTAAAGGATATATAAAATGAAAGTATTTTATACTATTGATTTAGTATTATAAACTACACATATATATTTTCATTAATAAATAATTAAGTTAAGTAATTTTTAAGTTAAAATAAAAGTGCACAAACACAAGTGTAATCATAAGAGCAAAGTAATAAGTAAAAAACAAGGTTAACAAATAAGGTATCAAAACAGAACGTATAATTTATTAATGGTTCTCAGTTTATCATATAAAATTGTAAAGTTCCAAAAATCTTTTTTTAAATCTAGTCAGTTGATGTGGTAATAGGATACGCTAAATGGAATATATTTGCAATCCCTCGGTTGGAGGAACATAAATGCCGTCCAGTCTCAGTACAGCTTGGCCTAGGTCAGTATCTCTGCGTTAACAGCTGGACTCGGCTTGGATTATAGCATCGCTCGATTCTGACTCGGGATTAGTGCGTGGCTAATAGGGCTTAGTATTTGTGCTGGGCGACAAAGAGGCTGGCATTGGCCGCAAACGACGGAATAGAGCCGGCCACATATTTACCCTGGCAGGCCTGGGAATTGGCCTGTGGAAGCGGGAAGGAGAGCGGGATTATGTTTGGGATTAATCAGATTTTGGGCTGTTGAGGATTAGGTTTAGAGCAAGCGAAGCATGATAAAAATGAGAATAGGCTTTAGTGATTAGTGGGCTTGAGCTGAAAGCTTATCCAGTGCTTGAATTTACCCCATGTAAGTTTGTTTTTTTCCATTTTTAAGCAGCATTTCTGGATTTTTTTGTTCAGTACTTGTGATCATCCACATGCAAAGTATCTTTTCCAGCGGAACCTTCAACAGATCCAGCTTCATAATTACCACAAGCCGCCTCACTATTAGCCTAGGCATGGGGATTATATATTAATGATATTACATATGAGGTACATGATGAGGTTGTGATAGACAAGTGGATGTAAAAAGGATTATTAGTAATGAGTAACATTCTTTGTTATAAACTGGTAAATAGACAGTAAATGAAGTAGCCAATTTTTATGTTTCCAAATCATAGAGTTTCAAAGAAAACTATAATGTTAATCGTAGTGTGTTAGTTTTATGATGTTATTATTCACAGCACGATATGAATCGTAAAAAAATTAAAGTTCAATTGATAAGAATGTCGAAAAGATTATGTTTTAGTAATGGTATCGATGGATGAGCGATATTAGGAACCAATACGATAGGCGAGGTATTTTGGGATTAAATTGGGTAATGGGATCGATGGTTGGGATTGCGGTTTATACAGGCTTAGAAATATTTCATAGCCCGAAAATCCATAGCAATACATTCTTCCGAAGCAGAAGCCCTACACTTTTAGTGCATTCACCACTTAAAAAATAACTATATCCAATCTTATGTAGAAACAACTATCCGAAGACTCACCTTGGCGCGCTTGAGCAGCTCGTTCTGGCCGGCGGCGATGTTCTCCTTCTTGCCAGCCCAGGCACGCAGGACGGAAGCCTGCAGGGCGCGGCCGTAGGAGAAGGTCAGGGCCCATGGGCGGCCCAGGGGAACGTTGTTGATGGCGCTCAGGTTGACGGTGGCCTCCTCCTCCGACTGACCTCCAGACAGGAAGGTCACACCTGGACAAAGTAATTGTTTATATAACATTCGCATGGAAGGGTGAGAACAAGGTGTCAAAATAATCTTTTTACGTTTCGTTCGCATTTCTTAAAATGTTTTTCATTATAAATAAATCAAAAACAATATTGCGATCTTGTATCATATTAATACAATTTAAATCATTCCTTATTGGGTAGTTTTTTCGAATATTTCTCCATATGTAACCAACTTCTACGAGATATTAATAGGTAAGCTCAAGGTAGACAATAAAAGACTAAAAGGAATGAAAAAAGATTCCCTTTTTATGATAATAATTTTATATGACTTTTTATAAGCCATTCATCTATAGATTTGAATGACACCTTTTCCTCCACAAAAATCGGGATCAGGACTCACCGGTGACGGCGGCGGGCACGGTGCGGCGCAGAGCCTGCACGGTGGCCAGACCGATCTCCTCGGGGGTGTTCTTCTTGGCCGACTGACCGGCGGTGACCATGTTGGGCTTCAGCAGGGTACCCTCCAGGTAGACGTGGTGGTCGCTCAGGGCCTTGTAGACGGCGGCCAGGACGGTCTCGGTGACCTTCTGGGCGCGGTCCAGATCGTGATCGCCATCGGGCAGCACCTCCGGCTCCACAATGGGGACGATGCGCTGCGACTGGCAGATGGAAGCGTAGCGGGCCAGCACATTGGCGTTCTCCAGGATGGACTGGTAGGATGGGGTGTTCTTGCCGATCTTCAGCACGCAACGCCACTTGGCGAAGTCGCAGCCGTCCTTCTTGTACTGGGCACAACGGGCGGCCAGATCATCCAGACCCTGGGTGGTGACCTCATCCTCGGAGCCGAACAGTGGCACGACACCCTTGTCGACCTTGATGCCCAGAATGATGCCCTTCTTCTTCAGGATGTCGGCGAAGGGAGTGCCATCGTCGGCCTTCTGGTAGAGGGTCTCGTGGAACAGGATCACGCCAGAGATGTTCTCGGCCAACTTGGGGTCGGTGCTGAACAACAGCTGACGGTAGGCACGACGGTTGTCCTCGGTGTTCTCCACGCCGATGTCCTGCAGACGCTTGCCCATGGTTGGGCCGGACTCGTCGGCGGCGAGGATTCCCTTGCCGGGCGCCACGATCTTCTGGGCAATGGTCCTCAGCTCATCCTGCAGCTCCTTGCTGGGGTAGTTGAAGTAGGTGGTCATTTTTGAGATTCGAGTGTAGTTCTGCATCACCGGAATCCATTTTTCATGCGGATATAGTCCAATCGCCAAAGGTAATTGATGTGCACGACCAGGTGGTGGATTTTTGGTGGAAAAATAAGAAGAACGGGTGGGTTTTGTTAATAATTTAGTTAGCGGATTCGAAAACGGTTTCCAAAACAGAGACCCATTGCTTAAACGAAGAATTTTGAAGCCGTTGAGAGGAAAAAAAAAACAATTTTGGAGGACTTCGAAATTTCTATCAAGACAGTAAAAAGACTAATAACTCAGAGGCATAATTTCTACAGAAAATTGTTTTAACAAAAATTACCCCTGGACAACTATCAATCAAATGGTGGATCAGTTCATATCATTGACACACTTTTTGATTCTATTTCGCTTATTTTGGGTAAGATAAAAAATGTTACATTTTTATGTATCCAATAAACTTTATTCATGTATACAAATGTGTTAAATATTGCACACGCTTTTGCATCAGTTATACATTTTTTATATATTATCTCGATATTATATAATCATATTATTAGTGTCAGGCCAATGTCAATGACATTCTACCTAATTTATAAATTATTTTTCCATTGAAGATAATAAATTCTGTGCATGTAAGTGTTTTTCACAGCTGATTTGATAGCAAAGAGCGAGTAATTGAACGAGATTAAAAGCGCATGCACGGAGAACGTGCTTTATACTATAAATTTCTCTGTATCTGACATTCTCTCTCTCATACACTTTTTCTAACCTTCTCCCTCTCTCAATTTTTAGCGTACACACAAAATTTCGTTAGTTTTTTATGAACTTTTTTATAGCTTTTCACAACTATCAGTTAAATTTTTAATGTTTTTGAAAGAAACTAGATATTGCTACAAATATTCACACGGCACTGCATTTACTTTAGAACTGCTAATTTCAAATTTATTGTATTGCCCTGTTAATTTCTTTAACTGTTTGCCAAAAGAAATAATTAAACCTTAGGAGACACAGTTAAAAGCGAACCAACCTCGACGATGTTATTTTAGTAACTGAGCAAAGTCACGGAAAACTGAGGAAATAATTCCCTCTGATGTAATCAAAGTCATGGAGTCTTCCCTCTCACTCTCTCTACCTCTTCCTCTCTCTTTCACACCCGCACAATGGATGACGTGGAAACTTTCACTTTTATTGCCACTGCTGCTGCGCTGCCTCTGCCTGCGTCTACGTCGATAGAGACGTCAACGCAGGGCGCATGAGTTTCAGCTTGACATTGAACAAGGTCAGGCAACAATGTTGCTTTGGCTTTTGGCAACAAATGTTGCCAGTGAAATTTGTTGCTTACGAAATGCGAGTAGAAATTGTTGAAAACCGAAAGTCGTGTGGCGCGTGTGTAGAGTAACAAGGAGGGCTATATATTGTGCAAAAGAGACAGAAGGCTATCCAGCAATATGTAGATACAGATGAGAAATATTTTTCGTTGACTTAATACTCAGTTTTTACTTGTATGACATTGACAGTGAGCCAAGGACTAGAACGGCATAAATATCAGGCAATGATTATACCAACTTATCACAAACAAATCAGAACAGCTACATATATTTGCCATGCCATATTAATAACACTTTGCTTGTACATGGAAAAAACCATATTAAAACTATTAATTTTACTAATAAAAACGGAATTATATCATAACTGTTGTCCAGCTAAAAAATCTAATTTTTTCTAATTAAAATGTAGGTCGAACTCTGATTGCTTAAAATGATATCGTATTACATTAAAATCTTTAACCTATCCACTTTTTATTATCACAGATATTAATATATTAAATAAATAATATATTAAATTTATCATAAAATTTCATATTAGGTACGAAATAATAGTTAAATTTTTGGTAGAGCAGCACTCAATCACTTTTTTTTGTATATAAAATTTTATCTATATGATGAGTTATCTAAAGCCAATTTGCTTCACTTAGCACAGAACACCCACCTACACTTGCCGGCAATCAATCGAAGACTAAAAAATTTCAGGAACTAAGCGAAATATATACGGATGAACAAAAAAGAAAGAGGAACGAAAAGCACAACAGGCAACGCATGACAACAAAAAACAATCAAAATAAATTTACGTTCCTATCAAGAGACCGTGTATAAAAATAAAATAGACACAAGTTTGTCTACATGTTTGTGTTAGTAGAAAAACAAGCTGATAAAACGACCAACAAAAAACCTAGAAATACAAAAAGTGTCATGGAATATTGTAGAAGTCGCTCCGGAAAGATGAACAAACAAGTTCATTATGTGACGGCTTTTTAATATCTGCTATCAGTGGAAATTTCGAATCGAAAACGACAAAAACGAGCCCCCTCTGGTAGTTCCAAAGGTTTTGCATTATCATAACGAGATTTTAGGTCCGGCCTCCTCGACCGCAGACAGTAGGTCAAAAGAACATCTACCCAGGGAGATAATACTACTACTGATGTAATAACTAAGAACTGACGTCAAGCGCCTAATGGTTAGCAGTAAATTATTAAAACAAATATGTATATATATTGATAAATCAAATTTTGAGCGAGCACGTACTCCTATATTTCTACCAGCTTGCCCTTCCTAAGTGACCCCAATAGCTTTGCATTCGTAGCTGTTTACTAGCTGTGTTATAAATACAAGTTCTTATCTGTACTTTGGAAATAGTTATCCGATTATAACATAAACTATCGCCTTTCATTTTTTTCTTACACGACATAAGAAACTGACTTAAAATCGTATTTAATGTAAGTAAAGGACTGTTAAAAAAAGCTGCATCATGATAAACAATTACTGTTTTCTAATCTAATAACAGATTTGTTTTTTTTTACTTTTATCTATACAGTCGCCAATAAAAATATATATATGTATCTTATTTTCATTATTGTTTTTGATTATGGTAAGCAGGTATCTGCTTTTGACCTTCAAAACAAGTCCTTGCCCCTCTAAAACTTGTTTTCGTAGACCATCCAAAACAACCCCTAAATAAGTCCCTCTCTTTTCTCAGCCTTGGTCTCAATGAGTAATATTCAGTATTTTTTGTGAGTTATATTACATCTCTCATTCATTCACTAAAAGGAAAATTTAAAGTGCAATGGATAAAGAGGGATAAAGTAAAGTAGAATTAAAGGAGAAGACGTCAACAAACCGAGGAATTTACGATGACGTTGGCTAATTGAAATCTAAACGAAATGTGTGATAAAGATACAAATATGTATGTATTTCCCAATGTAGTAGTACATGCATTTAACATTTCGGCAACTATTTATAAAGAAAAACCGCAGCGGCGACTACAAATTGCAGTTGAATCTTTGCCAATAAGCAAATGAACTCAATTGGAAGAGCGAGTCGGTGGATACAAAAAAAATGAGAGCCGGTTGAGCCGGTAGAGAAAAACTACTTTCGAGAGCTAAAGTCACCCGATAAGGTTTCTTATCGGCTGCAGTTCCCCCACTCCTTGCACTACAGTGCATAGGTCAACAACACTCGGGGCACTCAAGGTTCTAGAACTTATCATAAAAGTTTTGAGCACGAGGAAGTGGTGAGATAAAATTCGAAGTACATAACGCACTCACTCACTCACACGCTTACAGATTCTTTATTGTTCTGTAAATTTGGATTACGAAACACCCGAGAAAAATTGGGAACGATTACGCGACTTTTCAATTGCACTTGGTACGGGACTTTCAGGTCTATTCTGGATATATATCTGAATTTATTAGGGGATTTTATTTGGCACTATATCACGCCCACTCACCGAACTGGAAACTGAATCTAGGAAGTGGTGATTAGCTGCTGGCTACTGGCTGGGTCCGCTGCTGCTGCTGCACTGGAGGAGAGCGGTAAACGCTTTTATTTTCTGTCTTCTGGCTCTGTCGCCGCTGCTGCCAACGCCTCTGCCTCTGCCTCTGCCACCGCTGACGGCGACTGCGACGTCAACGTGAAATTCCAAAGCGAGACATGGCGAGCGAGACCCCAAAAGGTTGTTTAGAGGTCGTCGCTGCCGGTGTTGGGCAACCGACTGAGCCAAGCGCTAAAAATTCCCAGAGACCGCCAGATTGTGTATCCAAAATAAAGCTATTCGAGGGAGCTTTTAGTGGGTGAAAGAACCTAAAATGCGATGCTAAAGTTGGCTAAAACTTAACAGATAGCTTTGCACTGCCTTAGCTTTGCACTGGGCGGCTTCAAATTTAAAAAGATTTCGTTAGGAGGATATGGGACTTCTAAATTCGAGGAGTGGAGAGAAATAAAAACAAGAAAGAAAGCAAACTTCGCAAGTTTTTATACCCATGCTTCTGTTCCAAAGTTAAATATTCTATATTTCCATTTTAATTTCCATTTAAATGAATGAAATGATTTTCCGATACATTACGACCGTATTTCTGAAATTATTAAAACTACATATATATCTTTAAAAACGACGAAGTTATAATTTTATTTTACTTTTTTTTGGCGATTGCTTCTATGGAAGCTATATAAATAAAATAGTAGGCTGATCAGACCTATTCCGACTTACATATATACTTATAGCTTTAATGCTGAGGGACTACTTTACGTGGATGGACGGACATATGCCGCAATTGCTAGATCGACTTGTCTGGTGATGCTAATCAAAATATATATACTTTATAGGTTTCGATCAAAGCATGTATTCGACAAAGTGAATAGATTCCGATTTTATGAATAAATGAAATATACCCATTAAGACAGGAAGATTTTGTAAACTAAACAAATTCTAAAACATGGAGAATGTTATGTTGTATGCTACTCGCTAACCAATTTGAGGAATAATGTTCGAAAAACTGACGGTCAAATATAATAGTTAAGGCAACACTTTAATTTTATTTATTTTTTAGTATTGTCATTTAACAAATATTCGACAAAATAATTAATTTTTTTAGCAGCTGTCCGAAATGGTCAAAGTTATTAACATTTTTAATTTTACAAATGTGCCTTTTGTGCAATATTTTCGTTAAGCGTGTTAGCAAGCCCCCAGAAAATGCGAATCTTGGACCGTCAGAATGTCTGGCAAGTAGAAGAAAGAAGGTATAAGGAAGAAGCATCTAAACAATTATTTTTTAAATAACCTGTCAGTCAGCAACATTTCCTTTTAAAGTAGAAGGTATATAATATTTTAAAATGGGAAATAATGCATTATTTGGGGTTCTTTTTTTAATTACTTGCGACCTGCTTTTCTTGGATCGGTCAATGAATTTTCCGTGACCATCAGCATCAGGCGCCCCAAACCCAGTGCAACAAAAACCGGGGGTGGCAGAAGCAGCAGCTAGGATAAGCGACTTTCACGCCATGCCTGACCTCCTGCAATGTTAAAGGACTCAACCCTCTGGCACTTGAAACAGCTGATTGAGAGAGTATTCTGTGAGATAATATCCCCATATTTTGACACACGCTTGCCTTGAGTGAAAGAGAAAAATGTGCTCTTTGGAAGGACACGCTCGAAGTTTAATAAGCACTTGGCATAGTTTTGTGAATCAAAGAGATGGCAGAAAAACACGGTATCATCTTAATATAACTTTACAATATTTATATATAGCTTATAGTTAACATGTGTAATAAAAAACAAAAAAATAAAAGGTAAAAAACATTTACTAGAAATCAAAAACTGCTCTTACCTAATGCGGCAGCCTGAGAGCTCTCTGCGCCTCGTAGCTTCGTCCTTTTTCGGATTTCGTGCCTGCCTCACTCGCTTCCCAGTTTCGTTTGGGGATTCTGGTTCAGTTTTCAGTTCGAATTCGTGCGTCGGCCGGTCGTGTTGTGTGCCAAACGCTGGGCACCTGTCGCCTCACACGTGTTGCGTTCCACTTGCGCTGTGCGTTTCCTTTGCACCCGCGTACACCGCGGCGTATACGTTACGTTACGTATTGTGGTGCAGCCAAAGCGAAATAATATCTGATAATAGTTATGTGAGCCGAGCGTGGAGTGCCTAAGAGTTACAATTCCAAGCTCAGGCAGTGATTTAACTCATATTAAAATATTGAAAAAGTGAAGAAAAGAAGAGAAGATAACGGTTTACCCACAAGAATGTTATATAGTTTACCTTGTTTTGGTAAGAATCTGAGTATATTTGGAAATAGTATGAAGAAAGCATTAATAATAATAAAACACAAACAACGTTCATTTGGTTGATCGTGTGCATTGTGCATTATACATAATTTGGGCTATTAGCAATTAGTATTTAAACCAAATTAATACAACATTTGGGTTACGAGTTAGAATTAAGCGAGATCTTAAAATATAATTTAATTTAATAAAAAATTCTCATAATACTTATATTATACTTAAATATAATTTTTGACTCGGATTTTTTTCAGCTTAAATTTGAGTTTCTTTTCTTCTCATATATATGTACATTCCCAAAAAAAACCATAAAAATGTGTGCAACAAAGAATGCAAAATAGTTTTCTCGAGTTTGGCTGAGCATTCTGTGTACATACGAATATGGGTTTAATATGCAGATTTCTGCCCGCCGCAGCTATAATATGGAGCAATTGATGAGAGCGCTTTTAGCTTGGCATTGTGGCATTTGGCTCATTAATATGCGGCAGGCGACACAAAACACACCCTCTTGCCGCCCCTACCACCAAAACACACACCCTTGAGCAATCCTCCCCCTCCTAGAATTTGTGTCTGTGTTTTGTCTCGTCCTCATCTGCATTTGCCAGAAATGAGAATGAGTATCCTATAACCGACTGAGCAGCATCCTGGCTGCTGATGATAATGTTGATTCCTGCCTTCCGCAACAATTTGCTTTGAACTTTATCCGCCCCCCCCCACTTTGGCCACGCCCCCTATAGATATCCGTAAAAACAAAATTTTACCCTGACTCCGGCTCACATTTCTTTAGCTTTTGTTGTGGCATTTATAAATGTTTGTTACCTTTTTCTTCGTCTCGACTAGGACAAAGTGTTTATGGTCTCTGGCAGTTTGAATTCTGTGGCTTTGAGCTGGAATCCCTCTTGAAATGATAGAAATTGCGTTTGCCAAGTGTTTGTCAGTTTGGGCTTGCTATACTATTCCGAGAATGAGTTCAATTAAAAGGAGTACGTCATTTCAAGATCGCCTTTTGCGATAAAATCAGGAATCCAAGCCATTGCATGTAAATAACTTTGTACTCAATTTGCAAAGATTGAAAAACACTTTAGGAGCAAATAGTGAATAAAAATATGATTTTCTTTAAAAGCATTTTGTTATAAGTTTCCTTAAGCTTTTCATTTTCTTCTATTTTCTTATGTATGTTATTTGCAAAGAGAAATCGTTCTTTAATTTCCTGGTCTACTGCTCATTATTGTAACATCTGCTCGGCAATTCGTTTGTAGATTACTTGTGGCATGCCGCAACATATGTTGCTGTATTTTGGGTCAAAACTTTTTTTCGGGGCTTCATTTGATTTTTACGCCTGCAATTGGCCTCAACTCGAGCATAAATTATGCATACAAAAGAAGGAGAAATAAAAACAGTAAAAGAGAGGACTGTAAGTAAATGCGAAGGTCGAGGAAAATCAAACAAATGGCAAGAAACATGAAAATGTTGTAAAATAATTTCAATTCATTCTAGTGCCATTTGGCATGCCTCTGGGCCGGTTGTCATTCCGTTGGTATTTGTCCGGTCGCTGCTGTTGTTGTTCGGTTTGTTGTTGTCGCTTTTCCGGTTCTCGAAAAAAAACCCTGGAATTTTTTGTGTTCAGTTTCGCTTGTTTAAGGACAAACCACAATATACCAAAGCACACACAGAAGATCCCTATTAAAGTTTGATTTTCTTCCTTTTGTATTTCTAATTTTATTTTATTTAGCCATATGAGTTCCATTCAGGCTCCAGGCTTCCATTCTATTAATTTATGCAAATATGTGTGCGGAAAAGTTTGCATTTGTGAAAATGTAAGCAGGGTAGCATGCGAGAGTGTTTAACTTTGTGGAATGGGCTAAATAATTCTATAAATGAATGTACATTTCTATATACAATGGGAAATTGCATTAACTAATACATTTTTTCATAACTTTTTCATAATTTTGAACCAATTTTCCCAACTTGGTATCTCGGTTTAAATTGAAATATATTTTAAATGTTTTAACTTGTTAATACGTTTTTTAAAAATATAAAACTTTCATTAGAGGTTTTTATATATTGCGCCGGTGTGTTAATGTTCTTCGTTATAGAATGTTAATATTTTAGCAATTAATTTGGCTTACGCCTTAAAAAAATATATAACTTTTATAAGAGCTCTTGAAAATTAAACGAATTTAACGACGTTAATATTCTAGCAATTAATTTGGCTTACGCATTACGTAAACGGGATTTGTCAGGTCATGCGATCATCAGCTGCTTTTACCCATACTCCCAATAATACCATTTATTATCCCTGTAAAATTGAATAAGCATCAAGTAGAAGAAATTCCAGTATGGCCTCGGGCAACATGAGCTTTATGGTGGAGAAACCTTATCACAGTGGGCGAAGGCATTCCTCACCAGCTTACAAGTCCCAGCCCGCTCAAGACGGAAAATTTCTCCAAGGGGTGGTGGGTGCTATTCGCATTGACTGTTTGCTACAATTCGCTAGTGAATGGAATTTAGAGCTGAATGAAAGGGACTTGGGGGAGTTTGATTATAAATAACGTAAAGTAAGCGCACATGAATGCATTTTGATTGTCTGCTGTAGTTTACGGCACGTTTCCTTTATTTTTTGCCGCCACTGCTTCTGGAGTTGCGAGGCAAAATGGAAATGAAAGACGACAAACTCGCCGGGCAATATTTGTGGGCGAAAGGGGCGTGGCAACTTCCTTAAATGGTGCACTAATGTAGAAAAGAAAAGCATTTTTTTATATTTATTTGCCTGCCACTTTGCATGGAAATTCCAACTGCAACGAGGACATCGCATTTCCTTACTGCAATTTTCCAACGCGCGCACTCCGGTTTCTTCATAGCCACCCCCTTGTTTTCCTTTTTTTCCATACTTATTTTCGTCCCGCTTCCTTTCGTTACGTTCGTTATTTTTTTGAGGGCATACAAAATAATGTTTCATGTTGCAATAAATGTACGATTCAGTCTGTACCCTGCTCTCTTATACGCTGTTTCCCCAGAGCCCCTGCCGTTCGTTCCGGTATATCCCCACATCCATGCATGCCACTCAACAAAAAAATGAATAAATGAAATAAAGGCAGGCGCATACACATTGCTCATACGCAGCACTGCACGCAGTTATCCTTGCGCCCATTTTGTCCTCTGACTGCAATTGTGTCGTTCACTTTTGAAAAGCGAGGAATAAAATTTATTAACCTACAAATCACATTTAATGTTGATCAATAAGGCTTTAATTACGCATTACCTGATTATACCAGATTGACTTTGAAATCGGATTTATCATTTCTCTAATAAAAATTTATTTGTTAAACAAAATATTTTATTTATTTATTGATTTCGCTAAACTGGAAAAACAAAGTGATTTTCCGAAACATATTAAAAAGTTACTCAAAATATAAATTGTTCATTGTGATTATTGACTGAAGTTAATTTTTTTACTGGATATGCATATGATTGTACTTTAATTTAAAACATGATTTGTGTCGTTGACCACTGAGTTATCAATTATTAAGTTAAACAAATCGAACAATTTCCCCCATTCTCCCTTCACATTACTATTATAGCTTTATTCGAAACATATTAATTATTATTGTTAGTTCTTTAGAAATGGTCATTTCCGTTTGTTAAATTGTTAATGCACTTTTAGGTGATCCCAGGATTACTTTAACTTTTGCTCATTTAATTCCTTCTGTCCATCAGTTGACTTTTCCCATGCTGAAAGCAAGAGCTTTTCAATTTAATTAAATATCCCATGTTGTGGCTCTTAATTTCGGTTTGCATGCCGCTTGTTTTAAGGCATCAATGTTTAATGAAGCGCCAAACGTTTTCGATTTCACAGAGACGACTTTTGTTTGTCGTCCTTCGTCGTCCTTTGCTTCCTGTTAACCCAACTGGGTCTAATTTGGCTTCCTCTTCTCAGTTGTTGTATTAATAATTCGTGCGTTGAGTTTCAGTCACGTTTTGCATGTCGCAAAATATTCGTTGCGCGTTGCCCTTGTCAATGTTGTCATTTCCTGCTCGTCGTTGACTCTGTTGATTTTTGCATAATTTCTGTTTGGGCAGATAGCTTAAGCATTGCGCCCAACAGAACAATACCATCGCAGAAAATAAAAGAAATATGGTGGGGGAGAAAATCGAACCTTGAGGTAACCGAATCCATAATCAGTAAAAGGAATGTAAGAATAGTGGAAGTGGTAACACAGTCGGACGCAGATAAGATATCGCCCCAGTTCTCCACAGCGGAATGTTTTCATTTTGTTCGCAAGCATCAGAGCATGAAAATCAACATGCGAAAGCAACTAGCCCCTCTTTCCGAACTCCACTCTGATTTCTTTGCGACCTGCGGTGTGCACACCAACAGTTGGCACATGAAAATGGAAAAACTGAGGGGACAAACAAAAATGGAAAACTAGAAATAGGGGCAAGTGTTAACATTATCACAAGAAAAATAAAAAATTTCTTCTATTCACTGAGCCAGGGGAACTGTAAAGCTGACTTTATGAAACTCTATTTCTGTTTAGGTTTCTGAAGCTATAAAATGAATTACACAACTAATTGAATAAGACATTTTTATTTATTTATTTATTAAATGTTAGCTTATATTTAAAACTAAGAGCTTAAAAATGGTTGGAGCTGATACATTCGTTCAGCTGCCCAGTTGTAATCTATGTATTTGGGGTACTTTTAGTTCATGTTGCAATAATTGATTGGATTGTTTAATTTATAAATAACCTATTTCAAATAAGTTTTGAAGCTTTAGCTAAGCCTGTAGGATACTTTCAGTTGGGAAAAGTATTTCCATTTGCCCAGTTCACAATTTATTTTAGGCGACTTCGTGGCCGACTTATGCGTTGCAAACTATTAAGGTAGTTTAGCTTTGTTTCGCTGTTGCGGGATAAACTTAAAGTTCACTTTTTAAGACAAAAAAAAATATAAATATTTCCCCACTTGAATCGTTTTGCCAAACCAAACAGGGCTTCAATTTCTTGGGAAATATTTAGAACTTCGCTCTCTCGATTTTCCCCTGGCTTACTCGCTTAGTTTTCTGCCACCTGCCAGGCACAGGCCAAACTTTATGTCGTATGCGAATAAAAAAGCAAAAAAAAAATCGAAAATAAAAGCGAACGGATAAAGTATTTCTCTCCCAGAACTTTTCTACCGTACAGCAGGGGAAACTATTTAAATTTTCTATGATTTCTTTTTTGGGGTTCGGTGATATGCCGTCTAAAAAGAAAAAAAGAATGAAAAGGAAACTTTGCTATAAATAATTTTGCATTTTTATTGTGCATTTTATGCATTTTGTGCGCGATTTCGATTTGAAGTTGGGTTCTGAAATAAATATGAAAAGTTTTATTTATGTTTGTGGGGTGGCAGAGGCAAGCAACAAGGGGCGTGGCTTTGGGGCTCAAATGGAGTTTGGGGTCAGGAGCCGGGGTTGTGCGGTGGCACAGCCGTGGGCGTTATATTTATGACATTTGTTTGCCAACAACTTTCAATAGCTCAATCACGCCACCCGCACATGCGATAGACTAAACCATTCGCCTCGCCATTGAGCCACCAAACTTGGAGAAAAAAAACTTCATTCAAAAGTAAACAAACAAGTTATTAGATTTGAGATTGCTTGATATTTGAAATTAATTCTTTAATATTAACCCTGCGGCTTAAAGATATTTTTATTTTGGCTTCTTTCTTGAAATATCTAAAAAAGATCTTTACTTAATTCTCTTATTGAAAACTAATTAATTAATCTTTTTCTAGCTAGAAGGCGGAACATCATCAATGTGAGTGCTGCGGACTGTGTGCTCTTCCACTAGAGCTCTGCGCCGCTCGGGGGCAATGAAATCGCGGAAGCTGCCAAAGGGCTTCGTGCTTTGTGGCCTCAACTGTCTGACGTTCGTCTACTTCCCGCTCGTCCTGCCCATCCTGCGATGCTCGGCCGGAGCGGCGGGCCCGGCGGCCGGATCCAAGACTGCCGAGGACTTCGACTTCCGGATGCAGCGGGTAAGGAAGGTCCTGAAGGAAGTGCCTCTAATCGACGGACACAACGATTTGCCGTGGAACATCCGCAAGTTCCTGAAGAACCAGCTAAAGGACTTTCACTTCGGCGGGGACCTGCGGGAATTGTCTCCCTGGTCCTCGAGTGCCTGGAGTCATACGGACCTGCGCCGCCTGAAGGAGGGCATGGTCTCCGCGCAGTTCTGGTCCGCCTACGCCCCCTGCTCATCACAGCATCTGGATGCAGTGCAGCTCACTCTGGAGCAGATCGATCTGATCCGTCGACTAGTCCAGCTCTATCCGCACCACATGGCGCTGGTCACGACCGCGTCGGGAATCGAACAGACGCACCTGACGGGAAAAATCGCAAGTCTTATTGGCGTGGAGGGCGGTCATGCCATCGGCACCAGTCTGAGTGTCCTGCGAATGTTCTACCAACTGGGCGCCAGATACCTAACCCTTACTCACACCTGCAATACACCTTGGTAAGTTCAGCAAGCAAGAAAATACTAATGTCGAAAAAACTATAATTAGTACATAGCAGTTTTAAGGGAGCTTCAAAAATTCCTGTCGAATTTAACCTAATCAGGGGTCATTTGAATAAAAAAAAACATTTGTTTTATGTCATGTGCATAAAGGCTTTGATTTTAATAACTTACAATCTATTTAATGTTAACTTAATAATATAATATTATTATATTATTAAAGCATATGCAAAATCATCCTTTCAATGGGGTGCTAAGTACCAAAAAAAAGTTAAAGCAATTTCTTTTTTAAGACTCATGTTGCAAAAGTGAAAATTGTTGTTAATTTTTAAAAGGTACATATATTCGAAATTTTATATGATGCAAGATCCAAACGTTTGTCAAATCTTGAATAAATAAAAAGTCTTATTCATAGTTATAAATTCTTTTAAGGCTTTTATAGATAACTGTTTTTAAAGTTTAAGTATGAAATAACTATGAAGTATACTTTGCTTTCAGGGCGGACTGCTGCAAAGTTGACGAACCGGGAAAGTACCCGCACATAGGCGGCCTCTCGCAGTTCGGAAAGGTGAGTAAATCGCATTATGGAGTCCTAGTTTCCAATACCCTAATCAATCTCTGTTTTTATCCTGCAGCTGGTGGTCAAGGAGATGAATCGACTGGGCATGATTGTTGATCTGTCGCACGTTTCAGTGCCCACAATGCTGGATGCACTGGCTGCCTCGAGGGCTCCGTTGATATTCTCACACTCCTCGGCGCACGCCATCTGCAACAGTTCCCGCAACGTTCCCGATCATGTCCTGCAGCGCATTGTGAGTCCATTATGGGAACATTAATCTGGGGAAACATTAATCCATATACCCAATCCCACATCCAATGCAGGCAATAAACGGCGGTCTGGTTATGGTGGCCTTTTATCCGCATTTCGTCAGCTGCTCGGGACAGGCAACATTGCACGATGTTGTGGGTAGGTGGTTTTTCTTGGCCCAATGGGTTTTTCGGTGGGTGGAGGGCGCACTATTAATCTTTAAACTTGTGCTTTTTGGTCCACCCCTCAGCGCATATCAACCACATAAGGGAGGTGGCCGGCATCGATCATGTCGGCATTGGAGCTGGCTACGACGGAGTCAACTTGTAAGTACGCCAACTTTTGGCCACTGCTGCAGTTTCAATTACGTTTCATTTCATTTGGCAAATTATGCTTTCTCTATTGTCGTCTCTTTCTCGGATATCATCATCTTACGCTTTACGCTTTCTCCGATTCCCACTTAAGAGTGCCCAAAGGACTGGAGGATGTGTCCAAGTATCCGCATCTTTTTGCCGCCCTGCTCGAGTCTGATAAATGGTCGGAGGAGGATATTGCCAAGTTGGCTGGCCAGAATCTAATACGTGTGTTCAAGGAAGTCGAAGCGGTGAGTCCACAGCAAAAAAACACACAGAAATTGCTCACTTTTCTCTGGCATTTTTTTATTGTTCAATGTTCTGCCCCTGAAGGATGCTCGAATACTCTGACAAAGGGTATTCGAATTTATTCTATAGCTTGGCTTTTCTTATCCCAAACATTTAAGATGGAAATATGGTATTGTGTATGAAATTTACAACAAAAGTATTGTGTTTAATTTGAAACCGCAAAGGTCTTCAATTAATAATAACCTTTGTCTTGAACTTAACTTATCCTTATTAAAGCAATGGGGGTGTTTCTATAAACAGACATCAAATACACAATTCATAGCATATTTTTTGACACTCAGAGTATTAGCCTTAATTCTCTGAAAATTTCTGGAAGAACGGAAAAATCACTTTTGAGTACGTAGCGAGAGTATTAAATATTTGGTCCATGCGTTATTATTTTTTGATATTTTTTCTTGGTATTAGGCGCGTACCTGACCGACTTAAAGTCGAGGCTAGTCCACAGACCAAAAACACACATTTCGTAGCAAACAAACAAAGAAGTTGGTAAAAGGACATTGGTATGGTCTCCTCTTTCTCGGTTGTTATTGCAGTTGCGAAATTCCTTTCGCAAGGATAAAAGGAATAATGTGGCTTTGCAATGGAATTTGCACATACTTGGAGTAGAAGTCAAGGGAGAGGATAATGGGGAAACAGGAGCAGGACATTGGCTTGACGTCGAAAAGACGCAAGTTGTGAAATAATTTTAAAAGGATTTTCAAATGCTTATTCCGATATTTATACACGAGCCTGACCAGCGCAACCGAAGCAACAGCTCCAGACTACAGTTTGTTTGCAGGATGCGGTCAGCTTGTTTGCCGTCTGCTCCCCGATTGGATGCAGCTTATGGTCCTGCGAATGGGATTCGGCTTGGCTGGGGGATTTCTTTTACTTCTCTACGATGACTATGTCTGGGCACTCCACACTCAAGCAGCATTCAATTTAGATCAATACGGGATGGGCCAGAGCCCCTCTCGAGGAAGTTACTCCTCTGCATTGAACGGCACTCGAGCGGAGGCTAGTGCCATTCAAAGGCTTGCAAGTGGGTTTGTTTTTCAGTCCAATGGCTGGATAGTTGGACGTTTCGATGCATGAATGGATAGATAGATGTTCGGCTAAACGATGCAGACAGCACTCCAGCCTGCTTATCAAAGACTGTTTGTTTTCACTTTTAAATTGAAAATTTAAAAATGTACTTTAAATTAACCGATAGGCAAAGTAGAACGGTAATTAAATGTTTAGGGAGATGTATACCAAATCAAGAGTGTAACTTTATTGAGGGTGAACTCTTAAAAAATGATTTTAAAATTTTGCCAATACTTTACAACTCCTAAAAGCTGCGATTTAAATATTTTTAAAGATATTTAAAAGACATTAAAGTAAGCTGGAAAAAAGTACCAATTATGTTTGTATTTAATTTTAAAATAAAAAGAAGGATTTTACCCTTTCTTCTCAATTTAGAATTGTTATCTTTCATATCAGAGCCCAAAAAACTGTTTCATGACAAAAATTTACTTCGTAAAAGTAATTTTTATATCTATCGTGATTAGTTCCTGGATGGAGCCCCTTATTTGAAGATTGTGCGGTGGTCTCTAAATCAAAATAGTTGAATAATTGCCTCTTTCGCCTTAGAAGCTGGCAAGTTTCTCCCTTGGCTGAAACAATTTAAAGATTTAATAACAAAAATAAATCATACGCCCCCTTGAACGTTGGCCATGCTCGTAGATTTTATTGCTTTTGCTGATTATAGAAACCTCCTCCAAGTTCCGCCCACTCTGCACCACCCCCTTTGACCAAGTTGAGAAAGAGATGCCGCAGCATTTTTTAATTTAGCTCTTGTCTCTCGCTGACTGAGAGCCGACCGGCAAACTTTAATCATATTCTCGCGCAGTCTCTACATTGTAATTAGTTTTAGTTCAAGGCGTGTATATAATACATACAAATACTAAATGTCCGTTATTACAAGGCGCTCTTACCCCAACAGCAATTGTAATGGTAACAGCATAAAAATAAGGCCACAAAAGTATTGCCTTCTTTGCAGAGCGACTGATTAAAATCGCAGGGCTTTTATTGCGCTTTGCACTCAGCAACCAACCATATATACTTTTTTTACTGTTGTTTATTACATGGCCATAATGCTCATTAAGAATTGTATTTTAATACGTTTCTGTTTGTTTCTGTATTTTTATATTTTTTCCGTTCTCCCCCTTTTTTCAGCTGTTTGCGGTAAAAAGTAATTAAAAATGTTACCCAACGCCTTTTATCTGTGGCCAAAAAGCCCATAGCACTGAGAATTAATCCAGTCCATATATACTTATCCTTATGACATTTGCTTTTGTTTTGCATCAGCCCAAGTCCCCAGTTCATTGAACCGAACTCAAAGTCCCCCAATTCCATTCCGCAACCGGCGAAATAAAATTCGTTATAGCCTACTTATGGACGTCGCCAAAAGCTTGGCTCGTAATGCAATTAAATAATAACGAAAAGCGGGTCAAATGTTCAATTATTAGAAGCTTAATGCTGTTTTGGGTTGTGTGTACCCAGGGGACTCGGTCGGTCATGGCTGTGATAATTAAGCAAGTCATAGAAATTAGGCAAAAGGCCATTTTAATGATTGCCATCTCGCACAAACGCTCACAAGGACATGTATACGAGCACGAACCAGCACATATATAATACCCTTTTAGGCTGGACACACACTTGATCAAAATTCAAAGCGGAGTGTTCTTCCATACTTTTTCTCAGTTGTATTTTCGCAGAGGGTTCTTGTTGGGTATCATTGAAAAATTCATATGTAACTACAGTTTTCGTTGCCTAAAATGAGTATTAAAATACAAATTTATTCAAAAAAAAACCTTTAAAACAACAAAATTCATTAAATGTTTAATATTTTATTATAGAAATTAATTATAAAAATCAATTATATAAATCAATTATAAAAGTCTTGCAAACGTTGGCCAGAGAAACATTCTTCAAAGATTGGTATAAATTGAAAAACACTTTAAAACTAAGTGCATTTCTAAAGCGGCGGACCAGACTAGCTTCATTTCGATAAGATTTAGCATGCTTAACCGGTTCTGGGAACACATTTCCAAGGACATTAGGGACAACAAGGATGCCCGCAATTTTGTGGGCGTAGGAGGCGGACAGTGGATCTAAGCTGAGAGCCATTGCCATAGCCATAGCCATAGCCCATGAACATGATAATTTTCTCGACGCCAGTTTTTATCTACACAAAAGCAGCAGTGGCGGGGGCAAAGAAAAGCCAAGGATTTCAGACCCTTCTCTGACCGACTCCTCGCTTGTGTTTGCGTAAATGTATCTTTTATTTTAGCCTTTTATATCTAATGCGAGAGCGAAGAACGGCATTTGGCACGACACATCGCCCAAGTGGCGGCAACGGAGGCTTTGTCTCTGAGATGGGCAAATGTCCCGGCAAATGGCAGCAATTTGTGCGAGACAAATTCATTTAAATATCTTTCGCAGACCTTGTGTGCACTGGAAAATAAAGTCATTTGAAATGGGGGTCAAGCCGATCGTGTTATAAATAAGATTTACAAAGTCTCAATTACGGGATTATTTTTGTTACGTTCACACACCGAAAACTGATGATAGCTAAAAGCACTATCGTAAAAAGACCGTACTATAATTTAAATTTATATTTTTTTGTACCTTTGTATATTCATATTGTTTCAACGTATTTATAACCAATTAATAAAATATATTATTTAGAAGCGATTTCATTTAATTTGTGTCTACGTTTTCAGTATGGCATTATTAAAATGTTATATATTTTTTTCAGTGTCTTAAAACTATGAAATATAACTGATATCTTTTTAGATCTAATTGATTATTTTCTTATTCGTATACTATTTGCATAGATCAAAATTATCGTTATGTAATCCCATCTATATAATCTTTTATCTTTAATGTTGTTTTTCTGAAAGTGTTTTCCGCTGACCTTCTTACAATTGATTTGGCTTCGGGTTCCTTCGCTGGGAAATGCGTTGCGCTGCGGTGGTATGGGAATTCATTTTTCTGTTTGAGCTCTTCACTGTAACTGTTACTGTGAACTGGGCTTTTCATTTTCACAGAACAGGGCTGCGGGAAAGTGGCGGGGAAATCCAACTCAAAGGCCGGAAGAGTCTAGCCAAAAGGCAAATGGCTCAAAGTTCCCATAGTTGTTGTGTTTTGACTGTTTGTGTGAGTGGGTCATGCACACAAAGTGCAATGACTGAGCCAAAGCTGACGTTTTATTGTTGTTTGTGTGGGGAGGGCTCGGGCTCACATAAAGCCTCATAAAAAAGTCGTAAATTCGATTGTTGTATGGCAAACAAAACACAGGAAATGGGACCAGCCGACCTAGGCCTCACCATAGCCCCCCCCGGCATCACCCCCTCAAAGGTGTTTGGTGTTGAAAACAAAACATTTTCTCTCATTTTATTTCGCTTTTTCCGCCCTCCTTCTCTGCTTTTTTGTGTTTGTGGCATTAAATGTGCTTCAACTTTTGCCAGGAATAAGTGCTGGCTGTTTGGCATTCAGATTTCGTGTTCTCTTTAAGGATTCAATGCTTGGGTGTGTGTGTGTGTGTGATAAGTGCGTGTTTGCTTGTGTGTGCGAGAGTTAGACATGCGGAAGAGGTTTCTTTATGAACATTTGACTCTTTGTATTCTTGTTTCTCGTGTTAGGTGACGGCTTTTGCTCAAGCACTTTAAGATATTCAATTGTACGATTTTTTTTAATATCCCAACATGTTTCGAGAAAGACAAAATGTGTTGCTGACATTAAGTGACTAAGAAGCTCCTTTTCGTATATATTTAAATTGCTAGAAACAGCTTTAATCAAACGAAAATAAAGCTTTCCAAGAGCTGAATGTAGTTGAAAGTTAGTTATACAAAGTCTACAGAAAGCAAAGTCCCTTAAAATTTTGTGCAAAACCCATTTGGTAATTTTCCAAAGAATGTTTATTATAACTAATATTCAACTCCAATTTTGTTGCCTAAGCTCCGCGCTAAAACTTGCGAACAATAATAATGCCATATGAAGAGTACACGAAAAGTTCCAAGAAATCATTTCTGCATTTGAAAATTCAAACAAAACTTTGGCAATTACGCTAAATAACTTTTGTAAGTTGTGCCAGCAGCTTGGCAATGGCGCAATGCAATCAATTTTCATCAATCAAATGCAGCTGTCGACACTCCCACTCACACACGCATGTATACATAATTGCTAATGGTATTTTAATCCAATTAAATGTACTTGATTTACTTGCAGGTTCGCGATCAGATGGAGCTCTTGCGAGTGGCGCCCATCGATCAGTCAATTCCAGCCGAGGACATTATGGGCAGATCCTATTGTCGTTATCAAGGACCAAGAACGTGATAATTTCTCCATTTGTATAGTCCACCCATATGCATAGCGTTACATTCATCGCAACCCCGTGGCAAAAATGGGTAAAAAAAAATGATGTCAAGCGTACGTGTTGTAAAGTGAAACTTGTTTTAGGTTAATTGACAAAGTTTTCCTCCTCTCTGCTACTGATGTTGTTGTTTTTCTTGTTGTTGCGTATTGTTTGTGTGTGTGTGTGTGTGTGTGGCATGATGCTGCACAAATATATACCCACACACACATTCGGAAAAAAACGCCGACATTTTGCAATCGCTCAGAGTAGAACAGCTGGCGAGCTGCTGTTGTTACACTGAGAAAAATTGGTCAGGATTACCGAGTGCTTACCACACTTAGTCATTTTATTAGTGATTTTTAAACACAACGGCTTCTGTTCATACGTTTGTTTCAAAAATGTATACATTCATTTATTGTTCAAAATTTTTAATTGCGTGGCTTTATTTTATAAGCTAGTTAATCGAAATAATTTTTTAAATAGTAATTTGAACAGTAAAAGTTACAACAATAATTCCAATGCAGATTTTTCTCAGTGCATACGACTTTGTGCCCAGCTGGCATCGCCCATAAACAAATACAAAGTGGCATGAGGAGACCGCCACCCACCCACAAACGCCCCAATCCACCCAACCCTTCGTCCCCTCATTCCCGAACTAGCCAACATTGTGTAAATATCATTGCCATGTTTATTTTTATCTCTAGCTCTAGCTCTAAGTCAGAAAAAAGAGGACAAGCAAAAAAATAAGGATGAATAACAGAAAATCTCAAAGCACACAAAAGCTAGAAAAAGTAAAGCCCCAAGTAGCGAAAGTAAAGCACATTTAGCCCCAAATTATTAAACCGAAAACAAAGTGGAAAGTGAATTTCAAGGAAAACAAGAAAGGAAAGCTAACTTCGGGCGGAGCCGAAGTTGATATACCCTTGCAGAATATTCTGTAAATAATATTCTCCAAAATTATTCATATGATGCATTCTTAATACAAATAAAAATCCCAACTTCCTAACTTTAAAAACACCAAAGTTATGGCAATTTCAATCGTTCAGTTATATGGCAGCTATAGGATATAGTCGGCCGATCCCTATAAAATTTGGTAGGTCGGATTGATTGGCCAAATATAAAACCCATAGAAAATCCCAACTTCCTAACTCTAAAAACACCAAAGTTATGCTATTTCCTATCGTTATATGGGAGCTATAGGATATAGTCGGCCGATCTTTATGAAATTTGGTAGGTCGAATTGATTGGCCAAATAAAAAGCCATAGAAAATCCCAACTTCCTAACTTTACAAACAGCAGAGTTATGGCATTTCCTATCGTTCAGTTATATGGCAGCTATAGGATATAGTCGGCCGATCCCGGCCGTTCCGACTTATATACTGCGTGCAAAGGAAAGAAGGGTGTGTGCAAAGTTTCAATTCGATAGCTTTAAAACTGAGAGACTAGTTCGCGTAGAAACAGACAGACGGACAGACGGACAGACGGACAGACGGACAGACGGACAGACGGACAGACGGACATGGCTATATCAACTCAGGAGGTGATCCTGATCAAGAATATATATACTTTATAGGGTCGGAGATGTCTCCTTCACTGCGTTGCACACTTTTGACCAAAATTATAATACCCTCTGCAAGGGTATAAAAACTGAGGCTAAACACAATAGTCAAGCTCAATGTTAGTACAGAAGGAAAATCTAATTTTTCATCATGTATTTTTTCTATGAAAAAGTTATTAAAGTTTACAAAGAATATAGCTAATAGTTAATGAAATAAATGTTAAATTCTTATACGCGATTTTTGCTGGGCTTATTTGGATTTGGTAGCAGAAAATGTTCGTTAATCTGCCTTTATTAGCCCGGCACTCGCAGAGAAACGATTTAATTATAATATATTATGCGTTTTAAGAGTTTTTAATTTCGTTATTAACCTAAATGAAATTTCCATTTAATAAGTTAATTAACATTAAACATTTAATTAGCCAGGGCTAACACATAACGAGGACAAACGAAAAAAATGTAATTCAATGCACAAATTGAATGTAACCACATTTTTTGCATCATTTGTAAGGCTTAAATACCAATCTTTTAATCAATATTCAAGTAAAGCGATGCAATTTCAAATGAAATGCAGCGAAATGGTAAACATATTGAACAATTAATAGATCCATACAAAATTCAACCCGCCAAAATTGCAAATAAGTTCACAAGCAAACCAATTAAGCGAGAACTAATATTAAATAAAAATTGTATAGAAAGCAAATGAGTAAAACTGTAAACGCGTTTGTTCAAGAACAATTTAACTCATATACCTACACATACTCAGCTATATCACGTGTATAAATATGTATACTTAAATATTTTGTTTTAATTTAATCATCAAATTTGCATAGGCAAAAAGAAGTCTGCGACTAGGTCATCAAAAGGTTGCATTCCCCAACTTTTTGCTGCTCGACTTATAAATGAAATTCAATATTTTTGTTTAAAAAAGGAGGTAACGATACAAAATAGATACAAATTTAAAACATATTTAAAGTTTAAACAAGGTGAGGGGCGAAACAAAACAAAATGGAAAGAATAACACATGTGATCTAAACTAAAATTAAATTACAGATCTATATTATTACTACTTCTATATTACTATAATAATTTAATGTTTAACAACCCAAAAAAAGGAACATTACAAACCAATTCAACCATTTTTACTGCTGATGGAAATTGAAATGAAAACTACAATTTATCGATTATAACTAGCCTATAATAAAGTGAGAAACTCAACTGTAACCATATAGGAAAACACTTCAAAATGCTGATTATGCGAACAGTGTTTTAACACCCTGTAAATATTTGTATGAATAATGATCAAATAGTTATAATAATTGTATGGAAAGTATGTCAAGTTGTGAATTAGAAAACAACCAAGAACAAGCAAAGAATAAATACATTAATTTATATGTGTAAATTGGAAGATGTCGTAAATGGCCAGCAGAAGAATACAAAACAAAATATAAATAAATTCACAAAAATTACAAAACAAAATAAAAAGTGGCTTTGTAAATGATAGCATTTGGGATTGAAATGAATTAATGATTATTTTTGTTGAAAGTTCGCCTGGCTTATTTGTTAAAGGAAACTCACTTCCTCTTCAAGGAAATCAGTGGATGTAAGTAAAACTCTTTAACAACCATCAACACTTTCCAGCTCTCCCTCCTATTTTTTTGTTATATTCTTATTGCGTTGATAGCACTCGAAACACACATCCAAGCAGCACTTGGATTTTACATCCTTGCCCCACCCATTTATCCGTCTGAATTCTGTCAGGGTTGGCTTGTCAATTCGAACGTAAAAATAAAAGGATTTGCAGTTCCAGTTTGTTTATATCAGCGAATTTTATACGCCCTAAGCTGGGGTAGATAAAACTCCCGTGCTTGCCAATGTAATTTATTTGCGCTTTGATGGCCAAAACCGTTCAAACAGTGAGAAATCATGGAATTTATCTTTTTTCCGGGCGAAGGTCAAGCAGCTGGAATCCCGCTGGCCGCAAAACCACATAACTCAATGCTCGTAAAACTTGCAAATATTTCACATTTGTTTTATTTCTGGTGGGCGGGGGGTTGGGCGCTGCGAGCGTTAAAAAACTATGCATCAAACGAAACGAAATGTGTGTTTTACATAAAATTTCAATTAAATGAAATAAAGTTTCGGTTTTCGGTATTCGTCCTTGGTTCTAGAGGTCCCGATTGCCGGGGGCGGGCAACGCACGTCCCGCTTAAATCATCTGGCTGGCAGCTGGAACGAAACCCGCAGTGGCAGCAACTTTTGTTAAACATTTGTTACCAGCAGCCATACCACTGGCAGCCCCAACAGCCATCACTTACCAGAGGAAACTAATAAAAGTAATAAAAACCGAGTGCAGAAAAATCGAACCAAAGTGACGCGAAACAAAAGCCAAGTACGTTTTATAGTCGTAAATGAGGTTGGATGCTAAAAAAAAAATATTAAAAAATAAAAAATATCCTGTTTGACTTAAGATTATTCATCGTAAATGACATGGCATTATATTAAATCTACTACAGAATATTATTTTGGTCAAATATTTTTAATAAATTGTCATTTAATTATACATAAAAATAGTTAATATGTTTATTAGTGTTTTGACTTAGTGTTATGGCACACATGTAGGTTTTTTCGGTGTCAAGCACATTTTCGCAAACAAACGCAACCTTTTAAAATTATTATGGAATTAATTTTAATTTGATTTCAAAATTCTTCGTGTAGTAATTCCACTTTATATCCTCTTAAAATAAATCTGGTGTTGCCAACACAGAAAGGTCCAAAAAAATAAGAGAAAAAAAACTGAGCCATCATAAATAAGTAAAAAAAAGGATGCGAGTGGGCGGAAAAGAAAGAAAAACGGCAAAGTGAAATAAAAAAAATCATACTAAACATTTTCGTTTAGTTTCCAATGACGATTTGCTGACCCACAGCCCACTCAACCACCACCTCACCGCAAAAAATGTTGCCGCCTTTACGCGACTTTCGGTGCCACCTCCGCCTTTCCCATGACGGGGCACCAAAAAGGATTGCTCTATGCCATAAATTGTTGTATTTTATTGTCCAATTTCTTTTTATTATTTCTCTGCGTTTCTTTTGGCCTTTCAGGGTTTTTTTTTCCGCGTTGTATTGCTTATGCTTCATCTAGTGTTCCGTTTTGAGTTTTTTCGGGCACTTTGGGCCACATGCTCAGTTGTCCTGGTCAACTGGACCAATAGCAGGACACCGTTCAAACTTGGCCGTTGTCGCCACTGGAAAATTGTTTTTCAACAATAAAATATAAGCACATACACGAGCACACTAAAAAAAAAAACAAATAATTATATTTAAAATTATTTAGATATTAATATTATATTAATATTGTATATAGTTCTTTTTGAACTACAGTTTAAAAAAAATTATATAATAATGGGGAATAAATTTCATTTAAGTACAAGTTTTTTTTATAAAAATCTGATTTCTTCAGCAGGCTGATAAAAAGTCCTCGACTATAATGTTTGAATGTTAAACGTTCACTAAAATATATATCTAAAAAAAAATAATATATTTTTCTATGTGCTTACACACAAACGACTATATTCTAAATTATTATTTGGACACTAGGGTTGCTGAAAAGTGGCCATGGAAGGATTGCTTTGTTTTCTTCGGCTGTCTGCTAAACAATTAAGAAATTCCTGAAATATTCAGAGTACCAGAGCACAACTACTCAACCTTTCTTGGCCTTGTTGCAGTTGAAGTGGAAAGTGCAGAACAAAACAAAAATGTCTTTCGTAGCGTTGCGAAAAGTTGAAGAGAAAAGTGGTCATGCTGTGGAGCAGAATAAAAGTCAAAACTGAAAATGAAAATCACACAAATCGAATGGAATTTGGTAGGGAGAAAAAGTGAACTGTATACGATTTCATTTTCGTCGAACAGTGCGTATGGGTAACGTGGCAAACATTTTAATGAGCGTTTGCATAACAAATGCGGTTTTCCACATTCGTTCAACCAGAGAAATACCAGCCATCACCGCCCAGAAAAACCACAGCACACCCCCTGTCTGATGAAAAGTGGCGGAATTTCCAGCAAAACTGAAACTGAGTAACTGTTACATGCAATTATATTTAATGATGATGTTTATTGTGAAATACACTCCCCCACATGGCTCTTTGATTGTTATGATGATGATGCGATGATGATGATGCTATCATGATTTTTTTACCGCCCAGCAACGCTCATTTCAATTTATAAGAATTGATTTTGTATTAAGTAAATTGAGTAATTTATAATGCATTCATTATTATGAAATCCACATTCATAACTGCCACGTCAGCAGCTGGGGTCTTCGTAGGGTGACCAGTTGTCATATTTCAGACAATTGGGTGCTCTTGGGGTAAAGCTCCTACTAAGCTGCGAGCAGATGTTTCCATGTCCTGTACTCCTGCCCCCAACAGCTGACCTCTGGCTGAGGCTTTGTGCCGGATTTAGATACCCTTCGGTAGTGCTCACCAAATTTGAGAAAATTTAAATTTTTAGGGAATGGGTAGAGATTTTACGCACTGTCAGAAAAAAATAAACTAGCTTGTAGTCTAGACATATATACAAAGGCTTTGTCTCTTATTACTGGGGTAATTCTTCAGCTTAATTTACATTGTAAGTATATTACTACAGCATCTTGGTTTCTGTGGAAATATTTTATCAGTGCTGAATCTTGTGCGCATTTTTTACTTTCGGTGCTTGAAAGTGAGAAATCTGCCCTCATCCGACATATGCTGTTGACAACCGCAAGGCAATTAATGCTTAGCACCACAAATCCTTGCCGCAGCATCGTAAAATATCAAAAAGTTTCTGAAGAGAGAAGACGAGCTCTACGCCGGAATGAATCCAATTATGTGCTTAATCACCAAGAAGTCCCACCCAAGAGGGGATCGTGGATGGGGAGGCTTTGAGGGGAAAAAAGCGGTCGAACGTCGTTGACAACGCCGGCAATGTTTGAGTGTGAAGTGATGACGATGGCGACGTGTTGTCAAAGTGACAAGTGCCCACACACACTTACTTAACCACTCGCTCACTCCTTCAATCTTACTTGCTCATCTACTCCCATCAGTCGTACTTTCAGCCACATACTGAGAAAAAGAAACTTTCATTGGAAATAATTTAGTTCCAATTTAAAAAACATTTAATATCAAAATATTCTTTAGTTTCAAATAGTTAAATATAGTTTAAAAAAAATTTATAAATATCACAATAATTTAGCTCGAATAATATGAAGCATATAGATTTGCCAATATAATAAACATATGAATATACACATATAAAATTATTTATAAGGTTAAATTACATGCATTTTCATTTACTTGTATTAGGATGCTGCTTAAAAATGTATATCTATTTTTTTTTAAATAAAGAATTAAATATTTTGTTTTATTTTTGAGAGTCAACCACTATATATATTAACAATATTGAATTGTTGATCACTCATATAAATTAACATAACATACAGGTTTTCTGTTTGTGAGACTACTCAATATAGCATATAAACAATATTACCTGTTTTATTTATAATATGTAGTTTTTCGATCATATATTATTTTTTTTCAAACAAATTTTTCACAGAAAAAAGAAAATGAAATTTCTCTAAATTGTTATGTTACATTTGTTAATTTTGTTAATTTGTTTATTTGTTAATTCTTTAACAAAATTTTAGGTTGCACTAATACAATTTTAAGCTAGAAAGAAGATCTTGTTTTTCTCAGTGCAGCTACACTCGCAGATGTGCCTCGTTCTTCCAGGCACTTGGCTCAACATGTGGCATGGCTTAAGGCGTACGGCCGGACGGCCTGAGCCTTTAAGCATTAAATACTTTAACACACAAGCGCCGTTAAAATTTATTCATGGTCGTTTTTAATGCCAGCGGGGCGGGGAGGGGCTGGCAGGACCAGGCCAGGACTTGACATGCAAATGTCTGAGTGTGTGTTTGCGCTGTGATGGGTGATGAAGCCCCACCGATGAGTCGCCCTTTTTTTGCTGCCTCTTGCTCTCTGCTGTTATTGTTAAGCATGCTTTTCAAAAGCTATTGAATATGTAACCACCCACGATGGGTCCAAGCCTAAAGAGTCTTTTTTTTGGCCCCCATTTCCCACCCAAAAGGCTCGAATAATGGCTATTTTTTACACTCATTTGGCAATCAGCACTGCCAACGGCTATATTGATTCGGTAAGTTCAAAAATTTAAATAATATATATTATAAATATATATAAACCAGGCAATGAGAAAGACTTTTGAAATTAAGTAATAAGCGAAATTCAAACATCATCAAATCCTTTATGACGTGAATCCATAAATATAACAATTGAAATGTCATTGCTATTAAATAAATAGTACTTTCCAGGTATGATAAAATACCATTTGTGGTTGAATAAAAAGTATATTCTTTACCGTGTTGTTTGTTTTGGAAATATTTAAAATAAAACCACATCAAAGTACAAATTTGTAGAATTATTAAATAAATTTTATGTGCTCAGGGGCGTTTAACAAAATATTTTAAATATTTGCTGCCGAATATAGATGTATCAAAATTGTATTAAAAAAACATTAAATACATAAATAAATTAAATCCCTCAGGATAAATACTCTTAATATATAGAGTATCTCCTTATGGACTTTTGCATGCAAAATAAATAAATCTTGCTCTTTTTTGCCCCACTCTCGCTCCGCTGTGGCAATTCACATGAATTCCATATCGTCCTGGAAGCAAGAGGTCCTTCTAGGCGTAGCCTATAGGGTCGTTGTGATCCAATCACTGGTTAAATGGTGAGTAAAATGGATGGGGGCGGAACAGGGGCGACACAGCTTTCATTAGTAGTGCCACCAGCGAATCAATCCCACCCTTGTATCAATCGAAATTCTGCTGAAAGCGGCAATTTAACACTTTCGCCCGCTGCCATGGTGCCGATAAGGGGACCCTCCCACTCAAATATTTGAAGATTTAATTTTAATTTTCAACTTTTTCCTCTTGCACCCCCGACTCCATTTATTTCAGTGGACCCAAAACCCCGAGGCTCGACACATGCGCAAAATAATTCCCAATGTGATGCCTGCAGGCTTGACTTGGCAGTAATTTCCACGTTTCCCACTCCCGTCGCTATTTGATTTGCTTAAAGGTTAAACGACTGTAACATCCTGCCCGGATTTCAAGAGCAAGGACCTTTGCTTGCCTTTTCCCGAAAACACTTTCTGTTGGCGCAATTAAAAGCGTGGAAAATTATAATACAAATGTACTCGGAAGAAAATTAGAGGGCCAACAAAAAATGAACTGATGGCTTTTGACATTTATGGTATTACCAGGGAACGCGTTTCACTTTCCTCTCACTCCCAGGATGTGAAGCTGGAGATGGCGAAAGACAACTCCTTCAGACATCAGTTGCTGCCATTTCCGCATCCGTTTTGCTTTGTTAACCCGCTTCCTGTTTCTGTTACTGTAACTGCTACTCCTGGCCGAGATTGTATTTGTATTTTGGTGTCTTTGTGCGATTTCGGTTTCATTGCACCCATTGCCGTGGTTTCCCATTGTTCCCGGCTCCAACTGCACTTAAAATGTTTATAAAGTTTTCTCCTTCATTCCCTTTCATGGGGTAATATAGGTATTTATTAAAGAATAGTTCAGATATAATTCCAGGAGCTTTTACATTGTGAAATAATAATAATAAATAAAATAATGGTAATTCATAAAAAAATTTAACACAAATTAATGTTTTTATACTTTGAGCTTGTATTCCAAAATAACTACTTGAGTCTTATCGTTAGAAGCTTTTAAATGATTTATTTGCAAACTAAATAAAAATCTGTTTAATGATGTACATTTATTTCTTTTTTAAAATAACGTTTTAAAAATTCGTTACATTTTTAATACCAATTTAGAAATTTATATGATTACCATTAAAAAGGGCATAAAACCTGCGATGTCGAAGTCCTTTTCCCCGTTTGTTTTTACTTCTCGCCTTTATTTGTTTCCTGAGCTATTTCTTACTACCGCTGTTGAAATGGTTGCTTTTGTTGCCGCAAAGTCTTCAATTCTATTTTTGTAGCAGCAACTTTATTGCTCCTGTTGTTGCGCCGGAATTCGGTATTCTCTGGAGGTTTTCCTTTGCTAAATTTGCAATCTAAGAGTTTTGTCAAATAAATTTGTGATAATTTGAAACTATGAGTTTTGGTTTGGAACATTTGGCATCAATACTATTTCGTTTCGGGATGTTTTTGTTTTTGGGCAGCCTGACCTTGTAACCAATTTACAATTGGCCCTTCAACACAATTACTTTTTGCTGCCAGTATCTACTTGCTATTGGCATTAACATTTTAATGTGGCCTTTCCGGGAAAAACCTCCCAGCCCATCGCTGGCTTTGGGGATTACAAAACTCCTTTTGTTCGTTTGCAATTTCATTTGCTTTACTCTCGATTTTGGCTTGTTCTGCGCGTTCTTTTTTTTGCATTGCAACTTTTGTGCTCACTTATTTTTGTGTACTTGCCTTGTTATTTTTGCTGTTTAAATATGCCGCAGTATTTAGCATGACAACGACTTTGACAACGGCAACAACCTCCGAGGGACCCGAGCCCTGTTTCCTCCCTCCCCAGATTTCCCAGTTTTTCCTGGCCAGGTTCAACAGACTTTTCCAACTGCCAATATTTCATTTGCCTTTTACATTTGCCCGGCCACTTTTCTCCAGCCCCTTCCACCCTCTCTATCGCTATTTGTCTCTGGCCCTCTTTTCCGAAGTCTCCCCGGGATGTGTGTTTGCTTCCCTGTTTGCCTGCGGCATTTGCTTGCTTTTATGGAATTAATTAAAACTTCGCTGTGCTCATTTGGCAAAACCGAATAAAAATTCAAAACAAAAGGGGATCCAAAGACAATGTTTTATGTGGTTTTTGGTCCCAAAACTTAGCTCAAACAATGGATAAAATTGAGTCCAATCAGTGGAGAATAATGTAATCAAGTTGTAAGCCCTTATTATGTCCAGAGAATGCTTAAATTCTTTAAGTATATGTCATATTATTAAAGTATTGGTTCAAATAAGAATTTGCATGGATTCCTTTTATTCGCAGCAGTTTTGTCACAAACACAAATTTTTCACAAATACACAATTTTGGGCTTGTTGGGTTTCAGTCAAAAGTGGCATCCGTTTAATGACAAATTCCGAACAAACCGCTCGTCCTTTTCCAACTAAAAACCGGCAAATCCAATCCAATCCCCAAACAATGCAGACAAAGGACAATCCTCTCGCTCTGAGGTTTGGGCCATTCCACGTGTCTGCACCCCGTGTTTTGGCCATCAAGCCGCCCCGCTGGCAGTGAGTAGCCTGATTTTATGCATTTTATTATCTTCCTTAGTCACGTTTCAATTTACGGCCCATTGGCGGTTACAATTTGCAATCACGTTTCGCTGGCAACTCACAAACGC
Source organism: Drosophila fuyamai (assembly GCA_018153365.1). Lineage (NCBI taxonomy): Eukaryota > Metazoa > Arthropoda > Insecta > Diptera > Drosophilidae > Drosophila > Drosophila fuyamai. Next base: position 11,462,680 of record JAECXW010000116.1, read on the forward strand.
CAGCCAACTTTCTCCGGCCTGACACCTTTATTAGGGTCTGGCACCAGCCACTCCAACTCCTCCAACTGCTCCAAGTCTGCTCCAACTCTGTTTATCATATGCCACCCGAAGTTGGCCCCGTTGTGGCTTCTATTGTTGCACAGCGAAAAAAAGTCCTAAATTACTATGAAATAATTGATTTTCGATAATGACTTAATTGAATCCAGCAACACAACAAAAAAATAATTTTTCTAAAATCCTTCGAAATGAATTAAAATACTAGGAACAATTATTCCTATATAAATGGCTCAAGGCTTATCAGTTTGTTGTTTTTTGGTTAAGCTTTTTACAGTTTTTTAAACAAACGATATTAATCTATACCCACATGTACTAACCAAAGAAATGTCTAAATAATTTTTAAATTGAAAAGAACAGCACTCCGCTTATATTGTGATCTAACATAATTGGAAAATGTTGTGCTTAAAATGGAGTCAACGAACCACGGAGTTAATAAAAAAAAATTTCAAAATAATTTACTTAATAATAAGATATTTTTAAGATAATCATTGTTGTTGCTTAATATCCTAATAAAGTATTAATTTTTTGCAGTGACCGAAGGCTTGTTTTAGTTTTTGAATTTATTGCCGTTTCTTATTTTTCCTGCCGCTTCCTGCACCACAGTCTCGTCCTCCATTTGCCTTTGTCTTGCGTTTATAACTTATTTTCCGGGCAGGTGCAAATGTTCTTGGCCCTCGTCTTACCTTTGCCACTGTCTTTTTGCGTCTGAGTCGGTGGTGTCCTTCTGCCCACCTGACCCGCACGTCTGCCTCGGCTTCATTGTTATGTCCTTTATCTATGACGGTTCATTGTACTTGTACGCTCGCTAGCAGCGAGGAACATCCAAGGACCCCGGACAGACTCAATTTCATTCCCTCGGCTTACACCTGTAGCTCCGATTGCCTTTGTCTGGGTCACGTGGCCCTCACCGTGGGAAAAAAAGCCCAAATTAAGCAGAATTCATCATATCTTACCTTTCAAATTAATACAGAATCACATGTATAATTTCTGTTTGTGCCCTCCAAATGTTTTTTAATTTGTTATATTTTTAAACTTTGGTAATGCTGGGAATGCATTTTAGATTTTTATGCCTGTTAATTGATACGCATTTATATTATTTTTTAGTAACCTACTATATAATGATATTATTTATTATAGATTACATAAGCAAAAAAAAAACTTAAGCATAAACTTGTTACGGTATTATATTATATTATTAGCATACGTTTTTCAAAATAATTTTTCCTTGTGTAGAGAAACCACCTTTTATGTAGAATCCGGAGCCAGTTCAGACTGCAATCGTAAATTGTAACTTTTTATTACATAATTTCTGTCATTACCCTGCGAAAGGCGAATGGTGAGTTGAATTGGCTGGCCGCCTTTTAACCCACGTCCTGTGGCCATATTCGTAATGACTTCAATACATTTCGACTGTCGCCGCCTGACTGACGTTGCCTGCTCCCATTTTCCGCCACCCGCTTTTCCGCTTTCCCGCCTTTCCATCTAGCCTTTCTTAGCTGCGTGCTGTGCATACATACGAGGAAGTGGTGGTTCAGTGTCTTTCCTTTATGAGCCTTTTACTGCCCAGCTTGGCAATGTTAATTTAAAATGTAATTAGTTTAAGTAATGAACACACTTTTGGGGCGCCCCACTGTTTGCCGCGCTTTTATCTACCAATTTTCCAACTCATTACGAAGAAAGGAAAGCACTTGGGATTTTTTCAACCTCATTCTTAAGCTTGAACTCTTGGGCAGTTTTGATTTTCTTATTTCAAATATATATAAAAAGAAGTAATTCAATTCCCTTATTATTTGTTTTTTAAATATTTTTCAGCTATCAAATTACATTTTTATCTCAAACTTTAGTTATTGAAAAAATGAATTCCAAAATAATAAACAATTCTTATGTAGTTTTTTTTTAAATTCTTTATTTTAACTATACCAGTTCTCAGAACAGTTTTCAGGAACACCTGCATGCACCTTACTTAATTCCTGGCAGCATTTTAAATGAGTTTCCAGCTTCTGTGCATAATTTGCCCATTTACGGGAAACTTTTATCCCACTTCTGCCATTTTCCCCTTTGCTAATTTCTCCGGCTGCCATCATAAATCAAACAGCCTTTTGATCATCAGCGACAGGCCAAAGGGCGGGCGGAAAAGGAGGCGGGGCTGCAATCTGGGAACAGGACTCTAATTAGCCGCCGCCTTGGTCGTCGCTTTGGCTTGTTAGCTTTGTCAGCTGGCTTTTTATATCTATTTTTGCTTCATTAAACCAATTTCCGTGTCGCTGTCAAAACAACAATTGATTTCCGCGCCAATCGCCAGTCCGCCAGCTGAGTCCTTTGAGCCTTCATCTATTCCAGTCCCGTTTTCCGTTTTCTTCGCTGCGTTTTCATACTGCCCAGCCATTTTCCCTTTGCAGCCGGCCACTTGTGTTTACATTGGCAGCTGTTGACAGTAACGAGTTGTTCTACACACGTCCAGGCTCATGTCCACGTCCACGTCCTTGTCCAAATCCACATCCTCATCCACATCCTCTATCAAATTCACATCTACGTCTCTCTTGCAGCCCATCGCCGATTTTCCCTCGTCAGCACATTGCCTGTTTGTCTATCACTCTTGCATCCACAATGTTAAAACCGAAGTATTCGCACTTGCAAAATATTAAAAGAAAAAATTTGCAGGAGCCCATGGGCCATGGGTTCATCCAGCTACAAACAATAAGATTCCATTTGTGCTGTTATCGCTGATGTTTGCAATAATACTCACCGCCAGTCTGTAACTATAAGATACTCTTTGAACTGTTGAGACTTTCGGCTATTTGGGGAATATTTTATATTTTATATCAAATGAAAAATTTCGTTTGAATATTGTTGTTGTCAAAAAGGAAAATATAGTTTCAGTCTGTAATCGGTTAAAAAAATGTAATTGCTAAAAAAATGTTCTTAATAATACTAGAAAAAGAAAGTAGATTTTTACAATTTGATAGCCTTTTTTAGAACGTCAAAGAAATTAGTAAAGATACTAATCCAATATCTGCTGTATTTACTTTCCTAATTTGCTTGATTTAATATAAAACAATCATGTTAGCTCAAGCTATATAGAATATATGTTTGTTTGTCAAAGCCCACGTAAATAGAATTTCCATAATTTGATGTCTATTATTATTATCGAAATTTTAAATAATCAAAGGCAAATGTCTTTATGTAAACCTTATGGAATTCTTTATTTAAATTTCAACATCACCGAGATAGAGCATCTTAAGTTTGTTGAATTTTCCGTTGGTTGATTTTTAACTTTGGATTTTGGTTGCGTTTAATGCAGCAGAAATTATTTGCATTCTGCTTCGGCTGCCATTTTTCTCGCTTCTCGCTTCTTGCATCTTGCACGTTTTGTTAGCCCGGGCAATATGATTGAGCGACTTTGGCAGGCACACGTGCTGGCAATATGTGTCTGTTTGCCATGTGGAAAAAGGCGGGGCATTTACAGGAACGGTCGCTCAGCAATGCAATTTAAAGAAATATATTTCTTGAGCTGTGCTGCTACTGCTAGCCAAATATCGGGAATACTATCAAAGTCGGAAAGTCGAACAAACATAGCTACGGCGGTAACATGAGCAGTGATGGCAGCTTCGAGGAGAAGAAGGAAAGTCTTGTTGGCTCGAAGGGTACACATAATTTACCAATGCGACCGGGAATGGAGTCGCGACTGTTTTCGTTTCGGTGTGCGAAATTATTGTGTGCTTTTGCCGTGCGATTTACTTTGCCGATTGCAATGAGATACCATTTCATGCCCTGCCATTTCGATTCATGAAGGAACGCCGTTGCACGCTGCGTATACGAAACTTTGCCATTCGCGCCAAGTCAAGCATGCCAGCGAATACATCTACCTCTACTGGCAGCAATATGTATTTACATTTACGTACAACAAACACGCGGACAGATCCATATGCAGAGCGGTACAAATGTTCAATATGGCTTTTTTGGCTGCACATTTAAATACCTCGTTCTCTTTGGGCATATCGTGTTCATGTTCATGCTTAAACTATAAATACTGGGTATTCAAGTTATTTTGTAATATATGTCTTTTAAAGGTAAATTAAAGCAAAGATTTTAACTTAAAATATTTTTTGAAAGTCTTGAAAAACTTTAACAATAAAGTTAATAAAATGAAACCGGTTTCGACTTAGAACAAAGTAGTTTGAAGCAAGCCAAATAAGACAATTAATTCTTCGTACTTTGTTGCCCTTCAAAGTGCATATAAATTTTGAAAAGCCGGGTAGCACAAAGTCGGAAAACTCCGATTTATTTCGGCTCCTTTTTTTGGCTATGATAACACTGGATGCTTTGACAGTCATTGATCTGGCTTATGCTAGTTGGCAGCCACCATTGGAGGTGAATACCGATGCCCGATTTTGGCAATGTATCCACTGCAAGTGGGAGCGTGACATGGCATTCTCATGTTTCTTTTGGTGAATATTTGCATTGCGCATTTTAATTTTAAATTAGCGTTGATCCTTTTGCAGTTTTGATAGTAGGCAGCGACTAAATTAAATTACTTTTGGTGATTAACTTAATAGGGCGGCCAATGCGAATTCCCCATGAATAATTTAAAATATTTATCTCTGCGTCACCCCGGGGCAGCGGGGTTGCCATAAAACCGATGCCGAGCAAATTATGCACATTAATGATATCAAAATGTGCGAACAAACATTTGAATTATGACCCCAAACACACCGACCAACTAATTGTGTGTTGCAATAGTGTGAACTTCATTTTATTAATGCATTTAAATTCATAGCTCAATATTCACAAACTCCCGCACAATTTCGATAGAGCATAAGCTTTATAATTAGGAGTCTGTCCCACAGCGGCAAACCCATCCCGAAAATTGAGCGGCACTCCTGATTATTATATGAGTTCAGTTAGTGGATGGACATAGAGATAATTTATTTTACTAATTCAGCAGGCTTGACCTCCTTCAGGTCGTACAAGTTGGACAGTCTCGCATAGGGAACCCAGGTCCGGACCATAAACACTTCATCTCACTACAACTCACCTGCACAGATCTCTGCTGGGAGGCAGGACATTAATGGACATCGACGTAATCAAATGCCGAATTTGCCTGTTCCGGTCCTTGGGGCCGAGTGACCGAGGACTCCTCATAAGCTGACGTTTCCAATTCGAGTTTTATATAAGAGATACCGCACTTCACTTTGCTTCGACATTCATGAATTCATTCATAAATTATTGGTCCCAGTGCAGTCATAAAGCGACCGAGGCAACCACCAAATATCAGGCGATTGCACATGGTCAGCATCGAAGGATGAATATGAGGTTTCGGGGAACTGGAGGGTGGAGGAGGCTGTAGGTCGGTGGGAGGCCCCGATGTTTGGCCCTGAGTGGGTGGGCCTGTCCTTATTGAGCTTACGCAAGAGTGGCTCCCTTTTCGCCGTGGGCCAGGCTAAAGCTATCCGATATCTGTTGACAGCCCTTGATTTGCCAACTTTAACCCTCTGCTGCCCTCAATTTTATTTGCTCTTGATTTTGTATTATCCAATTCCTTTTTGTGTCTAAACAATCACTTGACATGGCCAAAATTATACATTAAAAGATCTAAGACAATCGTTCTTAAGAACTTCTTCTGAATTGAAGATATTCGATTTCTCTTAATAGCCTTTGACTTGCGAAATTTAACCACATCTGAGCCACCACATAATTTGTTTTTGATTTCATATCAGAGCAGCTTTTTTTATCCAGACATGAACTTTCCAATGGCATATGAAAAACAGTTTGCCATCTAATGTTTCAACATGTCAATTAAATGGTAGGCCACAAAATATATACCATTTATACTAGTTAAACTGAGCTTTGACTTTGTAATTTAAAATGGAAGACTGCCAGAACTTGAAGGATATGCCTGTCTCGATTCCTGACTCGCAATTCCGTCTCTCATTCGATGGAAGCCCAAAACTTAGCCGTTGTTTATGTCATAAGCCCAACATGGATGCAATTCCACAGTGGTTCCGCTCCAGTGTCAGCCATGACAAATGAATTGGTTAACAAACAGACAAATCGCCGAGTAGCGCTGGGCGTGGCGTGGCATAAAGATCTGATATTGTCAGCGGCACAAAAGTGGGTAAACAGTGGGTGGGTGGGATCAATATTGCGTTCTGTCCTCGGATGGGTCTGTATTGCGTATTGGCAACGGTTTTTCCACTGGTGAAAGCTGGCTGCAGGCAAGAGGAGAAAGTTGGTGACTAATAAGCATCTAAGCATGCCGAGTGACCAAAAACGAAATGAAAACCTGAAAACAGAAAACTGGGAAACGAAACGAGAGACATCAACATTTTGCACGTGTTGTTAGTTCAACAATTCCCTTGAGTGTGTGTGTGGGCAAGTGTGTTTGCGGGTGTACCTCTGTATGTTTTTCAATGCAATTTTGGAGAATAAAAAAAACAAAAGCATGGCTGGGCTCTCGAAACAGGGCAGTGAGTGCATTTTGATTGCACAGTGGCCTAAATTTATTTTGTAATTAGGATTTAACAACTTATTTATGTAGTATTCGGTAAATATTAACTATTCTATTATTTATTTACATATTATTATTTGTAAACTAAATATAAACAGTTCTTATAGGCATAAAACTAACCTAATGATAAAGAAGCAAACAAATATTTAAAAATAACGGAATTTTAAATTATTAATTAAAACTTTGTACTGACTAGTTGAAATCGTAAAAAAGGAAACCTTAGTTCTAGACAACTGTGACTGCCGCATTCTGGTGCCTCCTGTCTGTGGTGTTGCTTTAAGCTCGAAGCAAAGACCAGGAAAAAATCACTGCATAAATTTCCCAGCTGCAACAAATATGCAAAAAGTTCAGTTTAGTTCAGTTCAGTTAAGCCCAATAGGGTCTTGCTGGTCTGTTTGTTGTTCAATTGCCGTGTGCCCATGGCTGGAGGGGAATTGGGGGCCCAGGACTTTAACCAGCTATCTAGAGTTGGCGTTGTCAGTACATCGCCCCTTCTACCAATTACAACGACACACGGGCTGTTTGCCTGTCAACAGGCCAAGTTCGTAAACCGCTCTTCTGGCCGATATCTCTGCATTTGGCAGTTGCTCATTTATTGTCATTCCTAATTTATTTTATGTGACAGTCATTGTCCATTTAGGATTTATATGCAGCAAATAATAGCCATTTTGTTTGGCCCATTCACCGCCCATCTCCACCCCCTCGATTGTTGTCTATTGTGGTTTATTGGCTAACTGCTGTAAAATTGATAAAGTTGACTCTAAACATAATCAAAACTAATAAATTTTGTAGCTGCTGTGCTTGAGTGCAATCAGAACAGCATGGCGTCACATGTTCCCGTGGCCTCTCCCCTTTTGCCGTAAACGAATTTATTTGATTTGATTTCATTTGGCCCAATTTGAGCACGCCTTTGTCTTCGATTCTACGTGCGAAACACTTCGCAAATCGAATGAGTTGACTTTGCCGTGTGTGAGTTTGTTTGCTATGTAGTTTACTACCTTTTATATAAACAACATCGATAACAGGCTGTTTTGCTTTGCCTTTCGACTGCGAGTTTGATTAACTTTTTTATATGCTCAAAATAGCAATGATAAATATATTTGAAACTATATTTGGTTTTAAAGAAACTTTAAAATAGCTAGTACATGCTATATCTCTATTTATAATAATAAATTAGTTTTGAACCAAATATGAATGAGGAATGATCTTAGTAACTGTTTTAACGACATTAAACGAAGCTGAAAGTCACAAAAAAATAAATCAAGAGAATATATATTTTGTTTAAGAAAAAAATATCTTCAAGAATATTTGATCCATTTCCAGAACTGGCACTTTTTGAGACACTTATTTAACCCAACTCAAACAAATGTGAAGCACACGAAAAACGAAAACTTTCGCATAGTTTTCTTTTTCGGCTGAGGGGAAAGACAATTGGTAAATGTGTGCCAAGTGCCTCTCATGCCACATAACCATCTATTGTAACCATCCAGCCATCAGATGTGTAGTTGTGTCGCCACCAAGTCAACTTTTCTGCCAATGTTGATTGTTCCTGTCTTTCTTTTTGTATGTGTGTACTGCACAGGGAAAAAGAATAAATGAATGAAATAAAATAAATTGAAAACAATCTAAAAATATAAACTCATTCAAGATTAGTGTATAATATGGAATTTTATGATATCTTAGGTCAGAAATTATCAGTATTAAATATTTTTATAATTGACTATAGTTTCATTCCCTGGAGTTTTACATAAGAACTAAATAACATTTTTTTGTCGAACTCAAAAAATGCAAATGTTTGCAATAAATTTTTGTTATTTAAGTTTAAATTTCTGCTTAGAATGTTTGAGTCTTGCCATCTGTTTTTTCTGTGATTGTCTTCCTGCTCATGTTTGCTTGATTTGCAGCACTCGTATCACGGAAAATATCAAATTTCAATAAATCAAATTCAATTTGGACAGACACACACACATACGTACCGACACACAGCAAGCCAAACATTTGGTATCCTGTGCTAGTAATATGTCTTTGTTTCAGTCGCTGCTAAAATATTTGCTCAGTCTTGTTGTCATCTGCCATCCCGCTCCGATCCGTAGCCCTCTCACTCCCACTAGCCTTGGGCTCACTATTTGTCCTGCTTATTTGGCCGACTTGGCATGTGTGGGTGGCAGGCTGTATGTGTGTTTTCGCATTTGTAATTGTATTTGTGTATTTGATTGTCATCAGTTTAATACACACACACACATACTTGTGCACCAACTGAACACGGAGAAGAAGAAGAAAGGATCCTTCGCTGCTCAAGGGCATAATTTATTTGCGGCTGATTTTTATTGTGTATTTTGTTCGATATTATATGGGGTGTGTTGTGTGTACGTTACGTATTGCAAGTGCGCCAACAGCTTGCCAAATTATGTATGACCAAAATATAATGATTGAGCCCTTTTATATTATTAGAGTTGTTATTAATACACTGGGATACCAAAAAACATTTCTTTGGACATTTCACTAACAGACTTAATCAGATAAGTACCAATTTTGCAACGGTACATGCTTTATTTATAAACATATTTGGAAAGTGTAGATGCGTTAAAAGATTTTCGTACAACAACATTCAAAATCAGAAAAAAATTTAAAAACCAATAAAAATTCATTGCGTTTTTTTAAATTTTGGTAAATATTTTTGGTAAAAACTCATCATACAAATTTTTCTGTCATCATCTTACAGTATTATTCCAATATTGTTAATTCGTATATCTTAAAAATTTTAATGCAAAGAGTTAAAAAAATGCTAGTGAGTTTCTTAAAATTTGTTTAAAAAATCTTTAATTATTAATGGGTCTTAATTTTCTCTAAGCACTCTCCAATTTTCGATTTTGTCTGCTGTGCAAGTACTGGTACACAAGGGGGTGTGGAGGTTGCCTTGGGCACAACGGAAATAATGTAAAAAACATTCGGTGCCCACTCCCATCGGTGTGATTGTGTGCGTTGCCGTCAACGGCTGATAAATTCAATTTATTTTTGTCGGCATAGTTCTGCTCACTTTCCCGCATATTTTCTTTCCATTTACGAGAGGGAGCATGAGCGAAAAGAAATTAGCCAACGGCTGATGATGTGGCTTAGGCGCACGGTCGCGCCCCACACGTGTGCACACATGCCCATAAACGGAGCAGTTCAAATTAAATGTAGCATACTTTCATGGGCCAGTGCGAAATGAAACCGAATAAAAAATTAAGTTTGTCGGGATTTCACAAATTTAGTTAGTAATGGGAGATAGCTCTTTAAAACACATTCATGAAAACAAGAAAGGAAAGCTAACTTCGGGCGGAGCCGAATTTGATATACCCTTGCAGAATATTCTGTAAATTATATTCTCCAAAATTATTCATATGATGCATTCTTAATACTCATAAAAATCCCATCTTCATAACTTTAAAAACACCAAAGTTATGGCATTTTCAATCGTTCAGTTATATGGCAGCTATAGGATATAGTCGGCCGATCCCTATAAAATTTGGTAGGTCGGATTGATTGGGCAAATATAAAACCCATAGAAAATCCCAACTTTTTAACTTTAAAAACACCAGAGTTATGGCATTTCCTATCGTTCAGTTATATGGCAGCTATAAGATATAGTCGACCGATCCGTATAAAATTTGGTAGGTCGAATTGATAGGCCAAATTAGAAAGCCATAGAAAATCCCAACTTCCTAACTTTACAAACACCAGAGTTATGGCATTTCCTATCGTTCAGTTATATGGCAGCTATAGGATATAGTCGGCCGATCCCGGCCGTTCCGACTTATATACTGCGTGCAAAGGAAAGAAGGGTGTGTGCAAAGTTTCAATTCGATATCTTTAAAACTGAGAGACTAGTTCGCGTAGAAACAGACAGACGGACAGACGGACATGGCTATATCAACTCAGGAGGTGATCCTGATCAAGAATATATATACTTTATAGGGTCGGAGATGTCTCCTTCACTGCGTTGCACACTTTTGACCAAAATTATAATACCCTCTGCAAGGGTATAATAATTAAGCTTGAACCAATTTAAAAAGTACTAAAAAGGGTGAACAAAAATTTAAATTCCTAATGAACTTATCCCAAGCGACAATAGAAAACAAAACCAAACTAAAAACAAGAAAGGAAAGCTAACTTCGGGCGGAGCCGAAGTTGATATACCCTTGCAGAATATTCTGTAAATAATATTCTCCAAAATTATTCATATGATGCATTCTTAATACTAATAAAAATCCCAAATTCCTAACTTTAAAAACACCAAAGTTATGGCAATTTCAATCGTTCAGTTATATGGCAGCTATAGGATATAGCCGGCCGATCCCTATAAAATTTGGTAGGTCGGATTGATTGGCCAAATATAAAACCCATAGAAAATCCCAACTTCCTAACTCTAAAAACACCAAAGTTATGCTATTTCCTATCGTTATATGGGAGCTATAGGATATAGTCGGCCGATCCTTATGAAATTTGGTAGGTCGAATTGATTGGCCAAATAAAGAAGCCATAGAAAATCCCAACTTCCTAACTTTACAAACAGCAGAGTTATGGCATTTCCTATCGTTCAGTTATATGGCAGCTATAGGATATAGTCGGCCGATCCCGGCCGTTCCGACTTATATACTGCGTGCAAAGGAAAGAAGGGTGTGTGCAAAGTTTCAATTCGATAGCTTTAAAACTGAGAGACTAGTTCGCGTAGAAACAGACAGACGGACAGACAGACGGACAGACGGACAGACGGACAGACGGACATGGCTATATCAACTCAGGAGGTGATCCTGATCAAGAATATATATACTTTATAGGGTCGGAGATGTCTCCTTCACTGCGTTGCACACTTTTGACCAAAATTATAATACCCTCTGCAAGGGTATAATAATCATGTTGTTCAATAAGATGCTATTATTTATGAATTTATTTATTTTGCCCATTTTTATACCCTTGCAGAGGGTATTATAATTTTGGTCAAAAGTGTGCAACGCAGTGAAGGAGACATCTCCGACCCTATAAAGTATATATATTCTTGATCAGGATCACCTCCTGAGTTGATATAGCCATGTCCGTCTGTCCGTCTGTCCGTCTGTCCGTCTGTCCGTCTGTCCGTCTGTCTGTCCGTCTGTCTGTCCGTCTGTCTGTTTCTACGCGAACTAGTCTCTCAGTTTTAAAGATATCGAATTGAAACTTTGCACACACCCTTCTTTCCTTTGCACGCAGTATATATGTCGGAACGGCCGGGATCGGCCGACTATATCCTATAGCTGCCATATAACTGAACGATAGGAAACGCCATAACTCTGGTGTTTGTAAAGTTAGGAAGTTGGGATTTTCTATGGCTTTTTTATTTGGCCAATCAATTTGACCTGCCGAATTTCATAAGGATCGGCCGACTATATCTTATAGCTGCCATATAACTGAACGATCGGAAATACCATAACTTTGGTGTTTGTAAAGTTAGGAAGGTGGGATTTCCTATGGGTTTAATATTTGGCCAATCAATCGGACCTACCAAATTTCATAAGGATCGGCCGACTATATCTTATAGCTGCCATATAACTGATTGATCGGAAATGTCATTACTTTGGTGTTTGTAAAGTTAGGAAGTTGGGATTTTCTACGGGTTGTATTTTTGGCCAATCAATCCGACGTTCCCAATTTCATATGGATCGGTCGACTATATCCTATAGCTGCGATATAACTGAACGATCGGAAATGCCATAACTTTGGTGTTTTTAAAGTTAGGAAGTTGGGATTTTTTATGTGTTCTATATTTGGCCAATCAATCTGACCTACCAAATTTTAAAAGGATCGGTCGACTATATTCTATAGCTGCCATATAACTGAACGATCGGAAATGCCATAACATTGGTGTTTTTAAAGTTAGGAAATTAGGATTTTGTATTGGTTTTTATACCCTTGCAGAGGGTATTATAATTTTGGTCAAAAGTGTGCAACGCAGTGAAGGAGACATCTCCGACCCTATAAAGTATATATATTCTTGATCAGGATCACCTCCTGAGTTGATATAGCCATGTCCGTCTGTCCGTCTGTCCGTCTGTCCGTCTGTCCGTCTGTCTGTTTCTACGCGAACTAGTCTCTCAGTTTTAAAGCTATCGAATTGAAACTTTGCACACACCCTTCTTTCCTTTGCACGCAGTATATAAGTCGGAACGGCCGGGATCGGCCGACTATATCCTATAGCTGCCATATAACTGAACGATAGGAAATGCCATAACTCTGCTGTTTGTAAAGTTAGGAAGTTGGGATTTTCTATGGCTTCTTTATTTGGCCAATCAATTCGACCTACCAAATTTCATAAGGATCGGCCGACTATATCCTATAGCTCCCATATAACGATAGGAAATAGCATAACTTTGGTGTTTTTAGAGTTAGGAAGTTGGGATTTTCTATGGGTTTTATATTTGGCCAATCAATCCGACCTACCAAATTTTATAGGGATCGGCCGACTATATCCTATAGCTGCCATATAACTGAACGATTGAAATTGCCATAACTTTGGTGTTTTTAAAGTTAGGAAGTTGGGATTTTTATTTGTATTAAGAATGCATCATATGAATAATTTTGGAGAATATTATTTACAGAATATTCTGCAAGGGTATATCAACTTCGGCTCCGCCCGAAGTTAGCTTTCCTTTCTTGTTAATAATGAAAACTATTAAAAAGCTAAGCTTAATATATTTTGGTAATCAACTGATATTTTATTTACAGGAAAAAATATATTCAAAAGAATTGGCAAAGACAAAACCGTGATTCCATATCAAAAGGGTTAAATTTAGCATAAGTTTGGCATAGATAAGCCAGTTCTCCGTTTATTTTTGCCTTTTTTATATGCCACCCTCTTTCGCATATATCACAAATGATTCATTATCCCCATTTCCGCACTTGGGGATTACTCGTCTTTTTATACCCTTGCAGAGGGTATTATAATTTTGGTCAAAAGTGTGCAACGCAGTGAAGGAGACATCTCCGACCCTATAAAGTATATATATTCTTGATCAGGATCACCTCCTGAGTTGATATAGCCATGTCCGTCTGTCCGTCTGTCCGTCTGTCCGTCTGTCTGTCCGTAGGTCTGTCCGTCTGTCTGTTTCTACGCGAACTAGTCTCTCAGTTTTAAAGCTATCGAATTGAAACTTTGCACACACCCTTCTTTCCTTTGCACGCAGTATATAAGTCGGAACGGCCGGGATCGGCCGACTATATCCTATAGCTGCCATATAACTGAACGATAGGAAATGCCATAACTCTGCTGTTTGTAAAGTTAGGAAGTTGGGATTTTCTATGGCTTCTTTATTTGGCCAATCAATTCGACCTACCAAATTTCATAAGGATCGGCCGACTATATCCTATAGCTCCCATATAACGATAGGAAATAGCATAACTTTGGTGTTTTTAGAGTTAGGAAGTTGGGATTTTCTATGGGTTTTATATTTGGCCAATCAATCCGACCTACCAAATTTTATAGGGATCGGCCGACTATATCCTATAGCTGCCATATAACTGAACGATTGAAAATGCCATAACTTTGGTGTTTTTAAAGTTAGAAAGTTGGGATTTTTTATGAGTGTTAAGAATGCATCATATGAATAATTTTGGAGAATATTATTTACAGAATATTCTGCAAGGGTATATCAACTTCGGCTCCGCCCGAAGTTAGCTTTCCTTTCTTGTTATTAATATAATTTGCCTTGTCCTAGTCAGACGAGATTCATTTAATACTTTTTGCGATTGTATCATATTTATTTCCTTTGCATATTTATGTTTAGCCATAGATACACAGATGGCAAATCAAATCCACTCAGGCATGGGCACTTCCGCTCTCTCTACTCGAACTAAATACATTTCCGATGCGCCATATTTATGAATGCCGAGACGCAATGAAGTGTGGGCTGAGTTGGGTTCGATTCAGATGATTTGGAGTGAATCAAATGGAGGGGGCGAGGGGATCGGTCTTTGGCCCTTTTCCTTTTCGTTATGCAATGAAATGGCGTTCGTCGTCGTTGTCACTTGATGCATAATTTTTCAAGCTCTCAGCCTGTCGTCGTGTCGTTGTTGCACATTTATAACAGCCAGTCAAGACACTCTTAAAAAAATATAATATACCAAAATAAGTTGAAATTTAAATTTTTATATAATTTTGGTGCAACTTAAAATTTGGTTTATCATTTCCTTCTTGATCTGATTTAAATTAAATGTTTCGAAAAATACAATTAAGCATTAAAATTTAAAACCTTTATCCAGTTATTTCATATGACAGTACAAATAAGAAATTAGCTTTCCTAAAAAGATAGATTTTTAAAAACCAAAAAACCAAAGATTTTTATTTAAATGGTATAATGTTAGAAATTTCCCTGAGTGCAGGTTAAAATGATTGCATTTATACAGGGTGAGGGAAAACCGAAGAGGGTGGAATGTGGAGAGTGTAGGCAGCCAAGACAACTGCGATGCCGTGACTATTTTAGTTAAATTAATGACGCTCTATTTGCCGAGCAAGTGCCCCTGCTATGCTGCCAGCTTGAGGCTGTGCTAAGTGCTGCCAGCACGAGTAGTGGCCAGAAACCAGGTGGGGCATGTGTTTCAGATGGGATATACTGCATAGAGGGTCTGTCGCCTGGTCGACGGCATATGGCACACATACATATAATATATATTATTCTGCAGACCCACTTAGCCTGCTAATCACATGCAGCTCCGGCCATGCAGTCCATCAATCTAATTATAAGCAAGTGCAACTATTTGACTGGGCATAGTTAGTATGCAAGTTCAAGCTTCCTTGCCTATATAATCCCGAATTTAAATGCTATCTTACCAGCAGCCAAATTTACGCCACCCCAAATGTTTGCATTATCGGTTTAATTATGACCCCCAAATGAGTGGAGATTTACGCTGGTCAAAAACCGAAAAAACATATATTGAACTTCCGGCCGTAATCAGCTGCGGTTAATGATTACAGTCGAGCCAAATAAATTGAATAGAAAAAATTTAATAAAATTCGGAAAATTCCGCCAATAAACAAAAAACTTTAGTTCTATAATTTGCAATTGAAGACCACTAAAAAGATAAATGCTGGATTACCATTCGGTCAAAACTGTCAGTTAATGATAAAAAAGTTTATGGAATACAAAAATGGCAATTTAAATGTTTTTATTTAAACGAAAATAAATACATGCGTGGCTCAATGAAAAAATATTCCCAGCATAAGCCTAAATAATATATTTCACAAGAAAACTTAACAAATTATCATAAATACTATTTTATTATTTTTGTTATTTTTCTGCTTGAGTCAGGTGATGACTTAAAATGTGTCAACACTTTGGCACAAGTAGCTATTCAAAATTTAAAGACTGTCTTAAACTTCCGGAAAATTTGTAAAATTGCTCAACATTTTTGCATGTTCCAAATAAAATTTTAGTTTGACAACAGATTTGGGCTTGTATGTAAATTCTGGACAAGTGGAGCAAAACGGGTTGGAATCTGGATCTGAATCCGCATCCTTGTTCACTTATGTATGTATCTCCACTCTCCATCTTGATGCGTATGCAAATAAACATGGAGAGCTTCATGAGTCATTCCAAATGCACGGGGTCGGGTGATATGCGAGAGTGATTCTATTACGACTGCTGCTGCTGCTGTTCAACTTGGCATAAAATTGCAAAACAAATTTTATTATTGAAATTGAAAATCAAAGAAACTTTCGCTCGCACGACCCTACGGCAGGGGCAAAAAATATCTAAAATATAAAGGCAATAACTAAAAGGCGTCTCTAAAAAGCCTGGAACTTTTACTTCGATTTTGATAATTTATGAGCTTATCCGGATTGATAAAGACAACTCCAAGTAAACTTACAAGCCCTGCTCGAGTAACTTCAATGCAAAAGTGGAGTTTAAGTACACTAAGAAAATTTAATTTGAAATTTAAGTAAAGCTATTGTTTAACTTTATAATTATTTATAATTACCTGCATAAACTTTTTTGTCTTTTAGTTGCTATCTTTAGAAAATTACCAATATATAAATATTTTAGGTACAAGTGACTATGATTCTGGGATGAGAAGATGCAGTGTAGCTATCCTGGCAATGGCATACCAATTTGTATGTTAAGGTGGAGAGGGAAGCCCTGCTTCAACCGCCTTGTGAAGAGAATTTCAATTATTTTATTAGCCACATGAGCGGGCCAAGGCTTCGGGTTTCTTTTGAGCCGAAAAGGGATAACTTTCCGGGCCAGGTGAGAGCTGGCTGGTGCGGCAGGCATTGTTGGCCGAAGGCGATTATTATGAAATATGTTGCATACTTGCAGAAGGTGCGGGCCGGGTTCAAAGCCAGTGGCTGAGTGGGTCCTTTGCATAAATCTTTCATGTACTGTATAAAAGCATATTCACTAATAACCCAATATCCCTTTTTTCCGGGGACTGGGCAGCCGAAAAAGGACAACTATGTCCGGGTGTGGTGAGGATGGCTTAGTCTATCGACGCTAGTTTCGTATTTAGTTGAGTGCTTTGTTCTGGCGGTACGGAATTGGGACATTCTGGCCTTGCCTGTGCATATTTTTAATTAAAGCACAAAAGGCCACAAAAACAAAAGGCTGTTAGGGTGATGACGGAGAGGAAATCCCTTTTCGGCATGAGCCGGCAAATAAATGAAATATTTATTAACAACCATCCGACATTCTTGGCATTTTTGCGAGCGTAAGTGAAAAGCCGAAAGAAAAATAAAAGCCAAACAAAACCATAAATGAATTCAATTACATTAAGTTTTTCTTTCGCTCTTTTGTGTAGCAGTGTTCGCCGTTCGCTGATTTCCCTGCTCTTTGCTTTCAACTCTTGGCTGACCCCTGACCCCTGACCTCGCCCCTGACCAAAGGGGTATCGAAATCGCCGGCGTATATTATGCTTTATTCAATTCCCCAACCTCCCCCAACCAAGCCATAAAAAACCAAGGAAAAGAGACCAGAACAAAAAAAGGAACAAAAAGCATGGAGTATCCAGCATCCGAAATAAAGCGCAAAATAAACAAGAGACGAAAATTCAACGTACGCGAACCGCAGCAATTTAAACAATGTCCAATGCAGTTCCAAGTGGTTTTTACGCCCAACGCTTCACTGGCTAACCAACGGCAGCTACGGAGATCCACCGCCCACTTCCCTCACTTTCCCCACTTTTCCCGATTTCACGTGCTGCATAGTAAAAGAAAATTGTTAAGCCCTAAAGGCCATCATCAAATAAAGATAAATATTGTGCAGGTTCTTCTTACTTTTAGCTTCAAACAAGTCTTCGGCCAAGAGCTTATGGGTCAGACAGGCGATCAAACCGGCAACAATTGCAAATTTCTTGCTGAAAGTTATAAACAGCTTTGAAAGTTAAAGATCGAAAAAGTGAAGCAATAACATAAATTGGTTAAGCATTTTAACAGATTTAATATTAATATTAATGTAAAATTTAAGGTCCCTAAAACACACTTATATGTTCCTTTAGTATTTTTTTTTAGGATGAAGATTTATCTTCCTTACTTAAGGTAATTTCCTAAACAATTTCTGGTCATAATGTCTAGTATCAATTCATCCTTAACTAAACTTCCAATCCCAAGCAAAAGTTCCCAACAAGTTGCTCAATAACTTTGAATAGTTTTCCTTTGGAAAATCCGATTATGTGAGTCCCAGCATTTACTACAACTTGAATACTTTCAGCTCATTGATAACTGGCGCCGCAATATTTACAGAAACTTACAATTCAGAGCTTAAGGCGACATCCATTCAAGTAATAAGTTTATTTACATGCGAGCTGAACGAAGTTGCTCATTAAAATGTATTTATGTTGGTTGTGGGATACACTTGCTTACAGAGAAAACAAAAAATGTCCATTTATGACAATGGTTAACCATTTAAAGACAAAGGCGTCCTTTCGGATAGAAATGCTAAAACTTGGATATTTAACCATTTTTTTTGGTAAGTTTTTTAAATATTTCATGAATGTATAGAAAAGTAATATGAAATATTTAATAGCATAATAATATAAATATTAATTTTTGAATTTTATGCTTCAGTTTTTAAAAAGTAATTAAGTTGATTTATATTTTCTTCCATGTATACCTGAACATACACCTTGAGCTACCAGGATTATCTGCCTTGAACCGGGTGACCGCTTAACCGTGACTCGATGCTGATATCGATGGAGTGGCCTTAAATGCCAATATTTCGCATTAAAGGCAACCGCCGTGCGGAGAGGGTGAAGAGGAAGAGCAGGATGTGGATGTCCTAGAACGGCAACTTGTCCTGTGGCTCCTGCGGCCGCTGATGCTGCTGCTGGTCGAGGGCGTTAACCGAAAATCGATGGCCGTGCAAATGGAAGGGGTGATGTATGCGGTCGGCGTCTGCCAAGTGGAAAAGTTGTGTACGAGTGGCTCGCATCTGTATCGCATTTGCGGCCAAGATACTGCGCCCTGTTAGCTGGAGATGTAATTGGAATTTGCGGCATGGCCTCGACGGTTCGGTTCGGAATGGACCCTCCATTGTTTACTCACTCTCGCTCTCGTCGGCAATGATTAACTGCACCTGCAGACACCGTTGGGCGGACCGACTTCCCACTTACCGCCCACTTTGACCCACCTTTCGCCCACTTTGGCCCACTTTCCGTCCGCCGAATCCGTTGTCCGTATTGCAAGTCGTCAATCAGCTCAGGTTGCTGCTGCTCCTCTCCAAAGTGGGTGTGGCCATGTATCACACTGTGTGGGGTCAATGATAATGAACCCTTATTAAAGCCTCGCTGCGGAAACGGTCATAAGTTCATACGGTTCAGTTTCCCTGCAAGTGTTTAACCGAGTTCAGGAGATTACAGTGCATCTGGGCTACACTTAATGGAAATTGCAACGAAAATGGTGTTTAAGAATATACATATTGCAGCGTGTTTACTTAAATCATTTATATATTGACAACTTTAATATATGTTTTAATAATAAAACATTTTTATTTGGTTTCTAGGCTATGGATTATTTTTTGTTTCTTTGTTAAAACCACAATATTAAGATCCATTTGCTGATTTGTATTAAAACTGAAAAATATAAATTTGAAAAATATATTTTTTAAAAAGATTTTATATGTAACGATCAATTTTGTCAGTGATCATGTGAATTCATATCCCTTCACCCGCTTCACTGCCAATTGAAATCCCATAAGTCCGTCATTTTATGTGGGACATAAGGGACCCAGGACTATAAACGATGTTTGGTTATGGCAGAGAGCGTCGTCACTTTCCTATTTCGCTATCGGTAGCCGTCAAATGCAACAATTTGCAATGCGATTTTATTAGCCGTCTTCGTATGCTGTCATAAAAGCGATTTACAGACGGTGCTTAAGGAGTTTGTCCATAAAAATGCCTGATAAAGCATTTTGCTTGTAATACTCGAAGTTGGCCAGAACTCTTCTACTCCTTTGATCTGTCAAGCATATGCTTGTTGTCTGTTGTTTTCAGCCATCTTCAGGCTTCATTTAACTTGGCTGGCACTCAGCGTTTGGCAGGCCGCCCATTACCATTATACCTGGCCATATTTTCTACCGAGAGGGCGTGCCAACCGCCTTACAGTATCATCGACATAAAATAAACATGCATAATGGAGCATCTTAAATGCAACTTATTTTGCATAGTTAAGCATTTGAGTAGCACCCCTCCGCTGCTTTTTCCAGCGTCTTCCCACTTCACTAACTTTGATACTTCCACTCGACTCGACTTGCCTTGAGTTTGAGTTTGGGGGAGGCAAACAGGAAACTAAATGAAAATATCTAACGCTGGCAGCTCCTGCCGCCGCCACAAACCGCACACAGTGGCTATGAAAAGTATGCCCCTCTGTGTCTGGCCTGAATGGAGCTGCCTTTTCCCATTTACCATTTTTTTCCCAGCTTTTCCGCTGCTTGTAGCCAGCCACTTGCCATATTTACACCAATTCCCTTGTCTGTGCGCCAGACTAGCCATTTTTGTGCTTCCATTCTCCGGGCATTTTCCTCGCTCTCCAAAATGTTGTTTTTATTTTTCCACAGCAGACCTTTCATGCTTAAGTAAAAAATTTAATGTTGACTTCATTCTGTTTTTCTGCTGTTGTTTTGTCCAACATCACGATGATGAGCAGTCAAAGAAGCAGCCGGAAGTCCAGCCAAGTTTGTCTGCCTGGAGTGCCTCGAAAGGTATAAGCAGACTATAGAGACAAATAAAAAATATAATGCAATACTTGGAAACCATCCAAAAAATGGTTAAAAAAAATACAGACTTCACTTTAAAAAATTGTATCCAATAATAAATTATAATAGAACATATAATATTACAAATTATAAAAAAGCATTTTTATATTTTATATTTGATATCAAATAGTTTACTTAAAACCATATTTCAGTGCTGTATTTTCCACGTTCTTGCAAATTATTTCGCATTATTTTTAAGAGTATTAACTAGTCCCTGCTGAGTTTTCTTTGCTCATCCATTGCACTTCCTTGCTTGGTCTTTAGGCACTTAGTCGGTTGTCTGCGCTTCGTCTTCAAAGGGCATTATATTCAATGATGGGGGTTAATCATTAGACAACGCTCTGCAAAATCTCACTGGCAGGCGGAAAAACTAACTGACAGATGGACAGACTGTGTGTCAGCTAGTCAGTTAGCTAGTCCGTCAGTATATGTTTTGCTTTGCAAATTGTGCATAAGAAATTTTGCAGTTCAGCCACTAGCTGGAGTGGGCCATGCGGCGTATGATTGATATTTCCGCGGGCGTTTGCTCTGTTCGTCACCGTCGGCGAATTAGCACGGTTCACGGTAATGACTAACACAGATAATTATAATGGCGTAATCCCACCTACGCACACGCTTGATGCTCGTTAATTGGGTGCTGAAAAACGCTAATTATTTTGTTCAGTGAGTGCGCCTTTGATAAACACCTCTTAGGGATTTTTTGTGCTCATTCATCCTAATTAGTTTGCCAGAATTTCAGCCATACGCTCTTTATAAATAATACAAAAGTCAAGGACCATGGCGGCTACTGATTATAACGAAAATATGTTTTATGTGGGGAGAACGTGAAAGAAGATCTTATTGAGGCATGTTTTTTCTGTCGCTTTTTTTGTGATAGTCAAGATTTGGGGAAACCATTATATTCGGTATAAGCTATTCTAAGTACGAACTTACTCAAGCTTAGCACAACATCTAAGCTTAACTTACTGAGCTTTGAGCTCTTTATTTTACCTCCTGCACAGCTAAAAATGTCTAAATTTTCTTTCACATTTATCCCATTTCTGATTTAACTTACCTTTGGGGTTATATAGATGGTTTGGTTATTCATTTCTATCTGTTTAATTAAGGGTCCCTATGAAAACGAGACCGCCCACCCACTAAATTGTTGGCGAACCAAACTTGTGGCAGTTAAGGCCTTTGTGGAAAATATTTTATATTTTATACACAAGCATTTTGTAATGATTTGACAAATGTAAAATTTCATAAACATTTGTTTAGTTTATATTGGGATATCAACCTAAAAGTAAAACATACATTTTTTTTCATGCTGAAGAATAAATAATAAAATATACCATTTTATAATTATTTAAAAATAAATTGTAAGAAACATCGTATTGTTCGGATACTATTCAAGTCTAGAGTATTTGTTTATATTTTTATACTTCGCCATTTTTATCCACGGTTGGCATTTGGTTCTGGCATTGCCGTTGTTGCTCTGCCATTTTTGCGGCTTTTGGCCAACACACATGCAACAAACAGAGCAAACAAAAAACAGAGCAAGCACCAACAAAACCAAACCAAACAAAACAAAGAAGTGGCCCAAGGACTTATGGAGGATGTGACTACTGCAGCCCATTGGACGCGACTGTGAGAATTTCTCTTAGCATTTTATTTAAGCGGATTATTTTGGCACATTTGCGCTTACGTTATTTTTTTTCCCTTTTTTTTGCCCCATTATTTTGTTTTGTTATATTCGTTTTTGTTGGGGGTTTTTGGTTGGCATTGGAATGCCTAATGAGAGTATTGCTGCAGGGCATGTGTGTGTACGTAAATTCACCTAAATGATGTGCACCCCGAATATGAGGCTTATTTGGCATTGTGACAAAAGTTATTTAATTATGATTATGCCCGGGCCCTTGGTTCTTAGTCCGGCACCTAACTGCTCGTCCGTGTTTCCCCCGACTGCTCATTTGCACTAAAATTTACTTAGTTCTGCACTAAAGCTGCACAGGCTCAGCCAATGTAGACATAAAACTTAAACACGCACAACCACCTACATACGGTTGTGGGCAAGATAATAGTAGCATTGTATCGTTATTTTTGTATAGCTGTCACAAAAATAATTTAAAAGTTCAACTTGAGACAAATAATGTAGGTCAAATGTTTTTTTATTCCCGCTTAATTACGAATTTTTAAACGTGAAGTTAAAATGTTATGATAGCTCTGTTTTTAGTATCTAAAATTTGCTGAATATCACCATTTAAACACAATTTATTTGGGTTTTTACTATAAAAGTAGAAATAAATTACGATTTAAAAATTATTTCAGCTTTTTTGATTAAACCTTTATCAAAATTGACCGCAACTGTATGGGACCAAAACCAAAGTATGTTTTTGGTCGGAGGAGAGAGCTTATTTTAGCCCGAAACCGGTTACATGTTAACTTTGGCGCTAATGTCAAACGCTGGGCACATGTCGCACGCACA
Organism: Drosophila fuyamai; assembly: GCA_018153365.1. Taxonomy (NCBI): domain Eukaryota; kingdom Metazoa; phylum Arthropoda; class Insecta; order Diptera; family Drosophilidae; genus Drosophila; species Drosophila fuyamai. The sequence goes on from JAECXW010000116.1 coordinate 11,485,964, forward strand.
CTCCTCGAAATATCCTTGCTCTCTTAATGCCCTCAGAGTAAGTGCCATAATAATTTGCAAAATTAAACAACAACTGAGTAGGTTAATGAAGATATCTGTACCGAAGTTCTCATATCCTTACTTGTTTCGGCAAATATTATCTCACTAAACACGCAAATCAATCTGATGTGATGGGTTTTAAAATGATGTAAAAAGCTTAGACTTAGACCAACATGCTGCCCAAATAAAAGCTTTATTAAATCTGAAATAGATTTACGTTCTACTAACAAATTATAAGCCAACCTTCTAAACTGCAGTTCATATTTCCTTACATAAATATAATTAAAATAATTTGGCAAAAAATTGAATTAAATGAACTCAGTCAAAGATAATCCATCTCTTTTATCTTTCTTTTTATATAACACACTTTAACATGTCATTCTTAATTGTAAATTAAACAAATATATACCGATATTCAAATCATATACATATCTTATATATTTTTTTAAAGACGATTTTAAGGAGTCAGTATTAAAATGAGTTATTTTAATAAACTTTAATTAATAATAAGGTACTAAACTACTCGACACAGAAGGTTTCCAAATGTTCACTGAATGCATACCAACACCTATTTAGTTTCAGATTAAATTAACTTTCCAATTGTTCGATGTTCATGATCAGTGAATGCCCATTTCAATTTGGTAACATCATCTACTTTGATTGGCCTGTAATAATTTCTAGAACTTCGTCGACTAATTTTGTGTTCAAGTATTAGAGTCCATATCGTGTTGAGGGGACGAGGGCTGAGGTTAGTAAGTTGATCGTCCATTCATGTATTCATTTATAATTTAGACGGACAGTTATTAAACCCCCGGGCTGTGTTTGAATGGCCACTGCTGACATATTTCGATGCTGGCTAAAATGCTCGTATTTGTGCGCTTATCCAGCTAATGAAAATGAATGCTTGATTTTCTTGCATTCTCTTTGCAAGGCCTTCAGCTTGATAATCCCTGACAGGAAGATATCCAGCACATTTCGACTATTTGATTTATTTTGGTTAGGCCCCACATTTAATTAAGTAAGCAACACTGCAGACCGAAAGTGTTTCCTTCGTTATTGCAGTAGGAGTGCGTGTTAAGTGAGTGTAAAGCTGATTGAAGTATATAATTAATTGAAGGCCCTTTCTTAAAAAGTTAAGTACAATTTTATATGCTTATGGGTTACTGCTAATAGCTTAATGGGATTATAAATTAATGTTATGCCAAATGGGGCGTTATTTTTTTTAAGAAGCTCAGGGGACTTTTATTTTTTTATCCTGAAAAACTCATTTTATGACTATTGAAAGCCTCCGCTGGGCTTAGTTCAATTATAACAGCTTTTGCCAACTGCCAAGAGAAAAGGCGAATTGCGAGAAGCGTAAACAAATTAAACTCTGACAAGTCGGAAGCAACGAGGAATGGGATGCAATTGCAGTTCCCTGAACAAATTGCACTTTGACTGCAAAAGGCAAGTTTTAGTGCCTCGCAGGAGGGGCAGGGCGAGAGCTCCAAAAGTGCCCTCCAATGCATTTGACGGTCGTCCCGGGCGACCAACTGCCACCACTCTCTGTCCTTCCCTATATTTCTATCTTTATATATACACAGAAAAATTAAAAGGATCAGTTTAGTAAAAAAAAGTGTATCGATAGAAGCAGTTTTTTACTTACTTTGTTTCAATGTTCTTCCAGTTCGTTTAATATTCATATAATTAAAAATAAAATAGAATCATAGTTTTTTCATGTCAAACCGAAGTCAAAACATATTGAGATAATATACAAAATCGTTGTTCGATTAATAGTATTTAATAAACCTAAACCGGAATAAATATTTTTGGCAGAAGGTACACAATACTAAAAAATGTATGTAAATAATGCCCAAAAACTTAAAAAATTCGTTGACCAATAATAATAACTTGATGACCGATTACACGTTATTTTTTACCGCGTATTCCTCCCTATTCTCCGGCTTTTCGAGCAGTCAAAGCCAAAAACCGAAAATGCTAAACCAACCTGAAGACGGGAGATGGATGAGTGGTAGCCATTTTATGGGTAGGGAAACAGCAACAGAAACAGCCATAACAAAAGTCAAGAAAATGAAAACAGAGCTGAAGATGAGATGCGGCGGCGGAGGAATAAATAGGGAAGAAGCCATGGGGAAGACAGTAGAAATGAATTTCAAGTAAAACGAAATGAAATGAAACAAGGGAAATTACAAAGTTTTAATTCAAACATTCGCATTCGTTGAAAATACTTAAGCTGCAGCTTTTCCAGAGATGGATGAGGGGCGTAAGAACTTGGGAGGGCAGGGCACTGCTGCTGCAGTGAGACTAAACGAAATGTTTTCCTTTCAGCTGCAACCGCCGCCTTAACTTTCTCCTTCGACCTCACCTGCCACCCACTCCCACACACACTAACCTGGTTTTTGCCCCCCATTGGTCCCCTTTTTTCCACCATCTGCCGGCTTTCCCCACTCAGAGTTTTCCCCCCTAGTTGGCATTTTGATGCAAAGCTGCTTGTGGGCTGCATTTAATTGCAAATTAAAATTCTGCGCACAAGACTTTGTATGTAAAAGACTGACAGACGCAAAGGATCCAAGTCCTTTGGGGTCTTCCTTGGCAGTAGCAAAATAAATAAATGTTGCCGGCTGTTTTTGGGTTCAACAGAAGGCCCTTTTCCCCAGCATTTACCCAGCACTTGCCGCTTTTGTTTTTCTTTTGCCGAACGCTCGACAAAAACTTAACACAACTTTACTCTTAACTCGTTTGCCCGAATTAAATGTTGAGCGTTAAAATTTGCCAAGCAAAAAAAGAATAAAAATAAACGTTAAATGAAAAAAGGGGGAGGGCTGAAGGAAACATGTCAGCTGCGCCAGCGAAGCCGCAGGACTCCAAAAACCCGGATAAGGGGCGCAGGACGAGAGTCCCAGTTGCACATGGGCAAATTAAATGGTTTCCGACTTCCGGCTGACGACAACAGCAAAAATAACAATAACAGCCGGAGAAACGACTGCTATTTTTTTGTTCCCATTCATTTTGGCGAATATATGCAACTTTATGCTTTTATGGCATGTATTTTTTTTCGGCATGTTGCCTGAATATGGATTTATAGCTGACTGAGCGCGAGGAGCGACCCACAAGCGACACATAAACTGTCACCAAGTTATAAATTAGCCGCCACATAGACAAATGCCTGGAGGAATTTCGCGACGTCTACATTAAGGAATGGGGATCGTTCAGAGGGTGGAAATTCCAAAGAACAAAAAAGATGTAAAGATATAAATTCCAGAAGCCTGCATACCAATGGCCATTAGCTTACTTAAAAGAATACTTCCGTCATAAAAGACGTTGTTTGCAGATGAGAAATTAAAATAAGATTTTGAATACATAATTTGATCTTATTTTTTAATAATTAAACCCTTGTTATTATATTCTTAAAATGTTTGTTAAACAGAATTTGCTTAAGATAATAATCGCTTAAAATGTCTATTAAAATCAAATCTATTAAAGTCAAAACTCTGATTTCAAATAAAAGCCTTTGCTGGACCTTATTTGATTTCGTTTATTAAAGTTGAAAACTTTGTCAACTGACAACTTTGAACCTTTTTTCAAGTTATGCCCCAATAGAATGCTTCCACAACTTTCAGGGAATATATTAAATGCTACGAACATTTGATTGTTGACCTTATCCATCTGTATTTGAAATCACATTGAATAGAAAACAAATTGAGTTTATTAAAAAGATATTCATTTCATTGTTACTGTTACAGATTTCACTGATAATGGAAATTCACAGACAGGTAAGGGCGCGTACAAATTGTTATGGTTCCCATATTTGGTGGACAAATTGAATTAAATATTTTTGCGGTATTGTATATTTTCTATTAAAATTCCGTGGCAAATTGTTGCCACATCTCCACCTAACTGACTGAGCCCGAAAAAAACATACTAAAAATGAACTAAAAGCGCGGCGAGCACCAAAGCCGCGTTTGCATATTGTAAAAAACACGAGTGAAAAAATGGAAACAGAGTGGTGGGCGAAACTAGCTTAGAACTGCATTTATGCGCTGACAAACTGACCAAACTGCAACTCTGTGATGGGAAAAATTGCTGTCACAACACAAAAATGTACGCCCACCTGCGAGTTTTTAGGACGAGAATGTGTGGCTGAATAAACCACTTAAGTTTTCACTCAGCGAACTGTAAAACTGCATTTGAATGGGCCAAAAGAATAGGTTGAAACCGGCTATAGCACAACAAAAAGTCCATGAACTTGGACTGGAAATGGGTGTGCAAGCTGCCTTCAATGTTTATAATAAAAGTGCGCGACTTGTCACACATTCAGGAGCAAAGCTCGTTTAGATTTTTTCCCATAGATTATGGTTTGATGGAAAGCCAGCTGCAACAGCAGCATCTGTCGACGTCTGATGACGATTTTAGTAGCTGCCACATGTTTTTGAGCCGCAAAGAAAAAAGAAATCTGCGAAAATAGAAAATACCTTCCGTTGAAAAAACATCTAGCGAACGATGTGAACTCCTGACAGAAAGAAACGAACATGTAGCTGCGGCAATAAAAACCGCAAAATCCAAATAAAAATGCTGCCAGTGACGTGACGTCGCCGCTGCCCAACTCTCAATTTTGATGGCCACCGCACAGAACAACTAAAAATCCTCGAGCTGGCACTCTAGTTAGTTAGTCGAGCCACTGCCGGCAAGAAATTCTAAATCAAAATTCTACCCAGGCAGCCAGAAGGGATCCAGGTGGTTTAGTGGGTTGAATCAGTGTTGACGGTCCTATTGATTTCCCGAAATCTAGCAAGGTAGTCTTATCTACTAATTTTTATATTTAAGTAAATATTAAATAATTTGAATAAAATACAATTATGTTTTTTTCTAAATACTTTTTGAATTTTTTCAAGTGCGACTATATATACTATAAACTAAAGTTTTTTCTACTTAAATAATTGCCTTATAAATCATATGGATAATTCAAATGGATCCTATGGTATACTATTTTTATAGTTATAGCTTTATTTTTATAATTCCCAGTTGGCTGCACAGGTAAGTTGGTTAGTGCGTTTCTGGTGCTTCTCATCTCCCAGCCATTCAGTTTGTAAACCGCGCTGCGTGTATAAATAAATATTTACAACTCGTTTGCCGCAGCCAGAGGCAAACGCAGGACTACGGGAAGGATACGTCCGGAGACGGAGGTCTCCGGAGCCGCAGCTTCAGGTGCTGAAGCGTTCAAGGACCTGCCCACCTGTCGCCCGGCCACCAGGTAAGCTGCGAGCTCGAACACCTTCTGCGGCTGCGGCTGCGTTGCCGTTGCCGCGTTAACAATGCAAACTCATTGTCAGTTTTGTTTTCTTATTTTCGTGGCTAGAGAGTAAAAACCTTTTCTTTGGGAATGGCTTCCTATGAATTTTGGTGACTTGTTAAGCGACCAAAAGATTTTTTAAACGAACGGTCGAGCTGGTAAGGAATAAATCACACATTTTAAGCAATCATGAAAGCCAAGTTTATTAAACCAAATTCGGTGAGACAGCAGAGGTATATTTTCAGCGATAAAAAAAAACCTAAAACCAACTAAATTTAAAAAACTTATTTGTCCGTAATTTTTATTTATATTCTTTCGTTCCATTTGGTATCCGATAAAACTTAATCTATTTATGAAATTCATACAATGTCAACAAATCGTCAGATAATAGACGAAATTATGCCATTAATTTTGTAAACAATCTACTACAAATAGGTTTAAAAGACCGATGAGCTCTGTCGAAATGTCTGCTTTTAAATCATAGTGAGCCCGCTAACAAAAAATAAAAGAAGAAATCAGAATGCATGTGCCAAACAAAAAACTTGGGTTCATGAATTAAAGATGACTTCGCCACGCGTTCTGCCATGAAAGGGGGCGTGGCGCTCGGCACCTTTCCCAAGGACACTGAAAATACGGACTGTGCGAAGTGCAAGTGGAGGAGTTGGATCCCCGGAGCGAGTTCTTCAAAGGGTCGAGGGCCAGAGGGAGCTACCTAGGGATTCCTAGCCAACTGAGCGTGCCCAAGAACGCCCAAACCCTGTTTAATGTAAGGAAAAACGCAATCAAAATGCGACACTTTTTCAAAAACTTGGGGAGGGGGAGACAATGAAATTTTCATTTCTTCATTTTAACGCATGCTTTGGTCTTCAGTTGTCTTACTTCTACACCGCCCCACGACCCTTTTCAGTCGTTCATCAGACAAGAACAATGCTTAAATAAACTATTTATTGTACTGGCTGCTGGCAAGGACAACGAGCAAGGACCTGGCATCTAAGCAAACGCAATTAAATTTGTGTGTAGCGCATAAATAAATTTTAAGTGGCAGTTTAGGGGCTTGCACTGGCAGGGGTTAACCGAATTCCACACAGATTGCATAAATCCAGCCGAAAGAGCAAATCGAACAAATCAATATTCCGCAGGGAGCTTTGGCTGCAGCCAGAAACCTATTTAAATGTTTATGCAGTTTTTAATTTTTGGCCATTTCCTGCACGCTAGTTAAGCCAGTCGGCAGAGGATTGTTTTTCGCCATTTGACATTTTAAATTATTTAACGAACTTTTATGCTAGGCAATAAATATTGAAATATTTGTGTGTGTTTTGCGTGTTCTGTCGGGGTTGTTTTTGCTTGGATTTAAATAAATTTCAGCCGCAAACACCCACGCCAAGCAGTTTAAATAGTTTATGTGCAGCATTGGTGCACTTCTATTAGGTAAAATGCATAAATTTCATTTTCATTGCCTACTTTGCAGCGCCCGGCAGAACAAAAAGCGAGTAAAAAGAAAAACAAGTTCGCATAAGTCCCAGCCCATATGTAAATGTGACAGCCCGCATGTGGCAGCCCCGCCCACTTGGCCCACTCACATCACAACCTTGTGCCCCATCGTGTGGGGATCTGTGAAATCAGTGCGTGATGAGGGGATCTTAGGGACTGAGGACTGAGGACTCGAGACTTGGGGCTGAATTATAAGCCCAAAGTAGGCGCGCTGCTTTACGAGCCCATAAACAAGATGAGCCGGGGTGAAGAGGATGGGTCGCAGCGTTACAGGATTCTGGGGGAAAGGCTGCCCTTGGGAGGCTTGTCATAGATTGCTAAAGTTGTTCCTGACTCCAAATTCGCCTCTCAAACAGAAGGAAATAAAAACTTACGGTTCATACAGGAAAATATTATGTTTTCTCTGTTTTTTTCCCAAAAAAAATTAGTTGTAATTTATCTTTATTCCTACATAAAAAGAAGACTTTCAATATTCAAAAACGAAAGCGCAGTAATACAATCTTTGTTTACTTTTATTTAATGGTAATCCATTACATTATTATTAATTTAACATAATTATCCTTAACCAACAAATGGTTTAAGGTCCTATCACTTCCTTCCGGCCTTTTTTAAAACTCCAAAGCACTCAAGCAACTGGATTTCCGGAAGTCAGAAAATGCGTGTTTCGTATTTGCACTTAGGTTGAATTTATTAAAGTCACAGCAAATGAAATTCGAAGCCAATGCTGGGAGCTTAGACCAAAACTGAAGCGACTGAATTGCATGCATAAGTCAGGTCAGGTCGGCACTAATCAAAAACATAAATTCACATAAAAATATCAAGGAACAGCATCCACACGGACGTTGATGTAAGGACACCTGCATAATGTCCTTGCCGATGCTAAAGTTGAAGGTTTATGAGCTGCACACAAAAATGGAAATTGTCTGCCGTTGCTGGCACTGTTTATGCTCCCAGTTGTATGTTCACTTACACAGAGAAATTGAACACAAAAATCTTAACAAAAATGTAGTTTAATTAAACTGGAGAACATGTAGTTTTATAATAATGAAATCGATTGCAAGCAATCTTACAAGTATGTAAGGAAGCAAAACATTTATGTACTTTCATTTAAATGAATAAATTTGATGCTATAAATTTTAATATAAAAGCTAGTAAGCATTTTATGATAATTTAAATTATGCAAGCTTTAAATTCTCTTTTAATTTGTTTTAATTGGATTGGTGTTCTGTTATTTTCTTCAGTGTGATAGGTGTTGGGCGCAGACAGCTCGGCACTTAAGCAGACTGCTCAGAAATGGGCCTAACTGCCGGAGACACCAGACGACAGTTGACTCTTCGTCTGGCGGGTAAGTCCCCGTGAGTATGTGCACATGTAATAAGCATAACAACACTAAATGGCTACTTATGCATGCAAAGGCAAAACACTCGGCCCAGTGACAAAAATTGAGTGCATACGAGTAGTACGACTACGACCCACTGCAAAGGCCCTAGTGCAGTTGTTTGAGCCAATTTCCCCGTTTTCCCAAGAAGACAGTTCTCGGCGGATGGCGGTTTCAACACAGCAACGCTTTATGGCTCATTTCCTAAATGGTCTGCAGCAGCCGTTAGATGCGGTTTCTGTTGCTCTTAAGGGACATGAACCAGGCCTATCTAGCACCGCATTAAACTCATAACAAGTGAAAATTGCATAACGCTAGACAAACTTTAAGTCTCAGTATCCTGTATTCATCTAAGTCCATCTAATTTCAAAAACTTTATTACCATAAAATGATTAAAAAATATTTTGATTGGTAAAGTCAATTTTATGATTATCACATTATCAATTTATTTGATTTTATAATAAAAAGAGTGCTTAATAAGATTATTAATATAATAATTTAAATTGTATGGATCGCTTTCTCCATTTTTCATTTATTTAGTATATTTAATGCAAAATGGGGGTCAGCTCAAAAAGACCAAAGTTGGCCCGCAATCATCCAGAATATCCCTGTCCCCTTGTGCGCTTATCTTGCAGTTGTAACTCTCTGACAGAGCAATTATAACCACATCTCGCCTTCTGTCCTGTCCCTTTGGCCGCGGTAATCGCTGGAGGAGATCTGCAACAGTTTTTGGCAGGATTCAGATTCCGACTGCAATGGCCATGAAATGGAGCCGGGTTACGGGTCGTTTAGTTCGGTCAATGCGTGTGTAATTCCAACCCATTGGCTCTGTGGTCTGACATCTATGCGATTTTACGGCGGGGACTCGCAATTCGGGGACTAGAAACTCTGGGACCGGGCTGTATGTGTCATCTGAGGCAATTCCATTGTGCAGTTGACAGTCGGTCAGATGAGGGGAGGAACGGCCGGGAGGCAAGTGCCGCTTTCCCAATTGCTCTGAATTGGTGTTCTTGTTTTCGATCGCGAACATACATTGCGCATTTCAATTCAATGTCGCTGACTGATGGCCCAAAGGAGGCGTGGCACTCTCTGTGGCCAAATGGTCCACGTGCCACATGGCTCGCTCTAGCAATTTCTCCTGCTTTGACTGAATGCTCCACATTGTTTGGTTTCCAGAGTGGCAACTGAAACAAGCCGGAGCCGTCACGTCGCAGCTGCTTTTCAGGTACTCTGATGCATGAAGGTACAGTAAGAAACGGCAAGATAAACAAATTCTAATAATAACTATTATTTTTATTAATAACTTGAATATGACTAGCTTACAAATTTAGTCATGAATTTCTTTATCTTTTTAATTTCATCGACAATGTTGCTGTATAAATAATTAAATAATTATTCATTTTGAAAAAAATTTATATTTTTTAAATTAGCTTTCATTAGAAAAATGTATATTTCCTCTAAAAAATAATAATAATAATAAAAGATATTATGATGCTAAATATTAATTTGGAAATACAAAATGAGCTACAAATGGTTGGGTTATAAAATAATATTGTTTACTGAACATTACGAACACTTCTAATTGTGCTATACTTAAATATTTCACAAATTGCAAAAGTGTTTCATCAAGTTGTAAGTCACTTTTAAAACTTTTCAATAAAGTTACGAATTGTAGTACTTTTGTATGTCATATTTAAAGCCCCATAAGTTTTCTGTAATATCTATGTAAGCAGATTGCATTTATAATAGCATTGAAATGAGCAAAAATAAGACCTGTTCTCTACGGTAGAAATGAGAGCGTTTGCTGAAATATTCTTCACTGTGCTGCATAGCATTCCGCTTTCTTTAGATACTTTCCCACCCCCTGTGCAGTTATCTCATTTGAGCCCTTAACTTTTTGAATGCATCCTTTTGCCAGGCAGCTGCCCTTTTAGCATATTGCCAAGCACTTGGCTGCCTGCCCAAGTTACAAGTATCACTTGACACTGACTGACCTCCCGCACCGCCCCCTTGCGACCCCAAACAACACCTTATCTTGCACAAAAACACACACATGACAGGTGCACGTCTTCTGGATTCGAGGAATGCTAAAATGAATTGCAGCCTTTGTTAAGATTTCTTGCATGCTTCTTGGAACTGCAGCTGCCGAGTGTTCGTCTTCGCCTTTGGCAGGAGTTCTTGTGTAACAAGTTTCACGTGCATGTTTCTCAACAATGTCGCCATTGCCGTTTCCGTTTCCGCTTTCGTCCTTGGCACCAGCGAACGCTCGGACGCGCTTCCATGGAGAGCGCCATGCAAAAACATTAATGCTACCTTTCAACTGCTCCGCACTTGGTGCCTTTATCCGGCAGATAAATTGTTGCTCACACCCCGAGACATTTGGCTACAAATTTTTCCCATTTCTTCACTGCCAAGCATTTGTGCATCGCATTAACCCAGATAAGTGCGGTCGAGTGTTTTTATTTATAAATTTAGTTTGTTAAGGGTTATTTATTACTTTATTTTTATAAAATACGCAATGTTACCAAGAGTCCTTATTTCGAACTCTTTTTCTTGTCATTAACTAAAATATCCTTTTTATAGTATTTATACAAAGCGGAAAAAACGGAGCACTGTTTTCAGATTTCTAAGCATATATTTCTTAATTGTATTAATATTACAAAATCAAACATATACTCTTCACCATTCATTTTATTGGTTTTAGTGTTTAACTACCTTTTGTGATTTAATATCAAAGTTTTTTGGTCGAGCCCTATTCGAGAGAATGCTGTAATGAAGTAGCCGAAAATGCTGACTACTTTAAAAGCCAATCGAAGCGCTGTTAATACCATTTGCCGCCCTTCACCCCAATTGTGGTTTGGTATTTCCGTTTTTCTTGGCGAGTGCATTTTAAAAATAAATTTTGCCCAACGGTGCAATTTTCGTGCTAACAAATTTATGTGCTCAACAATTGATTTTCCAGTGCCGCAACGGTAGGATCCTTTTTATACAGGTGCAATAAAAGGCGTTAGATTGGGGGGCGGGGCAGCCGCAAACGGTGCGGCACTTCATAAAATATGAAATTAGATTTGCAAGCAGCTCAAACCAGAGTTGCAGTCGGCAGTCGGCACACCGTAGTCAGCAGTCCACGGTCCACGGTCCATCGCCCATCGTCCTTTTTGCTTCCGACGATGTCCATATATACATATATCCGGATGCTGGTGGAACAAAAAATGGCTTAATGCTCGCGCGCGGCCAAAGAATGAAGGAAATTGCTGGAAGGGAAGGAGCAAAAGCGGATGGCCAAGTGGAAGTGGATGCGGAATGGTCATGGCAGAGTCAACCAAGCGACCGACATTGACTTGAATGACTTGACATTCGATCAAAAAGTTCGACGGGAAACACCACGAACAGAGGCGGAATCAGCAGCCGCGTCGGACGAAAAAAACACGAAAATTGCCTGGCCTGGACATGAAAGAATACTGAGTCACCCTGAAGTCAATATATTTTGATGTGCTGTTTAGGATATAGAATGCTTTTTTTTAATGAAATGTGAAGTGTGATAAATGAAAAATTGCCCAAGCACAAATTAAAAACATTTTAATTTTAAATTTTATTTAGCTTTTTTTTAACTTTTCTTTTTTTTATTTATATTATTTATACAAACCATATTTAAAAATCTATATGTTGTTAAGTGGTACTATCTCGAGCTTTCTTGATGTGTGAGAAATTAATTTGTTTATATTTATTTTCTACTTTGACTTTATTTTCCAGCAATTTTGTAATCTGTTAGGAATCCGAGTCTAGTCAGTGGGCAAAGTCGACAATGCCTGACATTTTGTCTGTAATTTGTAGCGCATTGAATACGGTTAACGGGAGGAAAGGGGTTCCCTATTCTGAGGAATATATATAAAAGTGAGGAAGGACGGGGCGGGACGTTGGAAAATACAAAGCGCAACGCGCGGCTAATGCCGCTTAATAGTTTTTACATTTTTTGCCTGGTCTTTGTTCGCTCGCTTGGCCAGAGACCCAGAGACATGCTGACTTAACTGGTTTGCCCCAATCCAGTCAGGAACCCCCTTAACCCGTGTTCTTTCGATTTTTCTTGAAACTCCTGCTACCGCCCAATGCTTTAAGACCCGGCGCCGATGTTCAATAGCCGGAAAATGTAAATCCTATTGAGTTGGTCGGTGGGTTTTTGTACTTCCATTTAAGCCCTCTGCTTTTTCCCTTTTTTTCCCAAACTGAAAGGGGGTTAAGTGCGAGGGCTAATGCAACAAAAGGGCGTGGTCAAATGTCTTCATCGGTTGGATTTTCAATTTGATTGCATTTAAGCGACATCCGGGCATAAGCTTTCAGTCGTCCTTTGTCGTACTTATATTTATATGAGTGAGTGCCGTTAAAAATTTATCGCCGGACAGAAGCGTCTGGCTTTTGCTACTCTCGCCTCGTCCCGTATCGACAATTTATGCGATGATTGATGATTGCCGACGTATCTTGAATGCAATTTACACGCTTATCACTCGTCATAACCATATATGAATAATAGTCAGAGCCGAGAGGGGGATTAAGCAGTGCAGAACAGGTAGGAGAGAGTTATTTATTCCGCATTCGAGCTGTCTGGAACATTGTCCAAGCTAATAAACATAAATTTGCAGCTTTTCCCTTCCAGTTGTTATTGCCACAATGAAAGCCACAAATGTTGACATCTCAGACAGCTGCAGAGGGAATAAATACGTTTAACTCTCAGAAAATAATGCATATGTTTATAAATATATGATCTGCATAAAAATCATATTTCGGATACAGTTATTAATATTAAAATGGGTTTACTTCAATTTGGTCATTTTAGGAAATCAAAATACATTTTTTTAGTTTTAAAATATAAAATATTTATGTTTTAAAATGTACTACAAGCAAACAGCATAAATTTTGATTTAGTGGGAGGCAATTAGTTTATTTTTAATCATTTTTAACATTGGCAGGGACAGAAAATTACTACTTCAAGAATGTTTTATTATAGCTTTAAGTTCCATTTATATCTTAAATATTTTGACACTTATTTTTCCACTCTGTACAGACACTCGTATACCACTACGGGGACAACTCTCCAGCTTGACAACAATCAATCAATATTTATGTCCTTATTCAGGTTTCTAGGTGGCTGTCAAAACTTGCCTCAGTCTATATAGACGTGTATCTTTCAGATACTTTGTACCTCAAACCAGCAGCTGGGATTGCTGGTTGGTGGCTGTTGTGGCACTCTAATGATAATGACAACGGCAATAATAGTCAGAACAACAAGGACGCCCAAGGACAAGGAACTTCTATCAACCTTCAGCCTTGTTCGGGAACTTTTGTCATTTACACTTTGCAGATTTATGTTTATCCGCTCGACGGGCTTTGGCATCTACATTTTTTCCCTCTTCCTTCGTCCTTTGCAAAATCCTTTGATTGATGTCCAGACTAAGCTAATTACGTGACTCAAAAAGTGCCCGAGAACTGAGACGAACTTAAGCTGAGGTATTCAAAAACTTTTGCCCTGGCAAGTGGCGCGATTAATTGATTATTTTCAAGGGTGTCAAACAAAGCACTCAACTGGAGGGTATAATAACAATAATAGCAAAAATAATAGTCTTGAGGTGCTGTCATCATAATGTTTATAACATTTCTCTCTTCTCTTTTCTGGCAGGCGTTGGCAGAGATTACGCATTAAATAAATCATCAGCCTACGGGGGCGCGTTGATGGTCCTAACACTTCACTTTGGCCCGCAGACCGAAGAACAGAGCCCCGGAGTCGAGATTTATTGTAAATAAGCATGATTATCATAGCATCACGTATACGCCATGTTGAACGCGGCAGCAGCAGACAAACAATTGAGATGCTGATGGCAAGGCCAGCACTTGAAGTGTAATTAGCAGAGGGCAAACAAAGGTCTGAGTGGGGGCATTATTTTCTTTTTTGTATATACATAGTAGCCGCGTCCTTTTCGGGCCAATCAATTTTTTCTATCCGTTTGTCTTAGGAAGCTGGCTTATAGTGCGGATATTAATTAACTAAAAGTTGAGAAACAAATTTCAACTTTCCCTTGAAAATATAATTTCTTGTATGGCAACAAATTTTAAAAGCCATACTTTGGTCAAGGGAATTACAATATATTACACCAACTATCTTTCCGATAGTGTTGTATAAAATAACAGAAGGTGTCAGAAGCATTTCATTGATAGTAAATAGCGCGTTAGGAATTAAACCCTATACTAAAATCGCTTTTAAAGTACAGTATATGTGTCTTTTCTCCATAGCATCAGAATATGCGGCATTGCGCTAAGCCGAAAATCACATTCAGACCCTGTCACAACTCGACTTGCCTGGATTCTGAGCCTGAGACTGCTGTCTGGCTGTCTCCTTTCGCTTCGCGTAACCTCAATGTGTTGCCAGGGCCCATCAGATTCAGCATCATGTCCTTGGCATCCTGCGCCCTATTTCTGCACGACCACTCCCACCGTCGACCGCCCCTTCGCCACCCCTTAACCACCCGAAACGGCAGCTTTGGGCGCATTACTGTGGCGCTTAAAAGGTTAAAACGTTTTTGACTTTGAGCGTCGACGTCTGCAGCCCGCAAATCGTCTAATGAAAGCGACTTTCGCAAATGAAATAATTCCGCTACCGTTTTTTCGTGTTTGTTGTGCTTTTCGTTTTCCATTCGTGTATGTGGGGGCTGTACCATTTTAATTGAGCCAGTTTGTTTAATTAAACATTGAAATTTGAAAATTATAAAGTCAAATATTTCAAACCGCTGCGTTGGCATTGAAATGGAATGTGAAAGCTAAGTAGGATTTTCTATTTCTAGTAACAGTTGATTTAATTTAATTTGGACTAAGAGTTTGGGATTCCTAAACGTGCTTAAAGTATATAATAATTATATTCTTGCCCACAAAATAGAATAATTGTGCTTTAAAAATATTGATTTCTTCGTAAGTTAAAATGCTTATTAAAGATATTATGGAGTTAGTTTTCAGAACATAAAGTAAACAAATCTTGATTCTTTCTTAAGACAACTTTCCACGACTTTAAAAATTATGATAATTGAATATTCTTACAGATGTTATTTTGGGACATCGCACACGCCAATTACGCGCATTGTAGGTCTCATAGCCATCCAAATGACCTAGACAAGGGCCCAAAATGCACGTCAGCTGACACCAGATGAACTTTGTGGTTGGAAGAGAACTGCCAACTGAAACAAACTCCTCTCAAACTTGACCCAGTCTGTGGTCGAATTTTCCCCAGTCCACTTTTGGCAGAGTTACCTGTTGCCAGAAAGAGAGAAAATTGAAAGGACTTTAAGTCATTTACGATTCACTCTGCTTTGCTATGGTTTTTCCTCTTTTCACTTTTCGCTTTTCCTTTCCTGTCCCATCTCGGCAGAACGACATTCATAATTTTTATTTACTTTCCTTCTCGTATTTTCGTTTCGCCCTTGGATTTCCCTTTGCATTTTTATGCTCTCTCCCTCGGCGACAAGGCGCGTACCACATTTCGTATACTTAATGAGATTTTTCGCAGACATATTTGCAATTTGGTAAGACCAGCGTGTAAAAGTTCAGACCGCAAAATATTCCAATCCTCCGCCGTCGTCTTTGGTTCAATTTGAAAGTTTCCCTTCAGTTAAACCCAGTACCAACAAAAACTAATTACAATCTCAAGTTGTTTTTTCAACACTCGGAACTTAAAGCTAAATGTTGGCAGGGCCACAAAGAGAACGATATTAAAAAGTGCAGCATGGCAGAGTCGCGGAGCCAGTTTAATTTTAGTTTTTACAACTATTTCTCCTTCGCTGCTTATTCTGATTCGTATTCTTATTGTTGTTTTGCTCGCATTTCACACTTGGCACTTTCTGCAGAATTTTCTTCGCTGCAAATTGCACCTCTGTGATTATGGCCACTTGGCATCGTATTCGCCGGAGCTTTGTTACTCCATTTGGCCATTTAAGGGGGGTTCGGGATGGGATGACTGTAATGACATTCTTCACCCCAGCGAAATGCACTTGACAACACCTAAGACAATGTTCATTAGGGGCTATGCCCGCTCGTTGGGCACGAACCCAAGACAACTTCAGAAAATTCGCAATTGGCTGGAGAAAGAGCAGTTGCCGGGATTCCAGATGGATACCGGTCCTAAGACGGGCGGAACATCCTTCAAAATTTGCAGCTAATCTCTGCCAGCAGGCTAGCGAACATCTCCCGCTGGGCCATTCCAATTGGAAACTCCCTGTTGGTGGCCTCTGCAATGGGAATCTGTGTATACACTTAAAAAAATGTTATGTTCCGAATCTTATAGAAATATTTGCGCTTAAACTATTTTAAGTTAGTAATTCCAACTTCTAAAAAGTGTAACTTTTACGACTTTTGATATAAACAGTTTGTAAGGATATTGTAGTTTACTATGCATTACGTCTAACATTCACCCTTAAATATATATTTTCCCATTTTTTTTTTGTGCAGTCCCTAGTCAAATTTTGTTGCGTCATTATTCAAAATGTCAATGTCATTCCATTTTCTCGTGCTCTCTCGCTGGCTCCTTTCTTGTTTGGTGAGACTGCAGACTCGTTTTTTGGTGGCTGAAGTCTCAACTCACTGCACTGACAGCTGATGATTTTCGGGGGATAATAGAGGGGCGTCCTCCCGAGATGGCCTGGCGTTTGTCATGCTTAACTGCGGCTGCTCTTGAGGCCTTCTGACAGCCTTCGAGTTTAAAGTTTCATCGAAAGCTGCGAACAATGGTCATTGGGCTGAAAATTCCCTAGCCCGCCTTAAATCATAAACCCAATGTTGGCTTTCCCGCCTTTCAGCCACTTGTGTCCCTTGTTGTATTATATTTACTTGCTATTTGCCAAGAGTTCCGCAATGGCCATCAATTTATTTAACAAATGACAAACGCTTTGCAAATCAAACAACAATAACTAATAGACAGTTTGTTTGGCTTTCGTTTGCCGGTTGGTTTTTTGTTGTCCCAGTTATTTAGTACAAATGGGCCCGAGAGTCGCTTATCTTTGAGCCCAGGCCCGAACAAAAGGGCCGTGTGTGGGATCGGGGCTCATAATCAGGCAGCCGCAGTAATGCACCATCGAAAATATGCGATTCTTACATATATAAATATGTATGAAATTGGTATGCATTATAGCTAATAACCGATTTGCGTGCCCGACGCACATAAGCAAAGCCGGAGGTCGGAGGTCGCATTAGGCCGACGGCATGACTACCATTATCGCCCGGCCTTTGTGTGTTTGTCGGGGCACAATGCAATACATGATAAACATTTATTGAGTTTTCGGGTAGGGAAGTCCTTTCAGCAAACTAGTTGCATTAGTGGATAGTTGCTGAAAGTTGCCAGCATAAACGGAACTTATACAAATAACGAAATTAAATTAATGTCTTAGCTTTATAATTAAATGTATGTTTCTTTAAAGTTTTTAAAGTTTTTGTGGCTTAAAATTTCATTTTTCAACCTGCATAGCTTTACATTACATTTACGATTGTCAACAAGAAATGTATTTAGGTTTTTTCGTCTTAAAAGTAAATGTATTATATCAAATTATTTTTACGACCATATACATACATACATACTTGAATGGAATAATTTGAATAAAGCGTTTGTAACATTAATTCTGAAGAAATTGAATTGTTTAACCTTTGGTAATGTTGCAACTTTTATTTTAATCGTTTTATCTTTTGTTTATTTTTCCAATATTTTAGGCTTACTTCCTTAGACAACTAAGTAAAATGTATTATGTATACGTATGTATTATGTATTATGTATACCGCCGATAAATTGCAATTTTTCATTTATTGTCATTAGTATTATCTTATTATTAAAAAGTGTTTTCCTTTTTACTTTATCATAGTAATTTAAGCTTACTAGCTAAGACAGGAACCATCGTTCTTTCTCTTTTTCACGATCAGCTGATCGGCCGTAAGCACAGACTCACACCTGGCCGCGATCTGTTCACAGCGTGCGAACCAAGTAGGAACAGTTTCGGGCACAGAAGTCAGACCACTCTACTTACTATGTTGATAGTTTTTTTTTTTTAGACGGGTATTTTAGACGGCTTTAACAGCGCGGCCTAAACAAGAGACGTCACTGCCGACGTCGCAGTCGATTTGGCCGGTGCTTATTCGAATTGGGCGATCTGTCAGCGCTACGAAGTCGGGTTTGCTGAGTTGATCAGTTGAATTCACGTCGTCGGCGAGTCGAGAAGCAAAACGCGGAAACGGTTGAGCAAATATAGCCGAGAACCTGAGCTGAGTGTTAAGATACTTCAAGTTTGGCTTTGCGCGGGGTTTTTTCTTTCGCCCGACATAAATCAGAGCAATTTGCAGATCGTTTTGCGAGCGTTGTGAATGAGCCAACTTTAGCGGCGATTATTGTGCAGTGCAGCTTTCAAATCCATCTCAGTGTGGTAATTTTTTCTGTTGGCTAATTGTGCAAGTAAAACAAAAATTCAAAACAACAACCACGCTTGGTCTAGTCGGTAGTAATTGTGTGTGTTTGGTGTGCCAGTGTATCTGTGTCCGCTCAATCTTTGCTCAATCGCAATCTTTGGGCATTGCCAAAACTGGTTAACTAAAAGCAAACGTGTTCTATACGTTTCTGTTGACTTTGCCAGCCGCAAAGTTAGTCAGAAAAAGCTAAAACAAAATAATAAAAATTACAACAAGGAAAATCAATAAAAAATTGTTGCTACAGCTCCTGCAATTCGTGCCATTTTGGTCGGAATAAGACGGCTACAACTAGTTGAAGAACTTCAAGGAACACAGGTAACCGCAGGCCAATGGCCTCAACACTTAAAATGCCAAGATGCTGCGGGGATATCCCCACTTAACCAGCTCAAGGATGCCCAGATAAATGCAGGGCTTCGCATTCCCATCGGCAGAAGCGAATAAAGAGAAGATGCTTCGTCAACGACCTGCTCCAATTCGATTTATGCAGTCCAAGGTCAACAGCAACGGCTTTAAAATGCAAACTCAGTCGAAGTTGAATCTCCAAATGAATTCGAGTTGCTGCTGCTTTTGATGTCGCGTCTTTTGTCTCTCGTTTTTTGAACTTTTCAGCTCGGTGTTCGACTTTTGTTATACTTCGTCACAGCGTCGAAGCAAACGAAAGATGTAGAGATTGATACAAAAAAAGCAGCACAGATAAACATATTTTAACAAGTTCATTTTAACAGAAATAATTCAATTATTTTTGAAATGTCGTTAAATTGAGAATAATATATTAAATTTGCATTAAATTTTAAAACAAGTTTTAAGCATTCTTGAGTTAATATTTTTTGTAATATTACCAAAGACACTATTTAAATATTTCGAAAACCTTTTTAAATCTTAAAACTATACATTAAAGTATAATTTAAATTTCTTATGTGTACTCGTTAAAGGGTAAATTAGTGTCTTCTGCTCAAAAGTTGTGCATATCAGCTGTCCTTCGTCGAAAGGCCCATAACTCCAGCTCTTTCACAGTCGTTTGTAATTATTTAATTTGCTACCTCTAACCGGGTACTTAACCTCTCCAAAATGTACCCACAAACCGCAACAATGAGAGTTGCCACAACAACAATAACAATGACCGAGGTGGCCGCGTTACTTGGCACAATTAAAACCGCAAAACTCAACTCGTTAGTTAACTTTGACCTGCTCAACAAAAAAAAAAAACAAAATCATAAAAAATACCATAACCAGAAAGACTGAAATGCACCCACAAAGTTTAGCGATTAAAGGGAGGCTTTAAAAAAGAAAACTTTAGATGTCGACTAATTCATATGATGATTAAACTAATGAATAATTATGCAATTAATATTGGTCAAGGCTTATACTCTTGGGTCCGCTTATTTTAATTATTTCACATGAGTTGCACAAAATTGGAAATAAAGTGACACACTTAATAAAGCATTACACTTTCTTGCTATTTTTTTTTTCATTTTTGCGAGGGAAACCATAAAGTCGATGAGAAATATGTTAATCCGTGCAAAAGTTCTTAAAAATCTTGCAAGTCAGAGTGAGAGACACAAACTCGCTTTTCGTATTTTATTAAAAATCAACTTTGTCCATAACAACTCAATAAACAATGACTGCCCAATGGCTTTGTTAGAACATGAGTAATAAAATACGCATTCATCAGCTGACAGTTTTACCAGCGGAAATTGAATAAAAGTTTTTCATGCCTTTCGGGGCATTTTTTGGATAAATTGAAATAATTCTGCTTAAATTGCTAATTGTTTTGGCCAAAAATTCTAATTAGTGCATCCGTGTTCAATTTGAAGCACTCGTTAGCTGCCAATTGCCAACAGCAATAAATTGCATTTACCATTTCGGCACTTGTTTGGGGCTTTTTAAAGTGCAATTAACGCCAAGCTGATGCACAATTATTTATTTATATATTGTACGCTTGTTGTTTTTCTTTTTTTGTCGAGCTTTGACAACACTTTGGTGGGAAGAGATGCACTTTCATTGAGTTTGTCAAGGCGTACGGCCGTTTGGACCATTTGTAACATTTGCATGCCATCCAACGGATGCACATTGTAATGGCAATTGATTTACAAGCTATGCGAATCGATATAAGCCGAGTAGCAAAAAATTATACCCATATATGTATATGTGTATATAATTATTCAATTAAACGACCGCACAGCGAGCCAAAGGTAACCGCCAATAAAAATATTCATCCAAATACAAATAAATGTATTTTCCTTTTCATTTATATGGCACTTTTTGTACGACTTTCCGGCATGAGACATGGAGCCACGAATGCAATCAAAGTCGTACTTTATCGAACCGGCAAAAAATTAAAAATGACAACCAAAAGTCCGTGGCAAATTTAATTTATTTGTTTGATTTTATTTGCAAAAAGTGTCAGATCCCTGAAAAACATCATAATAAATGAGCAGTGCTAGAGGAATGCGCTTTAAAAGATGAATTATTATATTTACGGAAGAAATATACATTTTTATTCCTTAATAGGTGTTTTTAATTTAAGATTACAACACTAAAATAACACTTAAAATATTATAAGCACTTTTTCAATCATTGCTAGGTCTGGGATTTAATTATATAATATTAACTATATAATTTTTATTATAATATTTGAGATTTGTTTATTTAACATAAAATACTCTTTTCCAGTTCTTCAAGTCTGCTAGGCCATACAAAAATAATCGTTTCCCTATTTCATCACTGTCTCGTCTTATTAATGTTCAATAAAATTAATTTTCCATTTCCATACCCACAAATCAGTCGAGTTTAATTATTGTAAATAGCATTTGAGAAAGGAAGTTAAATCAATTATGCAAATGCCCTTAACAAAGTTATGAAACATGTTGGGAAAATGGCCGAATAAAATAGACTTCGATGCGAAATCAATGGATTCGCCAATAAACATAAACAGTCATCAGGGGCGAAAGTAGATTTTCCAAGTCATCGCTTTTTTATGCCGCCAAAAATGTTCATGAGAATATGCAAAGTTTCTTTTCTTTTCTCTTCACTTCATATTTGCAACGTTTATCCGACTTCCTGGCAGCCGACAAACACTAACAGTAATAAGCCACTTGTAAGGCAGCAATAATGTAGATCTATGGGGCAAGATATAGGGACCTCCTTTTGACACATTTGCATAATCTCAGGCAAATCTTTGGTAACAAGTAATCGAAAATAAATTTGCATAACAAATGCCAGCTTAGAGAGCCAGTGTCAGTGGGAAAAATGAGCAATAATCTGGGAGACTCCGTAGTACAACAATCAATAAAATGTATAGATATAAGAAATATACCTATTCCCCACGACTTTTTGCACTGAAGCGCACTGAAATTTAATCAGAATTTAAATTGAAATTCCCCAGAAGCAAAACGAGACGAAAGGTCGCCACCATTCGGCTATATGTAATATTTGCATACTTATTTGTGTATCAGCAAATAGAACAAACAGCGCCCTTCAGGCATTAAAAAAAATAAAAGAAACAAAGACACCGCTCCGGTGCCGAGTAATTGCCAAATGTTTACGCACATATGTACAAGTAATATTTGCATATAAACAGGCATATGTAGCCGCTTTTCATTCCCGACATTGCAACGTTTTTTTAGGGTTCCCCCATTTGCATTTCATTTCAAAGCTTGCTTTTTCAGATATTCCTGTTTTTTTGGAAGAGAGAATCGGAATCCTAGGGGAATGTATACGCAATATGAAGTGCCAAACGATGGGCTGTGATTTCATTTGGCAAGCGGAATTTGGTTTTTTAATGGATACGAAAAATGTGATGGCATGATTTTCCAGGGTTTACAGATAGCAGACGTTGAGAGGACTCTTTATGTATGGGATTGCAACACTTTAATTAATTTCCTTTTGTCTCCGGCTTAATTGAAAATTGTACTGTCCGTTCGTCTGTTCATCATCATGCCGTCAGGCGACTCCTTAAGTCACTGCCGACAGATTATTCCGGGTTAATGACTCTTTCAAGTGACACTTGAACGCTTCTCCCTGCTGAAAGCCGCTTACAGTCTGCCCATTTTAGCCAGTGGTTTTACGCCAACAAGCAAAAAAAAAAGACAAAAGTGATTTAAGTAAGGCAGAATTCAGTTTGCGATTACTCACCCAGCAAAGTTGACTAAGCAACTAAGCTCTGCTGGGGAACTGAATGCCGTGGCTTGAAATTGGATCCCAGACTTACTTTACCATCTATTTTTCGTTTCATTTTTTGGTAGTGTTTGTTTTTGCCTGCGAGCGCTCAACTGTTAAACTGAATAAAATGCAATGCCAGCGCATTTTTAATTGTTATTGCCATTGCTGTTGGTTGGCTGGCCGTTGGTGTTGACTAAATTTAGTTGAAAATACAGTTGAAAACGGGTGTGAACCTTGAAAATGAGCGTGGAAATCTGTGCATAATTGTTTGGAAAATGTTTGCACAATTCACACATCAAACCGTAAACCGAAACCAAAGTCAGAGCCGCTCGCATGAGGTCGTCTGTTAATTATTGCAAAGCAGACTTTATAAACAAATACAAATGAATTACTGAGGCCTGCAAAAATATTAAAATCCCGTTTGACCCTCTTTTTTCGTTAGTTATATCATAGCCAACAATTGCAGGCGACATTCAATGCAAACACTGGAATAAAAGCGAGGAATACAAAACGTTTGTCACCGGTATTTATTTATACCTATAGCCAGATATGTACAGTTGCAATCAAAATAATAGTAGAAGGCAAAAATGTAATAAAATAAAATCAAAGTTGTATTTACTTTTAAAGAGATATTTAAAAGTTGCTCCCATTAAAAATTTTATGCTTAAAGCAATTTGATAAATGTCAAATTTTTTTCAAATATTTTCAAATAAAGCTAAAATATGTTCGCAAAAGTTTGTAATTTATTTACTTTTTTAAATCAAATTTTTTAACAAAAAGTACATATTATTAATTTTACCACACTATTCTTTTGAACATATTAATGGAAGACAAAGCGATGTGTATAAAAATGCAATCAAATAAATTGTATTTTCATTTTTATGGTAGAACAAAATGGCTTTTGACTTCTGCATTTCATGTGCATTTGACGCTCGTTTTGGTGTTCCTTTATTTATTTCTTTATTTTACTGTTTCAGAGGACCTCGGAGACCTTTTGTCGCTTATATATATTTATTTTAGCCAATTAATTTTCGTTTCGATTGAACAGCTTTCTTGCTTTCGTTCCCTGGGGACGAACCTTAAAAAGTCTTTAAAACGTTGAAGGGCCCATAATTTGTTCAGTGTCTGTATTTGGCATTCAAGAATATGAATGAACATTTCTGGCCCCGCCAGGAGAAAAGCAATAAAAGCCTTTAAATATTTACACACTCAGCCAGAAAAGAGCAAACAAGCGGGCGCGCAATCTTCCTCTCGTATGCAAATAAATGCTAAACAGTTGAGGGCCTTGAATCCTTTTTTTTGGGGCGAGTGTGTTTGCTAGGATTTTGACTTCAACTTTTGCCAGCTTACCACACGGCGTATACTTGATCGATTTACCAAAAGTTCAATGTGAGCCGCGCTTCACGCTTGTTTGTTTATGTGAACTACGGGACTGAAAAGTGATTGTCGGTGTCACCCAGATTTGTTCTACCCCCTTATTTTGCCTTCGGATGTGTGTTGCGTTTGTCGCACAAATAACAGCAAGACTTGGTGTTCAGCTGCATCTGCAGCTGCATCTGCCATGTTACTTGGCATCTGATGATACCTAGAAATCTAGCCCCTGGATCCCCATTCCCCGATATCTACCCGCAAAACAACCCAGACGCAATGCACTTTATGTCTTGATGCTACTGACGGCGGCGCCAGCGTCTCGAGGGGTTGCTTTGAAACCTGCTTACAAACACTGAGATAAAATGGAAATCATTAACAGTTTGTTGTTAAACTAAGAACACCAGGATATACATCATTTATAATGATAATTCAAACAGCCAGCCATTTGGTTCCAACATTTTAGCAAAACTCCATTTATGTTGTAGCTTAACTGGTGTTATTATCATTAACATAACATCTTATTCACAATAATTTTTATATATTTCTTCATAGTATGAAACAATAAGTAGACATAAACATAGTTATTTTTAATATAAGCTGCATATAACATATAAAATAAAATAACAAAATAACATTAATTCATAGCCTACAAATTAGTGAGATATGCTTACTGGGTTTTGTTCTCTGTGCAACTAGGCTGCTCTGCATCTCCCCCGCTCTTGCAGTGATTGTCACCAACACCAGCATTGCACTATCATCATCATCATCTTCATCCTCGTAGTCCTGGTCGTCATCCCCTCCACGCTAATCCTTGTCATGCTCCGACGACCTAGCGACTGCTTCGCTTGTTCCTCCCTGTTGTTATTGTCAAGTGCAAATGTGTCGGTGAAATATGCAAAGACATAAATATTTCAACGTGTATGGTGGGCTGTGGGTGTGGGAAAAACTGCTGGAAATGTGTGAAAATCCCCGACTGAGGACTGAAATCACGATGCAATCCTTTGCCCTGACATTGGACATTGTACATTGTCTTATGCAATGGCCGTAACTGACCTTAGCCAATTTCTCGGGCATTGTGCACAGACGATTCAATTGGTAGCTGGAAGATTTATGAACCCAGATAAAGCTTGTTTCCTCATAAATAGAAATCACATTCGCATGCTGAAGCTTCTAGATTTCCATGGAAATATCATAGTGTTTATATTTAATTTAATGGGTGTGTCTAAATTGCATACATTTTGCAATCATTTGCATTTCATATTAGCCGGCAACGCATGCGATGGATGCTGACGTTTGTGCACTTTAAAAAATTATTCATTATTTTGAGAATAAGAAAACATTTAGATTTGTTAGCTATTTTGAGAAGGATTTAAATTGAATAATTGTCGGAGAGGCTTGTATCCATTTCTAAGGTGGAAAAATAAAGATTAAATATTTTATTCGAAATACATTTCCAACCAGCAATGTTGTTCTTTTCAATTTTAAATGTCAACATATTTGCTGTCATTTATTTTGCTTTGTCCCCAGTGTACGAATAGCTATTGCATTTTCCATTTGGGCAAACAACATGCCATATTCATTGCCAAGTACAGGTCTCAAGTGCCTAGTCGTAAGTCTAAGATACGGAAACTTTATGGTACTTGCCAAACGGTAGAGTGTGGCACTGGGTATCGGAAACGTTGTCCGCCGTATGGCAACCAAAGTGCAGCCGTAGCTGACCCCCATTTTATGACAGATCTGTCATAGGCGAGTTGATTAACAACTCGCAATCCGGTTTTTTCGCACCAAACTGTGACTAAGTGAACAGCGAGAAGCGACTGTTGATCTATTGGGCCACCCCCTTTCCCAATATCGGATTGTGACTTCATTGTTTGCCACTTTCGGGATGCACATTCCTCGAGATGTAACCAAGGTTCTCTATAAGTCTGGGGTCACTCTTAAGTCAAGAGTGAGGTGTCTGAAGTCCAGTTGCGTTAGCGTTGTATAAGCTGATTGCCGGCTTAATCATTACACACGGTTGGTAATTGCCCGGCAATTGCCTATTTTCTTCGGCTCAAAGTACGTAAAGCTGGCAAGGTTAGGAAAGATTACAATTATTGCATATCAGCTCAACGTGATTTGCTGCAATACTGCACAGTTACTACTTATTGGCCTTTCAATTTGCACTGTAATTAGAGAGCAATCAGTTCAATTTTCAAGAGAACTATTTGTAGAGTTGTTAATTGAAATATGTAGCTGTTGAGGTTGCTAGGCTGATTTCATTGAAATCGGATCACCGGCTTAGTTTCTAATTATTAATCTTCCAATTCAGACAATAGACATTTGCTGTTATACCTTCATTCGCGTATCTCTCCTCAAAATTATGCTATTTGCCTCATGTTTAATTACAATCAGCGAACGATTCTAACGCTGGAGTTGTGTTGC
Organism: Drosophila fuyamai; assembly: GCA_018153365.1. NCBI lineage: Eukaryota > Metazoa > Arthropoda > Insecta > Diptera > Drosophilidae > Drosophila > Drosophila fuyamai. The sequence goes on from JAECXW010000116.1 coordinate 11,512,600, forward strand.
AACGATTCGCTTGCCTGATCAGTTATTTGTCAAAGCTGATTTCGTGGCCGGTGCCTCGAATTTCATATTTCGCTGTTATTGCATTCCATTGAACATGCCGATTTCGCCCAGGCAGCTATAAACTAGAATTTTGAATTTACAAATTTCAATTAACAGCGCTGTGCAAAATGCGCTGACTCATGGGCCAAGAGGAAATTTGCCAATACCCATCGCCCATGTTGGCTGCAAAAATACGAGACTGGCAGGCAAATCGTTCATGACTGGACGGGTTACGGTTTTCCACCGACATTGTGATAGCATAATTGGTGCAGCAATGGGTTGGTTGGGTGTGTGTGACTTAAAACTCAAAAATGTATGCTTCTCAAAATTGGAAAATTCTGAACCACCAAATAAGTTGTTGCACTTCAATTTATTGAATGAATAAAGCCATTGGACTTATTGGCTTGTTATTTTTAAAAGGTAGACATAACAATTATATTTTTTGGAACGTAAATAATATACTTGTTAAAAATATATATTTGTTAATATTTTTTAAAGCTATGTTATTAATAGTATTATCGTTCTCTTTATATAAATTTGATAAAAAGTATAAAATATGGTTATCCAAAATGTTAAAGTTGTTTTTCTACTTCAATGTTCGGAAACAACCATCTGTGAAAAATGAAAACAACATAAACCGTTCGTTATGCATTAGAACAGAGTCTTCTCACAGGAAAACAGGCAACTAATGACTCGTAATAATTGCGGTTCATGTTCGGTAAGAAAAATAGGCTTCATTAAATACAAAAGCGCTTAGCAGAAGGCCCCGCAACCCACAGCTAAATCCCATGCGAGGTATAGTAACAACATCGGCAAAACCAAAGCCAACGAGCATAACAAACGATCTATGAACATTTCTGGCCATTTCAACAAGCTCGAACATTTTGCGGTTACACCCAGGAAATTGTTTGTTGGATTTCTGAATTATATTTTGTCGTGGGCTGGCAGGATGCAAAATTTAAGCTGGCAAACAAATAATCCAGCATGTGTGTGCGCCAGTCTGTCTCGAGTGAGTTTGAGTGTGTATGCTTCTGATTAAGTTGTGCGGTAGCCTTTCAATATTTAGGAGCCTGAAAATTATGTGAAAATGGAATTTAAATGTAAACAATTTGTTATTAGCCGTTTAAGCCTGTTTGTCCATGCAATTTTCTTTGTCTGAGGCCGAGTACTCGAGGCGTATACACAATGTGGCCGAGGGAAATTATGTTAAACGGTTTATGGCCTTCAACCGAGCAGCTCTAAAGAATCCTCCTTTGACTTGTGCAAAATTATTTCCACATTTGCAGCTCACCGAATTATTTGCTAACTATTTGGGAAATTGTTTTACTTCTCTACGAGGGTGCGGCCATTACTAACACATGAGCGCATTTTTCGTCGCTGACCGGCGAAATTTTTGGTTGGGCAAATTTATTGAGCGTAAAATTTTGTGGAAATTCCTTTTTTCCCACATGTGCAAAACTAAAAATAAACATAAATATTTATTAGTCTGCAGAGTTGTCCCATCGCTTTGCATATATGTGTATGCAAATGACTACGCCAAGATCTGGGCCCTGTCACTGACCCATTTCCTGATGGCCTCAACCTCGTCGCAAACCTCACACTTAATGTGATGGATGTTGAGGCCCAGCAATCAAACGATTCACTTAAGCTTTTCGAAGTGGTACACAATTTTTGAATTACAATTGATTTGTTTTGGTGGTTCTTTAAGTTGTACTTGGTAAAAGAATTAATGAAGTTAGATGCAGTCATGTTATTAAAAAATATTTATAGTAATTGGTATTGTAATTTGTAAAGTACATTAAAAATATAATATTTTAAGAAGTTTATATTTTTTGTCAAACAGCAGAAACCTTTTTGACAGAGTATTAGAATTGTGAAAAGAATACTAATACTACATTACCTAATACTAAATCTATACCGTATCTGTAAGCAAGGGCTTAGTTAACTCTAAACACACCCCATAAAGGCTACAAAGATCGAGCCGTAAATTCAAATGACACATTGTACGCACAAATAAAAACGCAGTAAAGGAAATGCCCGGGGAAGATGTGACTCGCATTCCATGGGGGTTAAACATTTCGGTTATTTACCTGCCTAAAAACAAATCCCCGTATAGAGATACGTGTATCTATGGCTAGACAAGTGTCAGGCACCAGATAATCATTTCAGTTTACAACTTTTTCCCTGTTGTTGTTTGTTTTGGCAAAAAAGTTTCTGGCATCCCCTCGACTCATTGTCGCGCCTGCTTTATGGGCGTAGCTATTGCCATTGAAGTCGTCGTAGCCGTTGTTCCTTTTTATTGCGGCGCTTATATTTGTTGGCAGGAAATAGCTTTCGTGTGCTCACATTCGATAGATACAATCGCAACACGCAACAATTTGCACTTCTTTATGTTGCTGAACTTCAAACTTTGTTTGGGGTCCCCACACCGCCGATCCGGTCCTTTATTTATATAAACATATTTTACCTTTCATGCATGTGCGCACCTGTTCCCCCTTCTGTCGTTTTATCCGATGCTATGTGTGATTTTATTTATTTCCGTTTGCCTGCCAACTCTTACAAAAGCCCATAAAGATTTCCAGAATGCGAATACAAATCTGTGCAGGCACACGTATCTGCGAGATACGCTTTGGGCAAGGCCAAGTTTAAAGATTCACCGGGCCGCAAAGCAGTTTCCCTTTCTATTCCGGTTCGCATTTGGATTCTGCAGCTTTTATTACATTAAAGGATACTCGTGTTGGGCTTGGGTCTTTGCCACTGACACCTTCTTTTCGAGCCTTGAAAAATGACTGCACCAAACTTTTATTGTTTGTTTGTAACTTTGAGGCAATCTCGGTTTGTGCACTAGGGGTAAAACTACATCTTTAAAGATGACCTCCATATAGCAATGGATTTTAAATTATTCGTTTTTTATTACGAACTATCGAATATAATGTAAATATCTTTTACTTTTATTTACAATTTTAATTATTTAATCAACTTTTGAAATATGCTAAAGTAAAATGTTTTCGAAAATAACGCTGTTATTTAACAGAAAATGAATGGTTGAAATGAATGTTTCATTTATTTTTCGGTTTTAATCTAAGTCCATAAGCCCAAGCTAATAAAATTCCTTAGATATTTTGATTTATCGTGTAATACAAAATACCACATCCAAACATTTGCGCATCTCGATTTTCAACTTCGTCTAATTAACTACTATTTTAGCCGCAGTCGTCTAAACCAATATATGGAAAATGAGAAGTAGTTATGTGTTTTCTTGGTTTGATAATTCCTTGATTAAGTTCTGTTGGGAAGAAGCAAAAGTTTTAATTTGAGGGTAAAATTCATTCAAAGTCCCTTTGGTCATTGGTCCTGTGCTGTGCATATTAATTGGATTAAAAACAAATTAATTAACATTGAAGTCTGTGTGCGGTTGACCGAACCACAGGGCGGATGAGCAATATGATTCTGTAGTTAAGCTCCCGAATTGGATCCACTTGCAGTTAAAATCAGCTTAGCACTAAAGTTGCATCATCATCAGCATCAAAAGGATGATTGCCTCTACTTCATCTGGCTAGTTACATGTTTCAACAATATTTCTTAATTGAAATGCCGGAGGGCAAACCCACTAACATTAGCAGTGACAGCATATATAGCTCATGAGTCGGTTGCCGCAAAACACCAGACCGAACCGTACCAGGGAATTGTCTGGCTCTTCCTCCCATTTTTTGGCTGCAAGCGGGAGAGTTGAGCAGAAATTAATTACATTGAAGTCATTTATCAAGAAAGTTTATTTCTTGCAGTCGGAGCTGGCCAAAAAAGCCAAAACTAAACCAAACCAAACCAAGCCGAGGCGAGGCGAGGCGAACTGAAATACAACGGAGTAGAACCGAAAGCCAGGCCAACTCAACCACATCCCGTCAGTTGTTGTTTCCGTTACTTGGTTGTTGTTATGCTTATTTTTATTTATTTGCCCAGGCCCTGCCTATTGTTAGTGAGAAGTAAATCAATAAATGGCATCGGGCTTTGGATTTTGTTTCGGTTTCCTTAACATTTTTTTTGTGCCCATTGTTTTTCCGTTGAGCTGTGCAAAATAATTGCAAAAGTTTTGCCCAAGCTGGCAAATTGTTTGCTGCATTTTCGATTAGCAAAATGTCAATTTCGAATGAAAATGAAAATAAAAAGCAACTACCAAAGCACTTGGCCAAATTGTCGTTAACTGGCAAATGCCAATACACAGGCGATTCGCTGGCAGTTGGGAAAGGACGGATCCTGTATGCTGGACACTGGCTATCGGGGAATAGGGGTCTCTGGCGACAAGCGGAGCCATTTTCAAAATTTGATTTCGTTCGAGCCAAAAATGGGCAATGGGCAAGTGCTCCAGCGGCCAGTAGCATCATCCGCACGAAATATAGTGCAAGGGTCAGGGGTCGCATCTACATGACAGCAATATCCATCACGAGGCTAAAGCTCTATTCTGGCTTGACGATATACAAAAATTGGTTTAATCAACTGTGAAACAACTGCACCAACGACACTAGCTAAAATAGCCAGCAACAACAAAGGCAGCAATAGCGACAAATGTTGCAACTTGGCTGGGATATAGTGAGGGGGATGGGAAAAAAGCGACGGCTGCATCTCTAAACAAGATTATGGGCAAGGAAGGACACTATATACTCTACTCGGGATTAAATAAAACAAAAATATATCATCAAGTAATATTGCCAGGAATATCTGGAGGGTGTAAGGAAAATAAAAATGAAAAAAGAAAAACTTTTAAAAACATTTTAATGGCCCATTTTTGTGGATACAAACGTTCTATTTTTAGTACTTTTTATTACTTTAAAAATTGAATTAGTAAAAAAGTTTATTTGACGATGATTAAAAAAAATAATTAAACTTGTTCATTGAAAGGTAAAACATAAAAACAGAATAAATTCAAATATATACAGAAGATCAAAGTAAAATGTCAAACATTTTTTTGGTTAAAATGAATGAGAAATCCAAAGAGCCCATTAAAATAATAGACTTAACGCCATATTCAGTTTTAGCAGAGGGCGCTGCGTGGGCAATGTCGGGCTATCACTATCGATATTCACTTTCCTTGTCAATGCACAACTGCAACAGCAACAGCAACAGCAGCAGCAGCAACATCAACGGAAGCAGCAGCAACTCCAGTGACCAGGATCTGTGCCAATTTTAGTTTACTTATTGAAGCTCCTGTACCATGCTAAGACCAAAGACTAATATCGATTTATGGGCTATTTGCAGGACTGCCGCGATATGGACGCCGCTGCCGATGGAGTACCGCCAACGGCGCCAGCAGCGACGGCGACGACGGCCAACAGCGATCTGGACTTGGCGGCACGTCGGCGTCTCTTCATTTCACAGCCCTCGACTTTGGCGACGCGCCGCCAGCAGGCGGTTTGTGTGCGGCGGGCCCACAAAATGTACGGCAGTAGCAAGAATCCCAACGTTGTCCTCGACGGGCTGAACATGACAGTGCCCAAGGGTTCCATGTGAGTGTCTATCTAGTTGGATTAAGATATACGGGCTATAGTTCTCAAATGCACTCAGTTTTAGCTGCTTTCAGGCTGATACACATGTCAAAAACTGTATTTTATTCACAGTATTTCAAGCCATTTTAAGTCATTATTTAACGTATGTTATTAAACAATTATAAAACTTTTTCCAGCTTATCACAAAGAAAGGAAAATGATGCTTTTTAGTTTTATTTAAAGTCTTAAGGGCTGTCCCAAGAATAACTCTTTACCTGAAATAAGATCTGGGTGTCATAAAGCTCGCCAACTAAATATAATTGTTATATACGTATTCCTTACCAAATATTTTTATTTAATAATGTCTTTTTATTTTACTTTAATGATAGTTAAAATATTATTTGGTTGATTTTAATATAAGGTAAAGTAAAATCAACATAATATTTTTTAAGCTTTTAAAAATAGTACTATTTTCATAGTATTGCAACACAAAGCATAACTTGATAAACTGGCAGCAGGTCTACGTGACCTTTGTTTTCTAAACAAAATGTTTTCATTTTCTAATTAAGCCCGGAGAATATGATTTGTGTAATGCTATGTAAATTGTGTGTTTCGCTTTCCCGAACTAAGCTCATTAGACCCACCCAATGATTAAAAACAACGTGTGGGTATAGAAGAAAAAAATCATATGCAGCTCCCCACACGCGAACACACAGAACGGTGATGACGAAAATCCAAAATCGAATATGCAAATGTCGGTATGTGGGATATTGGAATTACGATTGGGATTTCGGGGAGGGGGGAGGATGTTGCACTAGCACTAACGAAATGCAAACGCTGTTTCCGCGAGATGGATTGAGCAGTTGCGGTGCGGCTCTATTGTTTGGCTGCTGTGCGAATGGCCGCGAAATGTTAGTGACCGCAATTAGCACTCAACATCTAAGCGGCAAATGAGGCAGCAAAGTGGTCAAGACGATGACGATGAGCCGCAGTCGACAGACCGAAAGTGGGTCAATGTCAGCGCTTGAAAAACCGCCAAATTAACAGCAGCAACAAAAAAGACGGCGACGTGAGGCCCGCAGCATCCATTCAGATAAATGAAAACCAGTTTTTAAGCCAAGACTGAAACCGTCTAAGCTGTCTTCAGAGTTGCCAGATTGGTTATGTAATGTACCTACAGGTAACTTAATTATTTGCTCACATATTTGTGAGCAATAATTAAGTAATTATTATTGTATCTCATTAGCTCCGTCATATTTGTCACAAAATCTTTTCAATTTATTTTTGACCAAAAATGTTGTATTATTATTAGGAAGATTACCCAATTTTTTTCATAAATCAGACTAAACTAATTTTGCTTTAACAATCTCGTCTATAAAAAATATTCAATGGAGAAATTTTTATCCAAAAACAAAGTCAAGTTCTGACAAATTCTTTTGATATTTAATATTTATAAACCGTTGTTGAACTATTTTAAATTTGAAATTGATAAGTAAGCGCTAAGTAACTATTTACTTTTTTAGAATCCTGCACTGAATTAAGTTAAATTTTTAATAGAGTATTACTTAAATTAATTTTTCTTACTTCGTTCAAATCCGCACAAAAATTCAAAAGTTTTTAGTATATAAATAAAAATTTATATTTAGTAAAGAAATACTATGTCTTCTAAAAAAAATAACTATTAAAGTCCCTTTAGACATAATGAAAATTCTTGGAAAAAATATACATAACAGACCTATTTATTTAAGAATCAATTGGCACCTTTTACATTCCCTCCGGATTCTAAGAAAAATAGTACAGCTCACATATTCATAATTCCCAACAAGAACTGTGTACCCCAGCCAGGTAAAAAACAATTCCATCACTACCAGCCACAAAATTTAATGGAGAGAAGGAAGGGCAATACCCTGGCCATGATATAACCATCGCCTTGATGTGGGTGTTTGTTTTGGCCATTTAGCGGGATATTTCACACTGCTTGAGCGACGGACTGACTGACTGACTGTCACACTTGAAAATCTGTGAAAAACCAACAACAACCACAAACAAAAGAGGCGCAGCTGGAAAAAAAAACACAAAACTGAAACACCAAAATGAAGAAAGAAAAACTGTCAGCAGCGTGTTAGTGTGAACAAGAAGATTTAGCACGAAATATGTCGCCCGGTCTCTCACTCCGGACAGAGGACTACGGCCTCAGGACTTCAAAAACGAACTCCGGGACTCCGAGCCCGATTCACTTCCACTTCCTCACCCTATTCCCTGAGCTTTTCGGCCGACGCTGTCACTCACCGCACACAAAAAGAGCTGAGCCTGAGCCCCTTACATTGGGACAAAATAATATATTACTAAAATTTAATTTAAATAACAAATAATTTCTTGAAATTATTTAATTTTTAATATTCTTTCTTAATTCAACAAACATTATTCCGCAAATTTTATTCACAAAAAGTATCATTTATTTTAAATAGATTTAATATGAGGTCAAAAGCAAATAATAATTTTTCGATAAAACGAGTAAAAATAAAAAAAAGTTGACGAACAAACATAAAACCATTTTTTTGTTTAGGAATTAAAGGTAAAGGCTTTTTAAAAAAATAAAAGATTAAGTTTATTAATAAAGAGTAAAATATTTTTTTTAAGTGCACACACAAAAATTGGGGAAAAATCGAGGATATTTGGGTTTTTGTTGTCGCCCAAAACTTTGAATGGCTTTTGTAGGCGCGGTACAGACAGTCTTCCCCTCATTTTTTTTGTTGTCTGTGGGCTGACTCACATTTGTTTTGTTTATTTTTTTGTCTCTGTGAGAGAAAAAAGGGGAGGGGTGGGATGGTTGTGAAGGAAGTTGGGCGGTGGGTGGGTGTTGGTTATGAGCCTGTGGGCATCATTCGGATGTCTGACTGCTTCGTGATAAATAATTGTGTTTTTCTTGCTTTATTTGCAATGAATTATAGTTATTTTTTCTACCCAAATACACAGCGCAGAAATCATATATACGAACGGATAGACAAACAAGACAAGTGTAGACAACAATGAACACTTGAAGTGATGTTTGTGGTCTGGTCCAGAGTGTTTGCAAATAAATCACGCCATTGATGCATAAATAAATCGCAGAAATTACGCGGTCTCTGCAGCGGCTGAATTTATGGCCATCGGAGTGTGTTTGATTTGGCGGATTGAAAAGTCGGGCATCGGTTGGATAAATTGAATTGCGAAAAATGGTTTTTGCAAATGGCAGGCAAATAAAAGCAAGACCACCAAAAAAATCAACTGTCCCACACTTGAAGCCCCGAAAATAACGAATTAATTTTGGCCATGAATTGTAAGCGGAAGTTCATTTTAATTGTTCATTGTAAAGTCGTCTTTATTTCGTTACTTACTGAACTTCTAAATTTAATTTTAATCCAATTAATATATTTAAATATTTTTGGTATATTTTCTAAGAAACAATTGTAAGATAATTGGTAACAAAATTATATTTTGAACTGCTTTAAAACTGACTAAATTAAGAACTATAACTATAATTAGAAAAGGACGGAACTGAAAGTTCATTGTGGTTTTCCTGCGATTTCAATTGAACAGCTCAGTTCAGTGGCCAGCTTAATTTGCTGATGATTTTATAATCCTTAACTTCCCGGTCCATACGTTTCCGCACTCAATTACTTAAAGACAAAGTGGTTTTCTTAAAGGCTTCGCTGCCAACAAATTGATCAACTAATTGCCGATGTCTCTTGCGAGTAATTAAATGTTTTATTTCTCTGACCCCAGAAACGAAATTTGCCGCAACGACAGCAAATAAGACCGTAACACTTGGAAATTTTCTTCAAACAACCGACCCACCCCACTGAAAACTTGTTGCTCTTGACCACAGGTTGAAGGTTTTCTTGGCCCTTGCTGACGGCAATAATGTCTCTTGTCTTGTGGTCATTTCCAATTCTACATGCTTTATTACAAATTGAATCCCAACTAAATGAAACTAAATTGGTTGAACTTGAAAATGCAAAATATTGGAAATCTTTAATTTCCACTAGCCGACCCCTGGTTACATCACCATTTGGAAAATATTCCTGGTTACATCACCAGTTGGAAAATAACGAGTATGCAATAGAATGAATGTAATTTAACAATTAATTAATTAATAATTTTTTTATATATATTTTGTTGGCTTATTTTTATATAAAAGTCAACAAATAATTTAAAGAACTTAAAAAAAGGTTATAGCTACTGTTCGTATGGAAGTTGCATATGGACACACCCAAAAGTATAGTTGCAGCATTTTTTGGCCGACAAGCGCCATTGGGATTTTCAGCTGATGATGATGATGTGGCCGCCATCCTTTGCCAGGTAAAACGACCAGAACAATAACAATGACTGCCCGTTGCCGCCATTATTTTGACATACGAGAACCCGAACCTGGGCGGGCGAAAAGCAGAGACCAGACCGGTTTGGAACAATGGAGAACACGGCGATGTTTTGGGGCGGGGTTCCTGCTCCCAGGAGCAAAACAGGCATTACAATGGGGAATGGCTCTGGGGAAAGAGGGGCAGTTCCATCGAGGCGCAGGGGTAGGAGGAAACATGGGCAACACGAAGAAACATAATGGCTGCTTACAATTTGTGAACGAGCATAATGCGAACATTACATCCGCGCCATTGTTCTTGGTCAGGAACAGGGTGAAAGGAGGGGAATGGGTCAACAGGCGCAAAGGACGAGGAGCAGTTCGTTGGGTAGGCTGGGTGGCTCAAATTAAATTAAAGCTGTTTAGTTGTAATTGGTCGTTGAGAGGGGTCCAGACAGTTGGCGGGCGGGTTGCTTTTTGGCCCTCCTCTCGACTGGAAGTGACCCTTTTTCTGGGTCCTTGGTTGTGTTTCGCTCGGCTCTAGCTTTTTCGCACTTTATTGCACCTACCATGAAAATGGTGAATTAATGGACCATGAGCAACGCTAAATTGAGTTCGGGCACACATAATAAACTTGGCCAATGTCTGAGATTTTTAATCTCCGCCAGCCGCTTTTAATTGATTGTAAATTGCTATTGCATTATTCAATACATTGTCAGGGCCAAGGCTGAGGTTAAGTGTTAGCCATTTTACCGAGCCGTTATAATTATTTTGTGATAAATAACGTTATGCAAAGGTCTGCCATTAACTGTCTTCTTTTCCTCTGACTTTTCATATATCAATTACAGCGGTTATATAGGCAATAAATGAGTGCGTAATAAATGCTGTATCTCAAAGTAATAAAAATCATTGTTGAAACTTGACTTGGCCTTAACAAATGGTGTGTTATAAACCACATACACCAAATATAAAAAATGATTTGTCGGAAATTATACCGACTCAATTTAACCAATCATTAAGTTATCTGGAGCTTTTGCTTACTTCAACATTGTAAACTAGTGAAATCGAAAATTATTCTTGGTTAAATACTATTATACTTGATTATGAAAACCATAAGTAGAATTCAAAATAACAATAAAAGGAATTTACACAAGTCCTTAGTTAAACAATTTATAAATCATTTTAAATTGCTCTTGTATCTTTAGCCAAAAACAACTCAATAATGAACTGCTTAACCTACACACTATTTACCTACCTTTTGGCCTACAGTTATTACTATTTTATGTTTATTTATTGCAGACGAATGTATAGGAGTTATCATAAACTTTGCACTGCAATTGCCTTCACGTGTGTTGGCTGTGTGTAATTTATCTCGACTCGAGTCGGTTGTTATTTGAGGTCAATAGCAAAATCATTAAATACTAATTACGGCCCGATTTATGCATAAACAAATCTACATTTAATGCACCGACTCTATAGTATTGACCATCATGACATATGGTCATTAGGCCGCACCAAACCTGCCAATCAATAGTTTGTTTAGCCTTATATTGTTGATGACGGCGGAACACCTTGTCGATTTGAACTGTATTTGCGTAAAAGATTGCTGGCTGGGAAATAATCGAGTCGGTATCTGAGGTAGTGCGTCAATCGAATTATTATTTCAGTGTCGGCTACTGATGTGATTTGATTGCCCCTTTCCTCTGTCACACACCAGCAATCACAACACCCAGAGCTCAAGACATTAGTAAATTATTGAATGGCTTTCAACGGCAACTCATACGCCCTGTTGGCCTATCAATCGATGACCACCCGCTTGCCTTTGATCCACTACAAAGCTCCTGGTTGCTCTCCGTGCGTGTGTGGCTACGATTGATCCAATGCAAACAAGCCAGCACCCAAAGATTCACAGAAAAAAATGATGCTTAGAACTATGAACCATTTATTGTTTTTATTGTTTATTTTATGTAGTTTTAAATTAAATTACAATAGATTCTTTTATATAAAAGATCCGGTTATAAAATTTAAAACTATATTTTAATTTTAAAAATTCAATATAATATCGCGATGAATAGAATATTATAATATGGATTAAATGTTTTTCTCTGTAACTCAATTGTTGTGCCTAATTTGAAGTTCAAATAGCTGAGGGTATGTCAAATCGCTTACCTTACATTTTACCTTGCAATCATATAACTTTTGGTTATTTGTGTTTTATCACAGGTATCGTTGACATGTGGTTCTTGGAATAATGTCAGGTCAAATGAACCTAATGAATGGAAATTATCAAACCCTTTTCCACTAGAACCGCTAATCTTGACTGACAGCTCCAAACCAATTACGGGCCTTGCTTAATTTATGAAAAATATTCAGAAGGCAAACAATAAGCCCAAAGAGTGTTGCAAAGATTAGTCCCATCAGCCCAAACCACAACGATAGACTTATTTTCTATTAAAAAGCGGAAATTAAAATCTTTATGGCAAATGATTAACCAATAAGGAAGAACCAACAGAAAAGGGCCAAACGAAAGGAAATCAGAGGAGAGAGTAAAATAAAGAGATGGTGTGGAACTGCACTTTAAAAAATAGATTTTATATAAATGGCTTGACAAATGCTTAGAAATTTATCAATCAAAAGTGACTTTGATGAAATGAAATAAACATATATTTTAAATGCCATTAATAATTTTTGTTTATTATTAACGAGTTCAAAATCACATTTCGAAATAGTATTAATTTGTTACGATACGAACTTGATTATACTTAATGAATTTTATTTAAAAAAAACAAAATACCTAGCCTTAAAAATGTCCGTCGTCCTTTAATGTCAATAAATGGCTGTCAATTTTTTTTGGTGTGGAGGCCAACTGCCGCTTCAACGCCGCTGAACTGTTTTGGCATATAATTACCGAAAGTGGCCGAAGGCTTAGTCCTTTCAGCCACATCCCCATCGCGCCGGAAGTTCAACAGCCGTTGCAATGGCCAGCTTATTAGTCAAATTAGGCATCCAACGGTGGGCGAGGTCGAAAGGGAAGGACATACCGCCGCGTCGAGAGTTTGTTTGCCCATTTAGAGGAGGCCAATTGAAGCGTCAAGTGAGTGACGAGCGGGGCAAGACGAAAAAGGCAGACAGGACTGGGCCAACGAGTCCGTAATGAAAATCGATTAAAAGTGGCAGAGGGCTATCCGAAGTTCCCTCGCCTCAAGACTCCGGCGTAATGGCAAATTAATTGTAAAGTATGCGTCCATTTTGCTTTGGTTTTTGCCTTCGCCTAAGGACACTAGGAGTTCTCTCTCCGCTTTATGCTTCTTTGAAGGATTGAATGCGGCATAAAACAATAATTAATTGATTGAAAGAGGACTGAAGTGCTGGTCGCGCCAGAAGGCAAAACGCCCTCGAACACCAGAGCCTTCATCGAAGTTCCCCTGAACCCGTGGTTAAGTGGCATAGAAAATTAGTTCTGCCCAGAGGTAAAATGGTAATTTTCCGCATATATTGCACTGCCAACGAGCTCTGCAACTAATTCGACAATTTCTATGTTTGTTTCTAAATAAATTATTTATATTATATACAACAAAAGACGAAAAAATTATTATTTCAAAATTATTGATTCTTAAACTAAATTACCAGCAAAAAAATTCATTATTCAAAATCACTTCTCGTTTAAAATTGTTTTACATTTAAAACAAGATATAATACATTGGATTGATAACCAATATTGTGCCGAATGAAAAATATAACTAAATTAACATTATTTCTGCTGTCTAACGTGAAAGTCATAAAAAATTGTACGAAATAAGCATAATTATTTTCCACTTAGCTTTAAATGTTTTATAAAATTTAAAGATTTTAAAGGATTTCCAAAGATAATATATAAGAAGGCGGAAATAATATCCATTGCACAAAAATCTATTGTTCCGCAATAGTTACCCAATCCGAGTTGAAATCCAACGTTAGAACATCTTCCCAGCGGCTTTCGCCCCAATTTGGTTCGCTGGAAATTCAATTTGCATTGAGGCTGTGACAAGTGCAGGATAACCGAGAACATTCAGCGGCGTTTTAAGGCAGCTCCTTGCCAACCCTCCTCAGTTCGAATTGAAATTCAAGCGGCAATTATCTAGAAATGGAACGAATTTCGGGTAGCGGAGGGAACAGGACCGTTCAGAGCCCGGCGTATCCTGGCCAAGGACCTTACATGCGGGGGGAAGCGGCAATGGAGTGGTGGCCGCAATTAGAAGTATGCGACGAATTCAATTTGCTTAAGCCCAGTGGCCGCTGTTGCTGTTACTCTGGCAATGTTTAAATAATTGCATAATGCTCTTCAGTCTCAATCTCGAGATCTGATGCGCCCTCCTTGGCTTCTGTTTGCCCATCCATTTGCTGTCAGTGCTGTGATTTTGCGCTTAATTTGCTTAAGCTGCGCTTCATTCTTGGCTTTCCGCACTCGCCTTGACCTTTTTTTCAGACCATTTGTGTGCACCGAAAAGAATTGAATCGTTTTAATGGATAAATATGGGCCACAAGTTTATGGCCCCCAACCGATACTGCTGGAAAATAGCATTAAGCTAGCATATTTTTTATGGAAAGTATACTTAAATACTTTTAAAAAAGCGAACAACTCCTTCTTGGGACTTCTAGAATATTCATATCATTAAATATTTATAAATGCTATATTAATATAAACGATTTGAAAGGATTTTGAAAGTACTACAATATTTTTATTACATCACTAAATAATTGCAATCGTTAAACTATCCAAGGGGATCTTAATTTTTTTCCGTGCTATCCGCGGTTGCATTCGAAATGGTCGGCCACTGTCAATGTTTATTCGTGTTAACGCTTTTCCTCTTTGCGGCCACGCACTTAAAATGCTGGTAATTTGCTGTGCACAGCAATATCAAAATGTCAGGCTTCCTTTCTTGTGAAACCGATGCATCCATCAGTCAGTCCTTCAGGCAGTCAGTCATTCAGTGAGTCGTTCATTGCGGCATAGTGTGCGCTGTTGAAAATTAACAATTACGCACCGCAAAAGGAGGCGGCGGTAGTGGAAGTCCCGTGTTGCGGGTTATAAAAATAAACTATGCCGCAGGCATTACAGCGGAAACGGAAGTGCGCATTAAAATTGTGCCCGGCTGGCATGTGTGTGTGTGTGGACCCGCAATTAGCAACTCACACGTGCACACGCAGTTATGTGTGTGAGTAATTAAAACGGAGTGTGCGCATTTAATAAGTTAAGCGTTCCCTCACTAAAAATGACTCACTTACGTTCAGTGCACGGGTGGGCAAGATTACGAAAAAGAAATCTACTTTCAATACTAAGAATTAGACGGTTTTATCCATCAATTAGAGCATTAAATTAGATATTATCATTGCCAATTGTTGGAAGAAATCCCCAGAGCTAAACAATTAAATTTCCCAATTATATCAGTCTTATTGTTAAAATTTAAAACTTTTCATAGCATACTTCTAAACATCTCCTCAAGAGGATTTTAGTATTATTAAATAAAACATACTGACTTAAAGACCAAATTTAAATTATTTGAAGTTCCAGCCACTAGAAAGTTTTTAAAGCTATAGAAAACATTAATCAGTGTTTTTCAGTGCAGCGCTCGTTGAACTGGTCATGCATAGTTGCTGCCCATCTTTAATGTCCGTTTCCCCGTAAAGTCGAATGCGTGCATAAATCAGGTGGTGCCACACTTTATGTCCTCTGATAAGCAGAGATTTAAGCCAAAAGGATTTTGGGCCTCGAAAATGGATTGAAACAAATATATAAATTGTAATTGCTCGACCAACAAATAAAACGCAGGGGACATGTGCAGTCAGACAAGCTGGAACTTTAACTAGCTGGCTTCTTGTGGCCCCATGATTATGTGCCTCTTTTATTCCCACTATAAGAATACTTTCCCCACATAACGGCGCATAACTGGCGTCGGTTTTTTTTTCGGTTGACCTTCCTTCAACACGGCGTATGCGCAACTTCCGGCGAAAATACCGCATAAATGCAAAGCCACGGGAGCCTGTATGGCCATAATGGCAGAATAAGCAATTAAATTACGTTGGCCGGCACCTTTATTTATATGCTGCATCGCCTCAGGCCAGTTTGCAAAAAAAACAAACAACAACAATAAATGGCACTGCTAAGTAGAAAATTTCCATTAAAATGGAATTATATGCGTCAAAACTGAATTTCCATTATTTAGCGAATGCATTTTATTCGCTCATTGTTATGCACCCCCAACAAAATGGCTGCCATTGCAATCGCTAAATTGTTAATTACATGGAATCTACGTAGCCAAATTGCATGCGAATTTTCCAATTGGTTTCGCTTCCGCACGCACAGCTCAATGCGATAAATTTAAATAAATACCCATACACAAACTCAACTCGAATCCGTTTAGCTTGTCAATAGAGCAGCAACGAATCGAGGCTTACGACATCAAAAAACAGTAATTGGCATATGTATATAGATTCAGCCGATGTTTGAAGCTGCACTGCGTGTTCGGGGCAATTTGTCTCTCAGCTGATTTTGTTGATTCACGCTACATTATCATGATTTCATTTATCCTGTAAACAAATGCCCAAACAAAAGTCCTAACATCTGATTTAGTTTTGTACAATAAAACCAGCTGAATACACGGGCGCATAAAAAAGGAATGCAAAAACTCGAATACTGTAATTAAGTGGGTTGCACTGATTAAATTTATAACAATAAGATTGATTTTAAATATGTTTAGAGGTAGACTACAATATGTATTTATTAGATAATAAATTAACTTTTATTCATTATATAAATAACCTGCCATAATGTATTGGTTTTAAAGAGGTTTTTTTATAATCAACTTTATTTATGTGAAATAAATTCCTATTAATATGCCAGCTTTCTAAAACGTTCTGCTTTAAAGATTCAAATAAAATTAAATAATTCCACCAAAAGATAGAGATAATATCATGGTTTATAAAGTCAAAGTCGAAGTTAAAGTAGATATTTTAGCTTTTTCATTAGATTTGTCATCTTAAAACGTGTTGTTTCTTTTGGTTGACTTACGTGTATTTGATGTAATTTATATGGACACGGACATAGAAGTTAGCGCGAAATTAATGTCTGTCCCTGAATTTTTCATAAACTGCCAACTCAACGGAAAGTTGAATGGACACACGAACGTTAGGCTCACTAATACACACAAAGACAGGGAAAAGCGAGAAAAGTTGGCGGAAAAGTTCATTCGACCAGAGAGGTCGGCGAATTCTTTTAAAAAGCATCTTAATCAGCAGTAAATTCACAACTAATCAGTGGCCACATTGTTTGGCCCTTCTTCAACATTTTCTTTTCTTACGGGCTCGCTTTCGATCACACATTTGTAACCAGAGCATTAGCAAAACCCAGCACTTTGAACCACAACCAACTTATTGCAACATAATTACAACTTGCAAGAGCTGCGGTGCATAATAAGTTCGTACACTGGGGCGTATGAGCAACGCAGATAGGTCAAAGTAAATAATGGAAAATGGTACCAAGGTAAATAGAGAACCCAAATAAGAAAGGCCATTAAAATATAGGAGAAATAAGAATTAATAGACAATATAAAAAATGTTCATACATTTTATGACTTTAAATGATTGTTATTACCTTAATATATATTGAGGCATTCATCTACTCATGTATTTTTCTTTTAAGATTTTCTTAAAGTTTTGCACTTTTTCCTCTGACCACAATGCAAATATTTTTCGTTTCTTATATTTGCAGCAATAAGAATTAAATCTAATTATTTCTAAACTATATTATCTCTCGAAATAATTGTGTTTAAATGCAAATTAAATTGCAAATATTTGGAATTTCTTTGCTTCGGTTCGGGCGCTCATCTCTGCTCGAGATTTTGTCCGTTGTCTGTGGCAGCGCATTGAACTTACTTTTAATTATGCTGGCCACATGGACACGGACATTGTTTGCGCTTTGCTTGGCTCTTGGCTTAATAAATTGCAATTGTTTGCAAGCCAAACTTTGTTCTCCCCTTCGTTGGCCCAGTTTAGTTGCTTCCCCGACTGCTGGCCGTGTGGATTTTGTAATTGGTTTGGTCTGCATTTGACAAAAGGAATGAAATAAAAGAGTCCGAGAAACAGAAAAAAATGGCATCGAGCACAAGAAAGTTTAGCATTATGGCCAGCGACGGGCAACAAACAAAGTTTTCGCAAACATTCAGTCGCAGGGAGACCGTTTTTTTTTCGCGTGCGGTTAACGAAGCAAATAGAAAAATGTTCCAAATGTTGTCGGGCGACCCCGAAACCAAAGTCAAATATTTGCCGAAAGTTCCATAAACCAAATGGCCAGACAGTCAGAAGTTGGAACAAACTCTCTCTGATTTCTCCATTTAATAAGCAATTGTTGTACATCCAAGAAAAGTTGATTAAAATGACAAAAGCCGGTACCCAAAATCAAAAACCAAAGAGAAACTATTTGCATATGCGAAAGCCTGCGAGGGCGGAGCCTGGTAAAAATTGTCTAAATTATAGGAAAATAACGATATGCTGGTCACTGATATGCAACAGACACGCTGCCAGACCAAGTAAACAAACAAACTGGACATGAGTGCATCCAGCCAGGGTGAAGCGTCTTCTCAAAAGCAGATAGCAAACCGAATTCCCAGAAATCAGGAAGACCGGAGAAGCTGAGACCACATTGTTTGCATTTGCTTTTTCATGCACTCATACACTTGAAAATCAGGACTTCTGCATTTCCAAAATATATTTGCGATATTAATTAAACAAAAATGTATTTTAATATAAAAAAAAATTTTAAAAAAAATGAAACTAAAACTCGTTGAATAAGAAGTAACTTTTTCTAAACAACCGTTGGCAAAATTTAGAAACTTGTCTTTATGTGTACTTCTACAAACTGGGTTCACTTGACTAACAAAAATATTTGGTTAGAAGACGAAACACCAAAAAAAGGATATGGAAAGAAACAAAGAAAGCTAAACAAATGCTGACTCGGCAACCGCAAGTAATAGGCCAAGTCTGGACGGGAGTTGAGGTAACAAATAATAACCGAGCACTTTCCTCTTCCGCTCGCCACTTCTTTCTGTCTTATTCCTGTCGGACTGGACATGGAATTGTTTAAATTATTTACACAAGCTGGAAAATTAAAATGGACAGCTGCTGTTCGGGGGCAGAAAGCAGTAGAGCAGTCATTGTTATGACTGTTGCAACTGCTTGGGTCAAGTGTTGTGTGTTGTGGCACGTACTGTACATGGGTGTGGATTTTGTGGAGTGGACTGGACCGGACCAGTAACTGCCCGAGCTGTAGTTCATAACTTTTCATTTTGGCCCCTCTGCGCCACTCCTTCACTCAGTCTTTGGGGGCTTATCCTTTGTGGCAGGCAAATTTTAATTATTACCAGGCAGCCGGGAAAAGGTCCGATTCCGAATCTGATACTATGCCTGAGTCTGAGTTTTATGAGTTTGATTGCTCTCGGGTCCGCAGGCATTGAGTATGCGTAATGCGTACGTCTGTATCTAATTGAAAAAATCAAGCATTGCCATGTTGTGCCATTGTTTTTGACGAAGCAACGAAGTTGGCAATCGGATGGCAATAACGCACAGCTGCTGCTAAATAGTGCACACATTTCTTTGGGCCAACAAAGACGGACAAGTGACGTAGAAAGAACTAATAAAACACTGTACAAAATATCTTAATAAAAGATATACAAAATAAAATATTTACCAAAAAGTATGGACAAATATAAATGGAATTAAATGGAAGTAGTTAACTGATTATGGAGTTTTGGATATAAAATAAATATATGCTTTATTCGAAAGCAAAGCTTATACGAATATATAATAAAATACAATTTCAGTAAGTTTGCCATTTTTACTTTTACTTTGTATGCATTGTTTGAATAAAAAAACATTTTCATTTAAACACACATTTTACAAAGTAAAATAATCGTAAATTTCAGATGGTGCATCAGGAAATTTCTCATGGAAAACTTGCTCAATAATATAATATTTGGCATAAATACCAGCGCCTGGGGGTAGATTTGGTATATTAATAGCCATTCTTTTCATAAGGCGAATAAGAACTTCAAAGTCGGTTATTTCATGTTTCTCAATGATTTGTCTTGTTAGTTGAGCAACAGTTTTATCAAGATTTATTTCGGCCTTAACGGCATCCTTATTCACTACCGGTGCACCCGGCAAAAGTACAAGGAGCATGGTCATATTATCCCTGCTGCCCTTGTGCAGGCAAATGTCCATAACGCTGTTAACTATCATCGGCAGGTTATCGGTCACGAAAAGACGCGAGCTAATGAAGTCACAGACTTCGGAACTAGTCATCACGTCCCAAATGCCATCGCAGGCAATTATTATAAACTCATCATCTTCGCTACGCTGGCAAACGGTAACATCTGGCTCTGGCGACACCAACTGATCAATAACCGACCTGGAATTATCACTCTTAAAGTCAAAGTCACCCAGGGCCCGTGAAACTGCGAGGGTGCCGTTCACTCGTTTTATCATCACATTTCCACCGGCATTCTGAATACGTTCCATCTCCTTCGGATAATACGGCTTATGGTCGACGGTGCTGATGGAAGCTTGTCCATGTCGTGATATTACAGCCCTCGAATCACCGCAGTTGGCCAAATAGATATTCTCTGCCGAAATAAAAACACAGATGGCCGTCGAACCTCCTGGCTTATCCTGATATATCTTCCTCATATCCTCATCCAACTGCAGAAAACCTTCTTTTATCCCAGCGTCAAATCTTTTCATCGCGAAAGCTTCAGATGTTAATATAGTATCCAGCAGGTGCTCGGCGCAATGCAGTGATATTCGATTCCCTGCATGACCATCGAATACCCCAAAATACGACCATTCTTCAAAAGGTTCCTTTAGTGTGCAAACAGCCGCGTGGGCATCTTCCATTTCTAATCGCCATCCTTGCATGGAACTCACGCAATATCGAAGCCCATTTCCCTCACCCTCATTCACTTGTTTTCCCGTTTCTGGTTTCTCCAAAAAGCCACCCATATTAGGACTCTTCCGACAGCACCCTAAATTTGTAAGAGTTTATATGAGTATTTTGGAATCTATTTTTTTCAAGTTTTGAACTCTTTTGCTTTGTATTAACTGAAATTATTGGCATACCTAGATTATGTCAGACTTAAATTTTATTCTCAGAAGAGAAACAAATGTTAATAATAATTTTAAGATCTGTTAGACATAATATTATTAATAACGGCTTAAATAATTTATTAAGTAGAGGATGTTATAAAATTCTTAATAAAAACTTTTATATTTAAATAAAAATATTACGGGGTTAGCAATTTTCATTGACGCATTTTATCTCCGTGTAGGCTCAACTCCTGGTGCCTGGAGCTTCTAACATTCATTCGTGCGAGTGGAAGTTATTGCTTTTGCACATTTCAGGAGTCTTTGGCGAGGCTCAATTAATCGATGACAATTCAATTAGCATCGAGTCCATAAACACACAAAAGATCCCCCAGTCACTCATGGCTTTTCCTCGAGGATGACTTCAATCTGCAGTACCCGAAACTTTGGATTACAAGCATCCTTGGACGCTGAACTACCAAATAGTCGAACGGCTCGGTGTGGGAATTGAATGGCCATAAGAAAAGTTTACCGTTTAATTGGACAGGCAAATAGGCAGCATGGAAGGGGGGTGGGGGGCGGTACTGACTCGTTGAGAGTCTAAATGTCAGTTAGTTCGTTTCCCCGACACTGAGAGCAGTCGTCGGTCGCAATCTGCCAAACAATGAGCTAAATTTTCCATGGAAAACTACTAAGTAAGCTTGTTAATTAAATACGCATTACCGCCCCTGTAATTGCCAGTGACGCGCTGCTTAGCAACAACTACACCTACTAATGAATTCGGGAAGGCAGAAGGTGCGGAATGGGGTGAAACTCTGGAGAGATTGGATGGGGAGGACACAAACTAATTGCTCAAGTCAAGTGCAAAGTTTCAGGACCCTTACCATCTCAGGTTCCACACCAGAATTTGTGGTGCACTCGTCAATGTGTCATGACAAAACTGCGAACAGAAAGTAATATGATATGGTTGCGTTATATTATACTATTTTTACAAACATTTTTATTCAAAATAATATTTCTAAGCGGTTAAACGTTTTGTTTTTAATCAGTATAATTAATATTTAACTTTGGGATGTGCTTATATTAGTGAATTTTTTTGAAAACAAGCGTAGCCCTAATCCAGAATATAGATCCCACAAGTTTTAAGTTAATTTTTGTCAAATCGTACTAAAGTTTGCAATATATCAGGGTTAAAAAACACCATTTAATATTAACACACTGACACATGGACATGTTCCATGGAAAATAAACTTTAAAAACAAATATGAACTTAATGATCCTTGCAAATCACGCGACTTGGCAACGACAGACGGCAATTAATTAGCGCATAATTCATTCCCACCGAAATGCATGACGAGCGACCTATTTTCACACACAATTCCACGTGCAAATCATCAATCACGACCATCCAGAAATGAGTTGCGGAATGCATCAAGCTCAGACTAAATGCCGTCGCAGCAAAAAAGGTTAATGGGCTGAAATATCAACATCAACATCAACTCGGGTCGTCTACGTCGACGTCTGCATCGCTGCTTATTGTTTGCATTGTTTTCCTGGGGACAAAAAACCGAAAGAAGGTGGACAAAAACGGGGCTCACTAAGGGGCTAAAATATGCGCACACCGCAGGTAAATGTTGGTAATTTGTGACTTGGAATGTTTTTCAGCGTCTGCTTTAGCGTCCCTGCAAAGTTTTACGGCAGCGACCTCTTCTAACACGACACTCGCCCATTTAACGCTTTATGGCATTGGATTTATGCTATGCGATATGCAAAGAGGCAATTGCATGCAAATGCCAGCCAAAGCAGCGGAATTTGCCACAGGAAACTGAAATAAAACTGGGCGGGAATATTGAATTGCCTCCTGAATGCAACAAAACACAGCAAAAATATCACCATAACGTGAGCGAATTGAAATTTGGTGTTAAGAGCTTTGTCAAATCGTACAATTGAAACTAATGTCGCGTAGCTTAAGCTTAGAAAAATATAATAATTCTGCCATTAGACGTTATAACGTTATATAAAGCATAGTAAATTTTTGTTATTTGTTTAAATTTACCATTATTTTGTAGTGCACATATGAAAGTTCATTTTATCGGAAAAAGTAATACAAAAATATAGTAATATTTAGTATAAATAGTTTTTAACATTTCTAAAATGTTAAATGTTTTCCTATTTACACAAGAAATTATTAAATTCAATTTAATTTTTGCTTTAATTTTCAAAGCTCATCGGACAGGAGTTCATATAAGTTAAAACACTCAATTAAAGGCAACAAATTATCCACTTTTAGTTAGTTTTATCAGAGCGCTTCAGTTTAGTGGAGAGTTTAATCATATCTGGCTCTATTGTCCCACCCGATGCCTGTTTTTACCCACCCAAACCCCTTTTTGGCCAACTCGGGTGTCCTTAAGCTGGACCAGAGCCGAGCTGTGCGCTTTTATTTACCCCTTTGGCTTTTGCTTTGGCTTATACAAGTGTGGCTCTTTTCCCCCACCTGCAATCGACCTGCATGTTATTCATGGCTAAACACACACCTGCACACCCACCTTAACCGACCTCAAACCGCGACCCCCGTACCGCTCGACCCTTGACCCCTGCGCCATCCAACTGCCAACTGCCAGACCAACAATTTTCTAAACTCGCGCGCTGCGCACGTAATAAAAAATACGGCAGCTAGGGAAAGGTTGTTCAGGGGGAGGATTCTGTGGGGGCGGTAAGTGGGCGGTGGATAGTGGGCGGTGGGCGGAGGCTGACTGGCGCGCTAAGCTGTGCTAAACATTCCCTAAATATATTTTGCAACAGCTCCTCCACACACGAGATAAGCGGCGTACATACCACACCGACCTGAACCTGAACATGAAGATAGTGTGGGTGGAAAAGGGGCCCGGAAAAAATGGGGCGGAAAAGCGGAGGAAAAACTCAGGTTAACAGGGGTAGGGGCTAAGAGGCACTAAGAGAGAGCGCTCAGAGAACACAGCCCACCGAGCAATGAAACTTTTTGCGCCTGAATATTTTTGCAAAACTATTCACAGTTGATTTTTCACCTGATGCTTTTCATCCTTGTGTCTCTGCCAGTGTGTGTGTGTGTGTGTGTATGGGTGAGTGCACCTGCCGTCCTGTGTGTGAGTGCTTAAAATATTTGAGCACCATGGGCACGGTCGAAAATATCCGACTATCTGGCCAGCAGAGTTCTGGCCTCCTTTTGGGCCCAACTTAAATGCACCTGCCATGGCAGTTGAATTTTTCCGATAGGTTAGCCCTCTTCCCGCCAACCGGATTTGTACAGATTTACTTGTAATTATTCTTCTGCACAAACCAAAGGAATTCAGCCAGAGAAATCTCCAGAGATGTTAAAGAGTGTATAACAAAAAGAACGAGAAACATTTAAAATAGGAAATAAAAGCAGTTTCACTTTACGTATTTTTATGCATAAGAAATTAATGGTATTTAACTAAATTCAATGTATTTTAATTAAATTATATTTACTATTCGTAATACAAAATATAAAAGAAGATTAAAAGCCGTTCATCGGTTATCATAAGTTCTACAATCAAAGACTGTAATGTATTATATCTATTGGTTTCTGAATATTAGTTATTTAAAATTTAATCGGTCGAAATAAGTACAATTAAAAACTTATTTAAATTTGGTTAGCATTAAAAAATTTAAGTTATTTAAGTCTATAAAGTTAAGGTTAATCCTAATTTTGAAAGGAAAACCAAAAGTGCTTAAGATGACAGCCAGTTTTTATTTTCGTAGGTAATTTCCTCTCAGAATTTCTTAACCTGTTTGTTACTGTAGTTGAAATCCCCTTTGCATGCATGTATGCCTCTGGCTGATTATGATAATGACTTTAAGCCCAACTTACCGTGTGCAATTGCAGATACGGACTTCTGGGCGCCTCTGGATGCGGGAAAACAACGCTGCTCAGCTGCATCGTCGGGCGACGTCGACTCAATTCTGGCGAGATTTGGGTGCTCGGCGGACGACCTGGATCTCGTGGTTCCGGTGTGCCGGGTCCCCGGATTGGCTATATGCCACAGGTGAGTTGACCTCGGTCGAGCTGCGTCTGCTGTTTTCCAACTGCCGCCCCTTTTCATCCACCTGCCAACTCCTGAATTTTTCATGCGTTTTTTATTACCCACAGCTGGAGGCGACTAAATTAAATAAACGCAATAAAATGGTGAAAGCACAAAAGAAAACATATACCGAGCAAAGTTTTAAATGCCGGCCTCACACAGCAATGAAAAAAACTTTTAATTCTCACAATCCATAAGAATAACTCAACTCCACTGCATTTAATTTTGCTTGCACTATAGAGGTGCCAATTTTAATGAAATTCTTATCCATTATTGGTAGGAAAAATGTGTAGACATGCATTTTTGAGTTATCTGCAGTTTAGTAGGAGTTCAAAAGATAACTTATTCATTTTTTATTCATTTTTATTCATTTTTCTTCATAGTTTTTTTTAAATAATAATTAGACCATGAAGCAAAATATGAAAAACTTGAATTTAATGTATGAATAAGACAAGCATAACTAAAGAATGAGGACTATTTTACAGAGAAATAAACCCAAATTGGCATCTTCCACTGAACTCTGCTCGGCTCAGTTGGGTCATAAACCAGCGGAGCCGGAAAGTGGGCAAGACTTTTTAGAGGAACTTGGGCGGGCAGGGTATTGTGCCGGTGAAAATATATATAATTTACGTATTCCAATTTGGGTTTATTGCAGGAGATAGCCCTTTACGGCGAGTTCACGATGCGTGAGACCTTAATCTACTTCGGCATCATTTCGGCCATGCCCAAGAGCGACATCGAGGATCGCACCGAATTTCTGCTCAAATTGCTCAATTTGCCAAATGCCTCGAAATTTGTCAAGAATCTGAGTGGCGGCCAACAGCGACGAGTAAGTTTGGCTGTGGCCCTGCTCCACGAACCGGAGCTCCTCATCCTGGATGAGCCCACGGTGGGCGTGGACCCCGTTTTGCGACAGAGGTGAGTCCTTACACCAATGATTGCTACACTGTAATTTAGTAATTTAATTTAAATATTAAACCTTACTTCACAAAAATATTCAGGTTTGAAAATTATTTTAAGAGGTGTCGAAAAGTATACAGTAAATAGTAGTAGTCTTTGAGATTGATTTGCATTAAATTTTTAGTTTATCGCCCTTTTTAATTATTTTAAAAATTCGCAAATTAATTTTTTGAGTGAATTGACAGGAATTCTTAATATAAGTTATCTTTTTTTTTAAGTTTTTCTTCCTAGTTTAATTGAAAAAACCACTAAGAAAAAGATTTAAAATGATTTATTAATTTTGATTATATCTTAATAACAAAAATTCATAAAACTTTTTTTTAATAATATTATTTTTTGTAAACTATGTCCGATCTTAATACCTTAACTTAATTTTGTAAATATATTTAAACCAAGTAAACTTTTATTGATATATTTTTCCCTGTGCATATGTAAATGACAACTGATTAACTCTTCATCTTCTTGATTACAGCATCTGGGATCATTTGGTGGACATTACGAAAAATGGTCACACAACTGTGATAATCACCACGCATTACATCGACGAGTGTGCCCAGGCGCATATGGTAAGTAGAAGCAGGGGATTTCCAGAAAGTGATAAGAGGGTTGAGCGTGGGATTTTCGGGGAGTGGGGCGGCCCAAGTGTCAATGGCTCTTGCCGCCCACGCATTGTTCGTCCCCGGTGATTTATGACCAGCCGGCACATCCATGTGTAATATGCGGCGTATGAGCAATATTATGCTGCCACTGTCAAGGTGAAAGTTCAGCTATCAGCTCCGCTGAGCGCTGTCAACATGCGGCGCTAAGTGCTTCCGCCTGCTCCTGGCAAATTTGTATCCTGCGAGCTGCAACAAATCCGTGTCCTGTCCGAAAAAGAAAAAAATGAATGGTCCAAAGAGGAAAGCCGAGGATAGAATATTACTGGCGGCTGTCTCCTCTGTTGACCCATGGCCATGACACGATTTACGAGGCATTTCCGAGCGAGACATATTGCAAAATTTACTTCAGATTTATTTATGCCACCAGAGAAACAGATGAGATCTGTGTAGGGAAATATAACTGCGCCAGTCATTTAATGCGTGCAGCAAACAATGAACTCTGGTGTTCTAAGGCGTGGAAAAAATATGCGAATAAATCGTGACAAATCTCGCAAACAAACGCCCATCACAATGGACAGTTGGATAGACAGATAGATACACGGCCAAAGCGACAGGCTCAGATACAGATACTTGGCCACACGCACAGGATATGCACACATAAAACAAACAGAATCCTTGCCCAGGGACATACACGCAAGCTCAAGTGGAGTGTGAGATGGTTGAATATATCAATGACAACACTCTGAAAAAGATTGATGTGGAGAGCGGCGAAGAAAGTGTGAAATGGGCCGGAGATCGACACTTGAGACACTCTACAAGAAAGCACGTTTAATGTGATTGATAGGGTGCCAGAAAATATTCATCAAAATGATTGACTTAAGGGAGTATTTATTATTACAAAATATTTTTTATATTTCTTGTTATTATTGTATTATACTTAGCCTTTGTTAGCTCCTTATAGACTCTTTAATTGTAAGAAAATATTTGCCAAAATGAAAACATAAGCAAAAACTTTAAAATCCTGAAATCCAAGAAAAAATGAATAAATGTGTCAAAACCAACATAAAGCATAATTTAATAAAAGTGAGCTATAACGTTAATTATATAAGTTCCCAAGCTCCTTACATCAGAGTATATATACCATTATTTGCTATTTTTAATGAGAACCTATTGATTGTTAAGAAACCCATAATAAGAACATATTCCCACACAATTTATTTGATTGATTGAATATCAGCTATTATTGATCAACGTTATATTTAGGGCATATTTAATATTTGAGAATATTTTATCGAAGAAATTTATTACCGATTTAAATGCCTCTTCTTTATACATAAATCATAATAAAGCCTTTTGGGTTTAATTTCCACAATACAGAAACAATCAGCCAGGTCTGCGGGCTTAAGCCCTTTGGCCCCAAGCGACCCCCAAAGGACACTCAGTGTGTTAAATGGCTCACATGCTGTGCAGCTGCCAATTGACAGCACGTTTTGGGCACCCTCAACCGCCGAACACTTTCGAAAACCATGCATCCCCACGTGATCTGCCGGTTGGGAATCCGTTGTCACGCCGTCATTCCGCCAAAAGTCATTGCGGTAAAGAGTTATGGCCAATAAACAAAATCACTGGCAGGAATAGAAAACTCGCCTTTGTTTGTGGGCAATCGACACTCAGCATTTGGCACTTGGGAATCGCATTGGGATTGGGTGTCAAGCAAAACAATCGACTGAGTCGCTGCCGCAGTCCATAAAACAAGGCACAACGATCGAGGCCGAAGCATCCTGGCCAAGTTAATCCAAGCGTCAGGCGTTGAAATGTGAATTTAATGCGAATTGTTAGACCAAATTTATGGTTTATGGGTTCCATAAAAAGCCAACTTGCGGAAGAAGTTCCCATCCCCAATGTTACGTCCTTATATGCAAGGCCCATGGGACCACGAATGAGAAGTTGTTGTGTCTGTGTAACTTCTGGTGACAGTGTTTAATTGCTCATATTGAACACGTGTTGTCCTCGCAGCTGAGCTCAGTTGGAAAAGCAAGCGGGTCTCAGCTTAGATTGTACACGTCTCAGTTGGCTGATGCTATACAGGGAAAAAATTTTTTAAATTATCATTAGTTAATAAAATTGTTTGTTTAATATAGTAACACCTTAAGTGTAGTTTAATAGTTAAAGTTTTTGACATCATACTTTTATCGTTCTGTTCAGATTTTAGTAATGAATTCTATTAAGTTGTTTTTACCAAAAAAAATTATACAATTTCTTTTCGGTGCATAAGTATTATGGCCAACAGCAAATTGCTTTTTCAGCTTTGTCACTTTTTCGTGGTACGCTTTGGTTTCGACCAGCTCAAGTCGAATTTGGGACAGAAGAGGACGAAACTTCAGTTTGGCCTCGCCCAAGGTAGATATCTGCACATATTTTTCGCCAATTCTGCACGTTACATGGAGTTCACCGTAGAGTTTTTCTAGTGGACTTCCTTGTTTATTTCGTTTTTTTTCTGTTGTTTTTTGGGATCTTTTTTCTGTTGAGTCAACAGAATTGCGTGTCCAAAGTGGGATTCCCTCAGCCAAAAGCTGCTAAAGTAGAGCTCAACGCTGTCCAGACAGACACATGAATTTAACTGCCACTGAGCCTGATTGAGTGAGGCACTCCAATTGGCACCTACATGGTACTTGATCTATTTCCCGTCTCTCCTTCAAAAGCAGAGGCATTAAAGGGATTATTGCCTGCTGGCAATTTATAAGCTGAAAATTCATGCGGCAATAAAAATTATATGCAGCATGGCGGCAAAAAAAGCTATTAGTTTTTCTGATTCTACTGCTGTTGGATGAGGATGCACTCAAACAAAAGCAGGGGCATTAAATATAATCGTAAAGTGCATTTACGACTCTGCATCCCAGAGTGTTGTTAAAACTTTGCCGGGCTTAAATTCGGTTATTGTTTTTTGTATGGTGCAGCGATTAAGAGTTTTATTTTAATTGAAAAATATTTATGGACATTAAAAATTTGTTCTTCCTCGCCAAAATGTGATTGAGAGTGTTTTGTGCATATGCATCGCCCTCCCTATGGACTAGAACTGTTAATGCGATTCTTAAAGTTTAATATGCGTAAATGTCCGATTTGAATAGATGTTTATTTATTTTCAGACTATGCGATATAGTAACGTTGAATTGTTTTTATTTTGATGTATTGTAAGATATGAAAATGGTCAACAGAAGGATTTGGTAATTGTGCTAAATTCAACTTTGTTCTGTAATGGTGTACACAAGCGAAAATTAAAGCAATAACAGAATTACATTCGAACTGTACGAATATCTTGTTAGTCTTATAATAAAATTTAAACTGTGCTACTAAACACAAAGATTGAAAGCATTTTTTTTGTTAATTGAAGAGTCAGTAGTTTTTTTGAAAAAATAATATTACACTGACGATGGCAGAGGCACCCACAACAAAGTTGGCTCCGCATTATGACAAGCATTACCGCCTGCCATGGTGTCGGAGCTATCCTTAGAATCACACTACAACGACCCACACAACCACCTTTCACACCCACCTTCAACACACGAGGTCAACCAACTCGGCCCACACAACAGAATCCCGAATGGCTTCCAGTCTCTCGCTCCTAACAAAGTGCAGCGCTTCACTTTTTTTGACAGACATTGCTCCCCAAATTTAATGTCAGCGCTGCCTTTTCCTTTGGCTCAGGGGAAATTGTTGGCTCGCCCAAAAAATAAAAGCATAGGAAAAAAGAAAGTAGCTAGAACAAAAAAAAAGGAAAATCAGGACAAAAAGGGAGGGAAGGGAGATAAAAAAAAAGTTCAATCGCGTATACGCCACATGGACATACTGTGAAGACAGTGGGGGCGGCTGTGTATACTGTCCCCAGTTGTACATGCAGCACTTTCTGCTCTAATAAATGAAATCAGGGAGCGTAACATTATGTGATGGATATATTGTTACGAGTGCTCCACTCTAGCATTTACTGCAAAACCCCCAAATTCCCTCCTGCGCGTGCCTTTAATAGTTTATATTGTTGCATTTCCTCTTGTATTGCTGCCATTTTTTTCCGTTTTTTTATCCTTATAGTTTGTCGCGTAATTTTCCGCATGTTGCCTTCGAGCAGTCAACACGAAAAAAGAACACAACCGAAATGCAAATGGACAGTTGAATAATTGCTAAAGCTGATGAGTGACAGGAGATACACAATAACCAAGAAAAAATACCATTACCAACTGGTTTTCCATTGCCTGATGAAGTGTTGATATGTTTCGACCACTTTACATGCCACTTTAATGCTCCGCTGCAAGTGGTGTGTTATTAAGCATTAAGCTGCTCGAATTGTAGCACAAAAACATAAAGCACTTTAACTTTTTAAATAAATGAAATCTATTGAACAGTATATAAGTTCTATAGAGATCAACAATCTACTTAACTACTAGACATAAAAATGTTTTTTAAGAAATCTTAAATTCCCTGTTTAATTTTAAATATAATTGTATTTTTACATAAAGTGAGCGGAAATATCCACATCCTTAAAGTTTGTTTTTTTATTGCATTTGCAATTTTTACACTAATGAAAAAGCTTCAACCACTCGTGTGTTTAAGAATTCGGATCCTATGTAAATTTCGGTAAATTTGAGATGAACATCTAAGATTTATTTGGCTAGCATACTGCATATATTCTAGAATAAATTTCGACCTCGCCCAGTCCAAGTAAATGCCACCTACGAACCCAGTCATAAATATCGTGTGCATTTTTCAATTTCCTCTGCGTGCCGAGGGAACGAGGCAAACGGAAAATTATTTATGGCATGCAAAATTGCCGGCCATAATAATGCATATCACATAGTTGGCCAATAAAATTACAATTGGCTGCTTCGCTAGGAAGACCGTAATTTAGTTTGCCATTGCAATTCAATTAAGACGTTAATTGGCCCTAAGAAGTCGAAAAGACAGTCGCCATCGAAATGGCCAAACACAACAAGCTCTGGGGGAAATGGGCGATTTCCTTGCTGGCCGAAAATCAGTAGCCGAACGAAAGCAAATCAAGTGGCAAAAGTTTGCTAACTAGCTCACTGTGTGTGTGGTTTATTTAGCATAGAATTTGCCTGTGCAGTCGGAAAAATACGGGGGAAAAACGGGTCATGGGGCTGCAGGAGCCCACTCATGTGCATGCCTAATGAAGCCATCTATTTCGTGTGGAATTGATGAACAAGCAGCGTCTTCTTCAACGACAAAATCCTGGAGCAGGCGGCCAAACTTTTCTGTCTGCAGAAGGGCTAAAGGGAAGACGGGTGGTCATGTACGGACACAGGAATCAATTAAGTTAATTTCCGCACGTTGCGTGAACAAGGGATTACGTCGGGCATTGGGAGTCGATAAAACTTCATCGACATCCACAACAACAGGAAGAGGATGTGCATAGAGGGCGCAAACTTCAACAAAGATTCTGGGACGCGAACAAGGACAAGGACGACTGGCAAGTCGCATCAAAGTCGAAAAGTTTAATTGGCTTGACGACACTTTGTTAGAGCACGCTCCAAATCAATTGACTGACAAAACAGGGATGATACCCAAATCTATTTCAACTTAATGCCGAAATGCTTTGAGATATTAAGCATAAGACTTTAACGTCTCATCTAGCGAAATTCTAAGCAATTTAGTTAGCTTGAAATAGTTAAACATCGATTAGCACTTAGGAAGGAGTTAAACAGTGGCGTTTCATTTCAAAGATTTTTCACAAACAACTTAGTGGATAATTTATATTGAACTCAAAATAACCCAAGTTATATTTTTTAATAATCTATTTTTTAGATTGGCCTCTTGCGTGGTGGAAAAATGCTGGCAGAAGAGTCACCGGATTATCTACGTCAGCAGTATAATGCTGACTCGCTGGAGGATGTTTTCCTGAAGCTCTCCGTCTTGCAGAATATGGGAAAGCGTCGACGATCGTCAATCGCTCAGGAAATCGTGGAACAGGTTACGGTGCCGGCGATTTCTAATCCCGCTTTGGACATGTCCGATGAGCAGCATGCCGCCGAAATATCAGGGGAGTTTGGCGATAATATTTCCATGTCCTCGGCGGCCCGGGATCCGATCAGTACCACCGCCCCCGCAGCCCCGCCGCTGCCACCACCCCAGGAGACCCCCACGTCCTTTTGGTATAACCTCCATGTGATGCAGTCGCATCACCTGCACGCGCTCATCTGGAAGAACTTTTTGTGGATGATGCGCAATGTGGGGTGAGTAATAAGGCTCATTTTAAATAAACAATAATCATACAAATTTAGGACAATATTTTAAATAAATATAATAAGTTTAGTGGCCCAAAAAAAAAGGAAGAGTAAAAATATAACGTACAGCTTAAATATACAATAAGTGATACGGAATTTAAATAATTTAATGTAAGTATTTTATTTTTTTTTTATTTTTGACTTATTAAATACAAGTCTTATTCTTCTTAGAGCGCTGTGAAATAAATTAACTTAGCTAAGCTCCTGTTATGCACTTGAGCTACCTAATCATAAACTAAGCATAACACTACCCATCATTGTGAACCAACATTCGGTGTCTCTTCCGCAGGGTGATGCTGTTCATCGTGGGCCTGCCCGTGGTGCAGATACTGCTCTTCTGCTACGCCATCGGCCATGATCCGACTGGCCTCAAATTGGCTGTGGCGAATCACGAGATGTCGGGGGAAATGATTATGGAACAATTCTGTCCAGTGCACACCGGATGCAATCAGACGATGCTGAGCTGCCGTTATCTCGATATGCTGGTCAAGAACAAGAGCATGGTTGTGGTAAGTGCAATGCAAATTACCTACTCGAGTTCACGGCCCCCAATCCCGCCCCGATTTTACAACCCCCTGAGAGTAGAAGGACGTGGTCAGAGGCAGAAGCTGAGGCAGTGGTAGTAGCAATGGCAGTGGCAAATGCAGATGCAACTCCCAGCCCGGGGGTGAAATATCAGCTGTCATTGGCTTTTTGGTTAAATTGTGCAGTGCGAACTTTGCAATAACCACTCGTGTGGCTTATATTCAGGGCCCTCGATCCCCAATACATACGCCCTGCTGGCCGCTCCTGTAATTTATTTCAATTTGTGTGGACAGCCGAGTGGCTCCCCCTGTTGGGTCCAAGTGGAGACTGCTGCCGGGTCTTCAATCTACTGCACACATCATTTCACCCTGCCACACTCCTAAATCACCCCCTCCATATACTTACCATTGTCTTGGCCACATCGCCTAAGAAGTGGTGCTAACTTGGCTATTCTCTGGTATATTACGTACATTTCTAGGGTTTATAACATTTTGCCTTTCTAAACATAATTCTTAATATGCAAATTATCTTAATTATCTGTATTAAAAAACACTCAATATATCAAGACAATTTTATTGTATCAATTTTTATATTAGGAATTGGAAAAATTTTTTTTCATGTTGTTTCTGTAAAGTATATGTTTTTATCTCATAGAATTCAGAATCTTATCGTCTTAATAAAAAAAGAGTTTTAATTATCTTTAGCATAACTTGAAGCCCTATTTCGTTTTAAGCAGTTGTAATATTGAGAAAAACTAAATCCAACAAATAATAATAATAATTTCAATAATTGGGAACTGCACTATGTACTAGTTTGCTTGCAATGCTTTACAGAGGTATTTCCAATTTTTTAAGTTCTATTTAACTTGGCTATTATTCCTTAAATAAATTGGGCAGCACTGCTCGTGGTCTTGCTTCTTCTTCGATGCAAAAAGGAGAGGATGCTGCCGTAGCCCATGCCCCCGATTTTGGCGTTGCCCTTGGTGTTGGCGAACACAAATTACAGCTGCTTATCTTTGGCACAGCAACAACAGCCCGAGTGGACTGTCGGCCAGTCGGTCGAGATCATCAATAAATTTACTGCCCTGCCATGGGCGGCGATGGCCAGAAATAGTGGGCCAAAACAGGGCAGAACAGCAGGAGAAGAGCAGAGGCCAAGGCAAGCCGCTTGTGGCAATTTATTGCAAATTACGCTTCAAAAACAAAGTCGCTTTTGTTGCCTAATTTGAGTTTCGTTTCGGTTCGAGGGCTTGAGTCCTGGCTTGCGATTTCATGCATTTTACATTAGACACTGTAATAAGCGTAATAACAGTAAAGCACAGGGAAGAGTATGGGTTTTTTACGATTAGTTTGCACAGCATTCATGCAAAATTGAAACTTATTAACTGGTTGCTTGTAAATTTCTGCCTTCAAGGGAAGACTACTCAACCATTTCTGGGAATCCGATTGGACAATCAATTGCGTTCTGCTGAACGACAATAAAACAAAATCAGCATTGAGATCTCAATGTCCCATCAAATTATCCTGCCAACAGACCGTGACCTCCCAAACTTTACCAAATTTTCAAATAACAATATAATAAAGACCGCAATAATAAGACCAGCAACCGTCCGCATGCCTCAACTGGCAATTTTCGAGGAAAACTTTTTACCTTTGGAAATTGAAAAGCATCCTCCCACCGCCGGCTATCAGACTAAATTTGTATAACTTCGGAGAAAGATAAGGGAGAAATGGAAGGAAAAATAATACGCGGCCGTGTATCTTTTGGCCGCATCAAAGACTCAGAACGAAAGGAAGGAGGGAAGGCCAAGTTAATTTTGGTCAATGAACAGCATATCAACGTGCCATCAGCACTTGGCCCGAAACCCAGGCCCATCTCACCTTCCCAAAATCTTTCTCAGGATAGAGCTTCTGGCGAATCTCGAAGGTGGGTCACCGAAATTTGAATTTTCCCCGGGTATTGCCGGCAAAGCGTTTTGTGTTTTTCAATACCACTTTTCTCTACCCCTTAGCCACGCAAAAGTTTGGGTATGATGCGTTTATTGCAGACTTAAAAATAAGTAGAGGATTTTTAAATTCCCTTTTATCTTTTATAATTATAATTTTTATCTTTTATTTAACAACCATTTATAATTGGAACTAAAGCTGAAACTACCATTTTTGTCTCAAATTACATTTTTATTTCAAGTGGCATATAAAACCTATTGATATTTGTATTATTTTTTATTTTTTAATGTTTCCCAACAAGTATCAAGGGGTCAATCCTTCGAATTGAGTTTGGTTTGCCTTTTGGTCCTTGCATATATTTACCTCGCAGACCAAAAGAAAACTGAAAAGAAAAGCGTATAATTCTCGCTGTCTCCTGGATTTTTTCGGGTCTTTTGCCTTGTGGTTATGTGTTTAGTTGTTCTTTTTCTTAGTGTTCGTCCAGATCAAACGCATTTTGGTTATGTCTTACCGACGCAGAATTTTCCTTTGTTTTGTGGGCAGCACTTTTTATCCTGTCAACACCCCAATTTCCTAGAGGCAGCTCCCTGAACTGCGGCAGTAATAATTTTACAAACTTCCCCCACGGCTAGAGGACCTAAAAAGGGATCTTAATTTATGGGAAAATTGAAAACATATTGTGGTCAGCCGATGTCGTTGACTGTTGTCGTTGCTTCTAATTAAAAGTTCATTAGGCCTGACAATGTGGCTCATTAGTGTAAGGGCATGGCAGGAAAAATGTCATGCTTTTTGGTGCAGCAGAAAATGTAGTAAACTTTTTTATGCAGAACACTCGAAAAAAAATAAAATAAATTAGTTTAAGATAATTTTTTTGATTTTCAATTCTCATTAAGTTTTACATCAGACTTTTAGGTTTGAACTCTACTTATTAATAGATACCTAAATTACTTTTAATGGCTTAGGAATCCCTTTTTGACTACGCTTCTTTTAGTACTTGATTAGCGACAAGCTTTTACTTAAAGAAAGTGCTCGAAGTGCTTCCCTGGCTGCCTTTTTTTATCCAACAACCAGGGAAGATTTTATGAGGCAAGTTAGGGCAAAGTCGAAACAAAAATTGCCAAGGTAGCTGGGGAAAGTTTTTCTTCCAGCTCCTTTCGAGCTCATTTGCGTCGAGCTTCTGACCAAGTTGACTTCATTTGCGCATAGTTTGTGGCTCAAGTTTGTCATAAACAATGTTGAAGTTGGGGTTAAATAGTAGCATAAAAGTTGCTCAGGACCTGCAATTTGATTGTCTGTAGTCATGGCTTTTCACATTATAATTTATTCCAGGTCTCTAGTGTAAAACTCGCCCGAATCTCTACTTCAGGTGTTCTGCCAAGGGCTCAAATCCAATCTGCGTAGCATAGTTGTGGGCAAAACACACACGCTACACATTCCTTTCTGGGCCATCAAATCTGATGAGGCCAATTAAACCGCAAAACTCGTGTGTTGGCCCCCAAATCTGGGAAGTGAGTGCGGCATTAGGCGGCAATTGAGTAAATTTCACGCCTGTTTGGAGGCGTCTGTCCTTATGCCACTTTCGTTTAAATAACTACAGATCGAAGCCGCAAAATTGCCCCAGCTAAGCCCATATACAAATGGCAATACACGCAGCCTGGTTTTTGTGGCCAGGCCCTTCCCTCGGCTACCATACTTGTGGTTGTTGTAGGACATAAGTGACTGGCAAAAGTTTAGGCAAAGTTTTACACGCCCCTCCAGTTCGAAGGCAACTTAATATATGTGTGAGCACTTGCCGGAACTAGCTCAAGATCCCTGGATCTGCTCCACTTTCTGGGGCTGGTGCCAGCTCATTATTTATTTCGAAGCGAAATGAAATGGTTACAGATAACACAAACATATTGTTGACAACAAAAACGGAGGTCCGCAAAAAAGTAGGCAACGTAACGAAACGCAACGCAACGCCTCTCCTTTGTTGTTGATTTGTTTGCCTCGCTGAATTTATCGCCCGGCGCAAAGTACGCACATTAATTACGGGGAGTTACTTTTATTGTTGCTACAGCAGCACAACACGCCCCACATGCAGCAAACAATGCGACAGGAAATGAAGCGGGACGCACAAAGAGACAGCTCACAAAGCTGCCAAGAAAGGAAGTGCCGTGGGCAGGCAGCCCGAATCCTGGAATCGCGACATGCGTTTCTCAATAATTCAGCAGCTCCAATTTTAATTGCACAGCGACAGCGAAAACAATACCCAGTCATTCGGCATCTGTCTGGCGGGTGCAATGACTTTTTAAGCTAATTGACTGAGCATTTGATTGACTGCTAGCATTTACCGAAATATAAGACTTTCAGTCATTTTTAGATGATGCATCTGACAGTGTCTGAGATTTCATTCAAATCAAAATTTTGTCTAAACCGAAATATGAATTTATAAAATAATAATAATTAATAAAAAAATAATAATTCGGAGAGATTTAAATTGAGATAAACGTATCAAGTGGATTCAATCCCCAAGATGCAAGTATAAGATTTAAAATTATACAACATTGACGACCAATCAAAATAGTATGTAATACTTTTAGCTTTTCAAATGGTTCACTTTCTCAGTGGTTGTATTTCATGAACTTAATATATCTTATACATAATTTAAATGTGCTTCTGTTTTTTATTTAATTTTTGCAGAAATATGTGACTGACGATGAAATGGCCTACGAAGAGGTAAGGAAAGGTAAAGCCTGGGCTGCGCTAGTGATCCAACCCAACTACACTGCTTCACTGATGGAGCGTGTGGAAGATGGTCGTTATGCAGAGGATGGCACCATCGAATCCTCCGATCTGTCAGTACGAATGGATTGGTCCAGTAAGTAGAAATTTTGTTTGGTTCTTTAAAGTTATGTTTTGAAGACTAATCATAACAATCTCTTTTATAGATCAACAAATCTCACAGCTGCTGTACCGTGACCTTCAATACACCTTCTTCAACTTTGTGGGCGACATGTTGGGCGATTGTGATCTAAACCCAAAACTAGGACGTGTCCCTGTGGACTTCAATCAACCCATCTATGGCTATCGTAATCCCAACTTTACGGACTTTGCTGCCCCGGGCGTTATCCTGACCATTATCTTCTTCTTGGCCGTGGCTGTTACCTCCGGAGCGATGTTGATCGACCGGAATGAGGGAATGTTGGAGCGCTGTTTGGTGGCGGGGATCACGGGTCCCGAGATCCTGCTCTCTCAGGTGGTCACCCAGTTCACGGTGATGCTCAGTCAGACGATCTTCGTCCTGATCGTCAGCTTCTACTTCTTCGAACTGACCTTGGTGGGTGATATATGGCTCGTGGTGGCCCTCTGCATTCTGAATGGATTGTGCGGGATGAGCTTTGGATTTGTTATATCCTGTGCTGTGGATACGGAGCGAACGGCGACATATGTGGCAATGGGTTCATTCCTGCCCATCGTTATGTTGTGCGGAATTATCTGGCCGATCGAGGGCATGTTCCCGCTGCTGCAGTTCTTCACAGCCTTCCTGCCCCTCACCAAACCAACCGAATCGATGCGATCCATCCTGCAACGCGGCTGGGGCATTGACAATCCCGTTGTGTACAATGGCTTTATTTCAATTTCCTCCTGGGTTCTGGTATTCCTCATACTCACCATCCTGTTGCTCAAGTTCAAGAAGGGTTAATCCTTTTTGTGTTGATCCCGACACAGACAACCATTTTATGATAATTTGGAGGCATAAATATCACATAAGAAGTCAAGGTATATCGAGGTATTTGCCAGCTTTGAATATTTATAAAAATCCCTTGAAAAATTAAGTAAGCATTGTACAAAGAGCTAAACCGTTTGATGAATAATAACATGATGTCAATACTAGCTTAATTACCATTTGGAATACTTAAGATACAAAAACAGAACAAAAACGGGCGAAACTAGAAAATTTGATCAGTGAATATTGCCTCCAAAATCATAAAGTTTTCTTCTCATTTCTTATGATTTTACTAGGTTTTAAGGGTAGGTTTACGCTATCTTAGCCAGTAATTAGTACTTAGCCCTAGCCTCCCATCACTGGCAATAGGTTCCGGATCACCACTATCACTATGTATGGAAATTGTTGTGCCTTGTAGAATAAGCCCTCCCATGTCATATTACTTTTATACCAATTCACCCACAAACCAACATCAAAGCATTATTTTTATGTTGTAAGCTCGTGAACAAAATTCGAAAAGTTTGAATAAATTGATAGAATAACTTTGCCGAGACTTACCTCAGAAATTATTGCTGAAAGCTTTGCCTTCGGTAATTGTGATTTATTCACATAGGAGAGAGCCCAGTGATTGCTCTGATTGCACTCGTTGAGTCGGTGAGCAAACTGGACGAAATTCCGGACGAACGGCAGGCAAAGTTCCTGCATTGTCGAAGTTAGTGCCAAGTGGTCCTGTGGTCCTTTCAATCAGTCATTGGTTTTGCCAATATTTATTTACCAAGTATCTGCAATCAAAGACCTCAAAAAGAAAGGACCTGAGCTTGGCCCTCTGCTCAGAGCCCAGTCCTTCACCCTGGACATTATTCGGGGAAGCCCCGTTGGGAGATGGAGTGTCAGGGGTGATGTCACGGTGACTCGTTTTCGACACATTTCACATTTTGTGGCAAAATCAATTAAACCGGAAATGCATGTCGACCATGACTGAGTGTATGGGCTTGTGGGTGGCTGGCACCCGTGCTGTGACGGGTGGGCGGTATCCAGCATCCGCTTAACACGAAAATTCAACTTAACAAGCGAACAAAGTGCCAAGGAACCGAATGGAAAGAGTTGCCCCCAATGTGCACATAAAAAAATGAATAAGCTACGATAGTCTGTTTACGATTTGTTGCTTTCATTTTCTCAGAGTTATTTATTAATGTTAAGTAGTTTGCTTTTTTTAAACATCATAAACAATAAAGACAAATTTCGGTTTTGCAATATTTTTTAAATGTTCCCATCATAAAATACATTTTTTCTCTTGTTTTAAATGTTTACTATTATCTTTTTTAAAATTTTGCTATATGGTTTTCTAACTGTTTCGGCAAAAATATTTCGATATATAACGGATTCAGTGTTCACAAATAAAAAACGACGAATTCACTGACATTTTCCAAAGAAACATTTTTAAAGATATGTAGCAAAAAAATCAATTGGAAAATTGTAACTTCTAATTTTGTCAGTGTAGATAACCGGCAATAAAAAAACCAGAGACGCACACACTCAGGGCGACTTATGCTATTAGGTGTTACATATGCATATGTAGGTCAGCCAGCATGGGGCGTGGCTGAAACAACACTAACTGGATCCACATGTCGTCCAGTTCCGTGACTGTCGCTATCCATTGAATTGCATCGATGCCAAAGTTCAGACTCAATTCAGACTTTCGATGTCCAGTATCCTCGCAAATCAGTCAGAAACTGCGTTTCTATTGGACCCCAGTACAGAATGGCGCTTGAGACGTGTGTTTTTACAATTAGATAACCGTCAGAAATCGATAACATTTCAAGGCATCAGCCATCAGGACATTCGGAGGAGCCACATTTGCCATTATTTTTCTGGCATTCCGCTTTGGATTGGCGGCGTCTGGGATGCCTCGCCCATCATTGATTACTGGAGTGTAGCTGACGGCGGCACTCGAGCACACAAATTGGAAAATACAGCAGCCAAGGCGAGGCAGAAATCTCATTTTCATTTTCATTTACCCGTCTCCTTGGCGCTCTTCGCTTTCCACATAATTGAAAGTTCAAAGTTTTCGTCTTGCCGCTGAATTAATTTTTCAACTTCATAATTTCACGTGCTTCGCGAAGCTTTAATAACCTTCGAGCCCGTTTTCCATTTGCTATTTTCATCGCCATCTTCAGACAACAGCTGCCTTCGATGGCTTTCTCTGTTTGTGGCTGAGAGCAATCTGAGCCTTTTCCCGGCATCAAATGGAGGCCCTCCGCCTCTCCAATGGCGTGTTAATTAATTGCTCAATTAATTTAATGTTCAGAGCACTGGGCACTCCTCGCCGCTTCTGCAAAAGTCAATTGTCTGTTGGGTTCAGTGGCTGGAATTTTACAAGAAATGTCAACTTACCAACTAAGACCTTCAGCCTTTTTGCTCGCCTCACTCTCTGTTTATCCGGGGTCAACATAATCATGTAAATTAATAGCTCTTCTGGGCAGGTAAACCGAAGAGATTCCATCACACACTTGAGTCGGTGAAGGACCATCCGATCCAGTTGAATTATTACCCTCTGTTTGCCATGCTCATTTTTGCATTATTGATGCTCAATAATTAACCAACGGGCAACCATCATCAGCCAAGATATCTTCAATTATTTAATCGCAATTAAAACAAGCTTACTTAAGGCACATTGCACTCGTAGCTCATATGCACTTTATTATTTTAATGATTGGCATTAATTATTTGTGGTCCATAATGTGCAATTTATTTGCCGCCGGCAAACAGCATCAGAATTGAGAAGCTGTTGAGGCGACGCGCTCCATTATCATTTGGTTTGCTTTGTCTGGCAAATTGTGTAATGAAAATGTCAATCAATTTTACCATGATTTGCCATTAAAGTGGGTGGAGCTTTCCGGACACATCTACACCTTAGCACACTCGCACACTCAATGCCAATTGCAAATTGAGTTCATCTGCTGGCGGCAAATATTGACATGACAGACACATTTTTATTTTATTTTATTTGCATTTTTATTTCACTCCTCACCCGCTGGCAACCACTCTGACCCATTTCTGGTTTATTTTTCGCCTTTTTCAATATTCCCCCAGCATCAAGCTCAGTTTGTGTGACGGGGAAAACTCCTTGGGTCTCCTTTCTCGTGTGCCTCATCTCCTGACTGTGAGTTGTGCTAGTCTGTGTAGGTGGCAAAAATGACATATTAATTTCCAAAGGGGAAACGAAATAATATAAATGGAGTTGTCGCTTCGAGCTTAAGCGTGTAAGCCGTCTCTTATTTTTCTCCTATGCTTTGCTTTTCTCGGGGGCACATTCATATGCAAATTG
The DNA here is from genome assembly GCA_018153365.1 of Drosophila fuyamai. Classification (NCBI taxonomy): domain Eukaryota; kingdom Metazoa; phylum Arthropoda; class Insecta; order Diptera; family Drosophilidae; genus Drosophila; species Drosophila fuyamai. The sequence goes on from JAECXW010000116.1 coordinate 11,555,006, forward strand.
CCTGGCAAAATCTAAATAAATATGATCGGGGAAATCAACACTTTGGGTTCGGCATCCTAGGTAATTGTTTGGGCATTACATTACATTACGCATACGCCGCGTATTAAACCATGGTGATATTACGGGGAATTTTTGGCGTTTTTGATGAAGTCGTTTGCTGTCAGCACAGCAAGAACCTTCATCAATCAACCTACGATTTTCCACACATGCAGCTCCAAGAATGAGCGGAAAGGACTTGAAAGGAAGAATATGAGCGTCAGTCTGTCATTGAGTCAGTTAGTCAGCCAGCCGCTCTGTCCATACCTCAATTGAAAAGCACTTTGGAAAAGGATAATAACGATAAATTTTTTATTGTAATGTGTCTTGCAGTGTTTACACGCCGGCTGCGCCTTATGGCAGCAAACGACGGTAGCTTTAAAAGTTTATTTTTAGGCTTTTGTGTTTATGTTCAAAATGCAAGTATACATATAAATATTTCAATTGGAATTTCAGTACCAAATATGTATATCTTAAATATAAATTTTGTTAATTTTATAAACTTCTAAAGCAATAAAACTTAAGAATTGCAATTAGGGATTAATTTATCCAAGCTAAAAAAAATGAACCCATTTCAGGAATCTCATTGTTATGAATTTATAAAAAAATTATTAATATAATATATTTTCTACAGAGTCTCTTAATTGGATCTGTTTCAGATTAATGAAAATACTTGGCTAGCAACCCTCGCTTAGCCATAGCAACTGCCAAAATAGCGTGTATTGCCATTATTTTCCAAGCAGAGTCTGATGTCTTCGCCGATGCTTTTCCTAGTCCTCCGTCGTCCTGGCCCCGCCATTCGCCTCCGTTTCCCTCGATCCTTATATGAGGACAATTTGCAGTCTCTGCCGCTTTCATGCTGTTGCGCGCGCTTACGGGCAACACTTAATCGGCTTCCGGGGATATTTGGGATTTAGGGCGGAAACCTATTTGTGTCAAGACGCAGCCAGTGTTCTGCTCTGCTTATCCACCTCCGCCTTCGCCCTCATTTCCCTACATTTTCCTGCCTTTGTCGCCCCCCCCGTCTTTCATTTTAGGCATTTTCCTTTGGCATGGCAGCATATTTAGTCTTTTGTTTCGCCACAATTTGAAGCTTGCTTTTTTACTTAGCCATACTTAAAATTTATAACAAAAGAGGCTCCATCTTAAAATGAACTACTTAGTTTTTTCCTTTTCTTTGCGCCGGCTTGAGGCAAAAACATTACCACAATGAAGCCAATTCCGTCAACAGCCCGCGGGCTGTTGTGTACATAAATACACATTTCTTTTGGCTTCTGGGATAGTACGTGATAATGGCCAAGGAGCAAATGACACCGAGCCAAAAGTCAGTCATGAGGAATCGGCAATGCCCGCCATAAATATGAGTATACTCCTTGTCCTGCCACGCCCTTTCTGATGGACTAATAACAGCCGCCAGATGCTATGGGGACCATTGAAAAATACTGAGCATTCAGACACATATATATGTGTGATGGCGAAGGGATTCCCTGGCTAAGCAGGATCCTTTCATATATGTTTGGTGGGAGCTGTGCGTCTGAAAATTCCCTGCTAATGGCTCTTTTGTGAGCATTCCCACAACTTGGCTCAATGAAATGCCAGCGGCAGTTGTTTCATCCGTCGACTGGACGCTTATTTTCAGTTATTTCCTTTTAAATATTTATGATTTTCGAAATGCCAGAGAGCCGTTCAGGAACTCGGAGTATTTATACACTTCCATTGAAATGAAAGTTGCTGGACTTTGGGTTGGTAAACGATTTATTTCATTAACAAATAATTTAATTTCTGTAACCCAAAGCCTGAAAGTATCCCGTATAAATAAAATTACACTTCTTAGTTGTAAATGACATGTAGTTATATACATAAGAGCATTAAAAATTCGAAAATTATATAATATCTTTCCATATTGTGTATTACAAAAATATCATTGAAGTTCTTTGACGTCAGCATTGTGAACCATATTAACCGAAATATGCCTTCATTAATATTGCTTAAAGCATCTTAGTCTCTATCTGCTGTCTATTGTAATCATCGTTTTCAAAAAAAAGAAAAATATGCAAAAACCATGGAAACGTCGGCGGCGGCGTCTAAAAATCAATAAATGACACGTGCCTGGACCGAATCACGCATCCGCCATGTGGCACGTTGCGTTGCGACATGATGCCTGGCCCGAGGCTTGGCTCATTTATTAGCCGTCTCTCAAACACACACACATTTACGGACAGGCAGCGATAAAAGCGAATAAAAATTAAATAAAAACGCATTGTGACCGATTCGACATATTGGTATAATCAAATGTGCATTGGGTATTATTTAAGCCATGCAGCGGAATGTAATAATTTATGCGATAACAGAGATATCACAAAAGGACCGACACTAGCATTAAGTACTATATTTTGATTTACAGAAGGGCAGATATTATGGAGTGAAATAAATAGGGAATAAATTGCTTTAAAAAAAAGCATGCCCCCACATCTTTGATTGAAATACACAACATAAGATCGAAGAAAACATCTGGAAAGATTCCGCATACCCCACACATACTCTTACCATGCGGACAGCTTATCAAACTGCCGCCGCTTCACATGCATTTTTAATGCTTTTAATGCCATTTTTAAATGCAATTTAATTGCCACCACTCGGCCAAAAGGATGATGATGGAGCTTATCGATGCACATGATGCGCGTGCAAAGCACTTTTAAATTATCAACACAATTTTATTAATAAAAAAAGCCAACAACAAGGACTTCAGCGTAGGATGATTGCAAGGGACGTGTGCCAGCCACTTACAAAACTTTTGATTATTAAAATGTAATCAAAAATTAACTTAATTAACGGTGCAGAAATGCGAACAACATTTTTTTATTGAAGCCCCTGAACAATAAGAGCAGCAGGGGGACAAAAAAGCAAGGCAAACTGATAATAAAAATCAAAAATAACGCATACGCAACGTGTGCCACGAGCATGACAATGAAGAAAGGCGCTCGTGAACGTGTGCCATGCATAAAAATTACATATTAAAAGATATTAGTGTGAAAATTGATATAAAAATCAATGAAGCAGCATCGAGATCGGAGCTGACAGCCTGGCGACAATTTTAAAGGGTGACAGTCGACAGTCTTGTAAAGCGTCATGGCCCTGTTCTGTAAGTGTTGACATAATCATTAAATTTTATTGTCCTTTTATAGTTGGTAGTGGCTATGGCTGTAGCTGTAGCTGTTGTTCCTTCCTCCAGGCATCTTTCCACATACTTTGCACTTTAGTTTTCATGCTGCGAATTAACGAGCAGGTTGCCCTGCCTTCCTTCCACCCCCAATATAAATTAGTTGCCAGTCCGCCCACAGGAACACACACGCATGACATTAAAGTGGCTTTGGCCAGGACATGTCTTGAGGCGCGTCCTGCTGGGCAATAAAACGTATTTTTACGAGTCCTCCCATTCGAGTGGCACACTTTGCATGCAAGCCAAGCCACTGAGATGCGCAGCCCAGCCCGTAAAGGGAGTCATATCAGCGACAAATAGCCCCACTAAATGGCCACGGATTATAATGATACAAAGGTTGGCCGAGGACCGGAGAGCTGTGTAGACGGGGCGCTGCCAGGGCCATTAAAAGTATGCCAAACTAGCCGTGAACTAGGCACAGTCACAGCCAGAAAGTCATCAGCTATAAATGTTAGATTTTACGAGCCACTGAGACTTGCGGCTGAGCAGGATACACAAAACAAGCACTTAAAGAATTATTTTAAAAAATGTATATTTTATGTATATGCAACCCATTTATTGTCAAATCAAAATCAATTAGAATAAGCGCGAAAAACTAACTCAAGAAAATCAAAATTACTTTCAAGCTAAATATTTCTTAATTCTAAATTAAATAGAAAACAAAAATATTTACACTAAAGCATAAAATTGAGCTATTAAAACTAAACAATTTAAAATTTACCATCCTTGAGAAAAATCTTGTGGTGATTGCTTTATTAAGTAATTGATTTAAGCTGAACTAATGGATTTTAAGCAATAATTATGCAATAATTTCTGGAATTTTATCTTTTAATTGATGTTTTCACCCTCATATTTTTCTCAGTTAGCGGCATAGCTATGTAGAGCGACATGTCCCAGCTCGGGGCATTGAAATAGTTTTTGGTCTGGCGAACATCAATGTCAATTGATTGCAACCCTTTCTAGGACCAGAACACCCAGCACCACTAAGTGTTTTGTTCGCAGTCCCACCCAGCTATTTGAGAGCCAGTGGAGCATGCCGGTTGGACGCTGATTTCTCCATCTGATTTCTTTTTTTGTCGAGCGCCACGGGATGCTTTAATAATTGAGCAGTTAATCGCACCAAATTGCTGGAATAGAATTCCCTGCACTCTCCACTTTTTGCTTTTATTTTTGCAGTTGCTTTTTTTTTTTTTTCAACCTGACCACGTGTATGATTATGTGGGCCGCCATTGATTGTATGCTCATTGAATTATGCAAATGTTGCATGACCTTACAGCAAATTGTCAATGCAGATGCCGTGGCCTCGTTCATTTCGAGCAGAGTGTGAGCAAATTATCCAAAGTGAATTGATTGCCCGTATTCAGCAGAAAATGTCCAGGACTTACGTGGGTAAGTCTTGGGTCAGTGAACAAACATTTGTAGCCCTGAGGAAATTAGCCTACAAACATGTCTTGCGCTTAAAGTTTCTTAGCAACAGAGACAAAAAATAAAGTTAAGAATCCTAATGGTTTATTTTGTATGGTTTTTTATTAACAAGAACTCTAAGAACTTAACGTTATTCATAACAGAACAGATATTTCCCCTGAATTTGGTTGTCGGATTTCCAGCTGGGTTTTTCAGAGAGTTGAAATCTTTGATTGACTTTGAATGTTGCCCCTACTGTCAACACTGGATCCCCGCAATAATTCCCTTGTTTCCCCAGTGGCTGCCATTGTTGCAACTGCAACATGCAACTGGCATACACAAATTGTGAGACCCCACCTGTCGTTTTCAGTTGCGCATTCAGCAAAGCCAATCACGTTCTATGCGTTACACATCCAAAAGCTCCACGAACCGAGTTCAAAAGCTACAACAATTCAATTGGAGCCAAAAATCCAGCGCGTATTTGTTTTTTCAATGATGCCTGATTATTGAAAATCTAAATTCCATGCGCTGATGATGCCAATGCTGATGATGATGACATATACGAGGGCGCGCACACCAGGACGATGCAGCTGTTCACAGTCCTGGTACCACGTAAGACCCACTTCCCTAGTGAGCCCTGGCTTCCAGCTTTTGTTTGTTTTGGTCATAAAGCTGAGCTGAGCTCGGCGTTAAATGCGCGGGGATTTGTCGGGTGGATGGAAAAAGCGTCGCCGGCTGATTGGAAAATAGCTGCAGGTGATTGCTTGCCATTTTCATTTATGAGTGAAGCAAAATGAATCGAAAACATAACGCAGCAGTTTTTTTCCCATATATTTGTATGTTGACATTAGAATCGCTCAGAGCTGAAACAGCTCAAATACTAGTTCTTTGATTAATCCATCTTAATTGAAATACTCTTAAAGATAGGCAACATTCTTTTTAATTTATAATACATTGATAGCATAAGGAATTAATTATTATTTGACGAATAAGTTTATATACCAAAATGAAACTATTAAAAATAAAGCTAAAAGCGAAAATAAATAAATTGATTGCGAATTTATTATCTCTAAATTCGCCTTGCTTTGCGAGGATATGCTTTTATCTTTTTATGGCTCATAAGATTTCTGCATGCAGTTGCAAAGGATTTTTTTATTTTCCAACGACAGGCAGCATGTAAATTTTTCTGACACATAATTTGAAATTCCCGTCACTCAAGAGTTATAGCTTCGGGGGCAGTGCTATATCGCGAATAGCGACGAAGTTTCATGAATTTTTAAAGCTGTTTGGATATAATTTATTACCAATTTAAATATAATTTTAAATGATATCGCAAGCGGGCTGTGCTTAAAAAGAAGTTCCGAACTGGCTCATAAAAGTACATAAATGTCAGAAAGAATTGTGGCAGGCGTCGTCTTAATGTTGTCATCGCTCGTTGAAACAGTTCCCGGAGCTGCTACTGCAGTTTCATATTGTGCTTATGTGGTGGCCATGATGAACTGCGCGAGACAATGTTGGAATTTTTATTAACCATCAAAAATCCGCGCTTACTGTGGCCGGGAGCTGTGTTTTGCGGGCATCCCTAGGATCCCAGGATCCCGGGATCCGAGGCAAGAACGCCTGGCGTGCGGCACGCACATAGCCACAGATTATCTCATGCAACGCGTATTTCCAACACACAACCACTAGTAGTTGCCAGTTAGTACACTCAACGAAAAATAACAGCCTTAAATTGTGTTATTTAATTATATCAAAAAACGTCTTTCAAAAATATATATTTATTAAACAACTTACATATCGTAAAAATTTTAAAGATTGCCAAACAAAAGGTTTTCCAAACAACAAATGTAAAGTTTTTGTTGCAAATATTTTTAATTTTAGTTAATTAAAATAAAATGTTGGTTATTCAAGGTTAAATAAAATTAATCAAAAAAAATAAAATAAAAGATAAAATAAAACTTTCCTAAATAATTCAAGGTTTTCAAAATAAGTTTAGAAAAATAGATTAAAATAAACCATATATAAATTTACAAAAATAAATTACTTTTAACTTTTATTTTTAAACTAACTGTTCTAAATAATTGTTTAAAATTTTTTATTTTATATATATTTAGTCAACAAGCTTAATTTTTTCGTCATGCATCCTTCGACTCAGAGAACGCTCTTGAGCAATCAGCGTGCCTGGTAGTCATCATAATGGCAGCAAAGCGGTAGCACACAGCTCCGTAGAGTGGGCGTGGCTGGGGCTGAGAACTGGGGGCATGGTCGTGGTCGGGTTACAGGCACTTGTGGTCTTAATATAAAAATCACTTTGTGTGCTGTGTTTGCCTGGAGCGCTGCTTTGCATTTCTAAGCAGGCTGAGCGCAGGCAACATTGTTGATGCTGGGGTGGAGAAAAACGAAGAAGTGCAGTTGCTCCCTACTGTTTTTGTTCTGCGGAAACGGAAGTACAGTGAAAACCTTAGGAATGGGCCTGCATATGTTGCTGCACTTAAAGTGCTGGTCCTCTATTCCAAATAGATAGACACGGCAAAGGGAGACGAATGACTTCTGACTTGTCCACTGACAATGGCAAGGGTCAACGAGGCGTATGAGTAATGTCATAAACAGCTGCCACCATCGCAATCACAGCAGCAGCAGAGCAAACCGAGCGACATTTTAAGCTCTCAGTGCAGTCAGGCGAAAATGTCGCCAGGCCACACAGACAATTCGCTGTCTCTTTCGCCTTTTATCTGGCCCTCTTTTTCTGCTTGCCAGCAAGCGTCTTACCAATCCACTTTTTTTCGCCATTTGTTTTCAGCTGCCTGCGTTGATGGCTTAAATGGATAAAAGTTAAGTAGCTTTGAAGTTGGCCAGATTAGCGCGCATATCGCGTTCGCCTGAAAAGAAGCAGCAGAAGAAATAATGAAAGCATAAGGAGCCGGAGGAGTCTTAAGCACTTCATGTTCATGAAGGTGGAATACCCTTTCACACATCCTTCTGAATGAAAGTTTTACAAGTGCTATTTAATGTTACCCCATATGGAAAAGGAACTTTTTTAACGTCAAAATTATACAAGTTTTTAAAATACGTTCAAACATTACACTATAATTAGTTTAATTCAACTTTGATTCTATTGGAAAAGGGAAAGTTTTACTTTTATGACTATAATTATAACCATAATAAAAAAAGACTATTCCTTCCTTTTTTTAATGTTCCCAAACGCGAAAACCGAGGCTAAGCCCGTCTAAAAATATGAGTCATCTGTCTGCGTCAGAATCCCGTGCAAATAATTTAAGCAGTTGGTACAAGCAGACTTTCGAATAAAAGCCAAACAATAAAAGTACGCTCAACTTTTAAGCAACCGAACGCAGCCAGATCCGCAGTTCAGTTAGTCAGTCAGTCGATGCCTTTTGTTTGGTGTTTCCACACAACAAAAGTCCCAAATTTTTTCGTTGTAAAATTTTCATGAGCTCGGTGAAGTTTTCATAAGCGGCATTCGACGACTTCAGCATCAACAACCCAACAATAAACCATATCGACGGGCTTCGTTGTGCAAAGGGAGGCTGTAAAAACTAACTGAATTTTTAATTATTCGATATTTCCACTCAATAAAGCCAACTACATTTTGGGCAGACCGGGGGAGTCGTGGGTGCTGAGCTATCAAGAAACGCATGCATTTTGAAAGGGTTTCAAATATTTATAAAAGGCAAAAACTAAAGCCCTTGCCTTGTTGGAAACTCTTGGCGACAGTTTTGGGGTGCACTTAATAAAAACTTGGCTGTGGCTGCGAGTTGGAAGTACGTATAAAAATATGTAAGAAAAGGAAAGTATATATGCTTCAATTCACTGTCACAAAAGTTCTTCATAATTTATTAAAATTGGAAACTTGATCCTTTTTATACCCTTGCAGAGGGTAGTATAATTTTGGTCAAAAGTGTGCAACGCTGTGAATGAGACATCTTCGATCCTATAACGTACACATATTCTTGATCAGGATTGCGTCCTGAGTTGATATAAGCATGTCCGTCTGTCTGTCCGTGAATTACGGTTTGAATTAAACTAAAATCGGACAACAATATCATATAGCTGCCATTGAAACGATGGCAAAATGCAGCGCAAAATCGACTTAGCTTTATTGTATTTAGTAATATAGGCACATATTTGTAATAATTGCAAGGGTATATAAACTTCGGCTTACCGAGGGATATTATTGTATTGTACTAAACTTATAGAACTATGGCACAATAGCTTAAAATGGAATTCAGAACGTGGTTTGATTAGATTTGAATTGTTAAATTTTATACGGTAGAATGTGTACCTTCTTAAGGTTGCTAGTTTTTAAACAACTTTTACCCTAATAAACAATAATGGCCATTACCGGCAGCTTTCCTATCAGAAAGTCAAGCTGTGTGCGAAACTCCCATTGTTGTCGCCGCTGATTGTTTGGCATTGATTTGGCACAAATTAATAACAATTTATTTATGTGCGCAATTAGTCGAACCATATGAAATGGCAAACAATGAGAGGAAAAGCTCTCTGGCATAAAGCGACAAGATTGGTTGAACAAATACGCATAATTTGCATATTTATGCACTGGCCACGACTCGCAAAGCCCAACCATTGCTTTTATTGCTATTTTTTGTTTTGGTCTCAATAAACAAACAAACTAACGTTATCGTTTCGCGGCCTCTGTGACTTCATTTATTGTGATGCTGTTTAATATATATTTATTTGGCTTTTATTTTGTTTGCGCTTGCCAGCCTAGCTGCCTGTCAAATGATAAACTTTTTAAACTGTATATACGGTAGCACTGGTTTTCCGAGACAACAAGAGCGTTAGTCAAGATCAATTAAATTTGTTTTAATATAATTTGTAAGATTTGTAGTTTAAACGAGGCAAGTCCATTTAAATAAACATAGGCGTTATTGCAATATACTCATAAAAAAAAAACATTTAAATAATATTGAGAATGTTATACCTTTTTTAACCTTATAATAACTATTAAATTAACTAATTTTTAAAATCCGTTTGTCCCAAACCCACTCACATTAAATATACCTAAAACCCAATAATAGGAATGCTTAATTAAGAGCGAGGATGGCGGAAAGCGTTTGCATATTTGTTCCCGGAACTCGCACCCATCCAACAACAGCAGGCCACATCCTTCACTGTCGAGTGTCAGTCATGCTGGGCGAAATATCCTTCGAACAATTTGCACAACTGCCGTGCTCCCGTGCCGAAATTAGCAGCTAAATGCTACAATTCATTAAGGTGCCACCAATGCCATGTAAGACCTAATGAAGTTGGCCTACAAAACACGAATGGTGATCGCATTTGTTTGAGTTACGTGTATTTTTCGGAACAAGCCGCTTCTGTTTTTCGGTAGTGTTTGCTCACTCGTTTTTGGCAGTTTTGTAATTGGGCTGAAAAATGCTTGAACACCTGCTGGGAGCGTGTGTGTGTGAGTGTTGTGCTTTCAGAGGGTGTGCGCGTTATGCCATTAAAAATGTTGAAATCACACGAGCAGGGAGTAAATATTTTACATTTGCATTTTGACGCTAGTTTTTTATAGTTCCCCCAACAAATTTGCATATTTTTTTCTGGCATATTTTCCTGATTTCATATTTTATTCTCGCTTTCGTTTAATGAAGTCAGCAAGCCTCATAAAAAAATAATACTCTTACCGGAAACGCCAGAGTTTGGGTCACAACCCCTTGCACCTTTGTGTTTCTGCCAACTAAATATTTGTTACAAATTATGCTTTTAATTAAGTGACTCTGTGCCCAGGGGCTATACAAACACATGCACAGCGCTCGAACTGGCTAGCACAAGGACTCAGAAAGGGATCCTGGGAAGGGGAAGAGTAGCGTGGCCAAAGGCCAAAGGATAAAAGAAGCTACGTGGCAGACGCATGACAACCGCACAATGCGCACACGAAACGAAAATAAAAACTGCAGCCCAGTAGCTTAGGGACCTTAGCCTTTGGCAGGCCCTTTTGGGACGGCAAGACAAGTCAACGAAATTGGTCAAAAGGCCCTTTGACGAATGCTTGTTACTTTGTCAGCTATGTTGCTCATTAATTTCGTTGCAAAATATGTCATTCCTTAAGAATACAAAACAAAACACCATTTATACAGAAGAACTACCTGGAGGAGAATAGCTTTAAATAATTGTATAATCAAAATTATTAGAGTAATCCGATTTCTTTTAACACCTTACTTTATAATATTGTATTTTAGTCTCGAAATAAAATAATTAGCTTTTTAAGACTTTTATGATCCTAATGACTCTGTTACGTTACCGAGTAATTTCTTTCTGTCTCTCAATTAACCCACACTCTCCACTTAAAAAGCCAAATTAAATTGCAGAGTATCACGCCGTTTCCTTCACCCAAATACCTTCTTTGGGAAAATGCTGGCCTGGACCCAGAAACCTTGTCGAATTGGCAGCATTCTTCGGTGTACGTGCTGTAATGACTGGAACTCCCGATGCTGACCAGTTGGAGACCACTGCGAAGGTAACCTCCAATTAAGCTCATCAGTTTAATGTGTTCTCTGTCGCCGGGCGGCATTAATATGTGTCACCCCCGGAGCACCGAGCCCTGAACCCAGACCACCCCTGACCCCTTGATAACCTGACCCCCTGACCCCTTGGCCACCATCCATCCAGCCACGTAAATAGCTTGTCGACGCTTTCCCCTACGTGCTATGGAACTGGGCGGGTCAAAAGAGTGGGTGTTTCGCCGGATAAAATGACTTAAATTTCAGCTGGACCAAGAGTCGGACTTGGGATACTATTGACACGTTTTGTTGTAAACTTGGCATTGCTCATAAGCCAGCACATGGAACAAGCATAATCCCCATATATCCCAGCGCACACATTTGCTTATGACTCATGCAAACACAAAACAGACACCCTCACAGACAACAACATATATAGACGCACTGAAAAACCAAAATCCATTTTAAGCTCGACATAATCCAATAAAAATGTATCCAATACTTATTAATACACATATTTATTTTGCTTAGATTTTACAAAGGAGTTATAAGTTAAAGGTCAAGAATGAATAAGCTTAACTTAATTTAAAAATCCAAAGAAATTGTTAGGTTCAACACCAAATTTTCTTTAGAGCAACGAAAGTTATTAAACCTCATAGGGCTTAAATTTATTTTTAAATATAATTAAATATATAAAAAGTGTAGTAAGTTTTGTTTTCAGTGCACTGTCAGTGGAGCATCGACAGTTTTCAGTGCTGAATCTGGATTACGGGTCGTATGTGTAATGCAGAAAATGTTCATTTTCTCGTTCTTATGCCGCTCCTCCTTGCTGGCTGCCCGACTGAATGGCTGCCTGTTTATTTGTTGCCATTTTAAGTTGCTTTAAACTTGCAGCTTAATGGCAATTCTCCGCTTGGCCACCACTTGGTCGGGACTCAACCCTTTTTGGGAGAAGCATTTGACTTGTTTGCCGTACCGTTTGTCGTTTGCCCGCTGGTTGAGCGGTCAGTTGGCCAACGCAGACGTCTCCGTAAATGTACTATATGTTGTTTCATGTGGGACAGAGATCCTGGCTGCTAGTTCCGCCTGTTGCCTTTGACAGTTGTCCGGGCTAATACAGCATTTTCCCTGCATCTGCATGTTGAATCAGTAGTCGCACTACTCGTATATGTGTTATTTAAAGTGCAGCAGCAACTGCTGGATTCAAGGGGCCCTAAAAACATTTTGATTGGCTTTCAGCTGGCTTTTACCATCCAAAAATGAGCATTTCAGCAGCACAAATCCGGGTTATAAGGTGCATCATTTGACATTTGGTAAGCAAAAGCAGTTAAGTTAAATTCGTTTTCCAAAGATTTAGTTTCACTTGAAGTTCACTTGGTGGGGTGAATTAATTTTCATTTCAGTGAGTCATTTCATCAAACAGCTTTCCTTTGCTGTTTGGTTGCATGGCAACATTAGGAGCAATTCATTCAGCTGACAAAAAATGGACTAAATTAGCATAGGTCTTGAAAATTGGTAATTTCGACCTAACGTCTTTCATAAAAATACAAACCTTTTAAAAATGTTATTTCGATAATAAATAGTCACGAGTCACTAGCTTTATATATATAAAAGGTAATTATAATTAAAATAAAATGGGGATTACAATTTTTAAAATACCTCTTTCGATTAACAATTTTTAAGTTTTTAAATTGTAAAACAGTAATGGTATCAAATTGTTCGCAAGAGCTTGGCAACTCTAGTATTTATATCTATTTATTTAATTGAAGTTCTATTCGCAAGCAGAGGACAACAAAATGTTATTTTCAAAAGGGATGGACTTTTTATAATAGACAAGAAGTGAAACGTGCCGTTAAGACGTGATTCAGGGCAGTAACAGATAAGAATTCTCCATTTTTTTTGGGTTTCAGATGGCGGATACACAACGGTTTTCTGTTTAAATGCGCCAAAAATAAATATGTCATTGTTCCCAATACAAAGCATCCCAAATAGGGTTCGAGGGAATGGATATCCCGCCGGCGGGGAATCGGGCGGAAAGGGAGTTTAAAGCCGCGTAATTTGTTTGCTTGGGGCCTCGGCGTTTGGAGGGTAGCTTTGGTCAACAAACTGCGATTGCCATGGGGGCTAAATTCCCTTTGAGTTTAGTTTACATACTCTTTCGCAGGTTGGCTCTTTAACCTAATTAAACCGACAAAATGCCCGCCAGTCCTTCAACAGGCTACAGAGTCTTTTATAATTTCAAAAATTGGTTTATAATTTTGTGAAATATTTTCGTACGGGCTACATAAATTTTGACCTGCGATAATTTAAATTTTCGGCAACGAGAAATAATGCTCTTGTGCGTTCACCGCCTCTGTGGCAACTTTGTGCGGCATTTGCTAGCTGTCTGTGTTTGTATTTTTGCCCCCAAAAAAACAGACCCTAATTGTTATCTATGTAACGTCCTGGTTTTCATCTTTCAGAACAATTTTTACCAGCATGCAGCGCAAAACATTTGCCTTTGCCATTTGTTAGAATTTTAAATATGTTCGCTGGCTGGCAATGTTGATGAAAATTTAATGAATTTAATGTGCCCCTCCAAGGAAAATGGCATTTCCTGGGATAAGCTAAGGCAGACAAAAAGGGCTGTCTTTAAAAATATACAGAAAGCACACGCCATTAATTAATTAAGGTGGGGAAGTTTTATATAAAGATATCAAAATAATCTCAAATGCAGCTTTCAGCAAGCAAAGAGGTTCTTGGAATTTTGTAGGGGCAGAGAAGAAATGATAATTCCAATTAAAGAAACCCGGGATGAGGTTATACTTGGAGGAACGAGACGAGCTTCTATAAATAACAAGGAAAACGTGTTATTTTAAGGAATTTAAAATATTATTTTACTACCCTTTTAATGGTAGTGAATGATTTATGCAAATCAGGCATTCATTTAAAATTCGATAAAATACTGGAAATAAAATTATTATTACTAGATCCCTTAATAATTATGAGAAGACTATAAAAATATATTAAAATGGCTTAGTAATTGATTCTTTATATATTTAGATTAGAAAGATAATTATGAAAATATCAAAATATTTCTTTATAGACTAGCTTCTTGTAATTACACCGTGAAGAAATTATTATTTGGTTGCCTTTCCAATTGAATAAGCGCAATTTTATGCACTTAATTTGCCCATTACCCCCACTTTAAATACCCAATTCCCGTTTCGCGTCACGCGCTAACAACCCCAAATAACCTCATGCCTTGTGGGCCCAAAACCCGGACCCGTTATGGCATTTCAACAATTTCAAGTAGTTGCCAACGACCACTTGCCCACAACCACCCACCGCCCATCGCGGCCAAGAATTTTTGTTTATGTTGTAAACACATTCCAAGCGTCTGCTACAAGCCAAAGCTTTAAAATACAACAACAACAAATTGGGGGCGAAGATGAAAATCCAAAATAACAACAAGAGTTGGGTGGGAAAATTGTCCTTTTGTCAATGGCCGCGCCTCCAAAGCACCCATTCTATCTCGCATTTCGCTCTGTGTATCTTTGTTACCCTGTCCACGAAGTCTGTTAACTGTTTGTTAAAAATGTTTGGCATTTAAGGTGTCGTCTCTTTTTTTGTTTCCCCTCTTTGAGGTGAATGACAAAGACCCAAGTGTGTTTACCCTGCGATGGCACATCTGTGTTTTATAATCGAGCCCTAGCCTAGGCAGTCGCCAAAAGTGGACGGAAAAATCGTTGAAACCTGGCCAAGGAAGAAGGTCGAGCCCCCCGGGCTGAGCTTGAAAATGCACTGAAATTGTTATATAATAATTTGATAACTAATTTGAAAAGTTTTTGTAAGTATTTGTAAAATGTTTAATTCCATCACTTAAATTTGAGGCTTAATCACGGTTTTTAAATATTTCTCTGCCTAAAAGTGTGCTACACTTCCGATCACTTAAAGCTTGTTTCCTCGAAAAACTACAGTGTGCTACATATGTATGTTTATAAAACCTTTTTTTATAAACCTACAATTTCATAACATAAATAAATCGTTTTGATATGCGTTTTTTTCTGTGCATTTGCAAAGCGAGGGAGATCGGGAGAAAGCTGAAAAGAGAAAGTCCGAGAGGGAAAAAAGTAAATTAGTGTTTTGGCACTTTCGGCAAACAAAGCGAGCAACCCACTCGCAGCGAGTGACCCCGGGCCACCCGGTGACCCCCACTCAGGTGCTAGTTTATGCTGGACGTCCTCTACTGGACGCTGAGTTATCGTCCAGTTTTCCACCCCCTAGTTCTTGCTACCCCCTAGATTTCCCCCGCCGGTTTTCCAACCCTTCAGTTAGTTAGTTTCAGTGTCCTTCAGGTTCAGTTTCGGTTTTATTGTTGCTGTTTTCTGTTTGTGCTGTTTGCTTTCACCTTGTACACTTTGTTTTGGTTTTCCACGACTGCTTTTGTTGTTATTTACCTTTTGGCGCCTTTATTATTACGTTGCACCTTGCAAAAACAACAATAAGGTTTGCCGTCCAAGTGACACGGCGCTATTAAACAAACCCTCAAATGATCAGCGGAACTGCGAGTCCTGGCTAATGAAAGAGTTATGAATTTATTACAAGTACGCATTAGTGTGCCCGAAAAAGTGAGAACAGACAAAGGCTGAACATTAATTAATTAGCACGACAAAGAAATCGTTTTCCTGATGCTGTGCAGACAAAGGCGAAAATTAATTTCAAATCAGGCAGGCGGTGAAACCTAAACCAAAAAACAAAAAAAGAAATAAAAGCACAAACATCGAAAATTAAACAGATACTTCGTTTATGCATGGTGTTTTAGGAATTCTTTATAATACAATTATTTTTTTTGTCAATTTTTAAAAAATTGGTCACTCGCGCATATATTTAAGGGCACAATTTTTAATTTGTACTTTGACAGAAATCTTGGGCTGACGTGTTTATTATGATTTTTGTTTCGGATGGTCCCAAAAATTCCCCCCCCTTTTTTTTTTTTTAAAAATTTTTTTTTTTTTATCCTTAATTTGTATTTAAACTTTTTTTTTTTTATTATTTAGTTAATTTGTTCCGTGGAAAAACTGTTACGAAAATAGTTATATTAGTAGTTTAGTTGAAAAGCTTCTGAATCTTTAAATAAATCACCTTAATTAGTATTATTCCATCGGCAGCTATCTTACACACATTCTGGAAACCTATGAATAAAATAATTTTGCAGAATTGGCGACGCATAAACACGGAAAAAAGATCAAACTAAAGAGGATGGGTAGGAGAGAGCAATTAACATGAAAGGTCCTTGGACTTTAGCGTTGCCCGTGGCCTCGTCCACAATTAGCGATAAGCCATGGCCAGAACAGAAATACCGCCCCTCGAGGGAAACAGCTGCTCAAATTATGGATAATTCCACTGTCGCAGACGGTGTCCTGATTACCCGATAAGGTTTGCCCTTACTCAAGGAAAATTGAGTGTAAGCTTGTCCCGAATAGATAAGAACTGAAAAAAGGAACTGAGTTCCCAGAATGTGGGTTAGGGAAAATGATTTGGAAGTCACTTAAATGTGGTGGCTTTTGAGGGTGAAAGTTGGACGCAGGATGGCCATGTGTTGGTCTGGCAAGATAACAAAAAAAAACAAATTAACATTTTGATTGCTCAACAAAAACACATATACCGAATAATATTGCAAAATATAACGATTGACATTTAAATAAAATAGGTGTGAATGAAAATCAACAGATAACAGTACTAAAAAACTGAAAAATATTATAAATGCTCAAATAAAGAAAAAAATCATTTACTAATTAATTGCATAATTTTATTGAAGGTTTTTTAATTTATAAATTTGAAGAGTAAAAACACTTCATAAAAAAATTATTGCAATAAGATAACTATAATTTATTAGTTTAAAAAGAAACAAATAAAAACGGAATAAAATGTTACTTTAATTTATTTAGGACGCATGGTTCATTTCTGGGATTGTAATTTATGACCATTATTTTATATTATTTTTTTTTAGTGCGCGTTCATGGACTGCAGTCAGTTTGCTTAACAACAAAAATACAGAAAAAATTATAAACGAAAATAATTTGACTTTAATTAAAAATGAAGTAGTGCCTGTGGTTTGAAGTAAAAAGCGAACATAATAGTATAAAGACAAGCTATCACTTTTCCCATTCAGGCTGCTCTTGAAGTGCATCTGGTATTCCTTGTCGGAAATGCTTAACTCCATGTTTAAATTGTTTTTAATTAAATATGCTGTGCAATGAGTGCGATGGGCTGCATTTACATCCCCGTCCTCATCGGCGTCCTCTTCATCGTCGGTCGCGGTCAATGGCAGCCACAGACATTGGAGGACACAGCATGGAGCAAACCGCTTGACAAATGCCTTTTTAATCCATTTTCACAACAATTACGTGTAGCTGTCAGTTATATAAACAGGGAGTGCGGAAAAAACCAGTTTCACTAGCTAGTGGCGTGGAAAAACAATGGAAAATGGCCAAAACTATGCATAAACATAAGTCCATGCATGACAAATCTGTGCGCCGCGTCGCAAAACTGTCAGACTTTCGTCCATCTGGCTTTTAGTCTCTTTTTGATAGGCAAATGGCACACATTTAAGTTTCCTTCGGGTTTGCTCACATATTGTGCGAAATACTCGTACAGCTGCAGCCTCCCTTGTTTGTGTTTATACAAATAGCGTGGTTCGGTGACTGCATGACAGACTGTTAAAATGTCAAAATGACACATTTGCCTAGCGTGTCATTAATATGCGACAGTTTTCCCCACTTTTCCTCCACTTTCCCTACTCTCTGCAGATGTGGCATTTTAATTTGCAGGCATATCGGCATTGGCAACAACCGCGCACATTGACTGCTAACCGACTGACACAGAAAACCAAAAGGACCCGAAACACACGAACGCCCTGCGAAAAACTCCCAGTGAAAGAGAGAATTTCCCATGGACTCTCTTCTCCGAAAATTTTCCCGCTATTTTCCCACTCGGCTCTCGAGCTAAATTTTGGCATAATTAGTAGGGAGAAACTTCATCAACAAAAGCAAATGCAATTTCAAGAACCCGCAGCCCCGACTTTGCCTTGGGTGAAAATTCATTTTCCATTTTCCGACCACTCCCACGGCAGCGAAAATTGACAATTTCGGTTTTTGGCTATGTGTGAGTCCATTTAGCATAAGTACATATTAAAGAATCCAATTGCAATTCACATGAAATTATAAATTATGTTAAGACTTTTGTCTCCATTAACACTAGCGATTCGTCTTTGTATGTGAGTTTTCATGACTGCGAGAAATTCAATTTAGCAAATGACAGCATCAGCATTTTCATTTGTTTCTGTCAAAAATTGTTTCACCCTCCTGTAGACAGCAGCAAAAAAAATATGGACAATTTTTTCAACACTAATTCGAAGTACTACACAACAATAAATAAGGGTATATTAGAACCAAGATTAAAATAATTATTTTTTTATTGATTCGAAAAAAAACAAATGGTTTTATAAAATTACGTATTATACAAAGTTTAACAGCAACGTATCGTAATAAATATGTTGTGTCTTTTTTTCTGCTCATTCAAATAAAAATTGTCATATCCTAATTTATTTAGCGGTTAATCTCATATAAGCTCAAATCTCCAACTAAAACACTTTTCCTTGCAATAAATAAATAAATAATGATAAGTAGAAACTCGTGTTACCACTAAAGTTCTAAAAATCTATTTTCAAATTCCGCAAAACAAATACAGTTTTATTAGAGTTCTCCAAACTTAACATATTCATTTATTCCAAGGCATCTACGACAAAAGTTTTTCCCGTTTCCGTTTTGCTGGGAATGCCTGAGGTCTGGCTTTTCGCAAAACCCCAAAACTCGACGCAGACACATTTTCATTTCTTAGAGCCATAATTCTTAACTAAATTGAGAACAAAAAAAGGGAAGTAGCAGCGCAGTAAAAGGTTGGTCTGGAAAATGGCTGGGGAACCGAGGTTCGCCTGCAATTTCGACAAACGGCCGACTGCCAACATTTTTCCGTACTTTTCGAGCGCTAATAATTCATTTTTGGCGCAATTTGCTTAGCGGACCCCTTGGCAGACTCTTTGATCTGCTGTCGCTGACTTGGTCGAAAACAGGATTACCATCTTTGGGCACCGTTCTCAAAGATACCTTTTCGCACGTCTCAATGAGTTCATGAATTTTTTAAAAACCTAAACGAAAACAATGCGAAACAACAACATAATACTTAAGTATAATGCAGGGCATAAGCATGCGTGTCAGGGTCTTATATACATATATATATATATACATATATAAATCAGGTGTAAGACCCAACTCTGGTACAAATTGCTTTTCAGCTTGCTTATGCCTTAGTTTCTGTTTTGCATTTGGAATTTTCACAACAATGCTCGTCATTATTATGATTATTTTTCAAAATCACACAGGCGCACGGGAGTCACAGGTGCTGTCAGTTATTTACCTGCGATTCCAGCACTAATCAACAATTTAAATCCATTTTGCCTGGACTTTTTCTCACCCCCATCCTGACTGCTCATCATTCAAGGAGACACGCTCTCACTCAGGATATGTCGCTTTAATGGCTGCGAAAGGAAGTCACGCGTATTTTGTTTATAACCCAAAAACCTGGTCTGATGTTTAATGTCGTTGCCCTTGCTGCTCCACAGAAGAAACAAGAGAGAACGCTATAGTCGGGTGCCCCGACTATCAGATACCCGTTACTCAGGTAAAAGGGTACAGGAGATGGAGATGAAACTTTGATCACGCATAATTTTAAACGAATGGTCCGATTTGAAAATTTCTTCTACATTTCGATAGGTATTGATAAACACAATAAACTGATTTTTACTTTTCCGAATATTTAATTTATATTTAAATAAAATCGTATATAAGGATTGTGGGCGTTAGGGGGCGTGGCACTTTTGAAACAAACTTGCGCTGCTGAACTCCTAAATCTGCTGCAAATGCCAATCTTCTGTTTATGTTCCGAGATCTCGGTTTCACCGACACCGACGCACGACTGGTCCTCGTAGTCCCTATCGTTATTTTTATAGGGTCCTTCTCCTGTTCTCTTTCAAACTTCCTTTAAAACTTATAGTATGATAAGTCCGTATTTCCTTTTATAAATATAAACTTTTGAGTCCTAGTTGTATCCAAAACTTACTACATGGAAAAGTCAAATTTATAAATGGATGGTTGTCATGCATATAACCAAATGTGTTTTTTGTTCAATAATTGTGTCTTATTGAAATAAATGATAAACAAAAACACGTTTTTTTATGAATGAATATTATTTAATTTAAAATTTTAAATAATGATAATAATTTCGATCTTAGGAATAAGATGACATTTTTTTCAGTGCTGTCACCTGAGCTGTAGAATGTGTATTCGCCTAGATGGTCCCTAAATTACGAGCGGATGTACAGTGACAGCGTCTTCAGAACCGACGGCATCTCCAGTCACTCCATTCGCCCCACTCGCACCCGCGTCTATTGGGTATAATTAGTTTCAAATATTTGCAGAGAGGAAATTTAATTTTTCCCAACGCACTTTTGGTAATTTCAATTTTATGCGCAAATGTAATCTAACATTCCGGCCTTGAAAAGGGGGCGGGGTAGGAAGTGAACTAAGTAAGCCAAGGTAATGAGTGGAAGAATGTGGATGTGCTTCGGCCTGATGTTTGGAAATTTTCAATTACCCAAAAGATTTTGGTGACATCTAGATTCGGGCGATAGGGACGTGACCCGGCATTGTCTGAATCTCAAAAAATAAACCTAATCCGGGGATTAGTGCCCCCAACTCTAAATTCGGTCACGAATCGAAATCTCTGGGTGAATATTCAGCAAGTAGCTAAGCCATTAGGAAAATTGTAAAACAAGTTTTTGGGGTAAACCAGAAATTTTCATAGCCAAACTTACGCATACAATCAGAGAGAGAGAGAAAGAGGCACGCATAAATATTCAATCAAAGACGCAGGAAAACTTGCCTGCCAAACTGCAAACAACAATAAAAACTCTATTAAATACGCATAATTTAAGGCCAAGAGTGGAAGATATGGTATATAGGATGTGGTGTGACGAAGCGGGATGCAGATAGCGCACAGACACTTGAGAACTGAGAACTATTAGAGTCGTGTTCACCTGGATTTTATGACCATCCGAGTTTTTAATGCCATCTCCTGCCTCTGGGAGAAGTTCATGTGCGAACTTTTATGCCTTTTTTCCCTCCGGAGAGGCTCATTCGCATTCAAATCAAATGAACACATCTACGGGTGAAGCCGCAGAGTGGAATGGAAAATTCAATGGCAAAGTTTTTGGGCTTACCGCAGCAGGACAAAGCCACAGCAAATCTAACAGTTTTCGCCCGGGCTTTAACGCCTTACCGTGGTGTCGGGCCCCGAAAGTTCAGACAAATTATGCATTAGACCGTTAGTTAGTTAGTTAGTTGGCCAAGTTGCCCCCTTTGCCACAAGCCACTGGTCGCTCAGTTCAAAATTTTGCAAAATTCTATGGATCTGATAGAAAATAGTCATTTTTCCCTGAAATGCACTGAAAAAATAGCAATTTCGCATTCTCAATATTTTCCATATTTATTTAATCTAAATTCTCCATTCGACACTTTATGCATATTTTGTTGGGGCTGAAATAAACATTAAATATCAAATACTCCTAAAATAAGATGAACAAATTAATCAGAACTTTTCCATAAAGAATATTATTTATTAATTCAATTTTTTTAATACTCTTTTCAAGAATTAACTGTATTTAAATGCATTTTTCCGGAGTGAAAGCAGGTGAAAGCCTGCTGTGTCCAGGGACGCGGCTAACCTCGACTCCCCTGTTTGGGATGTGCACTGGTTTGGTATACCGATGACGATGACGATGACAGACAGGCAGCTGCAAAGCGCCCGAGCTCAAATTCGACGTTGAACAGAATTGGCAGTTTCCAGATAGTTGCATTGGTATCTGCCATCTTGTAAAATGGATCGAACGTGTGAGAGAGAGTTGTTTTAGACTACTTTTGCAAAACTGTCTAAATATTTAACTGGAAAATTATGAAAGAGCAGCAGCCAAACTTTGGATAAACTATTAGAGCCATATGCCCGAGCTGACGTTGTGTTTTTTGATAAGCCTGGTTAAAAATGAAGCATAAATAAATAATTTTCAGTTCAGTAAATCAATGCACTTAGCAAACTTAATAATAAATTCCGCATCCTTTGGCGTTGTTTGATATCAAATATTTCTGGCGATATTCGAAGCATGAAATCAAATAGCCAAAGGCAAAGCAAACTTTAACTTTACAAAATTAATAAAACTTTTATATAGAGACCTTCAAAGGGCTTAAAATTGTATTACATTTTCCATAGCAAAAAGATTTGTTTGTATACCAGAATCAAATTTATATGGCAACAAACAAATTTGCAACTTTAACAGTTCCGAAAATACACACATGTCATAAAATCTTGCGCACCATAACAAATTTCAACGATTTCCTACCCAAGCCATCAACCAAGTATTCCAGGCAATAACTTCCCGTTCATATCACTCAAAATGAAGATTTCCGAGCAGGAAGTTGCCACTGACATCCCCCATCAGTCAGCAGCAACTTTTGATATAAATTTTAATTTTTCCCACTCGCAAAAAGGATTTCTTAGGCGTCGCCCGATGGCGAACACTAACGCTAAATATCAGTCACTAAAAAGTTATCAGGAAATTGTGTGTGTGCCATTGAGAGGATTTATTACGCTTGTCCTTTTAACAAATTTTGCGCATTATTTACGGTTCTCCTTTACGCTTTTACCGCACTTTTCCACGTTTCATTTCACTTCTTTCTTTTTTCCCGACCCGCAGCAGCTTAGACATTTTTTAAAAGTCACCAACACGCACGCATTTGTCAATCTCTATCAAAGGGCAAAGGAACTAAAAAAAAAATTACGGGGGATTGGCAGCGAAAGGGGAAAGGCGGACACCCAAGTCTGAACGAACCCGCATGCTGACTGCCAATCCTTATTGACAGCAGCACTTCCGCTTTGGCAGCCAAAATAGCTGCGAGCCCCATAAATTAAACTCGTGTGCCACGAGTTTAGCTCTTTCAAACTGTCTGTACAAAAAAATAGCTTCAAAGCCCCCCGCAGACATTCGATTTTATACTGAGAAAGCCTGTGAGGCCCTCAAGTGCCCGCGGCTACAATCAGGACATTCAGGACATTCGCGAAAAGCGGGACGCACTTGGCGTAAGCCCTCTCACAGTTCAGTATGCGGTAATTGACATGTAATGCGGTTGCGATTGACAACACCAACAACTGCGACAGCAACAACGAGGACATGCAACAATGTCGCCCACTTCCGGTGGCCATTTTGACTTGTCTCGAACTCGTCCCTCCACCGCGTTTCCAGTTGTTTGACAAATTTCGAAGGCATTCCAAGGCGTCCACCAAAAAGGATCCGCAAGGCGAACCGGACCAAACCGAAACGAACCAAACCGAGGTGAACCACAAAAACGTGCGCCACCTAAAACTTGGCCAGAAATTCGGGTTCCGAGTTATACAGTGGGTATGTATATAAATAAATATTGTTTGTAACGTTCCTCCACGAAAATTTAAGTTTCCTTGCAATATTTTATTTTAATTATAAAAAAAACTTAAACGTGCACATATACTAAATCTACTCACTGCTGGCCTATATTATACATCTAATTCTGAGCTTTTGATTAAAAGCCATAGTTTGGGGGTTTTTTTTAAAAAAGATCTGTATTATAATTTTTTTAAATGCTAATATATTTGTTTACCCTTTTTATAATTATTTTTTGAGAAAACTTGGAAGATTTATGGATATAGTGTGGCTTACTTTGTAAAATTAAGCTTAAATAATTTTCCAACGAAAAAATGTTGTTATTTAAATCACAGTTTTTAAAGAATTATACAAGATGGTAAAACTTATCTTCTTGAGCCTAATAATGGATAATTATTTATCTCCCAAAAGTAAATACAAATAAATACAATGCAATACTTATTTATAATTAATTTTTATGCAATTGATAATTTTCTCACCTTTTTCCACTGTAGCTTTAATGCCGTTTTGGTTGGCAATAAAAAGAAACTCAAATGAAATGAACCCCATGAAAAATGGCCAAGTGTTTGCCAAGAAATGTTTGGTTAGGTCCCTCTGCTCGCTCGCTTGCCCTTTTCAGGTCTTCCCATTTTTTGTTGGCCAACCACCTGACCATTGAGGCGTGCACTTGGTCCCTGGCAATCGAACTGATGCCACAGCCAAGCCCAATACCAAAAACAACTCCAACACCAAAAAACAGCGAGTCGGGGAACAACAACCACAGCATGTCAACATAAATCAAAAGGCTGAAAGCAGAAAGCATCCCAGACGATGGGAAAACCGTTGGGGGCAGGAAGCCATAAGAAATCATTTCTAATCCCAGAAGTTCTGTGCTAGCCGAGTCGACATGCTCGTCGTCGACTGGCAAGAAAGCTATCAGCAGGCTGGCCATGAAATGTTGCTTACTAGGAACCGATCTAGAAACTAGAGGAAACAACTTTCAATTCGACTGTAAGATACTCTACAAAATATTGCAATAGTCGGCCCCAAGAATATCGTTTCAACAAAATACAACAAAAGGAGTATACTTTTTGGCACAACTCAATTTGTGCAACACAATTCATTGGACACTTGAATTGATACATGGCTAAACAAAATAACAAATTGCTAAGTCATTATTATCAATTTCTTCCTCAGTAAAGTAAGTATGTAAATGCAGATTAAGGTTTCTTTAATATTTTGGTTAAATTTTGTAAAATTTGGTAAAGTTCCAGTTTACCCATAATGCTCAACTGAAAAAACCGCAAAAAATAACTATAAAAATGTTCCGGCCCCTTCAGCCACCGAATTTTCAGTTTTTGACTTCGTTTTCGCTTTCGTCTCGCCCCACCCGAGGGAACGCATAAATTGGACAACCAATTTAAGGCCTAAAAACCACTTTTGCGTTTATATTCGGGAGCTCAACGCTTTTTTTTTCTGGTAAGCAGAACTTAAATGCCAGGACTGGGCCAGATACCAATAGCCCAAGACCATGGGGGATTTGTTTGTGCGACTCCGGGGCTTCTGGCTTTGGTCTGCTTTATGGAGCAAGGTAAAGCACGTGCAAACATTTGTCGTGGTTATTTTGTTTGGATTTGAATCGTCCTTGTAGTTTACAGCCGGCTGCTGATGATGCCCTGACACTGATAATGCCACGTCGACACTTGCCCATCAAAGTGGCCACGTGCACGCTTTGCTGGCCTTAACTTGGCTTCCCACGAATTGCTGCGTTAATAGCTTGGGCGATAAGATTGGCTGACTGACTGCTGGGCATTATTTTGCAATGTTTACGGTGTGTGACAATATTTTTTGGTCGAAATGCCAGTCAGGCAGCTTTTGCAACTATTATATAAAGTAATCCAGAAAGAAAATATGGCATGAAACGCAAATGCCCAACAATTTTATGCCCTTCTCTTTTATTAAAATCGGTGCTATCACACCATTTAAAGAAGGTTAATTAAAAATAATGTTATTACATGAACAGTTTTTTCACTGAAAAAATAGCGTATCCATTAACGGCATTCTTATTACTTATTAATTATAATAGGGTTCGGGCCTGGTATAAAATAGTTTGCAAAAATAAAGCGACTAAATTTGGCTTTATAAGTTACTAGAAATGGATGACAGATACCTGTTTTGCCTCACAACCAGCAAGTTCTCTGCATATCTTGTTCAAGCAGTTGAATAATACATTCAAAACTAGTCAATATTTTGAGAGGACCGTCAGAGTTGTAGCTAGGGCGCACTTACCACTTGAGCAACAGCCGAGGATCAAGATTACGGCCCAAAATCCTAGCCAAGTTTTCCATCCCGGCGCTGAGCCATTTAACTCTTTCTGGCAGCAACAACAGCAGCATGGAAAACACTTGCCAAAACAAGTCGCGCACTTTGCCATCAGTCCTTGGGCGAGAGAAAGGAGCAAGGAATGGGGATTCACCAGGCAGACGGCTCGTCTCAAGGACCCCGGCTATATGCATATTCGGCACTGTAAAGTTTGTCATGTATTCATATTTCACATATAGTATATTTCTTGTGCATGTGCAACTCTTTTGAGACATAAATTTGCGAAATGCCGTGCGTTAAACAGCTGATGTTTTATGGCCTTCTGCACAGCTCGAACGTGCAGAGAAAAATTATTCTTTTAAGATTTGAGTCATAGTTTTGTTATTTAGCATTAGTGATTAAGCTTAAAGTAATAAAATAATAATAAACAAATGGTTTCTAATAAATAAATCAAATAACAATATCTATTATTTCAACTTATTTTTTCTTAACTTTTTTAAAATGTATTTCATTATAATTTGTCAAACACTCGATTATTTATTAGATTTAAATAAATTCACTAAAACCATCAAATAAATGAACAATTGGGCTTGCATTTCCTTGCATTTATTATTTTCTGTGTGATATTGCGGCTAGAAAGGCTGTCGAACTGCCTTGGCAAAGCAAATTGCAATGCCTTTCCACTCAACGCGTCGGGCGTTAGTTGGAATTTCAAATTTGTTTTCGGTAGTCGCTTTCGCCCCAAAAAAAAACAAAACAACAAAATACAAAAAAACGAGAAAAGATAAAAATTCATGCCTTGCCTTAATTTGTGTATAATAAGTGCTTTGCTCGGGCATGCTGGCGTATGATGAATATTTATAATGCAGAGCTAGTGGCAGCGATAGCGGCAGCATCTTCATCGCTCAGAAACTCAGCTCGGAACTTTTTAAGCAAACAAATGAAAAATGAATTTCCTGCTTATGTTTATGCTTGGCATATGCTGAATGCTTCAGCTCACACACACACAGACTCACACGCACGGACTCTTACAAACACCATCAAGGCAGACAAAGGCAGGGCGTGAATAAATATTACTCATACGCTGCGTTGTGCAACATTGTGCAAGTGCCAGAGGCAAGTATTTACACCTAGACGGAGCACAATCAAATGCTACACAAATGTGTGAAAAATGCATAATATCCACAAGAATGTGTGAGTCCGTCCGGGCATCCAGATATCCGTATATATATAAATACGAATATAAGGATATAGGGATGGCTCGCTGCAAAATGGCTTTCATGGCAACAATGCTGTGCGGCAGCAAGTGCCGTCAGCAGCAGCAGAAACCCTAGAAGAAACAGCAGCACACGCTCATAATGATTATCCATTGAAATGGAAATGCCAGCCAAGGATTTAATATAATTCGCAATGCGTAGAGTGCGATCTGCTGGGTGAAAAGTTTTCAAAACTTCAACCCAAGAAGCAGGAGCATGGATGCACCTCAGCATGAGTTGCAGGCCCGAAGAATAGAATTCAATTTAAATAGATTTCCGCTTAGGGGAAATTTAAAGGAAGAAAAAAAAGAGTTTCCCAGCAGAGAAGGCAATTGTTAACACTGAGCCAGCTTTCTGAGGCGTTACCGTTATTGTGGATGTGTTGGCGTGCCATGCTGATTGAAAAACTACTAACTACAAACACTTAACACACCCAACCATGTCCATGTATGCACAGAGAACAATTTTAGTTCGTTTTAAATTCAAACAAATTATTATTTTATCATCATTGTTTTGAATAATTTAAACTGAATTTTCTTCATTTACAATTATAATCTAAATAAGTCTTCCGTTTCTAAAAATCCAAACGAATCATTAAATCGTTTAATATTTGTCTTTGTGTATCTATGCATTGAGATGGCACACAAAATTGCGATAAAAATAAATACGAAAATGAAGTGCTGGCATAACAATTGAATGATGTTTATTTAGACGAAATTGATATTCTCTATTCAATTCAAAGTGCTGTTAATTTAAACGAATTTTGAGCCTCCACTTGCGGAAAATATATGGTCATTTTATTAAACAAAAATATGTAATTTAAAATATTCATTGAGTGAACTAGGCTATTACCATCAATAAAGTACTCCAATTGGTTAGAGCATTGCCGAAGATGTCTTAACACTGCCATCGCTGGCAAATATCCTGATCAAAGGAACCGAATGCTAAGCAAACGTGCGTGCGAAAAAGGTAATTGAAAAATAGTTACCATTTCCTCTGCTACCGGGATAGAAGGAAAACTTCAGTTTTCCTTCGCTTTCGCCAATGCTTTTCGACGATTTCTTTCAGGAGTTCGCTGGCAATTGCTTATTTTAGCGCTTCCCATTGGCAATTCGCAATTTGAAATTGCTGCAATTGAAATGCAGCCAAGAGCCTTCCCACTTACTGGCAATTCCCTGGCACTAGAATTAAATTTTAATGAAGTTATTTGAATTTTAATTATTTCGAACTTGTTCTGGGCACCCAGCTTCTTTGGCGCCGCTTAAATCAATGACCGGAAAGCATTATACAATTATATTTATATGCAAGCATAAAAGTCTGGTGAGTGTGTGTGTCTGTCAGCTGGCAAATGATTTAAGTTGCCGGGCGCAATCCTGGTTTTTTGGCCCGGTCAACCGACCACATGCCGGCAGCATATTTCAAACTGTCCGGCCAAATCACGGCAAACGCAGAAATAAAATCACAAAGGAGGGACCACCGCAACGCTCTCTGACTTTCCGGGGCAATAAAACATAATAATTAACATTTTGCGAGCCGTTTTGATAAATGACGATGCGGTGTTTCGTTTAAATTATACATAACGTTGCGTAGCATACTTTTCAGCGTTATGCTAATGGCCAAGCTCAACCGCAGACTTGCATGGCAAGTTTTAATTACATTTCGCCCAAGTGTGTGACATGCGGAGGTACATGTGGGTGTGTGCTGCATTTCCATGAGACTGACAGTCAAGGAAAAGTGCGAGCGGAAAGCAGAAAATGTAAGTAATGACTAAATGCGCACTCTGACAGTTTAACATGACAAAAATGTTCTCGTTTCCTTATTTCTGTTTTAGTTTTGTTTTTTTTTGTTTTGTCGTCCTTCCGTCATTTTTCCTCCTTTTTTTCGCTGAGCTTGATAAATGATACACCCAGGCACTAGCAACAATGTCCTGGCAAACTTTTTCTGGACAGATACGGTTAACATAGTTGCTGGCGCTACACTTTCACTGCACTCGGGTCGGCAATTCGTTTGACCTCCCTTTGGTCGCTTTGTTCGGGGAAAACCTTTGAGTGAGCGAAGGGGATTTCCATCATAAGCCAAATACAAATGCACCATAAATACAAGTGCGGGACATGAATGTGTTAAAGTAAAAGGCAAAGTCCCGGCGGCAAATGAAATGAAATGGAAAGGAATGCTCAAAGAAAGCCAGAAAAAAATATATAAATATATGTATGCATGTAAAGGCGAGAGTATTATTTATGAGTTTGTGGCAAGTGGCGGTCAGAGATTTTTATTCTGGTTCTTTGGGTTTTTTCAGCAGAAAAAGTTGTTGGGATAAGTTTTATGGAGTCTTTTTATGCCCTTTAAGATATAATTTTCTAACAAAATTTATGGATTGTTTTTAGCGGTTTCATGTTTATTTACTATTTAAAAATGAAGTAGTTTGACATATTAATATAAATGACAATATGAATGCAAATATAAAATTGTTAAAACACTTAAAGCAAGATGTTACTGTTATAAGTATTTGCTTTTAGTTTTCTCTAATTAATGTTTAATTAGTTTCAAATGTGCTTTTAAAATATTCCCAACGTTAGAGTGCAACAATCCTTTTTGAGGCCATTTTATTCAAAATTACCAGGCGCTAAAAGCTTAGACCCATTTTGTGTCTCTTTAATTGGTGTAGAGCATAATTAATTAACCTTTGTCGAGGTGACCAAAGTAACAATGCCCAAAAAGGGAAAAGGCAAAGGAAAGGGCCTGTGGCAAAGAATTAATGTGATTACATTTCTCTCGTTTTCTTTTAGCACAGTTTTCTATTGTTGTGTCATTTTAAATTTTTAAAACTAAACAACATGGACCAGGCAAATGAAAAACTTAACAACTTGAGAGGTGGCCAAAATCCAAGGAGACACAAATACCCACATATAGTAAATATGTATATATATATATATATATAAAAGCAAAATGGTTGGAATTGTCGCCAAGAGGCGTTTGCTGACTGTGCAAATTGTGAGTTTTATTGATTTTCAGTTTCACACTTGGCTCACATGGCATAGCTTTTCGGTCCGAATATCCTTGGCATCCTGACGGCATGCCATGGTTGCATTTTTAATGCGCATTGCAGTGCCGGAGCCGAGCAAATATTTAATAACATTTTTAAATTGCGCATACGCCGCTTGTGTCCGAGGTTAAGGCAAATCAAACTGGGGAGACTATACTCCACTCTAGGTTTCCAATCCGTATTTACTTCCATAGCTCCGCGAATACACTCGAATTCGTTTAACCCAATTAACTAACTCTTTATGTTAATAAATGAGAAGTCGTTTATTTATTTAGAAAACAATTAAATTGAATAGTTTCCAATAAATATAAACCGTTTTCTTAAGTTTGCTCTGAAATTTTAATTTTCATTAAAGGAGGCTATAAGAATTTTATTTAACGTTTTAAAGAATATATTAATAAAATGATACACGTATACATTACAATTTTATAATAAGATACTGTTATTGGAAAGAGTGCGTTTACATTATTTAAAAATGCGAGATTACTTTTAAATTGGTAGTATTATGTAAATAACAAGGAACTTAAGTAAAATTTTATATATATATTTTTGGAGTTATTATATCTTTCCGAAATTTGTTCGGAAAACTCTTGCAGTGTCGTTCAATCTTCAGCTGCCATTGAACCAATTACACCCGAGCTGAGCGTGCCCGCAGCATATTTGTGAGGGGTCGCACCGTGAAATAGTAGACAAACTCGATGGCGCTAAGGATGCTGGCTCCAAGGAAAAGTCCCAGCATTCCGCCCATGGACACCACCACGTCCAGACGCGTGCGGATCGCTTGCCGTCGAAACTGATATGTCGGCGGAGCGGGAATGGATATTGTTGCAGTCCGATGCGTTGTGCTTTTGTTGAATCTGTCAAAAGTAGACAATAAAGCTTTAAAAGTTAATGGGCAGACTATACAAATTATTTTCTGAGCTTAAAAACCTGTGATCAACATAAATGTCATATAATTTACAACCAGAAAGGAAAGCTAACTTCGGGCGGAGCCGAAGTTGAAATACACTTGCAGAATATTCTGTAAATTATATTTTCCAAAATTATTGATAACTTCCCAACTTTACAAACACCAAAGTTATAGCATTTCCGATCAATCAGTTACATGGCGGCTATAGGATATAGTCGGCCGATCCTGATGAAATTCAGTAGGTCGGATTGATTGGCCAAATATAAAACCCACAGAAAATCCCAACTTCCTAACTTAACAAACACTAAAGTTATGGCATTTCTGATCAATCAGTTATATGGCAGCTATAGGATATAGTCGGCCGATCCCGGCTGTTCCGTTTTATATACTGCGTGCAAAGGAAAGAAGGGCGTGTGCAAAGTTTCAATTTGATATCTTTAACACTGAGCATAACCTTCAAGTTATGATACGTTCACATAAGAAACTTACGTGGAATAGCCCTCGTAAAATGATTGGATTTCGCCATCGTTGCAGGATGGCAGACATCCACAGCTATCCTTGTTGCCTTTGTTGTTACTCTTTAGCAGCTTAGAATCCGGCTTTATCAGACCATTTGCCTCCAGACAAAAATAACCATCCAGATCACAGTCCGGGTAAAGCGGATCTTCCCTTGGACTCAACATTACAGTAGCGCATCCGCACGCTTCTATTTGCAACTTCCTGGCGCACTCGGTGATGCAAGTGCTGAAGCTATAAGCCTTATATAGGCTCGATGGCGGTTTCTCATTCGGAAAGAGACAGCTACGGATTTTCGGATCGACCTCATTCACATCCGGATCGTTTACCATTCTCACCTGCTGAATTTGGACCGATAATCTTTGCCCCGGCATCGGGACAAGGATCCCAGGTGCCGCAAAGGCCGTGTGCGCAATATCCTCCGCATTTAGCACAAAGACATGCACCGACGTCTTCATAGCCAACTCCAACTTGGCCTTCTGATATGAAGGATCCAATTCTGTGTTTAGCCAGTGCTTCGAGCCAGGCTCATTGTTCTGCAGCGAATTGAGCATTAAGCAGGGTCCGAACGGAGTGAGCAAGGGTTGAAAGTACTGACAGCAGTCGAACGGCTGGCCGGAGAGCTTACATACGGCCAACACGTCCGAGCAGTTGGCTCCATACTGGTGAAGATAATGGAAACTATACAATATAACCGGGAAAAACCTAAACAATTTTAATAATACCGGGAACTGTTAGTTGCCCTCAAAGGGCCAACAACATTTTTAAAACTTGTTATTTTAATAGATTTCTTTGCCTTCTTTATTTTATTTGCAATTAAACCAAATCAACCTCAGGAGTTTAATAAATATTTACTTCTCAAAAAAAAACACATTATACTGATGTAAATGTATATAGGATTGGCAGCCATATTTTATAACAGATCAGTTGTTCTGCTACATAATATTTTCTTTAGTGTTAAAAAAAAAAGCGTAAAAAGAGCTCGAGAAGGAGTAGAGATTGAGCATCAGCAGAGGAAGGTGGCGTGTGTCTCAGTAAAAGTAATGTGTAAACTTAAACATAAAACTGTATAAAAGAACTGTAATGAACGAAGAATAAAACGTGTATAATTAGTTAATAAATTAACGAAGCCAACGGAAGCCTTTCTCTACATGTATATATGTATAAACAGCGACTCACCCAGTTTAAGATTTGGCGAAAGTTTCCGCTGGGACATTGAGCACAGTGAGGGCACTGCTCGTCTTTGCGGCAGGTGTGCTTCAATGAGCCCTCGTTGTATGTTGGGGGAAATAGAATAGTCGTCATACCGACCTCCACATCGTATGAGTAACCTCCATCCTTGTCGACACCCAAGCTATAAATAGCAATACCGTCTCATAACTAGACCTAAGCCACCTCTTAATCACAACCTTCCTATGTAATCCACCATGTTCTTAAAAAGTTGATACTTGTGGATGGACTCACATACGCTGATAGAGGGAAATTTCCAGTTTGTAAACGGCGGCAAACTCTCGTACACAATGCTGACGGCTCGTGTGGGAAA
This sequence comes from Drosophila fuyamai, assembly GCA_018153365.1. Classification (NCBI taxonomy): domain Eukaryota; kingdom Metazoa; phylum Arthropoda; class Insecta; order Diptera; family Drosophilidae; genus Drosophila; species Drosophila fuyamai. Next base: position 11,588,282 of record JAECXW010000116.1, read on the forward strand.
ACTCCGCTGATACTCCACGATCAGATTGTAGCAGCCCAAGGACGAAACTAAGATACACATGAGCCAAAACACACGCTCCGTGGGATGCAGCCTATGCAGACGCGATAGGGATAATTTAAGATTTCGGCTGCCCAAAGAGGTGGTTATTTGAAAACCCACCTGGAATTTGCAAGGTAAGCAAATCCGGCCAATGTGCAATTGGAACAGTAATCCTTCAAGTGGGCTACGAGCTGCCTGAACCGGTCCCTGTAGCTAGGCTCGCGCCGACCATAGTCATCCGTATCTGCAGGTCGACACATATCTGCTCGCAGGAGACGTTCAGTAAGCCGATCTCCAAGCTCGGAGCCTTCGTGGCGGACTGACTGGCCCAAATGAATTGCTCTTGACCAAGCACGACACGGTCAGCTACTCGTTGGTAATTTTGTTTGTTTTCCGATTTTAACTGGATTTGGCAGCACCGAGAGAACATATATCCAGGAATTTTACAAGACACTTAAAAATACAATATTAAATAAAAGGTATTACAGTGTGTTAAGAATAACAGTAGTGATATTAACATGAGAATATTTACTTCTCAGACTTCAAAATTTATTTTTTCATTGCATTTAAAGGAAAAACGGTTTTTTAATAGTTAGTAAGTATTTTTTAATTAGCTTCTATGCAATTTAAGGACTTTTAAATCTGGTTAGCTTACAATCACATATCATTTTTAGTTTTCGCTAAAAACAGACGTGAAAAATTATTTTTATACGTGTGAGTACCAAAGGAGAAGGGGTCGTGGCAACTTAATGGCATGCAAGTGCGGTCTTCTTGCCCACACACAAATTTCTTAACACCACCACCCCCACAGTCCACACAACCCATCCAAAAGTTGCCATGGGACTGCATATGAAAAGCCTTTAATTGGTATTTGCTTTGTGCAGGTGTCGCAATAAGGATTTAAAAGCACACTCACCCGCAACACAGCACACCTTTGTATGTGGGTGCGAGTATGCATTTATGTCCACTTGAAAGTCATGCATTCTGCGGCGCAGGTGACACAGAAATCAAGTTGAAATTGTCACATTAAGTTGCAAATTTAAATCCGATAATTTTAAGAAAGTCATTTCACAAAACATTCGTCATTGGTTCACGATCAAAAACATACATTTTAATTGAAATGCTAGTATTGACCGAAACAATTTATTATACCCGTTACTCGTAGAGTAAAAGGGTATATTGTATTCGTGCAAAAGTATGTAACAGGTAGAAGGAAGCGTTTCCGACCCTATAAAGTATATATATTCTTGTTCAGGATCACCTCCTGAGTCGATATAGCCATGTCCGTCTGTCCGTCTGTCCGTCTGTCCGTCTGTCCGTCTGTCCGTCTGTCTCTGTATGAACGCTGCAGTATCTACGGAAATCTATTTAAAAGCTATCGAAGAACTTTATATTTTGCATGCAGATTTTAGGAGTTCCTACGCCAGCGCAAGTTTGTTTCAAACAGGTGCCTAACTGACCCCTGTTAACGCCCACAACTCTCTGTTTGTTATTTTATACGATTTTATTTAAATATAAATTTAAATATTTCGGAAAAGTAAAAATGCAGTTTTATTGTGTTTATCAATACCTATCGAAATGTAGAAGAAATTTTTCAAATCGGACCATTCGTTATAACTGAACGATTAAATTGCTTGGTGTATCAAAGTTTCTGGATCTCCATCTCCCTAATGCACTCCTATGATTAATTTTGGAGTAATATTAGGTATCTGATAGTCGGGGCACCCGACTATTAGCGTTCTCTCTTGTTTTTCAAATAAATTTAATACTTAGTACAGACATAATTATTGTTTCATTATGTTATGTTTAGTTCTTCTGATAAAAATTAATACAAAAAAAGCAATACTTTACTAAAATTGTATTAATCTTAGGTAGACAATAATGCCACCTTTGATTTTTAATGCCTAAAAAACAAATTTTGAAGTTGAAAATTGATGAAGATTAACATAGTTGTCTTAAGCCAACTTGTATTTAAATTAACGTTTTCGGCTTATTTTCACAAAACACGTGTATGTCATGCTCAGCGGCTCTAAATGTTTGGTAGACTTGATTTCAATTGATTTAAAGAACTGGTTTGGTTTGTAAATATAAAAAAATAAATATTTTAAATTAAGTTTAAGTCATCTAATGAAAAATGTATGTACAATCTTTACTCTGTTCTGCTTTGTCCCCACTGATATTTGAATATCAACTTTCGTAGCGAAACGTTTCGCGCCACTTGCTGCCACCTGGGCTGTATGTGAGAACGTTAAACTTTTCCGACTACCCCGGACACCTTTTTCCACCCACACCCCGATCCATTTTGGCAGTTGGCCCAAACACCCACTTCACCCAGCACCATTCACCACAGACTTTCCTAGCCCAACTTCAACTCATGTGCAGCAACTACCTGCAGTGAGTTATTAAGTAAAATGAGTGACTACACACACGACACCACCCTTAAACTGATGCAGCTCCACCCGCACTCACTCACACAGGTACGTGCATAAATTGTATTCAACATGTTTTTGGTGCTTAGAACTCGACGCTAAATTAGAATTATGCAATTACGGCTCATTTGCGCCGCACACGGCTGCTGTTGTCGCTGCTGGAAAAACACTTAAAAACAATTAGAGTGCTTATTGAAATTCGAGCTGGCTACATGCGAGTGGCATGAAAAATTAATGCGAAACATTTTAATTATTTATGCATCTCTAAACATGCAATGAGGCAAATTGTTTCCTAAATCGCAATGCCAACGCAAAGCGTAGTTTTCTACCATTTCGATGAAAATTTCCATTTGTCATTCGTCGACAACCACGGTACTTTTCAGACATACAATTCAATTGTTTAAAACTCTGAACCTGACTAAAATATTTGTTGGGCTCACTTAATTTTTGTATAGTATTAAAATCGAACTAAATGTTGTTGTAATTTTAAAAGCTAATATAAATGTATATTTACTTATACAATTGTCTGGCCACCACAAACTAAATTAAGGTTTGATATTTCCAACTAAAGGATTAAAACCAATTGGTATCACAATTCCAATTCGGTTGTACAACCTGCTCTTTTTTTCAGTCTTAAAAAAACTCCATGCCACTCATATGAAAAAAATTGTCAAGTTATATGCACTCGACTCAATTTTTTTTCACCAAAGTCTTCAAACACAAGCTGAACAAAGTTGTCAAATATTATGCATACTTCATATTGGTCATTTTCTGAAGAGATATTTTCAATTGGAATCGAAAATTGGTCGAAAATGAAAGATATAAAAGCAACATCAAATAAATATTTTAAAAACAAATAAATAAAAGTGCTCAACCCGTCTGGAATATATCGAAAAATATGGTTGGCCAAATGCTTTAACAAATAATGATACAAATTTCTTCGGCAGGATGACATCTCAAAATTCACGCAAAATTTTTTTGGCAACTGACCATTAAAAAAATGTTTGTAAAAACAATATTTTCTTTGAAAGCAAAATGTTTAAATTCGATATGATCTGCAGATTTTAATTAGAGCTTTTACATATTTAACAAAGTCCTACTTGTTTAAATAATACTTAACCATTTTGCATAATGCCAAACTATTATTGAGTAGTTTAAGGTACATCGGTAAAATTCCTATCAAAGGCAGTAAAATACAAAACCGGCAGAAATAACTAAACAAGTGACAAGGCAATTTAAATACAAACAAGCACACAAAATTCGGTAAACCAACAAATGTTTGAGTGTTGGACGGAGGAGAGTGGTGGAAGCATCGTTGACGTCGACACACAATTAACTTCAAAATACTCCAAGCCATGTTAAGTGTCAATTAGGCAGAGCCAGAGCTTGGCAGCCATGAATGCGAAATTATACAGCTAAAATATCAAACATATACAAGTATTTACATATTCAGATTTAATTTTATATATAATTGCGTATGCTTAACAAGCTACCAAAGCTGATTATCGCCTCCAGATAGATGGCAACAAAATTGCATGGAAATAATGAGATCTGCTATCAAGATGGTTGGCGAGGAATGTTAAAATAGCCAAAGACCAATCAAAGTTAATGTGGGCAACCAGTGAGATCATCCTAGAGCTCATCAAAGTCAGAAAACTTTATATTAAACATCTGGCTTATTTGATTTATTCCCCAAAATCCATCCCATCATAAAAAGTCAATAATTTATTTGGGACGTTTAAAGTTTGGCCAAATTATATATTAAAAAAGTTTCAACAAAGGCGAGCCTTCAACTAAATGACTTTTGCTTTTGAGTTTGAACTCACATAATCTCCGAACATTTCATTTATAATAACCAACAGACCAAAAATGGTCAAAACAGCAGCAATAAATAAAATCGAATACCGAAAAAAAATCAATGATATTGGTTAAACATGGATTGACCAAATATAATATGCAGACCGCAAAACAATAAAAGTGGACAGACAAAAAAACAAAAAGTTTGGCAAAACAAAACCAAATCACACGGCCAGCGTATACAGCAAAAATCGTGTCCAAGTGCCACGTTTTGTTTTGCCTAAGCGACAGGGCGGGATAGGGCCATGACCCCGCCCCCTTTTCCACCTTTTTACCATACTTCACTCCCTCAACCGCCCCCTTCTCCTCATCCATCGGTTATGTTTGGCCTGGCACGCTTTTGCAAACAAAACGCCGTTGTTTGTGTTCCCACATGCGCTGACAATATCGCAACAATGTCGGTCGACAACATCCAAAGAACAGCGAACGGTGCTTCACTGCTGCCCCAAACTCCTACTAAAAGAAAAGCGCCCACAAAAAAATGGAAAATCAGACGGGCAACAAAAACTCATGAAAATTTCAGTAGGACTTGCACAGGGAAAATTAAGGTTACAGGCAAAATGGTTTTAATACTTTCAAAAATAACCGATTAGAAAATCTTAAGCTTTAGCATATAAAGCGTAAACGTTTATGGTTTTCTAATACAAATTTAAGTACTTTAATAAAGTAATAAAATATACCATTAATAATTAACAACATTAATAATACTTTGCTGGTTGCTCAATAAAATGAAGATTTCTAGACCAAATATATACAAATTTTAACTTTTTTTTCAATAAAACCTAAGCTCTATAAATATTTTTTAAAAATATTACAGTAGGTAGAAAAATAATAAAAAGGGTAGTACAATACGTTCAAATTTTAGTCGGTAACTAACGCTAATGTTACATGTAAAATTGATAGATCCATTTTGTTCAGTGTGCACCCGTAAACAGTTGGGGCGGAGTGACACTAATGGCAGCTCTACTTTTGCATACCCCAGTGTCTTCCGCTTTGCTGGGCTGCCAAGACAAGAAAATCGAGTGCAGAGGCAATAAAAGGCCAATAACAATGCAATAATCATAATAATACCAATGGCAAACCAGGCAGTCGGCAATGTTGCCGCCGCAAAAGCAACTTGCAACCAGCAACAGCAGCAGTGGCAACAGTTGTTTTGCAGTATCAGCAATAAAAGTTGTAACAATTATCATTTCAAAGTGCATTGTTCCAGTTGTCTGATGCGGCGCCTAAGTAGCTGCAACAACACCAAATGCAGCTCGTGCCACAAGCCAGTAGCAACAACAATGTGCCTACGTCAGCGACGGGTAAAATTAATATGCACAATCCGCTGCAATTGCAATTTGTTGAAGAAACAATGAAGCGCACAAGCAGCTAAAAGAAATATTTTACATATTGTCGCATAAATTTCAAAACGATAATCACTGCAGAATATCAATTAGTTGGGTGCCGCCTTGGGTCTAAAGTCTTTGTTTAATATGGAGCAAAAGCTTCAATAATGAGTTATAGATTTGACTCCCAATGAAATATAACTGAAATAAGAATTAATTTGCCCAACGCGCATGGGAATACCTAATGGAATTTGCCAGTTTCGATGATAAATGAAAGATGTTTTTGTGAGAAGATAGAGAGTTTGGAAATTGAGTAAAAATAATCAATCAGTTTTAAGGCCCGTTGGGTACTTCTCTGACTATCTAAGCTTCGAAAAGCCTTTTCTGTCAGGACATGAGTGCAATTAAAACCAATACCGAGCAATTAGCCCCAGTGGCCATAACCTGTCTGCCACTGCTCCCTGTTGGCTTTTAATAATGAAACCACATAAATCTTTTCATTAAAGTTCAATTAATCAACAGCCTTCCTGTCACTGCGCATAAATCTCATAATGCACCCACCCACACATGTGGCTTGGCTCGGGTTCAGAATGCAGAATGCAGACACGGATGCACAGACACAACGTGGCCACATGGCTCTCGATTCCCGGACCATCCAAGTTATTTGTCACAATTTCCCCCAGCACTGCCTTCCAAACAAATGTGCAATGTGTTGTACTTACAACGAAATTTGCCACGCCCACGGCTTAGCCACCTCACAGCCACGCCCCCTCGACCAGCGCCCATGCCTAATATTCAGGCGGACAGGTAATAACACTGGCCGACTACAAACATTTACATTCGAGGTGGCTGCGTGATTTTCCTACAGTTAAAACAAAAGTCTCAAGCTACAGAACAAACTATAAATTCCAAAATTAAATAAGTTTTTAATAATTTTTGTTTTAATTAAGCAAGTAATATACAAATTTTGCAACAAGAATAAAAAAGTTATTGTGAGTCAATTATATCATGCCACTTTCATCATTAATACAAAATTAAAATTTTTATAATTTTGAAAAATTATGTATACGCCATATTAGGGTCAATTTTTATACAAACTCTTATCCACAAAAATTAATTAATTTAAGAATTGAACTTTTTTAAATTTCAATAAAAAGACAATTATAATTCCTCCCTATATCGTGTCACGCAGCCAGCGACCATTTTCGGATAAGATGGAACAACAAGGGACATCGAGAATCGAGCATAGAGCACCGAGTGGACCACCAATGGCTCCCAGCCTGATTACATTTGGGCCAGACGGGCGGATGGACAGAGGTTTGGCAGGTGCATGGCATGGGCGTGTTATTGTTTGTGTTTCTGCTGGGCAATTAACAAGCAATAAAAGCATGCAGCCAGTAACCCAATTGACAAATGTTAACAGGCCAACGAAGAGAAATGGGGAAAACCGGGGGAGGCAGTCTGTGCAATTAACACAAAGATTTCGAAACGCCCTATTGAATAAATGTCCCTGGCGGTCGTCGATTGATTTGGTGGCACGTCTTTCGCCTGAACTTTTGCCAAACGAGACGCTGCACTTTGAATGCCAAATGCGCGGTGGACTGACACCTGCGTTCCGCTGCCCGATTTGCTTTTCGCTTTTTATGAATGAAAACCTGAGTCACTGGCCGGAATCGAGTGGGTGGTCCAACGCCCCCGGCAAAAGGCCAAAATGCAAATGCACAAAAAGACCAAAACTGCAGTGGGTAAACGACAACAGCAGCAAAAGTGTTACACGACTTTACGAGCACATTCATTGACTGCAAATCAAAACGTGCGCCACGCCAACGCCTACGATACCGTCCATATCCACTTTTATACGCTGCAAAAAAAGTTCACTAAACTTAATAATATTTGGAAAAAGTGGTCAAAACAACTTTAATTGTAAAAACGAATTCTTTACTTTAAATACTTATTAGTTAATAATATGATTACAAGTAGTTTGATAGGGGTACTAGTGGATTATTGTATATATTCATAAATATATTCCGAATTTTTATCAAAATATTTCCTGTGCATTCACCTAAAGTTCGAAATCGACTGCAAGTTGAACGCCAACGCCTTTAGCAATTACCAGGTGCCTGCTAACTGGCAAGGTTATGGCTCTCACAGAAACGCCGCGCAAATGCTTGGCATACCGTACACACAAACACCTTCTGGCATTACGCATACGCACTGGATGCCAAGCGAAAAAGGTTTTTAATTTTTATTTTTGAGCGCATTAACAAGAACAGCAGTTTTAAATTATTGAGTGTGAAGCATTTAACATTTCAGGACGGTTCACGTTGGCTGGAACATTGGTTGGTAAAAGGCAGAAATGCAAAAGGCAGCAAGCCATCTTAATAAATACACAAGCTTCGGTTGACAGATGTAATAAATAAAGTGAAGTCCCAAATATTAAGGTAAATTAGGCGTAACCGTATATCCATTAAAAATAAAAATGAAAATTAGTAAAGGTTGGAGAACCTTATTAAATTACTTTGTTAAATTAAAGCCAAACAAACATTAAGTAGATCTTAGTTTTTTTTGCTTTTGTAAGGTAACACTCCATTTAATTTTTTAAATATTATTTTTGAAATATTTGCGACAATAATAATAATAACAATAATTTTTATTTTGTAACATGAAATTTTCAGACCAAAATCTAATTTTTTAAATAAAATTTGAAGATTCCAATTTGTTGCTGACAATTTTTTTAATTTTCTTTCCGCTTTCTGGAATTTAAAATGTTTTATTTACGGCAATTTATGGCCACTGTTCCGCCAATGCCCTTTCGCCCGTTTGTTCGGCAAACAGTTTAAAAATAATTGTTATTGGGCCGGGCCCAACGCCTCTTAAGTCCACCTCCGAAACGAGTCGCTGCCCCGGGATCCTGCTGCAAATTCCTGCTTCCTCCGCTCCTGATCCTGCAGCCAATGTCGGTGCTAAATGTCGCACGCACATAAGCGAAATTATGTGAGGCATTTTTAACGACTGATATGCGCCGGGCGCGATATGGCAAACACACTGCACAGGCCGTGGGCCCATAAAAAAATCCGACGCGAAATTGAAACTGCCGCCCAAGTTGCCCATTTTACATGCCAACCACCCATTTTGGACGTTAAACGCGACAAACGCATGGCCGATGTACGTGAGATTGGGCCGCCGTTAATTGGTAAAAATTGGGCAAAAGCCCCGCCTACCTCACAGCCCAAGTACTTATGCGATAACCCGTAAATTTTAATGAAAACTGAAAATACGAAAACAAAAGCACACTTTTTTCGGGTCGTAAAGTCACACGAAGACGGCGATGAACTTTACTCCTCTGTGTAATCGCCTGGAAGTTGATTTAATGAAGATTTCACCAAATGGGCCTTCAGCAGTCGCTGTCTGACATGTTGTAGACAAGTGCGTATTATTATTAAGATTTAGATATTGAAGTATATGTGTTTGGCACGTGTCCTGTCTGTCAGATCTTGTGGCTGGAATTTTAATGGAAGGTCTTGATGAACACACAGTTTAAAGGGGCAATGAACTCCAATTTATGAAGGACCAAATTCGATAAGCCTAGTGAAAATAATAACAACGCTGATAACCTAATGAAAACCCACTAAAAAAAAATTGTCGGCCGATAATATTAAGTCTAAACATAACTCAATTAAATACAAATCGATAACAAATGTGCTTTTTATTTTATTATTGGTTCTTTAGACCAACTTAAAGACTAACAGCTTATTTTATATCAAGAAAAAATGTTAAGACTATTCCCACACTTGGACTTTCTCCAGTAAGGAGTCCGGCAATCAAAATTATGCAGGAAGTTAGCCACATACAGGCCACCAAATCATGCAAGTCCCAATCATAAATCTTGGTCAAAGCCCACTGAACAACTCATTTCCATATTGAACAATGCAGAAGCGGAGGCAAATCTGCAACACAATGGTTTGTTACAACATGACCACACACAAGCCTTTTCACGCCAAGAAATGCCAATGCAAACACCCCGTGTTTATCGTGTGCCTAATTATGCAACAATATGGCTTCAACGACGACTCTCTCTATTATCCTTTTTTAGGCAAATTAAGCACAAAGCCTGGCCAAAATAAGAAACACAAGAAATTATGAACAACAAGCGAGCGCAACACGATAGCAAAATTATGAACGTGATTAATTCATAGATGGTGGCGCCTGTGGCCATTGTTTTTGGCCAGCACCGCAGTCCGGGGATATATAAGCACGATCCACGACAATAGCCAGCCGTGGCCTGCAGTTGACATCCACGAACGACGCGGCCAAAAAGCTAAATATGATTATGTGCGCTCGATTTAATCTCAGTCGATTTAGCGCTGGCCAACTTGCCTCCTTCTCGTTATTTTATTGATCTTTTTGTATTTGCTAAAAGTGTGTGCAACATATGCGAGGCAAGCACATTAAAAATGAAGAGATTTTCCTTGAAAACGATGCCTGCGTATGGTTTTTGGTCACAACGACTTTGTGCTCAAAATTGAAAACCCAAAATCGTAAAAAAATTGCACTAAGAGCGTGAGTAAATCCCCCCGCCCACTTCTTATGCGCCCCACGCACAAACAAAATCAAAAAGAAAAAACATCCACTCCAAGTAGTTGGCGGATTACAGTCGTCAGTACAGTGGCTTTAGTCTGATAAAGAGACGGAAAAAACGAAGAAAAATTGGCTACTTAATTTGGTAATAACAATAATTACGCCTGACTGACTAAACGCTGACCAGCGGCCAATTTACTATTGAATAGACAGGAGCCAAGTGGCTGTCTATTGAATTCCCTAACCGATTCAATGGGCATTACGAACTGGTAATGTTCATAGCTTAGCGGAGGAAAAGCCAAAGACAGTAAAAAGCCAATTGCCTTAACTTTATAATTGAATTAAACTGTTCAACAGACTTTAATTAGTTTGATAAAAACGAAGACCTATGGGCTATTATAGTTTAAGGATATTCATGATGATAAATAGTTATATTAATACAATATTAATACATCGAGGCGAACTGTTTGGTTCCCTTAAATGTCTAGACCCACTCAAATTAAATAAAAATGTTTTTAAAAACCTAACTACCTAAGAGAAAAGAAAGCAAATAAAATTTGAAAGCTCATAACAATAAAATAATTTTAAATATTTTATCCATCGGCACACAAACAAGTTAAAACAAATAATAAGACAAGTATACCTAAACATTAAAATGAAATGTTATTGAAAGAAATGTTAGAAATTTTGCTTGTCGATATGCAAATATTAATTTATCATAATTTTCCCACACATAGAGCATTCAAATTTCGTTGCATCAATTAGGTTCCTTAGCCGTTTTCAATTAAAACGTTTATAGATAATCAATTAATAATTTTCAAGTCACTTTGCCAGTTACTGGTGGCTACTGGCCGGCTGACTCAGCCGCTCCACGCTCAATTAGGTGCAAAGACATCTCGGCTGGCTGTGCTCGGCCCGGAGTTGAGGATTTTCGCAGTTGATCATATTTATTGGCTTTGCGATTAGGCTCGGCTGACTCGATCCGGCGTCTTGCCTCTGGCCTAATTGGGGGATCTAAACTTGAATATTGATGACGGTGTCGGATCGGATCGGAAAAAAACACACAATCCAAAATGCGATGCAATTGTTGGCTGCTGGCCGTGTTGTTTGATATTTATCGTACTTAATTTTTCGATGTATTTTGCTGTCTTGGCTATTTTCGGAGAATTTCACGTACGAGACTCATAATTCGTGCGATAATTTACACAAAATTAGGCAACTGTCTAGCCAGCGAACCTTTTAGAGCTTTTGGAGCACTCGATGCGTTTCCCACGCCAATTAGAATTAGTCGTCAAATCGAGCCGAGTTCAATTGAGTTGGCGGCGACTCCGAGGTCTTTCAGATAATTGCAAGAGAAAATTGAAGAATTCAATTTACGCTCTGCAAATGGTCCGAAAATTTAACATCACCTTTTATTCCACTTTGTATCGCCTCTTTTATGACACTGCGCGGCGCTTCCGCTTATAATTTGTGTTAACAAAACTTTTGCCATAAAATGTCCAAAGTGAAACTCATAAAACGCAAAATTGTCGGTGCGGTCAGATATAATTAATGTGGGGCAAGTTTATTCTTCTTTCGGTTAATCTTTCCTTTTAATCTCTCTGAAGTTTGAATCCCACACTCTGCCAAAGCAATTAAAAGTCTAATTAGAATGTCATTAGACGGAGGCAAGTGCTAAATGGTCAGGTAATAGTCGAGTATCGCAATAAATTAAAATGTTTGATCCAGATTTGAAAATATCTTAATAATTTGTCATTAAAAGGGATGACATTTTTACAATATTGTGCTTTAAGGATGTATTAATTTTTTACTGGGTGACAATTTTGTTGTACCTTTTAAGTTATTATTTATATTTATATATATAAACAGATTTGTACATTAATCATTCAGTTGAATTTTTTAATAAAATCGGCCCATATCCGTTTTACGATGCATTCTGCAACGATGCAATCCATGAAAATGCTGACATCAATAATTAGTTTACTCAGTTTCAATGATTTCTCTCCCAAATATTTTAATATTTTAAACACGGATGAAAATCGATGAAAATTCTGAGATCGAGCATTTTTTTTTTCGATTTCCATGACTTACCTCTCACACATTTTGATATTTTGGAATTCCTCTTTATCACCTCTATGCTCCCTAAAATTACGCTCGACTAGTTAAAATTTTGGGCTTACCGGAATGACGACGCATTTCTACTATCCGAACAAGGAGCTGCAGGAGGAGCTGACATGCATATCGAAGGCATTGGTGGCACCTGGTAAAGGTGTCCTGGCGGCCGACGAGTCCAGTGCTGTGATGGGCAAGCGATTTCAGCTGATCGGTGTAGAAAACACAGAGGAAAATCGAAGGATATATAGGCAAATGCTGTTCACCACCGATCCTAAGATATCGGAGAATATATCGGGAGTGATATTATACCACGAAACATTGCACCAGCGAACGGATGACGGGCTGCCATTTGTGGAGACCCTGAGGAAGAAGGGCATCCTGTCGGGGATCAAGGTGGACAAGCATTTCTCACCGCTCTTTGGTTCCGAGGAGGAGTTCACCACCCAGGGACTGGATGATTTGGCCAATCGGTGTGCCATGTACAAGAAGGAGGGATGCAGCTTTGCCAAGTGGCGGTGCATCCTGAAGATCACCAAGAACACCCCATCGCCGCAGGCTATTTTGGAAAATGCTAATGTCATGGCCCGTTATGCAGCCATCTGCCAATCGCAGCGTTTAGTGCCGATCATCAGTCCCGAGGTCCTGGCCACTGGTGATCATGATTTGGATCGGTGTCAAAAGGTCACCGAAATTCTCTTGGCCGGCGTCTACAAGGCCCTCAGCGATCACCACGTCTTCCTCGAGGGCACTCTTCTGCAGCCCAGTATGGTAATGCCCGGTCTTCAGAGCAACAAGAATCATCCGGCATCAGATATCGGATTGGCCACTGTCCTTTCTATCAGACGAACAGTTCCTCCAGCGGTTATGGGTAGGATCTTTTTAATACGTATTCGGTACTCACTAATTTCTGTATCGTTTCTTCTAGGAATTCTTTTCTGTTGCGGCGCCCAATCGGAGGAGGAGGCCACCGTCCATTTGAATGCCATCAACAATGTGCCACTCTGTAAGCCCTGGGCCATGACCTTCGCCTTTGATCGAGCACTACAGACCTCGATTCTAAGGACTTGGGGAGGAAAGAAGGAGCAGATTACCCATGCCCAAAACGAGCTCATCAAGCGTTGCAAGGTCGGTCTTAACAACCAAATATGCGTTTTTATACCCTTGCAGAGGGTATTATAATTTATTTAATCAGCATAACCAGGAGAGTCAATCTAACCATGTCCGTCTATTCGTCCGCAAGCTCGTCCCTCAGTTTTAAAGCTATCTGCTTGAAACTTATCCAAAAGTTCTCTTTCTATTGCAGGTAGTTGTTTTTGTTGTTTTTATTTTTTTGTTTTGTTCTTTAAGATTCGGTAGGATTTAAATATTATGAAATTACGGTTTTAATTAATTTAAAGTCGGACAACAATTGATATAGCAGCCATAGAAACGAATGCAAAATGCAGCTCAAAATCGAGATAGCTTCATTGTTTTTAGTAATATATGCATAGAAATTGAAATGTGGTCGACTTGTTATAACTGCAAGGCTATATATAAACTTCGGCTTGCCGAAGTTTGCTTCCATTCTTGCTTAAACTTACCCAAATATTTTTAGGCCAACGGCTTAGCCAGCATTGGAAAATATGTTCTTGGATCCGTGGAAAGCTCGGCGGGCACCGAAAGACTTATCCAAGAAGCCGTCGAATTTTAAATAATATCTCGGTCGTCACCTAAAATCAAACGTTTTAAATTAATAACAGTTAAAATAAAACCTTTGACTTACATTAACATGGTCCCTGAAAATGGAACGAGTCCTTCTGATTATCAATTTCGAAAAAGCTGCAATAAAAATAAGTTCATCTTAAGCCTATAATTTGATCCTCTTCTACCCAATAAGTTTTAGATAAATTTTCTATCAGTTTGCTTTAATTTTTCTTTTATTATTTTAATGTTTTCGTGGGAACAAGGGAATAATATTTGAGTGTTTCCTTGCGTGAGTGAGTTTAAGTGCTCCTCGGTGACTTCTGGGCGACACTTGACCGTTGGCCGCGTGTTTGATGCCAGCCAGTCAGTCCGAACAAGTGGAAATATTGTTAACAAGCCTGCAAAGAGCAACATGACTCTTGGAGCAGAGTGTCGGCTTAATCCGCGGAGATTACCAGACACGCAGCTGCGTTCACGACTCCAGCGCCACTGTAGCTTAATTAACGCAGCGCATGCCAAAAACCAAAACGACGGCCATGTGCAGCAGCAACAGCAACAGCAGCAACATCGGCACCAGCAACATCAACAGCAGCAACATCAACACCAACAACTGCGGCAACCCCAGGTTGAGTGTTTCGACTTAATCAGCCGGTTCAGAGCCGCTCAAGTTGGTGTCATGTTGCTGGCAAATTAGTCAGGCTGCCACCAGAAATCGTTGGGGAAGGGGGTTTGCACACAAATCGCAATAATTAAAATTAAAGCAGTCACTAAGTTATAGCCTCGCCTTTCGCTGCACCGGCAGCTCCTCCCAGTTGTCACGCACAGAATTTTTAAACAGCCAAGCGGCCACATTTGCCAACGGGTGTGAAGACTTGGATATACTTCGAAAATCTTGTAATTATACAAGATGCTTATTTAAATACGAGTAAATCAACGATTCCGAGAAGGTAAAAAAAAAAACTTAAATGATTTACTTGTTTTTTTAGAAATATTTAATTGTAAGAATACCACATTTCAAAAAGAAATTTAATGGCTAAAATTTCTGAGACGTTTTAAAATGTTGTTCTTTATATTTTATTCTCATAAAGCAACCATAAAAATATATTATTTCATGAAATTTATTTCAAAATTTTAATAGGGTACTCTTCGTGCAGTTCTGACCCCTTTTAAATTTCTGTCTTTCCACCTGCAGCTTCGAACTGAGTTTTGTGGTTAATGCAATCGCCGAGTATCCCGAGACCGCGAGATTGTGTCCCCTTGATCGGTCACCAACCCCCGCCCGCACTGGAATTTAATTCTCAGTCCCAATCAGGCCAACGCGTACGACATGTCATGTTAATTGGGCTTCGCCACACACACACACTTGCCAATGTATGCGCTTGTGGCCGGGTGTGCTTGTGTGTAAATTGCCATTATGCTCATGTTTGCTTAATATGTGGCACAACAACACCCACTGAGTTCCGCTCGATTCCAGGCTATATAGCTACAGCTATAACGACGGCAGCACGCGACGCGTCATGCCAATTAAAGCCAAATTATGGCAATGCTCTTTTAATCACATGCATCGCTCTTCGTCGCTCAGTTGCTCACAATCATTTACTCAGTTGTCCGCCTATTCAATCACTCATTCATTCACTCATTTACTCAATCAGCGGTTTCAATTTGCCGCTGAAGATTTATGGGCGTGGTGGTCGCTAATGTGGCATGGCATATACAACCACTCAAAAAATAAGGACTTCATTTAAAATAAGGATACAGGTTATCTTACCATTCTAAATCTTGAATGTTCACCTTTTATTAAAAAAATATTTTGATACTTGAAATTATTTTAGGTTTTTTAACGAATATAATTTAAATTATTTTTGTGTAATAAAATCTTTTTACTAATTAAATATTTATATTTATTTTTTATGTTTTATTTTATTTTATTGGAATTTTCTGTGAGCATTTAAAATGTCAAACACAGTCAAGCCTCATAAAGGAATAAAAGAAACTTAAATAATTATTTCTTGAAAAATTAAAATATTCATTTAATTATTTTAAAATTCATGTGAGGGTTACTATTTAAATTAATGGAAATTTATCCAATTTTGTAATCTAACAAAATCGAATTTATCATTAGGAAAGCATGACTGTACAGTCGAATACAAAACTGTCATGATCGCGACTGCAAAATGTTGCTCTTTGCCGGCGGCACGCGTTTGCGAGAGACTTCCACAGTCGCCAAAGATCAAAGCCAAATAGCCGACAAGCATCGAACCCGATTCAAGTTGGTCTTTAACGAGATTTCCACTTGCCAACCGGCGGCTGTTGTCCATAAACGAGTATGCGAATTCGAGAAGTGGGAGTGGGCCCAGGGTTTTAGCAACCTGGCGGCGGCATAATTAGAAAAATTCAAGCCAAGCCAAACTAAAGCGACGGGGCTGTGGCGCCAAAGTTTAATTCACAACTCCGGACGGAGCGGGCACAAATCACTCAGCTGTCAAACGCTTGTTTTGATTAATTTGGTGTTAATAACGCAGACCGCACAAATCCTGTCCCGTTCCGTTCGGCAATTAATGTGGCCTAGTGTTTGGTCTTTGGTTTTGCTGGCCTGCTGGCCAAACCGAATCCAAACTTGGTCATGGAGCGTGAAAAACGAAACGCTTGGCCCCCGGCTTCGACTGAGGATGCGACTTGTGTTAATTGAAAGTTTCTGCCCGGCCATATAAAGTGAGGAAGCCAAAAGTCTCTCGTTCGACTTCGATTTCGATTTGGTTGTCCGCTGATAGCCAAAATGTTGCCAACTCACCCGGCCATAAATGGCCGCACACGCGTTGCTTGGCAGATGGCAGGACGAATGAATATGCCAGAGTGGCCAGAATCGCTGGTGTTGGCCAGCCAAAAAACCAAATATCCACAAAATCGGGACAGTTTCGCTTTTGGTTTCGCTTTCCATGTGCGCCACATCATCAGGCCAAAAGTAAGAGGTGTTTAAAATGCTAATTTGGACAATGCCACCAACTAAATCACGTACAATTGTCTCCATTTCTCACATGACTTAATGACGCTGGATTTTGGCCTGTCCAAAAGTTTAACTCCGCTGCTGAAATGGGTAAAACATAGTTGGTTGGACCGTAGTTTTTGAAATTATTACGCCTGCATGAAAACAGAGTTCATGAGAAAACAAGGGAGGAAACATTTTCATTAAAATCTGGAATTTCCTTAGGGCTAATCGCAGAAAAATGCTTTCATTGAATTTTAAATTTGCTACCAAATTCTCTTTTGAAAAACATTAAAGGCACCCCAAACCAATTAAGCTAAAAGCCTTTTGTTGTTCTTAAAACGATCATTTCTAGCATCTTTTTTACTCTACTTTAGTCAAAAAAGGAAGGCACACAATATTTGATTCACAATAATTTGTATTAACATAAGATTTTATTATAGAATTTTGTTGGAGTAAGTATTTCCTATGTTTCATGTTTAAAAACCAGGGATCCTTATCCTTTCGCTTTCTTAACCATCTGACCAAGAGCTCTCACTGCCATCATTATTAAAAAGCATGGGATCCACTTTAAAGTGACCCACTGGCACCGGCGTATGCAAATGTTTCTTGGTTCGGTTTGCTCTTCGGTTTGCAGCTCCCTTTCAGCTCGAGGCTGTCGCCCCATCAACGCGCTTGTTCAGCTGTCACCATATGCAGCTTCCTGGCCAGGACAGGCCGAAACGCCACTGACGTCGCCGCCCCCGGGTACTGAATCGAAATTTGCTATGCCAAAATGTCAAAATGTCAATTCGAAAACGTTTAGCAAAAAAAAAGACTAAAGAGGGAAAACGCAGCGTTGCTGCCAAATGTTGGCTAAGTAAACTTTTTGGCTATTGAATGTCCAGTCCGCTCGCCAGTTTTTATATATGTATTTATATACGTTTATATACGAAGGCGTGTCGCTGGCAGTCGCTCAAGAGTTGGTCAGGTGTAGGCTCGTTTGTCTGTCACTCGTTACATTTGCTTACCTTTCCTTTATGCAAATGCGGGTGAATTTTTTTCCCCGACTCCGGCTTGTATTGCATAAAGTTAAAGCTATGCTATCTAGTTGGGCGCCTTTTTTTATTGAAAAGTCTTATTTCTCGGCGTTCTGTCAATGCCCCACAAGATGCCTCACAACTTGTGTCGTCTGCTTGACAATCGTACGACATTTTTGACAAATACTGCCGACACAAAATTTTTTTTTTTTTTTGGTTTTTTCGACTGACGGACAGGCTCATAGACATGCATAGGCAAAGCATGCTGACAGGCCAACCAGCCAAAAAAATAATACTTAAAAGCAGTAAATCTTTTTGTTGCAAATTTTATGCAATTTTTCAGCGGTATTGTGTGTACGGGAGTCGAAAGAAACAAAAATAAATTATACACCCAAGCTATTTGGACAAATTCAATGAGAAAAATCTGCAATTTAAATAATGCCAACTGGCATTTTAAAATGCAGCCTATACAGAAAACCATCTTGGACAGTTGTTGCATCATTTCTTTTTTTAAAAAACAAACAAATTTGGGCGTGACCACACAATAGACAATTTAGGTCGAAGCTTTTATTGTTTATACTGGATTCAATAAACAAAATCGAATAGTTTTATATGAACAGTAACATAAGATAAGGAAAATTATGACTTGTTTAATTATGAAATGTCATCAATATATTTTTATTAAAAAAATTATTATATAATTAAACTGAAAAAATATTTATTATTTCATTATTTTTATTAACATAATATTTTTGTATTCTTTTGTAATTTTTAGCCTTGATGCGATTTTCCAACCAACTTACAACTTACAACTTTATTTTTTTTTTATATTAATAAGACTTTATCAATTAAATAAATATATTTGTTAAAATAGTTTTTCTTTTCTATCTAGCGAACTAATCAATAAAGCCCAAGTAACCACCCGCAAATTCATAAAAATTACCAAAATTAAAACATAAATAAAATACAAGGAAGCACGTACACGAACGCCGGCAGAAAGACACATACCTGTGTATGTACTTCTGTGTATATATTTACGGGCAAAGCAAATGAATTCAATTTCCAATGAAAAATGGCGGCAGTGATGAAGATGGCGACGGCATCGCAAAGTGCGTGCTTGGGTGAAAGGTGGGTGGAAAAAACAAGAAAATGGAGTGGGATGGCGGAAGAGGAAAAGTGCCGTGGAAGGAACAAACTTTATTAACATTTTTCGCATGCTGCACGTTCAGCATTTGCGGCAGGAACGCCGAGTCGCTTATTTCGCGCTCTTTAATGAAGTTTCATAAATTGTGAAAATCGAACGTTAATCAAATAAGGAGCGGAGAGCCATGTACAAAAGGTGGCGCCTTAAATGGCCGACAAACTGCAGACGTGGCCAAAAGAATCTGTCAATAAATCAATTAGTGTAATATAAATCAAGTGACAAACGAAAAACACAAAACCAAAATGCGTCGCTAGAGGGCGCTGTGGTGATGTTTCAATCTTCTGTAAACGATAGTTTGTGGTCTTAATTAATTGCAACAAATTTTATGTCAGACATAATGGCTGGGGAAAAATCAGAAATAGAAAATATAGCATTAATAGTGGCCCAGAGCCACAATTAGCCAAATGACAAAGCCGACACGATTGCTCTGCCTCATAACTCATGGCATTTTGTGGCTGCTGTCCATCGCTGTGGCTTTTCAATTGTCAGTTGATGGCTACAATTACAATTACAATTGCCCTGCGCACCCCTTTAGCCCCCTCTTTCTTTGATGGAAACAATATATTCGCTTCCTTGGAAACTTCCGCCCTTTTTAGCCGTTCCAAGGGGGCGTATGCGCAATGCTCAGCAAGGTAGAAAACCCAATGGCTCTAAGTCTGCCATAAATGTTTCTTGAACTTTTTCAAGCAGGAACACTTAGAAAACAGTTTGAAGTTTACGTAAAAGGGCTTTTTATTTTAATTTATTTAAAAGAAAGTCAACCATAAATATGTACTACATATTTCTCATTTCCAATTTAATTCGCAGTGCATTTCTTAAAGTACTACAAATTAATGTTTTAGGACTGCAGCATTAATTTTAAATTTGTATATATCATTAAAAAAATAATTTTAATTTATATTGAAAAACATTTATTTGTTCTTAGTACTTGGTTCTTTAATTTAATACCTTGTATTTTAAGCATACTTATAGTTCCATTTGGAAATAATTTTTTTGCAGCTTACAGATTTCCTGGGTTTGACTACTTTTCAAATTGTTTTCAAGTCTCCTACCGAATGCAGACCAAACCAACCTTCTTGGTCCGTGGCAAACAATTTTGACATTTGACTAATGCGGGACATTAGTTCTGCCAAAAATTTCTTAATTTAGAGTCAACGCTGCCCCGAAAATTTCCTCGAAGGTAAAATGAAAGGTGGGTGGAACGAACTGACTGGGACCTGCATGCCGAATTTATTTTTGCCGCAACCGGGTGCTCTCAAGTTTCCTGGAGCTTTATCTGCTAAAAATTTGTCACAGCAAATAAAAAGTTTTGCTTTACGCCATGGCGCCCGGTCTTTCAGTTATTTTTTCGTATTTGTTTTTTAATCCGCCGAGCAAGAAATAAAGATAAAAACTTAAGCTAAAATAAGTTTCTATAAAAGTGTTCAAAAAATGGGGAAAAGGAGGAAAGCCAAAAAGCCAGCGATGAAGAAATTTGAAGTGCAGCAAACTGCAGCAATAATAAAATAACAGAAAAGCAATTAAAAGCCAGCTGCTGGTGATTTGGCGGATTAGGGGCCAACTTGACCACTGGCGGAGGCGACATTGTCTCAGTGAATGCTGCCATAACCTCGAGATATATACAATTTTAACGCGACCAAAGCGCAAAGCTCAACGTCGGACAATTACAGTGTTATGTAATTGCCCGGACAAAGTCTGACAATGGGACGATCTGGTTGCAGGTTCAGAGGTTGAAGAGGATAAAATATTGGCTTCCAGCTAGGTAAGATAATAACTAATAACTTAGGTGGATTACAACGACATTTTGAGAGCGGGACAAAATAGAAATTGACATTGGATTAAACAAAAACTCTTCATTTTTTTACGTACAAATTTTTTAAAGCCAAAGGTTTATTTTCCTATAATTTTTTCCGATTTTTCTAAAAGTACAATCCTAATTCTGAAGTCGGTAAAAGTACTATATCTCTGAGTATATGTAAGTCATTCTGAAATCTTCCTATATTTTGGAAAAGTTATGAACTCCAATTGTGGGTAACCTTTCTACAAGTCATCGGAAACTCCAAATAACAGATAAACGTTAAAATGACTACATTTAAATGCAGGTTATTACAAAACTAAACCACTTGTCTTATGAGGTGTGTCACTTTAAAATCGGATGTGTTATATATCTGCCATAGTAACGATAGAAAAGTGTATTGCAAAATCGACCTACCTTCCTAGTTTTTATAAGTATATATTTCGTTTGCAAAGGCTTCACATTAAAGTCCGAACATTTTGCTCTAGCCATTAAGCTTATGTCATTGGGCAAGTTGTTGACAGCCAACTCAATATTTTCCACAAACTTTGTTCAGGTGCCGGAAAGTGCAACGTTTCAATATTCATCAGGCGAATAGTTGCGTCGCGTATTAGAGGAAATTTTGCCGCTCCGCTTATTGGTCTTGTTGTTCTTGTTGGTTACCAAAACTTTGGCCCACAAAACCGCACACTCATACGTTTGCAAACACCTATATATACATATATATATACGCCCACAAACACTGAGCCACATGCATAGGACATCGCTTTTGCATTCATGGAGCATATGTTCCTACTCCCGATTTAGTTTTCGTTTTACGGTTTGAAGTTTCACATTAAAAGCATTTCAGGCAGATAAATAGAGCATGAGGGAGTGGGACAAAAACAGATAGAAAGAGAGAGAAAGGAGCAATGGAGTCTACCCCCGATCGCCCCAAATGTCTGTGTCCCCTTGTCACTGATAAAGTTTTTGTTTTTGCCATGCTGGTGGAATTATATTATAATTTTAACTATGAGTACTACTCATGCAAATAACTCAAATTAAAGTTTTTATGCCTATGGGGCATGCACACACAAGGGCGAACCGGAAACCGCCATCTTGTTTTTAGTTTTTGGATAAAAGTTGCGGGCACGCACAAGACTAGCAGACAAACATGCCGAAAGGCTCACAGGAATACTTGGTTATAACTGAGGACAGCACTGTGTTACAAAATTTGTTATACTTTATATATCAATTATTTTCAATAATAGATTTCAATAAATTACTTTAAAAAATTAAAAAACCAAATAAATGAGCCTATATTCAAAAATACAAGCAAGACAAAGAAAATTATGTAGTTTCTAAATTTTATAACTAAGCATTAATCTTGTAATTAAACCATTTTGACGCAATTAGGTACTCCATAAATATAAGTCCCATGTCAGCAAACATTTAGGCGATATAGAAAACAAATAATAAAATAATGATCAAAGGTAATTTTCTAATTTCCAGCTAACACATTTTTTGATTGCTTCTCATAATGCACATTACACAAATTAAGCCATGAAAACAGCGATTTAGCAAACAAATTTGATAGCTGATTTAAAGTAATAGTAAACAAGCAAAATTATTGCGATTTTGGAGCTGTTTATACAATTTAACGGATTATGATTCGATAGCTGACTCCCTTTAAAACCAGAGCATTTCGTCGGCTATCAATTGAATAATTAGTATAGTGTTGCAGTAATTATAGGGGACTGCGCCGCATCCATTATCATTTTATGCGCCGAACAATTAAGTAGGAGCGGACGTCATAAAAAGCCTGGAAGTGTGCATTTAAACTATTGCAAAAGTGGGCTCCGTTCTTGGGGCGCCTTTGGCGAGCCTCGTCAGCACTTCTTTTTGGACAGCAGCATCAATAACGAGAAAGTTTTAGCCACCAACCAAGGAACACCGACCACAACAGCAACACACCCGGGCAGAGCCAGCTCAAAAATTATAGCCACACTTTCGTTTTTATCAACGGGCGTTGGCAAGAGGGTGGACAACGCCCCAATGAGATAAGAAAAGTGTACAGAACAAGAGCACAGAGAAAAACCAAGTCAATTTTAATTCCATATTAAGTTTTTGAAAAAAATATTTGCCAGAAATTGTAAGATCAAAAGCACCCGTTGAACTTTTACTAATATTAGTTTAAAGAAAAACTTAATAATTATTATTCTTCTAGAAAATAAAAATAATTATTTTAAATAAACTCAACTCAAGCATATATCTCGTGCTTTGTTTTATTTGCCATTAGTTGTGTGAAATTTGAAATTGATATCTTATCAAAACTAAAACAGGCACCTTAATTTAAATCGATGTCTTTGTTTTAAATCATGAATGGCTTTGATGCACACATCATGTGGACGATGCAACTGCTTTGCCATGGATTAGTTTCACCTTTTGTTCAGCATACTACACATGCTCCTTAATCCTAAAACAAAGACTTAGATTCCGAAACAAGGTGCCTGTTTTGCTTCTGATAACAGAAATGGCAGGAAATTTTCATTGGCTCTTTAAATAATTACCAAGCATAATTACCTACTATTTACTTGATCCCAAAACTGCGAGTCTATAAAAGGACAAGTTTCCAAGTTGTGACAATAAAAGACAAAGAGATTTGAAATCGAAAAAATTGTAAGCACGGTAAAATAAAGAACTAGTGTTACTAACCTGCTAAAATATATTTGATAATTGTTATATATAATATTTTTTTTTTTACCGTGTGGTCTAGTTGCAGCATTCTTGAAATGCAGCCAAGCCGCAACTATGTGGCTGCCCATAAAGTTGAGCCGTCGCCAGAGGAAAGTCCTCTTCTGGGCTGTGAAAGTTTTTTAGGGCCAGCTTGTGTTTATAAGATGGCCAAGTAGCAGCGTTTGGCTATCAGTTGGCCAGAACTTTACTGCTTACGTTCATCATATTTGCGCGAGAGTTTACCGAGGCAACTTTCCCGGCAGCCCAAAGACTAGAGATACCAGATACTACGAGTATATGCTATATAGCGAATGTAAGAGCATGCGGCCACTGCAGCAAACTGCAGCGATTGCTGTCAGCTGGAAGGCTCCGGGCGGCAGGCACTTGAGACTCCTTTTGAAAATTGTCCAACAAGAAAATTCCGCTCCCCAACCTGCACCACAAACTCCAGGCCATCGGCCCAAAGGACATTGCAACAACTGACTGATAAATGTCGCTGCCAAGGCAGCAAATACGACTGAGGACATTTCCTTATTTCCTGACGTTGTCCGCTGTCCGGCTGGCCGACTTTTGCTACAGGAAACTTTTAGACCAAAAGGAAACCCAGAGCAGCGGAAGGCATTCTGGGGGGAGCCCTTTTTTATGCAAGTCATAGAAATTTACAAGCCCCAGTGACAAGGACGTTTAGTTTATGGACGCGCAGCGGTTACAGTGTTGGTAGTTTGGCTATGCCTCTCTTCAATATTTATACCTGTTTTATTTAACCCAATTTTAATATATTTTTTAGCCAAATATTTTTAATCAACCTTTTCATTTTTAGTGATATTTTTAATATGGATGATTATTATACTTTTTTATTTAATTGTAAGCTTTAACAACTGCATCGGAATATAAAAATTCCAGTGTAAATCTGTATTTTAAATCTGCACAATTTATTAAATGAATATCACAAAGATTATTATCTAAACAGTTTTTTAAAGCTCTTAAAAGTTATAAAACATTTGACAACATTAAAATTGTATTCTTTTTTACATGACATTTTAATATACATAGGTACTTTTCGAAAAAATAGTTTCATTTATTAAAAATATGTCAAAAGTAAAATCAAACGACAGAAAATGTTCTATTTATAGATACCAAGGTTAGTACCCACAATGTAAAAAATATTGTATATATTTTAGTATTATAATATTTTGTTTATTTTGTTGTTGATACTTTCCATAATTTCCGGCATATTTTCCCTTGACAAAAGACCTTGCAGGCCTTAGTGGTGCCATCACTGGATGGGCGTGGGACATTTTGCCGTTGAAAACTTTGTTACATTGGCATATGCAATTGGGTTTGCTGCACATCCTGTCGACAGCTTGGACTTGCCAAAGTTTTTGCCACTGTTAAATGTTTTCTACGTTTTTATGTCTTCGCCAACGTTTTTTGGGCGTTTTAAGGCAGAGCGGTGGGAAAAGTTTTTAATGAATTTTATAGCAGGCGGTGTTAGGTGATTGTGAGACGATTCAATTTGAAGTCGACTCTTACGAAACAGGGGCTCCCGATAAGGCGGAGGCTAAAGGTGCGGACCGGCAGGCCAATTAAGCTAATCGCGGCTGAGCGGAGATAGACAGACATAAACAATACATATAGTACGACGATCCGACAGATAGCCAGACGGTACGCTCTGACTTTGATGTGCTGTCGCTGGCGATGGCGTTCTGTTGCGCTGTGTTTTGTTTGTATCTTCTGGTGTTGGCCTGGGCATTAAATGCAGCACATTAAAGCCGCAGGAGCCGTCGCCGCTGACGGCTGACAAGCGTTGAGTCAATTACATGGTAATAAACTAATGGCCAACGTGCCCGCCTGGCGACGCCGTCATTCACCATCATCATCAACATCAGGCCTCCTCATCAGTTTTGGCTTCAACACTTGTTGACCTTCCCATGGCCAGCACATAAAGCCAAACATAATTGGCCCAAAGTGAGGTTGGCACAAAAATGGCACTCGCTTAAAGGTAAAAGTTGAAAACACCAAGTCTCTGAGATGATAACTTGCAACTGATATATTCGTGATTTATTTTAAATAAAAAACTATAAGGAAAAGGGCTTTTCTTTCATCTTTTATAAAAAAAATTTACAACTTTTTAAAATATTACTCTTTTTTATTTTGCTCCTTCCTTTAAACATTTTCACGATAATTATAGTAAAAACATGGTATTTTTGAGTGAGAAACAAATAACTTTACTCTGCTTTAAAAATGCACAATACCACACCTAAATGTATAACATAAAAATATAAATATAACTTACATTTTGCTTACACATTTCTAAAATAAAAACATCACTGAAGTGCAGATCGTCCAATTTTATATTTTCTTGCACATTTTAACATTTAAACTGTATATTCATTTCGTTGAGATCCGAGTTTACGAGTGGACACACTTGTTAATGTTGAGGCTATAGGAGGATCCAGGGGGACAGGATCCGTGCACAGGACGTTCGATGGTGCACCGACTGTTCTCGGCATTATAACCCGCAGGACATCCACTGCCTGCAAAGGCCCCTGACATTAGGGACAGGACCAGGAGCAAAAGCCAAGTGCATTTCACGAACATGATTGAAGATTAAGTCCTTTTCGATTTCTGCACTCAAAATAATACCCTTAGTGTGGAATGGAAAACTAGAAGCCTTTACTTACCTTAGGCAAATACAAAATGCAACTATTCTAACAGATGCAACTGAAACGGATCTTATATACCTCAGCTGCGCCAAGGTAATAATTCCATTTGTTCGACCTTGGTCTAGTTCTACTAATCCGAACTGGTGAAAGGCGGCCCTCATTGATAACACCCCGCTGATAACCAACTAAGCAAAACAGTTTTGTTTTTAAATTGTATATGTATTAAATCACTGTCTGATTAGGTTTTATTATGATGTGAGTATTTTAATTTTTGTACACACAGAGGTTAACATTGGGCCTATATTGGGATCCAGGTGGGCATTCGCCACGAATGGTGCGCTTTGCGGTGCAATCATTGCCTTCCTTCTTAAAGGGAACTGGGCAGTTCTTGGCCGAAACAGCCACGGCGATGATGGCCAAGATGAAGATGGTGAGCCAGGAGAAGTTCATGTTGGTTGGAGGCTACAAGTTATTAAAAACTTTTTAGAAAATAGTTTCTATAGAATATTTTCCTGTGGATAGACATTCCTCCACTAAATTAATTAAACTGACAGTGAGCAATGTTATTTAATGCAACAGATAAGACAGCTATGATTAACTTTGTTTTGAAATTTATTCGAAGAATAAAAAAATCTTGTTTATTTTTTTTCAAGTCAATAATTTTTTAAACCTAAACTTGTAAACCTCAAAACATGCAAAAATTTATTGTCAACTCAAATATTTGTAAATATTTTATCTAAACCCTTTTTATATAGCTTTTATAATATTGCTTGATATTTAAAAAATTCCTTTTAAAAAACCAAAAATAAATTTACAATATTTTATGATTACGTTATTTTAATAATTATAAAAAAATATTATGAATGCTTAACAAAACATATTTCGCATATCAATCCGAGTTGTTTTTACACGCTCAAACATTTTCAGTGCAAAAATATTACAAAAAGTTTCGTTTTCACAGTGTTATATTAGTTGCATTTACAATAACAAGTAATAAAGTTATGAAGTTCAAGAATGAACACAAATTTTAAATTCCTTATGTTATCAAGCCAAAGCAGACACCAAGCTTTTGAATCGAAGACTATGTTTCGGAACTTGCAAGGCTTAAGATGTATTGGCGATGCCTTGCAATTAATTATTAGCTTCCCCATTGTTCAGGTTCCCTACACCTAGAACTTGATCCTAGAACAAAGACATCTAATCCGACGCAATGCGTCTGTTTATACCCGTTACTCGTAGAGTAAAAGGGTATATTGTATTCGTGCAAAAGTATGTAACAGGTAGAAGGAAGCGTTTCCGACCCTATAAAGTTATATATTCTTGTTCAGGATCTAGCCGAGTCGATCTAGCCTGTCCGTCTGTCCGTCTGTCCGTCTGTCCGTCTGTCCGTCTGTCGTCCGTATGAACGCTGAGATCTCGGAAACTATAAGCTGGATTTATTTTTGCTGCAGATTTTGGGTTCCTACGCAGGCAAGTTTGTTTCAAACAGGTGCCCGCCCCCTTTACGCCCACAATCGCTTATATACGATTTTATTTAAATATAAATTTAAATATTTCGGAAAAGTAAAATGCAGTTTTATTGTGTTTATCAATACCTATCGAAATGTGAAGAATTTTTCAAATCGGACCATTCGTTAAAAGTTATGCGTGATAAGTTTCTATCTCCATCTCCCTGCCCCTTTTACCTGGTAAGGTTCTGATGTGCATATCTCTTGTTTGCTTCTGATAACAGCTAATAATTAACTTGCACTGACTCAAGATGCCTGTTCACTTGATTCCTTTACAATGAGACCTATTCCGACAAAGACACCTAGCACGTTCAAATTACAAGTAAAAGCATTTTTCTATGGATTTAAGATCGAAGCCTTTAAATTAGATTTTTTTTTTAGAAAAGGGAAGCGCACAGCTAACTCAACTCAACTTAAATAATTTTCTTTAAAAAATGTTTTTACTCATAAACTTTTAAGTAAAGAAAATAATTTCACGACGATCAAATAATTCCAAAAATTATAACACTTTGTGTAGTCACTTTAAACACTTACTTTCTTGTCTTCACTTTGTAGATGAGCAAACTAAATATTTCGGCAGTCGTCTGCCGCTTTTATAGCCGCCGGCGAATACTTTTGGGCAGCCTTTATCGCGTCCATGACGAACCTTTGACACAATTAGTGGCATTTAAGCTGGCGCCGATAAGAAGCAGCCAGATGGAAGGCGCGGCGAAGGCTTGACACATGTGCCCCGCCGAATGCCTATCTTCATCAACAAAAGGAAGCGGGCAACAATTCACGGGAGAGCAGCGCAACAAAGGCCATTTCCATGGGGTCGACTGAGCGCCGGAGTAGGCGTGAAAAACCAGCGATGGCGAGATGGCACTGTCGAATGGCAACAGAAAAATTCCGAATGAAGCAACTGACATGAAATTGTCGAGGGAGGAACAGAAACAGGTGGAGCCGGTTGCATGTGGGGCAGAGGAGCGAGTGGAACTTCTGGCATTGTCCAGGTCCAACAATGGACCCGAGGATTGGGATTGGGGGCGCCTGTCAGTTGCAGGAGCACAATGCGAGCACGGCAGCTCTCCAGCGCTTTTGTGCGTTCAGCATATGTCATTCATATACAATTACGTTCGCAATTTTCGATAGTTGCAAGATGCGAAATGTGGGCGCAAAAAGTCCAGTGAAAGAAAAACGGCTCCAAAAATCCGCTTTCTTTGTGTCGTATAACACTGAAACATTTTTTAAGGCCATAAACTTTCTTCCGAATTCTGTGTGTGGGAAATTAAATTTATACCTTATTATTTTGTTTTTTTTTTTTTTAAATTTAACATCGCAGTCAATTAACCAAAATATTTATAAATAAATCAGAAAAGTGAAATTGTTTTATTTATTTATTTCATTAATAATTCTTCTGAGCGTACAAATTTAAAGTCAAAACAAGAGAGAACGCTATAGTCGGGTGCCCTGACTATCAGATACCCGTTACTCAGGTAAAGGGAGTGCGAGGGAGATGGAGATAGAAACTTTGATCACGCATAACTTTTAAACGAATGGTCCGATTTGAAAAATTTCTTCTACATTTCGATAGGTATTGATAAACACAATAAAACTGCATTTTTACTTTTTCGAAATATTTAAATTTATATTTAAATAAAATCGTATATAAGCGATTGTGGGCGTTAAAGGGGGCGTGGCACCTTTTTGAAACAAACTTGCGCTGCGTAGGAACTCCTAGAATCTGCATGCAAAATGCCAATCTTCTAGCTTTTATAGTTTCCGAGATCTCAGCGTTCATACGGACAGACAGACAGACGGACAGACGGACAGACGGACAGACGG
The DNA here is from genome assembly GCA_018153365.1 of Drosophila fuyamai. NCBI lineage: Eukaryota > Metazoa > Arthropoda > Insecta > Diptera > Drosophilidae > Drosophila > Drosophila fuyamai. The sequence continues at coordinate 11,618,025 of JAECXW010000116.1, forward strand.
ACATGGCTATATCGACTCGGCTAGTGACCCTGAACAAGAATATATATACTTTATAGGGTCGGAAACGCTTCCTTCTACCTGTTACATACTTTTGCACGAATACAATATACCCTTTTACTCTACGAGTAACGGGTATAAAAATTGAACCCACTATCAGTATGAGTTTTTTGTATGTTCTCGTGTATTAATGTCGCAATAAACAACTAATGCTCAAATCTAAGCTCAGATTATCAGCACATGAAACACTTAAATATAGAATTCGGGTTTTTCCTAATTGTTTATTTTGTTTTGACGCCTTACAGACTTTGGAGCAGTGGCGTCCCAGATTCGATTGTCGGGGGGTTAAGAACACTTTTTTATAGCATACTTTTTTAACACTACTTTTCGCAACCCCCTGTTAATCCGCACATGAGTTGGGGCGTAAATCAAATGTTAACGAGCCATAAAGTTCCACTGTCCGGCGAGGAAAGAGTTCAATATTTGTATGTTGTAGTTTGCATGTGATGGACGACAAACTGTTTTCGAAGGTGGCCACTTCAGGCGAAAAGAATCGAACGTGGAGCGTATATAGTGCGTCATAATTCACTCAGCACTTGGGTCTGTTCAATATATATGGTTGCGTGTCGAAGGCGACTTCTTCACTTGGCCAAGTTTTCGGTTTTGGGTTTTCGGGCTTTAGGTGGTCGCCGTCTATCGACTGTCGACTGCCGGTTTTGTCCAGTTGGTCATGCCTTTGGCTTTGAATTATTGATGGGCGTATTAAGAAGATTAATGTGATGAGCTATGGGGCACGGAGAGTTTTGTCGTTGGCTGTTGTCGTTGGTCATGTTAATGTCTTCATTGTCGGCTTGCAGCCTTACCTTTACCGTCACCCCCTCTTCTGATTGTGTATTGATGTGTGCCATTTTGTGTGTGTGGGCGAATCACTTCCATTGAGCAGCACCGAGCAAAAGAGCAATAACGTTCATCACTCTAACTTCCCGGGATTTCCTCCTTTGGGGCCCGAGGTCGATTGGTCATTTTGTTATACCTCTCAATTCGGTGAGCTGCTTTTTTGGTTGCATTGCGCGTCTATAAGCCATTTTTCTTTCTACCTCACATAAGTTTTAAGCTGTGTGTAATTTATTTTTATAGCCATGTTGCCGACGTAAAGATTGCAAATATGTAGTTGACCAAACCTCGACTTCGGTTGAGCGTTAAAGGTATCACTAAATAAGGGTGTCAGGATTTTTCCAATTTAGGAGTACTCAATGTGTACCAAAATGTGAAACAAGCAGCTGAAAAACATTGGGTCTCGAATGCTTTTAAGAAATAATAAAATAATAATATTATAATAAATTACTTATGAACTTTGTAAAATATTAAAACAAAATATAATTTTCCAAAACACAAGCCAAAGAATATAAAATAGTTAGAATAAAAAACGACATTTTTCAAGAAAGCATAAGTATAAACATTTAATAATACAACATATAAGACTTAAGATTGCTAATAATTTAATGGAGAGCATGGATATAACGAAAATAAAGGTTCGTTATTATTAAAGGTAGTTTTAATCAGGGCAATAATTTATGCGGGCAGCTCTGCATTGCTCATTATAGCAGCCACGAGCTGCAGAATTTGGTTTTTCGCTCTTAGCCGGCTGTCTATGCCGGGCGGCTTTTACCGCCCAGTTGGTCCGGTGGTAACCTCAGACATTGACTTTGGTAAAATTGTGGCACGCCAAGCACATTTTGAAGCTCATCAGTAATACAGTTACACAACGGATCGCCAAGGGGGCGGGGACGGCGTGGCGGTAAGTAGAGGGCTCCGCTGGGGCCGAGTCAAAACCAACACCGAAACCAATGTTGATTTTATTGCTTGCCGCAATGTTTTTAACTTTTGCAGGAGCAACGCCACCACCGCCGACGTTGTTGCTGCTGGTTATACACAATGAGAAGCAATAATACAAAAGAATTTTTAAAGAGTTAATTATGGAAGAATTTTCCAAGTACTACGGAACACTAATATCTTAATCGCTTCATAGAGCTGAATTTTTTCCTATAACTATAATTAGGCTAAGACTAAAAATCACGTATTCAAATAAAACAAATTTAAAGTTTTCAGTTTTAAATAATAATTATACCTTTTCTAATTTAAAAGTATTATAGTTTTATAACAACGTACTATAGTTTATACGAATTTTGTAGCAGAATTTCGTGAGAGCAATAAAAATTTGATTATTTTGCATGAATATTTGCTAGTGTAGTCTTAAAATAATTTCTGTTTTTTTACATGAGTTGATTTTACACACATCGTTATAAAGTGTGAATTTAATGGCTAACATTTGAGGGAATTGGCTGTGTGTTTTTCTCCGTGTTTAAGAAGTTCCCCTGGGTGTAGGCAACTGTCGCGCTGCATGTTGCTGCTATTACTGCAGCACAGCTCCGCACAGCATTTAACCACTCGCCCAGGCCAAAAGAGCCAACAGCCAACAGGCAGCAGCCAGGCTACCAGACAGCCCGGCCAAAAGCTGAGCCATGCGATGGCAAAACGTGCTGAGTTTTCGTAATTAGTGCACAAGAGTGCAGCCCGATGGCCACGTGCAGGGATTTCCAGGGGTGTACAGGGTATTCGGGGCAAACGGAGGGGATTGGAGGACCCAAAACACTCTCCAGCCGCCGGAGCACGTTTATGTGGGACTGCCTTTTCGGCCTTTTTGAGTGTGACATGGCAATGGCAATGCCTGCGTCATCTATCGCCTTCTTGTGCGAGTGTTTCCTCTGCAGTTGTTGGCTTAAGTAAGTTGTTAGTTGCTGGTCGCGTTGCCGTTGCGCGTTTGACACACAAGTTGTCGCCTTTAAGCCACTGCCTGCGAATATTGAATTCGCAATGAGATTTCGTGGACTGAAGGTAAAGGGATAAGCAAACAGAAGTTGAGGAAAGAACTAGCTCTCAGAATTAAGAACACAATTATTTATTTAGGAAGGTTATCCTCTGATGGTAGGGATAATTAACTTAAAATAAAGCATTTGTTATATAATTGTCGATTACAATATTATTCTGTGGCGGATATTTGTATTTCATACCCCAAACCAAGAAAAAGGAAAATAGCAACTTATATAATGTGAAAAATTAACTATTAAAGTTTCTTAAAAAAACACAATTTCTTTATTTATTGCCACCCAACATCATAAGAAGATGACCACAAGGAAAACAAATTGTCTATAATGTCATTTGTTTTTGTTAAGCAATCAGTAGATACAAATAAAATCAGCGGTATAGTTTTAAAACTTTTTTGAGCAGACCTCTTTATGTCTGCCAGAATTTTTTGTGGACCAACGCTAACGACATTGGCAGGCAGCAAACAGTTTTCAGCTGCCATGGCCTTAATTTTACTGATTATGGCAGCAACCAGGCAAACTTTTGGCCATTAAAAAAGATTCGTTTTAATGAGTTTGGCAGACAAGGCAACAAGGTTCCCAGCCCACAACCTCCCATCACCCCATTCGCACCCTCACCATCGCCATTCCCTTTATCGGGAGAAAAACTGTCGCTGTTTATCTTTTGCCGGCTGGCAGTCAAAATTCAGCCAAGGTCTGCCCCGAACTGGACCTCAGATGCATGTGCATATATATGTAAGAAATAATAATTGAACACTCTAAATAAAAATCATTCTCCCATTCAGATATAACACATTCGCGAGCAAAACGGGATTTTTATACCCTTGCAGAGGGTATTATAATTTTGGTCAAAAGTGTGCAACGCAGTGAAGGAGACATCTCCGACCCTATAAAGTATATATATTCTTGATCAGGATCACCTCCTGAGTTGATATAGCCATGTCCGTCTGTCCGTCTGTCCGTCTGTCCGTCTGTCCGTCTGTCTGTCCGTCTGTCTGTCCGTCTGTCTGTTTCTACGCGAACTAGTCTCTCAGTTTTAAAGATATCGAATTGAAACTTTGCACACAGCCTTCGATCCTTTGCACGCAGTATATAAGTCGGAACGGCCGGGATCGGCCGACTATATCCTATAGCTGCCATATAACTGAACGATAGGAAATGCCATAACTCTGCTGTTTGTAAAGTTAGGAAGTTGGGATTTTCTATGGCTTCTTTATTTGGCCAATCAATTCGACCTACCAAATTTCATAAGGATCGGCCGACTATATCCTATAGCTCCCATATAACGATAGGAAATAGCATAACTTTGGTGTTTTTAGAGTTAGGAAGTTGGGATTTTCTATGGGTTTTATATTTGGCCAATCAATCCGACCTACCAAATTTTATAGGGATCGGCCGACTATATCCTATAGCTGCCATATAACTGAACGATTGAAATTACCATAACTTTGGTGTTTTTAAAGTTAGGAAGTTGGGATTATTATTAGTATTAAGAATGCATCATATGAACAATTTTGGAGAATATTATTTGCAGAATATTCTGCAAGGGTATATCAACTTCGGCTCCGCCCGAAGTTAGCTTTCCTTTCTTGTTTTTGATATGTATTTGTTTCGTCAATACCTATCGATTGGCCAAATAAAAGTTTGCCACGCCCACTCTAACGCCCAAAAACCCATTAAACACTTAAGCCTGGCTAGCGCCTACATTTCCGCCTTTCATGGCGTATACAATAGCGCCATCTAACGGATGACTTTGGAACAGCTGGCCAAGGTGCTCAACAGAGTCAACGTTAATTCTCGATAAGGATTTCTATTAAAGGAAATTGCGATGGTTTTCATTTGTCAATACCGAACCATATCCCAAGAACTATGCAAATCAAATCAAGTTAGCCAAATTGGAGGTGTTTCCCTAATTCGAGCGGCGAAAAACATACAAAAGGGCATATTTATATTAAGTTGTTTAGCTGAGTAACGGGTATCTAATAGTAGAGGCACTCGACTATAGCGTTCTCTCTTGTTAAAGTTAGGAAGTTGGGATTTTTATGAGTGTTAAGAATGCATCATATGAATAATTTTGGAGAATATATTTTATAGAATATTCTGCAAGGGTATTTCAACTTCGGCTCCGCCCGAAGTTAGCTTTCCTTTCTTGTTAAAAATATATTTATACCCTTGCAGAGGGTATTATAATTTTGGTCAAAAGTGTGCAACGCAGTGAAGGAGACATCTCCGACCCTATAAAGTTATATATTCTTGATCAGGATCACCTCCTGAGTTGATATAGCCATGTCCGTCTGTCCGTCTGTCTGTCCGTCTGTCTGTTTCTACGCGAACTAGTCTCTCAGTTTTAAAGCTATCGAATTGAAACTTTGCACACACCCTTCTTTCCTTTGCACGCAGTATATAAGTCGGAACGGGATCGGCCGACTATATCCTATAGCTGCTATATAACTGAACGATAGGAAATGCCATAACTCTGCTGTTTGTAAAGTTAGGAAGTTGGGATTTTCTATGGCTTTATTTGGCCAATCAATTCGACCTACCAAATTTCATAAGGATCGGCCGACTATATCCTATAGCTCCCATATAACGATAGGAAATAGCATAACTTTGGTGTTTTTAGAGTTAGGAAGATGGGATTTTCTATGGGTTTTATATTTGGCCAATCAATCCGACCTACCAAATTTTATAGGGATCGGCCGACTATATCCTATAGCTGCCATATAACTGAACGATTGAAATTGCCATAACTTTGGTGTTTTTAAAGTTAGGAAGTTGGGATTTTTATTAGTATTAAGAATGCATCATATGAATAATTTTGGAGAATATTATTTACAGAATATTCTGCAAGGGTATATCAACTTCGGCTCCGCCCGAAGTTAGCTTTCCTTTCTTGTTTTTAATTTTATGCTGTCAATAACACAATTTTAAGTTCTACGAATTATTCATTTTTGGAAAACTTTCTTAAAATTAATTATATATTTAATGCCAAAATGCTTTGGGTATTTTCGAGTTCATCAATATGATTTTCCAGAGCTACCTTTTCGTTTTATAAAAATACGCCGCTTTTTAGAATTTGGTTAATATTTATTTCTCGAGTGCATGAAAAATCTGCATTTTAGTGCAATTATCATTTGCGATGGACGGCAATACGACGGCATGGCGTGCAGCAGCATTGTGCATTGTCCGATCCATAAATCAGCATAAATTGAGTGCGCAAATAAAGTAATTGTCCTTTTTTGCCGTTTCGGGCTGGTTAATTTCTGGGCCAACACCCGGAGACAAGTAAGACTTTTACCTGCCCGAGTTCGAGAAGTAATTTAAGTGGCCGAAGATGAGGGCGCTATAAAATCACTTGTTCTGCTAATTGAAAGCCCGGCACAATTAAAGTCGCCTGGATGTGGGGTAGCACAAAAACTTTCTCGTTCACTGGACTTTTTCTGCGTGATTGACAGCTGTCATGGCGATAACCGCAGTGGGACTTGTTTTGGTTTCCTTTTTTTTTGCCAATTCGATGGGTTTTTTCCTGCATAAAATGCAGATGCAACTGGCGCACAGCTCATTTTCTCACTGGCAAAACTCTAGCGGCGGAGCTTGTGTCATTTCAATATTTCACAATAAATCGCAACGCCGCCAACGCGCTGGACTTTCTCCATCTCCAGTTGGCCTCGCATAACGGTTGACAATTTGCAATGCGCCTGTGCCTGAGCCGCCTGTCACTCCAGTTCAGCTCCTCGGGATTGGGATCGCAGTCCCGGGATCGTCCCATGAAAAATGCATAAGTGACGAAAAATCTGAGACCAACAATGGGACTCAAAATGCCGCTGGCAGTCAGAAAAAGATACTGCTGACCGATTTGACCGTATATGGACTTGTTTACTCCTTATGTTTATTAGTCCAAGTCCACTGCTGTGCCGTGTAGTTCAGTTTCAGTTCGAACGCCTACTGACCGAGTGACTGCCTTTTAAAGCACCTCCTTCTCCGCATCGAACCCACCCATCATCTGTCGCTGGGAATAAACCACAATGGAGCAGGTTATTGGCCATCGTCTGAGGTTTTTCAAGTAAAATTAAGTCATTTTTCAATGCATTTTATAAGAGTGTTGCAAATAGTTGGGAGTGTTGTGAAAAATTGAAAACTGAAAGCCAAAATTCGGAATCTCAAAAGTAAGCTTTAGCTCTAGGACACATAAGGCAACAACATACGTTCTTAAATTGTCAATCTAGTATTTCTTTTACAAATTGGTTCAACTTAAGTCCGAAGCATAAACAAAATGTTTTGAAATTCAAAGTAATCGAAGAAATTTATTTATTAATTTCAAACCAAATTCTAAGTCAATTAGCTTCGAGCTAATAAAGGTATAATTTTTGGCTAAAGAGTGAAACGACTTAATGGCTAAATATACTTAATGCAGTAATTTAAAATTTACCACAATTTAATATTAAATTTCTCAGATTTCACCTGTATGCCACGTTTAATCGACGTGAAATCTATCATCAATTTAACTTGGGACTCCCTTCAATGATTTCTCAGAATCTGCACCTTGACCACTCGCCTGACGTTTCAAAGAGATGCCAACCAGCCACTTTCCACACCACATTGTGAGCCCAATTTAACCCCACACCGATGTCCCCGTTTTATGGGGCCACTTTGGGCCATTTGTGGTAGCCTTGGCCCGTTGAGCTGTGGTTTCAAACAGGGACAAAGGGCTATCCGCAAATATTTGTAAGATGGAAATGTTGTCATGCCCAGGCACAATAGTAAGTAAGTGAGTGGAGCCATTTGGCGCTTATCGGGGCAGTTTAATAGCAGGATAATGACATAATCGGAAAGTATTGCGTCTTAAGTGAGTACGCTGCTACTCACCTGGCGGCAATTCAATTGACATAGATTTATGTGCGCCATATAATCAATAATTACCAACAATCATGTGAAAACGCTAATTTCCACGTCTGAGCAATTAATTGAAATGAAAAAGGCCACAGGGCTTTGGATGGAGGAATCGTAGAAAAATGGACTGGAACGGGAAGCCTTCAGGAATGTCTGTTTTAGGCATTTGCTTTGACTTCGTTTTCGACTTGCTCCCCCACTTCTGAGTTAATTAATGCGTGCAATTTAATAAAAGCATAAACGATATATTTAACCGCCATCTCCGACAGACTCACACAACCGAACAGGCAATAAAATTAATCAAATAATTACCCAGAGCCTCCAGGCCAGAACGCCCAGAAACATTTGACTTATCAGCGTTCATAAACGAGACATTAAAACTGGTCAGGAAAATCAGCCCAAGAAAGCCAACTGGATAAGAATACTATTTTCTTCTTCGTGTTGTTTTCACTTGAGCGCAGCGAGGCATTTATCATTTTTAATCGAATGCGGAAACAATGGAGCGCGTCTAAGTGGAGCATTTGATGTGGGCGATGGTGGGCGCCTGGTTTCTCAGCACAAAAACCAGTCTAAGGCTATGCGAAAAGGCCAACGAACAGCGGCAACAGAAGCAGCAGTAAGTGCTCAAAACAAATCTATAATAATTTCTTTTAATTGTTACTCTGCTACTGCCAGAGCTTATTGCCTGATTGGTCGAGTTGATTGCTGCTTAAAGAGCTTATTGCAGGAGTAAAAGTTATTTAAACAAGAAAAGGAAACTGGAATTTCAAAGTAAATTAGTGCAAACTGCTTTTAACCAACAACTAAGCTAAGTTTTATATAAATTAAGGTTAAAGGAGCCTAAACCACTTAAAGAGTAGTAAAAATTATTTAACTTTAATTTAAAAATTAAATAATGTCAGAAAGTAAAATTAATATTAAATAACTTTTACTTTTTAAAATTATAGCTACCCAAAGACATCAGAATGAAAAAAATCTATTCACTTATCATAATTAAAATAACTTCTCCATTAGATGTACACATTTAGGTCTATAAGTTAAAATTATTTGACATTCTTTAATATGATTTTAGTTGTACTATTTTACCTGCTACAAAATAATATATATTTATTTCAAAGTATTCCCAGTTCGGCTTTAAGTGCAATTTGCTGCTGACAAAAATCGGCAAAGATTTGTTCAATTTTTCCAAGTTGTTCAACCACAGGGTCCAAATGGAAGGCGAAACCTAATGTAGCAGAAAATTACTTTATATGCACATGGCAGAGCTGCCGATAGATGGCGCTACGAGTTCATTGGCGACCGAGCCTCGCCTATCGGCAGGCAATAATCGAGCCGAACGGCAAATTTAATTTGCTTTAAATTGTTGTTAAATGCGAGCAATTGAAATTTATGCCAACAAAACACAGCACAACGCCAGCCAAAGTAAAAACAAAACAAAAACCGTGATAATCTGCAGCGACAAAGCCGTGCCACAGCCTCCCGGCCACCAACATCATCGTCATCATCATCAATTTAGCCAGAAATCGGTGTCGTCGCCGGTTGCCCACTGATAAAAACGACTTAAAGCCGGTAAATGTTACTTCTAACACTATGGTATTAAATTCAAATAAAACGGGAAAACAGAAAAATTAAATATATTTCTGGGTCCCTGTAGCTTAGATTTCCTTTATCACAACCAGTGTATTTTAAAGACTGATTTTATTTATATAATTGACAGATTTTTTAGTGCCTTTTAGCCAATTGAGTTTTAATTATTTTCCTATTTTATTTATTTTTAAAGTTTTGTGGACAATAGTAGAAAGAGTTTAAATGAGAGTTTTATTTAAATGCAAGACTCCATCCTTTGAAATTTCTTGCAAAAACCAACTATTTTGATCAGTGTATTTGGCCTGGCTTTGCCGTTTCGTTTTGGTTTTGCCATCGACGATTTGGCGCCGTCTGGGGGCGCATGCGCGAATGTCCTTGTGCGCTATTTTCAGTTCTTTTTTTGCGCTCTTTTCGACTCGAACATAATAATTTTATAGTGAAAAGTGAAGTAAAACAAATGCGACAAAGCAAATGGCGCAAATTGCCGGCTGTCTGCCGAGAGCTGTCGGACTGTCTGTCCGCGTGTCTAACTTAATACGGCATGAAATGTCAATTGGGCTGGCAACCTGCGGGCCCAAATAGCCATAGTTTCGCTCTAATCAAATTCAAAACAAATTTGTGCGAACAGAACTCTTTAGCGAATCGAGTCGGAGAGTTACATGCGAAAATTGGCAACAAGGCTGCGCCATTTGGAACTGGTTTAAAGTTATTGTCCATCTTTTGATTTTCTTGGGCTGTCGCCGATGTTGTTTGTTGTGTGTTTGGTGTTGCTGTCGTACATCGACAATGTCGTTGTCTCTGGTTGGTGGCACTTGCCTGCAGTTGCCCTCCACCGCCGCCGCCGCTCGCAGTTGTCTTTCGTTGCTGACTCTTATTGGCTTTTTGGCTCGGTGATTAGTAGGTCAGAGTTTTTCATTTCCAATTGGATATGTTGCACAAGCGGCACAGGCACAGGCTCGGGCTCACCGCCACACACACAATATCTGGCTAACACGAAACAAGTGTACGAGTGTGTGCCGCCGCTTTTGGCCATATTAGGAAGGGTACAGCCAACCGAGCAGCAAACAAACAAACCAACATTCGACTACATCGGACATAGCAACTGTGACTAGACTACGCGGACAAGGCAATAAGAACCGCACTCCAAAATCAGCAGCTTTGATTCATTCGGTGGGAAAGTGTCATGCCCGGCGAACTCGTCAATTTTATGCAATGGATATGTTTTTCAAAAACATCACTAACAGACCTTTTTAGCATTTTAGGTACGAGGGAAAGTTTGGAAAACACTAAATCATGTTAACGAGTTGCACTTTTGTGAATATATTTAAGTGGAAGTATATAAGGAAATAGTAAATATTTATTGCATCTGTATTTAATAAAAATCGTTAATAAAATATAATAATATACATAAAATACAATACAAGAAATACAATACAAAAATACAATACAATTTTAAAATAGGTCAGAGAAATAAAAAACATCCTTATTAACGGAGCTTACGAAATATTAAATTTTTGAGAAATAAAACACAGTATAAATAAATACAAAAGTATTTTAAGCCAATCAAAACAAAGGGGACGAAGCCCTGCTTATGTGCACAATGCTTTTTATTACAACTCATATACTTCTAGCTTACCTAACCTTAATAAACTCATAAATAAACTAAAATTTTTCAGTTCAATAATATTATTACAATCGAGTATTTGGCACTCATGTTACAAAAAAAAAAGGTTTGTAATTGCCTTTGGCAACACTTTTGGATCGGTCAGCAAAATCAACCAAACATATATTTCCCCCGCAAAATCAGTAAAAATATTTTATTTATCTTACGAGTGGGCCAACGCCTGAGTCTCACCTCGCCAATGGCAATGCCAACGAGAAAGCATGAAAAGCAAATATAAATTTTATATTTATTTTCGTTGTACTTTTGTGGGGGTGGCGCCAAGCCAAAGACCCGACCTCAGACCAAAACTCAAACTCAAACCCAAAATTGCTGTGGCCTCCAAAAGCACAAAAATTCGCACGAGTATTTAACACCAAGAGCCAAATGACACCAACAACAATGACATTAACAAGCTGGAAAAAAAAAACAAAATAACAATAAAAACAGATAATAATAACAGTCGACTGGCAATCAATTTGAAATTGAATCGCGCTTTTATTGCGGTAGGTGGGCTGGTATTTTCCTATACCCGATATTATGACCGTGCGTAGGCTTGGAGTCCCCAAGACTTACACCAAAATTGTGACTGTGCAAGCCCGACTTCTTTTGGCCATCACCAATTGAGGCTTATTATTTGCAATTAAAGCCGGCAAGCCAAGGCGATGCTGCTCTTTCGCAGCTATAAATAAACTCTAGCATAAATTTGAGAGTTTATTTATATTTGTTTGATTGAATTTTAATGTGCGTAACTGCAACTGCATGCACACATCAAAGGCTGGGCCATTAATCAACACGAGTGCTAAATAAAATGATTCTCATTTTATGCTAAGCATTTTAAGGCGTATCGCCGGCAATCGATCAAGCGAAATTGCAGTTTCCCAAAGATAACCTTGGTGAGGTACAATTTTTGTATACATACTGCAAAAATTTGATAACAATTTTTTTAAGTAAATAACAATGTTCGATCAGTGTCAAAAACCAAACAAAAAAGGCAAAATCCCTTTTATGAACAAAAACCATTAAAATCACATTTCATTTCTTATTATCGTAAAATACAAATTTTAGTGGGCACACTCCCACGGTAAAACCTAAATAAAAATTTGTTGAAGCCAATCAATAATCTTAAGTAAAGTTTAATTTAAATTTAAATTTAAGGATAAACAGAAAAATAATATTAACAAGATATTATTAGAGTTCGAAAATGTTCAATGAGTGTTCTTATTTGTATGAACTTCATTAACTAAGTTAATTTATTAACAAATTAAATAAGTATAACACATTGTAATTGACTTATTTGAATACCTGATTTAATACAGCTGACAAACAATAGTTGGCGAATTAAGTTAAATGTAATATAAAGGTTATCCATTAAACTTTGTTATTGTTAAACAATTATTTATTTAATTATGAGAAATAGAAACTATTTACCTCAAAGCTTATACAAATATTATTAAACATTGTTGCACCCATTTACTATCATAAAATCTAAGTATAAAACTTTGATTTAATCAGATTAGCCATTCATTATTTATCTATTTAAAATTGCTTGGGGTATTTGCATAATTGGAATGTACGTTTTTATTGGTTATTAAAAAGTAGAGCAAAACATTTCAATATCATTAACGCTCTTCTAACTAAAAATGCCCTAAAATGATGTTGTTTTCAGTTCTCATAATCCCTTTGCAGCAACTGCAGTATTAAATTTCCACAAAAATATATGCATTTACGAATAATAAGCTGCAATCCTGCACGAATCATATAAAATATGTAGATGATGACATACGGCCTCAATGTTGGACCGCTAAATATATCAAAATTTATAGTCTGTGCCCAGAGGTAACCCCAATAATAAAGAAAATAATCAACTCACCTGCCACCCTCAAGCACTCTTACCTCTTTATTTGAGCCCACTTATTTATAAAAACAGACACGCACCCATATATATCACTCGGTTATATGTGTGCACTCGTGTATATAATGTCGAGCAAAACCAATCGCTGATGTGAGACGTCTCGAATGCGTTGGCGTTTTGTCAACATTTATGGGGCGGGGGTGGGGCCAAAGGGGACCACATGGGGAACCTGAAGCAGACGCTGCTGCAGAAATCACTTTGATGAGCATCAGCATTGACATGTTGTTGAAATTATTACCCCGACTGTCAGTTGGCATTCCCATTTATTCACTCGGCACGGCATTTCGATTGGCCTTTTATAATTGGCACTCGGACAGGAGTTGGCACTTGTGGGTGGTTTTGTGTGCTGCCAAGATGCGACACCAAAATCCTCCTCTCTCTAGAGCACCGGGCTTAAAATCAATATTTATACGTATCTCGCTCACGCCCTGGGATCTGCCCCATCCAATTTTACCCCGGCCAATGATGATGAGTTAATGCCGCCAACAGTCAGCCATTAGACGGACCAGTGGACAATCCAATCCCCACAAAACCCCCTTTACACCCATTTCCAATGCATGTCGCCCTGTCATTTCGCATGTCGTTGATGTTACACTGAGAAAAAATAAAAATACTGGTATTTGTTTTAATTAAAAAAAGAGTTACTTTTTTAGCTGAGAATGATAAGAACCATAAATTTCAATGGCTTCATATTAAAATAATCTTACTTTTTCAATTAAAATAAAAAAAAACGAATCAAATAAGTTTTAAAAGTCATACTTAGCTTATTCAGATAATAATTAATAAATTCTTAGTGTGAGACGAACATTTTAAATCCTTTTATATTTTAGTGACCTAGTGGTAACATGGTAAAACCAGGCCTCCATATATAAATATTAAATATAAAATCAAGATAAATATATTAAAGTAGTACACATTTTCCCTCCATGTACATGTTACTGTCCGTGGAGATTTGCATTGGTTATTAGCTCAGCTGCTCATCGGGACCTTCTATCTGCGTGTGTGTGTTCCTGTGTGTGTGGCTCGATGTGCGTTGTCTGCGGTTTCGATTTTGTTGACAATTTGTAGCGTAATTAATTGAACCAAAAATTAATAAAAACAACAACAAGCCGACGTGGTAGACAGACGATGACGACACCAGACTTTTGTTGTTTGCTGTGGTTATTGTTGTGTTTGATGCCGGGGACGGGGGAGAGATTACAATTGGCAGCGACGAGATATACATAATGTTAAATGACTTAAATGCTTGAATGACGGGGGCCAAGCGAAAATACAAAATCACGTTCCTCGGAGCAGCAGCACCACCACCACCATCGCTCACGATTAGCCACGATCTTTGGTGGCTGCCATTTGGCTCTGGCTGTGGTTCGGTGGGTTCATATTGCTTTGACTTTTCTGCAGTTTCACTTTTCGCCTCCTTGTGATTTGTTAAGCTTTGTCAATGCCCGCACATATCCATTATTCTTCACACACGATTAGTTTTCGATGCTCAGATGCTAGCTGTAGTGGCGAACGCTTTTCATGGCTAATAAGCGTTGATTGATATGAACAGGCCAAACTATTTTACCGAAAGTGATCCATGTTTATGTCAATGGGTATTTAAATCAAAGTTGGATTTGCATATCTCAGATGTGGATCAAGCTTTGATATATTCACATACAATAAGCAAAATTATCACAAACCCAATAAAAATAATAATAACACAATAAAATAAATAAAAGATTTAATGAAATTTTTATTTTTGAAAAACATAAATTTACATTTTTTGTTACTCTTCTTTATGTTTGTTGTGTAATTTAAATTTATGATTTTAATAGTAAATATCTTCTATCAATTGTGTTACAATCACTTTTTACAACTAGTCAATAGTTATAAAAAGCGATACACTGGTAAATTGAGTAACTGATTCAATTAATATGCCTAACATACTTTTAAAAAACACTTAAATTACTAATTTAATGATGTATGATAATTTGTGTGTACTAATTGCCTATTGTCAACCCCCTGATACGTTGAAAAAGTATCTACACAATGCCATTCATAAATTTACCAACTGATTCAAATGCCTCGCACCCACACGGCCCTCACTTATGCAAATTAGAAATATCAAAATGCTTACAAAAATTAATTAAACACAAAAAATGAGATGGATAAAAAGCGACACCGAGCTGAGAAACAACAACTTAATCGTTTGGCATTTCCGCTCGTCCAATTCCACTCGAAATAGCCAGCTTCCACTTCCCAAAAGTCAAAAAGAAATACAGCAAACTAAAGAGAACTTGTGCAGGTGGTTATGACCATGAAGGAGCGTGGGCCGGGCCAAGTCGAGTGTATTTCCGCTTGAAAGCGGCAATAACGATATTTGTAATAATAAATTTACGTAAAATATAAAACAAAATCAACGTTGACTCAAGCCAGTCGCCGCCCACTCAGCGACACCAACGCATTTTATGGCTGCAGACTAAGTTACCAACCGACAGGGCAGCGATGAAAAAAAAAAAAAAAAAAAACAGTCAGAAACACGGCTCAGAAGCTTTTGGCCCGAAGCCTCACGATGCTCACAATTAGCCAGCTGAGAGAGTTTTTTCAGCTTTCTCACCGCTTTCCCATGCGGCACCCATAAATGGTCGCAGACACGTCTCACAGACTTCCTAAGCGGGATCTCCGGCAATATAAGCCGGCGACGGGGGATATGGTCCCCGGATCGGACTTCGCTGGCATCGCGCTTAGTGACCATATTAAGGCAAATACGATTTCCGAAGCTGGCAATTAAAAGCCAAAGCCAAAGTGGAAACTTAGAACATTTGCATAAGCAATTAAACAACATGGCAGGTGATCGAAGGGGCTTTTACTCACTCAAAAGAACAGTCAATAAGGCATTTTTCAACGCATCACAAAAACTTATACAAAATCTTAATTTAAAATTTAATATAAATATTATATCCTTAAAAAACACAATTGTAATTCAATTTAAATTATAAAACTAGTTCAGTTTTCAATACATATCAAATATTATGTCAATTATTATGATATCCATATTAGACGTAAATTAAAGATATTAACGAAGATTTTATAAAGATAGCTGAAAGTAAAGAAGGCTGTTATATGTATTAAAACTTTTCAGTTTCCATTATTGATTGAAAAAAGTTCTTAAAACTGTTTTTACTAAATTAAGTTTTATTTTACGTTATTTTCAGCCCCTTTAAGCCATGTCCATGTATTTTCGGATACAACCATAGCTGGGCACAAAACAAACATTCAAAAGTGACGTTTGTTTTTTAATTATGGCTCGCTTATTCATGTTCTTGGCTCGGAAGCCGCTGTCCAGCAGATTAAGCTGTCAACCAAAATACACATGACACTCTTGGCCAATTTGTATGTATTTTTGAATATGCTCAGTTGCTCAATTATATTCGCATATATATACTCTTTAACTCACTTCGCACGCAAATCAAATTAATGTTGCATGCGTTACTTTTTCACTCTCTTGAAACGCGTGACGACCTTGTGCCGTGAAAAATTTATGCTTTTTGGACGAAAAATTATAATCAAATTTAACTGTTGTCATCATGATTTATTTACTTAAGAACAAAACACGACAAACGATGACGAACTCGCCGTCAGACAGAAGCACAAAGATAAATTAATCGTCAGTCAGTCACAGAGTCGATCGGTCTATAGCCCGCAGCCATTTATTCACAAGTGCTCATATGTGAGTATATCGGAGCAATGTCGAGATTTAAAGCCATAGTATGTCGTCATAGCACCAATAATAAGAAAACAACTTGTTTTGCCTGCAGGAGCAAATCCATTTTGCAATTATTTGCCCGTTGTCAGTTAATTATAATTATTTGTGAAGCAACAAAATGCTTGGAAAAAAAAACTTTACAAAAAATGACTATAAACAATATTATTTGTGAAAAAACAACAACAAATGAAATGTGACTTTGAAATCAGCTTAGCAGTTTGAAATTATAAGCGGGTCGAAAACAACTTGAGAAGTGCACACACCCAATTCATCAACTGAAATTGATCGAAACGAATTAGAATAAATCATAAAACAGAATTTTTTATTAATCAAAACGAACAAACTTTACCCATATGAACTTTGTTGGTAACCTTTTCTTTTAAAAATATAAATATTTATTTCTAACTAACCTTTTAATTAACACTTAATAAATATCTAAAAAGTAAACTTTAAACATATTTTCAAAAATTTACTTTATCATTTTCAAATACAAGTTTTTTTTAAGCTAAGCTTTGAGCTTTAGGTATAGAACGATTCAATGTCTTCTCCAAATTGTAATGTTATTTGCAAAATAACAGTATACCAATCTTTTTTCCAGGTTACTGTAATCTTTCCTTGAACTTTATTTCGGCATCATAATTCAAACAAATATCAACAGGGAGTTTATTTTATGGACTGAAATCAAAAGTTCAATAACAAAAATGGATCGTTCGGAATATCAAAGTAAATGCAACTTGTATACATTAGATTTAATGGATAAATTTTAAAACGGATAAATCGTGTATTTTAATGTTTTTACAAAACTATTCCTAATTTCACAAATAAAAATATTACAAAAAAAATATAAATCTTTCATACAAAGTCTACAAATTTTCGATTTTTTAAAATAAAAAACCAGATAAGGTTAAAAAGTTTTTCAAATGAGCACATTTCCTTGAACTTTATTTCGACAAGCATCATAATTCGCCACAAATCAAAGTTAATCCAAATAAATATCAAGAAGTATCATTTATGGTCTGGCATCAAAAGTTCAACCTTAAAAATGGAGATCCGACACAAGTCAAGCTTGGTAGCTGATACCATCTCAATCAAAGATGAATAAACATTTTTAACTATTTTCAAGTGAGCTCAAACAATGTCTGACTTGTACAAATGAATGTCAAACGCTGCTGCAGCAGCAAATAAAATTAGCAATAAATTTAAATAAATAACTGCCTGACGATATTAGATCATGCGAAATCTCAGGGGAACCGTTTGCGGAGGAGAGTACCAACTAGCACTCAAAACACTCGAAACGAAACCGAAAATCTGAATTGGAAATCACTCAAGAGAGTGCGTTGCGAAGACCAACTGAGACCCGTTTCTTCCATACGATCCCATACGATCCCATACGATACTATACGATCCGATACAATCCGATGCGATCCGGCCAACGCAAAAAGCACCCACACAACGGGTGGATATTTGGGGAAAGAGAGAACTGGTTTCTCTTCAATGACGTTGTGTTGGCGTTGGCGAGCGCCAGTGGGTTTCTCGGTTTATTGGTCGCTCAGCCAGCGAGAAAACGAGAAAACGAGAAAACGAGACTTTGCAGCCTTTTAATGCGGCATTTCATTCATTGATCGTTCCAATAGCGCGCCGCACGCTCAGCGCAGCGGACAAGTCCGACTTACATCGCCGCCCACTCGCTGCAAGATCGCTGGCCGGGCTATAACGGAGTCGAAGCCAAGTGGCTCAGCTGACTCGGCTGGCATCCCAGCACATCCATCCCGTTCCACAAACCGCACAATCTCGACATTGACGATCCGCGGCCCGAGATTGTATATCTTTTCAGTGCACAGCGGACAAGCGCAGCAGGCGGACGCAGCGCAGCATTTTCTCCGTGTATTTTCGTACGACAACTCGGGATATTGGATATACACAGATACAGGCCGACATCGAGATACAGATACAAAGCTATATGCACAGCCGAGCGACGCGTTCTCATAGATATTTTTAGCAACCGGCCTCACGCACACCGCCGCAGTTTAGTCCCGCCGCACTGACACACGCGGCTTGCACGTTTCGGAAAATCCATTCTTCGAGGCTTTTCCTGCAAACACGCCAACAAAGAGAAATACGCGAACACAAACAAAAGTTCTTAAATGTGAATAAATCGCCGCAAGGGAATCAATTTAAGTCAAAACAAGCTCTACAGTTTTGAGGAAATAAAACTGAAATTCCACTTTTTTGTTGTGTTAATCTGCCAAATTTATGCATGAGCTAATAACTTTAATTCCGATAAAAAATAAACCAAGCAAAACAAAATAACAAAAAAAGATCGCATATCAAAATTAGTTGGGTGACTAATTAGTCGGAATCTCAATTTGCATACTTTTGCGCAACTTTAATGAACCTAAAAATTAAAATAAAAACATCAACAAATCTTAATCAGAGTGCACAGCTAAATTCAAATCATCCCGAACAACCTCCCAGCCATATACTGTTGGATTTATGAAATCAAGAAGGTAAATATACCTCCGCCATCATATTTATCAGACGTAAATATAGAGTTATAGAAGAATTCCTCGATCTCTTGTTCCCGCCCCAATATAAATAGACAAAAGGCATTCCTTTGGCCAATCACGATATTGGGTGGCGGACGGAGCAGGGCAACTTTTTGAGAAACTTCTGAAACATTTATTTGTCCAAGGTGTTGAAAAGCCAGATGTGTGGAAGGGAGAATGTTCATCAGATGTTCAGGAGGGAAAACACCGACGACAGCTAGTTGTCAACTGATTTTGAAAGGTTAGTGAAGGAGAGCAACAACTTAGCTTTGTTTGCTTGCGGCCAAAAGGAGGGGAAACGTTTTAATTAATGTGTAAACAAACTCTGTGAATTCATTATCAATGAGTACATTATTCTCGTCTTCCAATTTCTTATGGTGATGTGTTAATCAACAACTTCAGTTATTTACTTATTAAAATTTCTAAAGATATTTGTGTTAATCACCCAATGTTTTGCAGTTTATCTTTTTAAAGCTCTTAAAGCTTTTGGCAACATTAATGAACATATACGCGACATTTAGAAATATTCCTTTTCCTGCTATTCCTTATCATAAATTCGTTGGCGTTGGGTCAAGAATTTATAAAATATATCATAACTAAGAATAAAAATGAATAACGAAAATATTTTTCCGTCCTGCTATTTATTTGAAATTATAAGTTATTATTATGTTTGTTTTTTAAATCATTTTTATTTGTTGAATTTACGAAATAATAAATGCGAAATAATCAATCCAATTAAAATCATGAATAGTCTCATGATAATTAATATAAATTGAGCTTTACATTTGTTCCCTTAATTGTTTTTATGAATTTTAGGGACATTTTTAAATAATTGCCTTATTAATCAATTTGAAATAAAATAATTTTAATCCTCTGGCCGTATCTGATAGTAAAATTAGCTATATACTCATGGACCTTTCTCGTCTCTAAATATATTTGCCTACCTCATTGTTTGCTGCCCCCCTGACCCAAATTTCGGTCCAATGTGGGAACAGCTGTCCGACTCTATGGAAAGGCAACAAAAACAATAACAATAACAGGAAGAAATAAAGAAAAATAAAAATTAGCCAAAAGGCAAATGCCAGAGACCTGTCAAAAAATCAACTAAATCAAAAGCCGATGGGTAATACAAAACCACACCAAAAGCTATCAAAATATAACTCAGACGTAGGCACATGTACATTTAAATCTTTATGTATATACCTACAAATATATATTTACCCACACAGTAAAAAAAAAGGGAGACAGAGAATGTAAACACGGGACCGTCACACATACGCGGTGTGTGCCAATTTTAATAAACAAACTCAACGTAAATGGAAAATCAAACAAAATCATTTGGCCAAAGCAATGGCAACAAATCAACAGCATAAAAAAAAAGAAAAATGAAACGAAACACACAAAGGAATAAAGCAAAAAATTAAAAGATGCCAAAACGAAAAATAAAGAAGAGAAAAATAACAAATAAGAACTTGCCGCAGGCTGTCTAAAAATAATAGCTGCCAACGGTAGCACACACGATACAAAAGGCAGTGAGGGGGATATGCAACGTGCAACTGGCAACAGCACGAGACAACAGCAACAATAACAGGCAGCTGGCAAAGCAACAACAAAGGCTACAGTAAAAGCAAAAAAAAACTCGAAAGCAAATGAAAGATTTTGACGCTTTCCACAAAAACCAAATTAAGAATCACAAATCGAAAAAGATAAAAAATAGACAGAACGCTATGAAAATAAGAAACAAAAATAGTGATAGAAAATTCAAGTTGCAGACAATAAAAACTAATTTTAGAGCAGTGGCAAAAACAACAACATCCGAATTAAACTGATGCCAGGCACAGAGACAATCTGAATCAGTCGAAGATTCTATAGCAGATCGACTAAGAGGGGAGGTCGAAAAGTTAACTATACCATAAAATTGGTTAATGTTGTAAGAACAAATTATGTTGAATACCATGATATAATATATATAATTCTCATTAAGACCAACGAAAACAATTATATTTAAAAGTAAATTAATTTTTCAAGTAATACAACGTAATAGTAAAATATATTTATATTAAATACTGCTAGCGAATTCTTATGGAAAGTCTAAGAGTATTATTAAAAATATAAAGCTCAGCCCCTCCAATATTTTTCATATTTTTGGAAAACACTTTATACATCCAAACTAAGTCATCAGCCCTCGTTCTATCGTGGCTCGTGTGGTTCCGTTTTTTTTATAGTTTGGGCCCAAGCAGCAGACGCTTCATTTTCCATTTAACCGCACCCGGCTGCCCGAATCCTTGAATTCAACATTCCCCCCTCCCCGGATTTCCCCAACGAATACATGGGCGCGCAGACAAGCGTGCAGAAAAAGTTCTAAATTTAATGGCTACACCTAAAAATGCAGCGACTGCAACCGAGCCAAAAGTGAAGGGCAGACTGGAGGGGGAGCAGTCACTCGCCGGTAGTTTCAAGTGCACTCCGGCTAGGCCTGGCTAACATCCCCTTGCCCCGGACACGCTCCATCCGATTTTTCCAAAAAAAAATGTCTGTGAAACGGACCGCCCCACCCACACGCCCCTGCCCCGCCCCTCGACCCCTTCACGCCTCGTCGCACGCACGGCTCGCCTTTTGTCTACCTCACGGTTGGCAAAAGAGAAAGGCAGAGGGGAAAAGGGTTGCACTGAGAAAAAAACAAAAGCTCAAAACATATTCAGATATGATGTATTTAATAAATTGAATTTTATTTAACAATATTTATTTTTTTCAAATGTGTAACTCAATTTATTTGGAGCTAAATAATAAAAATTCACAGTACATAACTTAAAATATTAATTGGATGAAATTAAAATTTTAAGAAACCTCAATTTAATGGCTAATTTAATAATGATTATACATTTAAAAGTGATTAAAATTTAGATGTTTTATAAAAGCAATGCAAATAAATTAAATCATTTTTAACCTTTAGCTATTTATCTATCAGAAGATTTATTGAAAATATAAATAGTTTTTAAACTTCAGACTTAACTGATTGCATTAATAAATACTAACAAACACATTTAGTTTTTAAAGTTAATGTTTCTCAGACCATTTTTTTAAAATATTTTTCTGTGTGTAAAATGGAAATGGATAGGCTTTTGTGTAAGGGGCAGAGGAACTGTTCTATGTTTGTTGTCTGTGCATTTCAATTGGGCGTTTTCTGCATTGTGCCGGCGTGTAATTGAAAACTTAAGCAGAAGCACCCTTCTCTGCAGCACTCACTTATTTTATCCACGAAAAACCGGCGCAACAAATTTTCCAATCAACAGAGAGCGAAAACAGGGCCTACACTATACCACTACCACCCCAGCCCCCGCTCATTTCCTGCTCCACATCCTTCCAGCATATCCTGTATCCCTCCGGCCACGCCCCCGAAAATCAGGAGGCCGCTTGTTGCTGTTTGTTCAACAAACGTTTATTAGCCGCGAATACTTTTAATCGCATGCAATTTGTTGATTGCGGCCAGTCGCTGCACTTTCCACGCTTTTCCACCCATCAGAACCCCACTTTAAGCGCACGGAACTAGGTAATTTTCACGTCCTTTTGGACCGGGGGGGGCGGGAAAAGGCGGCGGGAGAGGGTGAGCAGGTGAGCAACGGTTGCCGCCCCGCTTTGAAGACGGTGCACAAATTTTTCTGTGTTTTGCACTTAATTGCAGCTTGTTTGTTGCATGTCGCAAACTTCGCCGATGCCCTTACCACTCAAGTGGGTACATTCCTTAAGATTGAAAGGCACTTTGGCACTTTCGTTTGGAAAAATGCTTTTATGACATGTAGTTATAAATAGGGCAGAGGTTTTAAACGAAAAAAACGTGAAATGTGTAAATTTTCAATTCTGTTAAATATTTCTTAATTCCGATTAAATCGTTTGTATTATATTGTTCAAAATGCATAATAAATCTTGTAACAATTAAACATCTAACAATAATATCTAGTCTCTAAAAATTAAGGTAATCAATTAAACTTTATTTAAATATTTTAAACCATATTATACACTTCACTTACTAACTTTTCCAAATTTTTCGAGAAAAGAAAAATGCTTAAATGGATCAAAGATACTGATCATTGCCTGAAACAAAACTTTACAGTTTTAATAAGGGCATGCAATCCGTGGACACATTTTCCACTTTAAAAACTTCTGTCTGCAGGGTCTTTTAGCATTTCTTTGGATTGCGTGGCGAAAATTAATTATACCTCAAATCAGAGGCGAAACGCTGCAGAAAATGCTGGCACGAAGTGAAAAACTTTGCCACGTGCTGAAAGTTGAGGCAGGGAAGGTAATTTGAATTGAATTCGCCGGGGAATTTTTTAGGATAGGGGAATAGGCAGATGAAATCTTTTGGAATTCCGCCCGCTAAGTCGCCCATTCATTCTGTCTTTCTCGGCCAGACAAACATTAACGGTAATCGAAGAAAAGTGGCTAAAGAAAAACACCTCATAACTTGTTTAGGCCAAGCCAAGAGCGAGCTCTGGGAATGGTCAGAGCTATGCAACAAGTGTCAAGCGGGCCAACAAGCCAACAAGCCAACAATCCAAGCCAATCCGAGCCGGATCGGGCAAGGCAGCCTGGCCAGAATCGTCTATGGCCAATTTCGGACAATCTGCACTAAATTGTCCATTTAAGTGAGGCCGCCGACTGAACCGACTAACTCGACGTGAGCTGCTCCCCTTTAGATCAACTGACTGCAATCAATCTGCTCGCACTTACACCTCTGCATTCAGACTGCCAACTTGGCCAACTGGCGATTTATGAGGCCAAGGCACAATTGCAAGGGCGTTAGCATCGATGCAGAAACATTTCAATCTCCATCTTTGTATATCTGTATCTCTGTATCTCTGTGTGTTTGGGAGGTGGAAATGACGCCGCTGCGTTGGCTTCGTGTTACATTTTCATGTAACTTAATTCTTGCATTAAAATGCATTCATTAACTGTTGCGCTCGATGCTTTGTTTTGTTGCATTTCCAACCGACGAACAGTCGCCGCAAAAAGTATCTGCCCGTCAAAATAGCGAGTGAAAAGCGATGCTAAATATTTGGTATAGCTGACCTACCGCAAACAAAAGAAAATAATAAACATTTTATTTACCACACACGAACGCAAAACTTTCTCGACATGAAATCGAGATGATTATGCCCTTGGCAATGACGGGAATTTCAAACTTTTCAGTGCGCTTCCAGCGTTTGTGGTTTCATACAGAGTATACTGGAGGTTTTAACAATTACAAACCAATTTCGCTATTTTATAATCTCTAAAGTAAACTAATAGTTTCCTTTCCATTTCAATTTTATTTGACATTCTTTTTGTTTGAGTAATAATAAAAACTAGCCACAACAGTAAACCACGAATAAACATATATAAATATAAAATCTATTCTTAGAACTCGACTTGCGATAAGACTTCCGTAAGATTTAAACTTATAGGACCATTTGTCATTATGAAATTCAGTGTTGAACGCAAAATACCATAATCATGGTACAATTTTAAAACAATTTTTTTTTAATTTAAAAGATTAAGAAAATACTTACGTTAATGTGAACACGTTAATTTTGTGCATTACAGATAAAGCTAATTTGATTTTTACTATTAAAGTAACAGGGCATTGAATAAAGAAATATGATTTCATTAATCAAACACAATTTCTCTTCTAAAAAAAACTATTGTTATGGCATTTACAATTCCGAACTTAGTATACATTTTCCTTAATGCCTGTATATGTATTTGTATATTTTAACGAGGTCTTAAAATATTTTTATTATCTTTCCTTTTAAAGATTTGCTGATGAAGCTGATGGAATTTTTATTGGGACTTTTATTAATTTTCTATCTTATGTACAACAGCACAGGTCTTTAAATCATTTCATAATCTATTTTTTTTGTCAGAATAGCAAGAATTTATTCACATTATTATTTTGTACGGCTATAGGAACGTCAAAATAAATCCTTTAAAAGTGTATTTTATCTGGAAATACGCCCATCATAGTTAAGCGACATTTGTTGACTTTTACATTACTCACAAGTTGAGAAATGCACAAAACTAACATGGAACTTAAAAAAAAACCAGACTAAACCATATTTAGGATTTGCGAAGACAGCTCATAGTGTTATTCGAATGCGAAATGACTTAAGATGTGACTCAGAAACAGATCGAGAAGATACTAGGAATTTCGTGGATTGCGCAACGCAATGAGCAATGAGAAATTTCATTTGGCAGACCAATTGCTTCTTGGCCCCGCTTCTAAATTGTATTTATGAGTTTTTTGGTTTGATGCGTTTCGTTTCGTTTCGGTTTTTCGGCTTCAATGGGTTTTATGACGGAAGCACTACTCAAGAATCGACTTCAGTTCATTGAAGCCAATTCGAGAGCCGTTTACGGAAGTTTTTGGCGGGGTGGGTCCGAAAAAAAAAACCGTTTCGCTCGATTGCACAGACCCCATATGCTTCCCGATGTCTTCTAAAAAAAAAATTGTACAAAATTGTTAATTGCCCCGGGATGGGATGGGTTCAAAAAAATCCAAGAAGACCCTCGACTAAAGTCTGCCTCTGCACTCCACTTTCAGATGAAGTCCAACACGTACGAGCTGCACAACTACGCCGATCTAAATGACATGGCGGATATGGAGGACACGAAGGATTCCCGGAAAAGGAAGACGAACATTGCGCGCGGTGAAAAGTATTCGCTGCGACAGAAGCGCCAGAAAAGGACTCCCACCGATGATGTGGAATCAGCCAGCCTGCACGACTTTCAACTGGAGTTGGATCCCATTGTGGAACCAGCTAGTAAATCGAGGAAAAATACACCCACCAAGTCCAAGACGAAAGCACCGCCGTTAAGCAAATACCGACGGAAAACGGCAAATGCCAGGGAACGCACCAGAATGCGGGAGATCAACACGGCCTTCGAGACGTTGAGACATTGTGTTCCCCAGGCGATAACCGGCGAAGATGCGATCAATACGAATGAGAAGTTGACGAAAATCACCACCCTCAGATTGGCCATGAAGTACATCACCATGCTAAGCGATTCGATTCAGGATCCCAGCTACGAGAGTGACTTGATAGGGGAGTGTCTGGAGGAGACTGCCAATCGGGAGGCGAGACAGGACTCCGATGTGACCGAGGAGGTAGAGGTGGAAGTGGAGCTACCTGTGGCACTTCCAGTGGTGAAAAAACCAGCCAAGTCTAAGGGTAGTGGCAAAAAGAACTCGACGGCCAGCAAGAGACAGAGCCAAAAGCTGGCCAAGACAGTGCCCCAAGTGCCGCCCACAAGTTCCGGAGAGTCCTGCTATGCCACCTCATCCATAGGATCGCCTGCCTCCTCCGCCTACGCCTCGCTATCCTCGTTCTCGAACAGCCACAGCAGCAGTAGCAGTCCGGGATTGGAGGTGGACAGTTTGCTGGGACTGCACGATATCAGCGCCCTGGGCTCCCTTCTCCTGGATGCCTCCGACGGGGATTCCCTAACCTGTTTAAGTCCCGGATACGGAAGTCTGCTCACTGGCAGCGGGGAATCGCTGCTACCCGGCTGTCGTGGCGATATACCCATGTCTGGACTGGAAAAGTCGGACGTGGAACTCAGCCTTCGATTGCTGGATCACAGATCCACGGACTCCTTCGACTTTGACAGCGATCAGCAGCCCTCGGCCTGCATCAGTGCCTTTTCCAGTCTGGATGGTTATACCTACGACCTGCTGAACACCGATTTCCCCGACATGTTTCTCACGTGACGCGTATTTATTAGTAAGCCTTCACTACTCCTCTTAAGTCTAACCCTCGTTTTTAAGTTAGAGTGCGAGTTCTAACCCGACTTTCACATTTAGCCATTAAATGCGATGCGCCCCTGTGGCGGAATTCATTGTGTCATAGAACGCAGCTTTAAGATATATCCACATCCTGCGAAGAGGAAAGCTGCTCCCCGCCACATCCACATGATAACTCAACTCAACTAGTGATCTAAGCATTTCTTTGTGACGCATTTCTCGTTATCGTGTAAATAAAGCACCCAGTGTTGTTTCATGACTCGTAAATAATCTACTTTTGGTAAAAGGGGAGGTGCCACCACCTGGTAAATCTATATTTTCCAGAAATTTTTTCAAGTTAAATTCCGCAATACAACGTTATTTATATATTATAAATAAAAACAAAATTAATTCAACTATTGCTTTAGGGCATATTTTCAGTGAGCCATTTTCAACGAAATGATTTATAAGTCATCAATTATTTAACACAACAGTAACCTTTTATAAATTTGTTTTAGTTTATAGCTGAAATAATTGTATAATAAAACGTGATAGTCAAGCACCATTAACGTAAATCGCCATGTCAAACGAAAAAAAATTCAATCCGGAGGAGGACTTTCCGGAAGTGTACAAGATCTGCAAGTTGTTCAAGCCGACCGATGCGGATCTGGAGAAGATTAGGGACTTGTTGGACCGTGAGATTTCGATGGGCCTGAGTCGCGAGAACCACGACCGCTCGACGGTTCCCTGTCACCTAAGCTATGTCCAGGATTTGCCGACGGGCAGGGAGCGTGGTCAGTTTTTGGCCCTCGAGATGATGCCCACCAACTGCCGGATAATGCTGGTGAGGTTCAGCAGCGAAAGGGATATCTACACCAGTTCCAAGTGCGTAATAATGCCGCACACTGTGGCGGCGGGTCGAGGTACTGAGGTATTCAACTTCCTGGCCGCCACAATTGCCAATTTTGTGAAGGAGAAAAAAGTGGACAAGGACAATCTGCCGCTGGGCATAGCCTTTGCCTTTAGCCTCAACAAACTGGCCTTGGATGTGGGTATTTTGGTATCGTGGACCAAGGAGTTTGGGGCGCAGGGAGCCATTGGCAAGGACGTGGTCCAATTGCTGCGCGATGCTCTGGCCAAGTTCCCCGAAATATCCGTCGAAGTGATGGGCATTATTAACGTGGGAGCCGGATCACTCTTGGCCCTGTGTTGGGCCCAACCCGATACCCGAATGGGTTTGATAATGGGCAGCATAGCCAATTCGTGTTACGTGGAGAGGGTCGAGAGGTGCCAATTGTACGAGGGTGAGGAGGGCAGAAAACTAATGATTATCAATTCGGATTGGGCCCATTTCGGAGACAACGGCGCTCTGGACTTTGTGCGTAACGAATTCGATCGTCAGTTGGACAACGAGTCCATAATTCCGGGACAGCGAATCTACGAGAAGTTCAGCGGTGCCCTCTGCATGGGGGAGTTGATTCGCATTATAGTGCTACGACTGATGACCATGGGTGCGATCTTTGCGGAAGATAGACGTGACTATATTGGCATCCAGTGGAAGTTGGACATGGTTTCGGTGATCGAAATAGCCTCGGATCCGCCGGGTGAATATACGAAGGCGCAGGAGGTGATGGACAAGTTCCGGATCCGTCATTGCAAGGAGCGGGATCTGGCTGCCCTGCGATATATCTGCGAAACGGTCACCACCCGTGCCGCCATGTTGGTTTCCAGTGGAGTGGCCTGCCTCATTAATCGCATGCACTTGCCACAGATCTCGATCGCCGTCGATGGCGGCATCTATCGCCTCCATCCGACCTTCGCCACAGTACTGAATAAGTACACCCGCATGCTGACCGATCCCACATGCAGGTTCGAGTTTGTGATCACCCAGGACAGTTGTGGAGTGGGTGCGGCCATTATGGCCGGAATGGCACATGCCAACAAGTACAAAACCGACTCCAAAATGTTCACTATGGACTACTAGGACTGATGTTGGAATAAATTGTTTTTAAATGCAATATAAGTTGCCTTTTTATTTTGTTTAAATAAATTTAACTTTACATTAAAGACCTGAAATATGTCCAACCAACAAACGATTTGGACTATTCAAAGGGAGGGTTATCTAAAACTTCAATTATTAAAAATATATTTTGAGAATGCTTCAAAATAATAGAAAAATCGAAAAAAATATAGAACACTGTGGCATGCATTTCTATAGTTTAATATAAATAACCAATAACACTTTTTTGCTTGGATTACTCGATCTTATCAGGAGACGATATCGACAGAAAGAAGAATGTGCAAAACTATTCGTGTGACATGCTCATCCATAGAACTCGAAGAAACCAACAGGCATTAATAAAAGC
The DNA here is from genome assembly GCA_018153365.1 of Drosophila fuyamai. Classification (NCBI taxonomy): domain Eukaryota; kingdom Metazoa; phylum Arthropoda; class Insecta; order Diptera; family Drosophilidae; genus Drosophila; species Drosophila fuyamai. The sequence goes on from JAECXW010000116.1 coordinate 11,647,378, forward strand.
AATTTGCACGGAATGGATAGAATAAACAAATAATATAAACAAATATATGTAATTATTATCATAATATACATAAATATCTCTCGAAAAGTCAACCAAAGCAGGCAAATTTGTTTGTTCACTTTAAAAACAGTGGACTAAACATTTTCTCCGTTCGGCATTAAACTCAAAATTTATTTGCAATCCTTTTATTTCGGAAAAGGCCACTTCTGGCGATTGTGAAAGGACAATGCCGAGTCTTGTTAACCCGGAAGTGGAGATGGCGGTCAAGGGCTTCATTCTCGACCAGGAGAAGATGGCCGAGGTGGTGGAGCGCATGACCAAGGAGATGAAGATGGGCCTGGCCAAGGACACGCATCCGCGTGCGGTGATCAAGTGCTTTGTAACCTACGTACAAGATCTGCCCACGGGCAAGGAGCGGGGAAAATATTTGGCTCTAGATCTAGGTGGCTCTAATTTCCGGGTGCTTTTGGTGACCCTGAACAGCGATTCGGACGTGGAAACCACTTCGAAGAGCTTTGAATTCCCAAAGACCCTGATGTCGGGATCGGGCAAGGCACTATTCGATTTTCTGGCCGAATGCCTAGCGGAGTTCTGCATGGAACATGGCGTGCAGGACGAGACGCTGCCACTGGGCTTCACCTTCTCGTTTCCCTGCCAGCAGCAAGGTCTCTCGAAGGGCATCCTAGTGGCCTGGACCAAGGGATTCAGTTGCGAGGGCGTGGTGGGCAAGAATGTGGTGAGTCTGGGGATTTCAGAAAGTATTGATATACAGATATCGTATCGATATTTAATGTATTGACCAATTAAAATATCGTTATTTTATATATGTCACAACTATTGGTATTTAAAGATTAAATATTGTGATGGGTAAGGTATGGAAAATGTCCAGTTTGATCGTTATTTTCCGGTTCAAAACGATATTAGATTACAAATTTCGATATTTCTAAATGATATTTTCTATATATCAAATAAGAGTTTTTATATCTATATACCTCACTAGGTAAGTCTTCTCCAAGAAGCCATTGAGCGGAGGGGCGATGTGAAGATCAACACGGTAGCCATACTCAACGACACCGTGGGCACTTTGATGTCCTGCGCCTACACCCATAAAAATTGCCGGATAGGACTGATAGTGGGAACGGGCAGTAATGCCTGCTATGTGGAGAAAACCGTAAATGCCGAGTGTTTCGAGGGATATCAGACCAGTCCCAAGCCCTCGATGATTATCAACTGCGAGTGGGGGGCGTTTGGGGACAATGGTGTGTTGGAGTTCGTGCGTACATCCTACGACAAGGTGATCGACAGGATAACGCCCAATCCCGGTAAACAGACCTTCGAGAAGTGCATCTCGGGCATGTATATGGGCGAATTGGTGCGCCTCATTGTCATCGAAATGATCAACAAGGAGGTGATGTTTCGCGGAGACAAGTCGCAAAAGATCCAGAAGGCCTGGAGCTTTGAAAGCTCGTATATATCCGATATCGAGAGCGATCCACCCGGAGAATACCGTTCCTGCAATAAGGTCCTCAACGAACTGGGCATCATTGGCAGCCAGGAGTCGGACAAAGAGGCCCTGAAACTCATCTGCGAGGCGGTCTCCTCGAGATCCGCCAAGCTATGTGCCTGCGGACTGGTCACGATCATCAACAAGATGAACATCAACGAGGTGGTCATCGGCATCGATGGCAGTGTCTATCGCTTCCATCCCAAGTACCACGAGATGCTCCAGTTCCACATGAGGAAGCTCCTCAAGCCGGGTGTCAAGTTCGAGTTGGTTGTTTCGGAGGACGGATCCGGAAAGGGCGCAGCTCTGGTGGCGGCCACTGCTGTCCTGAACAAGCCGAAGATATAAATTATGAGTGCTAGCAACTGTTGACCAGCTAAATTTATTCGGCCACATATACTAAAAGTACTATTTAAAACATTAATGCACCAATGTTGAATTGCAAATTTAAAATTTTGAATATAACGTATGTATTTAGGTGAACCTATCAAAATTATTAACATATTTTGTTTAAGAATATACGGTGGAGTATAAATCAGACTCCTAGCAACAAAAAAATATTGAAGATCAACAAAACAATAAAAGTTAGAAATCTGGAAATATTGATTCTTTTAGATTTTTTTTTTTATTATTTTAGAAATTATTAGTGTTAAGCTAAACTGTTAAGCTAGTTATTAATGTTAAGTAATAAATAAAATTTTTATATATCTTTAGCTCAAAATCCTTAACTACAAATTAACTATCTAACGAATGATTTAATATTGATATGTTTTCAATTTTAAATTTAACTGCTCTGAAAACGGCTTGCATATAAACTGCTTCACTAACATCCACTTTGCAGCACCCAGCTTTTGAAAGAGAGCAAATGCTTTATGTTTAAATGTATTTTTTAAATAAACTTTCGGAACTTTCCTAAATATAAACTAATTGAATTTTAAACAATTTAAAATACACTGCATTGAAAACCTGTTTGCATATTAACTGCTTAGTTCTCGTAGCAGTCAGCTTTATAAAGTCTGGGAATGCTCTATGTTAAAAGATTGGAGTTGCGAAACTAAAGTATTTTCAAGCAGTGCATTGATATCAAGGGTATTCCTAAATGGAATATATTAACCGAACTATTTCGTTATCCGTAGCTATTTAAAACTAATGTTAATTAGATTATACAATTCCTTATTTAATCAGCCATGACTTTCTAAAGAACAAAGATAGTAAACTCTAGTTATCGACTATTTAATGATTCTAGGGAATTCCCTAGATATATTTGTGGTGGTATAAAAAGTGTTTCAGAGACAGACGGTCACACTGTTATTGTATTATTATTGCAATTTCAACAAATTTTAACCAATTTAAGGCAACCAAAGGATTACTGCGTGGTTCTCCAGGCCAACTAAGGTTACTTCAAGTCCAGATAAACAGGTAAGTCTCGAAGCAGGCCTTGCTTCATGGAAATTGGCCAGTTAAAACCCAAAAACACCCCGATTTGGGGCTGCTGGAAAAGGCAAGGCCAGCTGCCCATTTGGGATACTGCAATACTCCATTCTCAAGATGATTGCCTTAAACCAAATGCATCGGGCGCTGCAGAGCGAGGCCATTCATGCCCTAATCCGACTTTTCAGCGACGACATGTCCCAAGGAGGCGGCGCTACACCAGCGGGCGGCAATCCCTCGGCGCTCCAAGCCACCGGAGGGGGCGTGGTCTTCAGCAAGGTCTTCATCCAACGCGATTACAGCGAAGGAACCTCCGTCAAGTTCCACACCCGATTGCCCACGGAGCTGGAGGGGATGGTGAGTATAATGTCTGCACTTGGCTTATAACCAGGATATATGTATATATGTATATTACTACCTTCCAGATCGAACGACACGTCTTCGAGGCCACCATCAACAGGCTAAACGAATTCTATGCCGAGGCGGAGGAAGGATCCTGTGGAACCTACTGCGAAGGATGCATCGGCTGCATCACGGCCTACTTGATATACATGTGCTCCGAAACGCACTACGAAAAGGTGCGTCACTTGGGCGGGGGACCATCTACATCTGCGCCCAAAGCAATAGCTCTGCGGTATCCGCCTAAAATATATATCAATTACAATATAGGAACTACTGCAACTCTTTAGCAGGAGTCCTTATATATAAATCCCTGTTTTTAAGGATTCCTTAATATTATTAGAGTACTTTCAATGACCATCTTAAAATTTTAAAAGTGTTTTAGAAGTTTAATTTCACGAAGAATTATAGCTATTAATAGTATCTCTATTAAGATTTTTTAAATACTGTTTACTGACCTATAAAGTTTATAATGGTAACCTGTAATTGCGCATTATTAGATTTCTTGGAGAGTTTTTCTCCAAATAATTTAATTAGCCTCAACTTTCTTAAAGTATTATTGAACCAAGTCATCTATTATTTCACCCATTAACATTGAGAACATAACATAATACATATTTCAATTATTACTCATTACTCAATTATTAAGAAAAGAGAAGCCTCTTCAATTTGCAGTAAATATACCCCAACCTATGTTTACCATCCCCAATTTATGTTTAACTACCCCCACAGACCCTTCGCAAGATATCCAAATTTGTGGCTTCCCAGAACGAACGCATTTACAACGCCAAGGGACTGCAACTGATCGATCCGACTTATCGGGGACTTCGCGTCATAGAGATTACAATATTCGATCGTCCGGGGCGGACGTGACTTCCGCTTTCCCATTCAGCCAACGAGTTTTTCATGTGAGACACGACCAGCGACAGTCGCATCGACAGGAAGATGAAGGAGGAGAGTACGTGTTTCAGCAATTATCAAGTAAAAGTCAGCGCCATTGTGTGTGTTTCCAAAAAAAAAAAAAAAAACCAATACAAAGCTGGTTAATCAGCTAAAGCTTTATAACCTATTACCATATGTGTGAGTGGCTAAGATATTCCAAATTGACTATTGAACTAATGAATTTCCATTTCCTTTGCAGCTTGGCAGCGCAGCGGCCAGAGCTTCGGGGCATGCGACTTAGTCACGGGTGTGCTGGGAGTCCGCCTCCGCTGCAGCCACATACGATATGCTAGATTAGCCGTTAATGATTAGCCAAGGCAGTGTACGGCCAGTTAGTTAGTATTTATGCATTAGCAGGCATAGTCTTTTAAGTGAAAAGCTACCGAAACTGCATTTTGAGCCGAAGCAAGCATCAACATACATATACACACATTCGCATATGTTACCAATGTTCTACTTATCAGACCGAAAGGCCAGCGAGAATTGATTGTTTTGTAATATGTAAAAAAAAAGAAAATTGTATACATCTTGTTTGTAGTAGTTACTAACAATTCGATTGTCAAAAGTTTTAATTTTAATGGCATTACCATACATAAATACATAGTTCAAGCTTTATCAGACAAAGCATACGCATAACGTTTTTTATACAAAACTCTTACCGATTTCAAACAGCGCCAAATGAACTTACCCATAATCAAATGGAGAATTGTTCGATTATTAATTTAAATCAGCAACTTGAATTAACATAGTTATGTATATTATAAGGAAAAATATATATTGCCGTCATATATAAACGTGCGTACAACTGTTTTCCTGCGGTGGGTAAACATCAAACGCAAAGCAAACATTTTGAAAGCAATATGTGCTGTGCAAAATAAGTTTTGCAGATTTTTCATTGTGCTTCGTTATTTACATATTTATTTTGTTGTAGACAATTTTCGACTATATAAAGGTCGCTGAGGTCTCTGGAATACAGTCACTATTGTTTCAAAGCAAAAGAATGAAGCTAGCAACCCTTCTATTGGCCGTGGTCCTGTTCGCCGGATTTTTCCTGGTTCAGCCGACGTCTGCTCAGACAAACTCCACAACAACCACCAATACGACCACGGATGCAACCACTACTACTGCCGAGCCCAGCACTGTCCACAGGAAACATTTCACGATCCGTAATGTTCACTACAAAGTCGTCCGCAAGATTACCGTCAACAAGAAAAAATCTGGTTAACATACAAAAAGGTTTACGAAACACTTGGCCATAAAAAATAAATTTATTTGAAACCAAATTAAAAACAAAAAATGGTATTTCATTTATACAGTTCTTAGATCTATACATAAAACTCATGGTCTCTAAATAATTGTTGGATTTTAAAATAGAAAACAATACTGTTGTTTGTTTATCATGGAACATTTTGTTCTGTCAAGTTCAAGCACAAATTATTTTAAAGCATTTTTTTTTGGGTTTTTTGGGGGTTTCGAGTGTTATAATTTAATAACCAGCTGTTTCGATTGCTTAGACTATTTATTACAGTCGAAAGCTTCCAATGCAGTGAAGAAAATGTCTCCGACTCTATAAAGAATATATATTCCGGACCAGCATCACCAGGATACCCGATCTAGCCATGTCCTGTCCGCAACTTTTCCCAAATTCGTCTTTCTATTATACTCTGAAATTTAGTAATTTTTGGCAATATCAATTTTACGGTTTAATTTTTGAAAAATTTTATTACTATATCATAGTTTAAAAGGAATGAAGAAAAATTATATTGAAATATACAAAAAGCTTCATTGTTTTAGTTATATACACACGTTAATTATTAATTAATCTAAACTAAAATCAATGAAACTGTGAAAAACCTATCATTAGAAATAAAGAGTGTGACCTTCTGAGACAGTTTAAGGATTTCAAGAGCGTGGCTAGGTGGGAACTCACCTTAGCCGAGTGTGGCGCAATTGTTGTTGGAATAAATTAAAAATTACGAGTGACTACACAATCACAAGAACACAATAGAGTTTTGCAGAGTAGTGGACTGTTCAGAACTCATTATTTGGGGAACCTTCGAACGGGCAACACAAGCAATTGCGACTCACTGCGCATCTTAGTCTTAAGAACACCCAAGTGGTAATAAAATCATGACGGATAAAACAACTCGCGAAGCGGCTAAGAGACCCCTATCTCCGACGTACGCATAAAAACCAAAATGAATATCTAATTTTTGTTCGGAGAGTAACTATCAATGCTTAAGAATGTGTGTTGGGGATCAGACAAAATGAAAAAAAAATCTTTTAAAATTATTTCGCCATTTGAGAAATGGGGGAAAACTCCATGGACGGGTTTAAAAATACAATTTTACAATACAACAATTTTAATATTTGATATTTGTATATTTTTCTACATATTTTTTAAAGCAACAAATTCATACGGTCTTTCCTCTCTATTAGATGACTATACCAGCTCTTTACTGCGGATTTCCATTTTCCTTCAACGCACCAAAAAAATATAATAAGATAAGATTAAATAATAGGTTCTTGTCCAGGTTCCGTGGGTTCAAAGGTGCGGTCATCCGATTCCGTCGACAAATCGATCGGGATTTATCCAAGTTTACTTGCCCGCATCGTTCATGTTCTTGGGCAGACTGAGCAGCGAGTTAATGAGCTCCGAGTTGCGTTTCCTGATGGGCATGGACGGGACCAAGGAGTTCTCCAGAATCAGCGGATACCGGCAAAGGGTGGCCACCTGGCCGGGCGTAAATGGTCCAACATTGTTGACCCAGTCAAGTAGGTCCCGGTTGTATTCCTTGCGCACATAGCGCTCCTCGTCCGGAATGGCCATTGAGGATCCGCATCGGGAGCAAATGGCCAAGAGCACCAGGACAAAGATGTACGTGTATTGAACCATTTTCCTTAGGAGCTGGAGGTAAGAAGCTGGAACAGGAACAGGCCACGGGACACCTGCAGCAGGAGACTTGCGAATGAACGTTGCTTGAAATATCCTCCACTTTTATAGGACCCTGGACCTAGGTGAATCTCAGCGGGAGACCGCACAACCACGCAACCCAAAAGCGTCAGTATCGGTGTCATCTGCAGGACCAATACATGTCATCCGCAGTCCTTGTTGGTCCTCGAAGCCACGCAAATACGGAGTCGAGTTAGATCCACGCAAATATTTGATTATGCAGTGTTTTATGTGCCAACATGCAGGCAGCCAGGAACCAAATCCCATTCGGCTACAGGAATATTTGTTCGGGAAGGAAGCTTATTGGCGACACACTTGCCCACTTAAAAAAAAGAGGTTCTCAGTTAAGACATTTTGCCAATGTTAGCCAATTTAAAAACAGCAGAGCTCCATAAAAAATAAAATCACTCAAGGCTTAATTATCGGCTTGCCACTCATATTAATTTTTTGAAAAATATGAGGAAGTAATTAGTACTGAGTTATATTATATGTTTTGATAAAATTACAAATTACAAATTTAACGTAAGATTATGTACCCGCATGATATGTAAAATCGATATAATCTGTTTTATTTCCAGGAAATGAAACAATTGATAATTACTAATAGTTAATCTTAAAAGTTTTTTATATGTTTAAGGTGCATCAAATTCTTTCTAAAATGTTCTAATCATATTTAATTAAGCCTCGAACAAACCCTTATATAATAGAAAAGAGCATTTAATAGGTGAATTTTCTCTGACTGTAAAGTATGATTAATTTTAGAACACAAGTCGTAAAAATAAAAGCCAGTTAATATCTAATTTAATAGCTGTTGGCTTGCTCTGCGAAATTCCAGCTTTTTCTTTTGTTTGATCACCAGACTGTTCAAATATGGCCAAAAATTTTTGCGCAGACGTAATTGGCGCAAGCATAATAACGCACATATTTGTTGAGCAAATCCGTCGATTGTCTTGGCCACATATAAAACCCGCAGCGACTGAATTAGTGGACAACAGAGCAACAGCATCATATCTCGCAAGATGAAGGCAGGAAAGCTGGCACTGAGCATCCTGGCGATAAGCCTTTGCATTTGGCTAACCAGTGGAGCCACCTCAACAACAGCAACCACCGAAGCAACAACGACAACAACAAGCACTACGGCCAGCACCACCACAACCACGACGGCGGCCACCACCACAACCACCAAAAAATCGTCGAAGGTGCATCGCCATCGGGTCTATTTGACGGGCTTCAAGTACACGGTGAAGCGAAAGGTGTACAAAGCCTCCACTGGGACCTCCAAAAACAGGACCAGCAATCGATCCGGCAGGCGCACCTCTCGCCGCCGAAACAACAAGCTGTTCAGACGTCGCAATCGGGGATAAGATTCCCATTCCAAACATATTATTAAAAGCAATAAAAGACATTTTTAAAAGAAGTTAATACTAATATATTATTCAAGATCTAAAACAACAACAAATACAACAAAATTAAAGAAATGTAAGTAAGCTCTCCACTTGGTAAAATTAGATTAGAAGATTAATTTTTAAAATTAATAGAGCTATCGAAATTATTTGCACGTGGTGCACAGGACTCATGAATAGTGTTTGTGGAATCGTTTATCTTCTACACAGGGTATATAAAAATACAAGAATATTAGTATAACTAAAAAACTATATGGCTTAAAAACAGTATTTAATCATTAAATAAGCTTTATAACTTTCGTTTATAGTTTATCTAAACAACCAAAACAGATCGAAATCTTTAATTTTATTGTGGTAAATACACAGATTCTCATTTTCTATTTTTTTTAGTTTTTTTGTAGCCCTAAATCTACTGAAATCTTGTATCACTTGTTAAATTTCTTTGTTTCAATCAACAGGTGGCCCGTCTAGCATGGCTGTGAGCAGTCAGACCACGCTCATATCATCCTTTATCCCTGCTCAATGACTTCACGTGCGCCAAAAACATTGACCCAGCTCTGCCCACATAAACGTAAACATCGACTATATCTTCGCGGGGTGGTTTTACGATGACAATAACTTTCCTTGCAGCTACATTACCACCATTTTGATGGCCAAGGCTGGGCGTAGTTCACTCCAGCGATTTGTTTGCACTGCATTTGTGACCAGACCAGACCCAAAATCCGGTGGGCGGAGCATGGTTGTTGGCTCTTCGTTCTTCGTTCATCGTTCATCGTTCATCGTTCATCGTCCACCGTTTGCTGTCTTAAAAGTCTGCTGAAGCATTTAACGGTCGTGTGATTTCTAGGTACACATTACTATAACACGCATGGGTTCGATTTCGTTTGGGATGTCATTACCAGGAGCGCTTCACTCGAAACATTTGCGAATTATCGGAATTAATTCCTAATGCTAACATTAATGCGGTAAAAACCGCATTATCCATTTAATGGTAATATTGAAAACCAATACTTTGGCTTAATTATAAAAATAAAACGTTATTTGACTGACTTAAAAATAATTCCTAATAATAGACTTTCAAGAAAAATATTAAAAAAAAACAATTATTATTGCATTACAATTTTAAAGAAAGAAACAGGTAAAAAAATGTTAACTTTTTTAAATTTGTAGTCTGTAAAATAAAACCTAAATAAAATAAAATTTTAATAATTAATAACTCTTATAATTAGGAGTTGGACTCTGATAAAAAGTCTTACAATTTTAAGGATTAACTTTCATAGATATTATTAAATTTTCCATTTTAAACCAAGCCCTATTTGTACATAATTCCGGACCTGGACGAAGATGATTCGAACTGAACGCACACAGGGACATCACGACAGGGGTCCGCGGTCATTCACCAATTACGCGCCATTCGCTGCGGTGTCCTTAATTTCTTAAAAAGCGTTTAAACATCTAATGAAAGCATTTGGGGCCCAGCGATTTCTGCTGTCAGTCGACTCAGTTGCGTTTGCCTTTTAGCCGTGTGCGGTTCGGTTTTGTAAGGTCCTTTGGTCCTTCGGTTCTTGGCGAGCTGCAGGGAGCGACCATCGCAGGATTATGTCATTGCAGCCATGGCAAAGATAATCTCGACGATCAAGGCCATCCTTACGAGGATCATCTTCAGTGCCCACAGTTTGCTGGCCATTTGGCAAGTGGTCGCCTTGAAGAGTGATATTATCTACTGGGCACTATGTGGACCACTCTTGTTGCTGCTGCTCGAGGGCATCTTCACCATCATGATCAAGAAGACGCAGGAATGGCGCTGGTAAGGATCACGCCAATGTCCTGGTCATTGCGATCCGATTTATCTCGTTTTCCGCATCGTAAACAACCATCGGCCGAGGTTGACGTCATGCCGCGGTCTTTGATTTTCAATTAAAAGTGAAATCATGTGTTTAATGTGTGGCTAACCTGACCACCCACTTCTATGAAAACCCCCTACTTATAGGCCACACCCCCACACTCAGAAAAAAAATGATGTATTTTTAAAATTAACAATTCAAAATGTATGACATAAAGAACAATTTACAAAATTCAGTAAAAACTGAACTGAACTGCTGATCAATTTATTTTGCAACTGTAAGCTGTTTTATATAGCATGTAGAAATTTGTTTTTTCTGTTTTTATTCTCTTATGATCTGCATTAACAGTTTTTTTTAAGCTTAGCTCATATTTTTGGATCATTTTTATGTCGGCTTAGAAATAATCAATAAGTTTTCGATGGTTTGTCGAATGGTGACCCATAATTAATTTTTAGTGCCCATAATTTTTTTTAATTTAAGCTGATTTATAACTGGCATCTAAAGTTGGTCTAAAGTTTGTAGTTTAATTATCTAATTATCTACATTCAAATAAACATTTGTGACTCAAACCCGAAATTCAGTTTATGCTAAATTAGCTTTTTCTTTTTTTGTGCTCCTTTTATTTTTGTTCGATTTCTGATTTTTATTTAGAGTGTAAGATGTCCACCCCACGCGCCGTAATAGTAAAAACTTTAATGGAATTTCGTGTGGAGCGGGTAGGTCTTGGATGGAGGAGGTGTGGTCTTTCGATTCTTGTTTACCTTTCGGCGCATCACTCAGACTTTTTGTTTGCTTTGGCTGTTCGGTCGTGCAACCTTACTTATGTCCCTTGCCCACAGGTTCTGCCCCTCGGTGTTCCTCTATCTGAGCAGCATTGTGCCGGCGATTTGGCTCCTGGAGCTGGACAAGGTGGCTCGGCGAGTGGTCAACATGGCCGGGGCAAACTCCACTTTGCCCAATCCGAGCAACTTCAGCGTACCCGGGAGCAATGGGACTAGCTTGAGCTCCGGTTCCACTAACAGCAGCGGCGTTCCTCCGGTGGCGACCCTGCTGGGCCAAGCCGGGGTCACCCTGTCGGTGACCCCGGACACCTGGACAACCCTCATCGAGCAGTTCCTCATGCTCATTTTGATCGTGGGCCGCTGGATGCTGCCCAAGGGAGATCTAACCCGGGATCAGCTCAGTCAACTGCTTTTGGTCTACATCGGCACGGCGGCGGACATCATTGAGTTCTTTGACTCCTACAAGGATGACTCTATAGCACGGATTGACTTTCTGGTTTTCCTAACGCTAGGGATTTGGTCCTGGAGCCTCATGCAGTTCACCATTGTGCTATCCGCCACCCGAGGACGACGACCCCGGGGCAGTGGATCACATCATAAGGAGGAGTGAGTAAAATATTTCAAAGATTAGGTGCAACACTTAGAATTTCATTTAAAGTCTTTATGTCGAATCAAAACTAAAATGTTGTAGACTACCTATATTGTTTCAAGAACGAAATATATAGTATTGCATTATTGTAATAGTATTTAAAGATCTTTGGTAATAGTACACGAAAAATGTTTATTAATACCTGTAATGGTAAATATTGTATGCGTAGGTTCAAACTTGGCTTGTCAATTTACTAAAACTTCAAAAGATATTTTTTCTTTCCGCAGAAATATTTAAATTTATTCGTTTTACAAATTTCAATTCAATCGAGGTCATGAAAAGCAGAGCTCATTGGAAAAATAAAATAGAGGAATTTATCTTATCTAACTAATTTTTTAACTCTTCAGACACACGGACTGTTGCCAAAACTGCTGCTGTGGTATTGATGTCTGGGGAATTGTACTCAATGTGATACTTCAGGATGCTCCATTCCTTACCTTTCGTTTACTAATTATCTTTCAGTACAAAATTATTAACTACATGAATGTATTTTTCACCTGTAAGTACCGAAGTAAGACGTATTAGTTCTCATTTAGTAACTTATACATTTTTAGGCAAGAACTCCTTGGTGATTATCCTGCAACTGTATAGACTATATGTGGTGAACGCCGAGTTTTGGAAGAATCGTCGTGAGAGTCGGATGGCCAAGGCGCGTCAGTTTCAATCCCGTCGGAAGGTGCAGGATGCTGATCAAAACAGTATCTACATGATATCTAATGAACGGGGAGGCGACGTCAAAAAGAAGATCAGAAAGTAAGCAATAAATGGATACCAATAAATAAATTCAGTTCGCAAAACTGAAATGGTATATTTGTGTGCCATCTTTTAGGGCCAAGGACAAGGACTATGCTGAGCACGAGGCAGCGTTTAGCAAGAAGAAAAAGGAGAAGAAGGACAAGTGGGTGTCTTAAAAAATCTTAAATGCCAATTTCGATTTACCCACTGATTCCAGGAAGAAGCGCAAGCGCAAGGACACTGGCTACTCCACGGCCAGTTCGCAGAACCTGTACTCCACCAAGGCGAGTGGGACGGAAAAGGAGACCCGGCGCAAGGACAAGAAGGGCAAGAAGTCGAAACGCACCTGCAGCAGTTCGCCCAGCGATTGCGATTTGGCTAAGAAACAGAAGCGCGGCAAGAACGCTGATAAAAACGATAAGAAGTAGGTAATACCTCGGGATTATGGTGGTTATCCTTTTACTAATAATCTCCTATTCCCACAGGAAATCCCGCAAGATCGAGGCCGTTGTGGAGGAGTCGAGCAGTTCGAGTAGCAGCAGTTCCGACTCAAGTAACTCCACATTGCCCAGTTACGAGGTTATTGACGAGAAGAAAGCCAGGCGCAGGAAGCGCCGCGGAAGTAGTAGCGACACCAGTTCGGGGGATAGCAGCTCCTCCAGCTCCTCATCCTCCAGCTCGGACTCGTCGTGAAAAATACACTTTTTTGGAACTAACGCCAGTCGTTAGGGAATCAAATTTTGTCCCAGTCACTTGGCATATTTATGTGACTAAGACACCCTGCTCCAGAAGCGAAGATCTTTTGAAAGACCCCAATGGGCACGTCAAAAATTGTATCATTAAAGCATCGAGCCCTAATCACGAAAATACAATAAGCTTACGGTTTTACCCTTAAATGTTGAGGGTTATTAAATACAATATTGAGTAAGGCTAGATATTTTCGAAAATGGTTAATCCACTTAAAATATAATGTTAGACAACAAATATTCAAAATCCTCAAATAGAAAGCTTCCATACAAGCTGGCTTTTATTATTTTCGTGGTCAGAGCTCGATATATTTTGATATATTTGTATAGACTAAACTAAACTAAACTATAGTATATTTGAATGGAAATTAAAAGCGCGGATTGCATAGCGATAAGTTGGCAGCTCTGCCTTGAATACATTGGGGCTCTTTGTGGCTCTTTTTCTGGGGGATGCTCTTAGGTGTAATGTCGTCAGGGGCTCCTCTCTTTAGAACTCTCTTTGCCCCATGGAAAGCTTAGCAACGCGAACAGCTGATAAACTTTTGTTGACACACAGATAGCGCTGGTGTTTTATGTGTTAGTGATGAGGAGGGGGGTTGGATGGTTGGAGATTTTCGTGAGCGAGTGTTTTTGTAATAGTTGCCGCCGAGCGTCCAAACGCTGTGGACGCGATTTTCGCTTCGCTTTTTGTTGGTTTGATTACGCTTTTGAAAACTCGCGTAGCGCCGCATAAAGCATTGTTGTTGTCGAGTGTGTAAGTTCAAGAGTGTGAGTGTGTGAGTGAGTGAGCGTGCTTTGTTGGATCCACTGCATATATACTTTGATATATATTTATATACGTACGATATATTGCCTATTAAGAAAAGTTCTTGAAAAGATCTCTGGAATCCAAGTGCTGTCTTGCAAAGCCTCCTTTTTTAATAACTACGCCTTCTCTTTTAACTATATGTATTCCCCAACAAAACAACAACAATTACCGTCCCCCAAAAACTAAACTAACTTTTAACAAGACAAGCGGAAAACAGTTGCTAAGCTGATTAAAATTTAAACGATAATAATGGTGCAGGTGTGAATATTCTTTTTTTTTCGTTGTGAATAATTCAATTAATACTTGTTACGAGGCTGACAAATGTTTGGCGAATGGATTTATCACAGATACACTGCGAATTCCCTCGACAAATTGGCTCATCGTGGAATTGTACACCCCACACACGGACTATAAATGTATATATAGGGGGTGGACTGGACCGGACCGGAGTATCACGAACTCAAAACACGTTCGCGGCCTTAAAGTTCAGAAATTATAGCTTCTTTCGTTTTCGTTTTCGTTTTCATTTCATTTACTTCTTCGGAGGCATTTTTACCTGGGCACGCGTGCTGAAGGTTAAGGTGGCATCGAGTTTCAACTCCCACGCCCCCTCATCCCTTCCGGCCCCGCCCACCACGTGTTGTTTTGTTTTCGCTCATTGTTGTTTTGCGTTTTAGCCACCCAAACCACAGTGAACAGCAGCTTTTGTCCGAGAATTATGCCGCTCTTTAAGGGAATCTTTGAGAAAACGCTACGGCTCTCCGCTCTCATTATGCCGGTTTTCAGCTGAGCGACTGAGTGTGAGCCACAGTGGAAAAACCTGGGGAACTGGGAGCTCAACTACAGAGAGAAAAAAACACCTGCTGTTAGATTTCTACTGATATCTATAAACCGTTTAAGAACTTTATCGCTGGGACAAAGCGAGTCACAAATTTAATATGAATAAATTTATAAATTGAATCGTACTGTTTACTTCTTGGAATACATTTCGTATATATGTACATACATTATTGTAGCTAACATATCAAGCTATTCCACTCCTATCACTAAGAAGGCAATTCATAGAAACATCTGTTCAAATATGTGATAGTTCTCAAGGGTTTATTGACATTGGAATATATTTGATTTGTTTTTTTTTTGACAGCTAAATAAAATTTTTCATATATTTTATTAATACAATTTTGTACATACTCGGCTATTTTACAACTGTCGGAAATTGTTTTTACACAATTAAGAAAATGAATAGGAGAATGTTTCATTCCGTCAGTTTAAAAATATAATTATGTTACAGCATAAAACTTAAAGTATATTGTTGCTATGCGAACCATATTAAATTGATTGTATAATTTCCATACATTTTCTACCGTGTAATTATTTATGTTTCTATGTGAATGATTTTCATATTTTAGACCAAAGTCCAATTGTGACCGGTTGCAGTTGCCAAGGCTTAATCGAAGCCGCCCATGGCAGGATACTAATTAATCTCCATTGGGTCGTTTAAGTCTTTTGGGAAAACATGCTAATTAGCAAAAAGAATGGCATTATAACATGCCAATAGACCTCCCCCCCCCGAGGTCATTTGGGGTCAGGGTTGCCGGCGGTACAGTTCCTCATCGTCAGCGGCAACAGCATCACCTGACAGAACATTTTCAGTATGGCCTGATACGATGCTCTGCAGACGGTATCTGCCAGACACAGATATACATAATCTAAATGAATTGCCACTGGCACTTAGCATAACTCGTTTCCGAGCTGGTTGTTAAACAACTTGTATGGAAATTATACAAATGTATTTCCAAAATTGAAATTGATGTCCAGCTGCGGGGGAATGCTTTTGTTTGGTTGAGTGGGAAATGATTATCATTTCAATTGTTTACCGAAATAAGTTGACACTCTGATTAGTTATTACAAACAAAGAACTGGATAATACAAGTTGCTGATAACGGACATCAACTCAATTTGTTTTCATGATTTGGTTATTGGAAGGTCTTTATTCAAATTGCCTGTTTAATTTCTATATCCGTGCTTTTGTGGAAGACAAAAGGATGAACTGGGCATGATTTTCCGTTGTCTTCTGACCCAGTTAAGATGTGGCCTTCCGCAGTTCAATGCTTATCTGCCGGTGACCCATTAATGGGTTGAAATTAATTATCGCATAATGGAGCTGTTTCCTTGCTACTGAACTTTTTTTTGGTGCTGACAGCTGTTTTCGTGCCAGTTTATTGAGCTTTTAGTTTCGACGTTTTATTGCCCAAGAACGCCTCAGTGGAAGTTGAATTAAATCTTAATGCCTATCTTATCGCTGTGAATAATTCTTGAACCTGAAAAGTGTTATTCTGATTAAAGCGGCAAATCAATTTTGACGGTTAATTTCACGGGTGAAAGGTGGTCAGTTATCCATATTTAAATATGCGTTTTAAAATGGAATCTTATATAACATGATGTCATCATGAACCGATAGTATTGTGTTTGAATTTTGTTCCAGTTTATTGCACACTTTACACAATAATGGGGAGGACAAACAGGTGAATTACTGGACCATTCGAGCATGCAATCTCCGTCACTAGATTCGCCAGTTCACGTGGCTGCAACATGCGACAAATTAATTAGCATGCCAAGCGCCTTGCATGCCATGCTGGTCAACATAGTCCCCCGGCCAATCTGTACCAGTGCAATCCCTATTATTATGCATAATAACAGCCAATTTTCAGCTGACAAATGTGCACACGCTTTGCAGCTTGTTGGGCAGCAATTATGCATTATAGATTGCATTGGACGCAGCGCACCCAAACAATAATAAGCGATAACCGCAAATTTGGCTCTCGCATTACAAAACCCTTCGGCTCTCCCATTTGGGTGCCTTTTGTTGACACTCGTGCCCCGTTTGCATCGAGTTTCGATAAAGAGCAACAAACAAAAGCGACTGCATTTAGTACACCGACGATAAAAGCTGCTGGCCAAAGTCCACGCGGCGAATGAGTAACCGAGGTAGCCAGAGTTTGCATTAAGCATACGCCCCATTGGCGAAACCACAGATCGAGAAAAGAGCGACTTGGCGCACAAGCATGACCACAACGACATGGCCAACTGCAGCGCACTCTTCCATTATGTAAATGTAAATTACACAATGAGATTCGCAATTCATTTCGATTGGCATAAGATAAGAAATCTGTTATTCTACCGCCGTGCGCCGAAAAAATTAAGGCAGCCTGTGTAAGATAAATGGGATTATCATGGCTATATACGCCTTAAAAAATCAAATGCCTACTGAGAATATTAAAAGAACTTTTTAAAGTAGTTTGGATATTTCCAATTTTAAAATTAAAAAAGCTATTCTTAGCGGTTTACTAAAACCGTAAAAATGAAGAACATTTAATTTTCTTGGATTTTTATACCCTTGCAGAGGATATTATAATTTCAGTCAAAATCTTGCAAGGCAGTGAAGGAGACATTTCCGAACCTATAAAGTATACATATTCTTAATCAGCATTACCACGAGAGTCGAATTAGCCGCGTCCGTCTATCAGTCCGTCCCTACATTTCTAAGCAAACTAGTCCCCTCAGTTTTAAAGCTATCAGCTTGAGACTTTCCCAAAAGTCGTCTTCGTATTGCAGCTAGTATATAAGTCGGAACGAGCCGGAAAGGGCGACCATATCATATAGCTCGCATAGAAACAACCGGAAAAAAAATTCATGAAAATTATAGTTGTTGTTTTTAATTTTTTTTTTGTTCCTTGGGACTTGGTAATATTTAATTATTATGGAATTACGGTTCTAATCGGACAACAATATCATATAGCTGCCATAGAAACCATGGCAAAAAGGCAGAGAAAAATCTACATATGTAGCTTCGTTGTTTTAAATCGAAATGTAGTGGATTTGCAGTAACTGCAAGGGTATATAAACTTCAGCTTGCCGAAGTTTGCTTCCTTTTTTGTTATTCATTTTTTATTTTCTTTGCTTTCAATAATTTTTAAAATATTATATCTACTTATAATTCTTTTCTTTGATTCAACATTATTAACATTAATATTATTCAATTAAAAGTGTAATATTATTAGTATTATATTAGAATGAATCAGAAGAAATAGGCGTTTTAAATCCCTTTAATGTATTGATTTCAAATTATCGGGGCCAAAAGAGTTTAATTTTTTCGTAAATTGTATACTGAACATGTAGCAGACGTGCCCATGTAATAGTGCACCTCATCGGTTCGCATAACAATAGGCGAGCACTTGATTGAGTTTATCTGGGCATTAGCATTTTATAGACACTATAAAGCAAACTATGTCCTGTCTGTCAGAAGAGTTCGCAACCCCTCAATTGGATACGGCAAAATAAATGAATTCGCTTAAGATAAAAGTCCCTGGTCCCAAGCACCTTTCGGCCCGTTTAATTAATTTAGGAAAAATTTCCATAAAATCGATTTGGCTGGCTTATCCATAATGACGATGCCTATCAGGGCCTGGTATTTAGATAAGAAAACTTTCCTATCCTACCAATTAGTTTGAGACACAAAAAGCACTTCCAGAGAATCGACCAGTCGGTCGCACTTAATGAAACAATGAACGATAAGGAACATTGTGCCAAATGAATTGAACTGTTCGTTGTCTTCAATTTGTTGAAAGTGAGACAATTGTCCGACCACTTCAACCTGAAGTATTTGGCTCAATTTAACTATTGCAAGTGTCATTACTCTAGGGGCGGGTAAAACCGCAAAAGTACCAGGCCTCGTCAATAGTATCGCCAAGGTGCCGTTCCAGTCGGTCTGAGATTTCCATAGCGCGCGGTTTGCATTTCTCCGGTCTTCGGTCGCCGGCATCAAGTGTAAGTTGAGTGGGTGCGCGGTTGTCATTGTGCATAACTGGCATTCTAACTTGTTGAGTTTCATAATAAATATCACAAAGAACTCACAATGCAATGCTTTTGTAATTTCGCATGACGGACAGTCAACCACCGAGTTGTCGGTTTTGCATATATTGAGAATGCCAGGCGCTTGCAGCATATTGCGGCATTTTTTTTAACTATAAATAGCAGCGAATAGAATGCGATGAGAATGTTTTCCTTGTAGAGAACTTTGTTCTTTATACCACGACCCTCAACTTGAACCTTTTCTGAGCTGCCACAACCTAAGGGCATTTTGAGCAACGCACGTCACTGTCATTATGCGGCAGTATAATATATCTGACATTTGTTGCTTTACCATCTAATTGGATTGCAACGGCAGGGGAGCAATTGTTATAAATACTTTTGTTTTGTAGATGTCAGAAAAATGTAGTTTGTTAAATTAAAGAGCGCAATGATGATGTGCTTGTGCTTAGAAATCAATTAACCCTTGAAATTTAGATATTCGTTCTACCTTAATGGACATGCTTTACTAAAACTTAAAGGAAAAGCTTTTCAGCCACAGGCTTTTTTAAAGAGAAACTAGCTCAAACTGTTTTCAGTTCGAAAGGAGTAATATTTCCTTTAGGTGTCACATTTTATTCTCGTTTAATGTTTGCTCTTAAAGGTTCAGTTTTAACTAGCAATCTGCGTTTGACCTTCGTGCTATAACTATTATTACACCAAGCCCACGTGTCGTATAAGTAATTTACTGCAGGGCAGCGACAAGTGAATGTTTATTTTTAGTCAATTTGTTTTCCTTGAAGTGGTGAAAACAGAGAGCAGGAAACCGAGTGAAAGACTGCACTTGACCGAATTGTTTTCAGCCCAGTGACCACCATTGACATTGATGTATTGCAACCAAGTGGTCTGAGTGTTTATAGTGGCTAACCTATCATTAATAGTGAATTCTATGTTCTGTACACACTTGCAGCTAGCCCTGCCAGCAACATGTTGTTTGCGAATTAATTGGCCCTCAGCCAGTCCTTCGAAAGCAGCAGGAACAACATACGAGCAGGAAGTTGGGAAATGTTTGCCAGCGGATCTGAGCCAGGTCAAGAAACATATGCCTGCAATGGCAATCCCTCCGTCGAAGTCGAGTTCCCCGAAAGCAAGAACCTGAATAACAATAACCGCAGCAGAAATAGAAGTCCCAGTTTTTTAGGAGGCGGAGAAGACGGAGGTTCACCGCTGCATGAAATCGATGAACATTACGTCTGCGACATTGCCATGATGCGAATCGGCGGGGAGGAGGGCCTCCCATTGACACACAATGCGCCAGCGGGTGAATCACCATCGCTGGGCAACAATAAAAGTACAAACAATGAGAATGAGAACGAGGTGGAGATCGATCGCCAGGCGGAGGAGCAGGCGGTTAGTGATCTGGTGCGATCGAGTAGTGCAGGTGCCCTTTTGGAGGCGTAAGTAAAATTATAAATCTCATGGTGATCCATGGCTTTACCCTATTTAATCCCATCCAGAGACAGCAAAAATGGAGGAAGCATGCGAGTGGTATTTGGCATCCTGGTGCGACTGGTTCTTCCATTGGCCAATGGCGTGGCCAGAGGCATCAAGGGCATTCGCGATGTGCGGGTGCTGAGGGTTCTCCAGAATCTGGCCTCCAGCCGTCAGGCCCTCACCAATCTGGTGGCCTTTGCCGCCAACACTATCTCGCTGAATCTGTCATCAGTTCAGGGTGAGTCTGAACTAAATATACTTTCACTAGATATGTGGCGTTCATTTATATTTAAATAATGATTTCTATATTTAGTTTAGTAATCAGAAAATTGTAATCACCAAGTGATGCATTGTTTAAATATTAAATGCAAAAAACATTTGATATACAATACTACATATTCAATTTGTTTCCAATTTTTTGGAAAAAGGGAAAATATATTAAAAAAAAAAAAGAAAAAGGAAAAGGGAAGGCCCCCCAAAAAAATAAATAATTTTTTTTAAAAAAACCACCCAAGACAAATAACCCCCCCCCCCCCCCCCCTCTCCCCCCTTTAACAAAAAAAAAAAAAAAAAAAAAAAAAAAAAAAAAAAAAATTTAAATTAAAAATTAAAAAAAAAAAAAAACTAAAAAAAAAAAAACAAACCCCAACCCACAAAAAAAAAAAATAAAATAAAAAAAAAAAAAAAAATAAAAAAAAAAAAAAAAAATAAAAAAATAAATTAAAAATTAAAAAAAAAAAAAAAAAAAAAAAAAAAAAAAAAAAAAAAAAAATTAAAATTATAAAAAAATAAAAAATTATTTAACTTCTCCCTTTTTTTTCTCCTTTCTTTTTTTATTTGTTTTTTAATTTCTTTTATTTCTTAATTTTTTCATTAAACTGGCCTTCATAGAAAACTAGTTTTCCGAAATTATTAAGATAAGTGTTTTGAAGGCTAACATGAATTATTCGAGGATAATCTCCTAACCGTGACTTATATTATGTAAAAACCTTTGCTTAAGATTTTCAATACAATATTTATAATCGAATGCTTTTTCCCTCGCAGTTTCTAATCGCATGGGGCCCCTACTGAAGCTCCTGAAGATGCGCAAATCGCAGGATGGCCTTGGTCTTGAGAGTCTTCCCGACACCCTCAGCGCTCCCTCCACGCCTTGCACACCCTGTCCGACCAGCAATCCGATGCAGGGACCGCCCATTTACAGCGTTCGATCGGATGCGCCCAGCTGTTGCACCATCAATATCCTGGCGGAACCTCCGCCGGGTCAGCCCATCCGGGCAGATATTATCCTTATTCATGGTTTGCATGGATCATTGGTGAATACGTGGAAACAGGGACTCTGGCAGAACGATCGCCAGCCGGTGGAGTTCGAAAGGCCGCCACGTCCGCCAGTGCGTCCACCGAAGAGACCTCGCCACTCCCGCAGTGCGGCCATTCATCCAGCTCCCAGGGAGAAGAGGGCCAAATTCGCTTCCCTCAACCGCTGTGTCGACACCCCAGATGATGCTCCAGTGCGACAGAGGACACGACTGCAACCATCCGTGGCAATGCAGGCACAGGACTTCCAGTTCAATGCTTCCGATAACGATGATAGCGAGTAAGTTTAGCCTATTATTAAAGGCAGATTATAATCAGATTACCCTATACCAATTTGTATATGTTATTTTTGAAGATTTGTAGTGTAATTAATTGATTCTCCTTCCCCCAGCTATGCTTACGTGTGCGGCGAGCCTGAAGACATCCAAATATGTGAGGGCATCGAGTACAGCTTCCCCACTTTCCGGCTCAGAATGCAGGATAACAACCAGCTCCTGCAGGCTGAATTGGAGTCTATGCTCCAGTCTAATGGTAATGAGGAAGAGGAGATCATCGGGAAGGATAGTCACCGGCATCCCGGCTCACCAGCCACGCCCCGCAAGTCCGCCCGCAAGAGCAAGCCCTCGCCCAATGATCCAAACTACTCAAAGTGCTGGCCCGGCGATTGGCTGCCACTGGATTGTCCTGGTGTGCGGGTTATAGCCGTGAATTACACCACTGATCAGTATCTTTGGCGACCACTGTGGAAGCGTAAGGAGCCCCGCTCCAGCTTGATCCAGCGTTCTCGGGAAATGGCCGAGTTGCTCATCCAACACCGCGTGGGCCATGGTCATCCCATCATCTACGTAGGCCACTCGAAGGGTGGCCTCTTTATCAAACAGCTGATGGTGGATGCCTGGGAGAGCGGCCGTCCTGCGATGAGTCCGCTCTGGCGATCCGCCCGAGGCTGCTTTTTTTACTCGGTTCCGCATCGCGGTTCCCATTTGGCCAGCATCAAGGCACCGCTGCTGTCTCGATCCGTTGAGCTGCTAGAGATTGAGAAAAGTAAGAATATAAAGATTAAACGTCCAGCAAGTAATAATAATGTATTACTTTCCCACAGACAACAAGTACCTGCTGGACCTACATCGGAGATTCGCGGGACTATATCATCTAGGTCACCTTAAGATCGAGGTGTTTAGCTTTGTGGAGACCGCTTTGACGCTCATGTCAGTGCTGTACCTCCGCATTGTGGGTGTGGACTCAGCGGGTGAGTCTTTATCAGGGTTATGGCTTTGAGTAGTATTATAGTTTGTCATTCATAACAAAAGTGGCAATGATTATCAAATCATTCTCTTCAAATCGCTTCTTATTATCACTAAAAAGCATTGATTGTGAAATCCCTATTTATTATCATAGAATGAAGTAAAAATAACAAGTTCACATATTACAGGAAATGTTATAAGGAATCCTTAGAAAACACTAAATAATAATCTCTTGATTTCTTAATTACAGATCCCGGTTTTGGAGATGTCTGCGGCATTCGCCTCGATCATCGGGAGATTTGCAAGCCCCGTGGACGAGATTGTATTTTGTATAAAGAACTGGTGAAAATGATTGAAAAGGTGTGCTGAGGATTCGGCGAAACTAAAGTGCATTATATGTCAAATATATAATGTATTAGGACCTGATCTATTTGAAACCGAATTGTGAATAGAATCGACAACTTAGAGGTGTCATGATAAATACGCGTACCTAAATGTATTGCCCCAGCATTGAACTGGGGCATGCTTAATGTTAAAGCGTCGCTTGTTGATTTAATAGTGCATAGCATAGATGTTTTATAAACTTTAGTTCGCCTATCCTAGCTCAAGTTAGTTATACAAATTTTGTTGCCTCTAGTTTAAGCTTAAAAACGAGCAGATAAGCATAATAAGACATGCCATCGGGCGACAATGATATTTTGCAATTTTTGTGATCGATTGTGATCATTTTTGTAGCACTTTGTTGTGATGATCCCTTAAACACCCGTGAATACGTTATTGATATTGTACCATACATACCATTTAAAGTTCGCTAGTACTATGAATATCTTTACCTATAAACCGAAATCTTCACCGCTGTAAAATGTTACCAACGAAGACAAAATTGATGCATATATGAATTTCCTGAAATTTATTCGATCGATGTTTTATACCTATTTAATAAGAATTGATTTACTAAAACCAATAAAAAAAAGTATATTTTAAGAACTGTTTAATGGGTAATACAGACCTGAAGTGTTTCAATACGATTCAAGATGTATAATTTAAAATCAAACGCATTGTTTTATGTTTTCATCATAACTTATTTTTAGTATATTTTTCCAATAGTTAAGGTTGCATTCATTTTTTCTTTGCCATATCTTCTGTATTCTCTAAACAAACACCGAGCTTTCTTACACTTTTCTCTTAGACTCTTTAGCCGTGCAAATTTTTCTTGTCCTTTTTTGGCCTGGTTGGTTGGTAGTTGCCAATTTTCTTGCATCGAAATCTTTAACATGAATCGTTGGCAGCTTAGTTGCTTCAAATAATTAATTTCGCCTGCATGTACAATGCATATAAATTGCATAAAAAATACATTAGTTTTCGTTTCGTTTGTTTAGTTATGAATAGTTCAAATATGCCGTTCTGATTGTAAAACGAGGAAACCAAGCCTAAATATGTTTAGAAAATTTAGTTTTTTGCCACTCTACTAATGAGGTATACAAAATGTGGACTTAAATGCAAACTAAAACAAGAGAGAACGCTATAGTCGGGTGCCCCAACTATCAGATACCCGTTACTCGGTAAGGGGTGGGATGGATGAAACTTTGATCCGCATACTTTTTACGATGGTCCGATTTGAAAATTTCTTCCATTTCGATAGGTATTGATAAACACATAAACTGCATTTTTATTTCGAATATTTAAATTTTTAAAATCGTTAGCGATTGTGGGCGTTGGGGGCGTGGACCTTTGAAAACTTGGCTGCGGGAACTCCTGAATCTGCTGCAATGCCATCTTCTAGCTTTATAGTTTCAGATCTCAGCGTTCTACGGCGCGACGGCGACGGACAGCGGACGACGGACGACGACTGGCTATTCGACTCGGCTAGTGACCCTGATCAAGAATATATATACTTTATAGGGTCGGAAACGCTTCCTTCTACCTGTTACATACTTTTGCACGAATACAATATACCCTTTTACTCTACGAGTAACGGGTATAATTACAAAAATAAAAATATACGCATATTAAATTGTCCTTTTTTATGCGTGACTTAGTAGAGAGTGTGCTAGGAGCAGCAGTTTCGCCAAATATAAGAACATAAGTTTGCTTAAAATTTTAGTGGACTCTTAGTTATTGAGTGGTTTCCGTTGGCCAAAAACCGTTGCAAAAGTCGCAAAACGCGTTTCTATCTGCTGTCTTTCTAATATTTAATTTTTTTATCTCTTTATTGTTTTTGCGCTTAAATAATTTAAACATTTATCACATCCACTTACACGGCGATCACAATCGCAGCTATATTTTTTTTTCACTTATTTTCTCATTTTTTTCTCCGCGTTTTATACTCGCCTTTTTTTGTTTTCTTTTTCCAAACACGTACATTTTTATGGATTTCTTACGTCTAATTATATAACTTTAGTACATAAATTTTCTTTTGTGCCTTTTGCTGCATATAATAGTTTCAGTTTATTTTTCGTTTCTTAATTTTCGTAACGTTTAAAATTGATTTTCCTTAATTCTTCTTGTTTTTCTTTTTTAGGAATTTTGAGTTGTTCTTTTTCGGAATATATTTTGTGTGTATCTAAATGCTTTTCATAGGTTAAAGTTCATTTTGATAATTTTTTTCATGCACTTTTAATTTTGTAAACGGTAAAATTATTCGGCTATACATGTTGATAATTTCTTTGCAAAGTCTGTGGCTTGTTCACCTTGGACACAGATCAGATTGTTTGTTTACTGATGGTCTATGTTGGGATGGAATTCGCAACTTACTGGGTTCGATGTGAGTCTACTTTGAACGTTGCTTCTGCTTGAGTGGAAAGGTACTATTGTTTATAGTTATTGGTTTGTTCTGCCTCAGGGATCTTAACGGTTACCTTTTGCTATTTAATTATTTGTTGGTATTGCACTTAGACTCTAAATACGTATACAGTTACAGTTTTTAAACACATTTTGTTCACATTGAATATATATTCAATCTATAGTTGGGTTTTTGGGAAAGTGTATATGGTTGTGTTTTTGAATCTTGTAAAGATAATCGCATCTCATTTCACACTGAACAACAATTCACAAAATAATTCGTCATACTCGAACCCATTCACAAATACTCGTTTTGGTCTGCTCCTTTGAATTTCCCTAACCCTATTCCTATCAAAAATAATAATCAGTGGAAAAAACCAGGACCAAAAGAGCTAGGTTACGTGAATTTTCGTTTGGCGTAGCTGCAGGTTCTGTCGAGGTACTGTTGGTGAATTTAATACATGGATACAGTACGATTGCAATGCGATTGATTTTGTGGCTTATTATAGAGTTATGCAGTATCGTTTGTGTGCAAAAATTGGAATTGTTTTTTATTATGTTTTTTGGGAATGAGTGTGAGAGCGAGAGCACAAAAACAAGAATGCAAAATGAATATAATCAGGTACATTTGATATATCGGTTGTGTAAACAAAACAAAATGCAGCAGTAAATATGCGGAAATTAAACATTAAACATTTCGCTTAAAAAGACTACAAATATAAAAAAATAAAATTACAAATATTATTGAATAGATTACGTTTTAAATCGGAATCGATGTGAACACTTGTGACTATTGTGGTTGAGTGTGGGCTATTGCAGTGTTTGTGGTTTTTTGGCTTTTCTGTTTGCGTACTATGTGAGTGTAATTGAATTTTTTGCGGCAATTACGAAGCAATTGTTAAACGTAGTAATTATCAGCGACAAATATTGTAATGCATACTTGCGGGCTGCGCGGTCTATTGCTATATATTTCTGTGTGTTTTGTGTTTGCATCGAAAGCAACAATAAATTATGTTCATATGTATGAGAAATTACAAATAAAAATTAGCCTCAATTAACAAAAAAACAAACAAATACTAAACAAATACAAAAGTATGGTATACATGTATAATCGCGACAAAACTAGCATACAACTTAGCGTACATGTTTTGTACACCTATTTGTAGATACATGTGTATAAATATCAGCTTAAATAATCATTTCTCCCATAGTTCCATAGTATCAGTTACTAAATATTTACATTTATAAAATGTACTCTTTATAAATGCCTAACATCACCATCTACCTAAATGCATAGTGATCTTTAATTTTCATTTTCATCCTTAATCCTTCATCTCCATATCAATATTCTTTTGGAATGTTTCGAGCTGTGAATGTAATTATCCTTTTGTTTTGTTTTGTTTTGCTTCTATGTGGTAGCTTCATAAAAATACTGTTTGCTTCACCCATTGGGATCCACCTGGGCCCGTCGATGGACCACCGTCGCCGCTGGCCAAGATTGCTTGACTGTTGTGGATTGGTTAACGGACACGGTTCCGTTGGCAGGAACTATGGATGCATTGTGGCTGAACGAGATCGGATTACCATTGCCTCGCGGCTGGCGCTCCTTGGCAGTTGCTGATTTCTGGCTGCAGTTGCTGCTGCTGCTGCTGCTATTGTTATTATTGGTGGTATATGCACCACCCGCTTTGGCCACATCGGCGGGCAGTTTGAAACCGTTGGTGAGACACACGGCCGCATATTCACGTTCCGATGTGGGTGTCAATGTGGCAGCTGCCTCCTCCTCGGCCAGCAGGCAAATTCCATCGTTGGAATTCGAGTGGCGCACAAAATTGGTGTGGAATTGCTTCTTGCTGCTGCCGTTGCTAGTGCTGCTGGCACTACTACTGCTTAGGCTTCCACTTCGCCGGCTGGAGCCACCTCCTCCCCCGCCGGCCACACCCAATCCCGGCATTGTGGTCACCAAAGGCAGTGAGTTGGGCGGCACTATAACCTCCAGTTCAGAGCCACTGGACACAGGGCATTGTTTGGAGCTGGTCAAAGCCACTGCATTGGGTGGCGTATGCCGATAGGGTATATAGAATGCCTTTGCCTCCTGCAACATGGCATCCTGAACGGTCTTCCGCTCCGGTGAAGTTCCTCCACCTCCACACAGCGGCAACTGCGATAGGTTGTGCACCCCGGCTATGCCCAGATCTACTTGAGCTGCTCCATCGTGATCCGGACGTCTAGCCACCTGGACACTCCCGTTGCCATTGGCCAGATGGACGACCGCCACAGCAGCCGAACTAGTCTGGTATTCCAACGTATGCTCCGGCAGTAATTCGATGTGGTAACGTGAACGCGGAATGAGTGTCTGCATTTCGTGGCAATCATGCTGCAATGTGCCGCCACTCAGACCTCCGGCACTATCTCCCGGCATT
Organism: Drosophila fuyamai; assembly: GCA_018153365.1. Taxonomy (NCBI): domain Eukaryota; kingdom Metazoa; phylum Arthropoda; class Insecta; order Diptera; family Drosophilidae; genus Drosophila; species Drosophila fuyamai. Next base: position 11,675,678 of record JAECXW010000116.1, read on the forward strand.
CCCGAGGCACTGCTCAGATTACCGAAATTTATATCCGTGGGTGTGGTCAGGTGGGTGGGTCCTTGGGCGCGGGCCTTAAAGTTGCGCTGCTGGAAAATTATAAACAGCCCGAAGAGAAATACGCAGGCAAGCGACAGCAACGAGCCGATGGCAATCCCACTGTAAACCTCCGAGTGTGATGTTCCCCTATCTTCCTCCAGCAAAGTGTGGTTATTATTTACCATGTCAAAATACAAGGGAGCGCCTGCGCCAGTATCGCCCATCACTCGGATAGCCACATGAATTTTAGCCGTCTCTGAGACATTTGGAAACTTGAAAGGGAAATAAGAAAATAAAGTTTGGGCTACCAGGTTTTTCTCAGCCTTTTAATACCTTAAAAGAACAGGAGGTGCACGCCTTAACAATATCCTCATGGGAGACATTGTCCAGAGACCATCGGATGTCGTAGTAAAGGACATGACCAGCGTGATCAGCAGGAGGCTCCCACACCAGCTTCAGGCCATTCTGTTTAATCAGCCTCGACTTGCTGACGGTGCCAGGAGCTGCAATAATATATGGATAAAATCTAGATACAATAAATAAACTAAGGACTTACGATCCTGTTGTGTCGTCACATCAATCTCGCCATAGAAAATGCGCGTCTCACAGTTGGAAAACTGCAGATTGTAACGACGATCTGCCTTGAGACCGGTGACGAACAACATCGAGTTGGAAATGTTGAGGCCCTTGCACTCTGTCTCTTGCCTGGGGGATGGTATTTGTTTTTGTATCACTGTGTGACACTCCCACACGCAGGTCTCGTTCAGACTGTCCAGAAACTTAAAAGCTAAAGCCCGAGATTCGATGGTGATCAGACGAAAGGGCTGATTCGCCTGCTCCGAAGTGCCGTTCTCAATCTGGAAAAATACAAATATTTAAGCAGGAAAATGAGCTCACTGCAGACAAGCGGTAGTCCTCTAGAGATTATATAAATAATGCCCTACAGTACAGTCTACTCACAATCTTCCACTGAACGTAGCGAAAGTCCTGACCCAAGAACTCATTCTCGTTGGTGATGATCAGAACTCTCATTTTGATCCGTGTAAAATGCTGCAGGAGCATTCCCGTAACACTAGCTTTTACCACCATGCTGAATATGTCCTCCTCCAAGTCCAGGGTCAAGTCGTCCGTTTCGTTGTCTAGCACTTCGTGTTCAGCATTTCTTAGCACAGTTGCAGACGCAGATTGATTTAGAGGTTGAATTACTGTCAGATGGCGACGCACTTCGTCGGCTTTTTCCTCAACGGGCGTCAAGGTACCCATAATGGGTCCATCTAGTAGCTGGGATGGATGTGGATGGGTGTGATTGATGGAAAACTGCAGGATAAAGTACTTTGTGTTGTGCAATTGGCCCTGCGACCACTTGACAAAGGTGTCATTGCCCACAGCAATCGGTCGGAGCATCACTGTAAGGCATATTATTATTTTTAAATTATTACCATTGAAAATTGAAGACCTCTAAAGATTTTCTAAAACATCTATACTTACATCCTTGAGTGCAGCAGGTGACGGGAGTACTTCGCAACGAACTAAGAATCATTTGCTGGGGGACCACCATTGTCCCAGTTCTCACCTCGGTTGTGGGAAATAAAACGCGAGTGATCAGAACAAATGGCTCATAGACAGGCAAATTGGTGGATATCACCACGTACGAGGTCTGATTCAGCTTCATGGGTGAGAGCGAAGTCCAGCTGTGCGGATTATTCCTCACAATATAAACCACAAACATCGACGTCAAGCTGCGACTATCAAATGTTATATTAATCGTGTGGAAGCTGTGGGGATAGCAGCGAATGTTCTGCAGTGGATTGATCTCCTCTCGTTGGCGATTGAAACGCAGTTCACCCGTGGCCGTATCCTCACCAGCCACATTCCTGGCCACACACTGATAGATGCCGTCCTCCATGGGATCAAACGAGAGGATGTGCAACTCATTGCCGCTAATGTAGCGTGTATATGAGGTGTTCAAATGGATTCCATTGTGGTACCAGGTTATACTCGGCTCCGGATGTCCCTCTGCCCAGCAAGTTAAGGTCCTCGAGAGACCAATATATACCACCTCAACAGGCAAGGTACTCAGTATTCTCGGTGCTGTGGTCACAATCACTTGGAAATTTTGCCTTTCCAAGGGGGTTATGCAACTGTAGCGTCCCTCATGCCGGGAGACACTAGCATTTGTAATGGACAACGCCACGCTGTTGTTGCTCAGGAGGACCACCTTGTTGTTCGGTGACTGCAGATACCACATGATGGGAACAAAGTCCGCCACGGCGTGGCATTGCAGCAGTACGGATCCGCCGGCGGGAACATAAATAGTGGCATTCTGGAACGCCGGAAGAAGCTGGGCTTCCGAAACGGACGTCTCCGAAGTTCCCGCCTGGTTTTTAGGATAGTAGGTGGCATCCTCAGGCTCCACTCGCAATTGCCAAATGAACTGACGGTGAGTCTTGCTGGCAAACGCGTTCTGAGCCACGCACCTGCAATGGGGATACAAGAGATAATGGTCAGTGGTTTCAAGCGATAATTGACATGGACAATGCCCACAATTACAGCCACCACTCGGCCGCCACTAAGTGTTAATTAATGCATTGTTTAAGGGCACGCCGGCGGTGCGAGCGGTGCGTGAATGTGTGCCATGGGAGTGAGTCTTCTGATAGAGTGCCGCAAAAGGTGTTGATTTTGCCACAGTGGCGAAGGTGGAGCTCTGCGGCAGCAGCCAAATGGAAAATTGCCGTCGCTCGTAATTTAGATTTAAACTGAGCATATCGTGGTAAGAGCTAACCAGCGGGGGCAACTATACATAAACCAAGTTAAATGAGCAAGTGGTTGAAAACTGCAATCGGCCATTCAGCAGTTATTGTAACTGAATTTTTTAGGGGAAATTAAATATTTTATTTATTATTTGGTATTTTTACTAAACATAGAGGAAAATAATTTACACACGTCCTTAGTAATGACATATTAATAATTTTAAAAAATGCTTTAAAATGTGAAATATTAAGTTCCTATTAAAGCATAAACAAGTTTTATATTCTATAAAATTATATTAAAAGTAAGGCTGTTTAATTAAAACAAAGTAGCTATTGCAACAAGATTAAATTATTGTAGTAGTGTTTTATTAAATAAGAATTTAAATGTAGCTTTCATAGTGCAAAAATGATTTCATTGATTAATTGTGAAAGTGAACCCAGTTTGTTGTATTTTTGTTTTTCATATTCCAATTTATTGAAAGTAAAATCCCACATTTTGCCGAAAACCTTAATTCTGTACTCACTTGTATTTGCCAGCCTGTTCCACACGTAAATGCCGCAATATCAAAGTACCATTGGACAGGATAAGAGCGCTGTAATAAAAGCAAAAAAGTTAATTTTTGAATAACAAATTAATTAAAGATAGCTCCAAGCGTTGGTCAACCCATCCAGCTGGCAAGCTCCACAAGTATATGGAATAATATACAAGTCTACTCCTGCTGCTCGATGCTTCAACACTGATCTTTACTCGCCTGTTATCATTGGTCAGGGAATCGTTGCCAAAATACCAGCTAAATCGGGCAGCTGGAACGCTCAGGAAGGGACAGCTCAGCACGAGCGGCTTGTTTTCTACCGCACTAATGTTGGCCGTCTGCTGTTGACCCGGAAATAGACGCTTGAGTACTGGGAAAAAAATAATTTAAAAAAAACAACACGGTATTATTCCTTTTAGGGTTATTAAATTATAAAACCAATTTATTTAATCAATACTTTAGAATGTGGCAATAAATTTAAATAATAATTTTAACAGTTTAAAAAGTTGCTAACAAAAAACAATTGTTTTGTTTTGTTTTCCACGCAAAGCCAGCAAACCTTTTTTTTTTTTTTTGCCATCTTAATAATTTTAAAAATGTATATTCTTTTAATATCCGTTTGGTATTAAATCGATATTTTTTATATAATAAGTTTAAACCTTACCTGGATACTCGACAGTGATTTTGTCGGAGATCACCGCCGACTCATCCCACTCGATCTTGCAGTGGTATTCGCCGCTGGCCCTCTCATTCGTGGGCAGTCGCAGTGTTCCATTCTCGTAGATGAAGAAGTCATTTTTGCGAATAGATATTTGCTCGACGGCCACATTATTCCTATACCAGCTGCAGTAGATGGGCTTATTTTCTGTGTCGCGGAAATGTTAGTACCTCTTCTCAATATATTCAAGTCCCGATGATAACTCACCCTGATCGTAGTTGTAGGGCGATAGGATGGGTACGCATGGCAAATAGTACGATGTGTGGGGCTTGCTGATGGTCAGTCTTGTGATGGCGTACTTCTGGATCTGCAGATACGGCAGGAGTGCGGTTGAATTCTTCGGTTGGGTGACGGCAGCAACTGCAAAAGAGCAAAAACAATTGATTAAGAATCTGTGCTTGGCGCGACGCGGCTAAATTATTGGTTCCAATAATCCTCCGCCCATTGACCAGACAATAGACAAAAGGCGGACACAAAGCGAACAAAAAAACCCGTCCACAAAAAAAATGAAAATGTTATTTATATTCTAGCTTAATCTATTGGCTGTTATAAATTTCACGCTTTTCACTTAACACCGCCCCCAGTCCGCCCGCCCTCCCACAACTGCATCGAGGTTTTTACTGCATTGGCCATAAATACCCAAGGCACACAGAAAAAATCTGAGAAATAGAAACTGCCAAACAACGGAGCCGTGCTGGGCTTAGTGTTTGCTTGTGCACTTTGAGAAATTACCATTCAAATTGTATTTTAGATACTACAAATTTAATCAGTGACATCGAAAACAGAGAAGAGACATTTTTAAAAAATGAAAATTTGACGCAATTAGAAATTGAAGATATTTTAAAGAAGAAAATGATTGCTTAATCAATAATTAACTAATTAAAAACTATGATTGAACAAATTAAAATAATTAATATTTCTTTCAGAAATGCATACAATATTTCTTATTTATGGAAAAAATATAATAAATAAAGTAATAACAAATAATTTAGATAGTGCTTAAAATTAGGCGTTTGAAATAAAAAATAATCGTATATAAATTCAATTTCAACGTTAAAGTGAACATCTTTTAGATGATAATTGATATTGTTCATTATATTATCATTCTTTTTTATTATATTCACTAAAGAGGTTTAATTAAACCTTTACTTCTTTTATAGACATCGAGTTGGAAATGTTCGGATTATGATTTTATTTCTTTTAGTGTGCATTTGGGTAATGGCTCTGACTCTGATTCTGGGTAAGTCCCTGGCTCCAGTTGTCGGTCTGGGTCTGGGTCTGGGTCCGAGCTCGAGTCCGAGTCTCCGGTACGTGCTGCAGGCGTGTCCAGGCAGACTTGGTGTGTTAATTAATTTTTCTGCTGCTGTTCTGCTGTTGACGCGACCATGGAGTCGTCGTCTTTTTTGGCCTGCACTCGTAACTGCAGCGGTCCGAGGGTGCGTATACGTGATATTAAGCAGTTGAAACAATTACATGGCCCGCTGGCAGCAGTGGAGATTTGCATAGGACTTTGTGGAAAGTCGTCCGTCAGGCATCACATTATCTTTAAGGTGTACGAGCAATTCTAGGGAAATGGAAATGATAATGGCCAATGCCAGGTTGAGTACTACAAATGCGGCAGAGTAGCCCCCTAACAAATGTCTGAACATTAGTCAAATGCGTTGAAATTTATGCTAAAAATGCAATCAACTTGCGTTCCGCTCGACGGACGTCCTCAGGCCCCCCAAAAACCCCCTTGCATTCAGGCTGCCACCCAAGTGGCCAAGTGCACTCGGTTGTTGCCAAATGCTGAATGTGCTGACTGCTCGTTAGTCAGTCACAAATTGTGGCAAGTCGCTCGGGTTCTTTTTGCTGCACTCGGAAACTGAATATTTGTTTCGGTTTTGATAAATGGACTCCTATAAATTAGATAATTGCTGAACAAGCTGCGAGGGATGTATCTTAAAGCGATAGCTCTAGACTCTGGAATTCGGCTCGCTCGTTCTCTCATGTTGCATGTTTGTACGCAATGTGTTGCAATTTTTATTGCAGTAATTACACGCAATGCCCCGGCGGCAATTTGACGCATGGAAATGCCTTCGACGGCCACGTCAGCACTGGAGCTACTGCATCCCGCTAAGTGCGGCACATTTACAAACACACAGGGTTGCAGGAACATCGGATACAGGGGCAACCACAGCCACACGGAGAAAAAATAATGATAAGTCGATTAAACCACTTATTTTTTTTATATTTTCCACAAAATAAACCTATTTGCCCCTTTAGTTTTTGGTTTAATTTTGAATTCATCTTTGTATAAATATATGTTAAACAGTAAATGTCAAAAAGAAACATTTGAAAGAATATTCTGAACACTTAATACATTTTGGTGGCACATTTTGTGTTTAAAATACAAATGGCAAATATATTTAGCAGTGCACTCGCAGTAGCAGTTGCATGTGCAACCAGGGCGTAATTGTTATAGCGTAATTGTTTCAATGGCGGGGCGTTTAATTGCGCTTTGGCAACTACTCCGCCGCTAACGACGCTCGGTTTTCGAGAGTCAAAGTTCAGCGATTTTTTTGTCATCCACCGTGCACACCTTGCCATGTTGCCATTTGTCATCGCCTGTTGGAGGGTTGTATGGTTGGTGGGACATGTCAGCGGCAGCATTAGCCTTAAACCTCCTGCTCGTGTGCTCCGAAGTCGTTAGCGGAATCGTTAAACTTGCAGATTAATTGCTTTGTCGCTCAACGAGTCAATGCTCGCATAGAACCATCCATTTAATGCGCTTGACATTCACTTCCAACTGCAGCTATTCCGCAGCTTTCTAAACCACTTGGCGGGGCTATCAATTGTGTTAGATCGCTTCGGGAAACCATCATCGCTGACCATAGCTCAACGCAGCTGCAACAAGATCGGCAATCTCGGTGATTGAACTGCCATGACATCCAACTTTCATCCAGACAACACGTTATCTGCTTCTCCTTCCCTTTCAACGATGTAACCCTATATAATTTCAGCTCATTTGTATTAAAATCTGTCGTAGTCAAAGTAATGCATAAGTCTTCCCAGTCAACTCAGCGTAGAGGAATGCTTCCCAGAATCGTGCTTGAATGCTGTTTGACAAGTATATATGCGTATAGTATATACTCCCATCTGCACTTACTAAGTTGTAGCAAGTTGCAAGTCAATAGTGTGGGGGGCAGATTACAGCGGTGATGGGTTCTTGGGTTCTTGGGGAGAAGGCAGGGAACTGGGCGTTGCTGCACAAATTTGCATAGTTGAACGCACGTCGCCGCACAATGGGAGTTCGAACCATCTAACTCAAAAAATTGTATTTTTTAATCTAAGTAGACAATTTTTTTACACTAACTCCAAGCTGATTTCATTATCTAACGATTTTTAATTATAAAAAAGTTAATATTAGTCAAATGTTTCATATATTTTATGGTGGTTCATTGGGTGTACTGAAAAGTTGAGTAACATTTTCTCCGATATTGCTGACATAATATTTTCTTGTAGTATTATTTTCCTCTGGTTGCCATTAAACCAGTTTACTATCTACTTAGCCCATTTATAGCTTAATTTAAATGAATATTCTGAAAAGGCTGTGTTCCATAAAGCATAACTAATAAGATTTACTTTTATTGTTTATTATTGTGACCTGCAGTTTGCATCACTTTACAAAATCCTATTACCTGATCTCGAAACAAAGCTATTCATTTCAAGGGGAGATGCTTGTTTTAGTTCTGATAACAAAAATAGAGCGAATTTCCTTAGTTCCAATATTAATGCCTTTGTTTTGGTAATGTTTATTGAAGAGTAATTGAAAGAATAATCTTTTTAATGTTAATACTATTCATAAAGTTCTAAAGTCTCCCACTGTTCGCCTCCGCTGCAATGAATTCCGGGCAGCAACTGTTGCTGCCGCTGCCGAGCTGCAGTTGATGATGAATGCAACTGCAATTGCTGCTGCAGCAGCGGCACATAAATTGCCGGCTGCTGCGCCGAGCTTATCAAAACGGCAACATCTTGTGCATAGATAAGCCGGCCGGGCCTCGGCCTCCAACTAACGGGTCTGGGCCCCCATGGAATTTCGCAAATTCAAATTGCCTGGCATCCTTTAATGCCGCTGCTGGCACAGCTGCAGCGTTGGCACACTTTTACCGCTCCAAATCCAAAAGGCAGCGGCCACATTTTATGCAAAATGCAGCGCGCACGAGATAATTTATCGCCTAATGACGTGCTGTTCTAAGGTTGCCCGCGTTGTTGTAAAATGCAATAATAAAATGCGCCTGCAGCAGGAAGATGCAAAGTATGGAAAAAAAAGGATTGCACTAGAAAAACGAAAATTAAAAATGAAATTTAAATGCCGCACGAGCGAGCAGCATCAGCTGAGAGGCAGTGGAACGGGTTGCCAACTATCTATGCACAAGCAGATCCCTGCCCCTCACTTTAATGGCATACACTCAAAAAATATCAATTAAATGTCGGAAGCACTTCATAGAAAACAAAATGTATTAGTTATTGCCATTTCAAAAAAAAAAGGTTTTACATAGATTTTTAAGATATATTTATATTATTAGTTGTAAGGATATAATAGAGTAACCTTAATCTTAACAAATAAGAAAATAATAATAAAGAAACTTTTAAGAATTTGATAGAAAAAAGGGACACAAATTTACCAACCATTATTTTAAATCATAAAGTAATTGTCCATATATGATACGAAGAAGATTCTTTTGAAGCCCTTCTTTTATTCGCCTCCAATATTACGTAATTTCAGAGATTTTTTGTAAATTCTTTTCTGTGTCTAGAGAGCATTCTTTGGGCTCCGGTCTGCTGTCGCTTTGGGGGCGCTCAACGAGAATTTATGAATGTGCAAATGCATACGACAATTTCGCGCATAAATGTAAGCTCCTGCCATGCAGCACTGGGGGAGAAAGTGCGGGGAGAAATTATAAAAGAAAGGGGGAACACCCACCGCAAGTCTGCAGAAAGACGGGAAAAGCTGGGAGATCGGATGGCAGTCGAAGATGCGTGTGCACATTCCATGGCATTCCGCTGCGGCATGTGGGAAGTTCTATGGTTGCACAGAAAGTATCTTGTAGCTTGTGTTGCTGCTGCACCAGCAACTGCAACAACTTGAATCGCATCTATTGATTGCACACAGTTCATTGGCGCGACTAGGGAAAGGATTGCCGATGTGGGGAGTTGTTGGCGTGGCTGGATGCCTGAATGCCCCAGCTTATTTGGGTTAGCAGTTCAAATAGTTTTACGTGCTGTTTTGATCAAATTTCCAAATGCCAACAGAGAATTTATTGAAAAGTCCCGCAGGGAATGGGGGAGTTGCAATTTCAACTGCAACAGCAACTGCTATAATTTCTCCATTCGGGAAGCATTGTTTGCCTTTTGCTTAAACTGCATATGGCTGCTCAATTGAATGTCTGTGGTTCGGTGTAATTGAGTGGTTGAAAATACTCGAAATGGCAACTAGTTAAGTTAAATGTGCCTCTGCCACATGCACATAACTAGCCGCCCACAATTTCAAGGCACATCCTAACACTAAAATACTTATATGGCAGAGACGGGGAGACTGGGGCATTCGAACCACTTTAGACAATGGTGGAAATTTACTTGGCAAAAGTCAAAGATAAATTGCTTTTTAACCTACAAGCTCCGTTCTTGGTTAGTTGGTCCTGCGCTTTGTTTGTTTGCCACATGCCATGTCCTTCCCCAGCTCCTTTCCCGACCATTCCCCTTTATCACTGCCACACAAAGCATTCAATTGACATATTTGGTTAACTTTTGGCGCTCTAGAAAATTCGCATTCAGTAGTTGGAATAAATTTTCTTTGCCAATTTGCATTGCACGCACAGGGGGCCAAGACATAGGGTCGGAGTTTGATCTTCCACTGAAGAAAATTAGCCAAGAGTGTTTATTTAAACATTCCCTTTGTTTCACTTTGTTGACTCAGCAAAGTTTCAGAGGAAATCCACTTTTCTTTATAACTAGCATTATTAAAAATGAATACTGTTAATCAAAAAATTAACTAAAAAGCATGTTTTAATTTTAGAAAATAACACAACTTTAAAGATGTATTTATGAATTCTGAACTATTCATATTTCTTTAAGAAACGTGTGAAAGCAGCAAATATGAGCCTCATTTTGAAAAAGGGCATATTTCTTAGCCAACCTAAAGGTATACAGTTATTGTTAAGAAACCAATTTTAAATTGATAGAGTATCTAATTAGTATGACCATTAAACAAAATATTTATTTTAAGCAACTTAAGCTTTTAGAATTTAATTAAAATGATTGAAAAATATTTGAGTGCCCAAAACCAAATGTATTTATATATTTTTCATAGTGCCAGGCAAGAAAGGATGCCTTGGCATGGAATGAAAGTGGAATGGAATGTTATCTAAATGTTGTTCGGGGCGTGTGGCCGACCCACCATTGTGAAAGTTGTGTTTGTGCAAAGTCGGGAGAATCGCCCCCGATATAAACGAGTCAAGAACAATAGGAAGCGGCTTTGTTCAAATTTACTTCGAGTCGGGGCAAATATGTTAGCCCGAAAGTTTTCCGGGGATTATTAAAGGATTATGGGGGATTCGAATGGAAATTTGCGCATTCAAATGGCAAAGGGGAATTTAATGGAAATGGCAAACGAATTTCGATTAAAAACCAGAGTATCTGCTGCCAATTCAATTGTGCCACCCGGAACCCAGGTGCCTTTCTTGTTCGTAAACAGAACCTAATTTGGCCACTTCGCAACTAGCAGAACACACATCAATTCCTGCTCCACTCGATTCCAGTGGGTAAATAGTAAATACCTTCCTGGATCCGAGAACGACTGGACAATTGGACAATTGTCCAACCGGCCAAACGGCCAACTTGCCGAGTCAATGGCTGTCACAATAGCGGATAACCAAAATACAATATGCTGTTGCCCATAAGCGAACTCATTTCCGCTGAAATTTGGCACCAACTTTTGCAGTGCTTGTGCATTGCAGTGCAGTGCCGCAGTGCAAACATTTCCCCCTCAATAAATCATATTGTAAAATTTCCGTTCAATATTTTTCGCCGGCTTCGTAAACAAACAACGTGCAGCGGCAACAACAAATTGAAACAGAAAAGTTGAGAGAGGAGTGGGTGAGCGAAAGGAAAAGAGTTTTATACATTGGAAAAAATAAAATATATAAATTTTATCCCATTTAAGTCTGAAATTTGAAATCTTTATATTTAAAAAACTCTATTATTTCATTATTTAATATCATTTTTCTTAACTTCAGTAATTATATTAAATCAAGAATGACTTGCTTTCGGTTATAACTTATTGCGCGTTATTATTTTCTTCAATTAAATATTTTTTCATCTGTAGGCGAAGTTATCCCTGCAATTTTTGTTTGGCCACATTGTATGCTAAATGGCAAAATGTAAAATGCGGAATGTGCGTTTACCCAGCGCCGCAGCGGATGAAAGGAGGATGCTGACGATGGGCATGGGTACGCCCACACCGCTCTCTTGCATTCTTAAATGGGTTAAACGTAAACCATTTACCAATGACTCAATACAGCTTCCTGGAAATGCGATGGACCCGTACCCACATGCATTAAAACCAAATAAATAAATAAGCTGCCAATGTTGTTGTTGAAAAAAAAATGCCAAAAGAGAAAGAAAACTAAAAATAAACGCAGTGGTAAGGAGGAAAAACAACCACGAACGGATGATGAAGGATGGCTGGTCAATAGTCAATGACCAAATAGCAGAAAATAACAATGTTGCCAATGGCCAACGAACCGGACAACAGCAACAAAAACATCAATAAAATAATAAAAACGAGCAAACGAAGACCACAAACCCATGGTCAAGCCAAGCCAAGACATGCCAAAAAAGAAAAGGAAATTATAAAAATGTTTCAGTTAAAGCGGGTAAATAAAACAGCTCACGGACACACTTGCAGGCAATTGAAAGAAAAACACTTAAAAAATTGTATTTTTAAGCTGGTTTATATAATAAGCCAGATTGTGACCAGCATAATATGTTAATAGCAAAAATAATCCTCTTTATCACACATTTATTAATATTTTTTAAATACGTTTGGATTTAAAATCAAGTCCATTCTACTAAACTTGTCCGTAAACAGTATACATTTTATTTTATTTCAGCTAATGAGTCAAAAATGAGTAAAATGAAGAGTTTGTTATAGAACTGATAGGATCATTAAAAGATATAATGAGTTTTTCATTTTTTATTGTGTATAAAGTACAAAGATTTCAGGCAAGAAAACGAAACGCAATCGAGTGGTAAAGGAAGAAGGAACGCAGTTTTTTCGGTGGCCAACGGAAGCCGAGGGAACTTTCGTAAGCTACGAAGCAAAGTGCAACCACAAGCCGCAGTCAGCAATTTCTGTCCTGGGTGGGCGTGGCTCAGGGGCGTGGGCGGTCGAAGGCAACAAAGTGTGTGTGTGTGTGTGTGTGTGCGAGGAAGCATATATGTGAGTGTGTGTTTTTGTGGTCTGTGTCCGGCGGACAGTAACCTTCTACCATCAGCCATCTACCGGCAACACATCCACAATCACAAGCCCATCAACGTCGTCGTTCGCTCGTCATCCTCATCGACATCGTCATTCTCGTGATTGCGAGTGGCACGTACACCAGAGGTCAAGATAATAGCGCAACAAGGGATTTAGCGGATGCAGGAAAATGGCTTTTAAAAGTAGGTTAAAAGACTGAGTTTGACCTACTTTTAAAAACCAAAGTGAAATTAAACACTTAATATGGATATGCAATCTTTACATACAACTGCGAAAACTGCATTTAAAGCCTGCAACGTACTAACCGAATTTCTAATAATAATTGACAATTATAAATTTAATCAAACCTAATATAAATTATATACAAAAAGTAATAATTAATTTAAAATGTCTAAAAGTTTTGACTCCTGCGACCGAAGTTGTTACTCATGTATGTTCTTTTACTATGATTTCTTTAGTGCCGCCATTACCGCCCATCGTGGAATGCTGTCCCACATCCCATGGAGCATAGAGTCGCGCCCCTCACCCAAGCAACCCACCCGAAACCCCTCCTTTCACCGCCTTTCACCTCACTAAAGCTACCAAAGCTCACCCGCTCCCGATTATTATGCATCATTTAACAGGAAACATTGTTGCAGTCAATGCCTAGAGGGCTTGGAGAGCCAAAGGAGGGGTTTTGCGTTTTTTTTTACCCCTGATAGACTGAGGAGCCAACGTCACGAACTTTGCTGGCGACGAACGTGCCACAAAATGTTTTACCGAATGCGAAATGCAAGAAAAATTATTGTTATTATGAGTTGCTAATTGAATGGAGTTGATGCGGTGGCCACCCGAGGAAATGGTTGGGGCGTGGTGACGAGCTGGGATCACTTAGTGTGCCTACACCGCTGTTTAATTTTGGAGAATCTATTGACCAATGACTTAAGTAAATAATGAAAAGGAAACTATTGTTATTCTGTCTTGCATTTCTTTTATATCATTTAAAGTAACTAAAAATAATATTTCACAAGTTGAATAGGCTTGAACATATTTAAATATATTTTAAAATGAAGTTAAAATTAAGTTAAGTTAATAAGGGGAACGGTAAATAAATATTTGCAAAATTGCTGTTTACATAATTTGTTTGCCATTTTTCACATTCCCATAAACCTAAAAAAGATAAACCATAAATAATTTGATACTTAAGTTGTGTAATCTGTCAGCCAGCTTTTGATATGGTTGTTTATTTTAAACCAAAAATCCGCCATTCGTCTGGTAATTGGATAATAAGCTTATAAGGCCCTTTTAAAAATGCATTCGAATTCCATTGAAATTGTCTCACAAAATAAAATAAAATGTACAAGAAGACAAGTTTTGGAAAAATATTAAAAATGTCTTCTGTGAAAGATAATTAGACAGTTTTTTAACTAAGTGTTAAAATGTATTATAAAAAGAAAATACTTTGCAATATGCAAATAAAGTTATTTTTAAAAAGTTTAACATCGAATTTCATTTGCTAACGGAAATTCCCCATGTCAACTTGATCGTTAAAATCATTTTGAAATATTCATTGGCAGTCAGAAACAAAAGTAAACTGTCAAATATTGACAGCTGTGCATTCGCTCATCTGGGGGAATCAATACAATAAACACAAACGAACCCTTGTCAGTGTGTTGACAAGCCAAGTCAAATTTCGTTCAGTGCATGCCAAACTAACTGTACAAAGTAAATAAACGTAGAATGCCAAAAATTTGCATTTCTTTAGTGCCACACAGCATTGCCATTATGGCATGTGTAATCACCGTGTGTGAGTGGCCACTTGCCTCGGGCGCCCCTGATGTTCGGGGTTCTCCACCACGTTCTCTTCTGGACTCCCCACTGCCTTCGCCACCGAGTTCTCCATCGGTTTCCCCATGTCCCTGCCTCTCAACGCTGTCAATGTCAAAGTCATACATACATAATTCCCAACATGCCAAAGCCAAAAGCGAACATCAACGGCAACAACAACCGGAGTTGCAACAACAGCGCACCAACAGCAACAGCAACATGCAACTTGCAACTTGCCAAGGAGCAGGAGCTGGAGGCCCCATCCCAGAAACCCAGTCGCTGAAATTCCATGCGCATAATTTATTTAAAGATTCTCTCAATATTGGACAAACATCGTCTGCAGGTGAAATCTATTTGCATTTATCGTTGAGCCGGAAAATTGCAAAACTAAACTGCAAACTGCAAACTGTAAACTGCCAACTGGATGGGATACACACACATACACAACCAAGGGGCATCATCCAGCAGCCCAAAGGAAGCTGGGAAAATTCGTGATTACTCTCGAAAATGCGTTTAATGTGACGCTGTTGCGTGCAGCAGACAGGCGCTCTGGTACTCGATTTGAAAATAAAATCGTATGAAACCGGAGCTGCGTTATTCCTCCCGGATCCCAGGATCGATTCGCCAAATTAGCGGCAACATGACTTTTTGTGTTGTAAATAAATTTTCCACCGCAAGAACCAGCCACGCGCAGCGGAAATTAAAAAGGAGCAGACAGGCGGGATACGAAGTTAGGAATTGTAGATGGAGGGGTTAAGCCACGATAAGATAAACATTCAATTTTTAATTACAATTGGCAATTAATTCACTTAAAGCATTGTTTTGCCCTTCATAAGTTGGAATAAAAAATCTGAGAATTCCTCAAGTTTGAATTAGAATAAATTCCTTATGAAAAAGGTATGTAATTTACAAATCCGTGTATAAAATATATATTTAATAAAAATATTCACTTTTTATTTATGGTGGTATTCTTTTTTAACAATTCTTATCTACGAAAGGTGTTTTATTATCGAGCTATCTAGACTTTTAAAGATTTTTTAATTTTAAGAGCATTAAAATAAAACATTTTTCTTAGTAAAACTTAACTTGCTACTATTTGACAGTTTACTTTGTGTATTCGGTAATAATAATAATTAAGGAGGTACACCTAGAAGAATGGTCTATAAATTTTAATGGACACAAGTCTTAAAGCATGTAATAGTATACCATTTATTTTTGCTGCAGTATAAAATACCTCATGACTTAACATTAACATTAACCACCAACTGTCAAAGCTAAACCATCTACAAAATATATGTTTTTAAGGAAACACATTCTTATCTTAATTAAAATCGATGGTTTTAATCAAACTCATGGTAATTCCTTTTTGCGGAGGGCCTATTAGTCTCTCCCCTTTGGGACTTGTGGTTGCCACAAAGTGTTGCAGTCAACACGTTTAATG
Organism: Drosophila fuyamai; assembly: GCA_018153365.1. Lineage (NCBI taxonomy): Eukaryota > Metazoa > Arthropoda > Insecta > Diptera > Drosophilidae > Drosophila > Drosophila fuyamai. Next base: position 11,691,486 of record JAECXW010000116.1, read on the forward strand.
GTTTTGCATTAACTTAAAGAGGCATTAGTGCGTAAGTATGCTGTAATCTACAATGAGGAGGGTAAAATCGGCTGCCAGGTGGATGGACTTGTGGACCTGTGGAATTCTGGGGACTTCTGGCCTCGTGGACTTCTGGCCTTTGATGGTCAGAATGGTCAGAACGGCCAACAAGTCATCCAGACCGGACCAAGCGGTTGGACACTGGACGCGTTCGTTGTACTTGTTAATTGCAGCGGAAGCACTCAATTAAAAGCGCGTGAAACGAGTGCGCCACCTGTGCGTGTGTGAGGGAAAAGAGAGATAGGGAGATGACCGCGATAGAGACAGGGTGATCAGATCAGATGAGATGGGCCGATAGGGACGACCACTGACTGACAGGGACGGGCTACAAATTAAGGCCACAGGAAACAAACAAATGCGGCGTAATCAAAAAGCGGTAAATGGCTGACACTGTAAATAGTTTATAGGCAAATGCATAAACTTGCAAATTGCCAGCAAACAAATCCAACCAGACCAGACTGGACCGGAATGGACGAGACACCAGACTGAAAACTAAGCCCATCCACTCCCCATCGAATGGCAAAAAAGCAACAACGTTGCTGGAATGCAATAATGCAACTGTTTGTCAATGTTTGCCGAGACTAATTAGATGGCAGCCGAGCGTCGACTGATGAAAGATGCATGAGAGAACCTTAATTGGATGTGTGATGGATAGCTACATATGCCGATAGATATCCAGTCGGGTAAATGGAGTCAAACATGAAGCATTTGGCAACTTGTTAGTCAAATTTCAGTTGTCAATTCGGCGCGGTCTCTTTTCCTCCTAACTTACATTCTGGATAATCGATTAATCTTAATCTGCTTGCTACCTAGTTGTTCCTAATAAAACATATCTCATGGATCTCCGGCTAAATGGCAGTTCCGCGGCTGCAAGTGCGCATCATCTATCATCTGGGAAACTCATCTATCAATGGACATGACCTGCCTGCCGGCTGACTGTCAAATTAATACACAAGGATGAGCTTCAGAATCACCTTTGTGCATTTCAGTAACACAATCGCGTTTACGATTTTAGGTCAAATTCGAAAGTTGTTTAAATAGCATTAAATAATAACTACAGTATTCTTAGCTTGATAACATTTTTTCGTAGACATATGTTAATAATCCGAATTGGTATGATAACATTAAAATTTAAAAACTTTTGCTCTTAATATATTTAAGTTTTTTAATTGTTTCACCATAAAGAATTAATTTAAATTTGCCCAATGATCTATCAAGTCTGTACAATCCAAAAAATAAGTTATATCTTATATCTTATTCTTCATTAAAACGTTTACTTTGTATAAACTATTTAAATTAATAAAAATCGCCAAAAAAAAAAATGATCAAACGCCAACCTTAAAGCCAAAATGGTTTCGCTTAGTCTGCATTTATTTCGTTTAAATACTGAGATTCTTTTTCTTTGCCGTTTTTCACATAGCCTCAGATTATTTTGCTATTATTCTGACCGCATCTGTTCGCTCAGCACTCTGGCCACAAAATTCGCTGGCAGAAAGCAGCCGCAAAGTGCCGGCTGGACAATGTCGGGGGGGCAAGTTGCAAGTGGCAACTGTTTGTTGTTGCGGCTGTCGTGACATCATAAGGCAGAATGTCAGCAGTTTTATTATCAGGCACAGGCCTCGGCACACACGCATAACTTGTCTCCCGGAGAACAGAGGAAGTAAGAGTTGCAGCTTGTTGGGGCATTCGCACAGTGTGTCGCATAAATAATGCAGTTCATTATGTCATTTAGCGGCACGTTGCGTGAGCTGTGAAACGAACAACCAAGACGTCGCTGCAACATCATTGCACCGAGAAAAATAATCACGATTCGGTATCTTTCAACACAATACAAAAAATAAAAAAGGAATAATCAAACATATCCTATAATATTGTAATGATTTTTATGATCATCAATCACATATCAATAATTGCTTGAGAAAGCGTTTTCTAGATTAATTCCAAGTAATAATGTAAGCAGTGTCTCTTAGGTTAAAATAAAAACAATGATAGCATTTTCCTCGTTAACTACATTGTCTTTATAGGCTTTTTTCCCTGTGCATCAACGGATCACATGCTTTCTGCTCTCATTGTTGCTGCACACGCCAAGTGCGGAAATGAAGTTGTCAATGAGCCACTTCCACAATTTATGACCGCTGCGATGCTGCGGCAACCACCGCCTGCCAAGATCTTAATTATGACTTGAGTAATGTGAAATAAACGATAAAGCGTGCTCACGCAAATACACTGCAAGAAGAAGACGTAAGTCCAGCTAGGTTCCCAGTTGGCCAAGTCGGCCAATCAACTTCATAAATCAAGCAACCTCCTGGACTGGCAAAATGGTTATGGAATTGGAATTGAAATTGGAATCGGTATGGTAATGGCTAGATGTTGGGTGGTATGGGTTATAAAGGTTTTGAGAAATGCGAATAAATGTCGGCGACATGCTCGTAAAAATGTCAAATAAAATGTGGCAGCCATTTTTGTGCATTTGCCAAATTTGCAAAATTTAATTGTGGCATAAAAACTGTGCAAATTTATGATGATTTTATGGCACTCTATCGGCCAACTTTGGCAACTGACCAGCACGAAAGCGGGCCTAAAGCGTTTTTTTTCTGGAGCAACTTGCTGGGAATAACATTTATTTATACTTATGTATGTGCCGGCTATTTGTTTGTTTGCCTATTTCTTGGTTGTTCGCCTTTAATCCAATGATTGAACCGCGGTCTTGGGAAACAGAGTGCGCCGTCTGGCGGACGAACAAAGCCCTGGCATTAAGGAAAATCTTCATCAGACTTATTTTATTGAGTGTGGAAATTTCATTGTAACAAATCAATTAATAGCTGGGTGCGGACAGGAGTTAGAAAAAACTGGAGCCAGAAGGGACAAGGATGATTGTTGCTATTTGGCGCTGTGTTTTGGCTGTCGGCAATCAGCAGTAATCAACCGTAAGGGGTGGGGTTGGGTTGGTCTGGGTGGCAGGTGGGGTTGGGGCTACTCCGGCTGGAGAGCCGGACCCAATACGGTGTCAGATGACGCTGCCAGCCGTGCCAGACATTACGTCTCACGTCTGAGTGCGCAGGCAGTGGCAATAACAACGGGAAAGTTGGAGTAAGTTGACTTCGAACTTCGAAATACCCTTACTGATCATGATATCGAATTTTGTAAGGCAGTTTTTCATTTAAACAAAACGATTGTTTTTTTTATCCTTTTCTAGACAGATGTTGCCCTTGGGATATTTAACTATGTTATCTTATGTATCCAATGAACCTTATTTGAAATAATTTATTTGTAAAATTAACCCAATGATTATCTTTCGGAACAAATATACCTTTAACAAATTTAATTATACCTATAACTAATTTAATTATCTTGAGACGATTTTGAATCTTATAAACCAATTTAAAAAGTTCGGTACTTAGTTGTCATAAACGACGAACGATTGACAATAATAATACAAATCTGTGTACATATTTAATCAGATACATTTAAAGTGAACTTAGTCTTCGGTTAATATTCCTCTGTGTTTTAAGTATAATCAAAAAAATGTCACCCATTGGGAGGATTATAAACGATACTACCCCCTGCAAGGGTATAAAAACGATGACAACGCCAGCTCGATGGCTTCGTTGAGAAGGCGTCCGACTGAAGGGCGAAGGGGCTTAATCGATTATGCGATTTAATTGAACTAAAAACGCTTAATAAGCAATAAAAGCTCACACAAGCACAAACCCAAGCGCAGGGGAAAACAAATTAAAAGTAACACTTAAAATTACACCACGTAGACGTTGGCTAATGAAAGAAGTCGGCAGAAGGCAGCTAACATTGCTTCCTCTATTTTCTATTTCCCCCGCTACCCAGAGCCAGTGCCTTTAAAGTAAAGTATAATAAAATTTTATTTCCTTTGAAATGAAATTTTGTGAAGCGTTGAAAAGCGTTTTCAGCTGGCTGGCGAAAATTGAACACAAACTACACACTGGAGAGCGGATGACGGAGGTCAAAGTTTAAATGCTGTTAAACACGTTCATTTATCAAATTTCATTTTATTAATTCGCCTCTTAAGCGGGTGGTGTCCCTGTTTGCGTTTTGCGATTATTTTGGCTGCTCCGTTCTTTGTGGGGGAAATGCTGATGCGGATTCGGCGAAGAAAGAGCCCCACTGGCAGCATCAGTATCAGCATTCAGTGTCAGTGGTCTTAAAAGATTATAAACGATTCCTGGAAAAATGGCAGAGTGATTATTCCATGTTGCCATGGTAGCTAAGCCAGGGACCAAAGCTCTGCGGAGCCAACTGAAATTCCTTAATGCATGGCAATGCGAACCGAAAGGCAAATGATTCATTAGCAGCAAATATATTTGTCCTACTAATTTCAATGGGATTAAACTGGTCTAGGAAGATATAATATTCCACAGCTTCACTGAAACACACATTGTTTGGCCATTTCTGTTAAAATATTTGAATTAAAATATTTCAATTATTATACTAAATATTTGTTCGCCTAATCATAGCCGCAGGGTAGTTGCAAACACACAATTTCGTAAGAATTCTAACTTAATTATGGTCCAAACTGTTTGTTCATCATTTGGCTAGCCAAAGGCAGTAAACAAATCGCTTCTGCGTAAGAACGTATGAGTCTCTGTCCAAGTTCAACGAACGCAGTGCGTGTGCGGGGATTTGTAGGCAATATGTAAGCACGCATTGTGCACATATATGAATGGGATATACAATGCACTTGGAGAAATGTAATAAATAAAATTATTTAAATATATTTCAAAATAATTTTGGTTTGTTAACTGAAATCTTGAATAGGTGATACTCAATTAGTTTATCAGAAGTATGCGGAGTACTAGACATAGCCGTTTAAATTGAAAAGAGACTTTTAAAAACAATACAAAAATATTTATTTTTCTACATAAATATTTGCAGTTTGTGTAAGTGTTTATTGGATGCTAAGCCAATAACAATAACAATTTCTAACTCCATAAGTTTATAATACACATAATCGATTGTATAGTACATTTTTATAAGCAACCATTAATTAACTACAAATTACCATATTAAGTGTTGAACAAGAGAGAACGCTATAGTCGGGTGCCCCGACTATCAGATACCCGTTACTCAGGTAAAGGGAGTGCGAGGGAGATGGAGATAGAAACTTTGATCACGCATAGTTTTTAACGAATGGTCCGATTTGAAAATTTCTTCTCATTTCGATAGGTATTGATAAACACAATAAAACTGCATTTTACTTTTCCGAAATATTTAAATTTTTAAAATCGTTATAGCGATTGTGGGCGTTAAAGGGGCGTGGCACCTTTTGAAACAAACTTGGGCTAGAATTAGATTGCAAAATGCATCTTCTACTTTTATAGTTTCAGATCTCAGCGTTCTCGGACAGACAGCGCGGCGACAGCGGACAGACGGACGACGGACAGACGGACTGGCTATATCGAAGTGCCCTGATCAAGAATATATTACTTTATAGGGTCGGACTTCTCCTGTTACTCTTTCATAATTCCCTTTTTTCTACGGTTAATTAAATTAAGATATGTTCGTACCAAATAGTTTTTGTCAAATGTATGCACAATAAAACCATAAGAGCCACCTTAAAAAATGTTTTATTATTCTAGTCATGCTTATTAAAAACCCCTCTATATTAAAGCTTTCAAAGCTTGATTTATAAAATTAAAAAAAGCGCTTGTTTGTCAAACAAATACATTTTTTATTAGTGTGCCAGCAAGTGAGTCAGTTTGGCTGGAGAGTGCTTTAAATTTAGACAAACAACAAACAGAGACAGGCACGTTCATACACAGGCAAACAAGCCTTTACAGTTGTTAGGTGGTGTTTGTGTTTGTGTTTGCCTAAGTGGCATAGGCAGTCGCACACATATGCGAGCGGGCACAACGCGGCGTATGCGTAATGTGCAATTTGTTCTACAGCTGTTGGCAAATTGCAGCTCGCACACACTAAAAACCAATTTTATGACAGGCAACATATTGCCTGGTTTTGCGCGGAAATTCGATAGTCAACAAAACAAACAAGTGCAGCGGCAAAAAAGCGGAAAATCAAACAAACTTTTTCGCTTTTAATAGCGTTCATTAACCGCCTGCCCAAATAGACCTGGTAATTGGAGTTGCTGCCGACACACAAAAGAAAAAGAGGCGAAAAAGCCCCGTGCATAAACAAATTAAAATTAAATATTATCGGACAGCCGGTCGCCGGCAAAATTGCATCCAGGTATATCCTTCGCTGTGCATGTTGCATATTACTACTGCATGCCCAACAACGAATAATGCAATAATACAAATAATTCAATAATAATTATAATGAAAGGGTTCTGGATCGGGTGGCCAGGATGTGGAGGTCCTGGCCCTCGGTTCGAGGAGCTTAATGTACACACATAATTGAACACGCGTCGACATCGGGAGCGAACCAACTCAATTCCCCCGCCCAACAAAGCCAGCCCACATACTCCCCCGCAGATACAGATTATTAAATTCCCATGTAAAAAAGCAAAAATCAATAAAATTGACTCTATATCTAGTGATGAGTACTGAAATGAAACCCCGCAACTGTGAGTGGATAAGGAGCAATTATAAATTTCTTAATTCGATTTGCTATCAAGTTACATGAAGAGAAATGGCACTTGGCACACGTTATACATTTCATTTCATGTTAAAGTAAAAATAAAAACTATATAATCGATGCTATATTAGTTCGTGTAAATAATTAAAATTTTTAATTTAATTTGATATTCTCCGTTTTGAATTTCTCGCTACTAACATTCAATACATTCTTAAAAGGATTCGTTTGTATAATACTTTTAAATGATGTGTTGTTTGTTTACGTATTCCTAAATAGCTTTTAAGAATCAAGAATAACTTTTTTATATATTTATTTAAAGTTTCAATAAATATTAAAACTATCTTAATTATAAGAAAATAATCCAAATGAACTCGTGATCAGAATAAAATCAGTTTTAAGAGTCCTTCTAGTTTTCATATTTCAATCTTAGCCAAGGCTTTTTGTAATAAAATCATTTCCACATAAATACAATATTGCAGCCATTCATCTCCACCTTCGGACCCCTTGGGCAGGAAATATTTGGGATATTCCAAATCGCATACCTATCTGAGATAAGCCAAAAGCCAGTACCCCGATCCGACAGCCAAGATTCCCAGTCGCCTGTGGACATGTTCGTAGCGGAAATGGCGTGCAAAGTGAATCGGATGCGGAACGTTTAGGGAAATGTTTAGGTTCAAATGCAAGCACATTCCCTTCGTATTGCATTCCCATTCCCATTCCCTATCCCTATCCATACCTACGAATATATGGTATCTATCCACCTATCTCTGGCATATGGGAGAAGCCTTCACACACTCCGGAGTCCAGTCCGGAGCCCCATTTTCCGGGACCGAGTTCGGGGTGTGCGTGGCAGTTGAATAACCTCTGATGTCGGCGGAGCCATCGTCTGTATCTCTCTGTCTCCCTCTCTAGGATCCACACTCACACACACACATTCGCACCTACGCACTCACACTGTGAGATTATTATGACGCTCAGTCAGCCATTACGGTTTGCTCGGGCTACTTCATTACGCTGCGTGTTTGTACTCACATATACACTTGTACACCACGGCTGCGGGGGCGTTACCAGTAAGTCAGTTAATATAGCAGCTAGTTGGCTGCCTGTTTGGCCAACGGAGAGGAGCAGAAAAAAATAACGACGACGGAGCGGTGGCAGTGGCAACAACATCAACATATCCACATCCCGACAAATAGAACCCGACCAACATAAGCGCCATTCAAGCTTTTTAGTTCACTTCAGTGAAGCAGCAACAGCAATGAGGACGACAAGAACATCAACAGCAGAAATTGGGTAGCTCTCGGGTGGATGGGGTCCAAAAAAGGGGGTCGGAGTCGAAAAGGGTGTTTTGGGGGCAATACCGGAGACAGAGGAAAAGGAGTAAAATTAACACGTGGTTAGAGGTTTACGCTCTCTGCCCGATTTGACGCTGAGCTGGCTCAGCTTTTGTATATATCTCATTATGGCCTTAAATGTGGGTCTCAACTCTGTCCAAGTACACAAGAAAAAATAGGGATTTGGTCTAAAACATTAATGCAACAGATTACTTGGTCTAATCATTATTGGTTTTGAATTTAAATATTGTGGTCAAGTTAAAATAAGGCATTTTTTAAAATAAAATTGAAAACATAAATATAATTTGAACCTTGTTATAAAGCAAGTCTTTCAAATTAAATTCCTTTGCAGAATTTAATTAAAGTGTAACATTATACAAGCATACAACAACACGTATAAAATATGTAAGCTAAACCATTCTAACTCTTACATTTTCTGTCGTTCAGTAAAAAAAATACAAGCAATTCGGGAATATGGCTCGAAATTAGCTTAGCCTGAAATAATTCATATTTTCCTCAGTGTATATGTGTGTGTTGCCGTGAGTGGAGATACATGTATGAATGTCCCTGTGTGCGGTATTTACGCATTTTCCCTGTCGTCCCCTGTTTACCCACACCATTTTCCTGACTTGTGTCACACTGTTGAGGCTAATGAAAAGCGGAAATGAAACTTTTGTATTAAACAAGCTCTTCTTCTCCCACCTTCTCTTTAATGTTGTGTGTGTAGGCGTGTTTGTTGTTTGTTTGCGTGTCTGCCCCTCGTGCACCCCCAAGCCTTTCAACTGCCACCACGCACTGTTTATAATATAAAACATCGCAGATTGCGTATACGCAGCGTGCGCCACCAAATTGCCTGAGTCGAGACGCCCCGCCAGCTTGGCATGTTTTCCGCTTTTCTTCTTCTTTTTTTTTAGTTTCAAGCCGCCTGTCTCATAATGCGCTCGGATTAAATGAAGTCCTATTAAAATAAAGTAATTTCTTTCGCGGCTTACAAAAGCATGGTCCACCTACGCAGTCCTTTCTTTTCGCTTCTCAGTTTGCTCCCAAAAAATATAACAAAACTAAAACTGGAAACAATGCGATACCACTTTCCTGTTAAATGTGTAAAATACGCTTAGTCTTTTGGTTACGAAAAAATGGGAAAAATTTCTGGGGTTTTCGGGCAAGAGTAAACTGCGTGTTAATGGCCACGGAGATGGCGAATGATGGAGAATGGCCAACTAAGAGACTGGCTGGACGGAGTTGGATGCTTCTAACAAAAGGAAAAACACGAAATATGGAAAAGAGAATGAAAAGCGAAATGGAAAATTTTATGCAAATAACATTTCATTTAGTTGGCGGGGGTGTATTTGCTTAAAAATGTGCAGAGCGAGCAAATATTATACGAAAAACTAAATAAAAATTAATTGAATTAAGCGATGGCAGCAAAAACAGAAAACTTTTGTTTAACGCAGACAGAGGAAAAAAGCATGATTCCTGCAAAGAGAGTTTTCATATTTTGTTTGCTCCCCCTTTTGTTTAATGAAATCCCAGCATAAACTGCACGGATTGTAAAGTTTTATAAGATTTAAAAGTTGTAAATGTAAATTTGAATCGGATCATGGCACTGCGATATGCACTTCAAGTCTGTTGTTCTGGGTAAAAAAAAACTCTCTCTGCAATTGGTAAATGCGAAGTACTTCTTTTTGGCAAGTAGAGATTTAAATGCAAATGAGTTCAAGTTCTCTTCAAGAAAAACATTTAAACTTGTTGCCTTTGTAATTTTCATCTAGGGAAACTTTTGCAAACCATGTAGAAATACTTTTGCACAACACAATTTTAATAATTATTTTGTACTTCCCTTCTTAATTCAATTTCTGATTAATTTAAGAAACTTTAACTCGATTCGAAAACAATAAAACAAAAAAGCAAAACAGAAGCAGCAGCAAAAGTTAGCATGATCTAAAACTTTTTGCACCGCAAACTTCATAAAATAAAACAAATTATGGCAACGTCATTGCTATCTCAACAGCTTGTTTGCCCCCCTTTGGATTCCCGCCAGACTGGATTTGCTCCTGGGTTGTGAAATGACGCCATCTTGACAGAGCCAACAACAATAACCAGGCCCTGAGACACGATATGGGTACACCACATATGCAAAAGTCGTCTGCATATATGGTTAGACGCACTGCCAGACAAATGCGCGTCAAGTTGACTGCATGTCTCGGGGCAAGTCATTCACATTCGTCATCGCCGCGCCAGACTCCGTCAGCGCCAGTCCGCCAGTTTCCAGTGCCAGTTGCCAAGGTGCTAAACCAAAGGCAGCCCCACCAGCAACAGCAACACCCACACAGGACATCCAAGGCACACACATGTGCGGTTCTCTCGACTGGAGTCGTTCACCGGCACAGTTTGAGGCCCAGCCAACGCGTTCAGTAGCAGCAGATACACTTAGAAAAATACCAGACAAATTTGCATTCTGCCTAGTTTTAAACTTTCCATTGTCTATTATGTAAAATTATGACAGGAACAAGCTTCTTTTCTTACTAGTAATTATGATAATTTTATAAATATTTCACAAACCAACTTGAATATTAAATTCAGATTGAGTATTGTTTGGCAAACATATTCTTATTTTGAAAGCTTTGGAATTTTAGATGAAGTCAATATTTAATAAACTTAAAATTAAAATTGATATACAATTTTTGTTTTGTGTATTTAGTTATATAGCATACATTTATAAAACTAATAAATCTATTATAAAAATCTATATGATAAAAAACACGAAAAATTGAAATGCTTCAACATTTTGAAATACTTCCTAGCCAAATTTCTAAAACATTGTCCTACTCGTATTAATTTTTTTTCTCAGTACAGCTTCATCAAGAGTCACAGTTTGAGTTGGAGTTATTAATCTAACGCAATGCACACACTTCTCTAATGTCATGCCCACGCCCCACTGCCAACTCGAAAAGCAACTATGGTTATGAGCGTGACTGTGACTGTATGGCCGCTCCATTAGTAACGCGCGTATTTTGGTAGCTGAGGCTCATGTTCGCCAAATGAGTGTTTGGCCAAATGGGTCTATGGCCAATAAATCGAGGTGCCCCAAAGAAAACTAACTATGGGCGTGCTTAAATTGCCGTTTAAGCATTTTTTATGAGCATAATTTATCAAAGTTAAGTTTAATAATTTTCCAGAGTAAAAGAGACAAGGCTATTTGACCATTTTGGTGACACGAAAAAAGGAAGAACATAAAGAATTGCAATTTAATTTGCATAAATTGAGCAGGCAAACAACCACCCACAACCCGCACACACAGGCACACACACATACATAAAATAACAGAAAAATACCAGCAAAGCTTAAATAATTTCCAAGCTTACTTCTAACACTGCAGGCGACAACAACAACAATAAGAGAAGGACAAGGACGACGACAACAAAAAGGGTTTCGGGCAATTTTGTGCCTTTGCTCATTTTGCTGGCATTAAATTTTTGCATAGCGTAGAAAGCACATAATTTGAAGCATTATGCTAAAATATGCGTTCACTCCCATCCGAAAAGGAACATTTTGATGAGGGGGGATGGGCAGAGAAAAGGGTTGGGGGTCTTAGGATGGGAGCCAGAAAACATTTTGCAAGAATTTCCTCCCCCTCCTGAAGTTGTTTCTGTGAACAATTTCATTATTAAAAATTTTGTTGGTTATGTCGAGTGCAGAGCACTGATAAGCAGCAAAAAGGATGTTCACTTGCCTTCCTCCAACTGAAACTCACAGACAAGGAGTAAATTAGAAATTTAGCTCTGAAAACGACATGCAGCAAAAAAAAAAACCCATTTAAATCAAACACATTGCAGATGAAATATTATCATATTTATGATTATTACATGGCCTCGATTTATAGCTACTTTTGGCCCAAACAATTCCAACTCATCTGCATAATTTCTAAGCTACTTAGGCTAAGATTTGTGGCAGTACTGTTAAGACTGATGTTGGGGCAAAGTTGCCTTTAAATACGGATTATAACGTCCGGACTAAGAACTGCAATTCGAGTCACTGCGTATCGGCTTAATTTATCGAAACAATACAGCTCCGAAATCCCCTCAAGAGCCCAAGCATTGACTGTAAATCAGTGTAAGTACCCGGGCATATAAGTGCGTTTGCATGCATATTAGTTCCTTGCCATATCTTTCCATTCATGGTCATCATCAACAGCATCTCGACAGCATCTTAATTAGGAGTCCGTTCGGGGTGAGTCCGCAATCTGCATAACAAGCATTTGCTTGGCCTGGCCTGTCTTAGTTTTAATTTTGCTTGCCTTGGTCCTGGCAAATACGTATGCTCTAATTGGCCTTCAGCTCCGGGCCAAGATCCTTTGCCAGGTGGCATATGCTAAGCTTTCAACTTGTTTGACACAGAGAAAAATATTTCCGCACAAATTTGCTCCTAATCATTGGAACATAATCAAATAGTAAAAGTATCAAAATCAAATGATATACATATATAGGGAATATTCCTACTCTAGCATATTTTAACATAAAAAATGAAACAATAGACCTTTTTATAAAAATAACTTATCTAATATAAGATCATCATCAAAAATACCCAAGAAACGATTTAAAAAATATAAAACTGGGTTGATTTAAGCAATAATAAAAAGAGGTCATAATATTTTGTTAAGCTGAAATTGTTTAGTGTATTACGAAAATATAAAACAAGATTGGGAGTTCTGTGAAAATAATTTATATCCTTGATTGCTTTAGAATCAACAGGGTATAATAAATTTAGGTAAATAGATTGCACTGGCTTAATGACACACATTTTGAAATAGATTTGTTATGATATTGGAAATTTTGTTTTGATAAAGGAAAACAAATTGCTGCAACCTAATTAAATTAATATTCTTTTTTTCAGTGCTGAAATTACGATATTCTTTTTTTCAGTGCTGCAAGCACTGTCTGCTCCCTCGTGAGCCCGGGATCACCAGTAAATTTACCGTTTGATGATGATTTCTGGCAACTGTGGTGCAGGTGTTTTAAACCTTCGATAACCCCTTGATGAAAACTTTGCCAAAGGCAAATAGTGCTCATGTGTGCAAAGCCGTTTCAGCTGTTTGTTGTGTGCACTAAAAATTGAATTGAACAGCAAATGCTTGGGATTGGGATTGGGCTGCAATGCAGTCCGGTGGTTCAAGGGTTACTTTTTCAACGGAATCCCCTTCGAATTTGTTATGCGGTAGACACTCTCCTCAAAATTGGCACACACTCACACACTGGCACATGGCAACAAAAGTTCAATAGCCTCTCACACACACACACACCCCTGAGTCGTGAGGACATCAAAATGCAAGCGTTAACCGAAACCTATCCTAATATGTTTGAGCTTGATGCGTTTTCATGATGTTACCTGACTCCCTGGTCTCTGTCCTACCCTCACATCCTTCCATCCTCACATCCTGACAGGCATAATAATGACATACACTCACACACAGGCACACACAATCACGCACACTCCGCTCGCACGCACACATATACGAATGTCAGCTAAAGTTTATTGCATTGCGACATTTGAGCTTCAACACTCAATGTCTGAGGTCTGCCGCCTCTGCCTCGGCCTCTGCCTCGGCCTCTGCCTGCGTCGCAGCTTGCGTTGCTGCCTCTGCTGCGGTCGCCGCCCGCCACCGCTCCAGGATTCCAATTCCAGGTCCTGCGGAATTGGAGGGTTGCAAAATTCCCACTGCATTCGTCTGAGATCCGGCGGCGGGCGCTGCGTCAGCGGGCAAATAACAATGGTCCTTATGTATTATATAACAAGCGGCGTGTACATAAGCCATGCACCCAAAAAAAAACGGGTGTCTAATTCAAAGGTTAAGGCAAAACCAAATTTGATTTTTTTCCAAATAATCTTTAAAACCTATAATTTAATTATTATTTATGTTATTCTGTTATTCTGCAAAAATATTTTTTATTAAATACATTATTTATTATAATTTTCATGTACAGTTTGAGCTTCCCTAAACGAAGAAAAGAAAGTTAGCTTCTAAGATTATAGTTTTTTATCATTTACTTCAGAAGCTCTCAAAGTCAATCCAATTTCGTCCCCTTAATCATTTTATATTATTTACATTTCTAAGTGGAAAACTTCATAAATCAATGATTTCATCGCCGGTCTTATAAAGTTGCCTTTTCCCTCAGTGTCTATATTTACGCACGGGTGTGTGAATCGGGTGTATTGGTGCGTACCTCTGGAATCCTTATGAATCCTTATGAATCCTTTTGCATACACACACATTTTTTGTGCCTGCTTGTTGTTTAACTTAATAAACAGACCCATTGCAGACAGAACGAATGTGGCAATCTAAAGCCGAACCATCTGTCATAGATACTGTCAGTTAATATTGATTTTCCTTTTTTTTTACTTTTTTGTTGGTGTTGTTTCTCCTGTTGAGGACGACCACCAGCAGCGATAATGTTGCCGATTGTTGCCAACAATGGAGACGTCATTCCGTCTCTGATCCTTTTTGCATTTGTTTTCCTACCTGACTATTTGCATTCAACTTGTAAATAATACAAAATGCAAATACGAAATGCATTGACTGCCAGACGACAAGTCAAGCCAAGCCAAAAGAAACGAAATGAAACCAAACCAAAGTCGAGGCAAACCGAACCACTTTTGACGCATTAACGTCACTTTAGTTACACTCACATACACAGAGGGAGCGCCGGAGGAACCAAGCGGCGTATACGTAATGTGAGGCAGCACTTCCATCCGCAGCTCCATTTCAAGGCAAACAATAGCTAATAGTGCTACAAACTTACACCCACAATGCCCACACTCGCACTCACATTGCCATTGTCAATATTTGCCACAAATGCTACTCCACTTTTGCTTCGGTGGCTGCGGCAACGGCAGCGGCAACTTCAGCTAACTATAGACGGACAACAAAAACAACATTTAGCCAAATGCCAGCCAGCCAGCGAGCAACATGTCGAACAACATATTGAACAAATGCATTTCAATAAGCCAACATCAGCCGCGGCAGCAACAACAACAATAACAGCAGCAGCAGCAATAGCGACCAGAGACGTTGCCGTCATCGACAAAAACCGCCAACCACAAACAACAACTGCAGCAATAGCAAAAGCCCAGCATCAGAAACTGGGTGGGGCAGGTACTTACACTACGAAAAAACAGTAACAGTTACTAATCCCATTAACCTGTTTTTCTTTTTTAATTGGCTTAGCATTAAGAAGTTGCGTTTTAGCGAAAACAAGAGAGAACGCTATAGTCGAGTGCCTCGACTATTAGATACCCGTTACTCAGCTAAACAACTTAATATAAATATGCCCTCTTGTATGTTTTTCGCCGCTCGAGTTAGCTCCCGATTTTTATGTTAAAATCTGTACCCAGGGAACACCTCCAATTTGGCTAACTTGATTTGATTTGCATAGTTCTTGGGATATAGTTCGGTATTGACAAATGAAAGCCATCGCAATTTCCTTTAATAGAAATCCTTATCGAGAATTAACGTTGACTCTGTTGAGCACCTTGGCCAGCTGTTCCAAAGTCATCCGTTAGATGGCGCTATTGTATACGCCATGAAAGGCGGAAATGTAGGCGCTAGCCAGGCTTAAGTGTTTAATGGGTTTTTGGGCGTTAGAGTGGGCGTGGCAAACTTTTATTTGGCCAATCGATAGGTATTGACGAAACAAATACATATCAAAAAAATTTTCATAATAGCATCTAAACTGTAGCCACAGCTTGTGGCTTGTGGGCGTCAGAGGGGGCGTGGCACCATTTTGAAACAAACTTGCGCTGCGTAGGAACTCCTAAAATCTACATGCAAAATGCCAATCTTCTAGCTGTTATAGTTTCCGAGATCTCAGCGTTCATACGGACAGACAGACGGACAGACGGACAGACGGACAGACGGACAGACGGACAGACGGACATGGCTAGATCGACTCGGCTAGTGATCCTGAACAAGAATATATATACTTTATATGGTCGGAAACGCTTCCTTCTACCTGTTACATACTTTTGCACGAATATAGTATACCCTTTTACTCTACGAGTAACGGGTATAAAAATGAAATAGTTTTTATTGTTCCATTTAATAGTTGTTAAGGGGTTGCAATATTCTTACTCGATTCTCATTTTTATTTAACATTAATTAAAATTTTAACGGCTTAAAAGGGAAGAACTCTATTAGTGGCGGGCATAAAAGGTAAAGGGATGTGAATAAGGATGCATCTCTTAGTGATATAATGGTTATTAAGATTGTAAAAGCCTTAGTAACTTGTTTCAGCTCAAAGTTACTTATTTTTATATAAATTAGAGAATTCGCGTATACAAAAGAGTACCTTTACTACTACTTTCAACAGGTAAATGACATGATAAGAGTTTAAATAAAAATACTTAAATTTGACAAAGAGCAATTTAAAATTTTATTTAGCCCTGTTTTTCTCTCTATGTAGACAATCATTTGACAAGGGCTGGGGCAAGAGGTATAGGACTCCTGAGGCGACGACGGAGACTGAGGCCAAAGCCAGGGCTTCCACTTCCACTTGCGTGCGCTCTGCACGCTTCAGCTTCAATTGTTTGCATTAAAATTGCACTTCAACTTCGACAACTGCAACAACATTGCCGGCAAACAGCAGCATCAGCATCATGCAGAAGCAACAGCAACAAACGGAAAGAAAAACCACAACAGAAACAAAGCTGTCGCTGGTGGCAGCTGATGGAACCACAAAAACCCGACCGTAGCTAAAATAGCATAGCAAAAATCGTTTTTGATAAAATGAAAAGAAGCGAGCGAAATGAGCAGAACGGTCGGGCAATGGCAAAGATTGTGGTTTGCTGTTTCTGCTTTTAAGTAAATATGCAAATAAAAATAGCAACAAGATGAGAAGTTGGCAGCATCCACAACAGAAGCAACAGTCATAGTGACATGATGGGTAAACGATGTATACAGGAGCAGGAGCAAACTATGAACAAGCTATCAAAAAGTTGCCTGCGGAGAAAAACGGGAAATTTCACTTAGCCGGATCTGAATTTAGAGTGCGCGGAGGAACAGAGGAGTTGGGAGCTGTGACAGTCAGGCGCTATCAATGACAAATGTCAATCATATTTTGAAAAGCAATTCAGACAAGCTTTGCATTTTATTTAGCTGTCAGATGAGGAGCAGAAAAGTGAGTGGAAAATCTTCAAGCTGCCACACAAAAACCCATCTTTGCCATTGTCAAACCGAATTTAAACATCAACTTTCGGGCACACTTATTTTGATTATAAGACCGACCTGCTTCTTGCCGTTGCATCGCCCAAGTGTCATTTATTTTGCTAAACTTTTAACTCTAGTCAACTATTGACATTTGATGTCCCATCTCCTTCAACGTCAAATGCAACTGCAACTGAAGGCGGAAGGAAGCAGCTCACACAAAAGCCAAGGAAGTCAATGTATATACAATTTTTAAGCGCTTCATAGAGCTTGATAGAGGCGAAAAACTTTTGGCTATGGTAACTTCCCTTTTCCGGCGTCAAACTCCTGATGCTCGACGTCTGGACTGCATTTTCCGCTCTCTTACCAAGCGTCGTCCTGCCAGTGTCACAAAAACCCAAAACGTAGAGAAACTTTACTAACTGCTTGGAAATTATGAAAAGTTTCGCTTCCAATTTCTTTTGAGGATGCGATGGAACTGTGTTAATGTTTTTGCATTCATGTCCGTTGCAATGTAATCCAATCAAACTTCATTATTATAATGCTGTCAACTGAAGCGCACGCAAAATCTCTCAGACATTGGGTGAAGGGAAGTCGGATAGATACGGGGAGCAAAATATACAGATAGACAGACAATGAAAGCAAATACGGAGGGAGTAAAGTTTGCCTAACTTTTATGAAATATAACGTTACAATGCACAGTGAAAAAAACCTTCAAAGTGTCTCACTATGGTAAAATTAAAAATTCACAATTAAGCTACCTACTTAATTATTTAGAACTTGATATATGATTTGTCATGTATTTTCATTTGTATTTAAACAAATTAATTTAATTCGCTTAAAAAAATTATTAATAGTTTTTTATTTATACGGGAATGCGTATTTTTTATTGGATTCTTGTTTAGAATATTTAAAATTATTTTCTAACTATTAGTATTTTATTTATGTTTCAATTGGGCTAATTGGGCGTATAATTTTTTAAAATTATTTTGACAGTAAACAATTTAAAATCCAATAGAGTAAACATGTGCAACTTATATGTCTGTCAAGTTTTTTTCAGTATGCAAATAGAATTTCAGTTGCAGTTCTTGAAGTCCGACACTGGGGAGGAAAACTGGTATAAGTGGCCAAGGCTGAAGTTTTCAAGAGTAACATATATCAAGGCAGCAAAGCAACAACAACGCCAGCAGCAGGCTGAAGAGCCGGCAAACAAAATGCCATAAAAGACTTTAAACAAAAGCAAAATGAATGACACGCTGAGGATGTTGTGACGATGACGATGTCTCGACCATGGCCTACGACAACGTGATTTTTAGTAAGTTTCGTTATGCCTACGTCTGCATATGGATGTGGATGTGCATGATTGTATATATAGGCGTTCGTGTGTCAATTTAATGTCTGCTGCCCCGACGTCATCGTCGTCCTCATCATCGCCTTAACCATCATCATCAAAGTCGACAATGCCCTTCCCCGTTGCAACTCCATTATGTCCTATACAGGCGTTTTCCCCTGTTTCTGACCCTCTCTTTTCAGCGTTAGTCTTTTCTCTTGGTGATTTACGTCGCTTTCAAGCATGACGTCAAATTGTATATAGCAGCGCAGTTTCGTGCAAAAATACTTAACAAATAACCAAAGAAACGCAACAAAAAATCAAGACAGAATGATCAGCTTCGGGGTTCGACTTTAAGATATCTGGTATTCATTTCATCAAATTCTGTTATAAACAATACAAATTTTAAAACTGAAAATAATTGTATTTATCCTATGATTATTATATTACAAAATTAAATTTAAATTTAAATATATTAGAAAAATTATAAAAATAGATATTAAGAATGAAAAGACGATATCTTGCAACAGAGAAAAGTTTTATAATATTACCTTCCTAAGATTTGTTGCTTGCTAAATATTTAAAGCTATCAGATTTGGTTTTGAAGGGTTATCAAGAGAAATTGTTTGTAGCATACTTTTTGAATTCCACATTTTCCATCACTTTTCACCCAAGTGATTTATAGGTTGCTAAAGATAGAAATGAAAAGGATCGTAAGACTGTAAGTTTTTTAAATTTACAAATAAGCTATTAGCTTCATGGGGCTGTCCTATAGGGTTATCGCTCGACGAATACAACTCTCCGAGTGACGGGTATAAAAGTTGAGAGCAAGTCTTGGTTTATGTGCACTGTACGGCTGTGTGCGTGCGGGTGCGTTTGTGTTGGTGTGTGGGAGTTCTTGTATTGACAGAGTGAGCAACGTTTTACAATAGCCGCCATTACGGAGTGATAGGAGCGGGAGTGGGATGGCAGGAGGGCCAGAGCGAGAAGGAGATTGAGCGCTGACAAAGCGTCTTCCACAGAGCGTTTGCTTTTTGGCAGTTCTTTATTATGGCTTCCGACTCCGGGGTAAATAGGAGACATCGGGGGGAAACGGTTATTTGATTGCCTTATCGAGTTTTATGGCTTTATTGAGTTGGGCCCCGAGGGGCGTGGCTGGGAATCGGGGCGCTAGTGTAAGCGAAACTAATGTAGTTGCTGCTTTTCAGCTCGTCGACAAAAGCAATCAAAAGGGAATCGAACTTGAAGTATTATAGACTTGAGAAGGCTTACCCCCACAAGTAAGAAAGCACAATCGGTTATCGAAAAAGTCCACAAAAAGGCTTAGCTTTGTAGGCCTGAAGCTTGGTTTGTTTGAAATTCTGTGGCAATATGATTTCCATTCGCAACAGTTTAGTTTTTATTCGCACTTGAAAAGATTTCAAATTTATATATTATTCGCCTAAAATGCCCACGTTTGAAGCTTTCCAAAAAAAAAATTTGAACATTCATAGTGCTTTGTAGTCTTCTTGAAATCGCCTCCATTTGATTCTTAATGTTTTTGGTCCCTTTGTGATTTGGGTCGAATAGGGATTGCTTGGTCATGTCTTTTGGTTTAGGATTCGTTTTAAAAGGGTTTCGGCGTTGGCTGCCAAGCTTAATGAAGCAACCCTTAAAGTTGGGCACGTCTTCGCGCAGCGTGCATTGAACTCGGTAAAATAAATTCGGTTTGTTTAGCATCAATTTCTTTGTTTGTTTGTATTTTTTATTTTTTTACTTTATGCCGAAAAGATGACGAAATTGCAAAAATAAATCGCTCATTTATTTGTTCTAAATATAATGTAGAAAAGCCTACGTAAGTACGTAAGTGCATTTTGTTTTTTTTTTAGATTTTAATAGAAAGAAAAAAATGTAAAAAGACTAAAGCTAAAACGACAAATCACGCGAGCATCTCTAACTCAGACTTTTTAAAGACTTATACAGCAGGCGCCGCTGCTAATTTGCATAAGCACAGCTCAAAATTGCCAAAAAGAAAACATATTTTTTTGCGTAATCAGCATCAATGCGACTCCTTCCGGCCTCTGGCCAAACCAAAGCAAACCAAAACGCACTGAACCTGTTTCTAATGGTGGGAACTTTCATTAACCAACTGCATGGCGACGAGAAACTCGAAAAAAATAAGAAGGAGAAAAAATAGCAGGCAAAACTGAAACCGGCCGGCAAATGGCGCTGCAAATTTGTTTATGCAAACGAGCCGCCGGTCGGGGAAATGGAAGTGGCACTGAGAACTCAGAGCTGAAAACTGAAAACTGCGGACCGGACGCCGGCAATTTGACCGAGTTAAAATATGCGCCGCTGACGTTTATGTTAATTTTTTTTCCACCATACGTAAGTCAGCCGAAAAAAAAACGTAAGAAAAAGCGGCAAATAAAAATGTAACCATAAAATTGTGTATAAAAAAGTTTATATACAATTAAGTATGGGGAATGCATGTCACGTTGCCTCTTTAAATGGCAGAGAAACAGCAGCTGCAAACCCGCCAAAAAGCTAAACAAATTTGAACCTTGTTGTTGCCCTTTTTAATTGCAGTTGCAAAATAGCTTAATATTGTCGAAAATCCATTGAGACAGCTACCCGGTGGTACCGATGACCCCACGCTATATCCCCTCACATTTACTCATTAACATTATCTACCCTTCGCGATCTGCCAAGTTTCCAGTTTGTCTGCCTCGGTGCCGTGTGTCCGTATGTGCTGAATTTATTTCATTAAAATCAAATTAACTTGTGATAAATGTTGCGAAATATATCATAAGAGATAGGACCAAGTGTGCAGCGAACAATGCTGCCCGCCGAATATGTTCATACCAACCCCACACTTAAAAAAAGACACATTAAATTATAATTTATAATGTCCTTTTAGATTCATTTGAATTGCTAAATAATCATTTTATCTAAATTTTTTTTTAATAATATTCTAAGCAATCTAAAAGTTTCTTAAAATTAGGGTTAAAAATACTTCAATCTGAATACTTTGAATATAATTTCATTAAGATAAGGTAACATTTTTTCGGAGTGCAACAAACAATGAACCTTCTATTTGATATTTATCTGCATTTAATTTTACTTTTATCCCCCTCCACACACTCACATAACGTGCGCCGAAAAGTAAAGTAGGGGAAGCGGAAAGCAGAAGGCAGCTTGGCCATCGTTGCCAGAGAAATAAAATGCCATATCTGATTATGTAGAGCACATAAAGCGGCGGGCAGGGGGATCGGAAATGGGGCAGCCGGGGCAGCTGGGTGGAAAAAAGGTGGTTAACAACGCTGGGCCAGAGGAGATGCCTGGCATATTAGCGGAGACATAATGGACTAGAGATAAAGTAATGGCCGGTGCACTGGTCAGCAAGAGCACCGTCACCATCGCCATCATCAGGAGCATTTGCCCAGTTGGCTAGATTACCAGTTGGCCAGGCAACTTTGTCAGAGATAACCAGCCCGGTTCAGTGAAATGTGAACTCTGCTTTATGGCAGTCAGGACTCGAGGATGTCAGTGTCCGTCCACAATATCAATGATTTTGACATGAACAGTCAAAGTGGAGAAGAACGAACTCCAACATTCGCAAAAATTAAGTTGTTTTATTAAAAGTTTTAGGAAAAATCGTAGCTCGATAATTACTTAACCTTTTTGATACGCTTAGTTCCCTTCCTCTAAAATTAATCAAACCGTCAAAATTTTGGTATTACCTGAAAAGATAAAAAGATAAATAAATTGAGTTAGTATATTAATTTTTCTTTAATTATAAATAAATTATATAACATTTATGTACATTTTTATACCCTTGCAGAGGGTATTATAATTTTGGTCAAAGTGTGCAACGCAGTGAAGGAGACATCTCCGACCCTATAAAGTATATATATTCTTGATCAGGATCACCTCCTGAGTTGATATAGCCATGTCCGTCTGTCCGTCTGTCCGTCTGTCCGTCTGTCCGTCTGTCCGTCTGTCCGTCTGTCCGTCTGTCTGTTTCTACGCGAACTAGTCTCTCAGTTTTAAAGCTATCGAATTGAAACTTTGCACCCCTCTTTCCTTGCACGCAGTATATAAGTCGGAACGGCCGGGATCGGCCGACTATATCCTATAGCTGCCATATAACTGAACGATAGGAAATGCCATAACTCTGCTGTTTGTAAGTTAGGAAGTTGGGATTTTCTATGGCTTCTTTATTTGGCCAATCAATTCGACCTACCAAATTTCATAAGGATCGGCCGACTATATCCTATAGCTCCCATATAACGATAGGAAATAGCATAACTTTGGTGTTTTTAGAGTTAGGAGTTGGGATTTTCTATGGGTTTTTATTTGGCCAATCAATCCGACCTACCAAATTTTATAGGGATCGGCCGACTATATCCTATAGCTGCCATATAACTGAACGATTGAAATTGCCATCTTTGGTGTTTTTAAAGTTAGGAGTTGGGATTTTATTTGTATTAAGAATGCATATTGATATTTTGGGATTTTTCAGAATATTCTGGTCACGGCCGCCGTTCTTCTTTTTTAAAATTAGATAAGTCTTACTTTATAGAAATATCAACGTTTGATGAACATTAGATCCCAATCTCTAAGCAATAACATTTGGTTTACTTATCCCTTAATTGCCCATTTAATTGTAAACCACCAAACTTACTAATTTAAAACATTCCAGTGTAAAAAACATTTTGAGTGTGTTAGAAATGTATTTCGCATTAAAGTGATTCTTATAATGTTTCTTCGAGTGCACCGGCTTTTGTGAAACCTTTCATACTTAATTGCCACATTATGTGGCAGTGTTCCAAGTTGATGCGTTCAACTTGGCATATTTCAATTGTTAATCCAACAATTGTGTGTGCCAGAGCCATCAACACTCCAAACATGTCAAGTGGCGAACGAAACTGGCAAAACTTTCCCGGCCAAGATCCCAAAGTTTTTGGCCCCGTCGAATGGCAAAAGTTTTCTTGGCCAAAGCCAAAGCCAAAGCCAGTTTAGTTCAGTTCATCTTCCTGTCACAGCTCGAGCAGCAAAATGTAATTGAAATGATTTATACAGTTCTTTTCGGTTTCTGTTTCTGTTTCAACTTCAGTTTCAGCCTCAGCTCTGTTACAGTTTCTGATTGTGTCCCCAGTGCCGCAGAACAAGAGACGGAGTTGAGCCATCACGCATACGTCCTGCTGCCCCTCATCCGATGAATATTTCACAATCGACTGTGACACCATGCACCGAGTGCAGCCCCTGACTGGCCCGCTTAAAATGCAATTGGCAAATTACGGGCATGCCGGCAACTTGGCATTCAGCACGCGCTCGCACTTTATCATATCAATTTCAATTTGACTCGAATTAAGGAGAGAACGACACACAGAAACACTGACATCGCAACAGGACTATATAAATAAGCCGAAAATAACTTAAAACGCAAAAGTATAATTACAATTTAGGCAACACTTAGCACAGTACACGAAAATGTGAGCCAAGGGCCTGAAATTCTCTGCCTCCTGCTGAGGCAAGGGTGAACCATAAAAAAACACGAAAAAAAACGCAAACCAGAATAAATAGGGGGAAAATGGGAAATAAAAAGGACCTGGCAGACCCTTCAAAGGCTCGAAACGACAGGCCCAGAAGACAAGCCGCCAGCAGCGACGAGGATGGCGTGAAGTGAAACTGCCAGCCGCGACAGCTGAGCTCCAGATCCAGATCCCAGATCCCAGACCCAGATCCCAACCAAACCCGGGCTCAGTCCCAGTTCCGTGTGCCACGAGCTCAACTTGAATTATGTGCGCCCTGTCTGCCAATGTCTCTATGAGGGTGTGCATGGGCACTTGAAGAAAAAATGCCTTTTTCATATATGTCAGCTTTATGCAATCAGAGCTTTTCAAGCAAATTTATAAGTATATTAAATATGATCAAACATGATTAATTAAAAATGAAAATTCAACTTAGGAATAATATGAGGTACCTGACAATAAATATTATTACTTTATTATAATTAATTTCAATTTTATAACTAAATTGCTTAACTGTGACCTAACCCTTCAAATAAGGGTTTAGGGTTAATTTTGATTGTTTTTATAAATTTAGAAAATTCTGTTTCAAAGAACTGGTAACCATAATGAAATAAATGGGAACGCTTTTATCTTGCAGTGCCAATATTTCTTACCCAATCTAATTTTAGTTTGTAATTTGTTAAATGTATTGTAAATTAATTTCTGAAGTCTGCATATTTAGACATTCGGAAGGTCTTTAAATGTCTTTCTCAAAATGTACCAAATTTTATTATAGATATTTTCCGAGTGTGTTCGTGCTGCGAGATGAATGGGCTGAAGGAAGTGGCGTTGAGTACTGGCATAAGGAAGCAAAAGCTGAGCCAACCGAGCGGGACCATAGCGGCAGAGCCAGCCAGTTTATGCAAAAGCAGGGTAACCAGTCCAGGGGAAGCTGCTCTTGCCTGGTACTCCTCACTGATACTCCTACCTACTGCCTCCTGCCTCCTGTCTCCTGCCATTATCCCCAGCTACCTCCCTTTGTGCGCTTTGCTATCATTGTGGAAGGAAACGCTGCTCGCGCTAATGATGACGATGATGTACTGCAGGACGTGTTGGTTTTTGCTCTTTGCTCAGCTCGGTTCGGTTCAAAACAAATTAAAATCAACCAGGAAGACGGGACCAGGAATGCAGTGCAGCAAAGGACAGGATGTTTCCGCCAGCAGACTGTTTTACATGATAATTTTATGTTTTTATGTAATTATGCTAATGGATGGATTTGCCTGGCGCCCGAACTTTGCGACTTTGTAAAACTGTAAAATTATATCAAAGTGTTAATTATGTTTGTGAAGATAAGATGAAGGCAAGCCGTTGGCCATTTTATTTACTGCTAGAAACAGATGATTCCTATATTCACCAGATCATATATATATCCATGGCTACCTGGCCCAGATGTGAGCGCATAAATTTTGCGCCGCATGTCAGTGAGCAAAAAAACAAATGCCTTTATGATTTGTCGCAAATTACTTTAGAAAAAGTTCGGCGCACCGGGGCTCACGTTCGACAAACAACAATAAATCATGGCTGCGGGGCCAAATGTTTGCCAGCAATTTGCTTCACATATAGAAAAGTTTTGCAGTTGCTGCCACCTGTAACATAATTTAATTAACAAATTGAATCTCCGTACGGCAAATGCAAATTGAATGCTTCATTAGTCAATAAAATGTCTTGATTCCATATGCGGTTCTTTTTTTTTGGCATGTCTTGCCAGCCAAGAGGTTAAAAATCATGTCATTGATTAATTGGCACAACATCTTTGAAAGACATTTAAGTTCTCCACATGCTTTAGGTTGGTAATCTTCGCGCTCACAAAGTAAATTGCTTTTAGATATATTTCAGGTTTGCTTTGATCGTTTTTTGTTTGTTTGTTTTATTTTGGTAAATTTCCCAGCGCCTTAGGCCATTTTCAATGTCCAAAGCGATCAATATAATGGCCTTTAATTATGTATAATGAAAAGGGGGATTGAGAATTTTAAGAGCTTTAACGGCAGTTAATAAACATACACAAATGTACTGCCAGTAAATTTCAAAGCCAGTTGTTAGATACAAAAACGATTATTTTTACACTTAAATGTACGTTTCTTGTGATTTATGATGGACGTATCGAATCAAAACACAATGAAGCCATTTGGCATTTGAAACAAGAGAGAACGCTATAGTCGGGTGCCCCGACTATCAGATACCCGTTACTCAGGTAAAGGGAGTGCGAGGGAGATGGAGATAGAAACTTTGATCACGCATAACTTTTTAACGAATGGTCCGATTTGAAAAATTTCTTCTACATTTCGATAGGTATTGATAAACACAATAAAACTGCATTTTTACTTTCCGAAATATTTAAATTTTTAAAATCGTATATAAGCGATTATGGGCGTTAAAGGGGGCGTGGCACCTTTTTGAAACAAACTTGCGCTGCGTAGGAACTCCTAGAATCTGCATGCAAATGCCAATCTTCTGCTTTATAGTTTCCGAGATCTCGCGTTCATACGGACAGACAGACAGACGGACAGACGGACAGACGGACAGACGGACAGACGGACATGGCTATATCGACTCGGCTAGTGACCCTGATCAGTATATATCTTTATAGGGTCGGAAACGCTTCCTTCTACCTGTTACATACTTTTGCACGAATACAATATACCCTTTTACTCTACGAGTAACGGGTATAAAAAGTAAGCCGCCTTCAAATTAATCCGTAAGAATGCATTTCAGAGAAAAAGTACGAAAGCACAACTAATGATAATCTTCTTATATTTTTGAGCCTACTACACTGAGAATTAAACATTATCTTTAAGCTTCTAAATGTTATCATTAGTTTCCATTTGATTTATAGTTTTCATTATAGATATATTACCTTATTTTGTATGTAATATTATGTATAACAGTGTTTCATGATATGAAATGAATTTAATAAACGCATGGTGGTTTTTTTAGAGTGCAGTTATGCAAACACAATATCAAATCAGTCTTTTAGTTGTTTCCACACTCAACCTGAAGGAGAGACACGCTCAACCTGTTTGTCTCATAACTCATCTGGAGAGCTCTCTTCACGGGGAAATATAAATTTTCCGCTACAAAATTCTGCCCTGAAAAGCCTCCAGCTCACCTGTGCCAGGCCATCAGAAGAAAACAAATAGCCCTGTCGTTTATTTGCCCGGCTACGTTGCTAGGACACATATTGAATGGAGGAGCGCGTCCTGGCCGTCTGGCTGGTGTCCTCTATCAAGTGTTTCTAGTTCCTATAACAGCCAAATTGAGTGGGCACTGGCTAGAGCGATCTAATCTTGCCAGCGATGACACGTGCTGTTCTCGACAGGGTGGCGTATACGCAATGTGTCGCAAATGAAACGTTGCTAAGTGGGTTTCGTTATTAGATGACCGCAAATTCTATTAGTTCGCCCGGAGCGAAATTAATTAGGCTCGCAAATCAACAAGTGTGTTTGTTTCGGAAAGCTGTGATTTTGGCTTTTTCCCATCTTAAATCAAATATTCAATGGTTTTTGTTGCTCTCATATTTGTTGTAGTTGCCAATTTCCCGAGCTGGATAATGCCGGGGCAAAATAAAACCCAATTAATTAAGGCCAAATACAATGTAAACACAATGAATTGAAGCAAAGGCACAGGACATAACGGCAGAGCCAAGAGAATCATTGCATAATGGTTGTCTGGGTAATTTACGTAGCGTATACGCACTATGTGACGGTACAGGGAAAAAATGAACGTAACAGTAATAGTAGTTTTTTATGAATTCAATTAAAACCTTTAAAATAATCAGAAATGCATTATGTTGTGGATAAAACAAGCATGTCAAAAATGAACAATTAAATTGGACAATCATACAAAAACCAATTACTTAATTTTTTTTTAAAATACATTACAATAATATAAAATATTAAACTGAATATCATCAATTTATTTAAAAGCTCACAATTTTTTATTTTTCTAAGTGCCATCGACTTCAGCTCCAGTTCCAGTTCCACTTATTATGTAAGCGAGCATTAAACTACTTGCATAAATCACTTGCCTGGCAACGGACACTGCCTTGGGGCCCTGGCGGTGATTAATTATTGGAAAAACTGCTACAAAGGACTCGAGAGCCTGCATCCGAAATCTCTTCCCACTCGCACCATTCATATCGCTGCCATCGCTCGTTGCCGATATGTATATGAAACAAATATGGAATGTTTTTCATTTCTCGCATAATTCAATTGATGTTGGCATTTCCATTTAAAAGCAAAAATAAAAAAGCAGAAAATAAAATTGAATCATATACGCACTTTCCTCTTCAACACAAAACAAGCCACAATACCTCCCTATCATTACACAGAGAAAAACCCCTCTTCATTAATTAAAAAGGCTCATTATAACTATTCTGCATACTTTCCATCCGTGTTGTGCTTATCACATCTTAAGCATGAACTCTATTTTTGTGACTTTTCTATTTTTATAATTCTGAGTGTAGTCAAATAGAATAACAATTTATTTTATATTACTATAATAGTAAAATGTAATGGTACTAAAATATTTGTATTATATCGAAATAAAATATGGTTTGAAATATTATTTGGAAGAGAGAAATTTAAACAAGCAATTTAAGAACATCTTACACAAGTTTAAGAAGCTGACTGAAGCTGTTTTACGCTTCTAACAAACATTAATTTAATATTCGAAACAATAGAATCTATTTAGCTATGAAAACTGAAGTATCCAATGACCAATTTCAGTGATATTTTCCTCTGTGCTTATCACAATGCTTTACAGGCCCCAAGGCCCTGCTGTGTTGTTTTCGGTCCTTCCCGAGGGCAATATGACAATTAGTTACCAAAGCAACAACAGAAATACCTACAAATGACAGCAGAATACACAGGAGGGCAGAGGCAGGCTAACATTTCTATGGGGTGGAGAGCAGGGTGGAGTACAGGGTGCACAACACACACTCCGCACAACATGGCCGCATGGCAGCCATTTTGATGGCACCAGAGGACACTCAATGGCAGCAGCACGGAGTGAAAAGTCGCTGCGATGGTGGAGCGATACATTTAGTTGATTTTTCAGAGGAAGCAACCATTTAATTAGAAAATACGTATACGCCGCCTGGTACGTGCTCACAACCACGTGTCTGCCGCCTCCACGTTGCCACGACAGCACGAACTCCCTGTCAACTAATTCATCAATTTTTTTCCATTTTTTTTTGCAAATTCAGTTTTAATGATTTCTGCACCGCCTTCGTTTTTGAGGCTACATTAGCTCTTAAATCCACCAGTTGTTGTTTCACTTTAAGCTTTGCACCAAGCTGTGCTCTGCATAATTAAGATAAGTTGCACAGTGCTCGAAAGTAATTAGTTGAGATATTTATTACAATTACCTGTCAGCGAGAACGAGTGCACTTGGAATTGCGTGTAAATGAACTTTGCCAAGTCAAGTCGTGCACTTGGCTCTATCTGCGTTAATTCGTGTGATAGTTTGTCGTGGCTCCAAATGTCAAACGGTATGCGGTATAGTGGGCCCAAAAGTTTGACATCTGATAAATTGTCTAGTCTAAATTTTAAATAACTTGTTATACGCCGCCTGAGAAGCCTATTACGACAGAGATAAACGGCCTCATTAAATATATTGTTTCGAAGAGTTGGAGGGAACCCCCGAAAAAAATACATTTCGTGGCCGAAACTTCTTTATTTTAGTGCCATTAAACTGCTGGCCAAAGGGCAAACCCGAAAATAAAGAAAAAAAATACACACTAATGCGGAGTGAAGTACAAAAAAAATATATTTTCATAGACTTCGGGACTTTATACTGGGCAAACCTCTGGTATAGCAACCATTCTTAGGCAGTTAAGCTCACTGTGCCAGATTATTAGACAAGATCCAGCTAAGCGGATTAGCTGTAATGTTAATTAAAACTTTATCGTAACCCCCGCGACCCGTCGTTACTGGCCCAACTCTTTGCGAAACTAATTTACAAACAAAGTTAATCACGTTCTTCGTATTGATATCCAATATAAGCCGCAATGAATTCATAATACTCGTGCATATCGCATATTTATGCAAATGAGCAGCGAGTGAGCTAATTGAGTATTAATTAAATAGCAGCGAGTGCCTAAGCCCCTATAATACAAGTGTACTGAGTGAGATTATGCTTTGTCAAGAGTCAATAGCTGGGAAATGGAATCAAATCAATTATGCCGGCGATTGCTAAACTGATGAAGCTCAACAATCTCTGAGAAACTATTCGCACACACCATTACCAAGTGTATCTACTCTGGATGCCTTATAAGCCAGGCAGCAATTTGCATAAACAATTAATCATGCAAAGCGCGAAACGTGCGCAAAATTCGAAAAGAACAACAAACTAAATTTAGTTGTGCCACGGACTCGCCAAAAGGAATATCCAGGGAGGCTAAACAATGTCGATGGAGAGACAAAGGAGTACTGTAGCAGAAGGCAGCCAGCACACGAGCTTGTCTGAAATTCATAGAAATTGCACCGCATATGATTCAATTTCGCCTTTCAGCCAGGCAACTTGGACTGAGCCTGCTCCAAGCTGGCAGCAGGCAGCAGCGCCAATAAACGTGGCCCAAAAGAATGCAGTCCGAAAACCAGTTTAGCGTACAGCCTGTGGACTTCTCGATCTCCAGCGTGCAGAGCACTCAGTACACACCGAAAAAATAAAAGAAAAAAACCAACAAAAAAGATACCAATAAAAAAATAACCGCAGAAGCGGTAGCACCACTAACACACAGAGAACAAAACATAAAGAATATCAGCTATTTGTTCTTGTTTATATTATAATCATGAGTTTAGGTAATCTACTTATTTTAAAAATTGTTACAGTTTATGTAACTTTAATTTTGAGTTAATTATAAGTTTGATAAATTAAATTACACCAAATATTTTATAGTTGTTTTTAGTGTTGTAACGCCAAATTAGCAGTCACAAAATCCATACTGACCATATCAATACAATGTAATATCAAATAAATCTTTTATCTTTGTAATTTTTTTCTTTGTGCACCACTAGGTACAACAACAAGTGAACCAAATTCTTTTTAACGAGCTTGCACGAACATTTGATCCCCAGACCCAGAGCAGCAGGTAAGTGGGGTTTTGCCAAAAAGCACACCAAAAAGGAGCAAAAAATTGAAAACCAAAAAACGAAAAGAGCCAACAAAAAAAAAACACATAAAAAAACTCTGTGCCAGCCATGGCCAAGCCAAGAAGTGTTAAACCCGAGCCAAGTTTTTAGCTTGGCCTGTCCGTGTCCGTGTTCATATCTCGTGTCAATTTGCAAGCTGACTTCTTTTTTATTTATTCCTTTTCCATGCTCTCCATTTATTTAATGCTTTTTTAGTTGAGTTTTGGTTTTCGTCTTTACTTTTTGTTATTCGGCGCAATTTAATTGCAAACGGGCACACCCTTTGCACACACCTCAACTCGGGCTTCTTGTCTCCTTTTCGGTTAAGAGTTCGTTTTTTTTTTTGGTTTTTGGGAGGCTCCTCCTCGCTTGGCTAGGTTTCTAAAAAATGCCTGAGACACATGCAACGCCACTAGATGAACGATAATGGCCATGGCTAAATATAATTATATATTTATGAAATTAAGCAAATTATGCTAAATGCATTTTATTATTTAGTTAACCGCACCGCCGCCGAGGCATTTGCTGTCGGCCACTTCAATCCGACTTCATTCATGGGATTGGAATTGGGTTCGGGAATGGGAATGGGAATGGGTATGACTACGGGGTCTGGGACTTTGAATGAGCCCGAAACCGGGACAAAGATTCCGCCGAGACTGGCGGCAGACTGACGGACACTCTGGGATCGGCCCTGGCCTCTGGTGTTGATTGGTAAGCGTGGAATACAAATTAATAAATTATACACCAAGCTCTTTATTTTTTGCTTTATGTACATGTGCTTTCCTTTCCTTTTTTGTTATTTCTGCTTACAATGTCTGTCATTTTTGGTAAGAAGAAATATATTCCTAATAGGTGAGAAACTATTAAATAATTATAAACATTCATTTTAAAGATGCTATCAGTTTTCTAAGATAATAACTTAATTTATTTTGCACCAATAATTATGACTTCTTAAATTATTTCCTTTTAATTTATGCCATAAGTTTAATAGATTATTTTCAAGAAGTTAAGGAATTGTAGGACAAACACGTTATCATTATTAAATTAACTTTAACTAACACTTTAATTCTTCATTGAATAAACAACACTATTTGCACTAATTATGTTTCAGCTCGATTTATCAGATTTATGAGCTTGTGTGAAGTTTCAAATCAAATTAATCACCATCTGATTTTTTGCACGCAAATATTCAATTATAACAAAATGCTTTAATCGAATAATGTGGAAAATTTCATTTTCCAGTTCATTGGAGCTTAATTTATTACGCAAATAATTAAATTTATTAAATGAAAAGGTTTATTTCAGAAAATTTTATATAACGGAAACCGTTCTGCATATTTACCTTTAACAGTTTTTATTGTGACATATGGCAATATTTTTAAATTCAATTTGACATGAACATTTTTTAACACAGACGACAAAAAAAATAATCACCAACAAGAATTGCCTTTTAATGGAAACAATCAAGTTCGAATAACCAAATATTTATTTTTGCCATTCCTCGCTATTATCGCTATTATGGTCTAAATTTAGCCAGCTCCCACATTAAAAAAGTTTACAGATTTGGTAAAGATATGAAAAGAAATCAGCAAAAATATGTGATGAACATTCCACAGACATGAAATTGAAGTCCGAAATAATCGTATCTTTTATTTTCTTGTGGTGTTTTTTTTTTTTTATCGCCGCCACCCAAAATGGGACACTCCATTTTCGTCAATTGATTCGCCTGTCTGGCTCTTTCAAATACGCATTAATTTCATTTATTGCAATCATCATTGTTGTTCCTGCAGTTGTCATGGGAGAAAAAGCCAACGCAAACACGAAACTTAGACGGAGAAATTTCCGAGGTGGGAGATGAGCTGCCGACCAGGAGGAAACTCAGAAGGGGAGGAGGCATTCCTGGACACTGATTGTGTTGATTACGCTGACCCACTTCGCCTGCCAAGGCTCCTTCTCTTTCTTTCCTAGCGGAACTCGTGTGTACTGCGTACTCCTCCACCACCGCCCCTTTTGGTTTCTAGTCAAATTCAATGAACTCGAAACCTGCTGATAATACTCGCAATAATAACAATAATAGTAGTAATAATGTTGTTTTCAAATGACAGCACAGACACGGGCGAAAAAAAAGGAAAAAGATGGCGGTGGGAATAGCGTTGTCACTCAAAGTTGAGCCAGAGTAGATAAATGGCAATGGAGAGTCCTCCTATTTATTCTGCGCTATCCCTCACCATTACTCAAAAAAATGAAACAATTATACAATTAAATTAAAACATATATTTTTCTTAAGCAAAATCCTTCCTCAAATTCATGCAGTTTATGTTTAACGAGAAAATGTGTCTAAAAAATTATATGTGCATTGCTCATCTCATATTTATATAATAATTTTTATATATTATAAATATATGTATATATTACCTTCTAAAATAATTGTTGTATGCTTAAAAACCATTCCCAATTAAAATGTAACATCAGTATTTTAAGCAGAGGTCGAGAAATTTTGGTAAACATTTAAAAATAATATTTTACTGTGCACTCCTACTCATTTGATATGTTTTCATATCCCCACGCATTGAGTTCGCTAACAAAAATAACAAACTGCTTGAAAATCGCGTTTATTTTTAATGGGAGAAACAACACATATATGTATGACACATAGAAAACCATAAACATACATACAGGCTCCCACAAATTGTTTTGTTTTCTTGGCCACACAGTGACTAGGCAAAAAATAAAAGTTGAACACATCCACCTCCCTACCACCTCCCGCATCAACTATGAAATCTGCTTTTATGCTCGAACTGGCTGAACATATTTCGTTCGAAATGCCAACACACAGGTAAGTGTTCGGGGGTATTCAGAGGTATTTTCAGGGGATTTTCGGGGGGCACTCGCCTATCGACATGATCGGACACAAAGTTTTTTGCCATTGGCAATTTGTTGTTTACTTCTTTTAGCTTTTTTGTATTGTTGTTGGAGTTGCAAAAACCCGGCCATAGCGTCAATTACTGCTTCTGTCGGTACACCTGTACTCCCTGAACCCCTCCTTTCTACCCCGCCGTAAATGTCCACTTGTCTCTTTTTCTCGCTGTTGTTTGTCAATAATATGCGTCATTCTAATACAAAAAAAAAATATATAAATAACACGCAGAAAAAAAGGAGAAAAACTCAGCTTACACGTGGTACTACTTTTAATGGATTTTATTTGTACATGCCACTGTCGGCCGAAGTTGCCCCCGAGGGGGCGGGGCAGGTTCAAGTTGTAAGTGCTATTTCCATTGTTGTTCGCAAAGTGTTGCTGTTGTCGGTGGTACTATGCGTAAAGCAGTCAAACGGACAATGACAAACAATATTGTTTGGGGCAGGGCGGTGAATTCCAGCATAGAAATGAACCACTCAAATTGGTTGGATATATGATGAAGAATGGCCAAACAATTGGGCTTTTGAAGGCTGCGAGAGGCTTATAAATCCAGTCATCCAATCATGAATTGAACGAGTGTAAGGCCAAACAAAATGGACGTACAATCATTTGAACTCTGGTTATTTTATTAGAGTGTTGATTCAGCAGACCCACATGAATTTGGTATTAAATCCGATACATTTGCTTTACATTTTTCACTTGATAAACTTTTAATTTAGTCTCAATTATTGTCAAATGAAAAACCCTTATCAAGTTATTGGTCTAGGCATTCATCTTAGTAAAGCATTAAATAAGTATTTCAAGAAAATAAAACATTTATACCTTTAAATAGTCTACAAGCGTTAAAAAAGAACTAGATACTTAAATTCTTAAAACTTAATAGCAGTAATTTTCTTTCCCGATTACTAATAATAAAATGTCCAGGAATTTACGACCTCTTTTCAAATGCCAATCAAATGTTTAATAAATAATCTTAAATGTTTCCAAGCAGTTTGCTTGTATTTTATTTTGTTAACAACTTCTGCAGCATCTGCGCCACACGCTGCTTAAGGCAATAAACATTTGAACCTCCCGTTTATAAACACTAAACATATCTAATTGCCAAAGTATTAAGATGACAGGCTTTCAGCATTCGGGTCGCACTCGCCTAGCAAGCCAAATGAAAGCAAAATAATAACGCTACGTCATCGTTATACAATGTTTTAAGTTCAGACCCAGTTTAATTTTAAGGCGCGTGTTGTGCGCTATTAAAGCATCTCATTTCTACCATTTATGGACCGGCTCACGCCCACTCCACTTTAAAAGAAACTTCAAGGCACGCCCGTCCGAATGGGGAAAAGTTTTCTAATGCGGCGCCACGGCTACGCAAATTCATGCCAACTAACTTCTAATAATAATTTTAATTGCCAAACGGCAGCACTCTGGCCATTATGGCGGAGTGGGCAGGGATTCGCCTTGCGTTTGCCTTCCTTTCATTTTTATGTTTTATATTTTTTCTCTATTTTATATAAACATTTCGAAGAAGTTGACGCATGGCACATGTTGCAGGGGGAGAAATAAAATTTGAAATATCATGCCGACTAAGAGGGATATTTTCCACAATTTTTTCCATTTTATTCCAATTTTGTATTTATTTTTTCATTTCTTTTAACTTTCTATGAAATTTTCTCTGGTTCTTGAGGCCATAAGCCTTAACATGCTTATATGCCGACCAAGCAGAAATGTACCAAGAACGAAAATCTCACACGTGTGTTCCCATATGGAAGTCCAAATCACTTCCCAAACTTCTCATCTGTAATTAATGAAATGATACTTTTTTATAGTATGTATATTAACCAAATAGTGTTTAAACGATCTAATTTCCAAATTGTCAACACTATTAAGTAGTTGACAGAAACGTTTGTCATCGCCGTCTAGACGATTTTATTAATCTTTGTCTTGGATGTATTTCTTAGATGGTTATTCATGAAAACGTATGGACGTAGTATATGATGATGTGAAAATAATACAAATGTAAGTAAGCGTAGTAAAGGAATAAACATGAACAGGGAATAAAAGACTTTTTAATTTAGGGTACTCCAAGTAAATAGAGTTATTGCAAAGTAAATTGCCCCAAAAATTAATCAATTTACTTTTAATAGAGTGTTTAAGAACGACTTTAAGTTTAATTAGGAAATGTTAGAGCCTCTTCATTTCTTTAAAACTAAAATATGGCTTGGAAAAGTGAATTTCAAGAATTCGTTTTTTAATAAAATATCAGCTTTTTCATGCGTGGCTTAATTCCACTTTAATTCATTTCAATTTCTTGAAGTTTTTCCATGCTCTTCTAGGTTTTATTACGCATTCTCACACCTTTTCGAGCTGAATTTTCCTCTCATTAGTATTCTAGTAAAATGAAGGAACTCGTCCACTTCAACTTTCTAATTGAACTAATAAACTTCGTTATATTTTTTATATATCGTCGCACTCGTCAGATAAAAGTCGCTCTGAATCCGGAGGGGGATGTTTCCGTATAATTGTCAGTGGGGATAAAAAAAAAGGAAATATGCTTCTTTCTCGACCCTCTTTGCCATTAGAAGATTATGAAATTTATAAAATATTTTCCCAAAGATTTTTCTCGCCACGAGAAAGCAAAAAATCTTTGCTTTCCTGCCAAGTGCTAACTGCCGTGGGGGAAAGGTCCGCGATGTACTTAACTGATTTCCGAGAATTTTCACACAGACACAGCTGCACAGGAGGGTGTCGCTGTGTGTGTGCTTGGAGCAATCAGTTTAAAGCTGTCAGGGCAGAGGCAAGGATTTTCAATGAGGCTATAAACCGGAAACTGCTGCGAGTAATGCGACGCAGGATCCTCCTGGCTGGAACATCAACATGGCCATTGCCAATGCTCGTGTGTGGATTCTTTAATCGGAGCGAATGCGATGCAAAAACACACACTTAGCTACATCGAAAAAAAGATAGTTTGGAACATCCATAAAAAAATGCACCAATATTAACCTTGACTTAACCGTAATAAGTTTATTAGGTATAAGGGTACGAGTCATTGAAACTGAAACGTACAAAAAAAAGGAATCCTACCGTCCCCTATAGTGGCCACCCTTCTATATATTATATCTATCATAAAGCCCAGAATTCGCGTAGAACAATATTTTTAAACTAAAACCCTTTCTAATTCAACAATTCTTTAAACGAAATTTGATATGTTAAATGAAGTTTAAAGGCAATAAATTATTTTTCAAACAATTCTTCTAACCGTGTTTGAATTTTAAGAATCCAAATTTGAAATTTTTTTTTTTTTTTGTGGTAGAAAGTGACATTTCTTCAATTTTTTGGAAGTGTAGGACTTTGTAGCTCGTTTTGGTAACACTTTTTTGGTTTAAAAGGCGGAGCTGAAGCACAATTCCGCTAGTTACAGTCCCGAACTCCCCAACAACTTTTGGCTCACTCTATCTGTCCTCCCTTTTGCATCGAACGTGAGCCGGCGCCTGGAGCATTTTAGGCTCATCGTCGTCGTAGTCATCCTCATCCTCATCCTAGTCACCATCATGGCCATAGTGGGCCACTCATCCAGTCAAGAGCGGGGAAACGGCTTGCATTTGTGGTCTGGATGAGCCGATTTTCTGTTTTCTATTGCGGACGGCAAAACGTTGACTCCTCAAGTTGTTATTTTAACTGTTTTTGCAGAAGCCTCTTTTCGACGAGGGTGTTGTTATTGCTATTTGTTGTAACGCTGCTTGAGATGTCAAATAGCTGAGCGGGCTTGCAACAACAACCGCAGCAGGAAGCACTTCAAAATTGAAATCAAGCATTGGGGCGCCATTTTCTCAGTCGCCGTCGACTGAGACGCCAACGCAGCAAAAAAAAAAAATAATAAATCAACAATAACAACAAAAGTGGCAGCAACATCAGCGGAGAACAAAGGTCCTCGCCTTGCTATTTGCATATGAATATGGAGCACTTGGAGGCAGCTTTTGGGTTGTTGCTTCCAGCCAGCAACAAGAATAACATCAGCTACAACAACCACAAACGATTTGCTGTTTGGCATATGAATAAACCAGCAACAACAAAAAAGATCCGCAAAAGAAAACTTATTGCTGATGCTGTTGTTATACCCTTACCAAAAAATGGGGAACTATCTAACAAGAAAAGAAATGGTTTTCGGTGTGCTTTGAATTTTCAGAAATAAGAAATTTCATCTTAGAGGAATTGATTTTATTTTATTTAAAGTTTAATTAAAATGACTGCGATACCTGAAATATTTTTTGAAATTTTAAAACTAAGCATTTTATTTCAATTATAAAATCAGATTAATGAAATTTGAAAGTTGGAGTTGGGAATATAAAATTATATTCAATATATTGACTTCGTGTGATAGAAAATATTTATTTAAATTAAAGATTTTGGTTTTTAAAACTTAATAAACTACATAAGAAAAGTTAACTTAACCGAAAGGGTACGTAACTCTCCGATTTTCTATGGTAAAACCCCTCCCAACTTGTCTTGGATGTTGATGTTTGGGATGTTGTGGGTTGCCCCCATAGCTTATGGTGAGCCTGCAGTGTATTGCCGGCGGCAGCAATAACGCTCAACGCTTGCTGCCATTTGTTGCTGTTGTTGTTGCTGGCTTTGCCAGCGGTGGGCGCTAGATGGCGCCACACGCCAGCGAAAATTGAATAAAGGGCTCGACTTGAAGGCAATTGCCGAAGTAGGCAGGCAAGCGGAAAGCAGGAAGCTATACCAATAACAAACACACATACGCAAACTAACAGAAGAGACTCCCACACATGCTGAGTTTATGCAGGGCTCTTTTCGCAAAAAACTTCAGAAGTGGTCAGCATTTAGAGCCTTTTTATACATTTCAGATGGATAATTTTTTTAATATTAATAAAGTTTTATTAATAAGTTACTCATATCTGTAACTGTTAACTATCTACCTAAAATGAAATAGCTTAGTTAAAAAATTATGATATGTTTGTAAGACATCAATTCTCTTAACTATTTACTTCGTGAGTATTAGGGAACTACTAATTCTTTGCTATTAGAATTTAGTTCACCTTTTTTAATTATTTGTTTATAATAAAAGATGTGAATTATTTTTCGGAAATATCTATTCTTTTCTTTTAGTTGTGCAAACCATAAGCTGTATGAAATCTACCGCATAAACGTGGTACCTCACACC
Source organism: Drosophila fuyamai (assembly GCA_018153365.1). Classification (NCBI taxonomy): domain Eukaryota; kingdom Metazoa; phylum Arthropoda; class Insecta; order Diptera; family Drosophilidae; genus Drosophila; species Drosophila fuyamai. The sequence goes on from JAECXW010000116.1 coordinate 11,730,751, forward strand.
CATACACTGGCACGAAACAAGGAAAGTTATGTAGTGTTCTGCGCCATGTTCCTTCGAATACCTTCCTTCTTAGGTTTTCCTTTTTTATTTTCCCCGTTTTTGCTTGTTTTGGGTTACTTTGAATTTAATGGAAAATTTATTGACGACATGCCGCTTAGTCGTTTGACTTGGACTTTTGCCTTTGCCTCCAAGGCACCCACCCACCCACAATTTCGCCATTTCCTGGGCCCCGCCTCCTCCGATCCCATCCTGCTGCTCTGTCATGTGTGCAAAGTTTTCGCATTCGGTTTGCTTTGGTTGAATTTCATGAACCTGCCCATGCCCTGCACTCTGACTGATTCTTCCAAGCAATTGGGGATAAATAGTTGATGATTGTGTGTGGTTGGTGGAATGGGGGGAGCGGGGAGTTGGCAAGGAGACTGGGAAAAAATCAGACGGTACTGATGAATGAGGGATGACCGCTCGATGTGTCTCGGATTGATTGATTGTCCCTTGCAATCCAATATGTTGCAGGACAGCATTTGAATCGTTTCATGCGGGTGGTTCGGGAATTACAGTAATCGCTCTCCATTCTTAAGGATATTGCCAAGCCTGCGGCGTTTTTTCCAACTGCTTGACAATTTTTCTTAATATAATTTCGTTAAACGAAGACTATTTGTATTTGCTTAAAAGAAAATTAAATTGAAAGCTATAGAAAACAGATTTTTATATAATTTTAATAAGCTATATTTTAAATAAAATAAAAGTAAGCATTGATTAAGAATTAAACATTTAGTCATTGTTGAACACGAAACCAATTATAAGTATAACTATATTTTATTCCAGTAAGAATTGTAGCAAAATTATCGTTCTTGTTTGTCTAAAAAGTAAATATAAATAATACCAAACTTCTTTTTCAAATATCAACAAAAGCTTACGTTTAAACCCACCATTAAAGAAATTGATTAAGTATCAAGTATAAATCCAATTAGTATTATTTGCGGTCTTTGTAAATATGATTTAAATGCTAGTAAAATATTTTTTTACAATTTAAATTTATTATTTTTAAAAATCAAACAAGATTTTACATAAATGTAAATAGCTAAATGTTTATGTCTTCGAGCAAAAGCTGTAAACTTTTTTATGACCAGCACTCATGGCTTGCTTGGCCAACATCAAACGAAAAACTTGAAATTTTTTATTAGAATTTGTGAGGCTTTGAAATGGTTACATTAAAAGCGTGGGAATGCTGCAGATGACTGATGGAATCGGGATGGCATAATAGCTGCCTAGAAAAAAATATAGGTGACTTCAGAATTTGTCATATAATTGGACAGCTTGAATCCAAAACCCCTACAATAAGATAGGCCAACGTCATGCCTTTGACTTGTTCACTTACAATAAATTAGAATTATAACCTCGCTTAGCCAAATCAACGACGCAATAACCTCGCAATAGCCAGCGTACATGCAAGGGGACTATTCTGGAATCCTGGGAGGTTTAAACGGGGGTGTATCCCCCCAAAAAGCAACCCCCAAAAGGCGTAGAGCAGTTGCCGAAAATAAAACATTCACAAAAGCCGCGGCAAGGGGTAGTTATCCTGGCAGCTCTCCTGCCCGACGCCACAATCCTCAACGGAATCGTGCCGCGGAAGACCGAAAAACTTTTCTCGCGTGTTTTACCAACTTTAATATTTCATGTTGCTGATTTTCTTTATGGGATTTGGCCGTGGAAATCCTGGGGACAAACACCCAAACGAACCCACACCTAACCAATCTCAACCCCTTGAAACTCAACAAGTTTTTTTTCTTCATGCTATCCGCTGAGAGTCTTGAAAGACCTTTGGAGTGGAATGCGGACACGCCTGCCATGTTACGCCATTAGTTTATGATTATTGCCTGAAGTTTTGTGGGACCCCAGTGGAGATCCCACTGGCATTTTGAATCAGTGTTGTCAACTATTTTAAAACAAAAGTTAGCCAAATCGGGCAATGAAATAATATAATTGTGACAATAAGAAAAATTAAGGCAAGGATGCTTTACACTAACTTAAACTTCTAAAAGAAATATAACAATAACTTTAGCAATGTCAAAATATTCAGCCTAAGCTTTTCTATAAAAATCCACAAGGCCCTTTCAAATACTATATGAATATACAACCAAATAATTTGAGAAATATTTCAAACTCCCATTGTCTAAAAGCTCAAATATATTTCGAATTGGCCAGAATAGGAGCCAAATTGGCAGCACTACGAGGAATGCGGAGTGTGAATTGTGACAGAGTTTACAACACTCACCTGTTGTCGACTCCTTGGTTAGTGTCAGTCGTCCATTGTGGTCGGTTAACAGCAGCAGCAGGATTTCAATCAATTGAATCACAAAAAAGCGTCGATTGTAAAACAAAAACATTGCAATCCGACGTTTGTTGTCACCGATTTTCGGCTAGGGCTCCTTTTTGGTGGCCCGACCGCGATTGTAATTATATATATCTTTTTCTATTTGACACGATTATTGGAACGTTAACGAACTCTTCACGCTTCCAGTCAATTCAATTACCAAGAGCATTTTCTCATTTCTGCTCTCACTGCGATGTTTGGTTTCGGAAATGGACGGAAATCGGGGGAGAAATCAAATCACCGAATTTTATTTACTAATCTAATGCACACACCCATGCACACATACACACACAAAAGTATGCTAATATATTTTGCCATACGCATAAATATTTTACGCGAGCAACAGTGCGTATACGCAATTTGTTTAATAGTCCGCACAAACATGCCGCCAACACGATGGCCCGGCGCCAATGTCATTTGTTTGTCAGCGCTCAAATCGGGAAATTGATGAGGTGGGAGGACAGTGAAACCTGGCATTTGGTGAATCTAACCACCACGAAAAAAACATATTTTTTTAAATTGAAAATTCAATAAAAAGATACCAGTTAAAATTTATATTTGACTGATCTTTAAAACAAATATGTTTCCTTTAATTTATAAAGCTTTTGTAATATAGCTATGAAATAAAATAAAGCTTTTCAAGCGAAAGTCAAAGTTTCAACTTATTTTTAATATTCCTTTACTTGCTTGATTACACTTTTCAAGCCATAAAGTTTTTAGAAAGTTTTGCAAAAGCCAACCAAAGTTATTTGTTCTTTTGGTTTCTGTTGTCTTGTAAACTACAATTCATTTTTTTGGCTAACCTACATAGTTTGAACTTGATTTCATTTTTAAATCTCTTATAGCTTATTCTAATATTATTAAACCTGTCTTCATTTTTTTCTGATTAGTCGAGGATATTATTAAATCAGACATAATAGAAGAGAATAGTTTAGAAAATAAAAATACTTATTAGCCAATCCATGATTTTTGAAACTTACTTTGACTAGATTAATTTAGAAGTCTTTTAAACAAAAACAAGTGTCAATACTACAATTATTTTTGGCAAGAATATCTTATGTGCCATGTTAGTTAAGCTCCTTAAAATCTGACAGAATTTTTGATGAGCAGTTTTTAAAACTCACTTAGAAATATTATTAAATATTAATATTAGAGTCTAAATGAGCTTTATTAATTTTTTTTTTAAATAAATGGTGAAAAGTTTTAGTAGAAAATTTTCAGAGAGTAGATACGAAAATCATCTCTTTGTCCTGGTAATGTCTGATCCTTTTCTTCCTCCATTCAACATCATCCATCATCCTTTCTCGGCCCTAAATTTGGCCTGGCTTTTTGTGTGCGTTTGGATTTAAGCTGCGATAAATTCGCAGATTCTTCGGCTTAGATTCTTCGGCTGCCATTACCCACGCATCACCATAATAATGATAATAGAAATAATAATAATAATAATGATGATGCCGGTGATGATGCCACATAAAAGGCGGCGGGGCCCATTTCAATTTCAATTCCACAAAAGGCGCGTGTATCTCCAAGATACATTTCCATCTCGAGAGCGCGAATTCACGCGGTAAACCAAAGCTCGCCGAAAAAAATCGTATAAATGAATGCGAAAATATATTTCGGCGTCGTTGCCGTTACTATTAAATTGTTGCTGCCTTTGCTATTTCAACTATGAAAGGTTTGCAAAAAGTGAAGCAAAACGCAGACAAACTTTTATATGTATGACAATTGAAAAAAGTATTCAATAAATCAAAAGGAAAAAGCAAAAAGTGCTTCTGCGAATTTAAGCTTTGCTTTTTGTTTTGTATACACAAAAAAATACGTGACACATGAACAATGCTAAGTCGAGATACATTTTAAGGTGTTGTTCCTAAGAGGAAATATTAGAGTTTTTCAATGAATTTATACAACTCTATTGAAATGTTGTATATTCGTTTTAAAATTATTTCAAATTGTTAAATTGCCATTCACATATTTCTTTCTGTGTGTAATGGCGTTTATTTGTTTACAACTTTTGAAATAAATATAAATTAAAGTTTTGGTATATAAACCCGAATATTGAGAGATAAGCGAAAAAGCCGGCTGAATGAAGTAAATCATATTGGGGTAGTTGTTGTTATATAAACCAAATTGTATGCGAATTTTTGCACAAAAACACACAGATACGCGGTCTGCACACACACAGGCACAGAATCAGGCGCTCAGGAAAACAGAGAGCGAAAGAGAAGATGAGATTGACGAGGGGAGGAAGGGGGATAAGGAGAACAAACGAATTTCAGCAACGACGCAAATTTCGATTTCCTCGAAATTTCTACCTTCTATTATGTTCGTTCCTCTCCCATCTTCTTCTTCTCGGTTGGGCATCATATACATTTTGTTTGCACAAAAAAAAAAAAAAAAACAAAGAGGCAAAAAACACAGAAAAGAAGAAGCAACAGCAGCGCAGCTTACTAAGCTTTTTCTCTGCCGCCGTTTTGCTCCTTGTTTTTGCTACGCTTTCGCTTTGGTTTTGCTTTGCTTTTTGGGTTTTTGTTTTTTGGTGTATTTGCTTTTTAAGTTCCCTGCTTTTTTGTGGGCGATAAGAAGCAGCAACTACTGTACTTGTTGTTTTTCTTTTGTATTTTTCCTCTTCTACATACTTCCTTTTTTGTCGCTTTGTTTGTTTGGAATTTCCCAATTTTCAAATACACACGCACTTCTGTTTTTTTGGGGCTTTAACATCTTCAGTTTCTTGTTATTTTCCCCTTTGTTGTATTATGTCATAATTTATATGCCGCCCAGGACTAAACAATGCCGGTATTTCGCACAATTGATAAAGCCAATGAATCACATTTCGTTTTCATTAGCCCCCAAGTTCTTGTTGTCTCGTTCTTTCTGCACCGGCTCCTGTTGCCTCCTCCCCCTATTTTTTGTTTGCCACCTTTGTTGTCTTTTTTGCATTTCCGTTTTACGTTTGTATTTCGCCCGCACTCACGCACTCACACACACACACGCTATACAATGTTGGAGCTGCAATTATTGTTGTTGTTCGGCTTGTTTAATTTTTGTTTGTCACACACTCAAAGTCGAGAGTATCATATAGCGAATTTACAAGTGCCGGTAAAATTACTCGAGGAACCCGCCCGCAATTGCACATAGCGGCGCTGCAAACAAGTCTGAACAATCCAAACAGTTTGTTCTAGAGGTGGAGAATCTTCGATGGCCACATCGATATTTGAAATGTCCATTATATCGATGTTTAGCTGAACCCATCGGTAATTTTCCATCTCTAACGAGTATTGAAAATCTCACTTCATTTCTTTGGCACTCTGTTAGTTTGCAGTCTTCTTTCTTGCGCGCACTCTGTTAGTTTGAATTCGAAATGTATCCCAATGTTATGTTAAAAATGTTTGCTAATCCGCCGAAATTAAGGAATTTTTAAAAAATTCAAAGTGAAACGTCGAGCTTCGGGACGTGACCTCAGGCAGAGCGAACCGTTGGATTATACTCAAAATCTGCTTGCCGGCTTGAAGGATGGTGAATGCATTAAAGGTAAGCAAACTGATGTTTTGCAGAAAAGTCATTGAAAGAATATGGATTTCGTATTACCATCGAATTATGTATATACAACCCCTGGGATACATTTTCCCAAAAATTAAAAGCTTCTACAAATTAAGCCTAGTATAAACACATTTTTTGAATTTTATTTATGAAACAACGTTGCTAAGTTTTATTTGAGTTCTTTAAAGCGTTAGTTGGGTTCTTTAAAAGTACTAAAATATCATAAATCTATCAAAATATAACCAAGGACCGCCAAATTTTTTGAATTCGACCCCTACTTGCTGTACTCTTCAATCGCACGCAGCTCTTACGGCGGTTGCATCCTATTCCTGGTCCCTCGCACATGTTTGAACAGCTGATATTTTCACCACACCGTTCAAACACGGGCGTCGGGCCGGCGTCGTAAAAAACACGGGCAGCGCAAATGAAAAATATCGATATATCGAGTATTTTTAATTTTTTTTTAATGTTCCGCTAAATTTGAATAGGTTTTCTGTTGCTGTAAATTTGGGTCTTTTATAGGACTAAAGATATGTATAATCAAAAAAACGTTATAATATTTGGTTTTATCAACCATGAACAGCAAAAAAGAGCTATTTGAGACACAATAGACCATTTTTCATTTCCTTTCTTTTCGAATTTTGGTCTGAAACGACCTGTTATTCGCAATACATTTCCCCTTCAGACGAAAAGTGGCTTAACTGGGATTTTTCGGAAGGGCAAAGGTGAATGGATCTCTGTGGGAAGACGGAATTAGGTCAAAAATGTTAAAAAAACACAATACATTACCAAATAATTATCAGTAAATTAAAAAACAACTATTACATTTAAATTTTATTGTTTTTTAATTTTTTTGTACAGCAGCAGACTTGTCTTGCCAGCGTAGTTGATAATATCTTTTAAAAACTCTTTCCCGCAAAACCGATATTTGAATTTTAAACGGCTTGTCAACAAACCCAGCTGATTGACAGTAAGACCGTAGTACGCTCAGTTCGGATGAACTCTCGAAGTTTTGGTCACACTGGAAAGATTAAAGTTTGTACGCTAGCGGACTAGTTTGCCGATCTGAGTACTGAGTAGTTTTCGTCAATCTGCTTTAGATGTGTTTTTGAACATTTTTGCTGCAAAGCCATTTTTCTCAAATTTAGAAAGAGGTTGCATCATAAAAATAACGAAAAATAGAACCAAAAATTCAAATCAATATTTAAAGGCAGAATTTTAGAGAACCAAAACACAATCATTTAAAAGTATGTTGCTTTGAAAGCGGATTTTTGTAAGACAAGTTATGGGCTTAGAAGTGATGTTTTTATTGCTAAGCCGTTTTTCAAAAATTAGGAAAGAGACTAGTATTATAAATATCGACTCAAAAAAAAAAAAAACTCAGATAAAAATTCAGGTTTTTAGGGAATTAATCCACAATAATTTTTAAAATATGCACCTTTAAAATCTAAGGACTATAAGAAAAGTTATGGGCCTGGAAGTACGGTTTTAGTCACTTTTCTGCAAAGCCATTTTTCGAAATTTGGAAAGGTGTACATCATTAAAAAGGACGAAAAATGGACCCAAAAATAAAAACAAAGACTTAAACTCAGATTTTTAAGGAATTAAACCAGAATCATTTATAGGTATTCCGCTTGGAATTCGAATGTCTGTAAGAAAAGTTATGGGCCCAGAAGTGAATTTTTTTTGATTTTCTCTGCAAAGACATTTTTTAAAATTAGGAAGGACCTAAAATTATAAGCCAAGATTTTTTTATATAAAAGTTAATAGGGAACTATAAATGTTATAAAGGAACCAAGAGACTGATGAACTCCAGCAATTACACACCATAATCCGCATTTGATTTAAGAACACTTCTAGCTTTCTGCGATTGTTATTGGATCTCATAATATTTGTTTCTGTCACTCCAGCTCCCCCGCCCTCGTCATTCGCTGTTGCAGACCCCGGTACACCAGATAAGATATAATATATGAGTGCTGTTCAGAAATAGCACCCGTGCAGTGCACTCCACTCCACCCCCTTCGATCCGGAGTGATCCGCTCAACACAGCTCCCCTGCCAGCAGGCAAAAACCGACCGGAAACGGGAAATGGAAACGCACTGCAATATTATCTGGAGTCGCCTTGTGCTATTATTAATCGCCCTTTTCCTCGGCGAATTTGATTCTTTTTGTCGATGGATGGGCGCTTCACCCTGCGACCTTGAGAGCCATGTAGTTTTCCCAGCCAGATTGAATTGTTTCGAAAAGTGCTCCTTGAGACTCCACCTGCTCATATTTTTTTTACGTACCATCCTCCTACTCCAAGAATCTTCCAGAAGTCCGCCATGGGCACACATGTTGCCCATGTGTCGACATATAAGATGCTGTCCTTAATTGGCACTACTGCATATCCAAATTTATTAATAATTTTTTGGTTCTCTTTGCTCTGACCGCCCAATTTGGAGGTCGAAGCCTTTGTCACTTGACCTTTATTCCTTGTACGGAAGTGACGTGCCCAGTGCAGTGGTAATTCTAATTAATGTAATGCTCCATCAACGTGTCGCTTAATTGAACTCATTTACGGCCGTGCCACATACTAGAAGTGAACGCAACATTTTTGGTCTTGTGGGTATGTCAACATACATATGTATGTCGGTCTTTGGACTAATTACTGTTACATCGGGCAAACATTAAGCCTGAGTTTGGCGGCACGCACTCGCGAATGTCGTTGATTAATTGCTCATGGCAGATATTCCAGTTGCCGAGGATTACAATACATATGAAGTCTGGACCTTATTCAGATACTCGGTTTTCTCAGAATTTTGACGTACTCAGAACATTGGATTGTTCATTTGATTTGATATTTGCATCAGTTGACTAAGACATTTTATTCTCTGAATTCAGAAAATGTAGTACTGAATAAAAATACTCCAGACTACATTTATTTGTTATGAACTCATATGCTAGCTATGTGTTTTATAACAAAACAAAAAAATAGTTTAATTACACATTTACTTGCTAGGTTGGTATTTTAATATTCCAACTAATAAGCGGGGCAATTACATGACTAATTACTACTAAAAAAAAAAACCCTAACCAGAAAAAAACGTTCTCAGCTTATATTGATGTGTGTCACATGAAACAAATAAAAAATGTTCCTGATAATACATTTTTTGAGTTTAATGTTCTCACTGATATAAATAATGTTCCCGCTTCCAAAATTAAAACTTCCTGTTTGCTAAGAACCATGTATAAATTCCAAGAGAATACCAATTTAATTTTATTTGACAAGTTATTCTAACAATTTCTTAAACTAAGTCCTTTGGCTTTCCATTTTATTTAATTTACCCTATGTGGTTGATATTTTATAACAAGGAGCAAAGTTTTTCTAACACTTTTTATACCCGTTACTCGTAGAGTAAAAGGGTATATTGTATTCGTGCAAAAGTATGTAACAGGTAGAAGGAAGCGTTTCCGACCCTATAAAGTATATATATTCTTGTTCAGGATCACTAGCCGAGTCGATATAGCCATGTCCGTCTGTCCGTCTGTCTGTCCGTATGAACGCTGATATCTCGAAAACTATAAAAGCTAGAAGATTGGCATTTTGCATGTAGATTTTGGGAGTTCCTACGCAGCGCAAGTTTGTTTCAAAATGGTGCCACGCCCCCTCTGACGCCCACAAGCCACAAGCTGTGGCCACAGTTTTGATGCTATTATGAAAATTTTAATTGATATGTATTTGTTTCGTCAATACCTATCGATTGGCCTAACAAAAGTTTGCCACGCCCACTCTAACGCCCAAAAACCCATTAAACGCTTAAGCCCGGCTAGCACCTACATTTCCGCCTTTCATGGCCCGTGGTACCAATGTCTTGGGGTAGATGGCGCAATACAATAGCGCCATCTAACGGATGACTTTGGAACAGCGGCGAAAATCATACAAGAAGGCATATTTATATTAAGTTGTTTAGCTGAGTAACGGGTATCTAATAGTCGAGGCACACGTTCTCTCTTGTTTCTTGTGTAGTTATAAAAAAGTGGCGGTTTTACTTCCATTTTCGGATTCCGTACCACCCATTATCCTCGTAGAGTTTCCTTATCAGAGGTCGGCCCGCCCAACCCAGCTGATAGGGCAATCCAAAGACGGAGTGCCAAGAGCTGCAAGAAGAGAGAGAGAGAGAGAGAGCGAGCTCCTCCAGCTGACTCTCTTCGGTACTCGTGCTCTTTTGGGTATCCGTGAGATACTCAAACTGCGAGTCGGTGGAAAAGTGCGGATGATTTTAAGGCTGGTGCCCAATGCTCAGTTGTTTGACGACATCGCGCGCGATCGGTTGTGGTTTTGTTCGTTTATTTATCCGCCGTCAGTTCGAGTAATCTCCACCACACTACTGCGATCAGGTCGTACGTCATCGCCAGACGTGTTGTTCGATTGATTGTATTGCGAATAATACGAACAAAAATCGACGAGTACAAAAACCTCGTATCTATAAGTACGTGCCTGTGCAAACAACTACGCATACGATACCACTAAGTTCGCCCCAAAATGCAGCTAGCTGGTTAAATATCATAGCCATTCGGTTGGAGTGGATAGACTGGGACTAAGACCCACTGACCTTGCGATGGTGTGGGCGCGAGTGATTGTAAAGGCAAACAATTATCTTTGGTGTAAACACTGTTGGCATAGATGATCCGTGGTAGGAAGAGTAAACTTCGTGATCTTTTCTTTATCACCTGAGTCACTTTGTATGGCGCTCACGTCACCCACCGCCCCCGCGAACCCCTTCTACCATCCCTCTATATCACTGGAATTCCAAACCGCTTACGATCTCTCTTTTTCTCGCTTCTTCTGGGCCCTCCTCTCACACTCTCTCGGGGATGTGAATACTATATCTCAGACTCGATTCCTCGACTGGGTGGTATGTCCACCTTAATGGGTCCGTTACCATTTTTAGTTACCAAACAATTATATGGCTGGACAGCCATTTAAAGGCCAACACAGGAAACAGAGTACGTGAATAGAGGTCCCAGCCATTTCGGCCATAACCATAATCACTAATCAATTCACTCCGACCTATGGGACAATAAATACTCGGCATTAACCTCAATTAATTTAACTAATTGGCAGAGACTGCCATTGCAATCTGGATTCGGTTCATTTTTTTTTTTGCTTTTTGACCAGGTAACCATAGGTTTTTGCCATGAATCCACTTATCGCCGTTGCTCTTTCAAGTCCAATTCCCTATGCACACCGACATCTATCTTATCTAATCAGTTTATTAAATACGAATACCCGTGCGAGAAACCATAAAAATACTATCACATACACGATTCGTATATTTTTCGCAACAAGAAGCAGAGCTGAATTAAACTTTTGTGCACCGGTGTAGCCGTTGAGAATAGGTCTCTATATAGGTCTCTATATAGTACCTATGTGGACGATTTGGAGTACCAATTCGCTCTGGTTTTGGATGGCGTGAGAAGATTAATTTTATTGCCCTTGGGGCTATAGCCTTTTCCTTGTTTTGAACTTTACTCAGATAAAAGATTATATTATTCCCCACTAAAAATAACTATTACTTTCTTAAGAAAATTTACCGATGTTATCTTAATAATATGAAAGTATTATCTGCAAATAAATGTCGCTTATGCTACTGACGTCTTTTCTTATTCGTCATTTGTAAGATTGAATTACTCTTTTATAAAGTCGGGAAATCTTGGATTCCATGATCCACATTTGTATGAATATGCGCATAATTCACTTATTGACTAAGCGACCACCAACCAGCCTTTGTGTAACTTATTTATTTATGGATGACTTTATAGATGAGGACATAAATGAAAGTGTACATATTGAATGATGCACCCATATATTAAAGAACACGCTGATAAGACGGCTGAACTGAAGTGACCCAACTGCAATTGCATGTGAATCTCGATTGTAGTGCAGAAGTGTCGCCTGAGAAAGCTTGGGACCTTTTCTTTCCATCTTGGGAAATCATCGCTACCCCGAAGGCAATGAAAGAGAGAGTGTGAAATGTGGCAAGTCTTCCGAGAACCTCGAGTTCGTAACTTGATATGCAAAGTTTACAAGAGGCCAACCAAGCCAAGCCAAGCCAAGCCCGCCAGAACAACGACGGCCGATAACAAAGAGCCGGAATAATATGTTCATGGACTGCAGGGCATGTGCACTTCATATTTCATATTTCAAGGGAGTGCATTAAAAACAGAGCAATTATGTTTAAATAATTTATTATGTGTATTAATTTCATCCCGAGCTTGATACACATTCAGTTTCAGGCGCTAATCGCTTGATAAAGAGCTTCCGCTGCTGTGCGACTCTGTTAAACTGATACAAGTGAATAAGTTATGATGCATATAGTAAAATGCGGGGGTATTGGCATCCACTTGGTTTTCATGGAAATGTTCCGATTGTTCCCACACCTGTTTCTTAATCCACAAGTTTACATAATGGAATTTCCACTCATACACGAGTTTTTTCTTTGGTATTGCTTAATCAGCTGGTTGTATAAATAGAAAAATTCGGTAGCATTGGGACTTAATTATTTGCACTTTTCTGTAGTCACTAAAGCAGCTCCCAAAGCTGTTTGTTTATAATAATTTAAAATTCGTCCAAAGAGACCAAAACAAATGTGTGTTCTGTTTATTTAGTTTCGTTGTTGCTCCCTGGCCAAGTTTTTGTTTTTGTTTCAATTTTGGCGGTGGTGGCTACCTAATGGCCGATTGTTCAGATTGGTTTGTTTACTAATTTGGCCAAAAAAAACCTGTTTCTATTTGTGGACTTTTGTTGCCTTTTTGCAGGCACGAACTCATCCGATTCAAACTTGGTAACGTCATTCTAGCGAATTGTGAAACAATTTATTCAAAAGCCTGTTCGTTGGCCTAAATTTCCATCAATCGAATGTATAAGAAATAAAATACTAATTTTTATTGACAAAGCCTTTACCGTTCTTCAGAAACTGCCTACAAAATAAAGATTCCCTACTAATAACGTATGCCAAATCTGAAAAGAAACGAAAATAAAAGTTGAAACACACAAAGAGAATAGCACTTAACCCCTAGCAAAGACCCCATCGCATCAGTGATTAGACTTAATTGTGGTGACCCAAGCATCAAAGTGTCACATTTGTAGATCGCGTGCCAATATAAAGCATTTTATGTTAATTACTCACGCATGCTCACATCTTAAAGAAATGAAAAAAATGTTGTCAAGTCACCCTATTATAAATTACGGACAATAAGTATTAATACGTTCTCTGTACTATGAATTTTCTGGGTACTTATGTATATATTTTTGTTTTACTCATAAGAGCCAAAAAACTTACTTGTTTTGTTGCACTAAACTATTGGATAATTCTGTGGAAATATATTTATTTTTATATTTTTTATGGTTTTACTAAAGAACTTCAAAGGCTTTATCAAAAGTAACTGTCATCGATTTATTGCGAACTGATAAGTCAAACAATTATAATTATTGTTCCCTTTTATTCAATTAAGTTATAAAGATTAAAAATGGTATTTCTTTTTTCTACCTTTCTTTCCTATACTTAAACATTTTAGTTTTGGTGAACTATCATGTAGACACTTATATGGCTTAGAAAATGTACTTATTGGTTTGCCAACTTAACTTAAAGTTACATTATTTAACTGGTTTTATTTTTGTATATGATTTAAATCGTCCTTAGTGAATTCCGTGGTCAAAAGTTTAAAAAGTCCATCTCGCCGAACGGTAAAATGTTGATGAATGTCCCCAATATAACCGGTTTTTCTTTTTATTTTTCTCATTGTGAATAATTTGAGATGCATTTTGCTGGGATTAATAATCCGTTTTAGTTGTGGGTTGATTTTAGGCCTTTTCATACAGATGAGTCACTGACATAAGTGTGGCCTAGCTCCTCTAATGATCGCTTCCACAACTCAGATTTGAAATTAACCGCGAGAGACATCAACATCAACAAGTGTCGGTTGGTGAGTCATAACCACAACAATATTTATTTCCCGGAATTCGTATGAGTTTTCTGCTTAAACGGATACCCCGAGAATCCCCGATCACCGTACGCATTCCTAACGGAATTTCTCATATGTAAATCGGGCAAATGTCGTTTGATTTTGAATTTCGTTTTGTCTTGGAGGCTGGGTAGGGAAATCTAGTTTATGTTTTGGGTCAACATGAAACCGACGAAACCAGTTTTAATTAAAAAGAAAAATTTATGAAACGAATGCGGTTTTGTTACTCTGTTTTTTTGTTTTTTTTAGCTGGACAAATGGTGAAAGTCTATTAGTTTTAGACCGGCCTTTATTTAATTGTTATATAACTGTTGGAGTGCCATAAAAGCACATTTATTTCCATTAAAGATTTCGCAGAATCAATTGCGCTTGATGAAGTCCATTCCACAGTTGGCCCCTCGTAAAAGCTCAAATTACCCCTGCTCTTGAAGTGCTGTGGCCTTTTGTATTTTAGCTGTCGATTAGATTACACAGTTTTGAAGTTCATATGTGATATATGTACATAGGTGTACAAAAAAACTAGAAAATTGCTATTACTTTAAGTGTTTCCAGAGCTTTCAAATAAATTCTATGATCATTACTTAAAATTTAGACTTTAATAATTAGGTTTAAATTGTTACTTGATTTCTGATCTTGATTTTACATTAACATTCCAAAGTAAACCAAATTTATTGGAATATTTCTTTACTCTATACAATGTTCCGGTTTCTGCTTTATGCTGACAACACTGAAATAAAATAAGCTGGGGGCAAGGCCTCGAGATTTCCGGTTGCCACAGCCACAGAAAATAAGGATGAAAGTGTGGGTGCGCCAAGATAAACACAGGGCACCAACATCTGCCGCCAAATGGCGCAATCTCTGGGTAGCAAACTGTCAAGCCAACATCAGCCAAAGTGACGCCTCCATTTTGCCCTCTTTGCAGTTCTGCACCAAAGACCAACCAAGACCTAATCGGGAATGACGACGAACATGTCGAGGAGTCCGCGCCCGCTGAAAATAACCATAGTGGGCGACGGCATGGTGGGCAAAACCTGCATGCTGATAACCTACACACAGAACGAGTTTCCCGAGGAGTACGTGCCCACAGTGTTCGACAATCACGCCTGCAACATAGACGTAGACGATCGGGACTACAATCTGACCCTCTGGGACACGGCCGGGCAGGAGGACTACGAGAGACTGCGACCACTGAGCTATCCAAATGTAAGTGTTAAAGCTGAGATAACAAGGAAAAACCTCCGCAGATATTAAAGATTTTTGTTACAAAACAGGACACCTCAAGGTGTCGCGGAACCATTACTTTAAAAATGAAAATGGTACAAAAATATCTAAATGATCAAAACTAAACAATTAAACTGAAATTAAATGTCATTATTTCAAGATCCAATTTCACTTATTGTTGGTGGCTGTGAAATGTTTGGAAGCAAAATTGATTTCAAATCTGTAGAAAATATTTCTGCTGCCATTTTTAGTTCGTAAAATCTTTAATCTTCATTTCTTTTCCGTGTATAACTTTATTATTTTGAACTTAACCGTTGCTAATCGATTTTATGTGCTCCTTCCCCAGACGAATTGTTTCCTGTTGTGCTATTCGATCAGCAGTCGCACCTCGTTCGAGAACATTAAGAGCAAGTGGTGGCCGGAGATCCGTCACTTCTCCAGTCACGTGCCTGTGGTGCTGGTGGGCACCAAACTGGACCTGCGCATCCCCAACTCTGAGAAATTTGTGACCACGCAGGTAGGCTATATTTGGAGTAGTCACATTTTTGAATTGAACTTGATATTTGTGGACATTTTCAGGAGGGAAAGCGACTGCGCAAGGAGATTCACGCCGCGAACCTAATCGAGTGCTCTGCCAAGAAGAAGCAGAACCTTCAGCAGGTCTTCGAGGAAGCGGTTCGCGCCGTGGACAGGGCACCAAGAAGAACGTCGTCCAAGACATGCAAAATACTGTGAACTAAGTGTATGCCTAATGTTTAAAATTGTTATTATGCGTAATGTATTATGTAACTAATTCGTCTGACCACACGTGCTTTGTTTTGGCCAAAAAAAAAACTGTAGAAAATTTAACGTTAAGAACTTATTATTTAAGTGCCACTTGTGTAAAACCCAACTATCCAAAGGGCATTATTTGTAAAAAGGATATATGAAAAGCAACAAAAAATGAATGTTATATAACAATATACATATTAAATAATAAGGAATTCAATCAATAAGCACACGCACAATCAATAAGCACACGCACACCCATGTATACATTGTACATTTTCAATAAAACCCTAGTCATTAAAATTGTCTTGTTCTTTTTTCAATTTAATTAGCCGTTAACTTTTGACGCTAATCAACACTGAAGAATTTATCGATAACATATCGTTTATAATATAAAACAAGCTATTTTTAGCTATTTCTGGGCTTTATTGCATTTTAGTATTTTTCTTGAGCTGAATGGTATATTTTAACGGCCACACTGCACTCCACGGACGGTCACTCTGCGCTGGACCGATGATGTGGATTTAAAATTAAAATTGTTGAAATTTGTTTAAAATTTAGGGATAGCGCATAGTAATGGACATCACCCAGAGCTTCAAGGCCAGTGTAATGACGGTGCGCCTCCAGAGGAAGACCGAGTTGGCCGGCAAGGCGAAACCCGGCCCAGCGTCCACAAAAACTCCAACTGGCCCAAGAGATGAGTTCGCCAGGAAGGCCAAGGAGGTGTGCAACAAGATCACCGCCCTGCGCAATGTGCTGATCGAGAACCGAACCGCTTACATGCGCATCGGGCAGCACCTGAAGAGCGCCGCCCACATGACCGATGCACAACGGGATCTGATCGACCGCGAGTCGGAGAAGGTCGTCAGCTTTTACAACGTACATCTGGCCAAGATGCGCAGCGACTGGAAGGGTGCCAAGCGGAAGCCCCAGGAACGCCAGCACATAGACGCCGTGCTAGACCTGCTGGTCAGCTATCTGCACAGCGTGGAGCAGATCTATCTGGATCAGAAGAAGTACCGCGTGCAGCACGAGCTGGAGACCTACAGACTGCTAAAGCTGGCTGCGGATAAGAAGAAGATACCAGTGCGTCCAGCGGGCCAAAACAGTGGCAAACTGGGCAGGCGTTTGGTCAGCAATGATGACAACGATGCCAATGAAACGTCGTCGCCTTCTACAAATGGTCATGCGGACGAAACCGCCGACAACGACTGGAACAACGATGGCTGGGGCGAGTGGGATGAGGATGAGGACGAGGAGGTGGTCGAAACGGACGACCACGATGGGCAGGAGGAGAAGGGCACTGCTCAGGCCAGCCAACACAAACCGCGATCACGCAAGCGAAGCAAACCCAATAGGGCCGCCTTAAACGACTCATCCTCTAAGGTGGCCCTGGATGAAGAGCTCCAGAAGCAGCAGGAGGCCGACGATGACGATCCCCTAAGTCCCGAGGACGTGCAACTGTTCGAGGCGGAGAACGTGCACATCTACAACTTCCTACAGGGCGTCTCCGAGGAGGTGGAGCAGATTGAGAAGAACGTGGTGGACATTGCCCAGTTGCAGGACATTTTCACCGAAAAGGTGAGATAGTAACAACTAATTAGTATAAATCAAACTACAAAGCAAACTTTTTAATGTGCCGTATGGGTTTGCGAATGTGATTATCCTTTCCCAACATCCTGGTACATCTAATAGTCCTTGTCAATATGTGCTTGTTCAAATCAAATTCCCCTCTTAATTTAATTGGCGTTTTTAGGATTAATAAGTCAAAAGGAATTGCAGTACATCTAATAGTCGTTGTCAATATGTGCTTGCGAATGTGATTATCCTTTCCCTACATCCTGGTACATCTAATAGTCATTGTCCATATGTGCTTGTTCAAATCAAATTGCCCTCTTAATTTAATTGGCGTTTTTAGGATTAATAAGTCCAAAGTAATTTCAGTACATCTAATAGTCGTTGTCAATATGTGCTTGCGAATGTGATTATCCTTTCCCTACATCCTGGTACATCTAATAGTCCTTGTCAATATGTGCTTGTTCAAATCAAATTGCCGTCTTAATTTAATTGGCGTTTTTAGGATTAATAAGTCCAAAGGAATTTCAGTACATCTAATAGTCGTTGTCAATATGTGCTTGCGAATGTGATTATCCTTTCCCTACATCCTGGTACATCTAATAGTCATTGTCAATATGTGCTTGAGAACGTGATTATCCTTTCCCTACATCCTGGTACATCTAATAGTCATTGTCAATATGTGCTTGTTCAAATCAAATTCCCCTTTTAATTTAATTGGTCTTCTTAGTATTAATAAATCAAAAGGAATTGCAATAAATAAGGATTATTTTTGTAAATGGAAAAGGTTAAGCTCTCTGATGATAAGTCCTTTCGATTTTTATTATTTAATTAGCAATTAAGCAAATAGTTCCGACCACATTTAATCACCTCTAATCCTCTTTATTGCCCTTTAAGGTCGCCATGCAACAGCACAATATTGACAGGATTGTGAGCGCCGTCGTAGGGACCACAGAGAATGTCAAGGATGCCAATGAGCAAATCCGCCAGGCCACTCAAAGAAATGCTGGCCTCCGGGTGTGGTCGCTCTTCTTCCTGCTGGTCATGTCGTTCTCATTGCTCTTCTTGGACTGGTATTACGATTAAGTAGCCCCAAACTTGATGCATAGCACTTAAGGAATTAAAAGGCAAACATGTTTGTTATCGTTGGATCGTATAGAGCATAATTTGTTTATTACATAATTTATAAATAAAAGAAAAATATTTGTATAGGCTATTCAACTGCCTGGTTTCATTTCAATGAAAGATCTTATAACATAATGGAACTAAAAACGATTTGAGCTGATTTTCACGACTCAGTTCTATTCTACACCAAATTGTAATAACTAAAAGTTTTAGTGCTGTTGGTACATTTTTTAATGCTAGGTTCTTAGTCGCTATCGAACTATTTTGTTCACATTTTCATTAATCGCTCATCAAAAAAATATGTCTACCTGGAAAGGGAAATTAGCATTTTATATATTAATGGTCTAAGGCTAACCTTTGTTCATTTGTTTTAATTGGTTTCATTGTATGAATGTCTAGATTCTAACTATCTTATTGTCTAGTTATGTTTAGCCTTAAGATTTGTGTCTGAGGGAGTGTATCCTTGGCTTAGTTGCTAGGTATTTTAAGTGCAATATTGGATTGCATTCAATGCAGTCTGCTGGTTCTTGTTGATTAACAATTATATATTGGTTGGCTCCAATGGGAAGTATGGAAACTATTCACCAACAAACGTGGCAATAGTATAGGAAGGCGCCGTTGTTATTTGGCTAGGTTGCTCGTAATTACTTATAACTAAAGCGTTGTAAACTAAATAATAATCCGGTCTCCTGGGTTATGGCGTTGTGGAAACTGATTCCAGAGCCAGGCTGTTGCCAGCACAGCTTTCTACCGAATTGGGGTATTCATCTGGGCTGCTGTACACGTGTCCACCGCTGCTCATCGGCGTCAAAGGTGTCTCTTCGATGGGCGTGGGCGGATTTTCCAGATTATCGCCGGTTGTGTTGCTATTGTTGTTGCTGGGTGACTTTGATGCGGCTTCCTCGTTAAGAAATACGCCCAGTGGCAAATGCGTGTTCATGTGCGCTAATGAAAATGTAAATAGAAATTAATTAATACGTGAATCACTCACACTTTTTAAAGTTTAATTTCTAAAGCACAGAGTGCATCTTATCATAGGCCATGCAAAAAAAGCAGGCATCAGGCAATTAACATTCAATACTCTAGTATATCTGGATCAAATTGAAGATAACCTATAACCTATAACTGTTTTGAACAAAAGTTTTTAAATTATTTATAGTGCTGCCAACTTTGTAATGATTTTTAAAGATTGGCAAATAATAACATTAGACATTAACACAACAAGAAGGCTAGTTTATTAGTAATATAAAATCGTAAATGATTTTAAATTATTTACTAAATCAAATTAATTAATTTAAGGGTCGCGATTATTGCTAAGAAAAAAAAAACGATAAGTGTTAATCAAAATTAATGAGACTTGCTGCCTATTACCTAGATACATAATAAGAATAGTTGGAAAACTTGGTGACAATTATTAATACCTCAGTAAGCGGTTAAGCACTATGATATTCGAAGTTGCTTAAGTTACTTAGACCTCATTACTATAAAAATATCTACCCATTTTGATAAGCAAAATTGTTCTTTTCGCCTTACAACTTTGAGCTAATGTAGTTACAATAACCAAATTAACAATGTTGGCAACACCATTGATGGACGAGACTTTACCCCGAAAACTCGTGAATCGCATAAAGGAGCTTGGACAAAACTTGCATTTGTAAAACATCTCGCTGTGGGTGCGTCGATGCTTGCGCAATTCTTTGAGATACTCGAATGTCCGATCGCACCCGTCACACTGGTAACCGAGCTCTGGAAAAGACAATTTGGTTGTTGGCCTCTGTTTCTGCTTATTCGAATTCGATGTTTCAGTGATTAGGATTCACACTGTGATTTTGAAGGGAGCCAACATACGGAGAGCGGAAAACACTCATCGCAAGCGAGTATGGTAAACTACTACAGATTTCGCTATCGCGGGCCAACATTTAACATTGATTGAGAAATTTTGGGGTTGAAAGTGCGTTGCGAAACTAAAGGAAAGATTGTAGTTTCAGCGATTGGAATTCAATGGAAGTATACCGAAGGGTAAGCAGTAGTAAAGCAAGTAATATACAGCTTATAAATGTTTATTCAATGATATATATTCAGGCATTTTCTTTGAAAGTCTCACATGTTACGAAACGCACTTCTACTTCTACCGAATGAATACAAATAAGTGATCAGGTCATTGGATTAATAACAAGGTTCATCTAATTGTCAATAATTAGCAACGCTCAGCTGAAGCCGTCATATATCAAAGGGCAATTATCATCAGGTAATTGGCTTTAATACAATTCTTGCAAGTCGACTGACTACGTATACATCTATTAAGCGTTTTGGGGTCTGTTTTATATCCACTGACAAGCTGTATGCAAGTCTATTACAATTTATGTTAACTTATGTCTAAAAAGCATAATACAAAGTTTGCAAGCTGTGTTATTTCATGCCAAGCATTGGGAACACCCACACCATTAATCGATATTGGTATTCCCGGAACGAAAGCTAATCGGTCATGGTTGTCATACCTTTCGAACATATAACCACGGTTGAATAAACTGCCGACAACAACAATACAACGATAACAATTGATGGTAGATTAGTAAGAGGCTTATAACTCAAACTACGACAGAGCACTAAGACTAAATGAATGGGGATTAGTATGGTAAGTTGAACTCTAGGCAACCCAAAACCCTTTAGTAGTCCGCCGCATCGAGTTGTTCGAAAACTTACCACCGTGAAACTTTATGTGTGTCTTCAGGGCACTTTCCGTCCCAAACTGCTTGCCGCACTCGTCGCAGGTGTGCGGTTTCGAAAGCAGGTGCACCGTGATCTTGTGCAGTGTGAGCTGCGAGGGTCGCGGGAATCGCACGCGACAAATGTTGCACTCGTACGGTCTGCCCTCCACATCGTGGGACTCCATGTGCCGATGCAAAGCCGTTCGCATGCGATAGCCGCGCTTGCAGATTGTGCACACGAACGGCATCGTAGTCTGAGCTCCATGGGCCAGCTGATGGTGTTTCTTTAGGGAGATTTCATTGGTGAATCGCTCCTCGCAATACAGACACTGGTGTCGCGTCCCCAGCTCGCTCACCTGCGCCGCGGGAGCGGGGGAAGGAGGCGGAGCTGGGGAAGCGGGCGGAGCCGGTGAAGCTGGCGGCGCATGATCAACAGTCGATGAGGAAGGCGACGACGATGGTGATGGCGAGGCCGCTGGTGTGGCCAAATGCAGCGGACCCTGTGGCCCAACGATGACGCCACGCTTGCGGAACTGTCGCAACGTGGTCGTGGAATCTGGCTCAGATTGTTCCGGCGAGGGCATTGTTATGTGCTGCGAGTACATCATGGGTTGGGGCGATGGAACCGAGACGATTGTCGAGGGCGGAGTGAGCACCGTTGGCGGA
Source organism: Drosophila fuyamai (assembly GCA_018153365.1). Classification (NCBI taxonomy): domain Eukaryota; kingdom Metazoa; phylum Arthropoda; class Insecta; order Diptera; family Drosophilidae; genus Drosophila; species Drosophila fuyamai. The sequence goes on from JAECXW010000116.1 coordinate 11,752,732, forward strand.
GCCTGCAGTTGCGGGAGCTCCTCAAACTGTCCGTTGCCATGGCTGTGACCGGATGTGCCTGAAACGGGAAGAAGAAAAGTTGTAGATCGGAACCAATTTAGACCGTATAAAACGCTTCGCTGCTCTTTTTTATCCGAAAGTTTATAACTCATGGCTATTAAATAAAAGAGCAGCTGAGCGATTATACTGTTTATTCCATTCCACTTACAGTCTTCGCAATCCGGGCAGCAGAGAATCTTTCGTGGTGTTGTTGTGCTGGCTTGGATTTCCATTGCTGAAGATAAGATCATGGTTTAAAAAGCGATTGTTTTGGTGAAAGTATATGAAAAACTCACTTGATGGATGTGGTGACTGCGGCTGCATTAACGGTTGTTGCTGTTGTGGCTGTTGCGTTTGCAGCACATGTTGCTGCTGCTGTTGCGGTTGATGGAGTTGCTGCACTTGCTGCTGCTGTTGCACTGTTGTTGTTGTTGCAGTTTTTGCTGCTGCTGCTGCTGTAGTTGTTGTTGCTGCTGCTGTAGTTGTTGTTGCTGCTGCTGTAGTTGTTGCTGCTGCTGCTGCTGCTGTTGTTTCTGCTGCTCTAGTTGTTGTTGCTGCAACTGTTGCTGCTGCTGCAACTGTGGTTGCAATTGCTGCTGTTGATGTTGCAGCCGTGGCCTATATTGCCTAGGCTGCTGTTCGTTCGCTATTTGCAGATGAACCTCCTCCACTTTCACAGCTTCACCCGTCTGCACTGTCATGTGGGAGCGCTGGATGTGCATGTCCAAAGCCTTCTGGGCTGGGAACACTTGCGTGCACTGGCCACATTGGTACTGCTGCACCACATGATGGCTGAGAATGTGCTGCGAACGCTTGGTCCGGCCGGCAAATGCCAACGGGCAGTGTGGACAGTTGAACGGCGCCACCGCCGGATGCAGATCGATAATGTGCCGGCTGTACTCCAGGCTGCTGGAAAAGCGCGGTCCGTTCTGACAGAAGCGGCATTTGAGCGTCAGCGCACGACCCTTGGGCGTTGTGACGGGAATGGGAGTCACTTTGGTGGATATTGAAGTTGCTCCCGGCATTCCCAATACTGGATGGCTTTGAACGAGGCGATGTTGCTGCTGCTGCTGCTGCTGAAGCTGCGGTTGCCGTTGCTGATACTGCGGCCGCTGATATTGGCGTGGCACCTGTTGTCTTTGGATGTTCTGTCGATGCATATCATTTCTGATGGGAGCACCGTAAATGTGTAACGGAGCTTGCTGTGGATTGCTGGCCGAGGCAACCGGCTGCACTTCTTGCTGCTGGATCAGTATCATAATCGGTTGCTGCTGTGCCTGCTGATGTTGCTGCTGGGCATGCTGAATCTGCTGCTGGTGATTAACCTGCTCTATCACATAGCTTTCATTGGATGCCGGCTCCAGCATGGTGTACGTTTCAGTGGTCTGCTGCGGATACAAATCGCTGGCACTGATGTAGTATGTGGTGGTTGTGGGTGCAACGTTCTCAACGGGAGTACTCTTAATGGCCTCCAGTCCGCCCACCGAGGACCACTGGAGCTGTTGCTGCGACTGCTGTGACTGCTGCCACTGTCGCGTCTCGGAACCAGCCGAAGGCAGGGAGATGACCTGCATCTTGTTGGAGGATTGCTGCACCGTCTGCTGGACAATGTGCTGCTGATAGACCTGTTCGTAGGTGACCGTTGTCGTTGTGCCTTGCGTCTGGACATGTGGAACCATCTGTGATTGGAGTTGCAGATGGGGATGCCCTTGACTCTGGACTTGCGGCAGGATCTGTATAGTTTGATGCTCTCGGTTTTGGGTTTGAACCTGTGGCTGCACTTGCGGTGGGATTTGATGTTGCATCTGAGATTGGTCATGAGATTGCACTTGAGGCTGATTTTGTGGAATCTGCACCGTCAGGATTTCGTGTTGCATCTGAGTAACGGGTTCCATCTGAACCTCCATTTGTGGCTGAACTTGAGGTGATGAGATGGGAGTTTGCATGCGTGACTCATTCGGTGAGAGATCTTCTGATTCATTTTTAACCTGCACTTGGGTCTCGGCTTGGACATCCATTGGTTCGACCCCTTGCGTCTCCACTTGGGAATTACCGCTTTGCTGCTCTTGCGGCTGAACCTCCTGGGACGGCTGTAGTTCCCTCAAAAACTGAGTAAGTTCTAAATGCAAAGTCTGTCCCTGTTCCGTACTGGTTTCAATATTCTCAAAGCAGGGAATATCGTTCTGAAAGCCAATGAGTTCGCTGCTGAAGTTGCTATTATCAAAGGGATCGTCGGTGGCAGAGGGTTTTGGGTCGGATTCAGCAACTGGACTTGGCTCGAAGGGATTGGGCGGCGATGAGACGGAGGTTTCCTGTTCGGTCAGCGTAGCATAGTCGGCGGGAGTGAGGAACTCATCAATGTGGGTACAATTCGGGGTATACATGTGCTGGTCCTGCATCTCATTAAGGATGCCATTGAGAGTAGTCTCCACGTCGTTCATCTCCACCTCCAGCTTCTGCTTGGCCTCCAGATCGTTTAGGGGAGACAGTGGCAGATCCGAGGGCGTGGGCGATGCCGCCGGGGTGGTGACCTTAAGCTGCTCAATGCCGTTTTCACAGTGCTTGGTAAACTCGGCCATAAAGTCCATGGGCGTGGGTCCAGATCGCACTATCTGCATCTCTTCCGTGTCCGTTTCATCCAGCGAGGATTCTGCTCCGCTTGTAGTTTCTCCTTCTGCATCCTTTCCCCCGCTGCACTCTGTTCCCCCCGTTGGTGTGGCTTCAATTTTATTGATTCGGAGTGCCACAGCAGAATTGAAGCTATCTGCTGTAGCACTCTGACAAAAATTTTCATCGTTTTCATTGTTGTTCACATCATCGGACTGCAGGGGCAGCTCTTTGGACGTTGCAGTCTCGCGGTTTTGCGCCTCCTCGGTGTCTGGATCCACCCACAGGCGGCGCTGCAGATCCTCGTTGAGCACCTCCAGCGGTATGCTCACTATGATCTCCGGTTGCTCAGCAGAGTCCAGTTGGTCCACAGTTTCTGGTTGTTCAACCGTCTCCGGCTGTTCCACGGTGTTTTGTTGCTCAACCTCATCCGATTTTGACTGTTCCTTCGCTTCCAGTTGCCCAACAGATTCCTGGTGCTCCACAGTTTTTAGCTGGTCAACAGTTGCGAGTAGCGGCTCACTGGGTTCTGTGGACGAGGTAAGTTCCCTGGACTGCAGAAGATCACCTTCAGCCTTGTTAACATTTAACTCTATTTCTTTTTTAATGGAAAGATCATCTGAAGAATTTTCTTGAAGAATAGTTTCTTCGCTTTCACTAGCTGATGTACACTCCTCCGGTAGCTCTGAATCAGATGTTTCTCCGTTAGTGGTGCCATTGGTGTACTCCACTGTTTCGGTTTTTGGCTGTTCTTCTTCCACTTTGTCGGACATATTTTCCTCCACGACATTGGCGGCTATTTTTTCACTATCCGACTCCACTTCTATGGCGTTTACCTCGTTGCAACTATCTGTCAGCTTTTCACAAGGTACCATCTCATTGCCAACAATATTTGAACTGATTGCATTGGTTACTTCTGCGACGATTACACTCGAAGCAGTTTCCTTTGGCACGTCTGATGTGCTGCCGATTGCCTCATCGCAGGATGAGACACGGTTATCCGCCTTTGGTTCCGGCGGAAAAATACCTTTTTGATCAGACTTTGTATTCTCTGCGGTGGATGGTTCACCTCCAACCTTCCGTTTGTTCGGCTGCTCTTTCTTGACCACTGATCGCCTCTGTCTTTTGGCCGGCATGTAAATAGGGGAATTTCTTGGACGTCGACCCCTTCGCGGCAACAAATCGTTTACCGGCAATGCTTTCGGCGACATAACCTTATCGGCGGCCTTCATTTGTGCTGGAGTAGAGGTGGAGGAGGGATTGCTGTCGCTCTCGAAGCCACAGCAGGGACCCACGGACAGGTCGCTCATATGTTCACTGCTGCTGGTGCTGGAGCGTCCACGATTTGGCGATGAGAGCTTCGGGGAGCTACTGGACGCCCATGTCTCGGACAGCTGCTTGCGGGCAGCCTTCGTCTTCCAGGGCATGCTGCTGGCATCGATGGACGCGGGACGATCCATTTCACAGCCGATTGAGAGGGTGCGAAACTTGCGCGGACGAAGTTGAAGGCGACTTGAATTGGGCGGCGGAAAATCCTTCGATTCCGTTCGTACCTGTTTCACTGCCACTGCTGCTGAGTCGCCGTCCGATTCCGACACCATGCGGCGTTTTCGGTCCTTATGTCCTTCTGGCAAATTTACGGGATCCTTCTGGGCGCCGGCCTCCCTACTCTGACGCTCCTTTTGCACTTTTTGCTGACGCTTGGCTTGTCTGGCCGCCTGACGGTCGGATATCTCCTGGGCAAAGTCCTGCAGGCGCTGCTGCATCCGTACACATTTCCGCCGGAACTTGGCCACCATCAAAAACTGGGCCATGCACTGCCGGCAGATTCCTTGCGGCAGTCCATCGTCGCGATTTATCTGGAAGAGAAAGAGAGGAAAAAAATAAATATTCGATTCGTGAAATAAATCATTGTTGGCATTTAAATTGTCATTGTGGGTGCTGCATGATTTGCAGCCTTTAGCTTTCACTGGCAAAAAATACCCAAGCGATTGCATCCCATTTAGAAAATTATTGAAAGTCTAGTCAATCTACACACATAATTATACAAATGTAGTTTGTAATCATAAAATAATCATTAGACTAAACAACAAATATATATTTAAGTCAAGTATCCCATTTGTTACATCCATTAGCCAACAATTTTATTGAAAATTGCAGAAAATGCAATGCTAAAATCAGAAATATGATTGAGACCAAGGCGTTCATTTGTACATTGCTAATAAAGAAAATGTTAAGGCCAAAAATATTTCTCAATTCAAGTCATAAACTTTACCAAAAGATACCCTCCCCTCTATTTATAGAAACATTATTAACGATACCCCCAATATTTAAAGGGCTATGTGACATTAACTTTTCTAAAATTTATTAGCAAATATCAAAGCAAGGCGGTTGCATGCAAATGTGCTACTTAATATTTGGCTATACATAAACACATAGCTCTACTCAAAAGGTGATTTAGACAATAAAATTGTAAATTCAATCAGGGCATTCAATATCTCTACAACCGATTTCCTGCTCAAACCTTCCCTTTCTTTCGCTAACCAAATTATGAATTAATTAATTAACTGACATTGAACGTTTAAAAGGCGAAGTCAAAAATCTTGCGACTTGAGCGGAAAGCCACAGCCAGCGATTAATGATTTAAGGGCAGAGCTGGCTATTAGTTCGAAATCCCCAAATTGCACAGGTGGCGAAGGCGGATCGGATCGAATCGGATCTGGGCATTCGAGTGGCAAAAATTCCACCGCCACACAAGCACCTTCGTTTTCGACTGCGATTTGGAGCAAATAATTTGCTTTTGTTTTCCAATTGAGTGATTTCATTAACGACGCAGGCGGGCAAGACAACAAATCATAGTGCCAACAAAGTATACGGTAAATATCTTTGTAGAAAAGAGCATGTTAATTAAAATTTCCTAATCGCTAACGTGTTGGATATCTTTACATATTTATGCGGCCTTACCAAGTGATGAAATATTATATCCACACGCGAAATGTCTACGAACTGAATGCTATAATTGCAATACAATCGCTTTAAAGCCAATAATAATTACAGTACAAAAGTGGCACAAAATCAATTAACAAGTTCAAGATCTTTTTGGGGAAACAAAGAGGGTAAAAAAGCTGTTACTTAAGGTAAAAGAAGAGGGTAAAAAAGTGCAAAGACTGCTGATACAATTTCGAACATACGCTACCAAGAGACGCGTACAAAAAAAAGCCGAAAAGAGCTGAGTACCAAAAACAACTGACAACGTGATTTGTTTGGAGATATGTGCTTAGGCTATGGTAATGGCAACACAGTTCCCGAAAATGACATAAACCGTACAAGAGACCGGCCACAATTTATGCAGAGCTCGGCGAAAAAGAGTCCGGAACGGGTAGGAAATTTGAACGATTTCGAATGCAGATGCCGCCGACAATGCATAACCGATGAGAGGAGTGGGGAACTGGTCGAAAACCGAAAACAAAAAAAAAAAAAAGAAAATAAAAAAAAATCCTCTGAAAAAAACAGCAGTCTGGCTATCGGAGCAAAAAGAAGAACAGACGGCGCAACGGACCGCCATCAAGTGTAAACAGGGCGGGCCGTTGTATACCCTTGCGATATTCTGTAATAATATTCTCAAATTATTCATATGATGCATTCTTAATACTAATAAAATCCCAACTTCCTAACTTTAAAAACACCAAGTTTGGATTTATCGTTCAGTTATATGGCAGCTATAGGATATAGTCGGCCGATCCCTTAAAGTTGGTGGTCGGATTGATTGGCCAAATATAAAACCCTGAAATCCCACTTCTAACTCTAAAACACCAAAGTTATGTATTTCTATCGTTATATGGGAGCTATAGGATATGTCGGCCGATCCTTACGAAATTTGGTGGTCAATTGATTGGCCAAATAAGAAGCCATAGAAAATCCCCACTTCCTAACTTTACAAACAGCGAGTTTGGCATTTCCTATCGTTCAGTTATATGGCGCTTGGTTGTCGGCCGATCCCGGCTTCCGACTTTATACTGCGTGAAGGAGAGGTGTGTGAGTTTCATTCGATAGCTTTAAACTGGAGACTGTTCGCGTGAACGACAGACGGACAGACGACGGACGACGACGGACAGACGCCGGACACGGCGACGGACGACGACACGGCATGGTATATCACTCTGATCCTGATCATATTATTTATGGGTCGGATCTCCTTCACTGCTTGCCTTTTACCAAATTATATCCCGGTATAATGACAATCCAAGTAAATGCCGTCCGGCTGGATCAAGCGGATATATGTAGATAAATGTGCATGTGTGACCGAGTGTACCGACGCATAAAATAGAGGCAAATGTGTTGAATACACTGAAATTAATAAACGAGCATACATACATGGGTCATGTATCTAATAAAAATATCAATTGAAGTGGAATACTTTTCCACGAGTTCGGGCCAATAAATAAATAAACAAAAGCAGCTGAATTCACAAATAATCTGCCAGATGCTAACGATTTGGTAATAAGATTTGTACACAACCATTGCAATAAAGTTGGTTATAGCCAATCGAAAGGGCGGTAAACATGAAATTTGTCAAACCTCTAAGAGTTTAATAAAAATCCAAAATGGTCGACAACAAATAAATACTAATATGAACCAAAATTATATTATATGCGTGTGGTCATCGAACGATTTCAAAGATTTTAATATTATCTTCGTATAATTGATGGTTATCCGTAAAACATTTTAATGAGCGGCATTTCACACAGATGATAAGCTATAAAAATGCCAGACAAATATTGTACACGGCTTGAGAAAAAAAGTGCAAAATGCCGTCGGCAGTTTTTTCGCAGTTGACTGTTTATACGCTATAAAGTGGGCATGACACATATAATAAAAATATAATATGATTACTTAAATATTCGTACATCTCTTAGACCAAATAATACAGAAAGAGAAAGCAACACGTTGATGTGTGACTATCACAAGTGCGAAATGTAAATTTCATGGGTGGAGCAGCTCAATAAATAACAATCAAAAGTAGCATCAAGGTTTAAAAAATATTTTCAGTGATTTATATGATGGCTGTGGAAAAAACACAAATAACGGTTAATGCACACGGCAAAATGTTTCGAAATTTGTAAAAGATTTTTAAAACACATTGGTTATATAAGGCCTGAAAGGCCTCTTTATATGCATTGTCAGCATTGATTGACAGTTAATTATTGTCTTCCATAATCGCTTTTTATAGGCGACACAAAGTGTTTTCTTAAGTCAAACAATGTGCAAGTGCTTTTGTGACTTTTCATTAGTTTTCAAACAAATATCAAAGGGAGACATAAATGCAAACATATGTTATACTCGTAAAGTTCCCTCCCATGACATAACGATCTATTCTTATATTTATCTTGCGAAACTGCAGTAATCCAAAGTGGACAAATAACCAAGAAAAGCCACACAATTGAAAGATTAGGTTCAAGATAAACGTCGTTCCAGCTAGAGCAGTAATGATTCGATTCCAATCCATTGCAATCCGGTGCCCCGAGGTCCGATTTGTCTTGGCCTGGTGTCTCCTGTTCGTTTTATTCGTTTCCCTCTCACTCGTTTTGGCACAGACAATTGTTGGAATTGTTTGCCCTTTCTCTTCCTAGTTTCCCAAGATGGAGAAAGAGTGCTGAGGGAAGGTTAAACAAAAGAAACCATCAAACACGCCATGGAAATTGAGTTAATTTTCACTCAATGTGCAAGCGATTACTGGTAAGAAAAACCAAATGCCAAAAGAAATATAAATTAAAACAACAAGGGGAAAACAAGATTGAGAAGCCGAAGCTTCAAAATCGAAGCAACAAATACCCTGCAAGCCTTTCTCTTTTCAGGAAAAGATTCGAGCATAAATTAAAACCAATTTCTTGCAACAATTTTTACTACCTGTTTTTATTGAAGTATATAATTTAAGAAACGTGGCTAATTTATTATAATTAAACTTATAGAAAGTGGTAGCCAAAAATAATGGAGGAAATTTTTTATTGAGTTTTCAATGCATTATTAACAGAATATTTACAAATGAAATCCATTTTTTGACCATTTGACGTGAACAAAAATATATTTTTAACTAAATAATAAAAATTGAATAACATTTTTATTACCATTTGCGGTAAACAAAAAATAAAAGCATTTAAAAAAATAATGGTTAACAATTTATTTTACATAAAAAGATTCCGGTATTTAATTTTAATTTCGAATAAATGAAACTGGTTTTCCATAAACAAAATTATTCAAAAATACAAATTGCGTGTTAATGTTATTGTTTGTAGCTACTATAACATATTTATATTTAAAAAGCCGGCAAAGCGATTTTCTGAGTCATGGGATGATCGAAAACCGTTAATGATTGATATTGATATTTTCCCAATCGACAATGACGTTTTCCGCGCCATTAAAAATCTTTTTAGAGAGATTAAATATCAAGAGATAGGGTAACACAATCGTAATAATCGAAACAGCAATTTACCGGCAACCCAATATGGTTGCAGCGGCGGGATTGTTGCACTGAATGGATGACGCCGGGGGATGGCGGATGGCGGCCAGTGGCCTCCTAGTGGAGAGCAGAATCATGAAATTTAATAATCGTAAACTGTTGCAAGAAAGCTGGTGTCATAAATAAGGCCGAAACGAGCGGGTGGGAAATTGAGTGCGAGAGCGAGATAATAAATCGCTTCGATGCGAACATAAATTTACATTTTTGATGATGATAATTCTCTGGCAGGATACGAACCACCCTCACAAAAGTGTTGCAAATTAAAATCCAAATCCGAAAGTCAACATGGCAAATCTCCACCCAAGGAACCAGCCACTCAATGTTTAAACTAATTAAGAGATGAGCCCCGGCTTGGGGTGTGATGTAAATCCTGTTCTACATGGATGGAAGGAAGTCGGGTGAGTCGTGGGGTGGCGCTTCATCTAGAAAAGCTTCCGACTCTAATGTAGCCATAAAATGCCACAGCAGCTGACAGCGAACCACCAGCGATTGTAATCAAAGCATGCACTAAGAATAATATTTTTCTTAATTTGAAGAAAAACGCCTTCGAATGAATCATGACGACGTTTACACATCACATATAGAAAATAAGATATATAAAATTGAGGGAAAATGCATTAAAAATCAGGAAGTTGATTGTCAATCTAAGGCCAATCATTTTGTAAATTGATAGCCCGGAGTTAAATGGCCTGTAATATAAACATTAGATAGCTAGATAGCTAACAAGGTCCGGGTACAATTTCCAGACCGGGCTCCAATTTATTTTCTTGGCTAAGCCCAATTTCGCAACGGTTAGTTACGGCAATCGTTCAAATTAAATAAAAGCCTAATGCCTCCTATGGCACATGCCAGTTCATCGGCACGACAAATTGTGAAACCAACCCTTAGTTTGTTTGCCTTGCAATTATATGTCATTTGCCGTCGTATATCCTTACATGTTACTTAAGGAAAACTTCTCATATGAGGGGGTTGTCACAGAAATCTCTTTAAACTTAATTCGGTTTTAATGCACGTTGATGTACGTACAAATTCCAAACGAATTTTGTTGGATGAGATTTTTGTGTAGTGCCTGATTTTGACATTCTGCTATTGCAAAGTGTTTGCTGCTTATATGTATACTTGTTTTGAAGGCATTTTTTTGCTATCTAACAATAAAATGAAATAATTAAAAGTGTTTCCCAATACAAAATTAAATTTACTTGTTTTACCAGCAAAACTGATTGTTTTCCTGAGTGTGAAAGAGTGCGAAAGAGACCGCAAGTCAGCCAGGACGGATACTTAATAAATCATACGCCCCATGGCGGCGGAAACAACAAAATTAGACAAGCCCCCAACGACGAAGAGAATGGGAGAGAAAAACCAGGGGGCGTAAATGGTTAGCTTTTTGCCAACCAACCCGGACACAGGGGATTCCCGGGATTCTGCACGGGAATGGGAAGTGCTGCCTCCTCTTCGCACTTAAATCAACCCACTTGTGGAACTCGAGTTGGCTTTTCACCATTTGGCTTAATTGCAGCGGACAATGTACAGAAATATTAAACAGTAACACAAGCCGCAACAAAAAAAAAAAAAAAACGCCCCCCAAACCCAAAAAAAGGGGGGGGGGAGAAAAAAAAAATAACGATGTCTTGAAAAATTTTTTTAAAAAATTAAATAATAAAAAAAAAAAAAAGGATGCCGAGTGGCCTTTGAAACAATAAAAAAAAAAAATTAAAAAAAAAAAAAAAAAAATTATCTCTTTTACACACTCGGTATAAATCTGCCAGCCAGTGTTGTGTATGTGCTAATAGGCGGAGCAACAAAAGCCACAAAAGTGGGGGGGGAAAGCTGATACAAACCAGGCCACCAACGGCATTCCGACATGGGCGGTGGGCAAAGGGAGGTACGAGTTCGAACACACTGGAAACAGACGCAGACTGACCGGCATATCGATTGAGTGAGGCCCCGAAAAAAAAATCGAAACAATGGAAACACAAGTGATCTATTTTAAAAGTGGAAATCGAACAGTGGGGGTACAAAAATTCCAACTACAGCTGTGTTTCCATTAAATTCGTTGAATAGTCTCAATGCATTCATATCGCATCTGTATAATCGACCATGAACTAAATCAAAACGGATTTATAGATGAAATTCGTGTAGCACACACAACAATAACAGCCATATCTTAATTACCCACACTAGATCTAGTTTTATAATACTTAAAAAAATGGCAGTCTTTTTCAAGCAGTAAACAACGTATTCCGAGAACAGATTCTCGCAAAACAGCAAACAATGAAAAAAAGTTCCTTTGAATAAACAAAAGATAGCAGTGGAAAAATTATCATTATGCGGGCGAATTCTTTACATAACAATTTCCAGTCTAAATTGTTTTGTCCCAAAAACATTTTTAATTACAGGAAAAACAAAAAACTCGTAGAAATGGAAACTTTTCGCCTAGTATCAAAGAGTTCCAGAGTTTTTTCCGTCGGAATGTTTAAACACGGCCCCTATTTGTTCTATAATATATCCAGGTCTTATCTAATTTTGCAGGGGCTGAGTTGCGACACTTCCTGAAGAGATCAGCAATTCATATGAGGAGCCCCATCTTTTTTCTTTGCTTTGCTTCAGAGGAAAAGCAAAGGTCAGTCCGCTTTCACTATCTCTAGATATTTCCCTTGTCTTAAATAGAAGTGAATCGAAAAGCGAACGGAAACTGTGATCCTCTCCTTATAATACTTACTTCTTTGTAATCAACAGTTATGGAAAATACTTTCTTTTCAAAATGTCGTTATTGTTCCAGGCCTGAGTTGCATATCTGATATCTTTCCCTATTTTCGTATTATTTGTTTACTTATACGCTTCTCCAAATTTGTGGCAGTTGAATATGATTTTTTTGATTGTTTACTTGTTTAAATTTTTTTATTTGCCTGTCGCTCCCATGTCAGCATTTTAGCTGGCGCTCGTTTTGCATATTTTATAACTTTGTTTGAGCATGGCTGCTGGATTTTGGATGCAGACTTGAGTTTTATAGGTATTATTTGCACTCACAAATCAAATTTTCTTCAGCAATTTTTATTGCTGCTTGAACATTTTAAAGAAGTCGCATTAAGCGAAATACTTGCGTTTAATAGACTTAACTGCTGTTTATAATTGAAAAGGTTTTATTTCTTTCTGCAAAACGATAAATTTAAATGCTAAAAGTTTTTGTTTTAATGTTTTCACATTCAACAGAATTAACTCATGGGTTTTTAATTTCTTTTAATTTCATTGGCATTATTTCATTATTTTGTGAGGTTTTTAACTTTGTTTTATTTGCATTTCCGCAGTGTATTTATTTCCCAACGCTTATTCACTGTGCAAGATTTGTTGAATTCCTTGCCTTTGATTTGCTAAATATTTCACTATATTCTGTTTTGCGACACATTCTAATTACAACGGCCCAGACTTGCAGATCTCGCCCGTGTTTTATTTATAACTTTCCGTCCTTCCTCGTTTCTCGTTCACTTGGGAAGCGCAGAATTGTACGGTTTTTGGGTCGAAAACACTTCTGGTTTTTGTGTTTTTCAAAATCGAGTGCGTGCGTGCGTGCGGATGGAATAGCCGGGATTCGCATTGACCGGAACATAAACAGATACTGAGAGAGGAAGCTCCGGTTTTTGGCCGCCAGCGCAGCAAACCTTTCTAACTAATTTGATTGGAATATGCGCACAGGAGGGCGGCAGCTGGTGAATCTGCTACTGCTGGTGGTCCGTTGGTCCGCTGGATGAGGTGGTATGTCAGTGGGGGATTAGCATCCCAGCAGATTCCCCCGAATTCCCCCCAGATCCCCTTTGTGTGAGCCGTCGGTTTGAGTTGCTGCTCTTTGGTTGGTTGATTGTTTCTGGCTGCCGTCGACGTACTTGTTTCGGTGGCTGCAAAATGTCAAAAGCGGTGAAAAATGAAGCCCTCCGCTTTTGATGTTGCCCTCCTGGACGGTGCGATTGGAGTCCCTTTGGCCACCCTCTGTATTAATTTTTCATTGGCGTGTGTCCGGGACAGACGGCCGGCGGCCAGGGGGATAAATCCATAAAACAATTTGAGAAATTAAACAATCAAAAGGCGTTAAGTGTTGCTGACTTTTGCTCGAGGGTTGATAACTCCCCCGTGTTTTGCCTTCGGCTGATGACTGTGATGCGGATGTTAACGCCGGTTTTATTGCGACCAGCTGCTTGTTCTGGCCATATTTGCGTAGTTGATTAACACGGGCAGCAACAGGGGCAAAAAAAAAAAGAACACAAGCATTTGGGCTTTGTCACACATCATAGCGGTTTTATGTGTTTATGTGCCACCCATCCTCACCCTACCACTTAAATATATATTTTTTCCCCGGGCATTTTATAAGCTTTTATAATACACTTGAGTGGTCCAGCTCTACTAGATTGTCGGAATGGCTTGCATTATTTGAGAGCTCTGCTTTTGAGTGGGAAAAAAAATAAAATTTGCATACGAATGAGGTGACCAAAAGCATTTAAATTCCTTTAAAGTGGTGTCGTAGATTATCACGCAGGAGAGTGGAGGAAACTAACTTCTTTTAAGAATATTTAATGAGTATAAGCCAAATATTAAGAAAATTTTTAAATGTCGTGCGAATATATAACATAAACTAAAATACAAAAAATAGACTAAATGCAAAAAAAACCACTGCTAAAAAAATTAGCAAATGCATTTTTCGCTTTAAAAACCTTCAGAAACCATTCACCAAAGTGAGAAAAAACCGGATTCAACACACATAATAGTATCATATGCAAATAAGCCAGACAGTTTAATAACAAAATTTGAGGTAACACACTTAAATTGTTTATTATTTATAAGCTGATGTTCCAATTAACTTAAACTATTCATAAAATAAATATTTAAATAAAGTAAATTTAATTAACAAGATCTTCCGAAAAAAAATATTCCTTTTGCTTAAATCTTCTGACCCATAACAATAATTTTCGTTAGCATTCCCCTTGGAATTATTGAAATATTTGTGTATTTTTTTTGGGTTTTGCCACGTTGCCCATATCAATCACATTTTTATTATAGCTTTCTAGACACGTATATCACCATTGTTTGTTTATTTATAAATGTTTTTGTTTTGGTTGATGTTCACTTGAGAGAATCTCTGGTTTGTGGCCTCTCTACGCAGTTTTTCTAATTTAATTTTTAAATTTGGCCGGTCGCCCACATTAATTAAGCAAAAAACAAGCAGACGGAAAACACAAAATAAAAAACGCGCACTCATTAAGTTGGATTTTCTCAAAAAGCCATCCAGGGAAATTGCAAAGTAGCTGGATAAATGGGATGCACACATTATCCGCCCACTCTTGCGGCCTGCCACCTGCAATTTGTGTCGCTTTCCAGGAGCTTAACATTTTCGCAATGGACTTCCCCATATGACAGCAGGGATTTGCAACGTGTTTCGGCTTATAGTAGCAAAGGCGGTTCAGACAGTAAGAGCACTAAACTACCCTAAACTGAAGAAAATTAAGTTAATTCGAGCGTAAGAGTGTTGTCGAAAATGTTATAATACGAATAACGTATAACGTATAACACAATCCAACCGAGAAAATACGTAATTTAATTTCAAATTCCTACCAAGCGCCAAAAACCATTAAATCTGATTGTGGAAAAGTTTTTGTTTCGGCCATTCCAGGCAGAAATACGATAATGGTACACAAATATTTGAATAAGAAAGGGAGAGGGGAGAGTTTGTCACTCCAAGTTAGCTAAGTTAGTCTTATGGTATAATATCATTAAAATGTCAAAGGGAATATTTAAATTTTGCAGTGTGGGCAAATGTGTGGGATAATTTGTATACAGAAAGTTATTTCTATGACTTTCACTGAAAAGGAATTTGTATAGAATTGCCCGAATGGGTGGGCATCTGGTCATTTTTAATCCTATTTAATGTAATAAGCTAAGACGACTTAACATATCTTTTTTTTTAATTATCAAAGGTCTGCTAAAATATCACTTTTACATTATTTACCCAATAATCCTATGCAAAACAGGCAATCATGCTACATTTCACACTATTTAAAACTAACAATTTACTCGTTAAGTACATTAAAAGACATTCGAACTGATTGTTTTGGCTGATTTATATTTGCTTTTCAGAGAATTTTCACCTACTCCTAATTAGACAAGTGTGAAAATCGGCTGAAACGTGCTAATGACCAATATTGACATAAACCAAATGCGACAAAGACCATTTTACACCTATCTCATTTGTCTTAGCCTTAGCAGCATGTTTGGGTGTGCTAAAACTGTGCTAAAAATGTGCTAAAATGGTGATTAAACTCTTGCCCACATGGCCCACATCCAAGGCGGTGATTTCCTTCGTTTCTTTTTTCGGTTTATAATAAATTTGTATTTTTAACCTTAGGCATTTCGGAATTTTAAAACTATTGCTTATATCGTATCTAGAATCTACAAGGAGAAGGCCAAGGAACGAAAAGAATCCCAAATAAACAATTATTCGTGGGGCGCGCCCACACAAATGACCAAACATTTTAAGAGCATGACGTCGAGACATAAATCGACAATTGTTCATCGCGTTTTTACGGGTATCTTGAGGCAAGAAAATATTTCGAAACATTTCAGTTTAATTTGGAATTAGCGTGTTGCTCTGATTTTCGAAAGATACAATCCAAAAGATGCTCGCGAAGGGCAGGGCAGAGTGAAAGTGTCCGGACTGTGAATTTGAGTTTCGTGTATAAATAAACCGAGCGATACATACATATACGATTTGGGATTCAAAGGCAAACAGCAGCAACAGAGAAGCAAGAGAATCGAGAGAATAAAGTCATCACGTCAGATATACGATCTCATTCTCCTTTTTTCACCAGAAAAGCCGTCTTGTCTTTCTTGGTGGTTCTTTAGGGTTTTTTTTCTTCTTTTTTTTTGAGAATACAGAACTTGGAATTTTCTGAGTGAATCGCCAATGACCTTAGCACGAGTTTTGTTTTGAAGACGGGTTGGGGTGTGTGGCGATCAACCACATTGTGTGGGGACTGGAATTAAACGAAACGATGACGACGCGGAATCCACGGCGACGGTAACGTCATTAGCATTATGGAAATGTGTATAAATACGTTTGGCTGCTTGTTGTTGGAACTTGTCCAAGTGGGTTCTTCATCATAGTCATTCGTGATCGTCTTCATTGATTCACAAGTTTTGACCGTTAACAGACCGGCGCAACTGATCGTGTGGACTTACGTAGCTTTCATGTGGTTTGACCAGTTGCGAGTTCAATAAACTACAAACTTAGTTGGACTCGCCAATCCGAATTTTATGGTTAAAGAAGTAATGTGAGAGAGAAAGAAAAGCTTCTTTTGTTTTTATAAAAATCATTAGCATCGAAGTTATGCTCTCCTCCACAGCAGCAGCACTTTCTCCATACAACCTGCCATTTCTCCTTAACAATCATTGTGAAAAAGCTGAACTCTGTTGTTACTGTGAAGTTTGTGCCGCGTGAAAGCCATAAAAACTTGTATGCAAACAGAGATTTTCATCGGTTTACTCTTTTAGACCGCCCAAAAGCGCAGTAAAGAGCCGAAAGAGGCTGCCAATTGAAACAGCTGCCTGCCGTTCAGTTTTATGGCTAGCACTTTGAGCAGGAAGTCTCAGATCGAGCGTTAATAAAGTTATAAAGCTGTCGACTAGCAAATGTCTTTAAACGCGCGGCTTACCAAAGCGGAACTATGTCTTTTTCTTTGTTCATTAAATCACAAAGTCAGCCAAGCCTAGCCTAAATATGGTTCCTTTCACTGCAGTTACACTTTGTGTTTTGGTCACGATAATTGTTATATTGTGCAATTTTCTTATCACTTTCAGGACAGGGATCTGTAGCTCGTCATAGTCTGTGGCCCAGTGCAAATTAATTTTCCTGAGTTGATCTTTATCTGAAGGTTTTCAAGGAACTATGGTGAATTAGGCTCCATTGTTTGGCAAGGAATTACTTTTTCTTTCCCTTTTTTTCAAAACAAATTAATGCAAACAAGCAACGCAAATGTTAATTGGTATAAATGACAAAAATAATGTAAACAATGATTGTAATGTTTATTTTATTTTTAGTACTTGCTAATTATGGCTTAATTTATATCTCTGTCTCGTTTTCTGCGTTCAATTTATAAATGAGATTGCATTTATTAAGTTAGCGAAAGTCCACTCGTGAATTTTATGAAGTGAAACTAATTACCCTTAGCCTTACTAACTAATCATATTCATTGAACTTCAATAAGTAACAAAATTAATGAGGGCATCCACCACCAAATTAATAGCGGCAGGCACTTCATTTAACTAAACATTTATTCCACCACCTTTCTACTGTCACCATTGATTTTCCACTTCGTAACCACATACTGATTAGCCATTGACATGTTGGCATAGAAGAGATTACCACCGAAAAAACGTACTCCAAATGGATTGTGAAGTGGAAATTGTTGAACCATGAGAAGCACTTGAATGGGGAAACCCCAACCCCTCTATAACACTTATTCCGGTTCCGCCCATCCCATCCAATCCCAGACGGAGCGGGGGAGTGCAGAAAATGCGAATGCGAATGCGAATCCGAATGCGGATTCGGATGCGGAGTAACCGCATTTAAACACACAACGCTTCCGCTTCACTGAAGCCCCAAAACGCACAATTGCACTTCTTTGTGGGCCTTGAAATGGGCGTCATTCAGGAGTCCGGGGACCAGAAAAACCAGACAAGACACACGAACACAGTCGGTGGTTTGTACAATGCGGCTTACATTTTCTGGCACGAAACTTAAATCAGATTACCATACAATAATAAAGGCCAACGAAAAATAAATTCAATTCGCAACTCGCTTTTTGTTATCGCTCCGTCGCCATCACTCATAAATGTGGCTTAAAATTTCTGTCCACGGAGACAACGAGGCGCGCAAGATGTTATGCAAAAATCAACGGAATAAGCGTTTATTTGTATAATGAGAGCGCCCAGAAATTGGATATTCTCAACATATATTTTTCAGTAATTAGAAGTCACGTTTTTGCCACATAATTGTGAACAATGTTTCCAAGATACCAAATTTGTATCCACTGTTATCGAGTGATACAACAAATAATAGACAAAAATTAACAGAAATTGTTGCCACCAAACTTCAGCTTTTAAAATGTATATATTTCGTGCACTTTTAAGTGTGATAATAAATATATATATATTCAGCAAATTAACAAACTTTGCAATATAAATAAGTTATATAATTTTTTATTTGATTGTGCAACAAAATATTCCATTGATAAAGTTGCAAAACATTCCATAAAAAAAATAAACACATATTTTGAAATTCGAGCAAAACTGCAACACATATATTTAGCGAGAAATTAAAGGCTAAAGTAAAATGGAAACGAGCACACCGTAATTGGCCAATCAAATTGCCGTACAAATTGACGAAAAACCAAAGGTTTCTAATTGCGATTAACCAGTGTATGGTGTTAACGGCTGTTATGTAATTAGCCCGCTTTATCTTGGTCCGCCGATTTCGGCTTCTACCTCCAGCTGTTAGGTGAGGTCACTCGAAGCGGGGGTGGCGGCATACGTCTGAATTTTATATGCCTGGCCATAGCAAATTAATTAAGATTATGGTGGAGTTAACGGTTCGCTGAAATTTAGTACAATAGATTAGGCCGCTTGCTTGGTGAGATTCACAATAAAGTTGGCCTAATTTCTCTTTTGCAGAGATTGGTGTGATCAGCGGGGTGTTCGTTAATCGAGAGTAATGGCAAGCTCCCAGAGTAAAAGTTAACTCCACCCATAGGCCAATCTTTAACGAGCCGACCAAAGCCAAAAAACTGAACACAGCCCGCCCTGATAATAATTCACTTTTTGTTGCCTTCCTTCCTCAAATTTAAACGTAAACAAGCGGAGCAAATCCAGATATAAAGGCGGAAATGTGAGTAGTTATATTATGGACGGAAGGCGGTTGAAAACAAACAAAAAGGCAGCAAATTCGTTGAGCTCTTCACGGTGGCAAATGAAAAGTAAAAGTCAAATAGAGCGCAGCAAATGCAAAAAAAAATGCCGACAAAACAACAACAATTTCAAAGTTACGTACACACTTGAAACAAAGTAAACGACGTGTAGCTTGTAAACCGGCTAAAAACCAGCAACAACAAAGACGGAGAAAAAAACATTATTAAACACAAATCGGAGAAACAGATATGGCAAAGGTGTGTCGAACTTCAAATGCCCTGGCAACAAATTGATTGAGATGTAAATCTTCTAAGCACTCTTTAACTGTTCCAATACTGGTGGTAAAATCGTGTTAATGATTTGGATAAATCTTTAATCTACTTCGCGAAGAAAAATGTTCAAATTAACCTTCAACACTCAAATAAATAGCCCAGAGATTCAGTCGAGTGGAACTGCTGTGCTGGTTTATTATCTTGAGGGGTAGAAAAAAAACCGAGTCATTCATACTTCCTGCACACAGTTCAATATTATCAAGAGGGCATTGAGTTATTTACATGCTGCGTGAGCAAATATAGTTCCCTTAAAATGATCCCTTAACGCATACCCATGAGTTGGTTATGCATTTTCCAGTTGATTGATCCCCGAGTGCATTTCCGCCACTTGAGAAACAATGACCTCTCAAAAATAAGCCGAAATCAATAGGAAATTCAATTACAACCCAATTTCCTAAGGAACCGACAAAAGTGCATGGAAATTTCCGGACGGCCGTCGGCCAAACAGAATCGAGAGCTTAGCCTAGCGGGTTACTTGACCAGTTCAAGACGCAAAAACCCGCTGCGATCCGAACTTTGCAATGGCCAATGGGCCAGAAATAAAAAAAAAAAATTTATATAAAAAAAAAAAAAAAAAAAAAAAACACAACAGCGCCCGCAATTCAGCACAGACCAATATACACGGGTACCGGACTGAAAATGCCAACGAGTAAGTGAGCGGACGGGCCAACGACATAGCGGTTCACCACGTGGGAAACTAAATTCATTCAGCAACCGAACAACGTACACTGCGCAAATGGCATAGAGCATTTGTCGATTTCCCAATCAACATAAATTGTTATAGGGTAATTCCTTCTCAAGCAAACGGTGTAACTCTGATAAGTCGCAACAAAGTTATATATTTACTACTTTGACCAACCAATGACGTTGTGACAAAAAACCAGTTTGCTTTTTACATGAAGTGAGTTTCAGAATTTCTAGGACTTAAGCCGAAGCTTCCGATAAAAGTCCAAAATAAGTCTTATAATATGTTTAAGTACTTTTTAAGTAGTTTAGGTGTTGCAGTCTCAAAGTACTTAAGTGGACTTCCGCACGTCTTCCGTTGATAAAAGAATAGAGACAATGACGCAAAAACATCGTTTACATTGCCACCAACTTTATATTTTGCATCTTTCCTCTAGAAAGCTGCTGCACCGGGAAAAAGTCGCCATCAATACAAAATCATAAAGACATTAATGACTGATAAAAAAAAAGATGCCCAGAGACCGAATCTGCCTTATAGTATCAAATTACACTTTTGAAACTATTTCGTATACGTTCTAAAATCTTTGATTTTAATTTATACTCCTGCATAGTTAGAGATTTTGTTTCGAGTGCTTGTGTTTCGATTTATATATAGAAAAACATTATCGTTATAAAATTATTGTTGAAGTGTAAGAAACAAAGAAACAAAAATACCTAAACCCGTTGCATTTTATGACTTGGCAACAATTACGACAAGACGAAAAGAAAATCCAACAAAAACCCCCTGCAATGACAAAAGGCTTTGCGCCCCAGGTCGATATGAAGGAAGAGGGGTGGGGTAATAATACCGTGGAAAATGGGTTAATAAAATAATATTTTATAGGGTCTACGCGCTCGCATTATGCCGAGTTCTTAAACAACAATAACATCGGCCAATTGCAAAATAATACTGTGCGAAAAATCAAAAGCCATAAAGAAAACAGGGTTGGGATTAAGGGCGTTGGACTGCTGTTTGCTTAGAATTTAAAACCTGGTCTTAGGCTTTTAGCACCAGACCTTCAATCCAGTCAAAGGTGAGCGATAGGAGGAGAAACAAAAGCCCCGGCAAATCGAATTCCAATCGAAAGCGTGTAAACGAGGGTGGGTGGCTAGTGTGAGTCCGGTAGGTAAAATAAACAACAAGAATAAATAAAAATGCACGTCTGCATGCGGTACGCTTCATTCCGTCTCGTTTCATTTAGGGTTTGTGGCTTTGACAGACCAGAAAATGAAACCGAAACCGAAACCCGGAGGAGATGGGGGGTGCGAACCGTGAAGAATGCGGCGGGCACAATTCGTTGGAGGCCAGTTGCCACTGGTAGACCACCGAATCGAACCACGTACCTACATATACCTTCTATAATCGCAATCGCTCACCCACACAGCTCGCATCATAAATAAAAACTCCCCCGGCCATCAGCGATTTTGTTGAAAGATGTAGTACTTGGGATCCGTCCATTGTGCCCGTGTGTGAACTGCGTGTGTACGCCCTCTGTTTGCTCTTCTGCCACCTAATTGAACCGTTCAAATTGCTCTATAGAATCAGATCGAAACAACCCTCTGATAAATCCCTTGTTTGTATTTATTTGTCCGCCCTCACTTTATAGTTTCCCAGGACGTGATTTTCATTGTCCGTCGTTTTGGTTAATTAAAGCACTGCCCAAACACAATAGGTTCATTGACTAAATGTTCCACTTTTGTGCTTTGGGTGTCTGATTAGCGATTTGTTTGGGAAATATTGTTGAAATACGGTAGTGATAAGCCCCTGAGCACGGCAATAATACAGTAGGTCGACCGTGATCGTTGTGAAATTGGTATTTACGTTTTCAGATTATCAATTTAGGTATTATAATTGAACACGTAATAAGCAGTTTTACTCAGGGAGAAATCATGAAACCGTAATTGCTACTATCAACCTTACAGATGGAAAACATTTTCTTGAGAACGGATATCTGGAAATGTAAATACTATTGATATGCACTTATTTAAGCGGACTTTAATTACGCTAATAAAACTATGATCTAACATTCTATTTAAATTTTAAAAGAGGAAAGACCTTAGATATGGCATTTGT
This sequence comes from Drosophila fuyamai, assembly GCA_018153365.1. Classification (NCBI taxonomy): domain Eukaryota; kingdom Metazoa; phylum Arthropoda; class Insecta; order Diptera; family Drosophilidae; genus Drosophila; species Drosophila fuyamai. The sequence continues at coordinate 11,774,969 of JAECXW010000116.1, forward strand.
AAATCGAATTAGCCGGAGATTAGAGCTCCCCGTTAATGCTTTAATTGACTAGTTAGCAATCTGGAGGTCTATCGTTTATTTAAAATAGTCGACGTCGTAGTCGTTGTTCCTGAAAAGAGGTCAGGCACATGAACATGACGCAACGGAATATTGTTTTGATTTCATCTCGATCACTTTGATTTGTTTTTGCTTCTTTTATTTACTTTGATTGCTTGTTAATTTATGCGACATGTTACGAGTGCCAATTTTAATGCAGTATCGGCTTCGTTTTCACATTTAATAAGGTGGTAACTGATTGCATAGAAATCTACTGCAAAAATGCAACAAATACAATGTTGCCAAATTGGAGCTTACTAACTGGAGCTGCCAGCTAAAGCCAACAGACATAAATATCTTTTATAATTGGCTGGCCATAAAACTATATCAACAAACCCACCTGAAACCTGGCTGCAAATTCGTATTTATTTTCCTTTATTTTTCGACACACATTTATATGGTTGTCAAGTCAACAAAGTGTTTAGAAAAGTAGATAAGGTTGTGCCCTGGTGAACGCCGAACATACAGATTTAATCGCGTACCCCACAATGTTAAACTTGAACTACGAGACGGCGATACGGAAAGTTCTCTCATAACACACAACAAGAGGAGTAAAACAAAAGGCATACAGAAAAACGTTCTAGTTTTTAATCCCAAAAGAAGAAACTTTCCCCGCGGCGAAACAAAAAATGTTTACATGCCTGGTAATGCAATTTAAATGTTTTTTGTCTGCTCCTTCCCATCACATTTATCTTCGAGATCACCTTTCGTTGTGCTGCTGCTGCGGAGGATCACGTCGAGCAAAACTACATTTACACCACTCAGTGTGGCCTTCTCTGATTTCAGATTTCGGGGAATTGTTGGCAGGCACATGCTCATAAATTAGTACAACCGAATAATTCGCCGTCGGATAATTCGCGTGCAATCATCATCAACGTCAATCGAAGTGCTTCAATCGGGGAAAATAGGGTTCATATAAAAATAATAGCGTTCATAATTCAATAATGATAAGGCTAACTACATATATTGATAAAACCATGCCTGACTTATATGATCATCAAAGTGTTTAGATATCTCTATCTAATTGCCGTTGTCTATTCTATCTACACTCTTTTTGATTGATTGCACTTTTATTGTAATGTATGAACACATATATAATATGGTTGTCGTAAACCCGGCGTAATTGCCTAGCGGCCTAATGAGAGATTTGTCCGGCAATTAATCCGACTGGTGGCTTAATCGTTAGCTTGGCGCTTGACTCCATTGATGATTAAGGCTTTGCGCAAAAATAGATACAATGAATACAGTGGCTAACGAACGAGAGTGAACTTTGGCGAGGCGTGTGTGTTGCAAAAGAAAGTTATCCATGCAAAAAACGAAAGTTTTATTTAGCGTTTCAATTTACAGGCATTGCTATCCCGGAAGCGGTCTCGAAAATTATCATTCAAGTCGGTCAACACTCGAGAACTTCTTTTGTGAGGCTGCGCTGCTCAATTAAAAGCGAATTAAGATAGCAATTTAACTGCAAGATAATAAATCCGCTTCACCGACGTTCCAACGTTCCATATCATTAAGTATTTTATACACCTCTCTTGTTGTTTGGTTTTTGTTTAGCGGTTTTGTTGTGTAACCTAATTACGGGGCATTCCCACACTTCCAGAAACCAAAACCCACATGTCTGCTTCAGGACAACGCCCTCGAATACGCATTTGAAATTCTAATACTAAACTTTAAATCTATCCAAAGACTGTGCAGCTAAACTCATTTATCATTTCGTTTTCGAGAACAATAACACAAAATCGCCTCAGTTAATGCATATAATTGGCAGCTAAATTGTATAATGGACAACAAAGCGTTGATTTTGAGTTCGAATCCGATATCCAGTTTCAGTTTCAGATCAATACGGAGACTCCTAAGGTCAAAGCGTTTTTCATGCAACACCTTGAGAATCAACGGTCACCACCGGCGGCAACTAAAGCCGTTCAACGCATAACCATAACACCACCACCGACACTCGTCTTGAAACCCCAAGGCGTGGACCGGGCTCTCAAAGTAGTAAAAAAAAATAAAATAAAAAAACCTGTTTCTCATGCGACTTTTATCGGTAATGAGTAGGGGACCACTAAGAGTCATGGTGGAAACCAGAGGTGCTACTCGTGCTGATGACTTGGGTGCGCTGACGGCCGTTCCTCAATGGGCCAAAAGAGAAATAGCCGGTGCCGTATAATTGGCCGGAAAGTAACGTTGACGTTGGCCACTCTTTGCAATTATACTCCCGGCATAAAGCCAAGATTCTAGCCAGTACGGCGAAGAACCCGCTCTCTTTGTGGCCCGAAACAAAGGGCCGACTCCACCCGGATTCGTTGAATGTTTATGGGGCCCAAGAGCCAAGCACACATGCAAACTTGCCTCACACAGCTTGGCAGTGGCACGCAATGTGGCATAAAATTAGGAATAGTTACGAAATAGGTAGCAACAAATATTTGCTGAAATAATAGAAATTCTTTAGCACACACTTTATATACTCTTGATGTATCACGGATTTGTTATACATCGAAAATAAAAGTTCAGGTACCCTTAAAAGATCTGTAAAACTATTATGTGCGGTTTGCATCCTGCATCAGAAAAGAAAACAAATTGTTTGGCTTTTGATTAGGGCTATTCTGATAAGAAAGGAAAACAATTACACTGATTTATGCGTGATAAAAAAAGAAAACAAATATCTTGATTTGCCCACGATAAGAAGGTAACAAATAAAAACGAAAAATGAGAATGCGTCGCCTTTAGGAAATCGAGAAGGTAATAAATGAAAAAGAAGCGAAATGTTTATACGTGACATGCGGAATGCAACGCACAACTCCATACTTTCTTTCTTTTTATATATGTCATGATGACCTTTTTTGGTAAGCACCGATTATGAATCTCATTTCCTTTCGGTATTCAGTAATGAAAAAATTGACACACAATCGTTAAACGAAAAGGTCAGTACAAGTGCCGCGATCCATTTAGATAAGTCACAAAAAAATCCACATCCGATGAGTAGCCGAAATAAAAAATTGGAACGCCGCTATCTTAATTTAGCGTCATAAAATCCAGCAATGAAGTGGCATTAGAATAAATAAAGCAAAATACCGAAACGTGTTGCCGATAAGATAAAGGATTATCTAAGAGCTCCAATATAAGTACACATATCTAGCACTGTCTCTCTGCTCCAAAATTAATATTACCATATCGCCTTGTAGCAAATCGCATGTGAAACGGATGAAACCTTTCTGCGGCATTATAAATAAAGCCTTATTTATTTACTTTCGGTTCTTGCAAATGTTCTGACAATTTAATTTATTTGCCTGCATTAGGGAAAATTACATATGAGGGGCCAGGAGACAGAGCAGGGAACAATGGCACGTCAGAATACAAGTAAGTTCTTCCCATTCTAGGGATAGTGAGTCAGATGAGGGACTCGAGAACGTCTGGGGAATTTACACGCAAAAAAAGCAGGTTTGTAGCCCAGTACACCAGGGAATCTAATTAATTTAATTAATAGAAAATAGTGTAACGTGTTTTGTACTACAAATTGTCATTTAAAATTTCCATGTGGTTATTAAGATATACATATTAATTAACCTTTTCAATTTGATTACAGTTATTATTGCCACCAGTTAGCTCAACTCAAAACACTTTATTACCTAATGGAAAAATGTTTTGTTTAGATTATTTCTTGTTTTTTTTTGCTAAGTTTCCTAAGTATAAAAAGTACAACTATAACTTAGAAAACCAAAATAAAAGCAAGCTGTTTTTACACAGTTTCCATGTTTTCCAAACAGTATTAATTTATGAATTGAGACCACAAACATTGTTGATCGGTTAAAAAAAATTCTTCTGGTTTTGCCTTGTCTAAATACGTGATGCATGGCATGTCAAAAAAATTAAAAAATATTAACGTATTCAAAACTAAAATCAAATATGCATTTTTTTCACACAATCGAACACTATCAAATAATAAAATCAGACCGCTATGGGCGGAAATATACGGAGACTTTTGGACACATTGCCCAACCGACCGATGTCAAAGTTTTCAGAGATTTCTGTGACATTTCCTATTAATAGTAGGAAATATTCATTTCCTATTTATAGAGCTAGTGATATGCCATACAGTGCTGGCTCGAAAGGGTGAGCACTTGATTGAGTTGTACTTAGTGGTTCCAGTGAAACCCCCTTGGCCTTTACTAGTTTATTAGTTTATGTTGAGTCTGCACTGTACTTGCATTCCTTTTTTCCAAGTGTCTACATGCGTGTAGCTGAATAAATCACATTAAAAATTAAACACAACCCATAGAAACTTTCCGATATGCTCTGAAGAGAACTTGATTGGGTGGGTGGGTGATATGTAGTTAACAGAGGGCAGAAGTGCGAGAGTGTGCTACTTACATTGAGCATCCAAATGGTCATCTCCTCGAGGACAATGTCCATGCTGCTGTGGGCCCCGCTGAGGGTGTAGTCGACGGCATTATCGCTGCTTCTCCCACGAGGAGCTGTGGCTGTGGCTGTGGGTGTGGATGTGGAAGTGGATGTGGATGTGGTGGCAACAGTGGTGCGACGCCTCATGGGAGAGGGTGTGGTCAGAAATGCGGACGATGTTGCTGCTGAAGATGATGTAGCCATATCCCCGGGATTTACTGGATTTACAGACAGTGTCTCTGGAGTTTCTGTCGCACATGTTTTAGCCGTTGTTACTGATGATTTGTTTGATGCTGATAGTGTGGACGCTACTGCTCCTGCTTCTGATGTGTTGGCCAAAGTCGGTTGGCTGGCCTCAAATAAGCCGAGTAATTCCAAATCCCGTTTGCAACAGCAGCGGCAAATACGAGGCATTTCTAGTAAATCCTCATCAGCCGGCAGAGAAAGTTGCTCTTTGGATGGCGGAATTGAAATTGCAGCTGTTGCACCAAGTTTTTCTTTCTCCTGTGATGTCGCGCAGTAAAAACTGCTTCGTCTCCTTCGGTTGGCACTCATTCTGTTTTAGTTTTTCCGATTTTTGCCGGTTATTTATAAATTTTAATTAACCCTTTTATAGTGGATTTTGGCGCCAGTTTTTCACACGAAACACCCACGAAATTGTCTTTGTTTGTACGATTTTTTGCTCTCTCTCTCTCTCTCTTTTTCTCACGATGACGGTGCTTTCGTTTTGACCACGAGTCCACGGTGGAGACCTAAAAAACCAGAATGGGCCAGAAAGAGATATGAGAAACAGATCGGTTGAGAAACCTTTCGCCGCCTGAGACATGGTGCGTGAGTGTGTGTGAGTTCGAGTGTTCGTGTGAGCCAGTTTGTTTTAGTAGGCCAACAAGAAAACGAATCAGAATATATAACTTGCCACCAAGCTCATTAGCAGGGGAAAAACAAACAAGCCGTTCGCTCGGACTTGGTTTTTCTGCTTTTCAGTTTCCAAATTCTACACTAAACCCAGCCAGCCATTCGGTTTTTTTTTTCCAAACTCTACACTAAACACCTCGAGATTCGATTTGATTTTTGAGTTGAGTCGTTTTAGAATTTGTAGACAATTGGCTTTTCTACTTTTTAGTTTTAAAAAAACATTGAGATTTGATTTTCTTATTTTTTAACTTTTATTTGATACGAAATTCAAGATTGGTTTTAAGTTTACAGTAAGACAAGTGGTTTAAAATCATTTGATTTATCTGCTTTTTAGTTTCAAAGCTCTACATTAAACACAGCAATTTGATTTTTCTGTTTCTATTACGTTTTTTGCTTCAAAAAACAACGCGAGATTTGATTTCAGGTTTTTAGTTTTCATTAAAAAAAATGTAGAGAATTTCAATTTTTTTGAAATGTCGAAACAAAAAATATATCTTTTTGCTTTGAGTTTTCAATATTCCATAAAAGTCTACACGAATTACAGCATTTCCATTTATAGTTTTTTAGTTTTATAAGAACGACAACTCAGCAGGGGGATCTTCGATTTCGGTACCGCGTTTCTATTTCCGTATTTCAGTTTTCGGACCAAAGTCTACACTTTATTGTGGTGGAAATGCTATATACAGCTTTTTCCCCCACTTCCGTTTATCATTTTCGGTAAAAATTCTACCAGCGCCCCGTACACCTGCCCTTGTGGAGCAAAAATAAATTCTATGTCGAAATTTCTAGCCTTTCGGATAAACTACTAGAAAAACGATTTTCGTTGGTTTTTGTTGTTGTTACAGCCGATTTGAGAGATTTTCTCGAAATGATCAAATTATTTTTGGCGGCGGCATTTGCTCTCGCACACTTGCACAATCAGACGGACACACACACGCACGCACACACATGTGCGAAGGAATTTAAATTGATTAATTAAATGCAGAAAAACGCACACAGGCACCGGATTTAAGTACAACGGCCAGATTTCCGTTACTTTTCCAATTAAATTTGATTGCAGTTATTGCACGAACAACAATAGACGACGCGCTTTGATTTAAAAAACTTTGCGAAATTCTACGATTGAATATTTCGAATTCTTCGCGCAGCGCCAACTCATAATTTTAAGAGTTTTTGATCGCGATGTGAACCGTCGCGTTTGAAATTTGAATCGAACTGAAACCGCTCTGGGGGGAGCAAACCACTTTTGTTGAGTTTCGAAAAGGCAACGGCTGGAATTAACATGACCATAACATTTTGCTGTTAAGAGCTGCCCTCTCTCTCTCTCTTTCTCTCTGTCTGTCGCTTTTGTTAACCATGTGTGAGAAATGTACTAAATGTACTTATATTTCAGCGCGGACTCAAACCGAGGTGGGTTTATTTATAATATTTAATTATTAATTATTTATTAACAAGTTTTATATATATTTTACAGTATTTAAAGATGGAACTAAGTATTAAGCTTTTTAAAATTTTTTGTTAAAAAATACTGCAACTTCACACACAATAAATATAAATGAATGTAGTTTAATACCGAATATATTCTAGTCTTGTCTGGCTTTTGGGTGCAAAAAAAAAAACTATTAATAACGAATGACACGAAAATTGCCAGTAACTTTTCAGAACGAACAAATAGGCTCCTCCGCATTTGTAAAGAGTCATTCTTGTATGTTTAAAAAGCAGCCAGAATGACACATTGAATTTGCAGCGCACATTTTTGGAAACAATTTTTCCATAATGGAAGTTCTAATGACAATTATTCTCGCTAGCTGCAGAGCAGCTGCCAAGAATTGATTCTGGTAGATTAAATATTATCGCTAGAAACAATTCCCTAGCCTACACTTGCTGCTACATGGGGGAAAGTTCTGCTTTGTCCACATTATAATTTAATATTCTCCTAAGTGTTGTTCTTTTAATTGAATTCTTGCAAGCGCGCACCCAAGAAACAAACAACTTACAGGCTTTTAAAGAGAGGACCAAGTTAAACTTAAAATTATGCGATATAAATGGTGGGGATGAGAACTTACACATCCGTACTCAACGATTTACTTCTGAATATTTGTTGGCCCAATGCTATTGGGCCAGCAGATGGCATACGACGAATCCTAAAAGACGTATTTATTAAGTTTCCTTAAAGGCTTTTAAACTTTTTGGGGGTTGCCGAATTGAAATGGAGCATTAAGCGCCAAAGCCTTACCTTAATTACTTAAAATAATTCATAACTTTGAAATTATTGCTTTAAGAGCTTTGCAAAGTTTTCCGCTTAAAAAACGTAATGTTTTATTTTCCCATCCACAATTGAAATAAAACTCGAAGTTTATGTTTGGTACCTTTAAAAATAATGATTTTTGTAAGTTATCCTGTTTAAAAAGTGGTTCAAGCTTTTAAAAAGTTATTTTCTTTTTCTAACCGAATTTTCTTTGCAAATGAAAACAAATAGTGAACTAATTGATTTACTTCTATTCACTTGACACAATCGCCATGGAATTTTATCTTAATGGCTGGTTTCTGTTTGAAAAAATGCTATTAAACCGACATGGTTTCCGGTGTTCATTTACGCAACAAATTGCCCAGTTTATTTTAACAAAGAGCCATTTATCCGATTTTTGAAAAGTTACTGTCCCTTTGTGCATATAACCGTGGCTGAATTACAAAGGAAAACAAGTGAAGGACTAATTGATATTTATTTTACGCCATTAGCAGAGCCTTTTACCTTAATATAAAATCATTGCCCGGCGGCTTTCCTAGCCTGATTTAATTATCGACACTGATGTGTCATTGTTGCCGGTATTGTGCGCATGTCAGTTCCGATATAACTTTTTTGTTCGATGACACAAATTTTTCAAGGTCCTGAAACTTGAAAAACTGCATTTTGTTGAACATGCAACAGTATTGGGACATTGAAACATGCGTGATAGACTAGAGTCAAATTTAAATGAATAACAAAACGATATGTTTACGAGTCACTTTGGCTCAAGTAACTGATTAAGAAAAATTATAAATATTTATAGTTATTGAAAGTGTTAGAATTTAAAAAGTATTAAAAGCTTTAAAAAGTTATTTCCAAACGAAAAGGATGCCAATTAAGGCGAACTATTTGTTTCAAAACAATTTATTAATGAACCAAATTTGTATTCTGCTCAAAGGGATATGACAATAAAATGACGATTTCATTTATTGACGGTTTCAATAACACTTTTTGATTAATTGTTATTTAAAGTTGTCATATGTCTGTCAACAATGTAGTGTCATAGTGTCATAATGAAATCTCCAGAGTTTTGAAATCACTTATAAAGGTGTCTAAAAGTTAGTTAATTTCTAGTATTAATGATTATTTTTAAATAGAATCAAGTAGCCAGTTACAAAACTTGATCTGTTGCGAATAAAATAATAATGATACATTGAATCCAAAAGACCTAGGAATTCTTTTTCACTGCATACTTTTAGACACATATTTATAAAGGATTTCAGACCGTAGTGGTTTCTGTAGCACCCCTTAAACAACAATTTTTATTGCAGCCAAAACAATGTGGGATGGAATGGGAGTCCGTTAACTTTTGAAAAATCATAGAAAACGGAATGTGGGCGGAATACACCTTAAGCGCAGACTCGAACCCTTGAAAAGAATTTATAAAGGAATTTAAAACTATACAGACAGAGAGAGAGAGAGAGAGAGAGAGAGTGAGAGCACGTTCCGGGAACATCAGCTGTTTGCGGGACGGCACCAAAACAGAAATGGAGGAAACTGAGGGAGACAGACAAAGGAGCGAGAGCGAGATAAAGCACGCCGTGGGCTTTAAATTTCATGAATGCAAACAAAAAATGCAAAAGAAATGCCAACAATGCAGAAAGGGTAATGGAGAGAACGAAACAAAAACAACGGAATATAATAAGGGGCGCTTTAAAAGCTCGGTTAAGCGAATTAATTTGCATGCCATCCCGCGTTCTTGCACTCAAAATGTGAATATATGTGGGCGCCCAGCCCCTGGCTCGGCTCTCCTGTCATTGTTGTTGCTGCTTTTGTTGTGCACCCTTTGTTTTTGCGCTTCATTTCATACGTCACTTTAGCACCGTCACTTAGTCCCGTCCCCGTCACCCTCGCACCCGCGCACCGCATCATTCCGCAAAAAGACTCTGGAACTCTCGACAGTAAGGACCCTTCACTTTGTCTCCTGAAGAGTATGCCGCTACTTGAGATTTTTCAGGAAGTAAGCCAAATAATTGGCGTGGCATGGTTCGATTTAATCCCCGTTTTAAGCCGCTTACTTCCGTACTTAGTACTTACATATTTAGGAATCCTCATGGAAGTTAATCCCCCGCTGATACCGCCGCCAGCGAGGGCCGGCGGCCAAAATGGCAACTCCCATGCAACACGATGATCACTCGTCTTTTTCCTTAACACTCGCCCAATTTGAATACCTCCGCTGCCGTTCGATCTGATATTGCGATTTTTACGCCAAGTTTTGGCTTACTTTTGGCACAAAATGCAGCAGAAAGCCTGCCGCACTGCAAGGAAACTTGAGAAAAAATGTTGGACCTCGTAGCTTAGAGATGGGTGACAAGTGAGTGGCGGGAAGCCGGAAATTAATCGTAACCAAAAACATTTTCATTAATGCTTATTTATGAAGAACTTAATTGCTTAATTATAGATAATATAGAAGAAATAAGTTTATAAATTGGTATATTTAAGGGATTTGCTTTATTCGATAAAGTTGAGTAGACTTAAGATAACAGTCCACCACTAACGCGCGCAGGATAAAATTTTTAAAAGTGCGAGAAGTTAAAAATAGCACAATCGTTATCCTATTATAGGTTTTGATATCAAACAGTTTTATTAATATGCACCTTTTAAGAGGAAAACCTCACATTATTAATAATTGTTTTACAACATAAGCAAAAATCTTTACAAATATTTTAGCTTTCTAGGGCTGCCAGACCGGTTAAGGAAATTAACATTGTGCTGTTAGGCGCGATTTAACAGCACTCAGCCATGTGGCATTTTAAGCCAATCGAGAAATGGTCACATTGATTCGCTTGACAACTTCTAAACGTAAACAACAATTTAGTAATTTGCTATTTGTCGCTTTAATTACCCGGAAATGTCCATGCAGAAGGGCAAAATAATCGACCAGAAGGAGTACCTCAAAAAGTACCTCTCCGGCGACAAGGAGAAGAAGAAGAAAAAGAAGGAGAAGAAACACAAAAAAGCCGCCAAGGTGAAAATCATCGATGACGATGCCTACGAAAATGATGACCGCGAAATGGACGAGGATCTGCTGCTGGGCGGCGAGGATGCGCCCCAAATAGTGGCCGAGTACATCGAGGACGATCCCAATGTGCGCAGCAAGTGGCGCAACATCGCCGTCAAGGACGAAATAAAGGAGGAGCACGAGGGATCACCGCCAGCGCCGACCATTCGCATCAAACAGGAGCCCTTGGACGAAGACCAGGAGATGTGGGGACGCAAGGCTTCAGTCGTTAAGGTCAAGGATGAGTTCTCTCCCTCCAGGAGAAGTCCTCAGGTAAGAATCAAGCAGGAGAAGCGCAGCAACTCCAGGGATTTAAGTCCAGCGAGGTCCAAAAGACAAGCAAAACGGGAACAGAGTCCCCACAGAAGGGCAAGGGATCAGTCTCCAAGTCGTAAAAGGGCGGACAGCTCTGATCAGAGTCTTCCCAGAAGAGGGAGAGATTCAGATCAATCCCCACCGCGGAGGAAACGTAGAAACTCGGATCAAAGTCCTCCGCGAAAGGCAAGAAATGGCGACCAATCGCCACCAAGAAGGCAAAAGAACAAGGATCAATCGCCGGCAAGAAAAAGAAGGGATTCAGATCAGAGTCCCCCCAGAAAACGATATGATAAACCCTCACCAACAAGAAGGAGAAGAGATTCCGATCAAAGTCCACCCCGCCGTCGTAGAAGTAGCTCCAATCAAAGTCCACCCCGTCGTCGTAGAAGTAACTCCGACCAGAGTCCACCCAGAAGAAGTAAGAACAATGATTATTCTTCGCCTCGAAGGAGGAGAGATTTCGATCAAAGCCCACCTAGAAGACGTAAAGCTGACAGTCTGTCTCCACCAAGACGGAAAAGAGATTCCGATCAGAGCCCGCCGAGGAAGCGAAAAGACGACGATCAATCTCCAGTTCGAAAGAAAAGGGACTCCGATCAAAGTCCACCTAGAAGACGTAGGGAGAATAGGCAATCGCCAGCAAGGAGGCAACCAAATGGCGATCACAGTCCACCAAGAAGACAGAAAAATGAAGATCAGTCTCCACCAAGGCGAAGACGCAACTCGGACCAAAGCCCTCCCCGAAAACGCGATAAATCCCTGAGTAGACGACGCGATTCCGATCAAAGTCCACCTAGGAATCGAGAGCAGAGTCCTCCGCGTCGAAATCGCTTCAAGGAAGAGAGAAAAAGCCGCTGGGCCAAGGCATCGCCTAGCAAATCAGCTTCACCACCACCAACACACAAGCCAAAATCCACAAAAACTCTGGATGGCAAGAAAGCCGGCCTTCAGGATGCACAATCCTTGAAGAAAGAAACAGACGAAAGGCGGCGACAGGAGCATGATCTATTTGAGAACATGTCAAGTGAGATTTCTGGCCGGGATGGAGAGGTACAGATGCGGAGCACGGGCAGAAGGGGACGCAGGGCGCGGGATGCAGCCAACGAGGATCCCGCCGAACAGCGCCGCAAAGAGGAGCACGACAAGAAAAAGAAGGAGCTGTACGATCGCTGGGGCAAGGGCCTAAAGCAAATAGAAGATCAGAAGACCCGCCTTGAGGAGATGGCCCATGAAGCATCCAAGCCAGTGGCTCGCTATGCCAACGACGAGGATCTGGACAGGCATCTCCGGGAGCAGGAGCACGCCGACGATCCGATGCTAGACTACATGCGCCAAAAGCGAAAGAAACGCGACCAGCTGGACAACAAGCCGGTGATGCCCAAGTACGAGGGCAGTTTTCCAGAGAATCGCTTTGGAATCCGCCCCGGATATCGCTGGGATGGCGTGGATCGATCCAATGGCTATGAGCAGCGGTGGTTCGACAAGCAAAGTGAACGACGAGCGGTGCAAGACGAGGCCTACAAGTACAGCGTGGAGGATATGTAACTGTTTAAAGACAATATTTCGTCATTTGCTGCAATAAAGATTTCACAACTGCCTTTTAATTGCAAGAAAGCATTTATCTTAGCATTTATTCTTAACGTTTTTATTGGGCAAAGTGAAATTGTTGGTTTTTTTTAAGGCTCAACTTTCCCTTTTTTTTGAACTCCACTATTTTTTCTTGTAATTTTTTGAGGAAGTCTAAAAATCAATGAGAATATTGAAAATCAACCTTTAATTAACGTCTTTTTTTAGGACTTGAAACATGGATTGCAATGATTGGCATTTATTTTTTATGAAAAAGTATCATTGGGAATTAGATTTTTTATTAAATATTTTTTGTTTGTAAATATTTCAATAATAAATTGTCTAATCGGTGACCAATTTTGAACTGCCCGCCATTCTATCGTACAATCTGCATGCCCTTTGCAACACTGGTTTCCCGCGTAATGCAACCCTGTGTGTAGAATAGCGGAGCAAAAGCGAATAGTAAATAGTCTTCATCTACACCTGCGACCTGCTTGTCGCTCCTCGAAAATCGTTTAAAACAACTAATTAAACTGTCTAAATAGTGGAAAAAGTATCATATTTGGATAGTTGACAGTGTGTGATTCCTGTTGGCTATAAAACCTAATCGGGTAAGCGACGCTGTCTTCGAGACTAAAGCATTCTAAATTTTTTGCTCTGTAAGCAGTTGAGTATTAGTATGTAAATGGTGATTCTGCTTTGCTTTGTTGCTGTATTCGTTACAGCGAACAAAGCGTAACAAATTGTGTATGTGTGAGTGTGAGGAGGGGGAATAAAAGTGTTAGTATGCGTGTGCCCCGCCTCCACTAATTACCATAAGACGCTCTTAACCACAATAAAAACACAAACTTGTTGTTGCTTGCATTTATCTGTGGATTTTGGTGGTTTTTCAGCTGGTTTGCCCTTCGCCTTCAACCGCAATTGTCGGTCAGCCGATGAAAAACCTGTTTGTTTGTTGCTGCTGCTGATTGTTGTGATGTTGTTGTTGCTGCTGGTGCTACTTAACTGCAATTTCCTTGGCGCAAAATTGGCGCGAAAAGCTTTCCAGCTGCAAAAACGTGTAGAAATGTACCATTTCAATCAGGCATTTGGCGCATGCACGCGCCTGTCGTTCATCGCAGCTTCCGTCTCGCTCACTCTTGGCGGGATGCAAATTCAGCAATCAGCAATAGCCCCGTCTCTTTCTCGGTGACACACATGCACACTTCCGCACATCGTATTCATTCATGACACTGCTATTTACTCCCTCTATATCCCCCTCTCGTTCGCTACCCTTGATTCCTTGTGTGCCATTTAGTGGTCTGTTTTTATTATATTTCACTTTGCATTAATTACAATTCCTTAGATTATTATTTTCGCACTCAAGCAAAAAGCTTTTGGCCAGTGTTATTCTATTTACCAATAAATATTAAATTATTCTATATAGTGCTTAAATCAATATTTTCCTATTTGCTGTAAATTTTAGTTAGTATAATAAATAACTTTAAACCATTAATTTAAGAATTTAAATAACTAATCTTTCCAAATCAGCATTTCTTAATTTTGGAAATTACGGCCATTGTTTTTTAAAACTTGGCGAATTTTAAGTATTGTATGCATAAATTTAAACAAATATGTTTTTAGTTATTCTTTCATAAAAACGAATGTGGACGAATTAAAGTTAAAAGATTACTGTTCATTTGTATTGAATGGTTTTTTTTTTGGGTTTGGCCACGAAAAAGTTCCTTTGACTTTGCGGTCTATTTTTCCCCCTCGAAGATCGTTCACTTCTCTGAATGAGTTGCTCAGATGAGTGATGGGTGTTTTTGGCACATGGCCCCAAAAATATGAGGAAAACCAGAAGGTGAAGGCGAAGACACCCCAAAGACCTTCGCTGGTTCAAAAACATCCCCCAAGGCAAGCTCAACCCTTGTCTGTGGCATTTCCTTGTGCATTTCCTTGGCTTTTTCCTCCCATTCGGGGTGCTTCCAAGGACCTACTGACATGACATTGTAATGGCTTAGAAATTTACACGCATCCCATGCTGAGTGCGTGTGTTCCTGCGCCCCTTACAATCCTGAGATTGATCCTCCCCCCTAGTCCACACTTGGGATCCGAGGGGTTGATTTGAGTCTAGCACTGTGCAAAATTCTATTAAAAACTTACACACATATCCATGAATTTTAAGATTTTTCAGAATTTAGATTGGGGGCAGTGGATACATAAAACAGCTGCTCCTCGAAAATACAATAAATTTAGTTGAAAATTAAACATCCCATCAAAAATATCATTAATTATATACATATGTGCTTCATGTTAAGTATATAACTTTAAGAACTTATCCCCCTGGCCTATTTTTGTTCAGTGTACAATTGTGATTCGGGCACTTTAAAGCGTTTTTTAATTCCTTTACATATCGGAACAGCGGAGGGCGAAGTTATTCAAATTCGCTTTGTTTGTAGCCCTGTTGAATGGGAAGGGAATTTCATTTCGGTTCGATGGAATTTCCTCAGAACCACGTGTTCGGATTTCAGGATTTCTAGTGAGTCATAGAATGGGGTTGTTGCTAGGGAAGCTTCTGAGTGGAGGAACTCAAGCTGAAACTGGATTGCCAAAGAGAAATCTTCCAATCAGCTTTTTTCGGCTCCTTCCCTTCGAATTCATATTAATTCCCTAATTATTACCTCACCGACTTCAAGCTGGTTGAGAACCAAAGAGGGGAAGACCCCTAAAACACCCCGCTAGGCCAACAAATAACCCGAGGAAAATAATAGAATTTTCATAATTTTCCTTGCCCATCTGGTTTTCCATTCTTTGTGAGCCTTATCCTCTTAGAACAATGCTTGGTAAAAGCGCCCCGCTGGAAAAACTAGTTTCTCCGCTTTTCTTCGATCAGAAAGCAGAAGGCAAATGCCTTGTAACCAGTTTTTGCTAATTTGTGCACACGTGCAAATCCTTGGACAAAGGATCCATTGAGAGGAACTCGTTCCAACCCCCCGCCCAAGGCAAAAGAAAAAAGAAAGTGTTAGGTTTAAAACGCCGCCGGCCACTGACACGGGAAATTAAGGTTAATTCATCAACATTTCGAAAAAGTTTTCTTCACGAACGTCTGGAAATAAAATTCAGTTTTCTTGGATCATTTGTCATCTGAATAATTAGATTCTTGTTATGACATCTTTGGGTTCAGAGTGCGGAATATCAAGTGGTGTCGAGATGAGTCAGCATTAAAGAGATCATATAATAGATTTTATGGTTATAAATGAGAGTTTAAGTTGGGTTCAAGTGGTGTAGTTAAAGGAAATCCCAAGATCAAATGTGATCTTTAAAAAAATATGTAAGAAGTCGACCGGAGTTGTTTATTTTATTTCAAATAAGTTGTAACAGCTTTCGAAGAAGGAGCTAGAAATAAAAATAAAAAGAAATAAAATAACAAGTTTTCTTGTTTCCGTTTTTTACCAAATCAGTTAATTTTAACCATTTCACAGTTTTTACTTTCATTAAATTTTTTAAATCTACCGAAAACTGACCTTAGATGATCTTGGATCATTTGGATGTCCTTCTACAACACTTCCTCTACTTATCCATTTTTAACTCAAACTTCTGCTCCAGTTTTAAACCATAAATCAAGCGCCTTTGTTCCACTTAGATTGTTCTTCTTACCGAACTGCTTACAGAACTTTGTAAGACAGACAATGGAGGGGAACCAAAACAGGACTTAGGAAGGAGACAACCCGCTGCCCTAGATAAGCATGAAAAGCATCCCGACTCTTATTATTATTATTGTTATTTGCTCGAATACCAAATTTCAATTCCAGTTTGCTTTCGAACAAAGCACACACATATGGATCAAAGGACATTAACTTTGGTATTTCGGGGGAAAGCGAAGACAGTTCGAAGAGATCTGCTTTGAATTTGGGACTATAACAATAAGTCGGGAGCAGGACAATGATATGGTAGAAACTTAACTACCCTTGGTAGTTAAAGTTATGCTACTTTTATGTTTTCCCAATTTTTCACGTTCGCAATAAAAACAGTTCCGAATCTTTTCATTCTTTAGGTTTGTTTTGTTAGTGACTTAGGTGCGCTTTCCCCTTTAAGATTTTCCCTCCCTCTGTCCACCAATTTCTATAGAAATGTAAATAAGAAATTTTAATTATAATTGAAATGAGTTTTTCCATAAGGAAAAGCAATCGTATCGAAACGGAACCAAATGGATTCTTTTGGAGGGTTGCAACCCATTCTTAGAAACTGCATGCGGCAACCCACAGTTAAGTATGTAATTTTCTGCCATCCATATGCAGATTCGGGGGATATAACAATTCAGAAGCTGGTCGATTCGGAAACTAAGGGGGAAGAAGGTTACGAACTGCCACTGACATCGATGATTTATAAACTGTTTTTTAATCGCCTGCTTCACCGCTTGTCGCCTGAATTTCCATACGCATTTGAATTTCTGTTTCGGTAAACAATTTCAATCGGTGCACTATATAATTGAGCGTTAAAGAGCGTGGAAATATTTTAAAAGGGGGAAAATGCCATACGTGGGCAACTAAAGCGAATAAAATTAAGTAGAAAGTGACTTTTTAAGTTGTAAAAACTGTACTTGGTTGAAGTTAACTTAGAATAAAGTAAGTAACAAGAGATACACACATCGTGAACGTGAAGTTTAGAAAACAGACTTTAAAGACAAAGTGTAATAAATATTAAATTATTGGAAAATTTAAGGATTATGGGCTAAAAGTAATAAAAAAGAATTCTTGCTAACGAATCCCCAACTCTTTTTCATAAATTTCCTAATGGGTTTTTGATTAGATCGGTTTCCTTGAAATCCATTTCAGATTTACTGTACTTTTTTCTGTTGCTTTTCTATCTTTTTTTTTGTGTTGCATATCCACGTTTTCCCGGCATCTATAATTCAGCGGTGGGAGAAAACTCACTCACTCATTCATGGAATGAAACTCCTTGCCGCCAGCGCTTTTCCACCCCGCGTCGTTTGCTGGCCAAACAAAAAAGTTAAATCGTCTAGGAAAAAAGTACGCGAAGAAGAGAGTGGATTTGGCGATATATCCTTGGTGGTTCAGGGTTACTTTCCGGCGGTCTTTCCACCCCCCAGCACACGACGTCTATCTTCGCGTCTTGTGCCGGGATATTTCAGGATACTCTACTCGACTCTCCCGCATTTCGTTGGTGGAGGGTTCGCAACCTGAGACGAGAGCTAAGGTCTCCTGGTTCTAATGCGACTCTTAAGGTATTCCGCCGCCAGAGGCTGACACAGTTATCGAGTGCAATCCGGACAGGTCGGTTGTGTAGTCCTCCTCGTTGTTCGTTGTTCGTCCTTCGCGTCGCGTTTTCCGGTTTGTTAGGTTCCCTCGGTCGCGTTGTTCGTTTTTTGTTGGCTAATCCTTAGGATCGAGTTATTCAAGCATTGCTATAAGTCGAAGTCTTCGCCTTCAATTTTACTGCGATTTTCTTACGCATCGTTTGTTTTCGTTAATCGCATTTGGAGCCGTGTTTTTATAGGAATTCCGTTTTTATTCCACACGTAAGTGTACAAAAAAATATTTTATTTTTAACTTTTAATTTTTTTTTAATTAGAAATATAGATCTGAGGATGTTAAATAAGTATTTTTTTGTCTGAAAAATATATATTGTAATAGATTTAAAATTCTTGTTATTACGATCGGAACAAAATTTAAACATTTTTAAAGAGAAAATGTCACAATGAATGATATTGCCAAATTAAAACCGTGCAGATTATCCTTTATTGTCACTGTGTGGAAATGGAGTAAATGTCTGTCGGTATCTGCCGCCTTTAACCTTGTCAGTAGTCAAAGTGTTATCCATTAATTGCGCCAGGCAGATAGCAGGCGGCAATTTATATATCTGCCTATATAAACAGACGCGATCCAGTCTCGCTGCCTTGTTGCTAAACTGCAAATACTTACACTCGACAGACAGAGTGCAACAATTTTATATCTGCCTGTCTGCAGTTCTCTTTGTTTCGCTTTGGATTTGTTATAATTTCAACAACTTCCGCATTGTCAAACATATAGGATGCATCTATGTATATATATAGAAATAATGTATATATCTGCTATCGCCGACGTCGTCTGCAATCAATGAACCGAGCTATAAAAAGTTATTCATATACAAAAACTAAATATTCGTTTCGCCCATATTTATGTTCTCTATTAGTGAGTTTAAGTCATTTTGCACTTTGTACTTTTAACGCAAATGGCAATTATATTTTGCTTTGATATTTAAATTCGTGTTCTTTGTTTTTATTTCAGTAAATTACATTGAGGAAAATTGCTAATTTAATTAAAGAGGTAAGTTTTGTAAAATGATAAACTTTTTAGAAATTTAAAGAATATCATCAAATTCTCACAAGGCTAATAATTTTGTTCATTAAATATATTTTATTACATGAATTTCATGGACATTTCAATTTTACCAATTGATTATATTTAGATTTGAGCTTTGTCCAAGTTTTATTTTTATTTTTCATCACGGTGACGGACAATATTAGATAATGAAAATGACTAACCACGTTTCTCCACGAAAAGAATAATGAGAAAATATACAAAAAATAGGTAAAGAGCAGCCGATTGGCCCTGAACTTGACTTGAGTTGGTCTTTGGAAAGCAGAGTCAATGGTCCGGTCTCTAGTATAGCACCAAAATAAATGCTTAGTTGCTAAAAGCGTTCTCAGTCTTATTTTTGTATATATTTTTGTTATTATATTTTATCAGTTCTTTCTACATATTTGTTGTGGCTGTTGGGGCCAATGAACGTGAAGCTTGCAAATCAGCAAAATAAAAAACTGAAAGAAAATGAGGAAAAAATTGTTTATACCAGCTAGCAATTTGCTAAATGCTTTTTCTATCACATGCAGTGTGCATGTGAGCGAACGTTCTATTCAAGCGTGTTGAGGCAATATAGCTCATCACAAATCTGGACAGTCTAGTGAAATCACGTTTTACAAACTGGAACAATTTCCGGTCGTTAAGGATTAATCGTTAATCTTTGAAAAATGTTATACTTTGAAATAAATATGCTTAATAATTTGTAAATCGTTAAATTTAAAGTTGTATCAAATGTTTTATTATACCCGTTACTCGTAGAGTAAAAGGGTATATTGTATTCGTGCAAAAGTATGTAACAGGTAGAAGGAAGCGTTTCCGACCCTATAAAGTATATATATTCTTGTTCAGGATCACTAGCCGAGTCGATCTAGCCATGTCCGTCTGTCCGTCTGTCCGTCTGTCCGTCTGTCCGTCCGTATGAACGCTGAGATCTCGGAAACTATAAAAGCTAGAAGATTGGCATTTTGCATGCAGATTTTAGGAGTTCCTACGCAGCGCAAGTTTGTTTCAAAAAGGTGCCACGCCCCCTTTAACGCCCACAATCGCTTATATACGATTTTATTTAAATATAAATTTAAATATTTCGGAAAAGTAAAAATGCAGTTTTATTGTGTTTATCAATACCTATCGAAATGTAGAAGAAATTTTTCAAATCGGACCACTCGTTTAAAAGTTATGCGTGATCAAAGTTTCTATCTCCATCTCCCTCGCACTCCTTTTACCTGAGTAACGGGTATCTGATAGTCGGGGCACCCGACTATAGCGTCTCTCTTGTTTTCTTTTGTCATGATTATAGTTATAAGCTAACTTAAACTTACTTCTTAATATTTTACGACTGTCAAGAAAATGAGCTCAAATTTTAATAATTCATGTAAATGGGTTTTTAAAATGTTTTTTATTTTATCGATTTAACGATGAGTCCCTAATGTTTTTATTTAGCATATACCAGGGTATTAATTTCATTTAAATTCTTCTCAAATGTTCTCTATGTTTGAACAGCCCATCAAATTAGCGATAATTATTAATTTAGTTTTCTACTACCACACCTTACCGGCTGCCAAAAAGGAAATTGGGAAATTTTTTGGGATGACCAATTACATATGATTGGTATTTCCAAGAGGGAGTGAAGAAATTTGCCATTGTTATTTAGCCCTCTAAATGAGGTGACTCTTCTGTCGTCCCTTGTGCCAATTTCCATTTGATAAACATAAACAAATCGATACGCGTCACAACAGCGTCTCTGGTGGAGTAGGGGGGTGGGGTTGGTGGGTATCTGGAAGGACTGCATCAGTATATAGACTAACAAGCTTTGTGTACACACTAGCCGGCGGCCCCCACAAATAATCTCTGGGGGTGGTTTTTCCGGGGGGTCTTCTCCATTCTGTGCTGAAAAATTACGACGCAGAAATGAAGTCCAGAAGGATAAATCCTGTCTCCGTACCTCTGAAATCCTCACTTTTCGCCCACTTTGGCTTGTCCTTGACAGTCTGCGGTTGCCATTTTGTTGTGTCTCTCCTCATTCATAACAAAAACAACATAGAATCGAGAGAAATCCTTTTACCAGGAAGCTTAGTGAAAGGCTTACACCAAAGCTCTCGGCTCAGCGTTGCCAGATGGTCACTCGAATGGGATACGCAGACTAAAAATTAATTAATTAGGGATAATTTATGCCTTGGGATGCGCACTGAATTAGGGAAACTCAACGAAAATTAAAAATTCGCGCCTCTGCATAAAGAAGTCGGCTGGGGAAAACGCCCATTAAAAGCGTCGACGAAGGACAACGCCCACAAAAAAAGAAGAAAAACACGCCATCAGTTATTCAAGGTCTCCAAAGCTTTGCACTGCCTTGAACTTCTCAGAAAGGAAAGCGAAAGTGAAATTGTGGGGTTCGATCCAATGAAACTGGAATCGTGGCTCCCACGCAGCCCTATAGTACACCCCTACCTACCTACCTATATGTATGTATATCTAATCCCTTTTTGTTACGTAGGCGGCTTCGGGTATCGGGAATATATTTTGTAAATACTCAAATGCCGGCGCCCACGTCCTTGAAAATCATTCAACACGCCTTCCTGTACAGGAACACATACAGTCGAGTTCAGATAAAAACCTCTTGGGAGAAAAATGTAAATTTGAATACTAATTTACTATGAAAACATTTTTATTGGTTTTTAAAGCACGACTTTTAATCAAAAGTGTTTTCCATCTTCCTATTACATTTTTGAAAAATTGTATAGGAAGAATACATTTTATCTTTTTATAGAAACACTTCCACACTTTAGAGAATTTAGAAATACAAATTTTAAAATTAAGTGAATAAAAGAGAGTATTATTTAACCATAATTGTGAGTAAGGCAATAGCAAGAAAAAATTAGTTTTTAAATATCCAGACCACCTGTATTTTTATACCCTTGGAGAGGGTATTATAATTTTGGTCAAAAGTGTGCAACGCAGTGAAGGACACATCTCCGACCATATAAAGTATATATATTCTTGATCAGGATTGCGTCCTAAGTTGATATAAGCGGTTCCGTCTGTCCATCTATCTTTTTCTACGCGAACTAGTCTCCCAGTTTTAAAGATATCAATATAAAACAAGAAAGGAAAGCTAACTTCGGGCAGAGCCGAAGTTTAAATACCCTTGCAGAATATTTTGTAAATTATATTGGTTAGCCAAAAATAAAACCCATAGAAAACCCCAACTTCTCTTTACTTTAAAAACCCCAAAGTTATGGCATTTCCGATCGTTCAGTTATATAGCGGCTATATCGGCTCTGCCCGAAGATAGATTTCCTTCCTTGTTTTTTTTTATCACATCTTGAAGTAAAACTATTGTTCTTATGGACTTTTCCTTTTGTTTTGACCGCTGCTGTATAAATTTTCAATGTCCGCTTTGTTGTCGTGGGTGTTCAGAGTGGTTGAGCGTGTTATCGGGATGTTATCCTTGTTGCTCCCTACGTATCCTTGGCGTTCCCTCTGCAAGTTGTGTCGCAATTTCGCATTCAAGGACATGGTTTTGATTTGCTGCCATAGCAGTTACTGACAAAACAACAAAAAAACTCCGTGCGTCAGTTGGTTATTTTCCTTTCCGATGAGCGTTATACATATGAAGATACATTCCTAGATCCCTCCCCTGTCCATCATGACGATAAAATTTCATCGAATTAGTAGACCCACAGAGTGCTCTCAATTTTTTATTTTGGAATATTTTTTACAATTATTTTTTTAAAAAGCTGCTGTCCTTGAAATATGCAGAGAGAAATTTGTAGTGATTTTTAAAACTATTGAACTATTTAAAAAAAAGGATAATACAAACTGTATAAAAAACTGTATAAAAATGTAAAATGTAAATCAATAATGCTATTCCTGGAATAAAAAAATAGAGGATAAACAAATATTGAATTGGCAATTAAACAGAATTCAATAAAATATAAAAATAAACAAACATATTCGCTGAAGGGTCAGTTTTCCCCCGTCTTGAATGCCAGCTAAGCTTAACTCTGTATCGCATTACACTTTTAAGTGGCATATTGCATCAGCTGAATATATCCGAGAAGTTCCAAACCGAACGAATCGTTTTGATCGACGAAAAGAAATGCTTAAGATAGATGATTCTGAACTTAAATTGATATGGTTGCGATCTTGATTGTTTTTGTTATAAACAAACTAATAAAGATCGGGTGCAAAAAAGTGCAACGTCAGCAACAAAAAAAAAACGGACTTATTTTGCTTCATTTCTATTGCTTGCAATTTTATTTAATTCTACAATTGGCAACATACTTACAGTATTGTGTTTTTTCGATTGCTGTAAACAAGTTTATTTTTACACTGGCGAAAAATAAAATCAAATCAAAATCAAAGCGCCAGACAATTTCATAACAAAAATTTGCATAAAAAAACACAAACGAAAACAACAACAATGGCGAATGTGCAAGAAAAGGGAAAACAAGCTGAAGTAAACAACAAAAGTGACGTCAAAACGTCAAAGAGAGAGAAAGAGAGAGAGAGAGAGTGGCGGCGAAGCTTTGAAAATGAATTTATTTAATAATCAAATGCAAAAAGCAGAAGAATAATAAAAACCAAAACAACACTACAGACTGTACTCGAGCTTTTTGTGCCGTCTCTCTTTTCATTCTTCTTTCTCTCTCCAAAATGGAAAAGTGGAAGTGAAAGAAGCAACAGACAGAGCTTACTTGTGTGAGTGGGAGTGATGGTGGGGCATGCGCTGCCGCTGTTCTCTCATAAGCGGTTCTCTCCACACAGAAAAAAATGAATGTATAAATTTTATTTATATATTAATTTAGACCAGAAAAGAGCATTTCAATTAGATATGTTAATTTAATCATTTTTAATATATTTTTATTTTATATTAAAAACTAACCATATGTACACTGGTTAAAAAGTTTTTAAATTCTTTAAGGTGCGGTGAGATTCAAACCAACACTTTCAAAATAATATCCGATCCTATATCGAGCATATTTTTTTGTGTGTAATCTTCCAGCTGTACAATCAAAACAAAAGCGATTGGGGAGCTTTTGGCGCTCTGCATTTCGACTTTGTCGCTGAGCTTTGCACACTTTTTATCAATCGGTCAAGAACGTTTGACGAGCGCAGACCAACAAAAATAAGCCAACAAAAAGCTAAAAACTCTAGAAAAGCCAACCAGTGTATTGGTGAGCACACACACTGACAAAGTGTGATAATCAAAATAAAAAGAAGGAAAACAATTAAAGTGTACCGAAAAATTGAAATAAATGTGAAAACCCTAAACTCAAAAATCAATAAAATAGTTACTTTTTGTCATAATTTCATTGGCAACCTATAGAAACAAGTTTGACATAGCCGCATTTAACGAACTAGTTTGGAAGGCAACGAAAAAACTATACAAATTTGCATAAATAAATAAACCAACAAACATAAACGCTGCCAAACTTGACGAATGCGTTGGAATTTTTCTACCAAATAATACATAAAGCGCTGTATGCGTACATATATAAAATCTTATTAGAACCCCACACTCAAAAAAATAACCAAAAGAGAGAGCCAAAAGCCCCAAGTTTAGGCTCCGCTCTTTGGGGCGCTCTCCTCCATCGATCAGTTGTTCGCTTGCCGCTCAGCTGCTCGGTCGTAACTTGGGAAATAAACAGCAAAATTGACAACAAAACGCGAATAAAAGGCAGTAAAAGCAAATGAAACTAATCACAACTTGTTGTAAATTTTTGCTATTCATTTAGAATCGAGTTTCTCAAAAATTATTAAGTGCCAACCCGCAGTAAATGGGCGAAGTAATTCAAATAATAAATTAAAAATTACTTTTACGGCCGCTGATAAGATTCGCCCCTTATCAAAATTCATATAAACCTAGTGTTTAGTTTGGTATGATGTGCTTTTGATCATATACAACAAATGTGCTTCATTATAAATAAATTTTCGTCTTAATCGCCACATGTGTGACCTAGTTAAAAAAAACAACTCACACGCACGCATAAATAACAATGAAATTTACATATAAACGTGGACCTCCTCACCATGCATAAAAATTAATAACGAAAAGCGAAAACGAGGATGAGGAAAAATTAAACAAAAACACAATTTCAATTAATTTGTGAACACCCGCGAGGAGGAAATGTTTAAACTGTGTGCATTTAATTGAAAATCTTCGAGGAAGTAATATAAAAACGCTTTTAAAACAAATCGGCGCAGCATCATTTTCTGGCTTGTGTATACGCAACGAGGTGTAAAAAGGAAAGAAGCAGATAAGGTGGGTAAGAATATACTCAAGAATCTATAAAAACCCCACAAAGATACAGAACGAAAAAGTTTAAACCAAATATTAAGATTTATGGGCTATTAATATAATCTTGCTGTTCTTTAGAAAATATCTATATAATTATAGAATTATATAGATAAATAAATACCTTTAAAATAATTAATCAAAATATAAATAAACTTTAACAAGAAATCGAATTAAAAATGTTCACAACTTAAACAAATTAAGACACATCCAAAATATGATATTCGATCAAGTTTGAAGCAACTCGTGTGAACTTCCAGAGATAATTTATAGGATCATTAAAAGTATTTGACATAAATCTGAAAACTTCAAAACTTTTTATATTTATTACAATTTGTAAGTAGCCGTCATATGAGTCTTCTACCCATTTTCCTAAGCCGACATACTGGTAATTTATGATCACAGTCCAATTAAAAATTTGTCTCAAGTCAGAAAAGGGGCTACATAACACAAACTATCCCCAAAAACGAAACCGAAAAATTAAACATCAAAATCTAGTCCGCCCTTTGAAATGTGAGAGCCACAAAAGCGAAGCCGAGGCAATAAAAAAAAGCAAAGCATAGCACATAAACCTATAAACATTCCGAGTTTTATTTATGTATCGAGCACACTGTTTAGGCGGCTTGATAGCGGCTCAAGTTAAGCATTTCCTGTCGCGTCAACATAATCTTTTGGGAATCCACGGAGTCCCCAAGGGTCCAGCGAATTTGGTTGTATAAAAATATGAATCTTGTCAGACCGTTTTTCAAGAGATTTGCTGTCTATTTTTTCCCCCATTTGTGCAAATAATCAAAGGCAAACACACAGACATTTACAAATAAAACAAAAGAAAATCAACAAAAAAATTTGCTGTGTATGGCAAAAAAAAATTAAATTGAAATTGATTTCAATTTGAATTTTGTTCGCTCTGTTTGAGTTCAGTGTCAGTGCGAAAATTCAAGGTTGAAAACTGTTGAATGCGTACAAGAAATAAAAAAAATAAATACATAAGCATCAAACACGTGAACGACAAAATATAAGAGCCTAAAAAGCAGCCATATGTTGGGTAAACTTTAGTGGAAAAACAGTAGAAAAGAAACCCAAAAGAATCCACTTACCCGTCATCTCAGCTAGGAGCCAGTTTTAAAGTTTTCTAGGTGCCACAAAAATACGTATACGCCACGGATCCAGCTGCCACATCAGTCAATCGGATACTGAACTTTTGGTTTATGCTACATTAACTTGGGCAATAGCTTTGGTACTTAAAGTGACTCAGTAAGGCTATCGATAAGAACCGTAAAGATGGCAAGCAGGCCGTCAATAAAAATTGCTAGAAAAAAAATAATAAATGTATAATTTGGGGTAGTGCTAAGCTCAGTGTTAGTGATTAGAAAGCTGATATGGCGTACATTTTAAAACCTATGTTTCGCAAAAAATTGTAAATACTTTTTTCACATTAATTTCACTTAAGTGTTAAATGTGTGAAAAGCTAAAAAGCTATTACGTGCTTTATATTAATATAACTGAGTTAGTTTCTTTTTAAATCGAAAGATAATATTTTCATTTCCACTTCAATCAAGAGAATATTTAATAGAATTATTTCATCATTTAGTTTTGAATAGCCTCACAGAATTCAAAAGTAAACTGTCAGAAGCGGTGTTTATCATAACTGGTTCTGTTAATTTCGCATATTTATGATTTAATTATTTTTAAACATCAACGGTGTCATATTTAATTTACAAGTTACAAAAAAAGGCGGTGAGCTTACATTAACAAAACAAAACTAAACTGCTATTGTAGATGATCTATCAAAATGGTGATATTGCATCATGATCTTGATCCCCATAAAACAAGCTCAACTTTGGTTTAAATTTTATTCATTTGTTTACTTTCCAATCAGTTTGTTTGAAACAGATTTTTACATATTATAATTTGTTGAAATTGACGACTATATAGTCTATATACGGTCATTTGCTTTTGCTGGCCTTCAACTTTCTTTGTTGCCGCTGGGAGGAGATTTTTGTGATCTTTCCAGAGGCTGTTCCGCGGATGCGGCCATTAAGCAAACTTGTTTGCTTTTCTTTGAAATTTCTTTAGCAAAAATTTTAAACACACATATATACATACATACATATCTATATCAATTGTTGTTGTCGCTGTCTCTTGATTTGTTAAGTGCCCCTGAGTCATAAGTGTTTTGATTTACTTTGTGTTTATAAACGCCCTCTCGGTGAGATCCTTTTTTTTTGGTCAGTTTGTAGAAGGGACAGTTCTATTTATGAGGCAAAAAATAAGCCATGCGGTGCGGGGGCGTAAACTATTTCCTGAACCGAAATTTATTTTTATTAGTGCCTTGAACAAAACATACTTTTGCCATCTTTCGTGTTGGTTTATCTCTTCATATGCGGCTGCTCGCTCGATAAGATAAGTTCGCCATCCACGCCACCCCTAATAAGTTAGGGGACAGCTCTGAAAATTTGCAAGTGCCTGACCCATTGAGCGTATCGCTTATCAGCACCCCATTGTCGTCTCCGCTGGCACGCGGCTGTGTGCTGATAAGAGGCGGCGGAGTCAATAGCGGCACAGCTGACGGGCCAGACGCCTGTGGAGGGTTTCTTGCCACTCGATAAGGAGGCGCGAGAACTGGTCCATCGGCTCACGTGTTCCTGCCTCCTCCCGGCTCAAGTGCACGTCATCAGACGTGATTCTTCGAACCCTTTGAAATGCATTGCCATTTGTCTAGTCGTCTATAGACGTATCGGTCTTGAAAGCTACAGACTCGGTCACGATTCTTATTGATTTCTATTCAGCAAGAGTGGCGGTAGCATCTTTTGTTTGTTTAAGTATTCAGACAACTTGTGCTAATTTCTTTTTGTGCTGCTAAATCGATATAAATTGATTTTAATTATTTATCTATTAGCGAATCGGTGGGGAAGCAAACATGTTATACCGTCTTTGATTGGTTGGCTTTGTTGGGGTTTGTGGGTAGCTAACGATCAGCGTGGGGGAGAGGAAGTAAATTTGGAATTTGTATTGCTAAAGGATTGGATTAAGCTGTGTAAAGTGCAAATAAATCGCCATATTTGTAATATCAATACCGACTTTATTTTTAAATGTTTTTTGTCACATTATCATAGAATTGAAAGAATATTTTTGCAAATGCCTTTAACAGTTAGCAAGTTCATAAGGTTTTGAGTACTTTGAGCCTTTCTATGCGATTCTCAAAGTCTTAGTTAAGCTTTTGAAATTTAATTTTAAATGCAAATTGATACGATTCTTATTGACTAACCTAGATCTCTCACCTCCGACGACTATTCGTATATTCACTTCCCTAAGTTTGCTGATCGATGCCTTGCCCCGCTCTTGCTCTTCCAATTAATACAACAATTTACAATTTACGTCAGCTGTTTGTATAAGAAGTATAAAGTATACAACAAAAAGCAAAACAAAAATCGAACGCGACAGAGCGTGTTATATCATCAATTGCCAGACATTCGCTATGCTATGCTAAACATTCCGGCATATGAATACTAAATAAACGGTAGAATCGAATACTCAATACCTAGCATGCTCTCATTTGTGAACACTGAAAAAAATTCACATCATATTTGTCTGGATATTAAAAGGTTTAATATTTAAATTTGGATGAACAAATTTTAAATATTTTTACCTAAAATTAAGTAATATTATCGAGCTTTAAACAGTATAGAAATTTTGTACTCTGCATCTGTTTATTTTTTATGCCTCCTCAACTAAGGGGAGCACTATAAATAAGTCGAAGGAACTTGCACTTGGCTCTGTGGCTACCTCAACATAAATTTGTTTATCACTGTGTGGGTGTTTTCTTTGTTGGATGGGTGATTTTCTTTATGTGTGTGGGTGGATGCAAAAATTGCGTGTTCCTAAAATTAGAGCAAAGAGTGAGACAAAGCAAAAAGACAAAGGTAAAAGTGACTTGCACAAATTGCTAAACAAAGAAATTGCTATGCAGAATTGTAACAAGGGGTTGTATTATTGTAGGGTAATTAAGATAAATTCGAAATATTCATATGTAATTGATTCAAGAGGTAGTCAACCTTTGTTATCAGTTTTTAACGCAGATTAGTGTTTTTTTGACATGTATTGAGAAGTTAAACCAACCTATTTATTTATCATAAAAATGAGTATCCAAACTAAGGGAAATTCTTAAAAACCCCTTTTCAGAACGCCCCTGTGGAAAAGACTTTTGCTAGAAAGAAACGGTAAATAAAAGTGAAAGAGAAAGAATAAGGGGAGGAAAACTGCATGCACTCGGAACATGTGACGCTTAATGACGAATGTTGACAAAACAAAATCGAGGGCTAAAAGCGGGAACGGGGCCAGATGGAAATTATAGAACCCTCAACCCCCCGCATCAGGCGTTGACCACTGCCACTGACCCATTGATAATGCGGAACGGAAGTTGCGCTCCACCAGCGGCTGTTTTTGCCTTTGTTTTTATTTTAATTTTTAGTTCATTGTTTTTGTTTTGAGCTAGTCTCCGTTGCGATCAAAATTCATCTTCCACCACCATTTGTATTGAGAATGCAAACGTGTCAAACTCATCAGTTTTAGTTTAATCTCAATATGGATCTAATTGCAACGTCGTCAAAGCTTACAGAAGATAGAAACTGGGAAAAATTAAACTTGTTGATTCGATCGTTGAACTCGATTTGGTTTTCCTATTTATTTTTAACTTTTATCCGAAGTGTTATATTGTTGAAATCATTAATTTTTATTGCTAAAATACACAAATTTGCAAAAGCGAATAGTAGCAGAAATTAATATAGAGATTTTTAAAACCAGTTCGCAAAAGGTATTACAAAATTTTCAAGTCAATATAACATTTTATTAAGCATACGTAGTCTTGACACATTTTCTTAAACGGGGCGTATGAGTAATTTTTAGTAAGAATTTGCACTTGATCCTTCTTTTGGTAAGAATTTCCATTTCCTCATTTGTCGTTCTTGTACTTTCGTATCCCAATCGTGCAAATCTGCCCTAAGAACGCTCTATACTTACAAATGTATATGTATACATATATATACATATAACGCTATCAACAAGCATATGAAATCCCACATATACAAACTCACAAGTACTTCTAGTATAAATTCTGGCGAAATGTAAAAGCTTCCATTTTGTTTTTGTAAACCGCCGACAACAAAACCGACAACAGACAAAACTCGTCAGTCAAGCAAAGCTACAAAAAGCTTAATAGTATATTATATACCTTATACAAACACTACATATGTACACACGTGTACACATGCCTGTATAAATAACCAAAGTCTACGAAGATGGCGACAAAAGCAAATAGACGGAAAACATATGTTGTTCAGATCCAGAGAGAAACAGAGAGGAACAAGGCGCCCACGCTCTTCACAAAGCTTTTTATATTTACAAACCTCGCGTTTTGTTTACAACTCTAGAGCTTATTGTATTTCCCTGTATGGGTAAGTGGAAAACAAAGGCAACTCTGCGATAAATTATACATTCAAAACAAAATATAAAAAATAAACAGTTTTGACCTTGGGTTTGCTTAAAAATCGTACTCCCTCATTGGCGCTCTCGCCAGCTCTCTTTCACTTAATTTGTTGATAGCAAGCCACGCAAACTTTTTTTTCTTCCGTTTGTGTAGCTAGCTTTCCTCGGTAATTGTTATTATTATTGCATTATTTCATCGTTGGGTGTAATTCGCTGGTACGACCCGTACATGTGTTTATAATATCGTTGAAATTTGATTTGGATTTGTTTTTATTTTCATTTCCCTTTCGTTGTTCGGCATTAGTCACATAACGTCCCAATTGGTCACGCCTCGAACTGGAGAGTTGTACTTTACCCCTTACTGAAATTATTTACCAAATGCTCTTCACGTGCATCCCATTCGTTTTTAATTAGTTTACCTTGTTTGTAGAGTCACAGTCCAAATTCTCTTTCTTTAACCTAGTATCTATAACTTTTGAACAAAAATATTAAACTTGATAGTTTAAAGAATGAGTTTTACAAAATTCTTAAAAGATCATTGATAAAATATTATTGGGTTGTACTTTACCCATTATTTTATTCAAAATATTCTGTAACTTAATGTCCCTGGTAGTTGAAGGAGTCAATAAAAAATCACAAAAATTACTTTGCTGTTCATGATAGGGAACATTAACTGTAGATGTCTGTGTATTAGAGTGCTTATTCATATTTACTTAGCTCGATTCTCGCTCTTCTGCCTACGATATCAGATGCTTTGAATCAGATGTTCGTCGGCCGCCCCGTTTTCACTAAGTTTCTCCCCACCAAACATTTCGCGTTCATTAACTCTCGGTGTCTGTGTGCGTGGGGAATTTTTTTAATATTATTATTCATTATATAGAAAAGCTTGTATATCTTTTATTGTGTGCTTCTCCAATGTTTACTTGCCTTCTTAACTTTTTCGTACGATTCCACTTGGGGCCTTTTCATTTTTTTTTTTTCGGCCAATCTGTAATATTTGTTTTTATATATTCTCCCCTTTGCGTCTATTTCCATGTTTGATGATCGGTTTGGCGGGTATATAATATACGCATATAAGCGCCCCATTCGGGTTTCGGTTCCTATGTTTTGGTGTTTGGTTTGCTTGGTTCTCGCTTGTTTTTTATTGTTTGGCCTTCAACGCGTTCAGCTACCTTTGACGAATATTAAACAATTTCAAGAGGAAATAGCAATATTGTAAAGAAACCAGAGAAACAAGCATATCACTTAGCAAAAGTAGAATTTGGTCTGGGTTTGAGTTTGTATTTGCCTTGTATATCGAGAGGCTTCCCAACTCCACACCCAGCCCCCTTCACCATGTATACAGAATTGTCGGTATGCACACATCGTGTGACCTTCACGTCTTGGCACCGGGCATTACAAAGTTCAAATCTGAACTGGCAAATGTAAAACGGCGGCCTTATCATCTGGAATGTGTTCACTTATCGGCTGTAATGAATGAAAGATAAGCCGATCAAGGGATCAAGAATAGAGTTGGTTGAGGGTCGATATGCTAGTGAATGATATGGGGGAAACGGTCGTTTATTTATTTGGAATGACTTTGATTGTAAAACTAAGGTGTTTTGGGTAAGCTAGATGAAATGCAGCTTAATCGAAGTATTCAAAACTTTACGTTAAATGGATAATACTTAAAACAATTATGCCTCTTTTTTTTTAAAATTTAGTTTTCTTTAAACATTTCCGGTTCACCATTAATAAACTTGTATCAAGGCCATTTCCCCGAATATTCCATAATGCACGGCGCAAATTATGCCAAATCCCTTATACTAGATGCACTTTTCTTTCCTAATTTATGAACATTAAATGGAAAAACATTTGTAAACAAACCAATTAATATTTATTGTTAGGCCACAAACTGAAAAACAACAATAGGCACCACCGGTTCCGCCCCCTAAGGCCTTTCACCTGATCGAGAAGTGGTGTGGACTGAAAGAATCGAATCAAACCAGAAAATGGCTTACTAATTTTACCCAAGTTTGCCATTTCTTGTTCTTTTTTAGCACTCAATTGTTTTGATACTTTATTTTTTTGCGAGTTCCATTCGTTGTTTTGATGGTTGATGATTTCTCTGCTTTTTTGCTTTCCAAAATTTGTTGTTCACCAAATCAGTAAAAAGTGTTCGTTGAGAGAAGGGAAAAAAGAGGGGACCGGGTCCTATCGCTGTTGTTTTTTTTTCTACCTTTCGGGTTGCCTTAAAATAGGCGATAACCATAACAATAACAAACGTTGAATAGTGTTAAGTTGGCTCTTGGACTTGCAAATTCTTCAGTCATCAACAGATTGCGTTTATCTCTTTAGTTTCCAGAAGTATAGTAAGTTGTTTTGATATTAGTTTATAAGTCGAAGGGATTAGATTATAAGATAATGAATAGGGAAAGTGCCAGTTTCAAGGAAAAACCACTGACTTAATTTAATCTTTATTTAGCACTGCGGTTAAAACCTTTATCCAATAATTCCCGTCATATTTTATGTATATATTTTTATTATATCGATTCGATCACGTGTCGTAACCGGGCACTATTGAACACGTGTGAGTCCATCAATTATAATCGGCGTTGTCTTGCCTTGGGTTTGGCTTGGGTTAAAGCTTTGGTTCCGGCTAGATAACAGCTGCAGGGATACTTAGCATAAATGCCACTACTATCGGAATTGGGCTGCCAGTAAAATGTCTCAATCGATGGCCATTGGGAAACCAGTAACCAGTCGATGGGAATGGAAATGAGAATGCTGGCTGCCGCCAAGGTTGTCTGGCCATTATAAAAGTCATAATATATTCGTTTAATGAGCTGCCGTCTCTGTTTTCAATGCAACTGGTCTGATTCGTTTCTTGTTTACCTACTTTCAGATACCACAAGTAAACATCGGGCCTGGGCGCCCATTTAAAGAAGGAGAGGGAGAAGAAGTTACAATCCTAGAGCAGAGTGGGATCCCCCACGAAATAAAATGACAGAGAATCAGCTGTATCCCATGTCATCGGAATTCTTTGACAACGGCTCCAACAGCAGCAGCAACACACTCAAATACGATCTGTATTCCCTGGGTTCCACCGTTGTGGGTGCGGCCCTGCCCACGTTGACCATTAACACGGGCTATGGCAGCAGCAGCATCAACAGCAACAACAATAATAATAACAACAATAACAGCAGTAGTCACAGCAGCAGCAGCGGTAGTAACTGCTCCACCAGCACCACAAATACCTGTAATGTAATGCTAAGTACAACGGCCATAACAATACCACGCAGCAGCAACCACAACCAGAGCCATCATCATCCGTACCAGCAGTCGGATTTGCAGACACCACGACACCATCCCAGTCCTCTACACACATTGCCCAGCATGACCCACCAGCAACATCATCTTCAGCAGCAGCAACACCACAACCAACAGCAGCAGCAGCAGCAACAGGAGCAGCTGCAGCACTCGCATTTGACTTTGGGGGAGCTATCAGACTTTAGTCTAGATGCCCTGGATGCCGCTTCCCTGTCACCCACCCTGTTGCAGGATGTGAGTCTGAGTGCAGCTTCTCCCCTAAACTCGACACTCTACAATGGCAACACCAGTGGACCAGGTAGCAGCAATGGAATAGGACCAGGCGGTGGTGGATACTTCACCCCCGATATGTCGCACACGCTCAGTCTGAACGTGGTCGGCGAGCAGGTTCTGCTCCAGGAAGCCGTGGCCCAAAACGAGTTGCTCTTCGAGATGACACCCAACTCTAATGCCATGTGGAGTGATATAAGCAGTGCCATTATCCACACCAAACACGAGCCATTCAGTCTGGACGATGATTACATCTTTCCCAACGACAAGGCCGAGATCCAGGCGGCCGATCTATCGGATCTAAATGGTGGCGACTTCCTGGATGTCATTGGGAACATAGAAGATTTCTTGCCGCAGACGACAGTCTCTCAAAGTGTCAATTTCCTGCTGTCGCCGCAGACCCAAGGACAGGATGCCCTGGTGGCACCGCCCATGGAACTTCTGCAGCAGCAGCAACAGCAGAATCAACAAAATCACCAGCAGCTCCAAGTCGGAAGCTCGCCGCAGTTGCAAACGCTGCTTACGCTCACCCAGCAACAGCAGCAATCGAATGGTTCCTCCACTAGTCCGTATGAGATCTATCACAGCACGCCCCAAAAGCCACAACAGCAGCAGCTGTCCGCCAGTTTTTCGCCCGGCAGCCAGACCTCCCAGTCGCCATTGACCCCACCGCCACCACCGCATGCTAATCGTCCCCAGTACCAGATGGTAAAGTCGCGCAACATGCAGGAACTGATTAAGAAAGGCTATCCCATGTCCTCGCCGCCAGAGCGCTCTGTTCTCAGTCAATCTGCAGCCTTGAGTCCAGGGGGTAGTAGTGGTTTTGGCAGTTCTGCATCCGGAAATAGTACAACTACCAATAACCAGACATCGGGATCAACAGTGCGCAAATCCTTTGGCTACCAGAGCGCCGTGGAGAACTCCCAGCTGAGTCGCCTCAGCTCGTCGGCGCCCACGCACCTGGGTCTGGAGCACATTTGGATGCGACGGGAGCCGCGGCAGCATTTACTCTCAACCGGCTCGCTGGCCGAGGCCGAGAGCTTCTCTTCGCTGAGTACGGGCAGTGTTTTGTCGCCGGATGGAATCGATTTTTCGCAGGACGATGAGGATGACA
The DNA here is from genome assembly GCA_018153365.1 of Drosophila fuyamai. NCBI lineage: Eukaryota > Metazoa > Arthropoda > Insecta > Diptera > Drosophilidae > Drosophila > Drosophila fuyamai. The sequence continues at coordinate 11,810,366 of JAECXW010000116.1, forward strand.
ATTCGAGCGAGAACAGCGATAACTATGATGACTTTAGCAGCGATAACGGATTGTCTGGGGATGAGGACGAGACACGCACTTCAACGCCGAATCATTTGTCCAGTAGCAAAGGGAAGGAGCGGTTCTTCTGGCAGTATAATGTTCAGGCTAAGGGACCCAAGGGCAAGAGGCTGGTCTTTCAATCGAAGCTCGAGGATCCGCATGTGCTGAACGAGGTGACAGACCCGGTCTTTAGCCCCACATGCTCGGTGCGTGGCATTAAGGTGTACAAGGTAAATTAATGATTTTGAATTTAAAGTTTTAAATAGGTTATAATTTTGCTTTTCTGTATCAACAGCACAGCGGAAAGGCCCGCAAGGGCGATGGTAACGATTTGACCCCTAATGCCAGGAAACTGCACAACATTGGTAAGGAGCTGGACAAGCTGAGCCGCACCATCAACGACATGACGCCTGTATCCGAGCTGCCTTTCAATGTGCGTCCGAAATCGCGCAAGGAGAAGAACAAGCTAGCCTCGCGTGCCTGTCGCCTGAAGAAAAAGGCCCAACACGAGGCCAACAAAATAAAGCTTTTTGGCCTTGAAATTGAACACAGTAAGTTTTTTTAAAATAAGGAAAAAAAATATTGAAAAAAATGCTGTTTAATACATTCAACTATCATATTTGATACACTTTTAATTTCGATCCTTTGTATTTCAGAGCGCCTCATCAATGGCATAGCTGAGCTAAAGCAGGCCTTGGTCGTCAAAAATCGCACCAAGAATCTGGGAGAATCTACCGAGGAGATGGATCAACAAATTTCACGCATTTACGCCAACGCCTCATGTAAGTTAAATTTATATATATATCTACAACCAAATTAATGCGATTTTCCGTATTTCTGCAGCTGGAATTAGGATTGCCGGTGGTTCAACGGATTTCGTCAATAAGGTGCTGGAGAATATGCGTGGTGGCATGCCCAATGGAGGCCTCGAGGAGCTGCGTAAATCGTCGTAGACCAAAAACAAAATATGTAAAGCTAACGAACCGCCCATCAAGATTAGACACTAAGATGTCCCAACAACAACAGCCACCATACCCACGCCACTAACCACTAAAAATCCATTCTATGACAGGATGACAATTGAATACGAAATGGAATCAGTCGGTGGCAAACAAGAAACATATACTTGTAAAATAGAGATTCGACGATGAAAAGTAGGAATTGCTTGAGAAATATCCTGGCTGAGCCTCCATCTCCTCAAAACAAAACTTTCTGTTCAATTGTTCTGCTTGAGTGATATAATATTGATAACCGAGATATAACTGTGATTTAAGAAGCCTGGGCTTTGTATGTTTTGTATGGCAGGAAATAGAAGAAAATATTTTTTACTCTTTCGCGACCACACCGAAACTGGAAAACCAGAGCCAAAAAACGTAAACAAAAAGAAAATCTAAAATTCCTTTTGAAAATGCAACATTAACAAATCGAAAGAAACAAAACAAAAAACGTAAAGAAAGAGGCAACCACAAAAACCAACTGAGAAGAAAAGTGTAAAAATACAAAATTTTGTTTAGCTGTTAAGTTTGTTAAGAAACGGAGTGTTAGATGAGCAAATGAATTCGTAGGATTTCGCTACCAGTTTTACCTGCTTAACGAATAAGGGTTTAAATTCATTTGATTCAATTGGAAAGAATTAATCTGGAATGCTAAAAATCATTTTAAAATAAGTTATATACAACTGCGATTTATTTGTTTAAGTTTTTAATGCTATATTAACGCTGTATAATTTGGTTCAATGTTTTAGTCTTAGGCTTATAAATTTAACTCAATCTGGAGAGAGAGCTTTTATATAGAACATATTTACCTACATATTAGATTTATCGGTAATCCTAATTGTTTTGGCCCTCATTCAATATACATTTTATGGTCCTAGGTTGTAATTTTTAAGTTTTCAATTTTGTTAAAGCAAGTTTGTTGGTTTCCGAAAGTGAATGTTTTGCGAAACTTGATTAATTTACTTATATGCTATAACTATCTTTACATATACATACATGCGTGGTGATATAATTTTAATTTTTCTTTTTATGCTTTTATTTCTTGATGTTATATGTAGATTTGATTCATGCTTGAACTCTGTAACTGAGAATGAAATAATTTTAAGTTTTTCTATTATCCATACGATTTGCTTATATGAAATACCTTCAATATAAAACATAATTTATTAATTTGTAGGCACACATGAAAACATTTTCAAGGCTTCAGTTTTACTTTTCACTTACGGGCTACTCCAAAAAAATATAAGAAAAACATCAAACGAAAAAGTAATACAACTTTGAGTTTTATTCTAAATTGCATTATCGAAATGAATAATTTTGCTCTGCTTCGATGCTAATTTTGTGATATTTGTATTCAAATTTTCTTTGTTGTGTAGTTTTTTGGGGCGGGTTCCTCCTCTTATGGGTTATATTTTCCATTTACTATTTGTAGCCTTTCTTACTGCTATTTGTTGCTTAACGTGTTGTGTTCAATTGATATCAAAAGAATTATCTTTCGAAATGAAAACTACATTCTTACTGAGGGAAACAGAAACAGATCGAGAATGAAAACGAAAATACAAATTACAAAAGTGATTCAAGTTAAAAACTTAGAACTTAGGTACTCGTATCACCCACAGCGATGAACACGTGGACATAACAAATTGTAGTTGTTAACCTAGGCTTAAACAAATATGAAAAAAAACCGATTGAGCGCACATAAATTAAAAATCAATACACAAAATTGGCCATCAGTTTTTAGGGTTTTCAAATTCATGTCTTGGGACCTTAACCTCATTACATAAGTGATAAGAATTCAAAATTACAAATTAGAACTTTAGAAATACATCGGGCATGCTGATACCCCATATATACACTCACACACAAAGTACAAGCGCAAGCAAAAATACAGAATATGTATGTACTATGCATATATCATATTTAAGTCAGGTTGCTTAGGGTTTAGGTTGGCTTTGTGTAAGAAGTACCGAGTAAAGCAAACAGAATTCAAGGCGAAGCAGCATTGAAATAAGCACGACAGTTCCTCAGTGTTTAATATTGTATAATTAACATATTAAATATATATTAAAAACAAAAAATGTATACCTAAATGTTACGGATATTGTAAATGTGTGTGCTTTATATAAATGTGCTTCAGAGAAAACAACTTTTATATACATAACGAAACTAAGCAAACTACCTCAAAACACGTTGAAAAAGAAGTTTCATATTCGGTAGAGAAGCAGAAGAATTACAATTTGAAAAGTAAATATAATTTATATAAATATATAAAAACCAAGAGCCTGATTCATGTGTCCATTTAAAGCATATATATCTATATTAATAACAGTGCATAATAATGTATTTTCAAATTCTTTAAAATTAGGAATGATACGAAAAAAAAAACAATTCAAATTAGATAGTTCTTCGGCCAGCCGAATAGTTAATGCACTTGATTAACCTGCGGAGGACTGACAACGAAATTTTTAAATATCCTCTAGGCAAGTGCGTTGACAGAACCAAAAAATTAAAAATAAATTTAAATGTATTTGCAAAGTCCAAAATTGAATAATTGATATGATTTAAAATATGAATAAACAATGATACAAACAAAACAACTGTGTTGAAAATTAAAAATTTTGTAAGCATTTGCATTAAGCAAAAGGAAAGCGAATACATAACTATTATGTCTAAATAAACACACGTCAGATGTATGTACGTCAATGGAAAACAATTGTCTATATATTACAATTTCAAAATACATACCAAATTGAATATATATTGATGAAATAAAATAAACAACGGCGAAAGCGGAAAAAAAAGTATCTTGAGTTTGTTTCTCTCTTGAAGTGTGCAAAAAAATGTGGAACGCTTCACGATTTTGCGTGTCATCCTTGCGCAGGGGCCATGCTAATCTTCTCTGTATCGTTCCAATTTTAGTATATGTTCTGCCGAAGCAAGAACGAAGTACAGCTAAAAATCGCGATATATATACGAACTGATTGCAGAATAACTACTTGGGAATTATAAAATCGCTGTGCTTCCTAGCGCCATCTGGTGCTGGTATTTTAATACGCTCTATCTTACCTCATATGTAAAATGTATTTAGAAATTTAAAAATGAACTCTATTGTAATTATTGAAAGGAAAAGACAGAATTGGTAAGAGTGAAAAAAAACTGAGAAAAGTTAAAGAAATATTTAACAAATCTGCATTTCAGACTCCATTGCCAATTTTGTAGGTGGTCCAGTTTATATGTTTTTAAATGTAAGAGGGTGGCCGCAAATAAAGCATATTAAAAAAATATATAATTTGCGATAAAGTTGTACAACCGTGCTATTATTTAAAAAACAATTAGGTAAAGTATGACCCAACAAAAAAAATGTGGAACGCTTCACGATTTTGCGTGTCATCCTTGCGCAGGGGCCATGCTAATCTTCTCTGTATCGTTCCAATTTTAGTATATGTTCTGCCGAAGCAAGAACGAAATAGGGTTGAAAAATTACCTATTTATATGAGGAATATTGGAAAAACGCAGTTGAGAATTATAAAGAAAGCCTCTTCGTTGGTTTAAAAAAACGCGGTGTTAATAAACGATATTTAGTTAAAACAAGAGATAACGCTATAGTCGAGTGCCTTGACTATTAGATACCCGTTACTCAGCTAAACAACTTAATATAAATATGCCTTCTTGTATGTTTTTCGCCGCTCGAATCAGCTCCCGATTTTTATGTTAAAATCGGTACCGAGGGAACACCTCCAATTTGGCTAACTTGATTTGATTTGCATAGTTCTTGGGATATAGTTCGGTATTGACAAATAAAAGCCATCGCCATTTCCTTTAATAGAAATCCTTATCGAGAATTAACGTTGACTCTGTTGAGCACCTTGGCCAGCTGTTCCAAAATCATCCGTTAGATGGCGCTATTGTATACGCCATGAAAAACGGAAATGTAGGCGCTAGCCAGGCTTAAGCGTTTAATGGGTTTTTGGGCGTTAGAGTGGGCGTGGCAAACTTTTATTTGGCCAATCGATAGGTATTGACGAAACAAATACATATAAAAAAAAATTTTCATAATAGCATCAAAACTGTGGCCACAGCTTGTGGCTTGTGGGTGTCAGAGGGGGCGTGGCCCCATTTTGAAATAAACTTGCGCTGCGTAGGAACTCCTAAAATCTACATGCAAAATGCCAATCTTCTAGCTTTTATAGTTTCCGAGATCTCAGCGTTCATACGGACAGACAGACAGACAGACAGACGGACAGACAGACGGACAGACGGACATGGCTAGATCGACTCGGCTAGTGATCCTGAACAAGAATATATATACTTTATAGGGTCGGAAACGCTTCCTTCTACCTGTTACATACTTTTGCACGAATACAATATACCCTTTTACTCTACGAGTAACGGGTATAAATATCAAATAGGACTTCGGATATATTTTTAAGTTATCCTTAACTAATAATAATAGTCATGTTATTTGTTGAAAACATAGTTCGTTTTATTTGACTATAATAAATTGATAGTTTTAAAAATAGAGGCACGACTAAGAGAGTTTTATTTGGTTTTGGTTAAGGACATCCGATACCAACCAAAGATATTCCAAATGAAGTATACACATAACAAATACAAAAGACTTTAAGTGCGATTGGTAAAAAAGTGTTAAGTTCTTCTTGAGTTGATTGTGCTGTAATGAGACTCCGCATTCGTTCGACTCAGATTTCGGATTTCCTACTCGTGCCGTATTTCAGGCTGCAAGTCGAACCAAGAATTCAAGCCAGCTGGTGTGGTTATCTCAGCATCGTCCAGAGGTATTTTCAGCTGAAAGCAAAAAAGATAAAACAATTTTGAAAGCAGCAAAAAAATGTGGAACGCTTCACGATTTTGCGTGTCATCCTTGCGCAGGGGCCATGCTAATCTTCTCTGTATCGTTCCAATTTTAGTATATGTTCTGCCGAAGCAAGAACGAAGTTTAACGTAGTTCCTTTCCTATTTATATGGCACTCATGCTGAATAAGGACTTGGGAATTGCAAGGATCTGGGAATCCTTCGGGGTGTCTTTATGTTAGGGGTTACATTTGGGTACTTACCATCCCAATAATGGGACTGCCGCCGGATAAAAATCCCTTTTGTGTGCACACCGTCACCTCGAGTTCCGTCTGCCTGAGCTCGGCAATGGAAATCAGGTACTCAAAGGATGCATCGTAAACAGGATTGCAGTTGTCCTTAATCACGCCCGTCTTTCGCTTCGACTCCTTGCTGCGGCCGGGCAGCAGGTATAGCTTGACATACGGATCGGGGATGTTGCTGGGATCGCGCAGCGGTATCTTCTGGATCTTGTGAATAGTGACGTCCAATTTCTGGCGCTGGGCGCTGTAGCGGATCGACAGCTGCATCCGTCCCAGACCGTGTTCACCAGGGGAGGCGGTGGAATCGGGGAAGCGGTGGGTCAGCACGGAGGCGGCTAGCTCACTGATGGGTTTCTCGCTGGAGGTGGACGCCGACATGGCCGGCGAGATTTTTGTAACCACTGCAGGACCCTCCTCAATGATGGGCGACTCGGCGGACAAACGCTTGCTGGTTACCTGAGATTCCTGAAGACATCAATGAATTCAATATTAAATCTTTGGAATGATAACTACATTAAGTTTGATAATGATTTAAAGTTTGTCTAATAAATATATTCTTTATAATTTAATTTGTATGACTTGCTTGAAAACTTCATATTCATTCTCGTATAGTTGGTTTTATCAGCAAAATGTTTTATTGTGAGAAGGCTCTTAATCATATTTAATTGAAATAAAAAATGTATTAAATATATAGAAGAAAATTTAGATAATTACGATGTCAAAAAAATGTTTAAGCTAAAAAAAAAAGAATCTCCGATTCTCCCCGACGGGGAATTGAACCCCGGTCTCCCGCGTGACAGGCGGGGATACTGACCACTATACTATCGAGGACGTTGAAAAAATGTGAGCTAATGTTCATGTATAAAATTGATCCCCTAATAAAGAACTATTTACATGTAAGAGGCTTAAAAAAATATGTATACATATATATCAAAAATTGATTTGACACATTTTGAGGCATATTAGTTTTATGCGGTATGAAATCTGTTAGTGCTCATTAAGGTATCGATGAATTGACCCACCTTAAATGCTGGAGGTGCCACTGCAGCCGCATCTGGCGTTTTTACAGAACTGCTGCGCGTGAGGGCCGCCACCTGTTCCAGAGCATCGGATTCCTTGTCAATCTCACCGGGCTTCAGTATCCGCAATGAGAGCGACATAAACAGCTTCGATTCCGGTCCAGATTTTTGCAATTGGAAGGGCTGCTGGATAACCTCCATGTTGAACTGTTTAAGCAGAGTGCTCAGGGTGTAGGTGTATTGGCCGATATCGTTTCCTGTTTTCTGGTCATAAATCTTGATGATCAGACTCTCGTTATCGGGATTGCTGACCAAGAAGGTGAAGCCCTGCTCCCAAACCGGAGAATCATCCCGCATTATCATGGCAGTCTGCTGTTTCTGTTTGTTGAGACTGCAAACCAGGTAAGGATCGGGCTTGGAGCTGGATCGAGCTTGCTGTGGGTTAAGATTTCATTGAATTATATTAGATGTTTAATAAATGGTTATATTAATTCTTGATGAACCCACCTTTAAATGCCTCGCAGAATCGATAAAAACGCTAAGAACCGCCGAGCTCATGGTGGTTACACGTAAAAGTTGAGTTTCCAGGAGGATTTGCTGAAGATCATTGGGATTGGCGGTGAGCTTATACCACTGCAGGCGGACATGAAGTAGTCCGTGCTTGGCATCTTCCAAGGTTAGCCACTATGGGATTAATTCAAATAGTTAATAAGGTTAAAGTTGGAAAATCTCACTTTACTTACACTATCCACAACACCTTTCTTGATCACACTGGAAATGTCGATGCTGGCTCTGTTTTGAGTAGGTAAAAAATGGAATTAGTTCAAGAAATAAATAAGTATAAATCAATAAAAATCAAACAAAAAATCAATGCTTAAAGTCTTAGCAGGTTCCCTTAAAAATCAAGCTATTTTGGATATCTTGTTCTGAGTTCTTCTGGGGGGAGTTCTTGGGATAAAAGTGTGTCAGATTTCTGTAGTGGGTGCTCGTTCGTGTTTAATCAATCAATCAATAGATGGTTGCCTAACCTGCCGAGCGACTCGTCATCACTAGTGCGGTCCCAGTCAAAAAGTCTGAGCACGAGTATGGCATGCTGCGAGACCTCAACCACAGCCTGCTCCATTTATTGTTCGAACCAAAAGCAGGGTAAAAGACATTTTCGCATTATTAATGGTTAGTTCCAGCGCAAAATCTACATAAACTACGGTCTCAATGGGAGTTATTTACATGGTCAAATCTATCTACAAAAGTTGTCATTGGCATGCTGGTGGTTCTTGCTTCATTGTGTGTCTGTGGTTTAAAGTGCTCCAGCATCTGCTTGTGGGTCAAAAACGGGTGTCAAAGGGCATGCAATTAGTTCATTCGAGTCAAATAGTGGCTACTTTGTCGTTTTTGCTAAAGTGATGAGGTTATCTTTATTACTTTATTTTATGTGCTTAATTTGTAATATTTAAGGATCGATTGCAAATTGATATATAACTAATAAAGTTTTATTTAAATCAAAAATGTACTACCAAATCTATATTCATATATCATCATCATATATTAAATTCTACTAAATATAAAATCATTTAAATACACCAGCAATGGAAACGTATTTACATTTGATTTAAATTCCATGTTTTAATTTAATTTAATTTTTTGCAGTAAAAATTTTGTAGATATCTACTTAGTTTTTCATCATTTTAGAGTGGATTAAATTAATATACAAAATCTACGTTTAATTATATATTAACAAAAGTATATTTCAAGCAAGATATTTAGGTCACATTATAGTTTCCCAATAACTTTTTCATTGCCTAATATCTCATCACTTTGCTATATTTTTTCAGTGCTTGTTAGTATACGAATTCAAAACGTAAATCAAATTTAAGAAATACAAAAAACTAAGAGAGAACAAACAAACAAATTGTGAATGCAGTTTCATGCGGCAATACAACCTGCCCAATACATCATCGCTCTGTACACCTGGCATTGTCTGATCATAGTCCCACAAAGAAAACCCAATATAGTGGCCTATGGTGGTAAAAATACACGCCTAGAAAAACAAATGTGTGAGTGTTTTGTTTGGTAGAAGGTAGAGAAAATAGTATTTAATCCATAGAGCAGAGCGAAACGGAACGAAACTGAAAACGAAAAAACAGGGACTATAGCCTGTCAATTCTCAGTTTGGGCGGCGTCATGCAGAAAGAGCTCTCAATTCAATCAACAAACATTACTCACTGGGGATTCAAGGGGGTGCAGTTGGATGGTGGTGGTGTGCTAACTCAAATAAGTGAAATAAAAATATTGCTTACCTGCCCAGGTTCTCGTCTTTCTTCGAATCATCCGAGTCCTTCAATTGTATCTCGACAAATTGACCCATTTCAATAAAAACAGTTGCCTGCATTTAGGCGCCAAACAAAGTAATCGAGTGATAAAAGAATGAAAAATCAAAATGGAAATAACAGAAAGGCAAAACAACAAACTATGCAAGAATCGGTGGACTTGTGTTGAATTGTATCATGCAGCAATCGATCGACAACATCAGCAGACTACAAAAAGCAACGCAACAAGCTTATGGGATCTCGGGATCCCCGAAGGAATCTCCCAGAGAATACGCACCTCACACCAGTAGTCCCATTTGGGATTCACGTTGTTGTCTATGATCTGGGTCTTGAACTCCTGGGCCCCTACATTGATGATGGCATACGGATCGGACTTGCCCTTGCCCAGCACACTGATGTCCTTCTTCATCAGGTCCTTGGCCTCAACGACGTGTATGCGCAGGATGCCCTGAAATATTATTGTTTTGTACTCATCGATATCACATATTTACATATCTTTCAGTAATAAATTGTTCTTCATTTCATATAAAAACATTATTATTAAATAGACTAACATTTTTCTGTAACTTAATTCCCGGATTATTATTATGTTAAGCAGAAAAATGCCAATGCTTTAATCCTCATTTGTAAAATCTACATTTTATTTAACTCACCTCTGGTTCAGGCATCTTCAGAGCCACCGCTGAAACCTCTTCGCTCAGCGAGATGGGCAGCTTATTGGGCAACACCATCACATTGCCAATCTGCTCCACAATGATCCTTCTCAGTAAATCGCTCAGACCCGGCATGTCCATAAAATCAATCACTCCGACCAAATTGAAGTCGATATTCGGATTGTTCAGGAAGAATATCTGCAGTCCACCAACCAGGGGCATTGATCGGATCAAAGGCTTCATTACGACTCGCACCCAACCATGGATCTGGAAGTCCTTGATACCACCCTTCATACCACCCAAATAGAAATTGATGTCGCAATCGCTGGCATAAAACAGATCCAGATCCATGATGATCTCATTGCGATCCACATTCTTGTCGTAGATTTTCACACCGCCAATGCGAGGTGGAATGGTGCCCAGAATTATCCGATCGAACCGGAATCCATTCATCTTGTAGTTAGCCAGAGCAAGTGCCACATTGGGTTCAATGGTTTCCTTCACCAATGTGCGAGCAAAGTGATTTGCATTGGGCCACACTTGCTTCAGTATCTGCGTAAAGAATATAAAAAGCCGGTTGTATCATTATTGAAAACTAAATGTAAACAATAAATTGAATGAAAAGTTTTCTAGAACTCATAGTGATTATACCCGTTACTCGTAGAGTAAAAGGGTATATTGTATTCGTGCAAAAGTATGTAACAGGTAGAAGGAAGGTTTCCCCCCCTAAAAAATATATATTTTTTTTATCAGGGGCCCAAAACAGATTAAATTTTTTTTTTTTTTTTTTTTTTTTTTTTTTTTTTTTTTTTTTTTTTTTTTTTTTTGTTTGGGGGGGGAAACTAAATGTAGAACAATAAATTGAATGAAAAGTTTTCTACGAGCGAGTTTGTTTAAAGGTCCACGCCTTTTTTTAAAAATTTAATTTTTTTTTAACTCATCGAAATGTAGAAGAAATTTTAAATACTTGTTAAAAGTTTGTGATAAGTTTCTTTCTCCTCTTTCCTTTTTTGTTTTATTTAAAATTGTATTCAAGCTGCGTTATGATTAAAAACTCATAGTCACACATTTTTATGGAATCTATATTTTAAAAGCAGTCTTATCAACTTTTACTATATTATTTTTGTAATCTTGAAATAAAATTTTTTTTTGTTAAATACCCATTTTTCTATAATGACACAGGCAAACAACATTTTGTAGATAAGGAATTTTCATTTATGAGACCATTATACGTTTTTATTTGATTTAAGTGCTGTTTTAAAAGTTAAATTACTTGGTTTTTAAAAGGGATTAAGTTGTTAATATCATACCTTATTCAGCCACTCGCACCGCTCCACATCGGGGAAGTACACCCAGGCGGGCAGCTCGTCGATTCTGGCCAGGATCACGTCCTTCTCGGAGGCGAGGGCCGAGGCCTTGGCTATGTCGCGCTTCTTTTCTGAGGTCTTGGCCAGTTGGTCGCGGGCCACCGAGAGGATAACCGGAGCTATCAGCCATGCCACCGACCAGCCCATGTAACCAACCAGATAGATGGAGCCCACGATGGCCACCTTCTTTCCCACCGAATAGAAGACGGAGAAAATGCTGTTATCATCGACGGCGGGTTTGATGGCCACCGTTGAATTTCCATTTGCCGTCTGGGTGGGCGTGCCGTTTTCGGTGGGCGTGGCAGGAGCCACCACTGGGGTTTCGCTCATTTTTTTGGGCTCCACCAGCGGCACAAAGGGTTCGGTCTCAGTGGGATCGGGTGGGTTTGTGAACTCCGCCAACGGCACCGAAGGGGTGTTATCGCTACAAGAGATGAACATACACAATTATAAGCAACTTTACCAGATATTTCCGATTGTAAAGCTCAGGGCGGCTGACTCATTAGCGTTTGCCGGCTAAGATGCCGGCGTCGAACTCAATGCTCACGATGATGGTGATGTCATACTATATTGCGCTATTAGCGAGAAATGTGATCTTGGAATGCCTCGCTGTCTCTCTACACTTCATATACTCTCCATAATATACAATACACAATAACGTTTACGAACACTTTGTTTGTTTACATAGCTTTATTTTTCATTTCTTTAATATAGTCTCGCATTGCTCATACGACGAGTGGGTGGGGTAAATTGACACAGTTTTACGAGTTTTCTGCTGGCGTTCACCACCCACCGAGTTACCTGTTGAGTGGATACACAAAATAGCTTTCATTTCCATCAAGGGTAACTCAACTTTCTTGGGAAGTTTGTGTAGTACAAAGGAAAGCATAAGGGTATCGAATGACCTGTTAAAAGTTTACAAAAGAAATTTCTAATATCCTTTGGTACTGTTTACTATTCCCAAAAATTCAATAATTAATCAAAATCTCCTCAAATATAGTATCTGTTGTCCCTTGTTCTAAATTTTCTAAATTCGAATATTTTTCCCAGTGAGATTTTCTAAATAACCTAAAGTTTTTCGTGCTATTAGTTATTCCAAAATAACTTTTTGCGGAAACTAATTTAAATAACTTAATAAATTATGTAAATTTTATTTTCGAAAGTTATGCAAGTGTATTTTTCATTTCCATCAAACTTTTCTTTTATATTCCCGTCTCTTTTAATTATTCAACGCTTAGCAGCTGTTGACTTTACTCAAATTTCTCCGAATTTTTCCTCATTGTTTACCTTTTATTCTTTTTTATGCGGTGGCTTTGGGGACTCATTATAATATAGCCGTAATTTTCTTTTAGCAGCACATACAAATTTTATGTGTAACCTTGGCTTGAATAATCGGCCAAACCAAACTTTTCCAGAGATTTACAACCTCAGCATTTTACGCTTTGTTTGCTGTTAACAACAAAGGAGACCAAGAATTTTCACTAAGCTGAATTCTTGAAGTGGCAAAAAAGGGGGGCTTTTCCCCGCTGACAAGGAAGGTGGCCCTCTCCGGTTACGAGCTTTGCTAATTCAACTTTAACTGCTGGGGAATTGTTACATTTTGTTCCGTTCAGAGCTGCTGGGCACCTGTTGAATAGCCACCGACCTCCAGCCCCAAAAGGCATCCAAAATAAGTATGAAACATCGTTTATGTATATATGGGAGGAGAGTGAGCGAAACACCCGAACTCGAGAGAGGGTCTTAATTCTAGACTGGCTGCCAAAGCTTGTCTGCCTTCAAAAGATGGGGAGACGGACTTCCCATTGCCAAGAACTTGAACTGAACACGGTTTTTATTTTTGTTTTGCTCAAATTATTTTTTTGCCGTTCAGGTTTCGTGGCGATGACGTAGCCCCGATATGTTGTTACTTTATATGTGCGGAATGCTTGAGTGCCTTAGTTATGTCTTTTGTATCGTGTAAATGTGCTTGAATAAATAATAAATAAAAACATTAATTGTTGCATCACCTCATTGTTTGTGTTCAGGTCTCACTTGTGGTGTGTATATGCAGAGTATAGGCTTTTTATGATTTTTGGTGTTGGAAGAAATATGTGTGCATCTGAAATAAAGAGTTGGTGCTCAATTAAAAATTGACAAGATGATTTAAAGTATAAATTAAATGTGATTTAGCATTCCACTTTTAGTCGTTTTTTATATCTCCCGGACTGTCTTTTATATATAGAAGCGTTTCAGATTTTTCACTTTGCTATAAATAGTTCAATATAATTTGTATCTTTCAAATTCTGCGTTTGCTTTCATAGCACAAAGATTTTATGAAAACATTTGTAGGTTTTGCAATTATTTGAAAATTATGCATTTCTGTTTACATATTTGGATAGCTTTTCGGAGCTAAAATTCCTTTCATTTAATATTCACACACAAAAACCACACCGAACAAAAAGCCAACTAAATACGTATTTGCATATATAGGGGCAAATATAGCTCTCAGGGCGTCGAGAATGTTTTTTGTATATTTTTATCAAGTTCTATTTCCCGCAGTAAACAAATGAGTTTCTTTTTAAAAACCCAATAGTATTTCGATAACACACCAAACAATGCTTAATAAAGTGATTATACACACCGAGAGCACGGAACAAATTCTTAACAGAACTGATTACTTCACTTGGCTTGTGTTTTTCTCGAATTTCTGTAACGAACGGACCGAATTCAGCGACTTTTCATTGTGAGCGGCGTTTCGAAACTAAATTGAATTGAATTCAATCCGCGGAGCATCAGCCACTAGAAGAAGTCTCGCGAGTCGGGGTGTTTGAGTCAAAGCTCTCAAATTGAGTGGAAGCTATGCTGACGCAGCAGCCGCTAGAATCAGCAGCACTGCGGGATTGTTGGCGCCATGGTCTCCCATCAGAGTGTCCTGGACGGAGGCACTAGACAGCAAGGTTGAGCTTACAAAAGGACCTCTTTGTTCGCCAATTAATTTGAATATTAATGAAGAGCTAAAGCACGGTCTCAGGGGTGTGCAGCTCACTGGCTTTTGTTCAGTCGTAGCCCTACTTTTAATGGATTGACAACTAGAATGATTAATTATGGAATAATTTGGACAAACAGATTTTATATATTTTTATATTTTGATAACCATAACATAAAATTATAGAATTTTTAAAAGTTTTTAAAATTTGATTATTGAAATGGTACTGTTTGAAATTTTAAAAACGATCTTTTTTTTAGAAATTTATGAATTTGGGCAAATTAGTGTGGTTTGCCAAAAAGACTATTTATGTGGTCCATAATTTTTTTATTGTACCAGGAATAAGTACGTCTACTTTATTTTTTACATTTATTTTTATACACGTTCTATTTGCTTCTTGGTTCGCTGGAGACTTAGATTCGATGCACGCGAGAGAGAGGGATAGTTCCTCTCTAATAGCTCCAACAGTGTGGTCATACTTGGCCTGTTACACTACCTATTAAAATGTTGGAATTTAAATGACAAGTTATTTATGAGGTGTATAACTTATACAATTTTTTTTATTTTTGAAGGAATGAAATTTAGAAAAAAAATAATATTATTTAAACTTCTACATATGTTGTTCAGTGTATTTGCATGAATTGTCCTTGGTCCTGGTACAAGTGGTAATTGTTGCTTTTAGCCGCCTGCTTTTTCTAGCTGACTCACTGGCAAATGAGATAAAATCTAGGCTGTGTTGAGTAATTAGCAACACAGTTTGGGAGCTACTGCAAGTGACGCACACGGGCGTAATAAACCCTGGGATGTGTGCAGCCATGAACAAGGATTAAGCCGCTTTTTTTTGTATGCTCGGACGGTTGTACGATCTCGCTCTGTTTTTCATAAATATCAAATGGATGGCGGAACACATGGCGTATGTGTAATAATCATGGCATATGCATTTTTAATGGTTCGATGTGAAATCGAAAGGTAAACAAAGCGAAAGGGAAAGGCGGCGGAACTGCACCGCGAAAAAGAGCAAATCAAAAGCAAACAAAGTCTGCTAGTGAAAAAGGACGTACTTGAACATGGCCTTCAACACTCACCCACACACACATTCACCCAGCACTACCACTAACACGCTCGCTCGCACACTGATGCTCACATTGTCTGGCTGCAGGACAAGCAGGGAGGCAGAATAACTCTGTTGAAGGACGCATTCAGCTTGCAGGCAAATGGAGCCAGCGGATGTCGAATGTGGATCCCCGTGTCATGTCCTGGCACAGAGAAAATATACCCTCAAAATTAACCCAATTTCTCTGACCGATTAGCTCCTGTCCTTAGCATATTATATATATGGGATCTAAAAATATATTTTTGTCTTTATGTCATATTATTTAAATACATTTTAAGCGATGCATATATATTTATGAGGCAAATTTTAAAGGAATTAAGCCACAAGCTTTTTAAGGAATACTACTTCGAAATCGGACTTTAGTTAGAAAAGTTATGGACTTAAAAGTGCAGGTTTTATATTATTTTTTTGCAAATCATCATAAAAATGTAAAAAAATTATGCCAAGAAACCAAAAAGAAAACCAACCAAAGTTTTAATGCAGAGTTTTTTGGAATTAAACTCCTAGCTGCACGAATCAAAAGGAAGTGATTTTCTTCTTTCCGGTGGGAACATGCATACGTATTTCTCGATTAATGACACAATGAAGCCTTAGGGAAATTTCGAGAAACTGCCCAGGCATATCCTGCATCCTTTTGAATAAAGAAACATTCATACATACATGCATTCGTTTAATTGCCTCTTAAATAATTTATGCTGGCTTCTTTGATTTTATCCTCAGACTAGTATAGGTTGAGGTTTTTCAACTTTGAACCCGCTTGTGGGGGCGTGGCAGATGTTGAAGCGAGCTGGTAATAAAACTTTCCCAGAACAAACGTGCCATAAAAGTTAATTTCAAACTAAACTGTGACAATTCCCGGGCGGTAATCGAGGTCACACGATGACAGCGCCTTGACTTTATTGAGCGAACAATGTAAACAAATTGGGAATAATCTTATTTGTTTTGTTTAGCTTTCGTGTAGCATCGCTGGCGATTGCAAGAAAATTGCGTCACATTGCCTTTGATTTATGGAGCGGCGGCTCCAGTCAAGCAAAACGAGGAAAACCACGGAGACCTGGCCCACTGAAGGTAAATTTGATGAGTAGCAGGTCAGGCAGACATTCAGACACCGCGCAAAATATTTTACAAAACTTGGAATTTAACTCAGTAATATATTTTGAGGCACATCGTCATTTTTTTTAGTAAATCATAACCAATTATTTTTTTATATGTTTAAAGACATTTTTGGCTTCCAAGATGTTTTGTTATTCATTTATTTCAATACAGATTTTTATCTGTGTATCGGAAGCAACATTGATTGCAGACAAATGTCTTTGATACATTGAAGCAAACATTAAATGAGGTCTGAATTGAATTAGAGCTAAGGGGTGATTCAAGGTTCTCCAGATAGTAATTCAATCAGAAACACTCAATTTAAACTTGCTTTAACTTAGTTGCTTTTTATGCAGTGCTTTTAAGATTTTCAGAAAACACTCTAATCATTCGTGTGGAACTCACCCGAACACGTTTTAGCCATTTACTGTTTAGGTAAATTTTCTTTACAAAACCAAATGCTTGGGACCTTCCGGATACACTAAAGCGTATTTTCGCCAGTCATGTCAAACTCTTCTTTTGACTACGTTTGGTTAGCCAAAAAGAAAATTTACCCAAGTTGTTATATGCAGATGATGTTAACGTTAAGCGGCCTCAGGGATACATATAAAATAACCAACATGTGAGCCAGGCCGTACTGTACTGCAAATGAAAGTTTCGCCAACCAAGTTTCGTCCATTGAATTATCCTCCATTCAAGGCATGTACCACACCATGTGTTTTCCCCGTAATCCGACTCCATTATTGGGCTTTAATATCAGTCGAATCCAACGCTGACACCAAAAGTACTGACCACAACTGGGCATCAAAGTACTATTGGAATGCTTTGCCTTATGAATTAAACACAAGTCTGTTTCTATTTTTTGTTGGCCTGAAATGCCGACAGCCTTAATACCAAAGTGAAGAAACACGCACGGAAATCGTTGATTGCGGCAATAAAAAAAAAACAAAGGAAGCCAAAAAAGGGAGCCGATTATTAATGAGGTTTAGTCGGGTCAAAGGATACAATGTCAAGGATTCTTTCAGGAAAACTTGATGTGGGAAAATTTCTTTCGAAAATACTACTTCCGCCTAAGGATTTGTTATTCATGGCTCATAAAATCTTGTGTTGTGGATGTTTTCTAGTCGGCTTTTTTATTGTTCAATATATCTAATTTGCCTATATAAGCACAGTTTGTTCACTTTAGTACCCTTAAAAAAGTATACTTTAATATTAATTTATCTAAAATATGGATTGTAAAACTATTAGTTCATAAATGAATAAACTGTTAAAAAACCACATTAATTAAATTGTAGTGAGACCGCATATTTTCAATTTAAACTTCTCTTTAGCATGCGGATATGAAAAGACTATCGCACGTTTTGCTTTAACATGCAGTGTTAATCTATCTAACTAATTAAAATATTTGTTTAATTATACGGGCAGGAGAATATGGAGGTAAATTCAGCTAATACACGACAGCCCCGTTCCCCAGAGTATATAAAACGTTCCACTTTGCGGGGGCAACTTAACCTAAACGCAAAACCTAAACTTTTTCTGTCGCCTGACTCGTCACCAGCTGCAAGGATCTCTTTGTGAGTATGTGTATGTGTGTGAGGGGCTAACCACAACCACAGGACTCAGAGACGCCTTAATGTGTCCACATGTTAATTACCCTTGATGTCGAGTGCGTAAGGCTGCCACCGAAAAATAAAGGATAAACAAGAACAACAACAACGGAGGCGAGAAAAAAGTTGAAGGCTTCATGGAAACGCTCAGGCTTTCATAAATATTTGAAATGCCCACCAAGTCAGTTTTGCCAGCCCCTACTTGACAGCTCTTTCTGTCACTTGAAACTGCGTTTTATACTTTTTTGAAAACTTTGCCGGGGACAACGCTGCGTATGTGTAATTTACATGCTTCAAGTTGAATGAAACCGATGGGAGAGTCTCTAGAGTCGCGATAAGAGCCAAACCTTTTCGCAGGTGGACTTCGGAAAGTCGCCACTTAGGACTTTTACATGTTTAATGCCACACACAAAAAAATAATGATGAATTTTTTGTTTGAAACTTTTGTTTTTCACATATTTTTCTTTTGTTTTAGAAATTTGTAATTTATTTTGGACAAAAGCAATTGCAAATTTCCTTTTTTCCGCGCAACTTTTACCTGGAGCCTTTGCCCAGTTTGAGAGTCACTTGCCTTTTTTCTGAACGATGTCAATGGGTTACCAAAAATAAAATTCAATTGTTCGGCCTCTTTGTATTTCCGTTTGCTTTCCTTTATAGCGTTTTTTCTTGGCCCGGCACTCAAGTCGCTGTATTGATTCTGAAAAGTCGCGCGCGAATTCCTTCTCAGCACCTAGGAAAAATATGGGATTGGCTTTTCACATTATCCGTGTGAAGTGTCCCGTTGTACGCGAGTCGGACAACTGAACGTATGGTAACTGAAAGCGAAATTCTATTGCCTTTGCAGTATAACTCATACGCAGTGGTTGACCTACATCCTGTAACACACATTTCGAGAGCGATATTGAGTGCAAGAGCGAGCTTTTGGAGCGAGCATAGTAGACAGGTTTTTGTTTACGTTCTCAGCTATTTTTGGCGCCAAAATAGAACAACTGTTGCCGTGTGTGTTTACACAAAATGACAGGAGGCAGTAGTGTTGGTTGTGTGTCCTTAATGCCTATGTATGTACAAGTGAGTGTTGTGCAGCTGAAAATGCAAATTGGTGGTACATGATTTGGTGGTACTTGATTTTATTTTTGCTGAATAACCATAACTTAATAAAATAATTATAATTATTATAAATATTTTAATATATACATTTCTCTCATTTACACATAACATGTAAAAAGCTTGTATTTGTTTCTTACTTGTTTGAAGCTTTTGCTCTCTTCCCCTTCTTTTCCCCCAGTTTTTTCCCCTCCTTTGGAGGCGCCTGTTTAAAATTTAATTTTGCTGATGTTAAAACTGCGAATAAAACAAATTTTGTATGTTTGCAAGTGAATAAAAGGGAAGAGGATTTTATCGGTCATTCAAATAATTAACAAAACAGTTTTTAACTTATCAGAACTATATCGCTTAAAATGATTTAAATAAATATTCATTTAATACAATTATTTATCGTAAGGCGATTTTAATTTAAAGGTTACATTTTCTTTATTTCGTATTCAGTTGTAATGAAAACCTGTATTTAAGTTCCTTCCATTTTAAAATATGAGTGATAAGCATATATGAATATAGAAATTGTACAATAAACACTAGGAAACTGTGCAACTTGCCAACAACTGGAGTTCAAATGATGTAAGCAATAATACATTTTTGGTTATCAGTCTACTTTAATCAAGTCGCCCTTTAATTCTTGTAGTATAGTGTAGGAGAGAGACTTTCTCTCTCTCTCGCTACTCTCCCACTTATCCGTCTCTCTTTCTTACTCGCGGCATCCGAAACTCACGCATTACTTAGGCGCTCACTTTTCAAATTTTCTCATTCGCTCTCGGACTTTTGAAGGAAGCAGTCGTGTGTTGCGCATACGGTCCGTTGGTCCGTTTGTCCGTTGGTGTGTGTGTGTGCGTGTGCACGTGCTGCTCGTCGCGACAATTTCGACTGGTACAATAATAGACAACAGTAGTGGGAATTGATTAATGCTCCGGTAGTGCCTGTAAGTGCCAATCAACTGATTAATTTCTTTGGTGAATTGAAAATTTTGAGCCTACTACATTCGCGTACTAAGTGCCGTAGCGAACAATTATATATGCATGCATGGGTGTGATTCTGTGTGTGTGTGCGCACAGGGGCCTTTGTTTTCGGTGGTCGTGGTGCTCAATATGCTGTTATGTCGGCATCTTCTGCAATTCTCCCTTTACTTTTACGTCATTACCGTTGTTAAATTTAGTTTCTGCCATTCTATTATGCCGGTGTGGAATATTTTACATATGTAAGGCTGCACTGGAATGCTGATTTTTCACCAAGCAGCCGCATTTTAATCACCTTTGCGACCCCAACCGGCCAGCAACCACTTGTTTGCCCGCTTCTCGGTTGAAGTTTGTGTGTGTGTACAGTGGAATTTCAATTGCTCGAACAAAAATTATCAGGTCAAGCAAGTTCTAGCACTTGTTTTAATACAAATATCTCTTTCTTTTATGAGCTATAATAAGATTGTTTAAAAAATAAGGAAATAGATTTAATTAAGACTAAAGTGAACAATAAACAAATATATTTTTGCCTATTACCTTTTTGTCAAACTTCGAAACAATTTGTAGAGAAATTGATCAGCATAGCCATTATTTTTAAAATAAACAAGTTATAATATATTTTGGATATGTTTTTACAATTAAAAGAACAACAATTCTGATACCTCTGTAAAATAAAATTTCTAGTTTCCTATAACTTTTCTAAAAATGGTAAGTTGGTATTTCCATTTTCGAAGCTTTACTGTAACTAATAGCGAAGCCGGCAAAAAAAATTAATCACTTTTTTAAAATCGGTTCTACACTTGTATTGACCAAAGTTATCTTTGTGCTGATGTGGGTCTGTCATTGTTTCGTTAGCGGTTTTTATAAATTATGATTTCGTTTGAAAAATGTATGAAACATTAAACGTCGAATTAAGTGTCACAGTTGTTGCTTAAAAACCAGTTTAAACAATTGAAACAACATTAAAAATGTCTGGCTAGCAGAAATAAATACAATAAATAATTTGAAGCCTAACATATAAATAACAACATGTGTAGATAAAGGGGTGACCCATAAACGACCGATAAAAAGGCTTGCCAACGCATATAAAGTTTACCAGTTGAAAATTTTGTAAATAATTTTAATTGCTTTAATTGAAACGAGGAGATGCTAAGCTGAAAGAACCCTCCCGTTTTTATCTATTTGCGTAAATTCATTGGCGACGTCACATTTAATTGCCTGCGCCCAGCAATTTAAAATCTATTAATTCGAAAATGGGTGAGGCGTTTAATGGGCGTTGGAAATTTACTTTGTAAGTGTTTTCGATATAACTTTACATTGGCCAACTATGGAGCATGAACATATTCCAGTCAATCACTTTATTTCATGTAAGTTTGTGGGAAAAGTTTTGACTTGAAATGTGAAATTTCCGTTGCGAATAAGTGGGACAAAATACATATTTACGCCTAGCGCACAACCTCAAAATAAAAGCCGGCACATTTATAATAAGAAAATACGTGTCTAGATGGCGGTTTCGCTTATCTGAGAAGGTCTCTGGACTTTTGCTTACCAATTAATAAACATTATGATTATTGTCATACGAAGATGTGCAAATGGCTTGTGCAGCACCAAATGCGTTTTGATTTACTGTCGTACGCTATCAGTTACAGACAAAGCAAATAGCCTTGCATTAAGCTAATGACCGATATCGTGCGAACGACTCTCGTCTAGTCTATGCTGAACAAAGTTCGATCCAGGTTTTTTGATGCTCGTAACAAAAACAACAAATAAATATTTGTTATATGCATACAGATGCAGAAAAGTGTAAAGTGATACCTAACAATATATAGGGGTTATAATTCATAAAAAGAGATATGTATAAAGATTATCATTCATTTTATTACTTTTACTGCTTTATTTTTTGTTAAGAAGATTAAATCATGGTAATAAATAATTAATTGTATTATCTGAATGTACATTTAACTTTTCCTTTTCACTTTTTATGGGGTAATTTATTTCTTTTAAACCTCGTTTCTAGTCCCACGTATCCCTTATCAGACATGAAAAGAGTCTAGTTTATAGTAGATCATTAATACTATATTCTTTTATTGTAAAAATAAAAAAGACTACACTGTTAGTCAAGGTCTCAGCTGATAAGAAAGAGTCATTTTCTAGACTATATACGATGATGCATTGAAAAACATTCAATTTACCTTATCATTAAGAGAATAGAATGCGTACATAGTAGACATTGCAAATAGTTATATTTATTTTATTAATTAATTTATTAATTAAATTATTAATCATATTAAATCTTTCGGATATAATTTGATCTATTGTGTTGTCTTATAACCAGGGTTTACTGTAAAAAGCCAATCGACCTAAAGTTCTCTTATCTTTGACACTATTAAATTGGAAAGCTTTAATGTTTAATGGGTTTTAGTTTGTTTGCGATCGCAGGTAGACGGAGACTCAGTTATTAAAGGGAGCTACCAAGCCATATGATAGCATGGATAGTAGTGCCAAGCCAAAGCGCAAAAACCCGCGCCAGAATGCAAATATAATATCACAACTGATATTTGCCTGGGCCATACCACTACTATATCGAGGAGCTCGCAGCGGCTTAAACACAGATGATTTGACAGTATGCCTCAAGGATGACCGCTCCGAACAGTTAGGCGATCGTTTAGAGGAGTAAGTATTATTTACTGATAAAAAAAACTGTGCCATTGAGATTAACATCTAGATGATGATTTTGGTGCTTTGATTTGTCATTTAAGAATATTTTATTTATTCGAATGTTGTTTTCAGCCAGTGGTTTAAGGAACTAGAACGATCCCATCGCAAGAAACAGAAGCCTCACCTTAGAAACGCTTTATTCCGTTGCTTTCTGGGACCGACAATCATTAATGGCCTCATTTGCTTAATATACATAGTGATCAAGTGAGTATGAAATGTAACACTACCCAGCTTATCTGTCTATACTATTCTGTTTCTAGGACCTTGATTCCAGCTGTTCTTGCGCAGTTGTTGATACAGTTCCAAAAAGCTCCTGTTGTGGTAGTGAGAAATGTCGCAGTTAAAGATTTGTCAATATCGGATTCCCTGAATCGAACTGCACGCTCAATTGGAAACTATGTGCTGAGTCAGACTGTTGCCCACTCCAGTGGATCACTAGGGGATGGTAAGTGTAGATCTCTTAAGTTCTTGATAATATTTGCGTTTTAGAATTTACTTTCAACTAACTACGCTATTTAATTTAGATTATTCCCCAAATTCCCTGGACAAGGGTGATCCCCTGAAGGAACCAATTCAAGCTGCATCGACCGAAGTGGACCGCAATGCCACCATGGTGCGTAATGTCTTGGATCAAACCGCAGAGTATGTGTGGAACGACGGCTATAGTCTGGGCACAGTCCTGGTGACCGCGACGCTCCTTGGCTGTTTTTTATTGCACCACGTCGATCTCCGCCAGCGCCTGATGGGCGCCCGGATGCGAATCGCCTGCTGCTCGCTGATCTACCGGAAAACTCTACGCCTCTCCATGAAAACGGCGGGTCAGACGCCAGCTGGTTACCTAATCAACCTGCTCTCGAACGACGTGAATCGTCTGGACTATGGTTTTATTTTCATGCACTGGATCTGGATCATGCCACTCCATGCGGTGCTCACGTGCTATTTGATTTGGCTGAACATCGGAATTCCGGCGCTGGTGGGAGTGATTGGATTGCTGTTGAAAACGGTGCCCGTGCAAACGGCCTTGAGTAAGGTGACCTCAGTCCTGCGAATGAGGATTGCAGAGCGAACGGACGAAAGAGTGGGCATCATGAATGAGCTGGTGCAGGGCATTCAGGTTATCAAGATGTACGCTTGGGAGAAACCCTTCCAGGCGGTGGTGTCTGAAGCACGTCGCCGCGAAATTCAGCAGATCCGCTATGCATCCTACCTGCGTGGCTTCTACCTCAGCACCATGGTGTTTACAGAGCGATCCACCCTTTATATTACTCTGGCAGCGGCTGCTCTTCTGGGTCAGCCCATTACCGCCGACTTTGTGTTCTCCGCTGCCAGTTACTATAACATCCTGCAACTGGTGGCTGCCATTTGGTACCCTCTCGCTGTGAGTTTCGGAGCAGAAGCCTTGGTCTCTCTGAGCCGGATTCAGGACTTCCTGTTGCTAGAGGGACGCGAGGAACGGACCCAAGGACTCACTCAAAAGAAAGATCAGGAGGGCGGAGATTCTAGATCCGTAACCATCAAGGATATTAATGCCAGTTGGGATAATGAGAAACCCCAGAGGACACTGCAAAACATTAATCTTCAGATCGAGAAGGGTCAACTGTGTGCGGTGATTGGACCCGTTGGTGCCGGCAAGAGCTCAATTCTCCAGCTACTGCTGGGCGAACTTCCAGTCATCGATGGCGGTGTAGTGGTGCAGGGAGAGCTTTCCTATGCCTCCCAGGAACCCTGGCTGTTTACGGGATCGGTGCGAAATAACATCCTGTTTGGCGAGGACTACGAAAGAAAGCGCTACCAGGAGGTGACCCGCTGCTGTGCCCTCGCCACGGATTTCCAGCAGCTCCCCAACGGAGATAAAACCATTGTGGGTGAACGGGGAGCATCCTTATCCGGAGGTCAACGAGCCCGCATCAGCTTGGCTCGTGCAGTTTACAAATCCGCCTCGATCTATTTGATGGACGATCCGCTTAGTGCTGTGGATGCTCACGTTGGCAGACATTTGTTTGATGAGGTGATTGGACCCCGAGGACGATTGGCCCAGCTAAAAGCAACTCGTATTCTGGTCACCCACCAAGTGCACTTTCTGTCCGAGGCTGATATCATTGTGATCGTGGACCAGGGAAGGATTTTGAGACAGGGCACCTACCAGGAGCTGATCAACAGTGATTTGGATTTCGCAAAGTTGCTCGAGAGACCCAAGGAGGAGCAGGAGGAGCCAGAAAATAGTCGCCACCAATCATCATTGGAGAGCGACGACGAGGACATACCCTTTATCGATGGCGAAAAAGACGGGTATCAGCAGTTAAGGAAACAGAGCAGTTCGATTCATGGCAGCAAGTCGGTAAGTCTAGAATCCTTTGGATCTGCAAATAACGCCTTGGTAACCTAAATAAGTTTTCCGTCTTCAGTTGGACAGCACGCAGCTGGACGAAGAAGTGGATGAGGATGCCCTGGCCGAGGCCCAAGCCTCTGGTGGTGTATCACCCCGCGTTTGGTACGAGTATTTCCATGCGGGCAGCACTTTCATGAGCTTTAGTTTCATGGTGTTTGTGATGCTTATGTCACAAGTGGTATGTAGCAGCTCAGATTATTTTTCCAATTTTTGGACGCAGCAGGAGCACCAGCGGTCGCTGGGAAATCCCACCAGTTTTACCACCTTTGAGTGCATGTACATTTACGGAGGTCTGATCATCGCCGTGGTTATCATGACCACGTTCCGAGGGTTCCTGTTCTTCAAGGTCTGCATGCACGCCTCTAAGGTGCTGCACGATCGAATGTTCGCCTGCATTCTGCACGCCACCATGAGATTCTTTGACACCACACCCTCGGGAAGGATTCTCAATCGTTTCTCTAAAGACATGGGCGCCATTGATGAGTTGCTTCCGCGGGCCATGATGGACTCTATACAAATCGCCCTGGTCATGTTTGGCATTCTGATCCTTATTAGTATAGTAAATCCGGTTTTAATGGCTGCCATGTTGGTGGTGGCTATTGTGGATGTGCTTATCCTGAAGCTGTACCTGCGACCCTCGCAGGATCTTAAGCGTTTGGAGGGCATCTGCCGCAGTCCGGTTTTCTCCCATCTGAGTGCTTCCCTCACTGGCCTGGCCATCATTCGATCCCGCCAGATGCAGGATGTGGTAGTCAAAGAGTTCGATTTGCTGCAGGATGTACACAGTAGCGTGTGGCAGCTGACCATGGCTGTGAATACGGCTTTGGGCTTGTGGCTGGATTGTGTGAGTTGTGTCTTTCTCACGTCAGTCACCTTCAGCTTCATCGTTTCCAATGAATGTAAGTTAGTTGAGGATATAAGGAATATTCATTATTAATAATAGGATTGGTTTAATTCTGCCATTTCAGCAACATACAGCGGAAACGTAGGTTTGGCCATCTCCCAGGCCATGATTCTGACCGGAATGGTGCAGTACGGTGTGCGGCAGGTGGCCGAATCCTTGCAACAGATGACCAGCGTTGAGCGTGTCCTGCAATACACCGAACTGGAGCAGGAACCAGCGTTGAGCGATAAAATCCCTCCACAGCAGTGGCCAACCCGTGGTCAGGTGGAGTTCCGCAACATGAACTGTCGCTACGATCCAAATGGATCGCCTGTGCTAAAAAATCTGAATCTCACCATCGAGGCGGGCTGGAAGGTGGGCATTGTTGGACGTACAGGTGCTGGCAAGTCCTCGCTGATTGGGGCTCTCTTTCGGTTGGCAAACATCGAGGGGGAGATACTTATCGACGGCATTGAAACCGGCACGATTTCGTTGGAGATTCTGCGAACCCGAATTTCGATTATACCCCAGGACCCGGTTCTATTTTCGGCCACCATCCGTTACAACCTGGATCCGTTTGAGCGGTACACGGACGCTGAGCTGTGGAGCGCTTTGGAGGATGTGGAGCTACGTGGTGCTATTCCGGGTCTGGATTACATGGTCACGGAGAGGGGAAGCAATTTCAGCGTGGGTCAGCGGCAGTTGCTCTGCTTGGCGAGAGCGATTCTCCGGAATAACAAAGTTCTAGTGCTGGATGAGGCCACGGCAAATGTGGATCCACAGTGAGTTCTTTGGATTCTTTTAATTAATGTTGAAGTTTTCACATTTTAAATTTCCTGGCACCATCACAGATCTAACATGTACCTGTTTCACTTTATAGAACCGATGCCCTGATCCAGAGCACTATTCGCATCAAGTTTAAGCAATGCACGGTTGTCACTGTGGCCCACCGATTGCACACTGTCATGGATTCGGATCGAATTATAGTGATGGATGCTGGCGTGGCTGTGGAATACGATGTACCTTATCTGCTGCTGAAGAAGACACAAGGACACCTGCGACAAATGGTCGAGGCCACGGGCGGAGAGGCGGAAGCCCTGAAGAAGACAGCCAGTGATAGCCACAAAAGGAGGCAGAGAGAGCGTGATCAGCAAAATCGTGAGGAGGAGGATGAAGGACAGGAGTGAGCAGCGGTGACCTAAAAAATCCACCGGGAATCGCATTTACCCAAAGCTGGTGCCTATAATGGCTCAAGGTTGCAATTTTTGGCTCTTTAAAGTAATAGAGCGAGACCAAAACGAAAGCCGTACCAAAATAATTTTCCCTTGAACATACATTTTATGTTATCCATGTTTCATGTACTTAATGTAGTTAAGTATGTAAACGAAAAGTCTAAATGACCTGCCTTATACGTATTGTACTTAGATAAAATCTCCGCGAGGGAATTTGTGTAAAATCTTAGTTGTAGAAAAGACCGCCAACTTTAAACATGACAAAGAAGATACTTACGTTCTGAAGGATCAGTTGTATTTTCTTTATCTAACCACTTATTAGTTAGTTCGTCAAATATATTCTG
This sequence comes from Drosophila fuyamai, assembly GCA_018153365.1. Classification (NCBI taxonomy): domain Eukaryota; kingdom Metazoa; phylum Arthropoda; class Insecta; order Diptera; family Drosophilidae; genus Drosophila; species Drosophila fuyamai. Next base: position 11,838,290 of record JAECXW010000116.1, read on the forward strand.
TATATATATATATGTGTATATTCTGTATATTATTGCAAGTAAGCAAATCCTACTACTGAACTATTGTACTTGAAACTCTAGATAGAATAAATATTTGCCGAGTTTATTAAAATATAAAAATGTCTAATACAATTAAATTATACAATTTAAAATCTAAAGTATGTATTGAGCAAAGTGGGTGCGATTGTTTAGATAGTCATGTTTTGGATTCAAAATTGCAGTTATTAAAATATAAATAATTGTCATAAGAGTCATATTAAAAACAAAAGAAATTAATTCAACATGCCATTACTTTCGAGGTGATCTTTGATGGGATGATTTTACGCCTGATATTTGACCTGAGAACTGGCGAGTCTGATTTGTACTCTGTTTACTTTGTTGTTCATAGGGAATGGGTGGAGTGCCATCCGGATAGTGCACCAGTGAAATGTGACTCTCACCGGAGAAAAGCTGGGAGCCGATGCTGTGAACCGATCCGGATTTGTCTGGAATGGAAAGGAAGGATCCCACGGGAGTGGAGGTCTTTTGTCTGTCGTTAGTGGCTCCGGTCGCATGGCTGAGTCCAACGCCAACTGTTTGGGTATTGCTGCTGGGAGAGAGTGAATGGAGGACGGACTTGAGGAAATGTCCCCTTAGGGATTCATCTGAACTCTCTGAAGTTTCGCCGGCTTTCACCCGATGCTTGAGAAGTTCTCGGGTCAGAAATTCTCTTAAATTCAAGGATCTCCCTATTTGACTTGCATCCTGCAACCTAGAGTCGTCCTTGGACGTGTGGCTGTGATTCTCACCGCCCCGCAACCTGGACCGCCGTGGATGTCTTTCCGGCGATGAAGTGGTGGTACTGCTGCACAATTCATCTGCCTGCTGTTGCCGCTGATGCATAGTGGCATGCCAGCATGGACCTCTCTGCTCAGCATCGCTGGAAAAGTTGCTACCCGACAGGGGATCAATTCCACTCTCGTTAGGTTGATCGTTGGTATGTGGGGCCACGCTTTCCCGCCTCGTACTGCTGGCCACCTCCTGCTGACCCATCAATGTGGTGTCTGTCGCATTACCCCGACGAAATGAGTTACGCAGTATATTTCTCTGACGCAGCTCTTCTTCTACGTTAAGCGAATCCGACGAATCATGCTCGATACTGGCACTGTCTATCAGCTCCCTCTGATCGGCTGGTTGCTTGGCCAGCAGTTTCTCCAAATACTCTCTTCGCTTGGGGAAATCCTGCATATTATCATTGACCACCCGCAGCTGACGCATCAACTCTGCCGGTGACACAGTGGCCTGCTCGTGATCCTGACCTATCTCCAGGTGGATTCGGGTGCTGGTCATGTTATGGAGGTAGGCATTTATGCTAGGAAACTCACGGTAGTCGGATCCTCCAGTTCGCTGATTAATAACATGGACCAGTTCGTTGAATTCACTCTGCAGCCGCTGACTCTGATCCGCATCCATCCGCGCCAGATCCAACTGCAATTCCCTGGCATACTGATCGAAGCTGGGAAACGGCTTGGGCGCCGGAGTGGCGGCCACTATGTGCGACTGTCCCGGCGTTTCCACCTCCGTGATGGTGGACAGCTCGTGGGCCAGGTCCTCGGCGTTTAGCTGGGGACTGTAGCGTCGGATGGTGGCCGGAGGAGCCTTCATTCGGCCACGGGCTGTGTTGCTTTGCGTCGAGGAGCCAAGGGAAATAGGTTCTACATCCACATTCACCTGCCCCTGGGCCGTAATTGGACGAGAGTCTGCGATGCCACTATCCCTGCTAGCTGCTGTGGGTTTATGCTTCTGCAACGGCAACGCTTCCGAGGTCGATGGTGTTTGGGAATCGCTGCGATCAGACAAAGTCCTGCATCTGGTTTGCTGCTGTCCTGTTGGGAGGTCAAAATACTCGGTGGATTGACGTTCGCCATCGCTGTTCGATGTAAGTGTGACCTCCACTAGTCGTTGCTTTTCTTCGCGCACCTTGGTGATCAGATCCGTGAGCTCAGCAATGCGCTTAGTGCAATTTTCCGTGACCTGAGCATAGCGCTCCATATGACGGGCTGATGAGTCCTCGCTGGTAGATTGTGACTTTGTTTTTTCAGCCACAAAGCGGGATGTACTTTTGCCATTGGGCACATCGGTTGGTAAGCTTAAGGATATTCCACCAGGACTCTCTTTTGTGCCTTTACGCTGTTGCGCGGAGTTCCGCTGATACCCGCTGCTTTGCTGCTGTCTTTCCCTATTTTCAAATTCATTAACTATGTCTTTTTCAGCTTGAGTTGAGCCCTTTTCCTTTTCCCTTTCCCGCTGACCTTGAACATTTTTTCTTTCTCCCCGTGCCGACATTTTTTCCGTCCTCTGCTCCCTCCCTTTATTATTTGACTGACAATCTTCAAAATTCTTGGCCAATCGCTTGTTCCATATCTGATCCAATGCCTGAAGACTTTTCTCTTTGTCCTGCTGGTCTTTCTGTAATTGCTGTTGACAGCGTATGGATTCTTCCAAATCGTTGATAAAGGTGCGATTATCGGCGATGAAGGTATGTACCTGTTCCATGCGCTGTTCATTTACCACAGTTTCGTCATCCTGATCCCGTTGAAGTTCCTTCCGTTTCAGCATCGACGCAAGGGGATATGTTTCTCGATGAGTTGATGATCGAAGTTGAGGGTGTGACCACATACGAGGAACTCACGCCCATTTCATCTACGTTTTGGCGGGTCATGCCTAGCAAGCGATTAATGTACTGGACAACGAGGGGATGAAGTGGCGCAGGAGCAGGAGCCGCCGGAGGAGATGGCATGGAATTCGTTCCCGGATTGAAACTTCTGTAGTTCACTGGAGGCAGACTGCGATAGGCGGTGGAGTTGGAATCTATCGAATTCTGACGCTGGTCCTCTGGCAAGGGTCGCTTCCCGTTTACTTTTTCTGGCTGCTTCTGTGGCTCCTCTCTGGGCGTGCTTTCCGTTGTGCCCGGGGACACCTCTTTCTCACTCTCGATGGTTCTTGTTTTGGCTTTGGATTTACCCCTCGGCACGTATTGCTTCACAGTTCCGTCGCTTTTTACTTTGATGATGATCTCCAATGGCCCATCTTCCTTCGCAGAGGATTTGACCTGATCTCCTTCACTGGATTTTTTACTCTTCGTCTCTTTGTAAAACTTTCTCAAACGCTGCTCTAAAATAGCCTCCTTCTGCTGCAGATCTGATTCTCGTTCGTCAAGCGTCTTCGTTCTTTCCGACAATATGTCCGCCCGCTCTTGTCGTATGGTATTTATCATTTCCTGGGCATTGTCACCCTTCGATCCCACGCTCTCACCCGCCTTCAGCTCCTCCAACAGGTGACCTCGGATTTTTTCGATGCGGTCTAGCAAATTGCGCAACCTTATGGATTTCAGGGAATTGGACTGCTCGGCCTTAAGGTCCGACCTCAGCTGCTTGCTCTGGTCATCCACATAGTCGAGGAGGATGGAGCAGCAACTCTCGGTGCTGCCCAGATTATCTCGACCCATTTGAACAGGTGGTTCTCGCCTACATTTACAGCCGTTGGAACATTGGATTTGCTTCTCGTCGTGCTTGGAGGTTGGGTCCGTACCTCTGGGCAAGTGATTATCGCCGGACGAAGGAGCATCTGTTCCATGGCCTCGTTCATTTTCTGCTCTCGTCTGGCAGCCACATCCGCAAACCGATGGCTCGGTATGATATTAGCCTGATGGGTGCATTAATTAATCTTACTTAATTAAAAAATAACCGTATTTGGTTCACTTACATCGCTGGGCAAGAGTTGTGGTTGCTGTTGGGTTAAGGCATCCAGCTTCTCGGTCAACTCAGCACAGTCTCGACGCACTTGCTCACGTTCCAAAGCTTTCTGTCCCCTTTCGTTGCTGATTTTCCTATTTAAATTTAGATAAATTGAAATTAAATTTGTACTTTTAATTAAAATCCTCTGGGTCTTACCTAAGTTTGTCTAGTTCATGTTCCCGAAGTTCCCTCAGCTGGTTCTCGATTCGGGCATGATCCATGGCAGTCAGTTGGCTGGCGTCCTTTTCATTGCATTGCACAGATTCCGATGGTGCATCATAAGTTCGATGGTATTTATTGCCATGATCGTAGAACTGAACGCGTCCGGATTGAGTCGTCTTTGGATCCTGTCGCGACGACATAACAAAAGTGGTGGTGGAAACGGTGGAGTGGGTGGCAGTGCTTGGCGGAGCAGTAACAGCGGGCACATGAACAGCTGGCTGAACGGGCATCATTTGCTGGGGGGCATACATCAAATGCGGCTGTGGATACTGGTTTTGCATGGGAAACGGCATAGAATATGGCATCGCATATGGCTGCATCGGTTGTTGCGTATAGGGATGCATATAGGGCTGAGCCTGCGGAGGAGGAAAGCAGTGTTGCATCGGAGGATTCGGCATGGCTGGCATGTTCTGCTCCGGAATGGGTTGCAGATTCCGAGGAGGTTCCTGTTCTGAGGGATCCTTTATGGTGGTAATTATTGGCAGGGTAGCTGGAGCCTTGCCCTTCTGACCACGTCGAATTCCCGCATCTATGACTTTGGCAGGAGCTGGGTTGGATTTTAAACCTGTTCGCTTGGTCGTATTTTGCTGGCGTGAATCTGTGGCCGATTTCTTGGGTGATCCAGTGGCAGCTTTGGTGTTTGACTTTTTTGCAGCTACAGGGGCAGCTGCCTCAACGCGCTCCGAAGTTTTCTTGGGCGATCGTGGCAGAGATTTGGTTGGACTAGGTGGAGCAGATGGAGTTTGATTTTGATCTGACGCGCTTCTCTGTCCTGGCTCTGTTCGTATATTTGTAGTGGTCTCGGTTCTCTTCACTATATCGCTGATCTGGGTGAATCTTGGCCGGCGCTGGCCTTCATCCTCACTCGGTCTTACCACATGGCTGAATTTGCGGTTGGTTTGGATAAATCTATCGTTGATTTCCAAGCCTTCGGGGTTGTTTGTGGTCTCGGAGATCGTCTCATCGATCTCCACGTCTAGGATTATGGGAGGAGTCTTCTGAAGACGGCGATTGCTGATTGGACTTTGGCTCAGCAGGATGGAAGAGTCGTCCTGGGAGGAATCCTCCTCCTCCTCGGTGGTGGCGCAACCACAGCTTGTTTTCCTTTTGCGTTTGCCTTTGCAGCTAGGTTTGTGGCAGCCACTGGTCAGCCGATTTTCCTTATCCTCCATCATGGGCGTCTGTGTGCCCGCTGTTGCGCGCCCCTCGACATTAAGATTCATTCCGTTTGTGGCTCGCAGTTCCACAGACGCTTTTCCCGATCTTTTCAAGGCTTGCTTGCGGCACCTCTGAATTTTCTCATTTTTCTCCTGTCGCTGCTGCTCGATACGCAGGTTTTCCTCCCTTGCGGCGCGGTGGGCGGCGCCCACTTGGAAAACGGCCGAGCGGTAGTCCTGGTGCTTTTTGACCAAAACATGCTCACGCCACGCGTTCAACTCCTTTTGTTTGACCTGCTCCAGTTTTTCGATTTGACGTTTTTTTTCGGCCGCCACCTCCTCGCGTATCTTGCGTGCCAGGTGGTTGGACTTCTCACGCACCTGGTGGAAAATTGGGTCATGGTTAGGCAAACAATCACTGCGCAATTGGCTCTGAGCTGAAGGGCTTACCTGCTGCAAACGAGTTATGCGACGCTCGCTCTCGAGATCTTTGCGCACCCGCTCTGGATCATCTAGTCGACTTATGGGCTTCCTCAAGTTGGCCCCGAACTTTCCGTTCACCGTTATCTGCAGAGCCATTTGCTCTATCAATATCTACAGTATACATATACGGATATACGGCAGCATTTACGCATTAGGAATCGAAACGAGTTTGAGCGGAAAATCAAACAACCAACGTCTTTAAAAATTCCTCCATAGCCAAGCGCATGGTGTGACCGCCGTTAAATGGTAAGAAACACTAAAATATGACTTTAAAATATACCACTCAGGCAGCAAGGGCTCAAACCATCAAAGAAAATATATCGCAGGATTTTGATAAATATACTAATGCTGAGATATCCTTTTTAAAAAATACTGTCTTATTACTGATGCTCGATGTCCCTTAAAAATATATAGCACTTAAATAAGAACAGCTTGGAGCCATTCATAGGTAGGGCTTTACTGAAATGATAAGTCCAATGGAGTTTTTAATATTATTTGTACGACGAGTTGACTTTATGAGCGTTCAGCACTAAACAAAAATATAATGACGTAATATATATGGATAGCCCTCTTGACGCCATTAAAGAATACAAAAGTACTTAATATACCAAAATATATTGTATCCTTTTAATACAAATATACCGCAGGATTGTAGGCTGGTACTTATCGAATATGTATCGATTCACTTGTGCAATCAACGGCATCAATTATCGGTCGAAAACAGCTGTCGTTGTTTGGATTACGAGATAGTAAATAGCAATATTGAAATTAAATTTTTGGGCTGTGAAATCGGGAAAATATGGCTTTCCTGCTAAGACAAGTGGCCCGAACGGGAATACAGAGGTGAGAAAAGACTTAATATGTGAGTAATATTTTCTAAACCCAAAGTTGTTCTTTAGAAATCTGATCCTGATGCGGCACGCGAGTGCCTCCACATCCGCTAATCCCGAGTTGAGTGTCCAAGTGAGCGAGAGTTGCATGAAGCGACTCCGCGAGATCTGCGTGGACGGCTCCTTTCTCCGGGTGACCGTCGAGGGAGGCGGATGCTCCGGCTTTCAGTACAAGTTCGATTTGGACAAGCAGCTTAACGAGGATGACCGGCAGTTTGGCGAGGACCAGGCTAAAGTGGTCATCGATAACATCTCGCTGGAGTACTGCAGTGGAGCAACCGTGGATTACCACAGCGAACTAATACGGGCCGGATTCCGGATGGTGGCCAATCCGCTGGCGGAACAGGGCTGCTCCTGCGGCTCCTCCTTTTCGATCAAATTGTAGTTTAACGTTTAAACTGTAGAGAATTATTTAATACACATATAATGTTCAGTTATATACACGTCGAGGGCGGACAATAACAAAACAGGAGGAAGCTGACGTTCCCGGTAAGTTATTTTACAATAATATACAGCAAAGCAGCAGGGAACTCCACACTCATTTGCATGCGGCTAGTTGGTCGCTTAAACTGATGACCTGCTCCGTAAGCACGCTGATCTGTTCCTCGTAGTTAATACGCGTCGTGGTCTGGGGGAAATTATGAATATTAACTGTTTCTGCAGAAAAATCATGGAGTAAACCCACCAACTCCTCTTCGAGCATTTGCAGGGCTCCTCCCAGGCTGGCCAGTTGCTCGTCCTTGTCCTTAAGCTCATGTGTCGCGTTCTCCAGGCAGTTTTGCAGGTGCTGCGCCTCCAGCTCGTAGGATCTCAGCTTGGACTCTGCCTGCACTTTGAGCCGCATCAGATCCTCGAACTTCTTGCTGAACACACTGTAGATGAGCTGCTCCTTGGAGGGCGGCTCGGGGGGATCTTGCAGAGAGTCACGGGCCCGCTGGCTTCCCTTGGTTTCCGGCTCTGCCGGTCGCACTGTGACGCCCGCCGCCGCCGTGCTGCAGCTGCATGCGCTGAGATCCTTATTAGGGTTCGAGACAAACGCCTGGTGCAGCTTGGCCACCTCGAATTGAGCCCTCCAATGTGCCGCCTCCTTCTCCAGTAGGGCAATGCGATCCTCTGAAGTCAACTGGCTACTATTCTGTTGCTGTTGGAGATTGTGGAGTGGAGTATTGTCGCTGCCGGTAGCGCTTAGAGCGTCCTCGCTGCCCAGCTAAAAAAAATAAGATTTTGTAATTAACTTCAGGATTTAAAGGTGGAGATACGATGGTGAAGAATACTATTGTTTGCCAAACTATTTACTACATAAAGAAAAGGTTATATAAATGTTAAACAGATTTGAAATGTGATTTGATAGAAGAAATTAAAATGAGTTTAAGGAAAGCTAGGTCTAATAAATGATTAGTTAGCCCTGTGATCAAGTTGTATTTATAATTGCGTCTGTTAACTGCATAGAGATTCAGATTTTACCATGCTGGCTGCGTCCACTAGCTTGGTTTCCAGCTCGCTGTTCCTGTGCTGCAGCGTGTCCACCTCCTTCCTGAGTCGCTTTTCAAGCTCGTTCTGGTCGCCGATTCGCTTCTCCAACTTTTGTTCCAAAAATGCTATGCGCTCCGTGTGCAGCAGAAGATCTTGCTGCTTGTCATCAACCTTTGGGTGTGATCAGCATTTACATATCTCATCCTTCTTGATTTCAACCCGTCTGACTTACCAATGACGTCAGCTGCGCATTCTCCATGATTTTCTTTTGCAGTTCTTCAAAAATGAGGGCTTCTTGGGCGGCATCCGATGAAGTGTCCGCTTCTTGCCGGTTGTTACCTTGCAATCCCCGCCTGCCACCGGAATCCTTATCCTTCTTCTTGGGCTGCTCGTGCACTGAGATTTCCTGTTGCAGCTGGGACACCCGCGACTCCAGCTGCTTGTTGCGGAAGCCCAGTGAGTCTACCTCCTGCTCCGTGCGCCGCAACGAGGTGGCATACTGCTGCAGTTGCTCCCGCAGGCTGGCCTCCTTCGACTGCTCCTCCAGCACTGCCTTCTTCAGCACCGTCGCCTGGGCTCTTAGCTGGTCGGAATTTATATGGGGATTAATTGGATTAATGGGCGTTAACTGTTGCTGCCGAAATGGGGGGCACTAACCTTTGAGTATTCTGTGGCCAGTTTTTGGTACTTGGCCTCCGGCACGGTGCCCTCCATCGCGACCGGTTTGTCTGCCATCCAGGCAGGATTTCTGCAGTCGGTGGTTCGGGTGGGAAATTACTTCTTGGTGCTTTTAAATTGTTTTAAACAAATTGACCAACAAATAAAGCTGGCATTTCAGTGTGCACAACGCTTTTTTAGTGAGCAATAACGAAACGCCTCAAAAGACTGGTCTGAAAATTATTGGATTTCTGGTCAGCCACCATCTGGTCGCACTAAAAATTTCATAAAGTTTGATTAAACGGTTATTCAAAAGAGTTTTTGAAATAAAGAATAAAAATCATCTTATACTAAAAAAATGCTGTTTAAATTTATAAATAGTTTCGATTGTAAGTAAATCACTTCTCGGTTAAGAATTTAATAAAAAATATTATCTTAAGATAGTTTTTATATTTAAACTTAATGTGAATTTATAAAAACTAAGGATTTGAAAGGCTGCATCTTGATTACAAGCAAAAAAATAAAGCAAGTCATGTAAATACAGATTAAGAAGTGAGAAAGGTTCAACAAACAAAATAGTCCAAAATAAATAAAGCAGAGTTAAATGTTTTTAGTTCTTTATTAACTAATAAGTAATATAAATTAGGCATTACCTAATAGGTAAATGAATAAGTACCTAACTTAAAAATATATTATCGAAGGGGACTTTCTCAAACAGTTTATTCGACAGTTCCCGGAATATGAGACCGAAACTCTTGGCATATCCCACCTTCAGCTCATTGAACACCGTCTCCCAGTTTTCGTTAAGAAACCTGTTCATGCCGTCGGAGAGGGTTTTATCGTTGAAGAGGTTTTCGAAGTTCATGTACACCCTCTTGGGATCGAATGATACACGGTAGTCCTTCAGGCGCATGTACTTGACACCATCCCGCTCGAAGGGTTCTCCGATCAGACGATGCTCGATCTTGGTGTTGATCAGCGTGACGTTGGCCTTTCCATGACCAGTAATGGGCAGCAGCAGGATGCGCCCGGACATCTCGTACTCCCCAATCATCTCAATACGGTCCGTTCGGCTATCACAGATAATCAAGTGCTTCTCCAGATCGGTTCTGACAGATAAGAGAATTTCAATAAAACAATAAGGTAAATATATATAAATATATTTTTAATAATATAGAAAATATGCACATATGTATATGAATATAAATAAAATGTTAAATATTGATATATTAAGGCTTTGAAAAAATAAATATCAAAATATTTAAATATGTATTATGTACCAATTTATAGGTTCCTTACATTTTTTTTATGAAAAACTTCTATTAACACTATAATTGTCAAACCTATGAATAAAACATATATTTAAATTATAAAAAAAATCAAATAACAAGCTTGTTTGACTTCAAATTAAAGGCTCAAATTAAAATTTAAATAAGAATTCTTTTAGTTTATATACATTTTTTTAAATGTATGCAAAGACTAGGAACCTACATATATTCGATTGACAAAATTGTGTATGTTTTTATAATTAGTAAACTACAATTTGGCATAGGTATTTTTAATTTACAGCTTTTTGACTCTTGTTGTCTTGGTAAACCTACCTGTACCGCTGGATCTTGCTGGTGGAGATCATGTCGTGCACCTTCACATTCTTCAAGGCCTGGCGCAGATTTATTGGCGCATTGCCGGCATCTATAACGAGTTTCTTCACGGTCAGCGGCTCGAGGGGCGGGATGCCGAATTCCTTATTGCCTGCCAACGGATCCGGGAAGAATAATCATTATCAGCTCGAAGGGGATCCTTATCAGGGTGACTACCTACCAGCTTTCAGCTGCTGTATCGCAACATTGACGGCATCCACCAGGCATTTGTCGAAGTTTGCGTCCCGTTTGCACTTGGGAAAGCCTTCGGCTGCAAAGGCGAGACAGAAATCGGTTAAGTCGCTTGGTCATGACATTGAAATCGCTGAATCGCGGATTGCGGAAGTTCCCTGGCCAGAAGCAGCCTGCAATTGGGCCAGCATCAGCCACAACCGTCCACTTAACCAGAGTTCGTTGGCCACCAAACTTGTTTGTAAACAAAACAAAAGTGTCCACGACGGAAAAAGAGATAAATATATATGAGATGAAGAAGTGAGCTAGCATATTTTAGTGGCTCAATGTCAAGTTGAAGCGCACGCTGAGAGGGTCCATTTATCATGAATACATTGAGAAGACAAAGAGCCAGCCATTCATGACCTATGCCAACGGTTTCATTAATCAGCTACACTCGGAAAAACATGCTGGCCCGCGGAATGTGCAAATTAATTAACACAAATATGTCGGTTACATATGTCCTCCTAGGCGATACTCGTAAATTTGTGTCACAAGCGGAAGTGTAAGTGTGAATGTGGATCAGTGGACTGTCTGGACCGTCAAACTGGACCGGCCAAGAGCAACCTGTTTGCAGACGATGGTTATATTAATTGCATAACACCTGTGTACAGTAGCCATTGGTTGGGAAAACCACCCCAATGCCGCCAAAAAATGATCTTAATTGATCTTGACCATTTAGCAACACGCCAATGAAAAGCATAAACTTTTGCTTTTATTGCCAGTGTTTTATTACTCTCCTCAATTATTCTCGTTTATAATTGCCATGACTATTATCTTAGAAATAGTCCATTACCTTTTCCAAGAAATTTTATTCATTTAATTTGGCGATGATTCTCACGATATTGTTTACCTGTTTCTTTTTTGTCTTTCTTAATATTAATCTTGGAAACTTTGTGTACATTTCAATTGTAAAATGATATAATATAATGATGACAATCAGAACAAAAAAACTTCAAATTAAAAGTGAAATAATTTACGTTGTCTATAAAAGCTTTAATTATTTTAGGTTTTTCAAAGGGTCATTAAGATGCTAACTTTCCTGGAATCCCCATTTGAAGCGGTAGTTTTTGCTAAGCCGGCGTAACTCTAATAGCGTAAGCCTATTTTTTACTGTAATGTCACACCGATTTGCATGCCTGCCAGAGCCATTAGAGAATCTTACAAAGCCCGACCTTCAGGTCTGCAGGCCAAGACCCGAGTTCCAAAACGAAATTAACCAGCCTATAAACAATATCGATCACGTTTTAACCATAAATGTGGTGCCAAACAAATGGGTATAGTCGAAGCATAGCGCTAAAGCAAATACGATCGATAATTTTTTTGCACTTTTGACTCGCCGCAATAGTTGTTGATGGATTTGCTGTATGTATTTTTTCTTTTTCTTTATTTTTTTTTTTTTTTTTTTTTTTGGTTTAGTACTTACGCAAATCTTGCGCAGCCGATATAGTTAATTCCTGCGCAACCGCAGCGATTAGCAGCAGCAGTAGCAACGAGTATTTTGACATTTCTGGTCCGGGGGGAAGTACGAAATCGGATGCAGAAATCGGTTGACCAAGAGTAACTTCAATTGACACTCGGCTCGACAAAAGATTCCGCACGCGCGCGATATTTCCGTATCGATGGAGGTGACAGGTGGTTCTGGCCGGAGACTTATCACTGTGTACACGGGATGCGTGCGCCGATCGTCTTTTTATATCGAGCTTGAGCTGCGGCGCCGGCGCTGCAGTCGGTTTTTGAACGTTCGAGATCGGAAAGCTTCCGAATCGATGGGGTTTCGATCGGATCGCCCGAGCTTTGGCCCATAAAGCCAGCCAGTGTGCGAACCACTTTTGCTTTCCGGCTCGCCGCTTTTGGCCAGGCCAACCAACCATCAGCCAACCACCACTGGCAACCGAGTGACCAATGACCGAGCCACCCAGCAACCCTGTGTTGCCCTTTCGATTTCATTTTCCTTTTCGATCCGGTTCATTGAACTCTGCCTGTCTGTTTACGATTGTCCATGTAATTGGGGGTCTTTTTCCCAGGCTGTAATATAGGGTTTATTACTTATCCGTTATGCGGGGCTATTAAATTTCACGCTTCGCTATCTTCGAGGAAGTCAAATCAAACCACTTAATTCAGTCACTTGATCGGGTCTAGAGTATATTCTACAAGTGCCCAGGAACTAGTTTTTATTGGGTCAAGATTGGGCAACATTTGAGTGCTGAAATTAACAATCGAATGCTTGCACAAATGGCAAATTAATTTTGGGGTATCCGAATCTTATCGAACAGGCAAATTTAATTAATAGTTGGACTTAAGCTGAACCAGCCCACAAATAATCGGGAAAGTGGTAAATACCTATTTATATTAGTAAAGAAAAAATGTATAATTCATAATAGTTACTATTAAAATTAAAAGGAACAAGAAGAACATTGTGCCTATTAATTAGGGGTCACCAAAACTTATGTTCAGTTCCTTCATTTTTTAAAAATCTTTAATGTTAATTGCACTAAAAGCGATAATTATACAAATAAAAAATATATGCAAAGAAGCTTTGGTTGCTTCATTAATGAGTTTTTGTTCTGCACAGTTACATAGTTAACGCTTTACATCTTTTACAACACTATTCTTTGATTGTAATTCTTCGCTTCCACTTCATGGTGCCGAATTCAAGTTTGTTGCCTAAGTCTTTCGTTTGGCCAGTACATTCTTTTGTCCAACTGGGCTTAGAGATGCATGTGTGTGTGTGTGTGTGTGGCTGGCTGTGGCTATTAATGTTTGTGAGCGGGTGCTTGGCCAAAAATAAACAGTCCAAGGACCTCGACATGTGTCTATGGAAACTGTTGCAATTGTTGTTCAAATATAAACAAACGATATGCGAGTGCTTAAGTGAGCCGGCTAACGGTATATATGGTATGATGATTGGTGATAAAGTACCAGGCCATAAGTGTGGAAACCGGTTGTCGGCAGTCGTCTCTTAACATTCAGTGGGCACGCATTTTTGGGGACCAGCAGTTTCCAAAAAAAATAAATATCATTAGAAAAGCTAGACGAAAATTCCAAATATGCAACGATGCTATTGCGGTGCGATGAGATCGGGAAATTTGCAGAATCAGCATAATATACCACTGCAAAAAGATCAATATCAACTGCAGCAGCTTCCGCGTGGCGATCTCAGGTCGGTGACCTCATCCTCCAGACAAAGCCTACGCCCCACGCAGTTCATAAAGCGCCCCAGCCTAAAAACCCCGCCCCAATTGGGCCTAGGACACTCCAGCACCGAGCTGGCCAATGACTTCAGTCGCCGCAACTCCACGGCCACCTCGGTGAGTCACTGCTCCAGCTGCAGCTGCAGTTCCTCCCAGCAACGACAGCAGAGCAGGGCCAAGGTTTTGCGATGGGGCTGGGAGCGAACAGGAGGTGTTGACACCTCCAACAACAGTGTTAGTCACTCGAAACACTATGATAAGTACACGGACAATCGACGGCTTTATGAGCAGAGCGCATGCGTCGCCAGTCGCCAGAGGAACCAAGGTCAGGGTCAGGTTCACAGTGGCAACTCATCGCCATCGCCACGCCCAGTTCAGTACTTCAGTAAACAGCAATCCATGGATGAACTGCAGCAACTGCAGGCCTTGCAGCACTTCCGCCTGATGAATGCCCGTGATTGCTTCAGTGATGGCCGGCAGGATGAGCTGCGATTGCAGCAGGCCTACGATAATCTGAATGCCAGCAACACGGACAAGTGGAACAAGGATCGGGCCAATGAGAGCAGGCAGCAGGAAGTCTCAAGGAGCAGCACCTCCACCACGCCCTACGCACTGCGGCAGAAGTTGTTGCAGTTAAGGCTGCAGGAGGAAGAGAGGCGGGGCAGGGGCACGGGCGCCATGTGTGCCCCTTTGGGGAAGAGTTGTGCCCTACGGTACAATTAAAATAAGATGGGTACACGGTAATACATAGTCTACAGTCTTGGCAGTAATTTAAGTGCCTTAATATAGATAGAGTATTTGTAATTATTAATATTTGTAAGCCTCATAATTAAAAAGATAGTAAATACCTGTAGAAACACCGACTCATAAAAGTATTAACCTTTTAAACATTTTAAAAATTATTTTGCTAAATGTTGTAATATTTATAGACTTTTGAATTGATTAAATTTAAAATTACATAACTAAACAAAAATATCTTAAAATATAGGTGTCTTCTTTATTTTTATGTGCTTTTCAAATGAAAAAAGATAATATATTACTAATAAAATGAAAATAAAGACAGAACATTTGTAAATGACCTTAAAGTTTCAAAAAATCAATCATATCAATATGTTAACATTTTATATTGAGAAGTGCACCGTAAAAAAACTGGATAAATCTTTTCACACACTCAAAAAACTCAATAATAAGTCATTCAATGGTAAGAGCTACTAAAATAAATGAGTTTGCCCCATAATTGCATTACTCAAGTAAAACCACATCTTGAATTTCATTTTTATTGCTAGTATGTATTTCAATTTTCCTTTTAATAAAACAGTGCTATTTTGTTACAAGTGCTTCGTCATTGTGTTCTTTTTGTTTAATTTTTATTTTTTTATTTCTTTTTTAATCTTTTTTTAAATAATTTGTATTTTAATTTTTGCCATTTGCGCTTTGAATGCATTATTTCTTTCCCCCTTTGTCTTTTCTAATTTCCATCTTGAAGTCAATTACATTTGGGTTTTATGTTTTTACGATATTACGTTATAGATTTCTTATGACTTGTGTTGGGGTTTGAAAACAGCCGATGTCGTACTGGATCGCGATATTACAAGTACATATATAGTCGTAAATATACGTTGAATTCGTTACAACATTGAACAGAGTACTAGAGTGTGAAATAGACGAGGACTCATATTTTTAGCATTTGTTTTCCGTAGGTTACGCGATTGTTAGTAGGTTGCTTGGTTGTCGGGCGGGGGATTATACAAACGAAACCATTTTGGGTAAGTTGCGTCAGGCTGCATCGCTCCGGATCGCTGCCTGCCTGGGCATAATACTTGTAATTGAATGTGGCGGCTATTAGCACTAGAATGTACCGACAGTAGTCGTAGAATGCAAAAATACACAAAGTATACAAGTACATGTACAATAACCGTGTCTGGTGTCTGTGGTGTTTGTGTTTGTTGCGCTGTTGTTTACAAATATTTTATTACTTGTATATTTTTGTTTCGGTTTTATTTCGTGTGGGGATTTTGAATGCATTTAATGGGTCTGGGGGTGGATCTGCTTTCCCTTTGGGTAAGGGGACTGGGAGGGGTAACATTATCTGCTTTGTCGCCGACAACAGCAGAGAGCACACAGTGCCGCTCAAAAGCATTCGCCTTAATTAAGGTAGCTTTTCAATTTTGTGATTTTGTAGATAAACAAACTTGTTCAAGTTTTCTTAATGGGTTTTTCTTAAAATCTTGGGGTTTCAATGGGGTGTGCGTGTTTGTTTGAGGGCGGTGTTGTGTGTGTAACGCAAACAGTTAAAAAAATATACACATTATTTGTTTATTTTAATATTTTTGGTGTAAACAATTCAAACTTATGTAGCTTGCAACTAAATTGCTTTCCTCATTTTAAAACTAAGTAAACATGTATCGATGTAAAATTTGTAAGACAATATTACAAAAATAAATCGTGCTTCGAGTACATATGTAATATGTAGTTAACTCAACACACATTTAAAAGCATTCTCGTACAGTGTAATTAACGTAAAAGTTAACATTTTTACCATTTGCTAATATTCTTTTAGACACGCAAAAAAAGGGAAGGAACAAAAGAGCGGTTAAAAACCATAGCCAAGGACTGCTAAAAGTGTTTGCTGAAGAAGGCCAAAATAAAATGCTGTGCAAGATAGAAATGCAAATTAAAATACAACTGGTGCGTGCACTTTTCGTACCTACTGTACGGGTGATCTAAGCATGTATGTGTGTATGTGTGTTGGCTTTGCGCAAGGAAAAACTATAACAAAATTAATACATTAGGAGATAAAATATTCTTGCTTATGCAGTGTCTTACACTACCATTAGTTTGAACTAAAGTGTCTCGATTTGTGTTTTGTTGATTTCATTTCATTTCATTCGTTTCGTTTTCCTTTTTTTTTTTTTTTCAAATGAAAAATAGGCTAATTTGTAAAGATTCATATACCCCTTATAACGTTGCTTACGATTCGATTACACGTATTCGATAAAAACCAACTTTCTGCGCTTTCCGTTGAATATGGACACGGATTTTTCCTTTCCATTTCCCTTTTTTTGTGTGGGTGTGTGGCCGTTTGTAGTTGCTGTTGTTGTGCATTGTTCGAGGTGTGCAGCCTTTATTTTTTCTTGTTTTTATTGTTGGCGCCGCGTGGCGGTGTCAAAGGGCGTCCTGAGCTACCAAAGTTGGGATAAACAAATCGTCGCTTGTCGGCGGGTTTCAATATCTGGAAGGAGCACATCAATGTGTCGTCCACGGACATCATGGCACCTGGAAACGTAATCGATAATGATTAATCAATTCCGTGAAAGCAAGTGACATTTATGGACAGTTCTATTCTCGGTATTGATTATTGATTATTTTAAAATGCGCAATTTCAGAGTGGAAATTCTATCTGTCTGTCAGCTTTCACTTGCCGGCAGGTTATCACGGAAATCAACGATTACAAGGCTGCTTCACAAGCCTTCTTTAAATAAACAAAGTTTATCTCCGGCTAAAGTCCGCGGATGATCATCACTCACCCGCATTGTCGAACTCCCCACAATAATTGGGCGCCGAAAAGAGAGTCACCAGCTGACGTTTGGCGAAGAATTCATAGCCATCTTCCACCACCTGATGGGCCCGACAGATCAGGTCAAATTCGTGCTTCTGTAAAAATTTACCCACAACCTAGAAGAGCAAAATTGTAAGCATTTTCGTGGATGCTATTATAATTTCAAGGACCCACCTCTGCTCCAAATGTGAAGCTCACACCACGATCATTCTCGCCCCAGCCCATAGTATCCTTATCCGGATCGGACCACAGCAGATCGCAGAGCAGGCCCTGATCGGGGACGTCTGTTGGGCGCATTATGCGCCGGATCTGCTCCATGGACGACAGATCAGGACTCAGGCCGCCGTGGCAGCAGAAGATCTTCTCATCCACGATAGCGGCCACCGGCAGGCAGTTGAAGCAGTCCGTGAACGTTTTCCACAGCTTGATGGTGTAGCGACGTTTGCATTCGTCATAAAACCTGTCAATTAAGTACAATTAGTTGAGTAATGTTATAAATTATTGGTATAGAAAGTGGAATTTACTTTATCTATATAGACTTTATCTATAAAGGTACAAGGTTTATATAATTTACCAAAGCTTCTTTTCCAATTTTTTTTATAAATAAAATTGTCTGTGCTTTAATATAAAGCGATTAAAAGTTATTGGTTTGGAATTTTTGTTTTACAAAAATACAAATTAGAAGTGTATACAATATGTGGGTTCAAACTTAAGGGAAATATAAAGCTAATTTTAGAATCCATTTAGCTTATGTAAACAACCAATCAAAAAGTAAACATAACACAAACAGTTAAGAGGTTAATTACTCTAAACAATTACCCTTAGAGGTCGTATTCAATATAAATTTGAATAATTAAATGTAGTTACAAAAAGGTAACAGAATGATGACATCAGAGAGAAACTGAATAATGGTATTAAACTTTAAGATTGGACTCAAGCCCAGTACCACCTTGCTATGGCCCATTATTGAAGCCCAGGAACCCCGGCTCACCCGTAGATGCGGTTGATGCTGGCGCACTCGTGATTGCCGCGCAGCAAGAAGAAGTTCTCCGCGTACTTAATCTTGTAGGCCAGCAGCAGGCATATCGTCTCCAGGGACTGCTTGCCGCGATCGACATAGTCGCCCAGGAACAGGTAGTTCGACTCGGGCGGAAAGCCGCCGTACTCGAACAGGCGCAAGAGGTCGTAGTATTGTCCGTGTATGTCACCGCAGATCTTCAGTGGCGCCTCCAGTTCCAGGAGGATGGGCTGCGACAGAAATATCTCGCGGGACTTGAGGCACAGGCTGCGGATCTCGCTCTCTGACAGCTGCACATTCTTCCCAGGACGTGCACCGCGCACTGAAAACAGAACGGAAAATTGCGATGAGGTGATAAGAGTGTGGGTGGCGGGACAGGTAGAAAAGGGGTGTCCGAATGTAGGATCACCTACCCTCCAGCAGACGCGAGATGATGCTGTCAATGTTCATAATATCCGACATCTTTGTGGCCCGGTTGCTCTGCTTCCCGAATTTCGATTGTCCGCCGATGTGCGATACTGTTATTTCCCGTAACCTATGTATTTTCGGTATACGTTCGTTATGTATGTTATTTCATCGATGGGCTCGGGCTGCGTGCGCCTGTGTGTGTGTACGCCGTGTCCGTGTGCGGATGGAAACTCTGCTATCGCTCCACTGTCCACCGGATGCCCGGATTCACTGCCTCGATTGCTGGCCCCTGAACGGTTGGGTGCTTTCAATCGTCCGGAATAGCCTGGTATCGCCAGCTGCGCTTTTATTGCATTTATTGCACGTTATACTCGCGACGTACTACAAAATTTTCTCCTACGTTGGTTAGTGACGTCGATTGTTTACAATGCGAACCGATATCCTATCGATGAATGTGGATCTATCGGTGGACGCCAGTGTGACCGAAAGTGGCGACTCAAAACAACTTTTTTTAAAAGCTTAATTCTATTAAAAATTCTTTAATAAATTACTAGTTATTAATATTGCCACTATTCATTATAAATGTGTCTGTAAAGTAAAAATCAGCAAAAATAACTTCCAGGCGACAAAGATAATCCATAAACCAATTAAGTTTAATATTTTTTATTTTGTTTTCTCATTTAAAAATATCATCGCTATCGTTAAAGTTCTTCCCACTGTTCAGGGTATTGAACATAACCCGCTTCCTGGGCAGCGGGACAGGCCTGGTGATCAGAGCCGACTTGGAAGCTCCTCGGACTGTGGCCGCTGGCTTGACCAGGATCTCCTCCAGTCGAGCCTTGAAATCCCGACTGACTGGCCGTAGAGGACTGGAGCTTCGTGACTGCTGCTCGCTACTCTCCGACTGCTCTTCGTCCTGGGAGTTAGCTATATCCTCCTCCGACTTCTCCGAAGTAACCGACCTTTGGAACCTCTTCTTAGGCACCTCCATGGGTTTCAGTGGGCTTGTGTGTTTGAGGAGCACTTCAGCACGATCCGAGAACTTGGCGGAGCACAGCTTCTCTACGAACTTGCGGATACGATTTCGGGTAGCATAGAAATGGGGATATTGCTGAAGGGAATACTTTTCCATTAGCTATTTTGTATATTTGGTATTAATTAGCTTACCAATTTCAGTTTATTGCGCTGATCGGCCAACTCAGAGTTTACTCTCTTTAGGGAGGTGTGTGAAATACCCTTGGACTTCATATCGAAACCGTGAGGCATCAACTTCCGGTTGACCATCTTTCGAGCATCCCTACGGGTAAGTGGTTTCTGTGGGGTTCTGAAAAAAATATGGTAATAGTATTACAAATATTTTAGACATGGAACTTAAGGTACTTACTTGATGATCCTTGCTGAAGGTTTAATCGTTTTTGGCTTTGGCACTTCCCTGGGAGCCTCTGATTCGGAGGTGGACACCTCAGTGCCCTCCTCCTCCGTCACACTCTGCTCCTCGGCATTCTCGATCTCCTCCTGGCTTAAACTCTCACTGATGTCTGTGGTCTCCCTCGTTTCAGGTTTATTGGAAACAGGGGATTTCGTATAGGTTGGATTGTTGCCCGAACTTCCAGCACTTGGCTGCTCCTTCTCATGTACTTGAACTTGGGTAACCAGCTGGGTAAATGGCTTTTCCGGGCTTTTCCGTGGCGCCT
Organism: Drosophila fuyamai; assembly: GCA_018153365.1. Taxonomy (NCBI): domain Eukaryota; kingdom Metazoa; phylum Arthropoda; class Insecta; order Diptera; family Drosophilidae; genus Drosophila; species Drosophila fuyamai. The sequence continues at coordinate 11,858,692 of JAECXW010000116.1, forward strand.
CCTCAATGGAATATGTGTCATCGTCTCGTTTCTTTTTGAGAAACTCGCTCTCCACTTGCTTCCGGATGCGATCAATGTTGGTTTCTTCTTTGCGACTCACCGGTTTGGGTATCTTGGATGCAGCTGGCAAGGTCTGGACAGGCTCAGGATGCTCCCTTCGCACACTCAGCTCTTTGAGCTCCCGCTCCAGGGCCTCCAGTTTCTCCTTGTAGCCCATTTCCAGGTGGAAAACCACCTCTTCAAGCCTGTTGGCACTGATCTTGCCTATTTCCGCCACCTTTTCGGTGAGTATTCGCTCCAGATCATCAAGACAGGGAGTGGTAACACGATCTTCCAGAGGAGGAGGAGTGGTTGCGGATGCTTGTTTGCTTTGCTCGAGGGCGTGGCTCAAACCCTCTAGCCTTTTATTAATGTCCTACAAGGTGGCATTACACAAAAGTCGGAATTAATATCATTTTCTCTTGGGAGAGTACTCTGATCATACCTGTATGAACTGTTCGTTGCTCTGCTTGAGCTGCGTTTGCCACTCCTCAAAGGTGCTTAGTCGTTCTGCCAATCCTGTGAGCTGCTCCTTCCTTTCAGAGGCCTCGCTCTGCAGCGCCTCCCCGCTGATCTCGTCCTTATCCTTCGACTCCGCAAGATTGCTCTGAATGCCCACGGTGCGCTGCTCCTGGCGCGGACTCACCCGTTTCGAACCCGAGCTCCGTTCCTTGATATTCTTCTCGGCGGCGTTGAGACGTTCCTTCAGCTGCTTGATCTCCAGCTCCATCTTGATGGTGTTGATCAGGTGCATATCCGTGTCCTTGTCCCGATCCTTGTCCTTTCCAGTGGCGGATGTCAGGCTGGGTGGCGTGGCCACGCGGTGCTTGCGACCAATGTGTACATTCAAGGCCTCGTTGCTAATGAAGTTCTTAGGACACAAATGACAGGGATAAACCACCTCGCGAATGGCTTCGATCTGGGTGATCCGCTTGTGCAGCTGCACCACCTCGTTGTTGGATTCGCTCAAGGACTTCCGGAGTGTGGCAATCTCCTGCTGGGCTGTCGAATGAGCCTCTTTCAAATCCGTAACACATTCGTCCAGGTAAGTGCGACAGCAGAGCAGGTACTGAATGGCATATTGTGACATTACGAAGTACTTGGCAATGCCACTGTCGAGGATGTGAGTTTCCAAAACAGTACCCAGAGGAGCCTCTGAAAGATGGGCCAATGCCTTGTCCACCATCTCAAAGTTCTGCTCCCTAAGAATCCTCTCCGTTTCATAGGAACCTGGCCAGGAAAACTCTTAATGTTATATCTTAAATATTGTATTTGTAAGTGGCTTACCCATTAGCCTCCAATCAAGCGGACCATCGCGATACTGCCGTAGCTTGAAGCCCGTTTCTCGGACCATCTGCGGATACTTGCCCTTGAAGCCCATTTCTCTGAATCACCCACAAACGAGAAAAATCGAAAGTTTGTTTACTTCTACTTCGCCTTCTTTGTTTTGCTTCCGTTCTTTGCCAAAGTTGACTTCTTTCTGGTTTCACTTTGCTTTCTCTTGTTTTCGGTTAATCGTTGTCAAAGTAACTACGTTGCCAAGACGACAGGTTCAAAATTAGTAATACGCCTGGTTTGTGGTTGAAAACTCTGCTTACCAAGGGTTGTTGTGCTGATAATTGCACTTCGAGAGTGTATAACAGAGTATAACAAAATGGGTTTTAAAATTTTTAAAATAATGTAAAAATGAAGTGCTTTTCTAAGTTGAAATATAAAATATTTAAAATATTTATTTTTTAAAGAAAAATAAGATCATTTTGGAGTAGCTAAGCTTTAACTTAGAATAATAACTTTTAAATAATAACAATAATTCTATGATACAATAATATTACTATATTCAAACAGTGCGCGAATGGACGATAATTGTCAGGATCCTTTTAGATAGATAATGTTGGAGCTATCGGTCATCTCAGCTGGAGCAACTGTCAAAAGGCTCAACTCAGTTGCGACTAAACTCCTCTACCGTGAGGATGTACTAAAAGAAAGCTGCAAGCAAAATGCTATAAGTTTTGTTGGAAAAGTTAAAACTAAAGCAATTAATTGCACAGATAGGCAGAGAAAACAACAACGAAATGTGGCATTGGAGTTTGTTGTGTGTTTTCCTACTGGTACCGTTGGCAAACTCCACGGGTAAGCACGGAAAGATTGTGTACCAGTCGAAGAAAAATAAGTGAAAATTCCTATACCCTGATGCTGTATCCCAAGTATCTGACAGATGTCAGGATGCTGCGCCCACCAAGAGAGCGAGAGCAGCGCCTGCGCAAAAGTTTGTTTTGGGAAATTTACCATTTGTTTTGGGATATTAACTAGGCACATTTCTCTCCGATTTTCTTCCTTTCCCACAGCTCCAATAAGTTTTGAGGCAAATCCGGACACCAAACGTCTCTATGATGATTTGTTGAGCAACTACAATCGATTGATAAGACCCGTTGTGAACAACACGGAGACCCTGACGGTTTGGCTAGGTCTGAAATTGTCTCAGCTGATTGAGGTCAACCTAAAGAACCAGGTGATGACCACCAATCTGTGGGTGAAACAGGTAACTATCATAAAAGCATAGAACTAGTACAATATACAATTCATTATGTTCTACTCTAGCAGTCTAAAATTCAAATTCTTACTTTGATGAGCAATTTAAGGCTATGAAAAGATAGTGAAATATAATATAATGTCTAATTTTGTTTATTATTCCTTAACAGCGCTGGTTCGACTACAAGTTACGTTGGGATCCGGAGGAATACGGTGGAGTTGAGCAGCTCTATGTACCCTCTGAGCATATTTGGGTGCCCGACATTGTGCTTTACAACAACTGGGATGGCAACTATGAGGTGCACCGGAAATTGATTCAATTATTTTCTATATTAAACTAGACTTTTAAATATTTGTAGGTAACTCTGATGACCAAAGCCACTCTTAAGTACACTGGCGAAGTGTTTTGGGAGCCACCGGCTATTTACAAGTCATCATGTGAAATGAATGTTGAATATTTCCCATACGATGAGCAAATCTGCTTTATGAAATTCGGTTCATGGACCTACAATGGCGCTCAAGTAGATTTAAAACATTTGGATCAGGTGAGATTGTTATATACCTTTTAATAATAATTTATTGAACTTAATATACAAATAATTTATATTTTTTAGGTTCCTGGCAGTAACCTTGTGCAAGTGGGCATCGACCTAACCGAGTTTTATTTGTCTGTGGAATGGGACATACTTGAGGTACCGGCTACCAAAAACGAGGAATACTACCCGGACACACTGGAACCTTTTTCAGGTGAGTTTAGTTTTGGTTTTTCTTACTATATATTTAAATTATCTTATATCTTGTTAGATATAACATTCAAGTTGACCATGAGACGTAAGACTTTGTTCTATACGGTCAACTTGATTGTACCGTGTGTGGCTTTAACATTTCTCACGGTGTTGGTGTTTTATTTGCCCAGCGATTCTGGCGAAAAGGTAAATTCTTAAAGGAAAACTTATATTTCCCCAATTTTCAGCACGTGGCATGGATTTATGAGTTTGTTCTAAGTTTTGGTAGTTTTCTTTTGATTGAAATTTTAGCTGCAACACTTTTATGTACATATTTAGTATTCCTTTTTGGTTGTAATCATTTTTCATTGGTTTCAAAGATAAATATCAAAGATTATTTTACTAAACTACTCCTTATCAACTAATAACACCACGATAAACAAAACGTATACATCTATACTTTGGATAAGCTATCTACCTCATATGCACCAATCGAAATCCTTTAAACTACTTTAACTATCTCTTCTAAATCTTTCAAGTCTGCTATCCAAAGCTGAGCTCTTGCAGTCTATACCCGAAAACTACAAATTATAAATTGGCTTTTAACAAATTTCCAAAACGAATATTAGAAACTCAAATTCTTTCTGAGAAGAGCTCAACTTGCACAATCTGCTGTTTCCAAACTTTATCTTTCTCTATTTTATACTCCAATTTTTAACTTATAGATACATATATCATAATGATATTTAGCTTATTCTATCTATCCATAAAATATCAGCTCCAAATATCGCAGCAGCGATGCTGTCTGAATTTTTGAAAGCAGCACACATATATTGACGCCCCATGTAACATATATATCCTGAATATCCTGTTTGCGTTGAATATCATTTGTGCTGTCCTGAGTAGAGAAATCTCATAACGTAAATTTTCATCGAATGCATACAAATGCGCAATCGATATCGACACTGAACCAAATCGAATCGAATTCAAAATGTCAAAAAGCCACTCGCAAAATTTTCCATATCGCGTATCTTGTAATTGAGCAGCGCACTCACACACCCACTCACTGACACACAAAAAAAAAACACACAAAGGACATATGCATTCAGCACAGGCACACCTACACCCACACACTCTCAGATCCACACACCCACACACACACCTACTGGACTCGTGCAGTTTGTTGTTATATTCCTTTTGTCGTTGCCTTAGTGTTTGTTCGTTCATTCGTATCGCTCGTTTGCTCAAGTTAAAGGTAAATGCTTCGCCACCGATATTGATATATATACCCGATATCAACTCAATCATACTAAAATATAAGTTGGCATTTAGTATAGCATGTACGCTAAGGTAAAACTATTGAACGGAGATCCCTGGCGTTGTAAAACGATTGATTAAGCTTTTAAGAATAATATTTGTGTCATGGTAACTAATTTGCTGGTAGTATTATTAAGCTTTTAAAGGATATTTTTAAATAAAAGAAAAATAACTTTAAAGAAGGGTAAAAATTGGATTTATTAGGTAATTATATATAGAACAAATGTTTTTTTTTAAGGATTAAGCAACCAGAACACTCAATCGTATCTTGTGACAGGACATTCTGGAATTAATGTCGTTTTTATTTATTTTCGTTTACCTCTGAAGTGATTCATTGAACCACTTTTCATGTCAAGAAGTAGAACTAAACTACTTAAAAACTTCCCCCGAGAAGAGATACATAAGTGTTACAAACTACTGAAATCTTTTATCGACACACAGTAGTAAAATGCGCTTTGTTGCTTTGTTTTTTTGTTGTTGATTGTTTTCGTGTAAACTTCGTATGATTGATTGATGTGGGTGGGTTCGGGGATTCCCCTAGATTGTGTGTTCGCGAGTGTGGTAGTTGTGGGTCTCCAGCTTGGTCACAGTATACGCGATGCAGTCCTTAAGTACGTATTCTTTTGTTTGTCTGTTAAAAAATGATTTAATTGATAACAATTATTTAAAGTATTTAAATTTATTTTACGGTCGTTCAGAAAATTCATAAAAACTTATTTGCAGCGACCAATATTATTTTTCGTACAAGTAATTGGCTAAATGAGTTAACAAATTAAGATGATTGTATTGTTTAATTTGGTTGTTGTTCTGTGTTCATTGTCGTTGTTGGTTGATTGTTGGTTTGATTGTTTGATGGCTCGTGTTTTTGTCGAATCGAGTGGCCCCCGATAGCCGAGGATATCGAAAGGAGGAAATTGTGTAAACATTTCGTTGACAGGTTACGTTATGTATTTCAATACTCGTGTCGTTGACCGTGTTTTTCCTGCTCTTGGCCGAAATTATCCCTCCAACTTCGTTGGCGGTGCCCCTGCTGGGCAAGTATCTGCTCTTTACCATGATACTCGTCTCGCTGTCCGTCTGGACAACGGTCTGTGTGCTGAACATCCATTTCAGGTGAGTCTCGAATCGGGGGAAAGCTCAGGTAAAAGTCGCCAATAAAATTAGAAAACCGCCATAAAGCTAAGAATACCATAACATGTTTCCAATTCTAAAAACAAAAGACATGTAGCAGACAGTCTAAAACTTGTATAAAATGTTGTGCTTAATACCAATAAAAAACCACAATAAAATTATAGATAAAAATGAAACATTGATTCGAACTGAAACTGTAGGAATTCTAAACTTTGTAATAACAATAATTTTACTGAGTTACAATAGATGACCAAGGAAAACAATTATACAAAAATATAAACTGAATAATGTTAATATTCCGTAGGACACAGTGTTATTATTGGTTTGAAATTATGGTAAGGCGGTTTTCTCAGTTTTTGGTGATATGTTTATCTGAGTGCGGTTAAAGTAGGTGTCAATCGCCCCCGAAACAGATCCCCCTCGACGCACAATATGTCGCCGCTGGTGCGAAAACTCTTCTTGCACTTCATGCCCAAACTGATGATGATGCGCCGGACGCAGTACACTCTGCCCGATTACGACGATTCCACGCCCAGCAACGGATACACCAACGAGATCGATGTGCGGTAAGTGGCATTTCGCGAAATTGAAAGTAAACACTTGACTCTGGCCTTTTTTTGCGTCGCCCCGCCTGTTTGTGTTGTGGTTTTCCCTCCAGTGACAGCATCAGCGATTTTCCCAGCGAGTTTAAGGACAGTCAGGACGGCGCTTACGATAATGGCATGCAGAACTCTGTGGGTGAGTTCGCGAAATCTAACCATAAAACACACAAATATTTTGCATGCCTGCCAGCCCCAAATGGAAATCAAATATAACATACACAAGCGGGAAAAATAACAGGGCAAATAATGCAATAAAATGGAAATTGCTATGAGCTGATGCCGCGCTTTGACGACAAATAACGCTTACGCGGACCGAATTCAAACATGGCCATGGTCAAGGGAATTCCGGAAATTGTTGAACCCTCATTCCTTAAATCTGCATCCCTTTGGCATTTCGGATTCTGTATGTGATCATAAAATGAGTCAAGCGCCATGAAAAAGCACTTGATATACACACTCAATTTCATTTCTAAGCATATTGATTCTGTATAAAATGATCCGCTAATAGATTAAATTAAAAGCATTTTTATTTATTTTTAAATTTTACATGTCACCATATTAATTTAAACGTTATTAACATTTCATTTTAAGTATTTTCTTTGAATACTTTAAATTCAATTATTCCATTTTTTTTTTCTTAATGTTTGGTTATATATGTTGATCAAATTTTATATTTGGGAAGTTTTCGTGTACATTCATCAGCATCTTAAATATAAACTACTAAAGGGACCCCCATAAATTATTTTTGATGAGCATAACTCAGCTTAAGGCGATAATTTGCGACCACACGAAAGCCTAGATTCACACATGGGAGACACATAGCCGAGGGGAGGGATTTTCTTGATTCTAACATTTATTTATTATTCCAATATTTTATTTCATTTTTTTTCAATTTCATGGCGGAAACTTGACAGATTCCGACAATGTGATACCGCGCAACTTAACACCCGAAGTGCTGCAGGCGCTGCGTGCGGTCAGATTTATTGCGCAGCATATCAAGGATGCCGACAAGGATAACGAGGTGGGTACACAGGCTCCTCAACTTTGCCGCCATCTTCGAGTCATGCTTATTTTTGTTGCCCATTTTTATTGACGCGTGTCCTCCTCGAGGATGGTGGATATGGATGGTTGGATGGGGGAGTCCTTGGCGTTGTTATTGTTTACATTGCCATATTTTCGGCGTCTGGCGGGGGTCTTTCGCCTCCGTTTTTTTTTTATTATTGTTTATTGCCCTTAAGTTCGACTTGAATGCATTGAACGGAGCCAAGTCCCAAATGTGCAGCAAACAATTGTAAAATATTAAATCATAACTTTATATTTTTATTGCTATCCAAGTTTATTGGAAGGCAGCCGCAGGGCCATATTTTATTAGGCCCCAAAAAATGTATAAAACCAATTTCGTTCAGCCGCAAAAACGTTACAACGAATGATATTAAAAATCTATTTTTTTATTGTTTCATCGCCGCAGATTGTGGAGGATTGGAAGTTCGTATCGATGGTGCTGGACCGCTTCTTCCTCTGGCTCTTCACCCTGTCCTGTGTCTTCGGGACCTTGGCCATAATATGTCAGTCGCCATCGCTGTATGACACCCGGTCGCCCATCGACCGCCAGCTGAGCGAGATTCCCCTGCGAAAAAACAATTTCATGCTGCCGCCGGACATTGTCCGTCAGGTCCTAACTTAATTGGGGTCCGGAGGTCTTCCCGTCTGAGTTAACAATGCTTCCGAAGATTGAAACTGTTTTTATGGAATGCAATCAAATCAGTTGTTTTCCCGGAATATTGCATCGATTTATGTTTAAGTGTTTATCACCCTGCAATCTGTAAAACTAAATTAGATATAAAATCAACTGAATAAATAATTCTATTTAAAGTGTCCTTGATGTTTACTATTGGTGACTTAATCTGGCAAACTCAATATAAATTTGAAACACTTCCAAATAAATTTAAATAATGTGTAAAGGCATTTGTCAGCTGCTATCAGAACGAACCACAATGACATCTGTTAACTTTCAATTAAGAGATGACTTTGCACAAAAGTTTTGGTAGAAATAAAACGATTTCTTGGCGAGCGCCAACAATATGGCAAGAACTTTGCATTTGCTATGTCAAACATACATTGCGCCTAAATACGCCACGTTGGCTGCCTAAATAATTTGCAGTATCATTTATTTGTCTCAGCACTCTGCCTCCCTTTGTCTTTGTCTCTGTCTATGTCGCTTTACTTGTCTCACTGTCGCATTAAATTAGAAAGTTGAAATCTCTTGGCCTCGCATTCATCAACATGTGCAGGTCCTGCTGGCAGAAGCAAAGGACTTTCACTTCCGTACTGTCAACAGACATAATTTTCTGAGCAGTTTGACTGGCTGGGGGAGGGTTAACATTCTATAAAGCGTGTTGATGATGAAAAGAAGCAGGAAAAAAACAGCGGAATTTTGGCTTTGTCTCTGTCGAAACCAAAACACTCTATAAAACCAATTTATATTTTTGCCAAACCTTTAATTATAAAATGTATAGCCTTGAATTTCAGATTATGTTTTCTGTTCAGTATTTAAAATATTAAATATTGTTTTACAAAATAATTGAATCCTCTGTTTTCTCCTTTATACATTGCTAATATAAAAAACACATTTTTAAAACGGCAGTCATCTTGAGAATTCTTTGAACACATTTACATTACGTTCAATTTTTAATATATTTTTTTAACAATATATTAAATGGTATTTCCATTTTGCAGTTCCGAAATCGGTTAAGCTCTATTAAAGCAAAAGTGTTATCCAGATATTATTAAGATTTGCTTAAGGATTCCGTACTGCCTCCCAACCCTCTATCTTAATGTCGTTTTTCTGAGTTTTCTTGCCGTACTTTATTTTATTTTTGGCATTCTTTTTTTTTGTTGGCAGTTTTAAATTAGAAAAGTTTTTGCCAGATTTTTGTTTTACATTTTTCATATTTTCTACGGGCCATGCCCCGCTGTGCATGTTTGTCGCTGTCCTTATTGTTGCTGCTGCGTCACATGCGTAGCTCGGAAAGGAGCTGCTCCTTTCCTCCTCTGCCACATCAACATCCTTCTCTTCATCCACCTCCATCTCCGGCACCATCTCCATCATCATCATCAACAGCAGCAGGAACGGCTTTCGTGGGACCAAATCCACTCCCGACACCAGCTGAACTGAGGAGCTGCGAAGCGGGCAAAGTATGTCATGTTAATTTCTATTTGTTTGCCATGCAGAGCGGCAAACTTGTCCCGGGTCCTGTTCTCTATGAAAACTCTACTACAGTGGAGGTCAGTACTGGTAAATATACTGCTCTTTTTGCCTTTTATTTTACAACACTAATAAAAATATTCAGTACTGGTATCTAAAACTACATACGCCTCGAGTAAATAAAATATCTGATAAATGCCCTTTTAAAATATTTATTTTCTGTAACTTTATAAAGAACGCTTGCAAATTGCAAAGGAATTATTAAATTTTTTTTTCTTGTATATATTATATTTGTAAAGGCTGTATTACAACAAAAGGTTATTTTAAAAGGAATTATAATTTAATTCTTACTTCAGTCTTAGAAAAGTGCCCCTATTTGTCGGTGACCACTGTGATGGTATTTGCATAAAGCCGCAAAGTATGCAACACATTTTCGGGCAAGCTAAAGTTCAGCAAAGCACAAAACAATATGCAAATTGCCCAACCAAGCCGCACCCACGTCTCCCCTGAAAAAAAGGCATCGAAAAGACTTTCGGGTCAGGAGTAGATCCTTTTTTTTTTGGTGCCATCCCTTTAGCTGCATGTGTTAAGCGACTGTTAAGTGACTTAAGCCCAGTTTACACGGTCAATTACACCACAAGCAAAGGAAAAAGGGAAACCGAGAGTGAAATGACGCTGGCAGCTAATTAAGAAACGAGTTGCGCAACGGAAATCAAAACCATAAACTAAACTGCCGCAAAGGAAACGCAGCGCGAAATGCATCTATCCAACAGCCAACGACCAGTTCTGACCGGGCCAAGATTGAGCTGGAAATGGCTAAAAGGGGAAATGGCACCAGTGCAAAGCACGTGCGATGCTAAGTTTGGCCAACCAACCAACCAATACACACTCGTGCACGTTTATACACAATAAAAAAGTGGCTGGGATTTAGTTCTGAGAAATACTTCCAAGACAACTGTACAGGAACTTGAAGTAATAATAAATTATTTAATCTAGTAATTAAACACAATAAAACGATGATGTAGGGTCACAGCTTTGGATTGCTTAATATAGTTTAATTACGTAAGCTTTAATTTTTATTTAATTACAATTCGTGAAGTATTAATTAGTGCTATTGAAAACGAAATATAAACAAATATTCTGTACGTATTGCTTTGGTGTTATTTAAAATGCACAAGGACTTTATTATTTGCAAATTGCAATTTAGATTTTGTGTGTTTTTGTTCAGTTGTCTCTTTACACATAAACACCCTAGAAATGCACTCGTGTGTCGCCGTGTCCGGCGGCATGACAGGAAAAAATATATACCAAAGCCAGCGAATTGCTACATTCCTTCAAAGGGACGTCAATTAGGGTTTTAAAGGGGCGCGGTCGATGTGCGAATGACTTTGATGTGCCAAAGAGGTTTAGCCAAACATGTTTTTCTGTGGCGGCGGGGGGTGGTGAAAACCGCATTGGGTGGCTTGTTCATTTTCTGTTTGGTTATTTATTTAATTTGAAAGCAATTCCTTGTTTGTTTTCTGGGTTTTCTGTGTTTGGGCTAAGGCTGCCGGCGATTTGTTTGCCGGTTTTGAATGATTGCTAGCTCGCTTAAACTTTTTATTAACCCGTAACTAGGTTCGCGGGGTTAGTTGTCCCTTTTGGGATAAAAGAAAAAATTTTAATAAAATAAATCATATTTTAAATTGAAAAAGGATATATTATTCTTTAACTAAAAAAAGAAGTGTATTCTATCAAAATCAAATTTACTGATTGGCTTTTTTTATAAAATGTATAAAAGCATATTTTAAGTAATTCAAGATTTAATTTTTTTCTTTAAATAAAACTGCTACGCTTCTAACTGATATTCTAGTAAATCCCTCTGACCAAATGAGCTTGATTTGTGGGGGTCATTGACGGGTTTAAATAGTTAAGTCGAGTCCTTTTCGACTCTAAAGTTCATTTGGCAAGAACAAAGCGAGCCAGCGACAAACAGATGGGTGAGTGTATGTATTGTGCAATGATAAATTACAAACTTGCTGCCTTTGGCAAAAGGCATGTGTGGGTGACCGCCTGTGTGTGACCCAGTCCCAAGATGAGGCCACAAAGGCCATTTTGTTGTTATTAAGTTTGCCTTTTGCCAGTTGTTTTTTTTTTGTTTTCAGCTGCACATGGCTTTTGTCTATGTGCTGGGTGGGGGTAAAAAAAAAAACAGGAAGGACTGCGAGGGGAGGCTCGACAGTTGTACGCTGCGTGAAATTAATGATGCGCCAAAGTTCTGCTTCTTCTGCGGCTTCATTGTTGTGCAGTCGAAATGGCAACGAAATGTCCACAAAATGTAGGTCTAAAGACGCTTTTATTAATAGTCCTGGTACGTGGTCACGATTAACTGCCATTTTACGCACTCGCACTCGTCCTGCCACTCCTATATTTTCCACCACGCCCCCCTCAAATGGCCGATGGGCGGTCTTAGCCTTTTTGAAAGCTTTTTGCTGTTGCGTAAGTCAGAAAGTCTCTCATCTCTGTGTGTGTTTGTGCCTATGTGTGCCGGAGTGTGTGTGCGTGTGTAATCTGCGTGGGATTTGGACACGACTTTACTTAAGTTCATAAAAATTCTATTAAAGGCAAAAACCTTAGCTTAGAGACACGCCCCTTTCCGTTCCATGGTTGCCCAACTCGTTAAGCGTTCTGCAATCCTTAATCACCGAGATCTAAATTACTAAAGTTGTACTTTGTTGCCCCAAAAATTAATTATTTTAGCTATTATTATTTATTATTCAAACTCTCAACTGATTACAAAATCGTTTATTTAAAAATGTTATTTCATTGTGCATCAAATTCTAGAATGTAACGAGTATAAAGTAATCATAACACAACCCATAAAATAACACAATAATATAAAATTTGAAAGAGAATAATTTGAAAATAAATATGTTTTAGTTTAACTCCTATTTTGAACAAGTTGCTAGTGGTATCTATAAAATGCTATATAATGTCACACAAAATTGAGGTTTTTATTAAAGCCGTTTTGTGGCTGGAACATCCGCTTGATTGAGGACCCTCGTCTATGGCATTGTCCTGTTCCTGGAACAATCAGAGTCGACGGCTTTTAATAACATTTTTCGCTGCGCTCCTTGGCCATCTCCTCTTGCACTTTTTTGTGCCTTTGTCTTTCGGTGTTTTTGTCGCTTAAGTGGAGGCCCCAGCGATTTCGAGTACCCTGTGCCACGCCCCTCTCCGCTTTCGCCCAGCCGCCCACCATTTTACATGACATTTTAAATTTACGATTTACATTAAATGGCGCAATGCAAAAGCAACAACAGGGCCAACTCACACAGAAAAAAAAGGAGGAATGAGTACAACGAGTGGTTGTAAAATGAAATTGCTCAGCCGCTTCAAGAGGCTCAGTCGCTGGCCCAAAACCCCGCCCACTTCGCCCGCCTTCTGCGGTTGTCGGCCTGTCCTCGGAATACAGTTAAAAACCAATTTCGTGTATGTAAAATATATCAACTATATATTTAAGTGGCTCTCGCGTTGCTGATTCCGTATTTCCCATCGCGGTAAGATCTTTTTTTTGGGGTTGTCTTTTATTTGTATTTTTTCTACTTGTCGCTTGTCAAGGATAAATGCATTAGCGGGCGTAGCAATTTACACATTAAGGCGTGACAAAGGGGCGTGGCTGGGGGGCGTGGGCAAAGGTAATATATGAGTGTGGGGATGGGGTGGCAATGGGGTTGCGTGAAAATACATTAAAGATAGGAAATCTCTTAGCAACTGAAAATGAAATCGTGTTAAACAATCACATAAATTGGATGAGATGAAGCGATTGAAAAGGAGAAAAATAAGGGTAACATAGATAAGATTTCCACTTTTTTTTGGCTTTAAGAAAAGAAAAAGAAAATTTCTTTTAAATAGATAAATATTTTGAAAGTTTTTAATATTAGTTTTCATACAAAAAATTCTCTATTAGAATTATACTCCTGCTAAGAAATGTATATATTAGTATGAAAAAATAATCAGGGTCTGCAATTAATTATACCTTACCTGTAATCTGCCCAATCTAATATATTTCCTCATATTTCAAGCACTAACCCAAATAAATCTGCACCAACGACTAATTAAACTTTCGGGCCGAGCCGAGAACTCCGTTTTTATGATGATTCTTGATGGGCACACCCCCAAAAATGTTGGCAGTTAAATAAATAGTTGTTTCGCCTTGTTTGGTACACACAAACACAGACACACCTGTCCGCATACCTGACGTGTATTTCCGTTTCCGTTATGCGAAAACTTTTTTTTGAGGAACCTAAGTCTCAGTTCCTTTCGCTTTCCCTTTTCTCTTTTCCCAGCCCATTTTCATGTCGAAGTTGTTGAGGGGCGAAAGTTTCACGCTTAACATTTGTGCCGTGCAAAAGTTGAAAAGTTTATTCCAACACACAGACAGGGCTAACTAACTAGCGGACACCTAGCCAGCAGCACACCTTCGCCCACACACCTGCAGGCACACCTGCCAGCACACACACACCCACACCCACCCACACACACATATATCCTGATTAGCGTGGGCCGTGATTAAGCCAAAGGGAAACGTGCCAAAGGATTCGCGGGATACGGGGTATTCTGGCAAACTGGTGCTTAATTAAATTTAACAGCTGCTTAATTGCACTCTTGCCAGGGGGCGTGGCCAGGCCACATTATTGCCACTGCCTTGCTATTAATAATTTTGACCAAAAACGCTAATGAGGCAAACTCAACTTAAGTTTAGTTTGAACTGAGCCCGCCCAACTCCAACTTCTACTCAAGTTTTTCAATTTTTAAACGAAACACACGGTGCTCCCAGGAAAGGTATAACTTTTTTTAAATGCAGCTTGGAGAAGATACATATTTGCTTAAAGTTTCAGAAAAATAACTTCCTGGGGATGTAAAGTTTTTCTTTGAAAAATATGTAAAGGTGATTAAATATAAAAGATCGGAAGATGCAAATACTAGTTCCATTAATTTATTTTTTACTTGCTGTAATAAAGGTGAATAATTTTTGTAATCTAGAACATATTCTTAAACATTTCATTAAAATTTTTTTTTCAATTCTATATTATTACATGTTTTAGTAAAAATCTAGGACTGACATTTTGTGATGCAATACAAGATTAAAAGTTGTTTACAATATTCTGTATGTTTTAACTTACGCTTTTATTTTTCAAAATATATTGTTAAATAATGTTTATTTGCTATGGTTAGGGTATTTTCCTTTGAAATTGTTGGTCAAAACTTTGACGTAACCTTTGCTGCTTTCATTTATCATGCCGCTGAGGACTCCGGTGTTCGTGGGCTTACATTTTGCCGCCTCGCCCCAATTCCTGGCCACTGGCGGAGGCTATTAATTTCGCGTCAATTAAAAATTAAGCCAATTATTTGTGCCTGCCCCGTGGCAGAACTGGCTCAACACCGGCCCCCAACAACTGAGCTTGTCCTTTGTCCAGAGTCCTTTTCCCCTGGCTTCCTTCCTTCCTGGTCCTGCTTCCTGTCCGATGCCTTTGCTATCCTTTCCCTTGACTGCATTCGAAGTCCATTAGGGCTTCATTTGTTTTTAATGCTGTGTAACCTTTTGCCAGATACAAAGAATAACATAAAATAAAATGGAGGGGAAAAAACGCGAAATTTCTAAGTTGGCACTTTCACGGCTCGGGCTGGATCGTTCAGTTACGTTTCGTTTCGTTTTCGCTTTTTCTGGGTGTCAGGCCGCCCGCCGTTTATTGGCTAATTTAATTTGCATGTCTTGCGTTTGGGCAATTAATCAACGGAAACAGCTGTCCATCGCCTTAACCCTTAGTCGCCCACGCCTTCCCTATCTTTTTCAATAGAATTTTTTCATTGTCCTTACTTCTATACATACAGCCAAAAAGGGTAATTATAAATTGATTCATTGTTCTCTAAAATGAGCTTTATTATGCAAACTACGCTTATAGTGGCAAATGTCATTATAAAAACAAATAAATTCAAATAATATAATTACTAAATTTCGAGTTAATAAAACATTTAAGCCACGAAATAAATATGTTGCTTACTGTTTATTTTAATTGTACTCTGCAGAGTCAGATACATCAAAAAGCAAAATTAATTCAATGTGTTATGAGATAAACTGGTTTATATTTTTTCCGTACACTTGCTTTTTCGGCACTTAATTTCAATCTTCTTCAAGTCGCCTGCCATGCTCTTTGTATTGTACAATCCTGCCTTTCTATTTCTTATTGAATTACGAGTTCCGCACCGCTCCTCCAGATGTCCTGTGTCCTTCGCCTTAATTGCATTTTCCTTGAACAGGACTGCAGCTCAAGTGGCTGCCTTTCACCTTTTCGCCAGCCCCGTCAAGTTGAAATTAATTCAGCAATTTGTAATGAGTTTGCCTCTTTGCTTTGGTGTCACTGTTCTCGGAGAAAATGCAAGATTTATTGTTGCATACTTGATGCCGTTCCGCTCGGATCAAGTTAATACAATTCATTTCTTTCTGCAATACAATTTGCAGCCTGCACTGGCTGTAAATATTTTCCGCCTTATTATGATAATTTATTGTACTTAGCCGGTCACTAATTGTGCGCACAAACAATATAATGAGCCATGGTCGGACGCGTTCTGAATAGCCAAGCAGCATCAAAAACTGGATTCCGTAAATCAAATTATGCAAACCAGCCAGTCTAAATATATTTTTTGAGAGTTCCTGGCCCAAAGTCCCACAGCGGAACCAACTGGAGTGCACTCATGTGTCAACAGGATGTTTGACCAGTATTTATTTTCGCCTTGGGAAATATTCACTTGATATTTTTTGTAATCCACTTAAGCACATCAATTCCCATTTATGTTGTCTTTTAAAAATACTAACTTTTGGCTCGAATGGAAATGTGTCAAAAATTTGATCAACGTTAAATTGAAATATTTGAATGCAGATTTTTAGAGAATCGAATCACAAGTCTATAGAGGTATGACACTTTGGAATCGGCTTAAGTTTGATAAAGTTATGGACTCTGGAAGTCCAATATTGAGACACTCTTTTTACAAGACATCGGAAAAGTGGAAATAACTAACATGAAAATGGGTCAAAAATTTGATCAACATTAAATTGAAATATTTGAATGCAGATTTTTAGAGAATCGAATCACAAGTCTTTAGAGGTATGACACTTTGGAATCGGCTTAAGTTTGATAAAGTTATGGACTCTGGAAGTCCAATATTGAGACACTCTTTTTACAAGACATCGGAAAAGTGGAAATAAGTAACATGAAAATGGGTAAAAAATTTTATCAACGTTAAATTGAAATATTTGAATGCAGATTTTTAGAGAATCGAATCACAAGTCTTTAGAGGTATGACACTTTGGAATCGGCTTAAGTTTGATAAAGTTATGGACTCTGGAAGTCCAATATTGAGACACTATTTTTACAAGACATCGGAAAAGTAGAAATAACTAACATGAAAATGGGTCAAAAATTTAATTAACGTTATTACTGGACTCTGGAAGTCCAATATTGAGACACTATTTTTACAAGACATCGGAAAAGTAGAAATAACTAACATGAAAATGGGTCAAAAATTTGATCAACGTTAAATTGATATATTTGAATGCAGATTTTTAGAGAATCGAATCACAAGTCTTTAGAGGTATGACACTTTGGAATCGGCTTAAGTTTGATAAAGTTATGGACTCTGGAAGTCCAATATTGAGACACCCTTTTTACAATACATCGGAAAAGTAGAAATAACTAATATGAAAATGGGTCAAAAATTTGATCAACGTTAAATTGAAATATTTGAATGCAGATTTTTAGAAAATCGATTCACAAGTCTTTAGAGGTATGACACTTTGGAATCGGCTTAAGTTTGATAAAGTTATGGACTCTGGAAGTCCAATATTGAGACACTATTTTTACAAGACATCGGAAAAGTAGAAATAACTAACATGAAAATGGGTCAAAAATTTGATCAACGTTAAATTGAAATATTTGAATGCAGATTTTTAAAAAATCGAATCACAAGTCTTTAGAGGTATGACACTTTGGAATCGGCTTAAGTTTGATAAAGTTATGGACTCTGGAAGTCCAATATTGAGACACTATTTTTACAAGACATCGGAAAAGTGGAAATAACTAACATGAAAATGGGTCAAAAATTTGATCAACGTTAAATTGAAATATTTGAATGCAGATTTTTAGAAAATCGAATCACAAGTCTTTAGAGGTATGACACTTTGGAATCGGCTTAAGTTTGATAAAGTTATGGACTCTGGAAGTCCAATATTGAGACACTATTTTTACAAGACATCGGAAAAGTGGAAATAACTAACATGAAAATGGGTCAAAAATTTGATCAACGTTATTACTGGACTCTGGAAGTCCAATATTGAGACACTATTTTTACAAGACATCGGAAAAGTAGAAATAACTAACATGAAAATGGGTCAAAAATTTGATCAACGTTAAATTGAAATATTTGAATGCAGATTTTTAGAGAATCGAATCACAAGTCTTTAGAGGTATGACACTTTGGAATCGGCTTAAGTTTGATAAAGTTATGGACTCTGGAAGTCCAATATTGAGACACCCTTTTTACAAGACATCGGAAAAGTAGAAATAACTAATATGAAAATGGGTCAAAAATTTGATCAACGTTAAATTGAAATATTTGAATGCAGATTTTTAGAAAATCGATTCACAAGTCTTTAGAGGTATGACACTTTGGAATCGGCTTAAGTTTGATAAAGTTATGGACTCTGGAAGTCCAATATTGAGACACTCTTTTTACAAGACATCGGAAAAGTGGAAATAAGTAACATGAAAATGGGTCAAAAATTTTATCAACGTTAAATTGAAATATTTGAATGCAGATTTTTAGAGAATCGAATCACAAGTCTTTAGAGGTATGACACTTTGGAATCGGCTTAAGTTTGATAAAGTTATGGACTCTGGAAGTCCAATATTGAGACACTCTTTTTACAATACATCGGAAAAGTAGAAATAACTAACATGAAAATGGGTCAAAAATTTGATCAACGTTAAATTGAAATATTTGAATGCAGATTTTTAAAAAATCGAATCACAAGTCTTTAGAGGTATGACACTTTGGAATCGGCTTAAGTTTGATAAAGTTATGGACTCTGGAAGTCCAATATTGTGACACTATTTTTACAAGACATCGGAAAAGTAGAAATAACTAACATGAAAATGGGTCAAAAATTTAATTAACGTTATTACTGGACTCTGGAAGTCCAATATTGAGACACTATTTTTACAAGACATCGGAAAAGTGGAAATAACTAACATGAAAATGGGTCAAAAATTTGATCAACGTTAAATTGAAATATTTGAATGCAGATTTTTAGAAAATCGATTCACAAGTCTTTAGAGGTATGACACTTTGGAATCGGCTTAAGTTTGATAAAGTTATGGACTCTGGAAGTCCAATATTGAGACACCCTTTTTACATAGAAATAACTAATATGAAAATGGGTCAAAAATTTGATCAACGTTAAATTGAAATATTTGAATGCAGATTTTTAGAGAATCGAATCACAAGTCTTTAGAGGTATGACACTTTGGAATTGGCTTAAGTTTGATAAAGTTATGGACTCTGGAAGTCCAATATTGAGACACTATTTTTACAAGACATCGGAAAAGTAGAAATAACAAACATGAAAATGGGTCAAAAATTTGATCAACGTTAAATTGAAATATTTGAATGTAGATTTTTAGAAAATCGATTCACAAGTCTTTAGAGGTATGACACTTTGGAATCGGCTTAAGTTTGATAAAGTTATGGACTCTGGAAGTCCAATATTGAGACACTATTTTTACAAGACATCGGAAAAGTGGAAATAACTAACATGAAAATGGGTCAAAAATTTGATCAACGTTAAATTGAAATATTTGAATGCAGATTTTTAGAGAATCGAATCACAAGTCTTTAGAGGTATGACACTTTGGAATCGGCTTAAGTTTGATAAAGTTATGGACTCTGGAAGTCCAATATTGAGACACTATTTTTACAAGACATCGGAAAAGTAGAAATAACTAACATGAAAATGGGTCAAAAATTTAATTAACGTTATTACTGGACTCTGGAAGTCCAATATTGAGACACTATTTTTACAAGACATCGGAAAAGTGGAAATAACTAACATGAAAATGGGTCAAAAATTTGATCAACGTTAAATTGAAATATTTGAATGCAGATTTTTAGAGAATCGAATCACAAGTCTTTAGAGGTATGACACTTTGGAATTGGCTTAAGTTTGATAAAGTTATGGACTCTGGAAGTCCAATATTGAGACACTATTTTTACAAGACATCGGAAAAGTGGAAATAACTAACATGAAAATGGGTCAAAAATTTGATCAACGTTAAATTGAAATATTTGAATGCAGATTTTTAGAGAATCGAATCACAAGTCTTTAGAGGTATGACACTTTGGAATCGGCTTAAGTTTGATAAAGTTATGGACTCTGGAAGTCCAATATTGAGACACTATTTTTACAAGACATCGGAAAAGTGGAAATAACTAACATGAAAATGGGTCAAAAATTTGATCAACGTTAAATTGAAATATTTGAATGCAGATTTTTAGAAAATCGATTCACAAGTCTTTAGAGGTATGACACTTTGGAATCGGCTTAAGTTTGATAAAGTTATGGACTCTGGAAGTCCAATATTGAGACACTCTTTTTACAAGACATCGGAAAAGTGTAAAATAAGTAACATGAAAATGGGTCAAAAATTTGATCAACGTTAAATTGAAATATTTGAATGCAGATTTTTAGAGAATCGAATCACAAGTCTTTAGAGGTATGACACTTTGGAATCGGCTTAAGTTTGATAAAGTTATGGACTCTGGAAGTCCAATATTGAGACACTATTCTTACAAGACATCGGAAAAGTAGAAATAACTAACATGAAAATGGGTCAAAAATTTGATCAACGTTAAATTGAAATATTTGAATGCAGATTTTTATAGAATCGAATCAAAAGTCTTTAGAGGTATGACACTTTGGAATCGGCTTAAGTTTGATAAAGTTATGGACTCTGGAAGTCCAATATTGAGACACCCTTTTTACAAGACATCGGAAAAGTAGAAATAACTAATATGAAAATGGGTCAAAAATTTGATCAACGTTAAATTGAAATATTTGAATGCAGATTTTTAGAGAATCGAATCACAAGTCTTTAGAGGTATGACACTTTGGAATCGGCTTAAGTTTGATAAAGTTATGGACTCTGGAAGTCCAATATTGAGACACTCTTGTTACAAGACATCGGAAAAGTAGAAATAACTAACATGAAAATGGGTCAAAAATTTGATCAACGTTAAATTGAAATATTTGAATGCAGATTTTTAGAGAATCGAATCACAAGTCCTTAGAGGTATGACACTTTGGTATCGGCTTAAGTTTGGTAAAGTTATGGACGCTGGAAGTCCAATATTGAGACACTCTGTTACAAGACATCGGAAAAGTAGATATAACTAACATGAAAATGGGTCAAAAATTTGATCAACGTTAAATTGAAATATTTGAATGCAGATTTTTAGAGAATCGAATCACAAGTCTTTAGAGGTATGACACTTTGGAATCGGCTTAAGTTTGATAAAGTTATGGACTCTGGAAGTCCAATATTGAGACACTCTTTTTACAAGACATCGGAAAAGTGGAAATAACTAACATGAAAATGGGTCAAAAATTTGATCAACGTTAAATTGAAATATTTAAATGCAGATTTTTAGAGAATCGAATCACAAGTCTTTAGAGGTATGACACTTTGGAATCGGCTTAAGTTTGGTAAAGTTATGGACGCTGGAAGTCCAATATTGAGACACTCTGTTACAAGACATCGGAAAAGTAGATATAACTAACATGAAAATGGGTCAAAAATTTGATCAAAGTTAAATTGAAATATTTGAATGCAGATTTTTAGAGAATCGAATCACAAGTCTTTAGAGGTATGACACTTTGGAATCGGCTTAAGTTTGGTAAAGTTATGGACGCTGGAAGTCCAATATTGAGACACTCTGTTACAAGACATCGGAAAAGTAGATATAACTAACATGAAAATGGGTCAAAAATTTAAACAACGTTAAATTGAAATATTTGAATGCAGATTTTTAGAGAATCGAATCACAAGTCCTTAGAGGTATGACACTTTGGAATCGGCTTAAGTTTGGTAAAGTTATGGACGCTGGAAGTCCAATATTGAGACACTCTTTTTACAAGACATCGGAAAAGTGGAAATAACTAACATGAAAATGGGTCAAAAATTTGATCAACGTTAAATTGAAATATTTGAATGCAGATTTTTAGAGAATCGAATCACAAGTCCTTAGAGGTATGACACTTTGGTATCGGCTTAAGTTTGGTAAAGTTATGGACGCTGGAAGTCCAATATTGAGACACTCTTTTTACAAGACATCGGAAAAGTGGAAATAACTAACATGAAAATGGGTCAAAAATTTGATCAACGTTAAATTGAAATATTTAAATGCAGATTTTTAGAGAATCGAATCACAAGTCTTTAGAGGTATGACACTTTGGAATCGGCTTAAGTTTGATAAAGTTATGGACGCTGGAAGTCCAATATTGAGACACTCTTTTTACAAGACATCGGAAAAGTAGAAATAACTAACATGAAAATGGGTCAAAAATTTAAACAACGTTAAATTGAAATATTTGAATGCAGATTTTTAGAGAATCGAATCACAAGTCCTTAGAGGTATGACACTTTGGTATCGGCTTAAGTTTGGTAAAGTTATGGACGCTGGAAGTCCAATATTGAGACACTCTTTTTACAAGACATCGGAAAAGTAGAAATAACTAACATGAAAATGGGTCAAAAATTTGATCAACGTTAAATTGAAATATTTAAATGCAGATTTTTAGAGAATCGAATCACAAGTCTTTAGAGGTATGACACTTTGGAATCGGCTTAAGTTTGATAAAGTTATGGACGCTGGAAGTCCAATATTGAGACACTCTGTTACAAGACATCGGAAAAGTAGAAATAACTAACATGAAAATGGGTCAAAAATTTGATCAACGTTAAATTGAAATATTTGAATGCAGATTTTTAGAGAATCGAATCACAAGTCCTTAGAGGTATGACACTTTGGAATCGGCTTAAGTTTGGTAAAGTTATGGACGCTGGAAGTCCAATATTGAGACACTCTTTTTACAAGACATCGGAAAAGTAGAAATAACTAACATGAAAATGGGTCAAAAATTTGATCAAAGTTAAATTGAAATATTTGAATGCAGATTTTTAGAAAATCGAATCACAAGTCTTTAGAGGTATGCCACTTTGGAATCGGCTTAAGTTTGGTAAAGTTATGCCCCTTGCCATAATTCTGCAATCGTTTTAAAATGCTATATCTCTGAGTATATGGATGTATGTTAAAAAACAACGATGTTATAAAGTCTTAAAGTAGGAATTACAAACCACTACAATTAAAATGTTCAAGTGGTATTTTTCGGCTTAAAACGCTTAAGGAAATCGCTTTAACTCCACTTTTTCAGCTTTGCGGGGGTGCTCAACTTTGACACCTAACATGGAGTTCGGGGACAGAGGACAGCGTGGCGACCCCTTTTTGTATGTATTGTCAAGCCATAAATTTGTTTGGCTGCGCAGTATAAATTTTTAAGCAAAGACAAGTCATGTCACGCACTCTCCAGCAACAGCAAAAAAAAGGGCAGGATGCGAGTGAAACTATAAAAGCGCCGAAAAATTGAAATAAATTGAAAATTGCAGAAAAATATAACAAAGTGCTGTCCAGCTTTTGAGGGTTAGTGGGTGGAAAAAAAAGGGGGCGGACTGCGTCTTTGTGTGCTGGGAAATTCCCTCTACTGTAAGTTGAATCCTTTGGCTTGTCTGTTGGGTTGTGTGTGTGCGTGCATATAAATTAAGTTTTAAAAGTAAGCGTTCTTTCTTCTGTGTTCCTTCCCCATTTCACCTTTGTGTTTTATTTGAAAACAAAATAAATGCAGCATCTAGTATTTCGTGGGAATTCGATAGACCAAAGTGCAGGTTCGAGAGAAAGTTTCCGAGGAAACTGAGCTGGCTGCCTTGAAGGGCTCTGATTTCACAACTTGCTCCTTGGCCACCTATGTACTCCGAGTGCTGAACCAGCCCTTAAGTGGAAAATGCATTAGCATATGGTAAGTATTTAAAGATAAACATTGCATTGACTGCGAGTAGTGGTCGAGTTTCAAAAGAGATTGATTTTGTTTGAGCCAAGTTCTGGTTCAAGTTACTTTCGTAATTTACCTAATTTGATTTGTGTTTTGATTTCATTTTAGTATCCGAAGGAAAATAAAGTTGGTTTCGCGTTGGTTTTTTGGGAAACTAAACAAGTTAAGCAACATGTTAGTCCTTGCATCAAGACTTTAAAAGCCTTTCTGCTTCTTTGCTAGTTAGAATTTTTGGTCTCAATAAGAATTAAGTTAAATAGTTAATGTTTGAAGAAAGTTTAGAAATATTTTTCATCACGCATCTCTTGGAAAATAGTTCTCAGCTTAAAGCTTGCCGAGCCAAGAGCTCATTAAAATGCAGATGGTGCCTAAAAGTAAGCACTATATTAAAGTCGTTTAAGCAGAATTAAGAACCGGGTGACTGGCTTTTGTGCGAGACCAGCATTCATTAACCGAGCTTTCTTTTATCGATGCGAGTGACAATTAAATCTGAGTTTGCTTTCCAATTAAACCACTTGATTAGCTTTTGTGAACTGCAAAAGGATGGTCCCTCTCCGCCTGCCACTCCCTCTTTTTGTTGAGTGTGGGGTGTTGGTCCCTGGGCGTGGGCGTTGACGTTGCACTGTGACCAGCATTATGCGTGAGGCATGTTAATTGCGCCTAATCAGCGACACGAGCATTAGCACCAGAGTTCGCCACATGGGCGTGGCCTCGCAGCCCTTAATTACGTGAGTGAAGTGGGAGTGGCTCCGCCCGAAAATCCAGCGCTTTTCTGCTGATGCCTGAAATTCCAATCGCCGCATTTATCCAAGATGGCACAAAGTGTCCGGGACAATTTGTTAGTTCACCGCACTCACTTTTGGTTAAAAGATTTATTTTTCGTGCAGCTAACTCAATAAACTCGACGTTGTCTTGCATGACAAGAGCAATGACGACAGACACTCAACGGGTTATTAGCGAGGGGTTGGGTTGTCAAAGGACCATGGGGCCGCTGGGGGGTTAAGGGATGAGGGGCCACGATGATGAGCTCCTTTTCTCCATTTTGGTGATTTCGGTGCAGTGAGCTCGGCGCTAAATGGATTTTTAATGTCGTTGGCAATGCAGGAAAAGTTTACCAAAAGGTTGTTGTCATCTCTGGAGCCAGTATCCTGTATGTACTTGTGTGCGTAATAACACTTAAACGCTTAAATTTGGTAATAGATTGGGACACGAAAGCCTTAGAGGTGACCCGTTATTTGGATTGGAAAAAGTAATTTAAACTGATTTATCTAACCGTTTATTTATGTAAATGAAACTCAATCGTAAAAATAATTTTTTTCAAGACCGATCAAAGAAATATTCAGTTCTAGCGAAAAACTGTTCATAAATATTAAAAAAAACATTTTTATTTTGTACTTTTATTGGAAGAATGAAAATGTAAAATTTATATTTTTTTTTTGTTATTTATTTGTATTCATGTTTTAATGTTAAAATTGCGTTTTTAAATAATTCTTAATTGAATAAGTCAAGGACTTAAACAAGCTAAGAATCTGAATTTTAATTTCTATATTTTCTCATACTTTTCTAGGTTATCGAACTAGTCAAGAATTCAATTTACGACCTTTTTATATTGATATTTATTATTTTCTTAAATTTTCTTAAGTTTTTGACGCTGCCATCTCTGGTAATAGATCGCCACCATTCTCACAGGAAAACTTCGTGGCGCTGCCTCAGCTTCTTTGGTAGGTACGTGCAACAATCAAGTGTCAGCGTAATGAGCTATCAAGCTGCAAAATATGCAATTTGAGCGCGACTGAATAGTGTGACTAAGAGTACACACCCACACACCCACACACACGCTCGCAGGCGACACACACACACACAGTCTTTGGCACTGGCACAAAGACAGGCACACAAATGCGGGTTGAGTCGAGAACAACGACAACTACAACGACAACACCTCGGTATCGCAGGAGCTTTTGCTAAATTTTGCGTGTAAGTGACAAGTCCCGCATAAAAGGGCATAACAACTGCAAAACGCTGATGTCTGTGTGTGTGTGTGTCATGCGGTTGTGTATGTCTACATGTGAGTGTGTGCTAGAAGAGGACGACGCGTTTTTGTTGCACTTATTAATGAACAAACAACAGAGCGGCTACGTAATCATCGTTGTCATCCAAGCGCCATCATAATCAAGCACTCAAGCGCATAATTATGGCACGGGTGTGGAAAAGGGGGGTCGAATGGGGGCTCAAGTAAGGGGTGAGCGGCGTGGCCAGGGGGCTAGTGGATTGAGGAATGAGGTGGCTTGCTGCTCTGACGTTCGTTGGCTTGGTTTCGGATTTTGGGTTTGCGGCTTGACTGTTGCCCCGTGGTCGCTAACTAACGCGATTCAGAGGCGTCTTTGAAAGGAGCTGAACACCCCGACGTGTTACCGAATATGTTAATAATATCAAGGGCGGACTTTTATATCTGTACAAAACTTATAAGTTTATATATTAATTGAGGGAATTTTTAATATTTTTGGATGCTGGCACTACATATACAAAAACATTAACCTGTTTGCATATTTATTTAAAATACTTAAAAACTAACTATGAGGTTTAAATAAAACTTCATTTATAAAGCAAAAAATAACTGATTTTTAAGAAAAAAATTTTTTTGTTATGTGCCTAAAAATCCTTGAATAATTATACCCCAAAATCGACGCCCCTGACTAAGAAATTCGAGAGTAGACACTGACCAATGCTTTGCACTGGACGCTCTGTGGCTTTGGTCTCCTGGTATCATTACTTCAGCTGGCTGCTCTCGCCATCGTCGCTTTATATTATTTTTGTGTTGGCCCATAATTTACAATTAAAAATCATGACACTTAAATATAATTAAAATATGAAAACGTTTCTGGATACAACGCAGCAGTAAACTGTAATAAAAGTTAATTAGAAGACGGCGAATGGCGAGTCCTTAAAGCTCTGCCCCGCATGGCCAACCCACTAAATTCAGCAATATCCAAGTTCTACGCGCACTACTAAAAAGTATTGAGTACTAATGAGTTTTTAATCACCAATGCAGCGGGATGCTGAAGGGATGGGAGGATCGGAATGGGGCGAATGCATTTGGGACTCGTTGTTTATTATCCTGCCGGCTGGCTTTAAATATGAAATGCTGGAAAGTTGCCCTAGGCTTGATGGCCACAAAGTGAAAAGCCAGAACAATGCAGGCATCGGGGTGTTAAATGGTTTTGTCTGCATGTCAAATTACAGGAAGCATAATTTCAAGCCTGGTTGCCTTCTCCTGTTCCCAATCCGCAAGCCGACCAACCAACGACCTAACTCGGCCCAAAGTAAACAAAACGATTCAAATTCCAACAAAACAAAACAAAACGTGCAAACTCTTTGAAATTATGCATTGAAATTTTGGGTCTGCCAAGGGAGGCGGATGTGCTTTGGGGTTCAGGAAGAAATGGAATTGGAATTTATTGTTGGTCATTAGGCAAATTCTATTAGTAGTTGGCCAACATTAACGACTGTATTCAAGGATTAATCGAAAAATCGCTTATTGATTTCAAAACAAACCTAACGTTGCTGTAGTTAAAGTTAATTAATTCGCAATTCTGTTAAATGGTGAAATAAGTAAATTTATTATTGAACATTGGGCTTTGCAAGCAATATCGGCTTCACCTCAGGAACCTTCCCCTTAAAGATATAATTAAAATAATTGAGAACCGTTGGCAATTTATTAACTCTTTGAAAGCTTTTTTTTACTGTATTTATTGTAAACTTAAATTAATGAAATTTATAGTTAAATTAAGACAACTAATTATAAAACAGAAGATACATTTTTCAGATTTATGGTATTTCGGCAGGTAATAAAAGAAGACTATTAAAGTGTTAAATAATGTATATAAATGTCTCTTTCAATCGCCAACCGAAACAATCTCACTTCATTCCACGTAATGAAGTTTCGAGTGCATTATGCGAAATATCCTTTGTGCGATGTGCTATTAATTAGGCTTATTAAAATCGACGCTGACAGCTCTGCGGTTTGGCGGTTCGAGGTTTCGGGGCTGCACTCAGACTGAGACCCCGTCCGGGTCTTAGCCGTCAAGGATATTTTAATCAGGCCAATTGTTTAAGGACCTGCATAATGCAACGGGGTAGCTGAGACTGCGGATCGGGGCGGAGGTAGTTGTGGGGCTCGTTACAAATGAAAATTACCACTTAATAATGTTTGAGGGCGACTGGCAAACTCTCATTACTCTCTCCGAACACTTTGAATGCGAAAATCATTCAAGGATATATAGTAGTATACGGCAAATTCGAGTACATTTCCCTTTTCTTTCTGCTATCCATTTTTATTTCCCTTTTTTGTTTGTGGGTCACAAGCCATTAGCCAGGCCAAACGGAAAACACGCTAAGCCGGCGCGGACACCGAGTCGAGTCCTTTATGCATGCTGGATGAGCCTGATTCGGATTCAGATGCGGCTGAGGCTGAGGCTGATGCTGAGGCTGAGGCTGCGGTTGTGGCTGTAAATGGTGGAGGTCCTGCCGTGGCGGGGTGCTCCGCACTGTGGGCCAAAAAGTTAATTGTAAACATGACCCAGTTTGCCGGGCAACGTCACCCATACCCATTTCCCTGCCCTCCGTTCTGCTGCTGGTTGTTTGCAAGTCACTCATTCAACTGCAAACGCTTTGTCTGGAGCGGGAACAGGAGACAGTGGATGGAGTGTGGCTGGGCCACGGGTGCAGTGCATCCCTGAATGAAGAATGCCGCTCGCTTTATTATGCGACATTGGCCTCAGCAGCCGGCAGCTGCCTCAAAAGGATATTTGTAATGCTCCATTGTGCCGCTCGCTCTTGTTATTCCTGCTGTCGCCCTTGCCGCTGTCACCTAAGTCATTTTGGCTTCACTTGAGTAATGGCAGCAACGCCTTAAAATATGCAAAAGCTCGAAAAATGTTTATAATATCTGCAGTGCAAACAAGAGACGAAGACAACGGTGTCGAGGCAGAGGAGTGCACTGTTCAAAAATGCTTTCAAATTGATTTTTCTTATGCTAAATTAAACTATTTTACATCAAATATTATAAGAACATTACCCAAACCAAAATGTTGTATCTTAGGAATAATTGTGGGCTAAAGAAGAATCCTACATAGTTTTCTGAAAAAAAAACCATCAAACTAAAAATATTGTATCTTTTATTTATTGTACTTTTTATAAAATACTTGAGATATATATTTGTTCTTTGGGTTTTTTAAATTATGTTTAACGTTAATCTTATGTATGATAAACTTTATTTTAAATTGTATAGATATTTTAATGATATTTTGAATTATATCAATTGTCATAGCCTAAGGGATTTTTATTTGTTATTGAAGTTCAAGTATTCTACTGGAGTTTATTTATTTGATTTATCAATCTTTACCAAGCATTTCGACTGCAAAATTAAATTAAATTTTTTTTAGTGTGGCCAGTGCAAAGGGGATTCCCATGACCGGTGGCCCGATCCTTAGACGTTGTTGCAGTTGCTTAGCTATCCCGACAAATGCCCGCCGGGTTTCGCTGCAGCACTTTCTATGGGGTCGACGGTGTGGGTGGATGTAGACTTGGGTGTGGATGTGGATGTGGGTGTGCGTGTTCTGGTTGCAGTTCAAGTTAATTGGATTTGGGCAAAGTGCTGCCACTGGCGGCTTTCGAAGGTTGTTTGCAGTGCAGTGTGTGTGGGTGGATTGGGGGTAAATGCAAGTCTAATGGCTGCAAGTGCCTTTTTAATGACACCTGAAGTCATTCGGTAAGCTTAAGCATTTGTGTCGGCATTTTGTGTTAAAAACCCAACTCTGGCCACAGGACTTGATGCTTTCAAGAGGAAGCAATGCCTAACCAAGTTTCTGGCACGTGATTAAACATCAGGAACAGTAATCGCAATGCCACAAGTTAATGAGGTACAAATGCTTCTCAATCCAATTTCGAACTAAAATTCAGCGAGCTTAAAAATACTTAATATTTATTGAGAGTCTTAAAAATTAACTGCGGACTTAATTTCATAATCAAGCTAGAAAGCTGCATTTCCTTTGGACTATGGCCCTTTCCCAGATAAGCTGAAATTTTCACACAAGCTGAGTCAAAACGCTTACGTTTTTGGGGACTATGGCTGCCTGGGGGAAAAATGTAAGGAAGAATTTTCGTGAGAGCCGAGTGACTCCCCCCTCTCCAAAGACTCTCCCATGGACATTTACATGCACGCCCACATGAAGTTATGCCATAACAAAGACGTTGCACACAGGACTACTTGGATATGCATAAAACTATGCTACATTGGCACTAAAACAAACAGAAAATGGGAATAGGGATGGGATGCGGGGATAAGGTTGAGGATGAGGACATGGGACCAAGTGTGGGTGTGTGTATCTTGTAATGTAAAAGAAGCTGTGTGACAAGATGATGACGATGCCGATGAAACATGAAATAAGGTAAAACCAACTGTGTACCGACGCCCAGGGATGGAAAATCTCGGATCTGAACTTAAATATCTAAAAAAACAAATCCTGAAAAAATGCAGAAGAACGTAAAGAATTGGTATTTATTTAAACTACAATCATAACTATTTGTCTTGTTATAAACCCACTTTAATAAAGGCCATTTTTAAAGAAGAAACTACTTTAAACAAATTTTACAGCGATTAACTTTTTATAAATAAACATATATATACGAAAAATAAACTCTAAGCCGAGGCAGCCATAATATTCATAAAATATATAAGTTATGACAGTAAAGAGCCCCAAATATGGAACCATTTTAACTAAAAGGCAAGCAGAACATCGCTGGATTATTCAGTGCACTCTTAAATAATAAATAGTCACAAATAAAGCAATTGAAAGTTTCACTTGGCAACGAGAGTATTCGTCTAAAGATGAAAGTTGATAAAAAGTGAATCAATTTGCGAATGGAACTAGATCAAAGGGTCATTCAGCTCAGCTTGGCCTCCGGTTGAACTGGCTTTTCTATCTTTCAGTACCTGCTTTTATGTTTGCTAAGTAAATGTTTAAAATATTTGGGTTGCCTGCCGGTGCTCCTGCTGGTCGTACAACGGCTGCTACACGTTCTCATAGTTGAAGTTTTGCGCCCAAAATTATTAAGATGAGTGGCATAAATTATGAGCAGACCAGCAGGCTCTGCACAGGACTCGTAAAAGCCGCTGGCATATAATCCTGGGGGACTGGGGGGTGGATTGTTTGATGAGTGAATGACTAACTGCATGACAGTTTAGCCGCCGTGTGGGTGGGTCGGTGTGGGTTTTGTGTGGGCTCCTGGGCGGGGCTGATCACTTTAAGTATTGACAACGTTGGACTGCACGGCGTATACGTAATATGTGAGCCCATGTGGCTGTGACTGTGTGCGCTTTGTGGCTTGCCGGTGGTCGGGGGCCTCTGGCAGTTAGTTTAATATTTATTTAATTTAATATGCTAATTGGATGTGATCTGAGTGTATGTGTGCTGCAACTTTACGACCGAACAATTCATAAATAAATGAGAGCGTCGAAAGTTTTCACATGTCAACGAATTGAGTTTGTGCTTGACTTTGCCTGCCAACTACTGCGGCAATGACTTTTATAAATCGTTTATAAAATTTGCCACCAAAGACGGAAAACGCTGTCAGGGCAACTTCTGCCGCAAGTCGGCAGCCACAGGCGACGACAAATTGTTTTTGCGATAAAATAAGACAAGTGACACGCGGCCCTAATCGTTTGGGGGTTGGGCGGTGTCCGCTGGGCGATGGGCGTGGCCAGTTGCAACCTAAAAGGCTGCCAGTCCGTTAACGTTAATTATATCAGAGTGACTGAGCCGGAACGACATGGGGCGAAGGGTAAAGGGAACAGGGGATCGGAAACCGAGAGAATATTGTGAAAAACTTTTGCCTGACCGTTCCAGAAATTGCATTTAAAGTGTGGAAAACAGCAAATGCATTTCCCTCCGACGACCTCAATGTTTTGCGTTCTGCAATCAAATTGAATTTGTCAGACGACATAAATAAATGGCAAATCAAACGAATTGCAAACTCTGCTGTCAGCGGGAAATGAAATTGCATG
Organism: Drosophila fuyamai; assembly: GCA_018153365.1. NCBI lineage: Eukaryota > Metazoa > Arthropoda > Insecta > Diptera > Drosophilidae > Drosophila > Drosophila fuyamai. The sequence goes on from JAECXW010000116.1 coordinate 11,890,499, forward strand.
CCAAAAAGTATGCGATGAATTATACGTGGGCAACCCAAAACAAGTAGAAATTCAAAAATGGAAAGCAAAACCTCGAGCTGGAAACAAACATAAATTCTTTAACAATATGTGTGTATATTGAAAGTATACAAAAGTTATGCTGTATTGGGAAATATTTTGCACCAACTGTAGAGTGCACAAAATGCCATACATTGCTGAAAAGTGGTGAGGTAGTTATATTTTGGCCATCGTCTTTTGCTAAAGTTGTGAAAACTCAATCTGGCTTATGACTTTCTCAAGCAGAAACATTGATGATTTTTGCGAATTAAAGAGGGCTCTGTAAAATACAAGGCTTAGGTGATTGGTTATAAAAATATTATTAAATTCAAATTCAAAATTGAATCAGGTTTCTAACATTAAAACCTATTGTAATTTAAGATAAAAGGAATTTAAATTAAAAATCAAAACATTAGGGTTTCCCCAGAAGGATAAAGTACATTTCAGGACAATTTTTAAAAACTTTAAAAATAGCTAGACCTTTTCTCATTTAGTAATGTTTTCCGTAGACAGATGTTGGCATTTTGTCGGGCCCTGTTTCAATTTGCTGCAGAGTATCCGAATGCCTCATAAATCCGCCTTCCCCTTTCTTTATCGCTGCAGCAGCCTCTCTTTCTCACATGTCAAGCACAAATAATATGAATTTAAATTGGAGCCGTGAAACAAAAAAGGGGGAGTTGGGTAGTTGAAGAGGAGAAAGCAGAGCAGCTCGCTGAACTGTGAAAAGTAGACGGGAAGTAGCGAAAACGATGCACACGCACACACGAAATGCGAAAAGCGACAAGCTGGCAAAGTCACTCAGTCAGTGGGTGGCGATGGCGATGGCGATGGCTGCTGGTAGCATATTGAACTTGTCGACATGACAGCGGAACGGAAGCGAACCCAAGAAACAGAATGAATGAATGAATGAATGAATGAGTGACTGACTGAATGGGGGAGCCAGTGTGTGCGTAAAGTGATTCCCGATAGTGTATGCAAAATATATGCAAACCGAAATATTCCAGGACTTGTTGAGCTGAGCCAGCGTTACTCACGCTCATCATGCTCCGCCATTCCTTTTGTTGCAGTCGTCAGTAAGAAATTGCAATTGCTTTGCGCAAACTGACATTGACAGCCCCCGGCTGGGAATCCCCCTGGCAAAGTGGCAAAAAAGGGGGCAAGAAGGGGGCAAAATGGGGGCATGGGCATGGGCATGGCACAGTACAGTGCCGCTGCGGCTGGCCTGCCACTCTGTTGCCCATCAATTTGAATGACATTCACAAACAGCCAGCGCGCAAAATGTAAGGAAATTCTGTATTCACGACGAACAAGAAATTGTGACATTTGTATAGAAATAGTTTTGCAGTTGTAGCAAATAGTTTTGCAGACATTTTTTGATTGCCGCATACTTTAAGCCAGCGAGGCAGTCAACCAGAATGGATGCCTCCAGCTCACAACTGAGAAATTGTTTTGGCTGGATTTGGTATTTTTTCCATAGATCCTTGGGGTTCGTTTACGCCATTGCTGTGATGCGGTCCTCTGAAGCTGGTAGTTATAAATTTCTTTTTCACACAGTAACCTTATCTGCGGCTTTAATATTAATTTCAGTAGTTCTTTGTGCCTGGGTGGCTGGTTGTAAATAGTTTGATGTGGAGTGCATTCACGCGACTGTTTTAATTTGCTTGCAAGTTTAGTCAATACAGAGCAAAATTAAACGAAAATAATGTTGAACTTCCATAACTTTAACTTTCCTATTTTGAAGTATCTATCAGTCAAACTAATTGTATAAGGAGTATACATGTAAAACCAATTTAATATAAATTTATCTAAATTTATTTATTATAGTCTAAATGTCCTACATTTACCATTAATATTAAACTCATTAGTATGTTAATTTGGCTTTATACAAAGGGGGTTAATTATTTTCTTTTTAGTTTTTTCTCGATTCTTTTGCATAATGGTTTTTATCTAAAGATACTAAAATTCTCTAGGTTGTCTGGCTCCTCGAACAGAGTCTTTGGGTGTTCTTATTTTAATAATCCAGCGATTATACTGGATTACCTGCACATACCCTTCATTATCAACTTATATTTCAGAGAGTTCCGTGCCGGCTGCATCGACGGCGTCTTCCCCATGAGTTGGCATCCGTTGCCAGCGCATTTGCCGCATTTTCAAAAGGGTAATTTTCCAGTTATCAAATAAAAGGCCAGGCATACTCGTACCCGAACCCCAGAGAAAATAGGCAAAGGACGTGGAGGATGAGGATGGGGATGCGGCAGCTGGCTGTTGGATACACATGCTTGGCAAATAGTTTTGACAGGCACCGGGGGAAAAGGGGCGGAGCGGCTAAAAGGAGGCGTGCAGCGGTGGCCAAAGCCGTTGGCATCCTCTTACGTACGAGTATTTTCCCATAGCATTTTTCTTGTAATAATTTTTGCTTTAACCTTCCTGGCATGCATTTCTCTGCCAATGTTGGCTGAAATGGGGTTTGGGCAGAGAAAAGACCGCTTTGCATTTCAGCATTTTGCTTGGCTGCTTTTGGGCCAACGTTTTTATTATACCGTATTTTAATTTTCATTCGCATCAATTTGCTGAAACACTGCATTAAACTAGGAAATTGTCTTAAGTTTATGTTGTCTTGAATTTAATTCTTCTTCTCGGTTAGATTGTAAATTTGCTTGGCAACGTCGGATAGCTGAACATCAATGGCCTTAGTATCGTCATATAGCGACGGAGCCTCGCCCAGGATCACAAAGGTTCCGACCAGGGAAGCTATCATGAAGAGCCAGAGGAAGAGGCGATCCATGACCATGGCCACAAAGCCCCAATCCTGGTCTTCCTGTAAAGAGATATAATGGTAATAAAAAGATAAATATTTATTTCATTGTGGTTAACTAAATCCATTTAAAACAAATGAAAGCACCAGTAGAAGTAGAAATAAGTTCTTTTATAGAATCTGCAGGTCTGAAATTTTATTATTTTTTTGTGCTCTCCGAATTTGAAGCCCGCATGCAGGACGGTTAATTGCGCTTTAAGACCACACTTTGAGCGATTGGCTTTCATTAAGCACTTCGCTTAATCTACTTATGCCCGGCATCAGTTCGGTTATCAATCAAAGAGCGAAATCGCAGCGGCAACAAAGCAAAGCCCGAAAAAATAAATGGCTGTAAAGGGCACAACAAAGGGGCGTGTAGACCAGACGCCGCAATCACACAACAAAGAACATTTTGGGGGGGTTCGATTGAAACGTTCTGCTGAATTCGCTGATGAAGAGATGAAGTGGGTGGATTGGCCGTGCTGAGGGCAACGCCAATTGCCAGTCAATTGAACAAAAGCAATTAAAAGTGGATTTGCCGGGCGCTGTCTTAAAGTGCAAATATGGGAAAAGCTTAAATAAGTCGACAAAAGGAAGCCAGTGCCGACCAAAGATCAGACAGTCAGTGGCCAGCGAAGAGGATATCGCCGGCAAAAGCGATTTTTGCGGTTTCCTTATCCGACTGCGCCCGCGGACAAACGGAATTTCCAATTAAAAATTCAATCAGCTGCCGGACTCACCGCATTGAACTCGTCCTGGCGCTGCATGTGATGCTGTATGAACATGACGTTGTGGATGGCCTTTTCCAGCTCGAAAGGATACTTTTTGCGTGCGGCTACATCGCTCAAAGAGTCGTCCAGTCCGGACAGCACCGATGGCAGTCCGTTGTAGCCGCTCAGGGTGCTCAGTCCTCCACCCAAAGCTCCCACCAGGCCGCTGAATCTGTAAGTAGGGGATGACATGTCATCGCAGTGTCCTTGTCAAAGGATGTGCAAAAGTGCGTGTGTGCAGAAATATATTCTCTCAGCAGATATGAAAACTATCACATGCAACTCTATCATTAAAACAAATTATGCTGATTTATGATGATGAATGATTTTGTTGAATTGATGTGCTGAACTATCACTAATTGGATACATAGTAGCACTGCAATTTCCTACTATTTAAAGGTATTTATCAAAAAATTTTATTTAGTTTAACAATGTTTCTCTAATTCTACTAATAATAAATACAAATTTATTCATTTAATTTTTCTTTCTAAACCACAATTTATTTTAAAATTACAATGCCATTAACCCATACATTTTTAAATGCATAAAAAAGGGGCTGATTTTAAGCACAATTGATTTATAAATAATTTAATTGCTCCAAATCGTTAGTTTTTATTATGAAGCCTCAATGGAGGTTATTAAGCCCGATAACCCACGGCATAACTTCATTTCAATTTGTATATAAATGATTTATAAATTGTAAAAAAATTGCAATTATTTTTAAAGCCTCTATAGAGTGTTTTTACCCCAATAAACCCCCCGCATATCTCACCTGTTTGTGGCTGTGGTTACGTGCATGCCATTGCATCCGCCCGCCCCCACTCGACCTTGCATCCGCCGCAGGGAGTCCGGACTGGAGCCGCCGGAGTTCATTTGCATCTCGTCCATCAGCGCCTGTCCGAACTTGGTCTTGCTGAACTTGAGGCCGTAGTTGATCTTATTGGCCGCCAGGTCACGCAGCAGGTCCTTGGGCACCCGCATCAGCAGGAGCTTGGGCAGCCGCTTGATAAAGAACGACCGGATCCAAGGACGCATTTTGTGGGTGCTCGGCTTGCGGTAGTGTATGTTCAGTATGATAATCGTGATGACGACACTCAGCCCCACCAGCAACATGGTGAAGAGTAGGTATTTGCCCAACAGCGGCAGGGCCAGCGAAGTCGAGGGTATAATCTCTGATATAAGCAGGAAGAACATGGTCTGCGAAAGGAGGATACTAATGCAGAGGGCAATCTTCTCGCCGGAATCGGCGGGCAGATAAAACACCAGCACCGAAAGATAGGAGATGCCCACGCAGGGGATGATCAGATTGACAGTGTAGAACAGGGTCTTCCGCCTCAGGGTGATATTGAAGAAGATATCTGCACAAGTCAGGCATTAAATCATTCAGAAATCCAATACGACGCAGGAGAAATATTACAATTACAGAATCAAAGGGAGAGGAAGAGAAATTTTCAGGGGATGAGTTTGGGTAGAGCTTTCGCGTCATTGTCGGCGATGGGAAGCATTAAACTCCACTAAACTCACCCGGATACGGCTCCGCACAGCACGGATAGTACTTCTCGTGCCGCTCGGCCGGAACGCCCAGGATGTCCCACTCCACGCTGGGATAGTACTCCCGCAGGTCGATGCCAATCTCCACCTTGTTGTCCTTGTCGTTCTTCTGGCTGATGTGCTTCAAATCGATCTGCGAAACGAGAAAAGCCCCGTTGATGGAGCCGTTAAAGTGGTGGTCCTTTGCATTTGTCCGGCTCAAAGGCACTTGGTGTGAAATCGCCACCTGGCGAATTACTCCTACTCCTCCTGCTCCTGCTCCTCCAGGCAGGCATTCAAGTGCAGTCGTTAAAAGAGTAGCGAAATTTAAATGCGTTGACAAGCGCCCTGATGAAAAAGAGCCCTGCCCTGTTCCCATCACACGCTTACACTCAAAAAAAAAATGGTTGTTTAGAACCGCCTTGGAATGGATCAAAAATTATTTCTTTTAAATTGTTTAGCTAAACAGGTCATTTTTTCTATGTCGTGTTAAGTTTCCAATTTGTAATTTTTGACTGAAAAAGATAACAGAAAATCAAATTGTTCGGATACTCAATTTTTTTTTGATAACAAGATAAAAGATAAGTACATTTACCCCAATGTCAAATTGCATTGAGAAATAGTTCCTTAACAAAATGATTATAAAATGGTGTCAACATTTTAAATATCAACTTTAGAAAGCGCTGTTCATTATTCTATTTAACTTATTTTCCTTGGCAATGTCAACACACCATAATAATAAAATATCTATAATTTTTTATGGAAATCCTAAGTTTATTTTGAGTGTACTTCTAACCTGTCCCTTTTCTCGACTGCGAAGGGTCAGCGGAAACGGAAGCTGCTTGGGCTGGGTGGAAGTCACACTTTGGCTTAATTTATGGCCGCGCATTTTTATGACAGCGACACACACACAGTCGAGTGCCTCGGTGTGAGTTAGTGCCGCTTTCTTTCAGCATCAGTGTGCGTGAGTGGGTGACGGAGTGTGTGTGGGTGTGTGTGCAGCGGTTAGACAAGTTTCAATTACACTTTTACAATTTCTCACATTTTAATCTGCGAGATGCCGACGACGCCTTTTCGATGTTCTTACCGCGTCTTAGGCGTGTAAGTCGCTCCCTCATCTCGCCTCCTCATCTCCCAGATAAATGGTGGCTCATAAATCGTTGGCCACGCCCATTTATCTGAGACCCAACTAGCAGGCAACTGGCAGAAGTCAGAGGACGGAAGACAGAAGCCAGCGGCGCCATCACTCACCTGATCTCCATCGTAGGTCCAGGAGCCGAACTTCATGAAGCAGGTTTGCTGATCGAAGGGAAAGTAGCGCACATCAATCTCGCAGCTGGATTTGAAAATGGCCGGCGGAGTCCACACAACTTTGCCGGTGTAGTGAAGGATTGCCTTTGTCATAGTTGTGACTACGTATTCACCATCGGCACTGTATCATAAAGGTCGCGAAATACAGGGAAATTAAAATGAGAATTATATATTTAAAAAATTGATATTTAAATCCACAATTTACTTTCACAAATTGGTTAAGGAATTTAAACTTCAAATGTTTGTAGGTTCTATTATTTTAAAAAAGTGAAAATAAAGTAAAGTAAATAATTGTATCTCCAGTTCTATTAAATTGTTCTTTAACTTTTTTTTTTTTAAATTTAAAATCAATTCATATCAATAATAATCTTATCATGACGGAAATGTAAGCAATTAAGATTGCCAGTTAAATATTTTCCCTTTTAAAGTTATCTTATTTGGGAATTTTATATTCATAATTCATATTTAATTCACATTTTTCTTAAGTGATTCTTGGGCCGCTTACTTGTTGTAGAGCACAATGTCGGGCAACCAGATGTGCTCGGAGGGCACATAAAGCTCAGTGACGCCGCCGTACTCCGAGGGATCCCACTTGAATTTATGATCCTGCCATTCGTGCTCCAGCCACACGTTGGTCGTTAGAATTTGATCTTTGAGATTCTGAAAAATTAAGCTTTCGTATATGCGAAAAACTCTACAAGCCACAAAAAATGTAAAGGGAAATGGGGTTCAGAGACTAAGGCCCAGCCATGCATCAAGGGGGATTTGCATTTTATTCATTTTTCCCAGTTTTTTTTTTGTTGGTCCTGGCGCTTTTTTATATCATTTGCACTTCTCGTCCTGCCCCCCGGCTAATGTGCTTTTTGCTGTCAGCTTACGGCTCCTTTTCCTTTTCGGCTTGTTTTATTACCTTTTAAGCCTTCTGGTGGCACCGAAACCACCCGAAGTGGTGGCCGCCCTGCAGCCGGAATTGCAGTCTCGGCCGGCTGACAAATGACTTGGCCGGGAAGCTTTAAGCAAGCGCAGACAACGATCCCCTCCATGTAATGAAATGTTGGAGTGAAATGTTATAAAAATCTAGTGCTCCCCGTTTGCCCGAAGTTTTGAGAAATGCCAGCGATTTATCTGGCGGTGCAGAGCAACCAGTGCTGACAGGAATAAAGTTGATGTTGCGAATTGAAATATGCCACTTTAATGCTGAGCACCCTACACCGACAAAAATGCGAGTTTATGACTTTTGAAAGTCAATATTTAATAATAATGATATTAATTTTTTTATTACACCAATAATTTTTAATTTATGTTATATCGATCTGCATAATTTTAACTCTATCGATCTTTAAAAGCTTCATATAAAATTTGTATTAATAATAAAATATTTTTAAACTTTACAATTGTAGTTCTCATTAAAATATGTAAATGTATTTATCTAACATTTATTATCTTTATTGTTGATACCTTTTTTTGAACAAAATCATAATATCAAATGCCAGTTTTTTTGTATGTGTACTCCTAGAATTCATCCCTGTTAACTTGGGGGTGTCATTATGGCTTTATAGATTTTTCTGTTGCCAGCTCTCGATTCGCCTCATTTGTTGCTGTTTATTGTTTAGCATTTTTTATTTACAGCCGCAGAAAGTTTTCTGGCAACTTTTACGCCGTTTTTTTCCCCTTAAGCAAATGTAGCGAAACGCGGGTGGCCCTGGCTTAATTAAAAATTTCCCAGCTACTTTGGTGATTGCATTAATTAATTTTACTTACCAAATCGATGAGTTGGGACAGCCGGAGGCCCAACTTGACCAGCACCGTGTCGGTGTTATTGCTCACGGGGCGGATGAGGCGGTTGTAGTTGCTCAGCAGATCGTCGTACAGTCGCTTGGCATCGGGATTGGCCTGGACCGTTTCGCAGAGGAGCAGGAGGACCAAAAGCAGGCAGAGCGGCTTGCAGTGACGCCAGAAGTGGGCAAGTAGGGCGGGTGGGCGTGTGAGGGTGCAGCAGCCAGCCATGGTGACGTCACGGCGGACAAAAGGCCTTGACGTTTGCGGGCGGCCGGTGTTTTATTGATGCAAACACGCGCGCACAGGTTTTTGTTTACCTTTCTGCCTGGCCTGGCTCAATCTCTGACGCAGTTCGTGAGGCAGAGCGAGTAGCTGGCTTTTAGCACATGGCCTAAAAGTGTTTACAAGTCTCCAAGTCTCGCTGCTGCTGCTGCCACTGCCTGATTTTCGAGTCGGCGCATTGCAAATATCAGCTGAAGCCGCTGCGCCCAGGCAGCTGATTTTGTTTTTTGGCTTAGACCGCCCAAACTTGTTATTTATTAAATATTTATTTTTTCACTTACAAATTTTTATTTTGAAAAATTCAAAAATATTTTGTAACTTTTAAACTAATTTTTGTTAAATTTTACTATGTAACTTTCAACGAACTTTCACGTGTTTTCATCGAGCCAGTTGGCCCTGTTCCGTGCTGTCCTGCATAGATATTCACAGGAATCATACTGACGCGCGTTTTGTTTTTGTAGCCTGGCCAGGACCTCGGCCAGCCTGCGTTTTGTAGCTTTGTCGCCGGCGGGATTCCAACGGAATGTGGCAGCGGATGCTGCGCAGCGCCTGCGCCCCACGTGTCACCCTGTTATCCTGCGAGAGGAGCGGATTTCACACAGCAGCCAAGTTGAGTCAAGCCAAGCCCAAGAAGGATGGGCTCTCTGGCCGGCTCTCTTCGCTCAGATTTTCGAGATTCTCGACAAGATTCTGCCTCCCCGAACACAGAACGACTCTCTGAGGAGCGCTCTTCGATGGGTTAATCCCTCACAGACTCCATATTACAACTTCAGCAGGCAAGTTCGGTGCTCTTTTGGCGGTAGATATTTTTGGGCTCTCTCCCGCGATTCCGGCGAGCCACAGCCCAAAAAAATTCCCCACAAATACTCCCAGCATACACTTATGCAAAAAGAAAAAAAAATAAAAAAAGGAAAGGAAAACTTCACCCATCTTACATGTGTACACATACCGCTGCACATTTGGCAAACACTCATACGCCCCGTTGGGCCCACATTTCGTTTAACCAGAAACCAAATTTTTCGTAATTGTCAACATTCGTTAAAATCTACGTTAACATGCAGCCTGCCCAGGACCCTCACACACACACACACACACAAACGCACACATACACAACACACACACACACTCCTATCAGCACTTGTGCACTTTACATGTTTAACGTTGCAATGCTGGCTATACTTTTTGCCTGGATGTTGGTTCGGTTTGGTTTTTGCATTTCGTTTCGTTTGGTATTTTGCTACGTCTGTTCACATATGTGTCATATTGCGATTTTGAGTTGTTTCTGTGGTTTTGGTTTTTGCCATACCCACACACACACACACACATGGACACACCCACATTTGTATCTGCCGGCTGAATTCCCATCCTGCAATGCCAGTAAGGCGTTCGTTCGCTGTGATGACAACCAGACGAGGCATTGACATCGTCATCACATATCACAGACCTTTTCTGGCGCAATTTAATTACTGAATATTGAAAATAATTGAATTTACCAGCGTTTTCGACTGGTTAATTGAATTTAATATGTTTACATCGCCATCAATTTAAGGGAACTGAAGCTCTTCCTTGTGATTTCGTCAGAAACATAGTGGTTAATTTGAGATATTTTTAATTTAACCCCTGTTCAATACTAATTTGGAACATAGAGATAAATTAAACTAATAATAATATGGTCATAAATATAATTTATTGTTAATTTATAAAATCTATCACCATTGTTTAGAAAATTGTAGGATGTTAAGACAAGATTATGGTTTCTCATAAATAAAATATTTTACGACCACCACTTGTGACAGTCTACATTACTAAAGTTTATAGTGTTGTAGTGAACATTACTTAAATTTTATAAACTGTTAAAATATGCATAACAATATTTTATTTGAAGAGGGAATAACGATAAAAATAAAATGAAAACACTTTAAAAATGTACAGAGCTAATATATGGGAGGCTTAGAGTAAGATTTGTATACGGAATATATTGTGCGAAATAATCAGTATGGTTCAACCCACTCCCGATGGATTTTGACCTCCTGAAGTACAAATTTTTCCTTGAGCAGCTCCAAGCTGGACCCCATTTGGGTTAGTGTTTTGTGTGCTGTTGGCCAGTGTTTTGGCCTTAGATCCGGCGAAGCCATAATGATACATGAACTCTGTCATTTGGCCGTGCCGCCATTGAGCCGCGTGTGTTTTATGGCTTACGGTCATTGGAAGCATTTTTAGCTGCTCGCTTTTTTCGGCCCAAATCGGTGGCATCAGCGTTTTTACTTCTGGCAAAAATTCAATGAGCAATTTATGCGCCTGCTGCCGGGACAACTTTAATCTAGTCTATTAGCTGCTTTATTGCTGTTTTCGTGGCCACCCTTTTTATTTATTTCCTTTGTTTGAGCCTCATTTGAATGAGCTGCTGATACGGCTCCGACAGTTGTTATTGCTTTCATTAGCCAACCTATTCTGCCGAGTTACACATGTTTGGATGAGTTTGCAGGCCTGGAATGAAGCGGAATGGAGGGATCCTCACGTTTTATTGCTACCCACACTCGGCACACTCTTCAGCACATAACAAAGCAATCAAAATTACAACAACCACCGTTTGCCACAATAGCAAACAACCATTTTTAGCTTGTTTGCAACTCAAAGTTTTATTTTTATTTTCCCTTTTTTACTATTTGAGTTGATGTTTTTTCATTTTTTTTTTTTTGTAATGCTGTATTTTAGCAACAACAGCGAGAAAAGTTTTGTTTTGTGCACTTCGTCTGGTAAACCAACAACAAATATGGGTCGACTGTGAATTGACTTTGATATACTCTATATGAAGATGCCATCAATTTGGGCTAGTTCCGTCAATCTCTGTGAAATTAAATCTTTGATGTTATAACTTGTAATTTTAAATGGCTTATATAAGAATGGCCCCGGCACTTTCAATGAATAAGTTAGCAAAACATTTTCGATAACAAAGCTCATCCCCATCGGAGGGCAGGGCTAAAGTTGAACCCAACACCTGACTTTTCGACTCGCAACTAGCTTCAGACCCTAGGACCCCAGTTTTTCCCTCTATCCTCCCCCGCTTCCCCCACAATCCCCTTGCCGCCTTTAGCTCCACTTCCTGATTGCAAGAAAACTCAATTAAAATTTAAATTTTCGAACGTAAATGACAAAAGTTTCTCAACTATAAATAATCGGCAGTCGCTCCACTTGGCTTGCTCTTGGTTTTTGGCTTGCCACTTCAAAATCTGACAAAGCCGCGACCAGAGACCCAGGGCCAGCCCACTTTCGACCCCCTGGAAAACCCCCTTTTGACCCGCCCCGCCATAAAGTGCGTGCGTGGCTGCGTGATCGAAAGTTTTTGTCTATATTCGTACCATTTATCTAACTTTTATGGCAGCCACAGCAGCGGCAACAACAAACGTTTTCCTGCTTTTGGCCAGAAATTAATTGCAAAACTGTTTGGTGTCTCTATATATATCACCCCTAACTGAACAGACAGATATGTACATACACAGGGATAAAATATAGTGTTTTCATTTATTCTAAGGTGAAATGAATAAGTAAACTAAAATAATTATATTTTTAAAATGTAAATGTATTAGGTTCTTAATTTTTAAGTTACACAATTTAGGCTTTTGCCCTCAACTTAATTATGGTTTTATTAAAAACATTATGCTTTATTAAAAAAAATCCTATGCCTAGTTGTTTGGCTTGGGGTGTTATAAATGTAATATATGCTCCATCTTGATCTTAGGGTGCATTAAAATCATGTAACTAATAAACACTAACCATTTTGAAACACTGAAATTCGATTTATCATTTAAATATTTATATGTTAAGCCTTATTTCTCTCAGTGCTTAAACTATATGTGTGAATTTGGTGGCTTGTTTTTTGGTCATGGCAGGCCAATCGCAATGAACGCTTGCCGGCCACTTGAACAACATAAAACTGATTGCGAAAATCTGTCCCGCGCAACCCTCTCCAAAGAAGGGGAAAAAATTTGTCAACGAGGGAAGGAAGGGGAGTTGGTATTTGGTGCCCTGCACAGTCCTTTGTTCATCAATTCGAGGCTGCTGCGCTTGTCGTGCCCATTGTTGACACGTTTAAGTGCCGTTTGCTTTTATCAGCACTGTCCATATCGACAGGCGACAAGAGACGAGCGGACAAACGGACGAGCGGCCACCAACCTGCATATAACATTTTTATAACATTTTTAATTGTTTCTGTCGACTGTGAATCGTGCAAACTCCGGCGACCCATCAATTTAATGGCATTTTCGCGTGAGCCGCGCCAAAAAAACAAAAAAAAAAACAAAAGGGCCGGGACCAAGGAAATCAAAGCCAGAGGCGAGAACACTCGTGGGTCTTGGGTTGGCGGTCAATTAATGAAGATACCGGTTTTATGATGAGCAGCGACAAGTCGTGTTGAAAATGGAGGCGCATTACACGCCCATTGGTGGCATGTTTATGGCGCCGTAAAATTGCCGCTCGACATAAAAATGTTGCATAGTTTTTGGCCCGCTAAGCGGATGCCATTAATTGCGCATTAGTTTTGTTTCTCGGCGGCCGTGTAAATTTCGCGTTCGCAAATCAAAGGGAATTTGAGTGCAAACGAGGCGTATGCGCAATCTAATTTGCCATTAGCGGGGCATAAGTGTAAGTGTAGGTGTAAGTGTGTGAGTGCAGGCCCTCGAGGTGATGACTTGGCATTTCGTACTTGAATCGCTGTTTGGCTGGCTTAACTTGATTCTTTGACTGCGTATGTGATTAGGATTTAAGTTGAACCACCCGTCGAGCTTCCGACAAAGTTTTGGCCAACCGACTGAGGCAGCAGCAAATAATATAATATTATTATTATAATAATATTTTCCAGCAGTACCAGCAGCTGCCACGCCCAGCAGCTCAAGCTCATGTACACGCCCAAACAGTTTTATGAAATGGAGGAAGGAGTAAGTTGGTTGCACTGAGGGAAAAATTTGACATAACAAAAATTCCAAGTTATAAAATTGTCGTATGTTATTCATACATACTACAATTTTTATTTTAATAAACAGGTCTTTTAAATTGTTTTATTTTAAATTATTTATTAAACACGCACATTTTTTGTTAATTCTAAAGCTCACATGGTCGTAATGTCTCGTCTTGTCTAATGGTTTCATAATAGATTATGGAATGTCATGTTTTTGAGTGTCAAATTAATTCTGTTATCTAGACCATATTTTCTGTCAGTGTCGAGGAGTGTGAGTGACACAGAGTCATCAGGCTTCTGACTTAGCAACTTTGCAAGTGACAAGTTTCTCTGTCTCGCTTTGAAAGCGCGTTTTACTATGAATACTTTGTCAAGTTTTTGCTCCAGGACTCAGCTCATTGTCGTTGTCATCATCAGCACTTCTACCGCCTCGCCGTCTGTGCGAAATCTTTTTCTTGCGATTTGCCAAAGTCAGTGCAAAACATGCAAACTAAATTAACTGGTACGACTGTGGGGGTGGGGATGGGGATGGGGATGGTAGTGGGTCTAATGATTTTATGGCTGTGAATCAGGCAGGAGGGACTTGAATAGATTTTATAGCCATGGCGAGTATCTATCTTTGTCTAAGTCAATTTTGACAGAAAATCAACAATTTGTCACACTTGCTTCATTATCCGGCGGAATATTATGGGGCTCCAGTCCGGCAAAATCTTGGTAAATGTTTTGCCAACTTCTTTGAAGACTCAATTTACCCAGCAATTGCCGTGCTCCTCTCTCTCTGTCTCTGTCTCTCTCTTGGTCTCACTCGACATCCCTCTCTCTTTCGTTCGCCATCTTGGCACTGCCGCTTGGCATTTCCTGCTTCCGGTTCGTTGTTAGCAGCGCCACGTTGTCGTCTTTATGACCGACCCCTCCTTTGTCTCAGTGCTCCATCGCTGTATATAGTACATTATCTTATGCCACTCGCATTCACCATTCGCCTTTTGTCGTTTGCTCTTGAAATATTTGCGCTTCATTATCATAAAAAATGTATACAAATTGACAGAAATCCAAGTAAATGCATAAATCCGGCCCAGATCTCAAAGTTTTAATTGCGCCGTCTTGGATTTTATGGATGTCAATATACAGGCCGCCGCATCGGAATTTGAGATCCCTTTGCAAATTCACTGTCATCTTCATCAATATTTCGGGGCGTGGGACATCATTGCGGCCACTCACTTTTATTGTTATTTTGCCAAGAGATTTTCGGGATGCTGGAATAGGGGGTGACTTGATTGAATGCCATTCGTTTGGCAGGTGGCGCTGCTCAGGCTCCTGTACTCCGCACTTCTCCCGCCTTCTCCTGTTGCTGGTGATTTATGTGCGTGCGCGTCTTGACGTCAATTCCGCTTATGAAATTGTCTGTAAATTGGCCTGACATTGATTTTGGCTGGCTGCCATCCATTAGTCATCAGCGTATTGATTGACATATGATAACCGCAAGCGGTTGCCATTCACCAAAAGCTTTTATCCTTGCAGCCAGTGCAAAACACCGAAAACAAAGACCGCAAAAAGCACCGCATGCACCACGAAATATGCTCCAAGTTGCATTCAACCGTTGACACCCATTAGTCGCAGGCAACAAAGGGGAAAAACCAGAGCGAAACCCAAAGCCCAGCAAATGGAAAATGGAAATGTGTTAGGCGGCCCAGCAAGGCCTGCACTTGGCATCAATTTTTATATTTTAAGCCACAGGCTGCCTACCACTTGAGCCGTGAGAACAATGCGATGCCAATGCAGAATGCCAGATTGCACAAGGCACGAGCTGCAAAACAAAAAAAAAAAGAAACGAGAAAAATCAGAAGATTTCCCCGAAAAACGCAAAATGCAAAACGAAAACTCGAGGATATCCAGTTTGATGCAGATGGGCCAAAAATCCCAGAGACAAAGTCTCCCTTTAACTGCGAACCTGCCAGGGTAACCCAATGAAAATCAGTGCGAAACGTTTTCGAAATTTTAGCAGTAGCCAGTTTCTGTTTTCTTCTGCGATTTTGCTACCAACTGCTTGGCATCTGTGCACTGGCTTCGTTCTGTGGCAACCGAAACTTGCAATTCGGCCCTCTATCACTTTGCCGTAAAGCCTTTTGATCGGATTTATTAGCTAAGCAATCGGATTTGTTACTAATTTCGAAGGGCAGTTCGAGAGAGGTTGATGAATTAAGAATTGGTTTATTGTACCAAATATGAAGTAGATTCTAGCAAAAAATTCAGCTTTAAACAGCTTAGAGTAAGATTTGCGACCACCTATTAGAAAACTATTTTAAAATAACATTTTTCCATTAGTTAATAAAAAAAATAATAAATGTTGTTTTTATATAAAATCTTTGACAAGAATTAAATAAATTTTATTATTATCTGTGAAGTGTTTTAATTTGTGAGAAATACGCTAAACTTTTTACAAAATAAAAACATATTAAATATGAATAAATAATATAATATTTGCGAACAAATTTTTTCTTACAATTTTTTTTGAGCTTTTAGACAAAATTTTACAATGTTTTTTAAAACAGTTTCAAAGCAATTTGTATCTTTCAATTACAGGGAATTTCAAAATACTTTCAAGAAGAGTGTTTAAAACCCGACTTGAGGCATGGTTTCAATTTTTGGGTTTGTTTGCTTTTGCTTGGGTGTCGGAGTGCGTGCTTTTGGCGTTTATGTCAAATGCAGAATTTCCGTTTCATACTTTCTGCACTTGCTGTTTATTGTTTGCCCTCGGTGTGCAGCGGCGCTTTGTAGCAGTGCGGCCATATAGCCATATAGCCATGGTTGTATTTGTATCTATATCCGACTCTGTGCACTGCTGCTTGTGTGTTTTGTGTGTGTGTATCTTTTTGCGCTGTGCATATCTGTGCGCTTGCATCTATATGCTGGCTTGTTCGAGTATTTTATAACTTGTTGGCTTAACTTCCACAGAATTTTGTCTGTTTTGTTTGGTTATGTGCTATTTGGGCCCCCCCTCCGACCCGACCAAAGTGCCAAAGTGTTTGTGTCTGTGGTTGCGCTTAGTTCGGCAATTGTTTTCCAGAAATTCCTTAAGCTGCAAAATGTTTGTTATCAAACAATTTTTTGTGGGTTTTTCCCAGGGCGTCCCTACCCTTTCTTCCTTCCACTAATTATTACGATGCAGAGCTGCCGGGGCTGCACTTCTAATTAGTTTGATTTTAATAGGCGGAGTTGTCGAGCGGTTGCCTCGAGACTCAAATACTTGAATACTCGAAAATAATTGAAACCATTGTGGTGCTTGCACTGGAGTGGCTTCAGTTCATTTGCATATGGGGAGAGCATTTCCTGGTGCTTAAAATTTATGGCCCTTGCAGTTTAAATATTAAATTAAATGTCTTGCAAAAATAATTGAAAATCCCCTTCCTTCACTCTGATGCCCGAGGAAGTTGTGGGCGATTAGTGCAAATATTGCTGTCTCAGATTTCCACACAATGACTGTGGGAATTTCGATTATCAAGTTTTGGCCATATCAATATTTGGACAAGCGTTTGCAATTGATAATTGAAAAGTGTGCGGCCAACGGTACGTATGAGTAATGTACAAAGGCAGACCATTGTTTGAATTGCCCGATTTGTACATGTGTGTGTATGCACTTGTGCTGGTGTGAGCGGATTTCCGTAGCCGTATCTGAAATGAAAATCAAATAGCAAGTGGAAAACGTGAAAACTGGGGAAAAGTGCAGCTGAAAGAAATTAATTTGTGTGCAAATATTTTAGCTACTCTTGTTTTTTCCATTTTCACGAGCTGCTCACAGTGTGTGTGAGTACGGCGTTGGCAATTTCAATTTCTTTGCCAAAGTAATGCTTCAACAATTCGCCACGCCAAAGGGCGCTCACGTGCCCGGGCGGTCTGCTGATTAAGGAGATCTGCCAGCTGGCAACTTGTCTTGGAATTGCATTTGCTGCAGCCACCACAGCGTGTCCTTGCCGAGACTCCCTGGCAAAACATTAAATTGTATTAGCCTAAAACATTTCATTACCTTGTAGACCTCCGACTAGGGCAATCAGCTTGAAAAAGCATTTGAAGATTTAAGAAAATCCAGTGAACGGCTTAGGGAAAAGCGGATGAAGTGCTGGAAAACTCGTAGCATTCTTTTCAGTGCTACTCGCCCCTGGCGTGCAGCTAATAAAAAGGAAAATATTATGCAACAAGTAAGCAGGAGTATACACAGCTCTCAATGGCCTCCGGGCAGACTGCACCGAGTGCCGCTTTATTAGCTGACCCATCTTCAGCTGCCACGCCCCTCAGCCCTTCACATCCATATCCATCCGCCGCCCACTCATAATCCCGTGTAAAATTGTTTTCAAGCAGCTGAGTGCATTTCATGCAGTACTTGTGCAGCTCTAGGGCAGGCCTTCTGATCCTGCTCCTGCTCCTTCGCCAGCTGCCTCATTTGTTGGGCCAGGACCCAAACATACAGAAAAGAAACACAAAGTAAGAATGCAGGATGTGAGCGGCAGTACACAGAAATAATTTCAATCATGGCACAGTGATTCCCCTAGCACACTTGCTGGGACCTTTGGACTCTTGACTGTTCCGCCGAAGGAAACCACTTGCGCTGCGCCCCATTTAATTGCCAGAGTGCAGGTGCTCAAGCTGATGAGCGGCGGAAAATATATATATTCGGGAGTGCCCTCAGTTAAGTAGCCATGCAGGTGCTATACATGGTTAAAATAATATATTCAAGGGTACACAAAAATAAAAATGTATTGTTTAATTAACTTCCTCAACAAACGAATATGAATTTTACTGAGATAATACTACAAATTAAGTTTCTCTTAGATATTGTATAAAAGTGAACGTAGAATAAATCGTTTTTAAATTATTTTCCTAAACCTATGTAATTTGTTTGCCTAAAAAATGTAACTTAATATAAATTGATTTATAAACGAAGACCGGCCAACTAGAAATATTACTGCAGATTAAAAAACCCGGATCTCATAACTCCCATTGAAAACAAATAAAAACAATTTGCTGTATTGAGTAACTTGTTTCCACTAAATAAATTTTAATTTGCTTTAAGGAGGCATCGCCCTGTTCATGCATGCTAAAATTTGCTGGGAACCACAAAAAAGGACAAGGGTGAACAGCGGGGAAACAGGATGTGCCAACACTCGCTATTTATGAGTTAATCAACCATGAACTTTAAAGCCCCGTTCTGAAATGCAAAAAGGACACCAAAGCCACGAACACTAACCGCACTCCAGACCCAATAATGAATTTGCATTTTCTACAGCTTCCAGAGGCATTTTCCGGCTTGTTGTGCTGTTTGGTACATATAACGTATTTTGCTGTTCACACGACCACCAACCAAAACAAGGAAAAACAAATGAAAACCAATTAAAATTTAATGATTATGCATTTTGCATAGAAGCTACATTTTCCACGCTTCAATGGCGCCACAAAAGCAAAGTTTTCAGCAAGGCTTTTGTTTAGTTGTAATGAATTCTCGTTCTTTATGAAAAGTGTACACAGTGAATATACAATTGTGTGCTTAATTCCGCCTGAAATAAGTTATTTATGTGGCCATCTCTTGCCTTATGACTTCAACAATCCAGCGAAAGTCCTTGGTCTGGAGTAAATACCTTGCCATAAACCAAAGGAGGAAGCGACTCGGAGACAAACAGGAAATCAAACGCAAACCGCAACTGAAAGCCAATACCGATCCGCGGAAATACCCAAGATAAAGACGGACAAAATAAGAATGAGGAAACGTAACTGGTGATGGTGGGTGGATGACAGGCAGATTACGTTTCCGTTGCGACTGACAACCGATGCCGAAACCGGAAGCCAATGAGCAGCGTATAAATGTATTTACAATGCCGAGTGAAAATAAAGTCCTGCGTCTCGCCTTCTGACTTGTAAAGTGTGCTACTTACACAAACACTTCGTCACACACTTGGACGAAAAATTGCAAATTAGCAATTGCCCATGTGAAAGTGAAATGAACGGAAACGTGGCCCAAATAGCCCGAAAAGGGACAGCGGCTGGCTAAGTAAACACTAAGCGCACTGAAAAAGTTGAGAGTAAAAAAGGATGAAGGTCGAGTATAAATGTGGCCATCAATTAGGGGGCGGGGCAGATCGATGCCGGACGGTCTATTTATATACATCAAAGTGCGGGCTTGCCCTATAGTGGTCCACTTAACTCGATAGAGTGGCTCTCAGATTGGGCAGATTTCCAGGGAAAACTACAGAAGGGTATCTGCTCTTCGACAATCCGAAGGCGACCAGTTTATTTTAGTCCATTTTCCCTGACTTACAGCCAATTTAAAGTGCAGGCTTAGAGTGGCCAGGCCACAGTTGAGGTCCTGCCATATGTGTGACCGGAAGCAGCGGCCAACAAGCGGAGCTTAGGCCCCTAAAACTCAAGTTGATATTGACAGCACGCCCTCAAACATTAACCCTGACTCACACACTCAATAGGGTGGGTCAACTTCTGTTGGAAAATTTTGAGTGCCAAAAGCCTATGAACTGGGTATTTCATATTTCATGCTATATATTTGCCAGCCTAAAGTTTGATGGGAAATAAAAAATCATGAAACAATTATTGTTAGCAATTTCCTTTTTTCTACCACCTAGCTTTCTGGCATATATTAATTGAAATGTACATTTTTTAATGATACAAAACACAAACGCTTCGTCCCACACTTGGACAAAAGTGAATTATTTTAATTAATATACTTTTCAAATAGACTGGTGTTATCTGAGTTTTTTAGGTAAGCAAATCTTTTAAAAAAACATATAAGTGGTTTGTCAAATTAAAGTTATATACTTAGATAGCTTTCAAAATATAAAATAAAAGACATTGTTTTCAGACAACAATTTGTATATATTGTATTCTTCATGGATTTTTGGCTGGTTTACAAATCGAATCGCCTTAATCCCACACACACACACTAAAGGCACACCTACCCACGCATAGTTGTGTGCATGTCAATGTGGCTGAGGGTAGGAAATGAGTTTCAAAGTGCTTAAAAGTGGCTGCTGGTGTTTGGCTTTCAGTCCGATGGCCTGGAGTGTCAGCGTTGCGCTACATTAGATTAAACAGCTTAAGAAGTCAGCCAGTAATGCCAAGACACGCGCACATACGCACCCGAACGCCGGGGCGAAATTCATGGGCTAAGCTGTCAACGTGGCGTATGAGCAATGTCGCCTTTCGCATCGCCTTTCGCTTTTCGCCCCGACTCGGATGGTGATGCGGTCTTCTTGTGCGATGTGGCAGAAAAATTAGTGACCCTGAATTAAATTGCCATTATTTTCAACTCACTCGAAAAGATGCGCAAAACACACACACTCGCTGGCTTCGAGAGTATTTGAGCGGCTGCTGAAAAGCGGATTTAATATGAAAATTCCGCATTACGAGTTGTTTGTCGTTTCACTTTGTGTACTGCAAATACATATGCACAAGCAATTGCCTGTCTGTGTGTGTGTTCGTTTGTGTGTGTGTGCTTGGGTGTGTGCGGGCTTTGCGATTGAAATTCAATTACTTGTGTCCCTTTTTGCTGCCATACAAAAAGCGAAAAAAAAATAAACAGAGAAGCGGGCTGCGAAACTTTTTTGCCACGAAAAAAATCGTCATATTCAGCCAGTAAGCGTATGTGTGTGTGTGTGTGTGGGTATCTGTGAGCCGTATCTGGTGAATGTCATCTGGATACAGCTACAACTACGGCAGCATAACTTTGAACAACTGTCAGCCGGGTTCAGAAGTGGGACGTACGTACATGCCCTTTGAGGTTGGTTAACTGTCTCCTGCGTGGTCCGAGTTTTTATCGCAGCCACTGTGTCAGTCTGCTTAGGCTCGGGTTTGAGTGCCAGTAGTTTAGGCAGGGGCTGCCGAAAAATACAAAACACTATCAGCAGGCCAACATGAAGGGCCCAGAAGAAATGGAGAGACATTCCCGTCATGACACACAAAGTTATGGCCTCTCGTCTGGCAATCGCATAAATCAAACCTTTGTCTTGCAGGTGGCAAGAGGTCTACGCCATAGATACGTCGACCAGTTTGGGAGCTGCATCAAATGAGTTTATTATGCCACATCAAAGGCTATTTAATTTACATTTTTTTTGGGGTAATTTAAATATTTTCTAGATTTGTGGCATATAAATTAGCTGCTTAAGCAAATAAAATGGCCGCAATCAATGACAGAACAGATATTTGGCAATTAAAGAAATTCAATTAGCAAAGAGCTCGTTGTATTTTGATTTATTACATAATACATATGATTGATGCCACTTTGAGCCCCAATCATAAAACATCTTTTGATTATACTTATTTTACTCAGGGCGAGTAAATAAAATTAATGAGCCGCAAATGCAAATTGAGGAAATAAATCCACCAAATCATATTTAAAACACGTGGCTTTATCCTTCGTGCTCAACATTTTCGTTTTTATTATTTTTTATGGCCGCTGTTGTACCTTTCACGTCAATTGGAATGCCATACATTTCAATGATTACGATGCGCAAATATTCAATCAACTGTTCGTCTGTTAGGTCTATGTCCCCCCCTCGCCCTCTTTTCAATATCCGCTCACCAGAATACAACACCCCTATATCGTCTGTTTGTTATGGGTTTGTTTGTGGGTTTCACGCGTCTGATTGCTTCATGTGCGAACAATTTGAACATTTTTTCACGTTTATTATTTTAAATAATCGATTTTCGGCCAAACATATAAAGGCGTTTATGTACGTGATGGCCAGGGGGATATATATTTTATGACCGCAAGCTAAGGACACTCATTATTCGGTGCGGCCTGTAATAATTCCGTGAATAAGAAACAATAGCTTCAAGTTTGTCATCTTAAGCCGATTGTTAAATGCCCTTCTGCTTTAAATTCTCAAAAATATATACAGGGTCAGAGTATCTATCATAATAGTTTCCAATTAGTGAGCGGATGCAGTGAACCCACTTTGTAGGGCATATAAATCTAGAGCGATTTGTTTGTGGCCACTAAATTGGCCACAGCCCCGCCTCCTGCCCCTTCCCCTGCCCCTCCCCCAGACCATGCCCCTTGTGTGTGAGGCGTCACAGCTGCGGTTCATAAATAAAAATAAATACATCGCTTGATTTATATGGCCCTAATGAGCTCTGTGGCCAGTTCAAGCGACTTTGGGCCCAACAAAGACCGAAAACCGAAAAGAGGCAAGCCACCGAAATAAATAAATAAAATCCGCAAGCACATCATGTAAATGCTGTGCAAATAAAAAGATACATTCGGTGGGCAACAAAGGAGGGGGGATACAAAAAAGAAGGAAAATGGCTATGCAGTTGGGAAAGTCGCAGTGTTGCCTACTTTTCGGCTGCTTATCCGTCGAAAGGCGGCGGCCATTTTTTCGTTACGTGCGACACACGGACACACTCACACACACACGTACACCCATGCACACCCTCTATATATCTCCCCAAATTGGCATATCCTGCTCTACGTTTGATTTGCTTTCAGTGCGTGCCCATCATCATCAGCATTAGGCATGATTGTTGTTGTTATTAGACAAATATATATCTATCTATGTATATACGGGGAGGAATCGCTGAAAGGCGTGCAACTGTTTCTCGCATAATGACGCTAATTTTGTACGGTCCGGCAGCGTTACCGTTCCCCCTTCGTATTTCTCCCGCGCAAATAACTTATGAGGCGCATTTTTCAGACCTCGGCATCCTGGCCTAATGTCAGGTGATTTGACAATGGCATTTATTAATTAAAACATGTGTCGCACGCACGAGCGCTCCCAGACAGCGGGTCGGCCAGACGCTATTGATTCGTCCTTGCCCAACAGGGACGACACTGGGTCCGCTCGGGAAAAGGTTAACAGGCTGAATTGGAAGGCCGCCAAAGGACCAGAATAGAAGCAGACAGGACACGGCGAAATCATATTCCCGTGTGAGTTGGGGAACAAGTCAATTGGTCGATTCTTAAAGCTCTTGTCAATATGTATTTTAAGTTATGTTTGGACTAAATGAAGGCTTAAAATGTTTGGAATAAATATATAACCATTGGGTTATTAGCGCAAATTTTAATTTTTACTTGGCTTTTCTTAAAAAGTCAATAGTAATACAAAAATTTACACTTTTTAAGTTCATTATGATATTAAAAATAAATTTTGTCTATTAAACTTAATTTTTTGTTAATCTATAAAATTTTTATAAAGTTTTAGTTAATTTTAATATTTTAAAAAAAAAGAGAGACTATGATACCGTTACGGTAAAGGAGTCGGAGATAAAAACTTTTATAATTGTTTTCTTGAAACAAATTGTAGTGACTCCTAAAATCTGCATGCAAAATGCCAATCTTCTAGCTTTTATAGTTTCAAATACGTTAAAAAAGAAAAAAAAAAGGAAAAAAGGAAAAAAGGAAAAGGCATGCTCGTTTAACCAAGATCCTGAACAAGTATTATACTTTATAGGGTTTAATCTTAGCATCCTAAAATTATGAAAATGTTCTTGATCATTAAAGCAATAAATGGACCAATAAAGTAGGTAATAATATCAGACCGATTAAAAGAGCAATTTAAGCCGCATTTAAGCGGTAATCGCAGCTTTTAAGAGGCTTTATAATTGCAAATTAGTAGCAGATAATTCGCGGACCCACGCGGCATGGCAATCCTGTTGGCAGGACCAGTCAGAGATGGTAACTCTGGCCAAAAAGAAGGCAATGCAGTGGGGAAAGGACAGAAGAGGCCAGAGGCAATGGGACAGAGCAGAGCAAATGAAGTCACGTACGTGCGATTTTTCTTCTGCTTTGGGGCACATATTAAAATACGTGCGTCTCGCTTTTACTATAACTTTTACACAAGCACACACACACACACAGAAACGCACAGCCACTGACACACATGCACATTAATGGCGGCATGATGAGGCAGCTAAGTTTGCGTGTTTGTTGTGTTGCCCCACTCACAAAAGGGCTACAAATGGCTTAGGCTTTTCCGCTGTCCCAGTGTGTGTGTGTGTGCTTGTGCGCTCTGGTTTTTCGTTTCGGTTCTTATTTTTTGGTTTTATGTGCTGGCGTGCGTGTATATATATTTGTTTCAATTTCAATGACTGCAAACAACATTTGCACTTAGTAAATAAAATATAACAAACGCAGTGGGTCGGGTGATGCTGTCGGCACTCGGTTTTCGGTTCGTTTAAAGTTGGCCACACTCCGTTTAATGTTTTTTGTTCGGCTCGCTTTCGGCCCTTTCCCTTTTGGCCAGTGGCCAGCATCCAGCATCCAGAGCATAGCGTCCAGATCCAGAACCAGATCCAGAGCTGCTCATTTGCATTTTGGCTGCTGCAGCTGCCCAACACAAAAGTGGGAATTGGGCCAATGAACTTGCAGACAAAGGCCTGGGTACATGCTGGGACTTTGACTTGAAAAGGGAACGCTTGCTCTATTTTTGCCCATCTCCGTTTGTCTATATATTTACACCCGTTGAAATGAAAAACCTACATACATTGCTAGGGAATAGCTATCACAAAGCTCGGAAAAATTATGCCCCTTTCTGTTCTCTATTCTATGAACACCGCTGAAATAATTGTTGTCAAAAACTGAACCACTTTTAAGGCAACTTTGTTTACTTTATTTATTCGCTACATTTTGTAAACGGTATTCCACATTTAATTGTTGTGTCAGTTTCCCTTAAGCTAGCTTCAATTAAAATATTAAAATTTGGCTTACTATGGTGTAGTACTAATTGTAAAAAAAACAAATACTTTACAAAAAAACATTGAAGTTATTTAGATTAGGGCGTAATATAAATTAAATTATTTTTTTTTAATTAAAATGCAATTTTGATTTAAAAATGTGAAAAACCTTAGATATCTACCAATTCAAACAACGAAACTGTTTTTTTTTTTAGTTTCTGATGTACTTTTGTACATTAAGCCCTTATCACTTCACTTTATTCAGAAGCTATCAATCCTTTTACCAGGCATTTTTTACAATTACAGTTTTTTGTCTGTTATGTTAAGCCGAGTTGCGACACTAAAAAATGATGTTTTCCTTTTGAATAGCTGTCAACACTGGTACTTGCCGGACAAAAACAAACAGAAGCAATATCGTATTCCCTCGTCCCTTCTGGACAGAGTCATGTGCACTGCGTCGTTTGGGGACAGAAGGAGACCCATTGTTGTTGACTAGATTTGTATGCGCCTTGGCTTAGTGCAATAGCCACTTGGTTTTTCGGTCTGTGCCCAAGCACTTTAAATTCCCCCATGTAGGCAACTTTATTGAATTTCCTGTGATATGCAAAGCAACGGTTCTCAAGACTATAGATATGCTATCGATAGAAGGGCTAGAATGCCCAGCACAGCGCACCATCTGCTGGGCGAGCTCTTGACCATTCCACTGACTTTATCCTCGTCGCAGTTACAGGAGTGCCGACAGATATCACAGTCCGAAAAGTTTTTGTATAAAGTGCCCCCCAATTGCTGGCAGCCCATCTTCGGCGTCCAGAAGCAGCACCAGTCCAAAATCGGACCTTTAAGACATATCAGTGACCTCGATCCTAGTTTTATCAATATACATATGTACATACCCGTGACAGTGAATTTATCTGGTACACATTCCGCTAAAGCCAATTGTTTCTCTTGTTTTCCCTTTGAAAAACGAATATTTTCCTTATCCGTTTTGTTTGTACAATAAAGGCCAGACTTGGATATGGTACATTTGGACTGAATGTTACTACAGTCTGAGCACTTCGCGTCTGGTCTATATAATACCTTATCCGCCGCTTCCTGACATCCTAAAAAGGACATTATTAGTAACGTAATCAGACTTTCTCTCGTGAACATCTCTAATTTAGGTGTGAGTGGGAGTTTATTTTTGACAGCTTGACAGAATTAAGACAACCAAATTTAGAAACATTCAGCTAACAAATGAAGTTTGAAATTTAGTTGTAATTTGTGCTGGCCAATATAATCTTTTTCATAGGTCCAAAAATTGAAATCAAGACTTCCGCTCAGATTTTTAGAGAATTAAACCACAATCATTTAAAAGTATCCCACTTTAAAATTGATTTTTGTAAGACAAGCTATGGGCTTAGAAGTGTCATTTTCTGACACTTTTCCGCACATCCATTTTTCGAAAATTTGGAAAGCGGTATAAAAATGACGAAAAACAACCCAAAAATACAAACCAATTTTTAAATGCAGATTTTTAAAGAATCAAACAATCATTTAGAGGTATACCGTTTTGAAATCGGATTTCTGTTAGAAAATTTATATGCTTCAATATACCGTTTTTAATAGTTCTCTGTAAAACATTTTTTTTAAATTAAAAAGGTGCATGTTTTTTTTGTCTTTTAGTTTTTGATAAATTTGAAAAGGGGTCATACAATTTTCAGATAAATTCCAATGACAGCTTTTTGATATAGTCGTGTAATATTTGTAATGTAAATATATAGGGTCGGAGATTAGCCCTGTACTGCGTTGCAAATTTTTGACCAACATGATGATAAAAAATCCGTCAACACTTTTTCGGAGTAGACTTAAAGATCTAATTAAATCTCAGGAAGTTTGCGATAAAATTGTAAATGCTAGGCAATTCCATGCAACGTAAAAAATAATTTTCTTCAGGAAGTCAAACAGTAATTTCGTTTCTTCGTCTGTGTGAGAATATATCAGCCGCCATTTATCTGCCACGGCACCGGTCCTACGTGCGTGCTCATGTGTGCAGGAGTCGGAGGAGTTCGCAGCATGGGAAAAGTCGAGGGCGAACGACCCCTCCAAACCTGATGAGGGTTAATTTGCCAACGGCTCAACAATTCATCAGCCAGTCCAATTAACTAAGCGCGACCCATTTCCCCAGCGAGGCGCGACTTGTCGGGTGTTATAAATTTAAATTTAAAGGCCAAACAAGGCGCGGTGCCAAGTGCTTTATCGCTGGCCTAGCAGATTCTCCGAAATTAAGAAAAACTGCCTGCCCAGGCCAAATCCGAAGTCAAGGACCCTGGCAGGATCTTCTAGCCGCTTACAGGATGTCCAGGTGCTGATGCTCGGCTGGCCAACTACTTGTATTTGGCCCGACTCCGTTGACAGCGTTTGCACTTTATCCTTGTCAGCTGTTATCGTTTGTTGCTCCTCCGGCGAGCGACGGGTTCAGTTTGAGAAATTGCCGCACAAAAGTCAACGTGTAACGAGAAAATAATAAATGCCATTAATACAGCAGGTGGGACAAACAGACAGCTGGGCGGCCAGAAAGTGAAAGCGTGCCAGATGAAAACGAATGGAGTATGAAATTGAAAAGCGGTGAGCACAGCTTAAGTATCCTCTGAAATGCAAATGAAAACTGGTAGCTTTAAATTTGGGTCTGTTTGTGATCCAATACTAATAATTGGTTCAACTAATCTGTTAGCATAATATTATTGTTAGTAATTAATAATTTATTGACATGTGCATAATAAATATTATTACCAAGAAGGATTTTGTCAGAAGTAATAAATAAATTAAAGGTTTCTGACACACTTAAAACACAAACACATCAAAGAAGAAAACAGAAATGTCACAAACAGAGCATAAGCCAAAAAAATCAAATTGGTTGTTTGGTTTTATACAGAAGTTATTTTTCCCAAAGCTTCTTGATCAATTTAAAATAAATGTGCATGATTTCTGTTTGATATGGTTGGAATTATGTTTTGATCAATTATTAGGAGCCTTTACCAATGCGTATGTGTTTGAGACCAGGTGGCGATTGTCACGCAATGGCAACTGGCCTAAAGGCTGGAAGGTCCTTTACTTTTATTGACAAACTCGACGAGAATTTGTGCGAAATGTGCGTGCGCGACTTGGCCAGCATATCCCTTATCCTTTGAGTGTTTTTCTTTATTTTATTTTTTTCGGGGACACAAAAAGGGAACCTTTGTGTGTGTGAGTGCGGTTTTGGGTTGGGCGTGGCCCAGGACACGGCATTTTTTTTCGTAGTTGTTGCTTGTGTCTTTTGTTTCCACCTCGTGCCACTTGACATTGCTTGCGGTTTGTTAGCGGTCCGGACAAATTCCAGTGTGCAACAATCTCGTACGGAAAATTTTGTTATTCAAAACACGACGGATTACCGTTCATTCCGCTTACTCACACACTTACATGCGATTCGGAGGCAGCGAAATGGGAGTACACTGAGATAAATAAATAGAACCTATCAACATCTTATTGATTCGTTTGATTTGAGTTCTTGCCTTGGAATTTATAATTATGTTTTTAGTTTTAAAGTTATAATTTTAACATGTTGATAGGGAATATAAAATTTAATTTAAAATATTTATAGTAAATATAGATACCAATAGGTACGAAAAATAAAATGGTGATTATGACTGAGACCATTTCTTATATAAAATGTGGAAAATAATAATGTTTATTTGAAATATGAGTTACACTGTTTTCAAAAACTTAGTTCTGTTAAGTCAAATTACCTAACTAATCAATCTAGATAAAATCCAATCAAAGGATTTTAAAAAATAATGTGTTATATTATGAATTTTTTTTCCAGTGTATATATACGCATGCCTATGTGAAGACCGCAGGCGGCACCTTGCCCTGCGACTCATGTCGCTTGCGTTGTCACACGGCGCACATTTGTTAGACACTAAGCCCGTGTATGCCTCTCCGGTCGGGATAAGAATGTTTATTATGTTTATCGCACACACACAGACTTGCATGCAGTGGCATATACACACACCAACAGACACACGCATACACTTACAGAGTGGGCACAACTACAAGCCAAACCGCAAAGCAACCGCACGTACAGAACTTAAAGGGGCTGACGGCAAATGACAGACAACAAAACGGCAAAATGAAGCCGCCACATCCGTTTCCGCTCGCAGCGTCCATTGTCTTGTGTAACTAACTTCAAAATGGCGACACGCCATACCAAGCAATTATGACCACGCCTACGACTTTTGGCATTTTGCAGTGCCCTCGCTCCCTGCCAGTTTTTATTTCGCTTTATTAAATGCTTCAGGTAGCTACTTAAACACGTTTTCGATTAGAGCAGCTGCTGTCATTACTCAAAGTCGCGGGAGGGAATGCGGAACGCAAGGCGGTCTCGCCTGTCTTTTGCCAAAGCGAAGAGGAGAAGCTTTTCCTTTTCTTGTCTTGCCCCTCTGCCAGCGATTTCTTTTCTTTCTTCTCCGCTGCTTTCTTTTTTGGTTTGTGTACATCCTCAATATTTTATAATAAAGTGAAATTCCAGGAAGAGAAATACAAAAATGTGCAGCTAAAGTTGCGCCAGGAGGCGGAAGGGAAGCTTGGGATTGGTGTTTACTGGAGTGTGCTGATAAGGCTTGGGATCAGCTTAAAAGAAAGGGAAATTTGCAGTATTAAAACGTGAGAGGGAGGGCGGGGCAGGAACAAAGAATATTATTTTTATAATCAGTAGACTACTTTTGTTTTTTTCATGATAAGCCAGCCTGAAATATAACTAGCTGCAGTTGTGCAGCCAAGATGTAAACACGGATTTAATCTTCCACCCATGAATTTAGCTTTGAACAAAAAGAAACTTATTCTTCACAAATTTTTAATGGTAAGATTTCCATGGATTTGTAGGAGCCAGTAAACGAGATACTTGCTCTAAAGTTATGTATACAATTAAAGTTTCAAGTTTCGTTATGTATTGACCATTTAAAATGTCTATTAATATTGGCTTAACTTTATTACTAATTTACACAAATTTATTTTATGGGTTTCCTTTAATTTGTTTGAAATTAAATGAAATTTAATTCAAATAAAATTTAGCAAGTAAAATACTTTGAAAGGGAAGGAGACACGATTTAGCCCCCTGGTATCACAAAACTGAGAAAAAGCTACTCCCAGCATTTTAGAGTGTTTAAGCAGCTTGGTGCCGCCATGGCAACCAGGCTGAGTAGCTGGGAGAATCCATCATGGAATCATGGTACGAAAGATACCTCGAAAACAGCCACAACCTGTCATAATTTGATGTCTTAAGCCGGTGGACGGGCGGGGCTAAGTAAAGTGGGTGTGCCTCTTTAAAAATAAATCTGACGGTACTTTAATGTTGTATCCTGTTATCGCTGGCGACGTGCAGCTGTCGCTATTAGCGTGCGACTGCCATGGCCTCCTTGCCTCCCTGCCCACCGTTCCGTTTCGTCCTGCCAAATGACTGCTCCTGCTCTGTTGTGTTTCCCTTCATTGCTTGATGCCGCGTGTTGACAGGATATTTACAGGATTTCTATCAATATTCCAGCATTAGCACGTACGCCTGCAATGAACGTGAACGTGAGTAATGCCATCCCGCAGGAGAAATACGGGAAGCTCTACGAAAAGGCTCGACAGAAAGACAATGGAAGCCGCTGAGCAAAAGTCGCTATGATTAAATTGGCTTCTAATTTAATCATATTTCAACAAAGCAGCTGATGTAATTAATATTCAATATTAACACTAAGTGTGTACATATTGCTTAAACATTTCTATTGTTTACAAAATTAAAAATCATTTAAAAAAATATGTAAGAAATTTTGCTTTGATTTATTTTTTATTTTGAAGCAAAAAATGATGGGAACATTTATTTACCTAATTAGTATAGTATTATCATATTATTTAGTGATTCTGAATAGCATTCGTTGCTTGTTTTGTATTCATTGCTCAGATAGTTCCTATTTCTCGCAATTTCTTTAGCAAATTGAAAGATCAACAAGGCTCAGGCGCAGACCGTTAAACTTATTTCTGTTAAATTATTTACATTTCATTTGTACCTGCAGTCCGTTGCCTCAATGGGTTAAAACGAGGGCTCAGTCAATTGTTGCCGGTCAAACAAAAACTGGCACAACAACAACTAAAACAACAACAGCAATAATAACAACAACAACTGAAAGGAGCACAAGTATTTGTGCTATTTAAAATTTGCTTTACCAAACGTCAAGTGGCTGGCAACGGCAGCCCGACCAAAGTGCCACTCAGTCCAACTTAACCCCTGGCCTCAGCCACGCCCCTTCCTGCCCCTATCGCCCACTTGTGCCTGGCTTAATGGCGTGTGCGTGTGTGCAACAGAGAGGGCAGACCGAATGGGCTCGACTAAGGCCTATTGGCCATAAATTATTAATGATTACTAGCCCGAAATTACAGTTAACTCACTTATTTGCTCATTCGCAAATGAAGGCCAATTGCATTTGGTTGGCAAAAGGGGGCCAGAGTCTAATTTATTTTAACCACTGACCGCCCAAAAAGATAGGACAGCCGGCAAGGGTGAAGTCTCCGGCTAATTGTGGCCCCGATTATATTTAAATATTTATTTTGATTGTTGAAATTGCGTCGAGCATCAATCCAAAAACTTCTCTCATTTCTACGCCGACAATCATTTCATATTCATAACAACTTTTTGTTATTTATATTTTATATAAGCCTGCTGCGCATAAGCAAAATGTATCCCATCGCATGCAAAATTAGGTATTTGCCTGAGCCAAACAGCCATTCGGAATGCTGTTGTTTTTTTTTTGTGGACTTCCGCTTAAAATGGCATGCGCCTCAATTGATTTTCATTAGCCAGGCCCAGCATCCGAATCAAAATTCAATTTTTTGTATACATTTGCTGATTGTGTTTGATTGTTGTCTTGGCTCCTAATTCGCTGACTTTATTATGCCGTCTCTGAATTCCCATTTGGCCCATATCGCTAGGCCGGGACTCCATTGATTATTCCGCATTGTTTGCTCTGGGCTCACAAAGCGAATGCGATGTGTTCTATCAAATTATAAGTCTGATAATCTAATTCTTTGACTGCAGTTCTTGAAAGATGGAAACATATAATAAAAGCCTTTTTTCAACTAGTTATGCAGATGCATATAAAAATAGCCTTTGTTGGTTTCTGTTTTTCTCTAAATTTTAATGTAGCTTAAGTTTTTTTACAATAATTGACAAAGTGGAGCTTAAAATATAGATGAAGTTATTTGTACCTTGATATCCATCTCAACCCTATCCTTGATCAATTAAATTTGCCCATAACCCAAATGTGGAGTGTCCTGAATTCCCAACCTCGTTGCACCTGTTTTCGGATTTGATGCTTCGAAAGAGTGGAGGTATCTTTTCAGAGCCCCTAAACAAAGCGAAAAGGGAGAAATCCACACCGCTGGCTGGAATGAAAGAGTATGGTGTAAAGTGCAGAGTATGGCGCAGATTGAAAGAGTGTTGACGGCAAACTATTGAAGAACTATTGAAAAGTATTCAAGCGCAGGAAAGTCTCAGCTGGGCGGTGGACTAAATGGGCGGCACGAGTGCCTGGTGGGGGCGTGGCAGGCTGCCTACACAAGAATGTGGACAAAAACAAAAATTCTTTCTAAAGCACTCAGCAGGCCAAAAAGCGTGGATACAAACACACACACACACACAAACACATGGAAATCCACACACAAACGACACTCACACAAACACACACAAGGCTCCTCAGTTAGTTGCACTGAAAAGAGGATAAACTGCATTTTTATCTTTAAACACACTTCAAGTACCATAGGCGTGGGAGGGAATGGGCGTGGCAGCCTAACAGGCACGAAACACAAACACAAGTGCACGTAGAGTGTGTGCGTCTGTGTGTGAGTGAGGGTGTGGGTGTGCGGCAGGTGTGCTTTTGTCACAGCCCGTCCTTGTTATTATTATGATTATTATTCAAGTCATCAACGACGGCCATAAAGCAAGTTTTTGAAGGAGCTGCCATCAGTGCAGTCGCTGCACTTGAAACGCAATGGGAAATGGGAAACGGGAGAGGGAGGGGCAGAGGCAGAGCCAGCGAACGGTTATGAAGGATCGTTGAGGATGCCTTCGTCACCCATTAAATGTATCTGCTCGAATTGCGGGCTTTGGGCATTAATCAACAACCCCGAAAACGGTCGATCGCAATGGGCAAACTATTTATGAAATTTGGCGGGCTTAAGCGAGCTGCGATAAACGCTTGGCAGCCGGTTGCCATTCGCCATTCGCCATTTGCCAGCCACGCCCATGAAGACATTATGCGATAAGCCCCAAGGTAACGACATTGCAGCATTGCTGCCTTTCCTTCCCTCCCCCTGCCTCCTTTTTTTTTGGCAATTTATTGCCAACCTTCAAAAGGCGAACTATGCCAATTTTTGGTTGGGAGTTGGCAGCGAAAAGGGAGTGCAAGCTAAAAGTGGTTTGCATAACGGCAAAAATTAATTTTTTAACACGCACACTGCTAGAATAAGATAAAAAGAGGTGAACACTGAAAAAAAGTTTAAAGTTTAGAAATCTTAGTTGATTTGTACATGATTAATATTTAAAAAAAAGTCGTTTTGCGTTCTAAATGATAACTAATCTTACATAGCCTTGAATATATGTAATAAGCTTTGGGAGAACAAATTTTAAATTATGCTGTCTATGATGATTTAAAACTAATAACATATCTAAAATGTTAAAAAAAAAACTTTATATCAACTTGAAATGTATTATATGAACATTAATTAATATCCATTTTAAATAGTTATGTTTGTTTAACCAATTCTTAAAAATGGAATTCTCCATCCGTTTACATCCGTTTTTTTCCTCCGTGGAGATAGGGATACAGCGGAGGAGAAGCCCGCTGCGCGTTGACACTG
The DNA here is from genome assembly GCA_018153365.1 of Drosophila fuyamai. Classification (NCBI taxonomy): domain Eukaryota; kingdom Metazoa; phylum Arthropoda; class Insecta; order Diptera; family Drosophilidae; genus Drosophila; species Drosophila fuyamai. Next base: position 11,924,532 of record JAECXW010000116.1, read on the forward strand.
ATTTTGACGCATTGCTCCCAAAGGATGTGACCCAAAAAGTCAGTGCGGCAAATGAGCAAATGTAGGCGGCGGCAGAAAGGGAAGCAGTTATGGCTACAGAAACCGGTTAAGTGTTCGCCAGTCTGGAGTGCTGGAAATCTGAGCACGGAATATGAGAGATGTCGGGTGGAGTGGGTGTTCGCCTAGTCGTTAGTCGTGGTTTTTAATTTGCGCCCGACTTTTGGGAGGTGAGAGCCTGACAAAGTGAAAGGCAGCCGGGCCCTGTGCAGTGGCAATCAGACAGAAGGGAGCCCGGCATTTTAATATGCAGATTGCAGAGCTTGAAATGAAAGTTATGTCGAGAGCGGCAGGGCGGAAGTGTCTTTGAGCTGGTTCGCCAAATCCCAGAACCACCAATTGATAGAGGAGAACTGGTTCAATGCCAGGCCAAATGCTATGAGGAGAAGGCGAAGCCTGTAGCCCGTTGAAACTGGAAGCCCAAGCCAAAAAGATTCGCTGCGAGCATCGCACAAGTGCTGCACAGGGAAAATGCAAAAGAAAACTGCTGGCAAAAAGAAAAAAGGGGAAAATGCGAAAACGCTGAAAACCATGTCAGTTTCTTGCTCGCGGCCGCACTTAACATTATTTCTGCTGCACCAGCTACAAGAATCCACTTCTTTTGTGGAGAAACAACAGAAACAACAGCAGCAGCAGCGAAAACAGTGGCGCAGCACGCTGATACTGCTCGTTCATATAACGTATACGCAGCGTGGTACGAGCGCCACCAGGTCAAACTTAAATATTTAATGAAGCGCTTAATGTGCGACTTCCCGTCCTCTCCACAACTTTAACCCTTAAGCAGCCCTAATTGCTGAGACCCAGTGCTGGCTCTTAAAGACCCCCTCTCTCCTCTCTTTGGTCAAGCAGAAAAAACGTGCAAATATTTTAAAAAAATTTTTGCCTAATGCAAAAAGTATTTTATTGTGCTGCCGGCCTCTGAAAGCAGGGACAGGTGGGGCTGCTCGGTACCATAAATTTGAGCAGGGGAAAAACAGTAGTAGGGAGTAGTAGAGCGTTCTCTGGGCAAGCAGCCCCGAAATATTTGCGGCGGTCCTCTAAGCCCTGGCATGCGGTTGGCCAGGCATGTGCAGCATTTCAAGCAGCGCACTTCACACAGAACCAAAACAATAATACACACACAGGGACAAACACAAAAACACACCCACACTCGGCAAAACAAAGGATGTGAAGGCAGCCAAAGCCATACAATTTTTCGGGCGCCCACCGAAGGTAACTAGATGCAGGTGCTGGCTTAGTGATGTCATGATCTGGAACTACGGCTGAATCAGGATATAAATAATTGGCCAGAGAGCTCATTGGAGCTGGAAGACGGATAGGCAATTGATAGAGAGCAGTTAAATGGGGATTCAAAGAATCTATTGAAATACTCTCTTTCAATGTGAAATGTGATTTACTTCGATGAATCTTCTACATGCACTCCTAAATTTATATTATTAATGGTTTGTAAACCTTTAAGCTACATCAATGTTGATTCTTAAACTGTACTGTTCAAGTCAATTTGAAAAATATACTTTAAGACAAGTGTACGTTCATGGAAGGAAAACTATTTCCAATACCAATTATTAAAATTTAAAAAAGACAATTCAAATATTAACACTTCAAATTGGAATTTTGTGAAGAACTTTTTGTTTACTTGAATGAGACTATCCTTAGCTATTCAATCGCTTAATTTTTAAGATTCCAGCTGACTTGGCCAACACTGAATTGCAGCCGCTTTGGTGACAAAGCATTACAACATTTGCACAAGCCTGCTGGCAAGAGGTATTCTCCATCAAACCAGGCAAGAACAATACCGTGGTTGGGCCTGTTTAACATTTAAAGTGAACAATGAAATATGCCCAGACTGGCTCGGATTCAGACCCAGTCTGAGCTCTCTCTCTCTCTCTCTCTCTCTCTCTGACGCACACCCATCCCTTTTTCCCCCTCCCGCAAGCGTTAACGTTACGCATACGCCCCTTCGGCCGGACGATTTACTTATTTACATCAAAGCCCGAGTCAAGGTGTTCTGTGCTGTGTACTCGGCTGATGCGTTGTGGCACTCACAGGCGATGCAGCCTGCCTACCAATTACCCACTAAGCTATCACACATCCACCCTGCTTGAGCCTTAACTCACACACCCACATTCATACGCGTTTCAAAGGAGATGGGGATGGGGGTTGGGGGAATGGAATAAAGGAGAACCTTGCGGCAGCAGTGGACGCGATAAACTTGCAAACGTAACAAAATTCGGTGAACACGTTGGCCAAGGTGACGAGCGTGGCCGGCAACGCTTGGCGGTACTGGTACTGCCCACATGTGGCCATAATTTTTAAGCGCCAAATGAGCGGCCATCCATTGGCCATGATGTCTGGCATTTGCCGTAGCCGTTTGCCTTTTGCCGCTTGCCATCAGCCATTTGTCCCGGCCAGTGCGACATTGTCCTGGGCCAGTCGACACGTATACCTTTGGGCCCTGGCCAAATTGCGAAATGTTGTAGACACCGGACGTGTGGGGGGGTGTGGCGATTGCTAACCGTAGTTGGTGGCCTGCTTGGGACTAATGGCTGCACGTTAAAATTAACAACTTAATTGGGAAGGAACACATATAAATCGTTAAGTGTTTTCGGCTTTCATGGAACAGAATTATTTCTGCCTTCGCTTACGAAACTTATTTGGATTAATTTCGTTTAAATTTCTCTGCACGATTCTTGACCTCAGCTCAACAAAATAATCAGAGCCAGACATTGATAACCCTTTCTATACAGTTGGCCAATGGAAAAACGGATACAGTCAACAGCCATTGAGCTACCTCATTCGAATTTTGCACAAATAAAATAAAGTTAGCTTAGGTCGCCGAACACTTGTAAATATTGTCACGCACTATCTCAAATATACGTGAGTGTGCAAATTCCTTTTAATATATTCAGACTTACTGCATCTGCTCAATTGTATCAATGGGTTCATATCAAACACAATATTCTAACATTTAATTTGCAATACATCAGCAAATAGTTCAAATTTACTTTGGCAGTTTATTAAATAATAAAATTACACCTTGAATAAATTTAAGTTAATATTACATTTGATAAATGCCATTTTTTAAAATGGCACAAACTTTGGGTCCTAAAACAACACATTTCTTAATACTTTTGATATCTCCATATTTAGTTTTCTTGACAATAAAAAAAACTAATGGTTGCCTCGACGAAACTCAAAAAAATGACAGTGAATGGAATTTTCGATTGTCGCTGGTATTTTTATCAATAAAAACAAAATTGGCATAGGACAAATTACACTTGTAAATATTGCCACGTGTTCGCATATAAATAAATATGGTAACTGGCCAAAGTGCCTTGGATACATGCGGCTTGAATGCATTGCAGCAGGAGCAGCAGCAAAAAGCAATAGCATGCCACACAAAGTGACAGGGCACACATTTTGTCAAAAATTCGCCCAATGCAGACAAATGAAAGCCAAACAAAAGCAAAAACAAAAACAGCAAGATAAAGGGAAACAGAAAGAGAAAAAAAGGGGGGATGGCAAAGAAACCACAATCGAGACCATTATCAATTACACGCACAGCAGGACACGGCGGCAGGACACAGAAACAGAAACAGGAAGATGGAAAACAGAGGGAAAAGGCAGAGAATGAGAATCGCAAACGAAATGAAAATACGCATAAAATTGCAATTTACATCAAATCCATTTGCACCCATATGTACAAGCACGCACACAGATCTACAAATAAAATTCATTCACACGCATAATGAAACTCGCTCTCTTTTTCGTGCTCTCTTTCGCCGCCTCCCCTCCCGAAAAAGCCCTCTGCATTTTCAACAAAAGGCATGCCGAAATAAGGACAACAATGTTTCGAAATAAACAAACAAATGTGACTGGACGCCCGGGGGCGCGGAAAAACAGGAGGGGGTGGGGGAGTGTCAGCAGTGGGCGGTGGGTGTGGGTGTGGGTGGTAGCGATTCCCCGATTAAGCACACGCATCCATCGCCGCTGGAGAGTTTCGGCCGGAGAAAAATCCACGCCCTATATGTAAATTATTAGCCAGGCCACTTTTTGTCCGCCCAACTCGCGACGACACAAGTCCCTGGAGTTTCTGGCGAACAATTTGCGGGCGGCTGAGAAATGGTGGCCAAAAAAGCGGAGAGACGTCACAAAAGAGACACACGGCAACTGGGAGAGTGAGAGTTTGGGTAGAGGATGCTCTCGGTTTGTAGACTTTTCGTTTCCATGTGCCTCAAAGTAAAACGCCCTTTTGGAGTTGCAGCTAAGAGAATAAGCAGCTAAGAGAGTTTGTTATTTTTATTTTGATGGTAATACCAAAATCTAAGTTAATGAATTTGACTTAACCAATGTCTAGGAAATACCATAAAAAATCCTGGCCATTCTGTATCTACCAAAAACTATTGCCTACTTATGTGGGCACTGTGAAAAAAAAAAACATTTTCTACTTACAGGCTCGCCCAAGGAACTAGCAAAATGGAGGCTGCATGAAAATCAAAGACCATTGCCAACTTACTGGCTGGCCAAAGGACTTAACACTTGAAGAGAACCACAGGACCTGTATCTCAGAGATCCAGAGCGAAGGGTGGCTGCACGCTCTCCGCTTTTGTCGCTTTGTGGCCCAGCATGCGCAGAGCGGCGGAGAGCGACGACGACTGCCACACGGCCACATCCCGAGCAGCATCCACTCCAAAGGACCAGCGGCGGCGGCCCCAGCTGCGAAAAAGTCTGCCGTGCAGCGGCGGCCATCAGTAGTTGCCTCAGAGCCCGCGGGTTGAAGAAATCGTACGCATCGAGCGAGTGACAAGCGCCGCGTCTCACCAAACAAAGAAAAGCAAAGGCAGAGCCCACATAAAAAAAAAAAGAAAAACAAATAAAAAACTACCGAAAAACACATTTAACCTGCTACACTGACACATAAACAGAGTTAGTCAAATGAATATTTCGTAGTTACCAAAAGATAAAAACCAAAACGCAACAAAATGCTGCCACGAATCGCAGGCAAATGAGCCCGCTAGCCAACGGCTCCCATCTGCGGCTGCTGCAGAGCAGCGAGTCTGAGCCCGGTCCCGCATCCGCATTCGCATCCGCATCTGCATCCGCCTCCGCATTCGCATCCGCGTGTCCCCGTGTGTGTGCCAGTGTTCAGCCAAAGCGGACCGCCAGCAATTGCAGTGTAAGGCGTCCGCCAATCGCATTCCAGTAAACTAATCTGAAATTGAGTTTCGTTTCCGGTTCCGCCGTGCGTCGCTCAATCCGTTGGCCAAGTCGGTCGGTTGGTTCGCCCTACACAAGTCGGTCGGTCGGTCACCCGTTTAGACATTTAGTGCTGCTCAAAAAATAATGCCAGTAGCAGCGGCCCTGTAATGTAAGTTATACCGCCCGATACCCCGCTAAATCCGCTCCCCCTTCAACCTGAGACCCGTAAATGTGCTATACGATTTCCACTTAACTGTTGCTCCAACTGCGACTACGTTCAACGCCCTAGCCAGGCAGACAGGCAAAAAGACAGGCAGACAGACAGACAGACAAACAGACAGACGGACAGGCACACATACGGACGGACGGACGGACGGACGGACAGGGGCATCGGAAATGTGTGTCAGTGTGCGAGCTCACTGTACTTGAGTATTGAGGCGAAGGCAAGCGCCATGTTTATGCCAGACCCATGTCGTGAAATGGTTAATAATAGTGCAAAATCGCTTTTAGTGTTTTATATTAAGATTATTAAAAATTCAAACAAATCATTAATCTGTATTGAGCAACAAGGAGTATTGTTAATATATGTAGTTGAAATAGCTAATAATAACCATGCGAAGCAAAGTAAAGTTTACGTAAAAATGTAAATCGAATTTTTAAAGGGATATGTATGTATAAATCTAGACCAATAATGTCGTTTTGTACACACCAATGAAAATACAATATGACAAATTATATAATACAAAGACCTGTTTAGATCCGAGAATCAAACGTTTTTATATTATATATTAAGCACTGTATTTTGATTACAAAAGTTACATCAATAACTTAAAAATACTGAAATTAAATGTTACATTAAAATTTTGAAATTATTTGACAGTAGTGAAATTTGATCCTTTTCAACGTAACTTATTCAACTTTTAGATTCCAAACGCAAAATATTGCGGTGCTTTTTAAATAGCTCCCCGCTGCCTAGTAATTATTTTCATGCTAATTTAATCACAATTCAGTGACTCGTGTAAACAAATGTTGACTTCGCTAGGCTCACATGTCTAGGCAGCCTTTGTGTTGATTTTCTCGTTTTATTATTACCTCAAACGTTTTTCTCGTTTGCTCTAATGAATACGCTCCGACCTGTTATCCCAGTTTCGCCAGTCGCCTCCTTCAGCTGCTCCTTCCCCCATCCCAACCGACTTCCTTTGCCATACTCACCTGCAACCTACTACCTGTGGGGTAGCACATTACCCATACGCCAGGTACGCCAGCCAGTCAGTCAGACAGTCTCCTTCGGTTGGCTTTCCCTACCTTTCGTTTTCCGCTTTTCGTTTCGTTTCGTTTTTGTTTTCGTTGTTATTGTTTTTAACGCAAATTCCCACTTGCTTAGTTGCCTGTTCTGGCATGTTTTTGTATGCACGCTGTTGGCATTGTCTTTTTCCTCACACAAATGTAGCTATATAAAAAGCTACCACATATTTTTATATGTATATGTATCCACCCCCTGTGCGTCGCCAGAGCCATCGTCTTGTTGTTGCGCAAATATTTGCCTTTTTTGAAGTTGATTTTTGGTCTCCGTCTGAGCGCCTTTTGTTGCCAGCTCAAGTTCCTTCCCCGAAACGACCCACACCGCGCCAATATGCTGATGAATCGTTGCTAAATTGAATATCGAGTGTTTATTTATATTGGCCGGCAAGTGTCACGCCCGCCCGCACCATGTCCAGCAGCCCGAGCTCGGCAAATAATTTGAAATTGATGTATTATCTCGAAGGAAGCGTGGCACAATTGTCTCAGTCGCTGACCCGGTCTTCCTTTTATGCTGCTGCACGCTTAAGTAGTTTGTGCAGCGCAAACAAAATTAAGCAAGTTGCAAGTTGCTGGGACAAAAGTTGCTGTCACAATTGTTATTTCAGCGATGCGCAGCCGGAGGAAATTCGAGCAAACACTTTATAAAATAAACGAAGCCCTTGACGCAAAAAGGAGGGAGTAAATATTCCTTAGCTAAATATTAATGCCGGCGGTGTCCGATCAATATACAAATGAATCAACGCCAAGGGGATACTGGAGAATTGACCAAAAATATAAATAAAACTTACTGCAGACCATCGTTATTTATAAGAAATCTGTCACAGAGTGCAATTCCATTGCGGTTGCAGTTGCCATGAAATTGATTTGTCGCTGGGCACCGGAATTTATAGCGTTCTTTCCGGAGATAAAATTCAATTTTCAGTTTCCGACGCCTAGCTAAATATTTAAGCTAGCTCATTAGTCGGGATCGCCGGGGAGTAGAGCTTGGCCTGAACGTGCTGCAGCATTCAATCTGGGCTTTAAGCGGCAACTCCAAGCCTCTCGAACTCGAGAGCATTATGCGCCGTACTATCTTTCTGGGAATAATCTGGGAAATCGGGGCGGGCATTGTGGCTGGCGATGCACTTAGTCGACCCGAAGTGCCTAAAAAGAAGAGGACTCCTTTCCACCATTTATTCAGGCAACTGCCCGCATTGCCGACTGCCCGTTTATGTCGCTCCTTTATGCTCCACGCACACACAAAGAGCCGCAGATTGAGGCACCCAGATGCCCAGATACGTAACTCCGATGTCGCTGTAGTGGTGGTTGCTGATGGACATTTGCTGGCAGCTCTTGTGCCTTCCTCGGGACCGTCCCTTTATGCGCCACAAATGAAAATGCAGACAGACAACGGGCGCCAGCCGACGACAGCGGCAGCAGCAACAGCAACAACAGCAACAACAGCAACAACAGCAACGCGGCAAGAGCAACAGCAACATCAGCAACATCGGCAGCAACGACAGCAACGTCTGACGATGACGTCGCATTTGTGGAGACAATGAAACAAACTGAACCCGGCACAGATCCCAGCCGAGTTCGTTGACAACTGTGTCTGTCCTCTTTCCATCTCTGTTTCTATGTATTTATTTAACATGCATTTGAATTATGAGCCAACTGAAAGGATAACGAAACCAAACACAAAAAATAACCAAGCAACTTTGGCTTTAATTCATAATTATTTTTATGTCAGCGAACTCATTAAGAGTTGCAAGCTTTTCATTCCTTTTTCAACTCCCCCACTCTTCCGACCACTCCCACATTTTTTCACATTTTATTCCCATTTTCCTCTTGCACTTTATCCTGGCTTTGTCATTTGCATTTCACATTTGGACTCCTTTTAGCATTTCAAATGTTCCCACTGCACATTTCGTTCGTTTAAATGGCCCAACATTTTCTGCTCTGCTGTGCATTTTGTGACTTTTAATTGCAATCCTCAATTACTGAATGGAAAGTAATAATAAATTGGACGCCACATGAACTTTATTCATTTACTTTAATGGCAAATGCAACTGGAATTCCTTAAATTTGCTTTACTTGAAATAGCCAAACTTTACTGAAACGAATTTCTTCGGAACATGAACTCATTCAGCTTTATGGCAATTTAACAACTGCAAAAAATATTTAATTTTCCCCTGGCAATTTGTCAACTGGGTGTGGCCCCTCAAAAGCCAGACCAGCCGAGATCCAGATACACACTCTGCCGGGCACATATACAAGTCGGTACATATGTATGTACATATATAAATTATCATTGCCAGCCAAAACTCAAATACGATAAATTGCCAGGCAACGGCAGCCGAAGCACCAGAGAAAAAAATCTATAATTTACACAAAATTCGTTTCCGCATGCGAACGTTTTTCCAATATAAATTGTTCCCATTCCGCTTTCGCATCGCTTATAACATATTCATATTGATGTCGCTAGATACGGCTATAATCGCATCGGACCCATAGAATTGTCGACCTTAGCCAACTCTAGATAGGAAGTGTGCCAAATGAGCAGCGAAAGGGTCTGGTCCTCGACAACTTGGCAACTGTTTTTGGTTAATTCCATTTATGTCCTGCACTTTGGCTGCCAGCTTCTGTTTCCAGGCTAATTGATAGAATAATTTGCATTATTTTTGTCGTGATTGTTATTATAGTGTTGCAGGCCATTCCAAAATTTATTTGTCTGAGTAGGTTGTTATTTTTATTTGTTTTAAGTATTAATAACTCCCGTTTGCTTTTAAAGAGGTCATTCATTTTTCTTTACTTACCATCGTAATCAATTATTTTTAAATAATACATATACTTGGTAGCTTTAAGAGATATGTATGACATCATAAAGTATTAGCTCAAACATTTGTTTGACTCATTTTTTTTCAGAAAATAAGTCACCTAGTTTCCGTTTCCTTGTTAATTGACACTTTTCGTTAATTTTTGTCTCTCATTCTTTGCCATATTTTGCAGCCACACCAACTTTCATCCTTGTTAACTGGAATTGCTTCGAACCATCAACATCAAAAAAAACAACAACCACAACAAAGCGCTGCCAGCAACAAAAACGTAATCAGGAATTTAAGCAAAACCAAAAAGAAACACCCGAAACAGGAAGGAACCCAGAGAAAATGTTTATGGAATTGTCATCGGTAGCGAGCAACTGACGCAACAGCTCAAGGCATGTGGCAACAGCAACATCTGCAGCAGCAGCAGCACCAACACTGAGTGGCAGCAGCAACTTTTGGACAGCGGCAGCAACTAGGGAAGCGGAAGCGGGAACAGCCAACCTCCGTGGGTAGGTGGTGTGCTGCTATAAAGCAGCACCATTGCTGCCATTAAAATAGACGCCGCGGCGCAACAGCAACGCTGCCGTCGTCACAATCAACGCCAGCGACAACACCATCCGCACCACCGCCATCGCAGACGACGACGGCGCAGCAGCAACAGCAGCGACAACAGCAGCAGCAACTGCAACAGCACCAGCAGCAGCAACAGCAACAACTGCAGCAGCGGCCTGTTGGGCGCAGTGGGTGTGGCCATCAGCTGCCCATTGCTTGCCACACAGCAACTAATCGACGAACCGGGCAGCAGCAACAACACTGGCGACGACGACGGCGGCGCAGCAGCAGCAATAACGCAACAGCAACACTGCAACCAGCAACATCAGCAAAGTGGTCGACGGCGACGCTACGACGGCCTGTCATCTGTAGGCAATGCAACGCGCTGTGCAGCAACGGTGAGTGCACAAAAAACAATTTTTGTATACTTTCGATATGCTTTCAAGGTTTCAACATCCATTTGAAGCTAGTTGGGAGGTTATAGGAAATTTAAATAATTTCACTATTAATTGAGTAGTTAATTAGTAGATACAATATTTCTAAAAAAAGGAACCAAAGGAACACTCAGATTCTAAGTGTCAGACATAAGGTTTCAAAACAGCATTTACCAAAATCACTATTAAATTTCACATAACTCTTAAAACATATAATTTTAAAAATTAAAGGAATAAAATATTTTAAATTTAAGGATCACACATTGTGATACGTTTTTGAGTTTTATGATTCTTATTTATTTTGTATTGCTTATTTTATCAGTTTCAGAAAAAGGTGCTTAACTTTATGTGTGTGCCACAAAAATGTCGCCATAATTGTCAATAATTCGTTGGGGAAGTTGGCCCCGCTAGGACCTGAGGAGATAGCCTCCTACGCGAAACTCAATTATCGCATCTTTACAAGTTACTTCCGAGAATTTCCCACGACCATTACGTGATCTCGTGTCAATCTCGCCAGCCAGCCGGGGGCCAATGGAAAATGTGAAAATCTGTGCCTCGGCGCAGAGACTCGGGCCTTCGCCTGCCCATTAGCTGTCAGGTTAATGCACCCAAAATGTTAATAAAACACAAACACACACAAACAGAGCGGCGCACATATGAATTTATGATAAGCACACGCAGGGGGCACAAAAGTGAAGAGGGGATGGGGATGCGATGGTTTAGAATGGTATGGGATGGAAAACAGGCACTTTAAAGTTGCGACAGCGTGACGTGGGGCAAACTTTCACCGAGAGTCGTGCTAATGAATTCCCCAGTACACGTTGGCTGTATCTGAGCCCGTGCCTCTGTATCTGGATCTGAATACGTATCTGTATCTGTATCTGGGGCTGTGCCAGCGACAGTCGTATAATTTCTAATGCGATGCTTTTATGATCGCCCCACACAAACACTCTGGGAAAAACACCCACGGGTGCTGCCACGCACGTGTCCCAGCCTACTGCTAGGATATACTATATCCCTGTATGTGTGTGTTTTTTTTGTGTGGAAATTAAAATGCATAAAAGGATAACAGCAGTGTTGCTGCTGTTGCTGCCGACAAACCACAGGACCACATCGAAGCCGTTGGCTGTCGGCAACATTGTCATTGTAGGCAAATTTCGCCATAGACTGCATCGACAGAAAAAAAAAGCTGGAGAAAAAAAAGAAGGAAAAAAAAGAGAGCGAAAGCGAAAGCCCCTGACAAATTGTACTGCAGGGAAAATTGCGATTTTCGCGCTCATCAACGATGGAGCAGTGGCAACGGCAACAATGGCCCAAAGTGCACGTGTTGCTGCGGAGCTGCGAAACGCAGGCCACGTCTGGTTTAATTTTAGCACCGGGTCCGGGTCCCTGAGCTAAACCGAGCGGCGTAAAACGGCGAAAAGCGAACGATGCCTACACCTTGACACTACAAAACGGGGCGTATACGTAATACACACTGCATACTATTAGGCGCTCATAAAAAATGTAACGTTGTCGCATAAAAATAGATGCCGAACCCTCGGTGCTGTTGTTGCGGCTTAACGAAGAATAAACCATGCATAATGCCCCCAATGTTGTCGTCGCCATCATCAGCATTTGAGTTATAAATTTTTATATGATTTGAGCTTGACTTGTACCATAATTATGCTGGTGTGTGTGTGTGTGTCTGTGTGTCTGCTTAGGTATCATAATAAAATGTTCAACATTTTATGGGCGCCCTTCAACTTAGTTGTTTGGGCAAACTTGAAACCTTTCTATCAGGGCATAAAGAGAAAAACATATTTTCCAAATACCAAATGAATCATATTAATTAAATTCTTAGTCTTTAAAAATATCTATATATATTATTAAATATATCAAAATGCATGATTGAGATACACCCTTTTGAATATATCTTTAAGTTGTCAAATAGTATGAACTATTTTTTTTAATAAATTATTTTAAGTACAGTTAATAATTTAAGTAGATAAGATACGCAAAGTTATTTAAAATGCCTTTTGTCCTATGTACGAAAAAAGCACCGTCTTACTCGAGTCCCCAAACGATTTATTTCAATATGAAAAAACTACGCATTGACGGCCAATTTGGTGATATTTTCCTGGGTGCAGCTTTTCTGCCAGCGCGTTTTCCTCTGTGATTGCGTCTAACTGGAGGCACGTTTGGGCCAGGGGCCAAGGAAGCAGCGATTATTATTGGCAATCAAGTGGAGTGCCATCTTGCCTTTGGCTAGTTCCATCTCTGATTGCAGTCGGTGTGTCGGGACAGAGTCGAGAAATTGCTGCGATGGGTGGCCTTCTGGCCAGAGGCACAGCACATATACGGCAGTTTGTGGCAACCCTCTCTATAACCCAAATGGAAATGGAATCAATCCGGTGGCGGGGCAACGGAGGAAGTTGATAGAGAGTTACCAGCGATAAAAAGCTATGATTTTGGGTTAAATATTTTCACGTTCACTTCACTTGCCTGTCATCAGTAGTCAGTCCCGAATTCGTTTCACAGCCAGCCAAAATCCAATCTATTCCTCCCCATTTTGCCTGTTATGCAATGTACTCGCAACTCGTAACTCGTAATTCATAAGCCAGCAGCAGCATGTAATATGCCTTCGATAACATTTTGCTCGTGTGACAAATTTTTGTCGCAACCGAAAAAAGAAGAGCTGCAGAGAAACAGGAAAAGTTTGCCAGGAAGGGAGGGTCTAGATGGCTGGCTGGATGGTTGGCTGGCAAAAGGACAAAGTGTTAAATGTTGACATGTCCTGACATTCCAAAGAGCAGTGGCCAAGCAGATGGGCCTTAGCCTTAGACAAGGGCTAACGAACGCAGGAAGACGATGGTCCTGTTTTGGCAGAAAGAGAGAAAAAATCGCTCGGAGGAGCGGCTTACGTGCTGACAGCTGACAGGCAAACCAATGAACTACGATAGGACATGGCCGCCATTTTACCCCGCTCCTGTTTTCCTGGAATAACATTTGCTGGGTGCTTGTGTTTGTGCGGAACATCAACTAATATTGTCAACGCAACATTCGACTTGTTATCCCTTCCGCTCGCCTGGCTTCCTCTTCTTAATTTCGTTTTGAACTCCTCGTCGGCCATTTTGTGTCTGCCCTCTCTTTCGCCTGCTGTCGCTGTCTCTGTCAGTTATTTGCAGAAATTTATTGAAATTGTTTGTCAAATTCCGTTTACTTGTTTTTCGCATTTTGCCAAAAATTTCCTTTTTTGCCAGCACCAAATGATGACAAGGACAACCAGACTTCCGTCGATGTCCTCTTGCGCCATTTTCCTCTCCTCCTCTCTCCCCTGTTTCTTTATTCTTCTCCACTTTCTTCGTTCTCCTCCTTCCTCCGATTCTTTTTCTGTGTGTGTTTGGCAGTTAATCTAAGAACTCGAACTTACTTGGCGCTGGGCTATAGGGCCGCTTGGTGGCATATCAACTATAAGTTGGTCCTTACTGTGACCCCCCATCCTGTCATTTTTTTTATAAGTTGATGCTATAAAATGTTGCGCCATTGCCCATATGCACCCTGCCCGTTGCGCCCTCTCTGTTTTTGTTTTTACATGCAATTCTCGCACATAGTCGCTTACTTTTTTGGAGACGTCCCATTTGCTCTTGATTTTAAGGACGAAATAAATAGGTCACATGCAGGCACATTGTAGATATATAAATATATTCAAAAAACGATCCAAGATTTTATTGATGTTGCTTGAATTTGAATGACATTGTAAAATTATACGCAAATGTATGCAGGCACCGAAAAAAAGACAAGTACTTCAAGCTCCGCATGAAGGGAAAACTAAAAAAGAAATGATGAAAAAGGGACGGAAGAGGAGGAAAATTTTGTGTTCTAAAAAGTTTTATGTTCATATCTATTACAACTTCTCTGCTATGTATGTATGTCACATTGGGCAACTGTCTTACACAAACACTTAGGAATGGGTCCGTACTCATATGCGGAGCGTATGTCTGTGCATAAACCATAGTCAAATTGGCTTGCAAGTGGATGTGGTTGGGATTAAAGCCCATTGGCTCCATATGTCTTATGTAAGCAGAGCCATGAAAACATATATTGTTGGACTCAATTTGGCAAGTGTAAAAGATATTCACAACTTGCCATGACTTCATATAATATTAATTTAAAAATTTAAAAATATATTGCTACCTAATAGGGGATGAGGATGAAGAAGTAATATTAAATAAGTCTGAGAATTGAAAAAGAGTTTATTTTTCAATACAAGATAGCTAACATTTCTTAATCTGATATTGTTTTAAATGAGTAAATGTTTCGACACTATATACAAAATAAAGTATTATTTTGGTCTATTTGTTTTATTTTGCAATCCACCATTTAAAACTGCTTGCTTTTTGATATGAATATTCATTTATAATTGATTTCTTAGTCAACTATTAATACTGATATTTTCTTACAATTTTGTTGGATGAGCCCAATCCTCTCTGAAAGGAATTGCCACTTTACAGATTTTCTCGTTCCCTCCTGATAGTGCCGGCAAAGTCCCAGAATTAGTGACTGCGTTGCTGTCTTGTTTTTTCAACCCTTTAAGCCCAATCCCAGGGAATGTTTTCCTCTTTCGCGCTAAGCAAGTCGTAGAGGCAGGACCGAAAATTGCACGATAACACGGCAGTGAGAACACTCATCTAAATATAAGCTATGGCATAATAGGCTCAAGACGCTTTCATTCAACACTTTTTAGGCAGCAGCATGAAATGGCGCCAGCATGAAAGCCATTCACACACACACATACACGCGGAAGTGAAAAAATGGAACTGAATGAATGGGCCAAAGGATTCAAGGAGCAGGCCAAAGAGGAGTAATCGGCACACGCACGAAAGACAAAGGCCAAGAGCACAGAAAACAAGAGAGAACGCTATAGTCGGGTGCCCTGACTATCAGATACCCGTTACTCAGGTAAAAGGAGTGCGAGGGAGATGGAGATAGAAACTTTGATCACGCATAACTTTTAAAAAACGAATGGTCCGATTTGAAAAATTTCTTCTACATTTCGATAGGTCGATTGATAAACACAATAAAACTGACATCCTTTTACTTTTCCGAAATATTTAAATTTATATTTAAATAAAATCGTATATAAGCGATTGTGGGCGTTAAAGGGGCGTAGACACCACTTTTGAATACAAACTTGCGCTGCGTAGGAACTCCTAAAATCTGCATGAAAAAGTGCCAATCTTCATATCTTTTAAACTGAGAAATAGTTTCCGTAGATCAGTCAGACGTTCATACGGACGGACAGAGACAGGACGGACAGACGGACAGACGGACATGGCTAGATCGACTCGGCTAGTGATCCTGAACAAGAATATATATACTTTATAGGGTCGGAAACGCTTCCTTCTACCTGTTACATACTTTTGCACGAATACAATATACCCTTTTACTCTACGAGTAACGGGTATAAAAAAAGGAGAATAAAAATGAAACGAACCCCTTTCAAATTTCCATCGGATTTTCTTTGTTTTTCCGGACGCTTTTTACTCCCGCTGCCGGACAAAAGGTGGTTGCGAGTTTTCATTTAGACAAATATTTCGAGCAGGTGGGCGAAACTGAATGCGAAAGCCCAGAAATCCCCGAAACAAGTGAAAAAGTATTGTGTGCCAAAAATAAAAATGTCAATTTGCCAAATGTCGGCGAACGGAAGTTTATGCTCCCTGCTCTCGGGTGCAGGTGGATTCAGGGCACGAAAAAAGAACCCAACTTCAAAGCCGGAGTCCAGAGCGGTGTCAGCGTCACCACGGCAACCACCACCAACAGTGCAAAGTAATTTCCGAAATATTGTACTCAGATACTCGCACACACACATACACATACACACACAGACGTAGAAAAGCCAACCCCCAAATCCGAAAAAGAAAACCACTTTAATTTCCTCGGGCTCCGGGTTGGAGTCCTCCTTATATATACAAAATATATCTTTCGCACCAGTCACAGTACTTCGCATTCATGCGGGTTCTCGAAATGATTTCGGCCCGGATACTTTTACTAAGAACCCCTTTGGACTCCTGTCCTTCATGATTCCTCCGCTTAAGCCTTTAGTTTAAAGTATATTTAATTTAAATGACTTAAGGGGTAGCAAATTGCTTCCAAAAGGGTTGGCAGGGGGGGGCAATCTTGTATGTAATGAGTTGGGCTCGTTTTTGGGGGTGGCTTGTCCACCGAAAAGGGAAAAGTTTGCCGCTGAAGACCAACAAGTTCGGTGGTAAGAGCCTGGAAGCTGTCAATTCGTATGGCAGCCGGGAAATGAAAAGCCTCATAAGGACTTTACCAAAAGTTTCTCGGTAAGCGGTTAAAGCCGTTCCCAAGACTTGCAGTTGACGTATCGACTGGACCGGAATTTCGTTAATACAAAAGGTAAATTTCGTAAATAATATGGCCAAAGAATGGCCAGGCTTTAAAACAGTGCCTTTCCCCCTTTGGACTCAATGGCCAATTTCGCTTTGGGCCGGCCGAATTCGGTTCGTTGACTGGAAGCAGTGCAATTCGCGCGTGCAACGTAATAAACTGTCTTGACTGTACGGGGAAAGCGAGGTGGAAAAGCTGGGGGGAAGGGGGTTGCCGGGCAGGATGAGGTAGAAAACCGCAGTCAGCATCACAGCTTCGTGCCCACCGGCGAGTTGAAATCTCTGGATCTCGGCCTGGCTGGCTGCGTTTAAAAACTTACTTCCTTCCGGTTTGTTAGGCGGCAGAAATTGCCGGTTGAAGGGAGAAAAAAAGGAGAGGGAAAGCTGAAAAACGGAAAATGCCAAATGCAGTGATACAAATGCGATTTTCTGGCAACGGAAAGGCGGAAGAGGTGTGTATGTACACACACACACAAAGTGGCAGGCAGAGATTTAAGGCTTTGCCTGCTGACACTTTTTCAAGTTGATGGCGCCTGGTACACACACGCACACGTTACACTCTATTTGGCAGCGTACCCAACTCAAAATGCCGTGGCGGAAATTATTGAACGCACTCACACACATGCGCCGATGCCGATGCCGATGCCGATGCCGATACGCAGGGAAATGTGGAAAAGCAGGAAAGCTGAGAGGGAAAGAGCGGCGGAAGGGATTCGTACACATTAAAAATGCAAAAAGTCAACGACTGCGCAGGAAAAAGCCACTGAAGCTCAGCTGAGCATTATAATGCGAGAAATATATTCATGCGATTACAATAAGAGT
This sequence comes from Drosophila fuyamai, assembly GCA_018153365.1. Taxonomy (NCBI): domain Eukaryota; kingdom Metazoa; phylum Arthropoda; class Insecta; order Diptera; family Drosophilidae; genus Drosophila; species Drosophila fuyamai. The sequence continues at coordinate 11,942,091 of JAECXW010000116.1, forward strand.
CGAATAATGCCGCGTCCTTTTCCTCGCGAGTGTGTGACGAGCTAACGCCTCTGATTCAGTTTCGGATTCAGATCCAGACTCAATGGCTGTAAACCGCACAGGAAAGTAAGTCAGATATCAGATATATACTACCTGCCTGGGGGGCATAAAATCAATGCAGGTTGAAACTCAATTGTAGAGATATGATGCTCCCATGATTTATGGTTATTTTCCACTTAATTGAACCGCAGATCATCGCTGTTTCGCCTCGGAACTTAAAGGTCCACTCGATAGGCGTACGGAGATACCATAAATAACACAACGGACATAATAGCAAACGACTCTTGGCCCATTGCCGTGCTTGCATTACGCATACGCCACGTTGAGCGTCGCAAGTGGCATCGATTTGCTGCCACATTTCGATTGCTGTTTTTTTTCTCTTCGCCCTTTTTTTCGCAGAAGGGCAATAACGAAATATTTATGCGACGTCATTGGGGCATCATTTAAGTCGTTTCTGGTAGAAGATCTTCTGCACTGAGGGGAAAAACTAAGGTACTACATTGAGATGTAGCAGTTTTGATTGAGATATGTTCCTAGATAAGTTGACAATATTTTGAATATACTTATTTTCTATATTGCTTTCATAAAGATATATAGGTACATTTATATTTATAAAAAAAAACTTAATACCGCTTAATTAAGTTACAACTTTCTTAGCGTGTTATGTATTATAAATATAATAACATTAAAATCTTGTTACTCTTTATTACTGTAAAAGAACATGATACTTTGTGAATCCCTTTTTTTTCTCTGTGCAGTATTTCTCGTTTGTGAGCGAGAGCTGCAAAAATCTCTGCCCATCTGTTTTGGGCTTAGGTCGGGCCTTAATTTGAATTTAATTGAAGCCCCGCCCGAATGAAAGGAGGTGGGCGGACGGTTTGGTATGCCATTGTAACTGGCACATCCAATTAATGGTGGCCGAAACTAGCGCCGAATGTGTGTCGAGTGTTCGTACAGCGACTGTTAAATAAAATATGGAGAGAGCGGCTGCAGAGTCGAGACTCCAGTGCTCGGCCCTTTTTTTTCGCTCGAGCTTGTTTACCAGCCGCTTGTTCTGCTTTCATTTACTTTTTCCTCGCTTTTTCCCAGCATTTTGCTTTCGCCTTCGTTTTCCCCATAAAATGGTTGAAAAAAATGCGTGTGTGCCACTTAAGTTTACATTTTCATTTGCTTGCCCCAATGACTTTTGCCGTTTACAATCATTTTTTCCGCTCCCTGCATTCCTGCTCCCCGGTAGCCACTCTCCTATGGAAATTGCGCATTAAATTAATTTTCAGCTTGTTTGAAGTTTTGACCCGGCCAAGAGTAGGGAAAACAGTAAAGCCCGCAAATAGAACATAAAATCCTGTAGTTTATGCCAGCTGCATTTGTGTGTGTTGCGGCAAAAGTCAAGTTGTTCGGTGCTCATGGCTATTAGCTTTGGCTTCTTAGTGCGTTCGCCTCCAAAAATGAAAAGCCAGCGCCGGCAAATAGTAAAATGTCAGCGTAAAACTGTAATTTATGTGCATGTGTGAGCTTGGGTCCTTGCCCCCCAAAAACGGCATCTGAAACTTGCCTCTCTGTTAGCCCTTTTATGCGCATTCTATTCCGATGTTGCCTTTTGATGCCGTTTCGGGTTCGCTTCGCAACCAGGCGTCGTACATCAATCAATTCATTGACTCAGCTTGGAGCATAAAAGCCGAAAGTATCCTCGACAGGAGGAATTCACATAGCCAGGGTAATAAAACTTTTCGCCAGCCTAGTCCCAACTTGATGTACACAATGCAGCAGCACCTTCCGATCGATATGGGTATAGTTTTATGTGGCTGACTGTGGCTGTAATTCATGTGCTGCCATCAAAGTAATCCCCCTGGCATAATATCAGTCAAGGGCAGTGTGAGAAACGACAGCCAAAGCCAATAAAACTAACAGAAGGGGAAATTTTGGCCAAAAGGAAGAAAGTTTCGGCACAATAACTTTTTTACACAAGCACGATAATTATTGGCGAACATATATATATTTATTCTTGCAACTTGATGAAATTTATTTATACTTTTGAGTTCAGTGAAGCGTGGCTGCTGGGTTGTATAATTTTTTTTTAGGCCACGACCTCCGAATGTCGATGAAAAAACTATTAATCACAAACAGTTTCTATGGAGCAGACAACGAAAACACAGGCGCGACTGTAACTCAAGAAAAAGGCTTATTTGGAGGCCGAGTTAGCAATTCAGGCCGGGCCGGGACATATTCACGCCACACTTGTTAGGCTGAAACAGCAGGGGAAGGCAGGCCGAGGGGCTAGGTCCACGTTTTTGTTGTGTAAACAACAGAAACGAACGTTCGCATAAATTTTTCCTTTTGGGGCCCCATAAAAATGTATATAATTGAGCCGCGGCAGGCGCCTAACTGAAAAGCGGGCCCAAAAAAAAAAAAAAGAAAAAAGGAAAAAGGATGCCGGGACACGCGAAAAGGATGAGCCTGCCTCAAAAGAAAACTCAGTTCATCTTGAGGCAAAGGAAAATCTGGGGTGGAGAGTTTTGAGGATGTGAGAGCTGAGTGAATGGAAAGTTTAAGGCAAATCAAAAACTCGGCGATAAGCACGAGTTCAGCTAACAGTCACGCTGATTGGTATTTTCTATCCTTCCTCCTGCCCTCGGCTTCATCATCACTGCGCCTTTTCTCGGGGTAGACCATAAAATATTTCACATTTTCACTGGGCACGAAACCGTCAGAAATTTGTGCTATGCTCGGCAAATATGCTAGAAAGTATTACATTTGTAGCATACTTTATGGGGCAACATATTATCCCCGCCCTGGGAAAATGTATATGTTTGGGCGAGTCAGGGGAGTGGGGAGTGGGGCAAACAAAAACTGAGCCATAGAAAAGACCACCTGAGGAAGCCAGCTCAGAGCGGTAGCTGAAGAGCGCGGTAAACACGTAATTAAGCTCGAAAATGTCTCAAGGATTACGAATTTAACCTGTCGCCGGCGCTGTCATCGGGAAACCGAAGCCCGAAACCGCCAGGACCTCAGACCCTGTGACAGCCATTGGCAACAGCTGTCGCCCGCCTATTATGTTTATTATAAATAATTTTGCAGCTGCTCACCACCATATACATCATACTATATTGCAACTGCTTTTGACTCCTCCGAGGCTGCAGAGAGAAAAAAATTCCCTTTTGTCTTCTTAAATTTAGGAAAAAACTTTTTTATACTAATTTGCAACAATTTTTATTGGTAGAAATACCCGCACTTAATGTTATTACAGAAAAACCATTCATTTTTGGTTGCCAATTGATAGAACTTTTAATAAAGTCAGTAAATCATAAATTTGATAAATTTGATAAAATAATTGTAAATTATAAAAAAAGAGTAGTATATGATTTTGATAGATCTGCTGAATGGTTTATAAAAACAGATTTGTAATTGTAAAAAATTTACTTCAGTCAATTCAAGTAAAATATTTACCTTTACATTTAATATTTCTGTTTGTGTGCGCAACTTTGTCGAAGTTTGATGCACCAAGGTGAATGGAACTCAAGAAATGGGTTTTCAGGAAAGGTAATGGCCCAGGCAACCACTGAACCCCCAAACGTGTATGTGTAGTTGCCACAGCCAGGCAGTAAATAAATACTTCAGCAATGACATGTCAACGTTAATAAATGATTAACTTGTCATTTGGAGCTGCTTGGAGTACGTGGCGTGGTTCGGGCGGTGGTATGTGGGTAATCGTAATCTCTATGGTGTTTGAGAGTGGTTTGTTTGCCCGAATGTGTTGAGCGTTGTCTATGCCTGTCTTAGATTTCGTTTATGTGCGTACTTAAGTTGTCAGTTTGCATATTAGATACGAGTATCTGCAAATAGCTACCCCGCTGCCCCCCTCAAGTGCCCGACTCAATCAAAGTTATGTCACATGCGACTCCGAAGACTATGGGTCTTGAGGAAATAAACTTTTCCCCTCCATCTTCATCGCCGATCCGAGTGCCTGGTCACATAAATCTTCTAAGCTGGCCTGTGTGTAAAAACGAAGGCAGACATGATATTTATGATGTCAGGCAACTAGCCAAGGAAAAAAGTTGTGCGAAATCAAATGGCAGAAAGGAAATACATAATCATAACGAATCAAATGTCCTTCGAGGAGAAAAGCAAAGTGGGCAAAGGACTCGGCAAAGATAACTCGGACAGGATGAGGAATGGCGGAAGCCAGCACCAGCAATTGTATCTCCACAGATCAGCCCGGCATTTTCAGCATATTTTCCGGCTTCGTAGCTAATTAATTTCCATGAAAACGAAATTTAAATGCGTATTTTCACTGCAATCACAAAGGCTACATTGTCCATTGCCATTTGGGGCATATTTATGGTGCTATTTAATGGCCACAAAACCCCAAACGCAGTCAGTCTGCCAGAGCGTTTCCATCCCCGTTCTGGGACACCGCAGCCCAGGACCATTTCGCACTAATTTTAATGAAACAAAAAATAATAAAATGTATACAGGCACAAACAAGAGGCGAAAACCTTCTGCTTGTTTCATTAATTAATGCCACGATTATTATCTGGCTTCTGGAGTAACGACACTGCACGTGCCACTCGTCGGTTCGTTCACCCGACCAGGTAAACTTTCATAATTAGTTTTATTGCCTTTCCGCTGGCTTTTCCCTTCGACGACCACATGCATAAATCTCCCGCACTTGCACACGAACAAATCACGCTATGATGGCGCAAATGAATGAATGGATGAATGACTGGTTGTAGTTTCTGCCAGGCAATTATTTACACCGACCAACACAGCATCCGCTCTAATGCCCATCGAGTGGGTATACAAATCGAATTCGCAATCGACCAGCACTTCCGCTACACTGGCAAAAAAGTTGTACTTTCGCCGATTTAAGTCTGCATAAGTAATTTGTTATTTTAAAGATCCTTTACTAATACAAATTTTAAAGGGATTTTCTTTTAATAATACCATAATTAGATCAAGTCTAAATATTTTAGGAAAATATTTTGTGCCTTTCCAAAGTTTGCTTTTATCGATACTTAATCTTGATTTTTAAACCAGTTTTTCTGGATGCCTCGCTTAGAGCCCAATCACTGCTGGCCAGTGTTCCTGCGAGCTTGCACAAAGAATTACGAGCCCGAAGTTAGTCAGAGCTGCCATGTTCTTGCAAATTTATAAGCGCCCCACTTCCTGTTTTCCTTTTGGCCGCGCATTTTACGACAGTCCTGGGGATGTGCATCCTGGGACTCGGGTGTTAGATTGATGATGCAGGTGAATTACGCGGGCCCCAACTGATGTATGGCCAAGTCAGCTGCCTGGCTTTTAATTGAAAACCGAAATGACTTTTGCCCCGAAAGAGGGGCGTGGCTGGCTGGCTGTCGTTGATTTTATGCTAATCCATGCAGCTCAGAAGCTGAGTGGCGCAAAGTCCGACATAGAGTTAGCAAAGTCATTGAAATTCTGCATAAAATTAAGCGACTCCCCTCGAATATGTCAAAGGAAAATAAACAGTCTCTTAATAATTATGCGCAGCCGGCAAAGAAGTCTGGCCCAGGTGTTTGTATCTCGGCTCAGAGTTTTATCAGAATCTGCAGCGGCTACTGTTGGTCGTTGCATTGTTAGAAAATTCAATTAAGATCGCCCGGACGTTATTATTTTTATGATAATTAGACACTCAACTCTCGGTTTCGGCCACAGGATCTGGTAGGGGCAAGAGCTGCAGCTTAAGCGCATCCCAAACTTTAGCCAACAAAGCCGCAACTTTGGCCAAGTTGAGATGAATCGAGTGGGATATCGGGGGTGCCAGCAAACTGACCCACTTAATTGGCTTTAAGGCCGAAATCAATTTATGCACCCAAACTAAAAGCAGCTTAGTGCCAGTGGCCCCCGTCCAAGTTGATTGGCATCTGGCACTCGGATCGATTGCGTATACGCAATGTGCGAGTTAATCAAGGCAAAAAGCTTTAAGCTGCCAGCAAAAGGCCAAGTTTAAGTCACAGTTTTGATGGAGCAGCATTATACCAAAGAAAACTTTCGGCCCAGCGAACAATATCAATTTTAAAATTTATTTTTACGGTTTCCCATAATTTATCTCCTATTTAATCGCAAGCGATAAGAAAAGTTTAGGTAAGCCCAAAAACTATCTAACTTTTCTTAATTAATTATTTAAATTACCCGAGATGTGCTAAATAGGAAATGATTTATCTAGCTGCAGCCATCGCGATTCAAAAATGTATCTGATGCAGTTTTAATTATTATTCTTTGTGTTTTTTCTTACGGTTTTCGCTTTCGGTCGTCTTTCTATTTTCGTAATGGAATTATTTTTCGCTCTAACTTTTGTGCAGTCGAATGAAATATTTTGATTTGCCGCTGCCTGTGGCAAAAGTTCGTTAAAATATTCATAATTACTTGGCGTGTGATGCGGCGCCACTTGAGCCCATCACCCAACACCCACCGCCCAGTTCGGCACCCCCATTTTTCCACGTTTTCCTCTACTTGGCCAACGAAAACTTGGCGAAGAAAACAGAAATTGTGCTACTTAATGAGCGGCGATGGAAACTTTGGCCGAAACTTTCGCGGCGCAATGGGGGCGTGGCATCATGGGCACATTTAAAATAATTACGAATTTATTTAAGCTGCTTTATGGCGAAAAAATAATTTACAATAGATGTCGAAGCGAAACTTTTTTTTCGACCCCTTCCTAATTTCGCTTAACCCTTGAGAGCCCCAAATGTAATTTATGCTTATGTCATAGATGGACAAATTCGCACAATGCTGAGTCGTAAAAAAATATTACTATTCGTTGTTCCTTACGGCTCGTGTTGTTTCCTATTTTACATTTTTAATGGCTGCCATGGCCATTTCATTGCCACAGAGAAGTTGACAGTGGGGCGATATTCCCGTTCTGGGTGTGTGTTTCTGCGTGGGTCTGTGGAAATGTTTATGAATACTCTCGTGCGTATGTGTATTTGGGCACACAAAGACGCAATTATCTCGGGCATCCCTTGCCATAACTACTACACACACTCGTCTCTACATACACACATACAGCTCCTCCTCTGATAACATGTTGTAAAGCGCACACAAAGGACAAGTTTCGCTTTCGCCAAGTCCGTTTGCAAATTCTCTGCTGAAAGCGGGTTAAAGTAACAAAAGCCCCCGAATATCCCCCGGTACATGCAGACTCGTTTTCCGTATTTTTCCAGCCCCGTTTGCAATTCTGCCTCTGTCTCTGCAAATTTTTGTGTATTTGTGCGTAAAAGCCTTATAAATAAGTTATACACGTGGCTGGGAGCCGGGGAACAGGAACTGGCCCTGGAACTGAATAGTCATCCGAGGGGAAATTGGATGGAGCCGTGTTTAAATCCATATTTCAGCAATAATTTCACAGGGCTTAACTCTTTGGGCCATCTTCATTTCTGTGAACTTTTCCACATTCAATTCTGGCCGTAAATTTGATTCCTCTTTCCTAGATGAGCACTTCAAAGTCATCGTCAGCTAACAACATCAATGCCAAGTATCTCGCTCACATTTTATTATTTGTTGCTCTGGCAATTTTCTTGCCGGGCTTCGCCGCCATTATGGCCAAGTGTGAAATGGCGAAAATCGAGAGAAAAACGTTAGCAATAAAAGCAAAAGTCATGCGGTTAAAGCGAAAACTTTTTGTCCGAACTTCTTCTAGTCCCGATCTCATTTATTATTTACAATATTTTTTTACACATGCGTTCTATCGGGTTTTGCGGCCAAAGGGAGATATTTGGAATGAGTGGGATTCCTGCTTTGCATGGAAATTGAAAATTACTGGTTGGGAAACCGATCAGCTAGGGTGACATTCGACATTTTCGGAGGTGGTGGTATGAAAAAATTCCACGGGAATTTCATTAAATCCAAAATGAAATTTATACAGACAGTCTAAAGGGCGGCAATCGAAGTGTGCAATTAGCAGTCAGCCCTTGCCATATTGATTTGCAATTAAGCGCAGTGAAACCCATTGAAAAACAGCCATAAGAATATTTCTTTAGTGCGGTTGCTTTTTTCCGCGCCATCCAACTTAATGATGCGCGAACTATTAAGCACATTAAAAGCGATTTCAGCCTTTACTTCCTTTTGTCTACCACCAATCTGAACCCTTGTGAGCCAAAAGGTAAAAAAAAGTTGGCGCGCAGAACGAACATTTATTACCTTTGACACGAGCCATTAAATAATTTAACGCGCTGCGCGGTAGATAAAAAAGCAAGGTGAGCTGATGACACCTGGCACACGTGAGTGTTAACCGGAAATTAAATTAATATTTTTTCCTAACTACTTATAAAGCTTTTAGCCCCGGCTTTGTACCATCTGCCTGGCGGTCTTTTTTGGGGGGCGGGCGTAATCGAATTGAACTCTCAGACGGATTGGATTGAATTATGCTAGAGAGAAGCGGCTGAAATTGAAATTTAATTTAAAATACATCAAGCGGGCATTAGAGGCGGCAGTCTGCTGGCAGCTGGCTAAATGAACCTGCGGGTCGTGGCCAAGACAAACAGCAAATGAAAATAAGAATAAAAGCCAAAGGCAGTACACACGCTGTTAAGAAAAGCTGAAAAAGAGAAACATTGAAACACTGAAACACAGAAACAGAGCTGGAGAAGTTGACATATGACATTTAATTTAGTGTCTTTGGTATGTTGCGTTCGCCTGGCACAATGCCAAAAGCATTTGCTCGCATTCATTAATTTTCATTTTCGCAAAGGGAAAAAGACGTAAGTCCAACGAACCCCGCATACCCTTTTATCCACACGCTCATTATCCACTGGCGGGTAAAATGGAAAATTTTCCGTACCCCAGAACCCATTTGCCATACCCGTTTTTCGGCAAGGAATTTATGTCTAAGCTGGCGAAAGGAAAACGCGAAAAAATGCCAGTGTTTGAGTTGAGTGGCGCGTTTTTTCGCTGTTGGCTCGCTGTCGACGTCATTATGTCGGGATGGAGCTCACTTTTTTGCCCCTCCTCGGCAAGTGCAGTTGCTGGCTAATAAAATATTTTATGCTGGGCTTATCTGCCATATCAAAAGCATGAGTTCTGCAGCTGCGACAACACAAAGAGCCGGGTCCTACCAACAACGCATTATTAACAGCCAGGATCCAACCGAAAACCCACGACCCCCAAAAAAATAAACAAAAACCAAGCGCCAAAAGTATAACAAAAAATTCCCAAAGACAGAGACACACTCACACCCGCATTAGAATTTATGAGAGAAAGCAACAGTTCAAAGTTGGAACTCACACCGAAAGAAAAAATTGTTTTAATTGTACATACATATCAAGCGGATGGGAAAATTAGCATAGAAGTTGAAGACGAAGAAAAAAATTTACATATAAATTTTGTCATTTTTATAAAGAAATTTTATTTTCGAAAGGATTTTTCTTATTAAACTGAAAAGCTAATATAAAACTAAGTTATTTTACTTCAGTGCAAGAGTGGTTGAGATAAGGACTGCCAGCTAATTCAGGGCTTGGTTTTTGGTCAAGTGCAGCTTGGCCAAACATTTTTACTTTGCGATAATAAAACCACATGTGGAAAGTGGAAAGTTTCCACCTGTTTTTGGCCAACTGCTGAATGGTTGACAGTGGCGTGTTCTCCAGCTTGTGACAACTGCCAGCTGTTCAGAGCGCCCCTTTTGCTCCGAGCTATTCATTTCCTCAAACGTCATGTCCATGTTCTTTGGTCAACAGAAATTTTCAATTAAATCCCAAATGATAAGCAGACTTTAAGGCTATTAAACTTCAACTCGCATTGTCCGGCTCGTCAGACTTACACGGCTTTTTGTTGGGAGATTATGTGCGGTATATGAGATAATAAGCAGAACATTTGTACCTTTAATCTCCTAAGAGCATCAAATAGTTGTCTGTTGTTGTTGTTTTCCCGACACTTTCAGGCCTTTTTGTGTCATCAAACCTTGTCGACTTCACTTTTGTCCAAAGCTTAGGCTCCAACTTAATTATTTACATGGATATGGTATTTAATAACCATTGACTAATTGAGAATTGTATTTGTTTTCTTGCAGGTGAGTTGATTTATCAATAAATTGTTTGGATACGGTTGAGCTGAAAAATGGCAATGGAATCGAGTATTTGATTGGTTCGGATTGTATTTCATTGTTATTTTTATACCCTTGCAGAGGGTATTATAATTTTGGTCAAAAGTGTGCAACGCAGTGAAGGAGACATCTGCGACCCTATAAAGTATATATATTCTTGATCAGGATCACCTCCTGAGTTGATATAGCCATGTCCGTCTGTGCGTCTGTCCGTCTGTCTGTTTCTACGCGAACTAGTCTCTCAGTTTTAAAGATATCGAATTGAAACTTTGCACACACCCTTCTTTCCTTTGCACGCAGTATATAAGTCGGAACGGCCGGGATCGGCCGACTATATCCTATAGCTGCCATATAACTGAACGATAGGAAATGCCATAACTTTGGTGTTTGTAAAGTAAGGAAGTTGGGATTTTCTATGGCTTTTTGATTTGGCCAATCAATTCGACCTACCAAATTTCATAAGGATCGGCCGACTATATCCTATGCTCCCTATAACAATAGGTTCTAACTTTGGTGTTTTTAAGTTAGGAAGTTGGGTTTTTTGGTTTTATATTTGGCAATCAATCCCTACTAAATTTTTAGGGATCGGCTACTTATCCGGCCAATAACTGAACGATTGAAAATGCCATAACTTTGGTGATTTTAAAGTTAGGAAGTTGCGATTTTTATGAGTATTTAGAATGCATTATATGAATAATTTTGGAGAATATTATTTATTTATTATTTTATTATTTATTATCTGCAAGGGTATATCAACTTCGGCTCCGCCCGAAGTTAGCTTTCCTTTCTTGTTGTATTTAATCTCATATATTTTTCAAATTCAAAACTTCAGAGCTATATTATTGTCCTTGAGCATTTTATAACGAAGAGAAAACTTGTCAATTAAACAGCAATAGAGTTGAAATTTTTATTACGATCGACAACAAATTTATTTCACTTCGTTCAGCTGTCAGGCTACCACTTTTAAATGCCTCTCTCATATTTATTTATATATATTTTACCCTCTCACTACCGTAAAAGACAGGAGCCAAGGTGGCTGGGAGGAATAAACAATCACGGGGCATCCAGGGCTCAGTGAAAATCCTGTAGCTGATGCTAAGGATGCTGGAAAAGCCAGCGCCATTGCATCATTTTATCCATCAATTTTATACCTTTTACAATATGCTATCTCCCTCCTGCCGTATTGCCTGCCTGCTTTCGCTACAAAATAGCAATTGTATTAAACGCGCTCGACACTGCTGGATGGGGGGAGGAGGGGGGATAGGAGAATCGAGAAACGAGAAACGAGGAGACATTGTAGCTGCCATATAGACACATCAAGTAATTGAATGCACTTGCGACACGCGGCAGGAGACAAAGGGCAGATATCGGGTTGAAGGAGGCCGAATGGGGAGTCTCAGCTGGATGTCGTTGCTTTGATTTGGAGCTCGTTCAATGCTATTAGCGCAAGTAAACTATGGGCGATGGTGCGAGGCAGATAAAGCCAGATATAGACAGACAAAGGCGGGAGTGGATGTGAAGGCAGAGCATTCACAGGAGTTCCTCAATAGGGCTTATTGGAAATATTCACAGGGTTAGATTACCTTTTAGGTTAGTAGGCTTGCAGGCCTTAGAAAGTGACCTTACACAATAACATTTATGTAACAAAATCAAGCTGAAAGACAAAAATTCTTCGAGTAACTAAAACGAATATTTTTGATAAAATTAATGGAGCCTTTCATAACGACAAATTACTTCACCCTTACCAAAGTTTTAATAAGAAATCTGTTTCGATTGCATAGCTTAGCATATCTGGGAATTAATTTAAAAATAAGTCTAAGGTTATTTTATGTACTATGCTACAGGTATTTTGGATAATACTTGTTTTATTTTATTTGCAAATAAAAGCTATCTAACATACAATTTAATATATTGCCAATATAGATTCTCAAATGTATGTGCCTTGTGAATGAATATTGCATCAAAATTAGCGAAAATGTCAGTATTAATTGGACCGAATTGAAATGCCGGAACAGCCAGGAACCCCCGAGTCCCTCCTTCCCCGCGACCCCCTCCTTGCCAGCGAGTCCTGGCATTGTCTCTGGGTCTCGGATCGCCGGGTATTTGCTCAAGTGCTCTGCCGTGCGATGTGTGTGTGTGTGTATCCGGGTGTGCGGTTGTATGGGTGGTTGGATGAGCGTGTGAGTGAGAGTTTTATGTCAATAGTTGGCATACACACATAGAGGCATTCGACACTGCTCGGAGGAAGGGGCTGCGGGGGATAGTCATCGTCTACTTTGCATAGAATTGAAATTTGAAATTGGAAATTGAAAATCGCTTTGCCAACTGTGCCGTCGAGGAGATGAGGAGTCTGTCTGGCTGATTGACAATGCATTGGATTTGCATTAAATAATCGAACTACGCGCTTCTGTTGCTTTTTAGCCATTAAGTTGAGCAAATATGCGGGGATTCGAGGCGGCTAAGTGCTACTCCCAGTTGGAATCACATCATTTCGGTTTTATCAGCCTCTGCAGCGATTTCGGCAATTTATCAAATTGCCTTTGCCGAAAGTTACACAATAATTTAGTTTCCATGCTGGTGGAATTGTGGGATTTCTAGATTCGAATGGGAGTTTCGTGGATGCTAACGTAATCGCTTTTGTGGCTGGTTATGCACCCGTTTTGTGAGCTTATTTATGAACAGAAATTCCTTTTTTTTGTTTGTTTTTGGTTCGCAATTCAGGCCAGATTGCACACAGAAATGCAATTTTTTTGCATTTTTCAGAGTCGAACTTTAAATGAACATGTTGGTTTGTGAACCTTGCGTTTAAATAGGCTATGCATTCGAATGCTTCGCATCAAAACTCTGGTTTACCATGTCGTATTTGCGTTCGTGTTTGTGTGACTTTGGGGCCAGACCACGCCCAGTGCCGCCCCTCAACCACAGCTCAGTTTCAGTTGCACTTGCATTTCCGGCAGAAAACTCAATCCAATTCGAGTGGCTGCAGTTTATGCTGTTTGAGTTTTGGTTTTCGTTTTCATTTTTGCCAGCTCCCAGCTATGCATACAGCATGGGCATCGTATTTGAATAATTCATGCGTGGCAATGCATAAGTCAGACCGATCGGAATGGCTCCGAACCACCCATCCACTTACCGAATGCATCCCGATTGCAGTTGTTGTGGGAGTTGCAGGTTGTACATTTTATTTAGGGACTGAGACCCGTAAATCCTGGAATATATCTACCAGTACTAAGCCAATAAAGCTCTCACTTCACTGAACTTGGCCCGAAGCTATAACGGATTTGACGCCCCGGAGAAAAAGTACGACAATGACGGCCAAAACAGCAATCGATCTGTGGCCTTATTGGAATTGCATGATATCGTAGGATATCGATGTACCGTGTCAGTAAAATGCTAATGAATTTTTAATGTTTTTTACTTTTTCACCCTTCGTGGCGAATAAAATTGCATTTAAAATGCCACAAGGACAGTAAGCTGGACGCACAATAATTATCCGAGAGTGTGTGTGTGTGGATTAATTAGCTGTCATTTATTCATTTATCGATTGCGTCGCTCATTTCCTACCTGCGAATGCCTGAGCGATGGTCAAACATTAATCAAGCGCCAAACTTTCGTGCCCCGATATCGACGGTAATTAAATAACAATGAAGTGGGAGCGGAAACATCTGTTTTACAATATCAATTTTGCAAATAATGAGCGCCAAACAAACCCATCAATCAATCAATCCATCGAACATTCAAAAACTCCGCACATAATTAGTCAAAGCACCAAAGCCTTGGCACATAAATCAGGAATATACATTTCTGACACATAAACCTATGTTTATTATATACCATTTATATAAATTTCGGTGTTTGTGCTAGCAAAGAAATTATTTTAGGCGGACATCTGTTGTCCAACTTTCAAATGCTGTCTTGCCCTTCTTATAGATAAATTTGCAATCGCTTCTGGTCGCCTGTCAGAACGTTTGATTTAAATTTATGACTATGTTTTGTCGAAAGCATGCGGCGCAACAAAAAGTAAAGTTGGAATGAAATATAGGAGAGTTTAAACTTGGGAATATCCTTCATAAATGGTGTAAAATTATAATTGTTTAAGCTTTCGAAAAATGCTGCCAAAAAGAATAGGAACTTTTTTTATACCCTTGCAAATTTTGATGAAATATAATTATATTTCTTGCAAAGATTAGCCTAAAATTGAATTGTTTAGCTGTAAGTGCCAATCAATTGCAAATTTTAGTACAAATGCAATAATACATGACAGTCCAAAAGTTAACCATTATTTCCCAGAATTTGGTAAGGGTTCTAAAATTCACAAAAATTAATAATTTGTTAAACATTTTTTGAAAATTTTCAACTAAACAATACTCCTTTCGAGCACTGCTTGTAAGGGGTATAGAAATTCCCGACCTTCCTGGGGGGTTATTGGTATTTTTTCTACCGATAGGATTACAATCTTATGTCCAGCAGCCCCAAGATGAATTATGACGTTGCAGTTAGTACGTGAAATTGCCTACGTCGAGATACAAAATGAGACCCGATGGAAAAGGTTAAATGAAAAGAATGTTGAAATTTAATTTTAAACGCTGTTCAAACTGCACAGAGATGAATTTTTTATGAATTGCCCGCCATTTTGTAGGCCATCAGGGGGCGGCGGCCATCTTTGGGGGTGGCCGCCATTTGCTAAGTGTGTCAACTTCCGGTGCAGGACGCGGAATACAGTGTAAGCGTCCCTGCAGCAGCAGCAGCATCAGCGATAATCAATAAAAGCGACGGCAGGCGGCGTGCACTTTTTACCACAGTTTATGTTAAACTATTAACAGGATACTGGCTTCCGTAATGAAGCAGCTGCCGGCGTCGTCCGTCGCCCGGTGTCCGGTGTCCTGAGTCCTTATTCCTCAGTCCTTAGCCAGCGTACAAAAAGCGGGTCGCAGAAAATAGTGAAGCCGAGGAAAACAGCTGCATTGTTCATACACATACACACAGATGCTGGGGAAAAGCGAGGCAGATGGCGGAGAAAGTGTGAAAGAGAGACATTGGTGCAATGTCCTGAGCTAGTGTGGTGGAAAATCGACACTCAATATTAGCACCGTTTATGAGCTATGAATGAGTTACGACCACCAAGTGGGGCAGACGCGGCGGCAGCAACCGCATTTCCTCCGTCTTTCCTTTGCTCACTGACCCAATTTGATGCACTTTAATGCACAAAGTTGACTTTGTTGATGCTTTAAAACTAAGCCCGGCAGATACAACAATTGCATTTCCGCTTCCGGCCCAGACAAAAAACGACAAACTCATTAATCATACTCAACAATGAATCCCCGCCTCCACGGGCACTTCGCTACATTAATTAACTCATAAATCTTTTGTGCATATCGAATGACAGAAATTGGCTGTGGGCCACACAAACCCACTGGTCAATGGCCCCTAACCCATATACAGCCAATTATTTCGGTCCAAGTCACTCCGACTAGGTGAACGCAAAGGAACTCGTCTGCTTGATTAATGTAGCCGCTCCCCTGAAATATTGACAGGCCTTGGCAGCTGTCGGCATTGTTTTTCCTCTGGTCTCCGCTCTATCTATCAAAATGGGTAAAAGTCATTTCAACAGCCGGTTATGCTTTGTTTCATCCGAGTGCTGAAAATCGAACTGGGACTATCAATTTGATTTTGACACTGCCTGAAAGATGATGAGAGTTGTCGGAATTTATGAAAGCTTAGGTGGCTTGGATGGCCATCTACATTTGCCATTAAAGAGCTGGTGAAAAACACTTGTTTTGGTTTATCTGGATTGTATTGCATTACGAATAACAAATATGTTTCTCTTATTGGCATTGATAACTCTTCTAAGTACAAGTCGTTTAATTAAACACAGTTTTACTCAAAAATAAATCAGGTTGCTTCAAAAATTAGTAAAGGTTATTTATGAGTTAGTTATTTTGATTTAAAATATCAGTTACTTATAGATTCAAAAAAGTTCTTTGACATGTTGAAATGTTTTAGAAGCTAACTGATTTCTAAATGCCTTTTAATATAAACAAGAAAGGAAGCTACTTCGGGCGGGGAGTTGTTACTGCAGAATATTTATAAATTATATTTAAATTATTATATGATGTTTTAATACGCGCTAAAAGGAGTTATGGCTAGATGACTTCTGGTGATGCTGATTCAAGAATATAAATACTTTATAGGGTCGAAATGTCTCCTTCTGCGTTGAAATTTGGCCCAAATTATATTTCAAGTTTTGAAAGGTAGCTTTTGTCATTTAAAAGTGTGGCCCAAATTTATTTCAACTTTTGAAATTATTTCAAAATCTATTTTTTTTTTGATATATTTTGTATTAAATCTACCAGTAGCTTAAAATACCCCAATGTTCTTTGATAATTATAAATTTACACGTTGATGAAAATACATATATACCTTTTTAGAAAGCGTATTTAAATACTTTAGTGGTAATGTAATGCGCACTGGCAAACGCAGATATCTGCGGATAGTTTTCTCAGTGTGCCATTTTGCCCATTTGCCTGAATTAGATGGGAGTTGTTGTGGCCTGGGTGTGTCCCCAATTTGTCAGTTGCTGCTTTTGATATTGCTGCTGGTGGCTGTAAAATGGCGTGTGTCTTGATTTTATGGCGTGTCGAGTTGCCGGGCGCTGGTGCCATCGCCATTGCCATTGCCATTGCCATCGCCCTTGCCATCAGCATTTGCAGTTTGTGCATTATTTGTATGCATTAAAGATAAACACAAGGCACTTGCGTCGTCCAGGTGAACATTAAATTGCCGCCACCCCAAAATCGGGTGGAGATGTTTTGGGGGAAATGAGGGTGCGACAATCCCCGTTCGCCGGCAGTCGACGCGGTTAATGCGACATCAAATGGGAAGGTGAGGGCTTGCGGCTTGCCATTGTTAGGCAGCCAACTAGTGGGCGTGTCCCGTGGTATATAGAGTACTTATCATGATGATTATAATCAGAGAGCAGCCAGCAGAAGGCAGAAAGCGGGCCACTTGGCGCTTGTAATGTTGTTTGTTGTTGCTGCCGGCACTTTACGACGGCTTGCTGCACATCAAAGGCGCCGCGTAATGAGCAGCACACGCTCACCGCCCACCGCCCGTCGCCCCCTTTTGCGCCACGCCCACACCCATGCCCATGCCCTTACCACACCATACCCATCCCCCTCCACCGACATCTCCCATCGTCTGCCAGCGCAAATTGACTTTGTCTGTGTGTTTTTGACACCTGCGGCAATTCGTTCGTCCCTGCCACACCCACGACTTCCCAGGCCCGTTTTCGCATCAAAGATAATTTAAAGCGAACGCAAAACTAGTTCACGGGTAGCTGAGGGGCGCCGGCACTAGCAACCTACATATTTGCTAGTTTTGGGGCGTGGCACGGCCCCAGCGCCCCCTTTATTTGCTTTTTGGCATGCTGTTTCATAGCCGCAAGCCCCAACATTCTTCAGTTGCTAGCTGCTCCAACAGCATTTTCAGTTTCTCTGACGGCCCCAGAAATTATGCCACGAATTTAAGCTGCGTGCACGGAACTATTCCTCGAGAGATCCTACGGGTCCTACGGGAAGGGGGAGCCCTTTTTCGGAATTGCCCTGCCCAACCATGAAAGCTATGCTTGCAGTTTTGACAGCCCAAACTGCCATAGCAACTACCCATTTAGTTGGCTTGCTTATGATGCTCTCAATAAAACTTGAGTTGGCTCTTGAAACGGATCCTGCAACTCTTCATCTTTCATATTTAATTGTCAAAACTGGAATATGGAATAAATAAATTCCAAGCTAAACTTAAAAGTACCTGTATGTAATAAAACTAAAATGTTAATAACAGATTAAATCGGGAAGTCAGTGATTATTTAAAAAAAAACCTACACCTTGAAATTAAATATATTATCAAAGGTGATAGAAACAATTAATTTGTTTGTCTCTAGTTTTAAGTATTAAGGAAAACAAGCTATAAAATAATTGTTTAGCTAATACAGTTATATTTTTCTTGGATGATTGCTTATGGATTATGTCCCGCTATAGCAGAAAAGTCTATCCTGTAAACTTGTCTTTCCCCTCGAAATTACTTAGCATAATTGTCCATCAGCATTTGCCATTATGCAAAGGATATCTCGTCTGAGAATTAGCATTAACCGTGACATTTCAGTTCCTGCCTCGGGCACTTCATGTTTTCGTAATTCGTTTATTAAATTAACACCTTGGGCTATTTATGCATACCTCTTGTTGTGATCCAAGTCTGCAATTTTGAAGTACGAGCAATTCCGCTCCCCGTCGCTTGTCAGGCTGCTCTTTTGGTCTTTCTTATGTAAATGACATTGCATAAACATAATTAACTCGGGCCGGCCTACGTGGCGTATGGAACTTTTTGATGGCCATATAAAAGAGCTTGAAGAGCTTTTGCATTAGCCAACTTACTCGTCCAACTTTGGCCATAAAGTCGCGTGGCTCAACAGCCACATGGCCCCGTAAAAAAACACCGAAATCTTGCACCTGCGTCCCCGGCCAATAGCCGTGCTCTCGAGGATATATATATATAGTTTCACAAGTTGGCGAAGTCAAAGCAACAGTTTGGCCCCAGCTGGGAATGGCTGTTTATTGATAAGCAGATAGGATAATGCAAGGGCCAGGCACACACACAAAACTCGAGTGCATGGCTCTCAAATTGGAGTCAACGGGCCATAAGTGAGACGCATTTCCAGCACAATCCATATCCATATCCCATATCCCATTGTGTCTGTGCCATCCAGCTGAGCTGCCGATTGTCCTGGTAAATGTTGCTGAAATTGTTGCCATTGTGGCCCCCTGTCACTTCAGCGTTTAAAGCTCAATTGGTTTAAGTGCGGGCATTTGTGTCCCCCAACTCGCTGCTTACGAGGCGGTTACTCTTGCATGAGTTGCGAATTCCCGCTGCAAGTACATTACATCGACTGGCAGCAATTTGTGTGGCTTTAAGCCAAATTAACCGCAGCAACGCCCTGCTTTTGGCGCTGACTGATGAAGCTTGCACTCGAGTTGGACACATCGTCTGTTAAGTAATTGGCAGAGTAAGTCAGCTCGAGTACTCTGGACTTATTGCATCTATTACTCCGCTTATGTATGGTGTTTCGTGAGCTAAGCATTCGTATATATAATGTTTCACAATCAAAAAGTTGCACTTTACACTTTAAATGAATTCACAAAATGTTTATTGTCAATGTTTATTGTCAATGAATATTCTTTTTATAAGATTTGTTTTTATAATATAACTATTTTCTATTCGAAATAAATAGAACTCGTATATTATGCTGCCTATATAGAAAATTAATTAAGAAATAGATTTTTCTCTGCTGCTTTTACAACAAATTAAATATACTACCGATTGCATAAATTTTTGCAATTCATGTACACAAAATAATTTAATGAGAACATTATTTATTTTTAAGTTTCACTTCAGGATTTTATTTACTTTTTATATGATTGAATTTCTTTGAAATCTTAAATAAGTTAAGCACTTTAAAAACATCAAATAATATAATTTCCGATAAAATGTATATACCTGGCAAATATCCCTGTTAGCAACATTAGCGCCGCTGCCGTTGATGTTGCAGTTTCCGCCTTCTTCGTAGCAGCAATTCACCTGGGTCGGGGCAGCAACCCTTTTGCATAGCACTTAGGGCAAGTTACGACTCCCATTTTGTATTCCATCTCAGCACCCCGCATCCTGTTCATCCTGTGCATCCTGTGCGCCCGCTCCGCCTAAATAGTCCGCTGAGTGCAGAAGGCAATAAATGCTAATATTTTATTTAAAGCGCTGATGGGGAAAGCAAGTGCATTTCATGCTTCCCCACACACGCTCTTCAACTCGCACACACATGCAGGCAGTTGAGCGAAAAATTAGCTTTGTCTGTGTGTGGAAGCTCGAAGCATTTGAAATTAAATATTGCGCATTCGCCGCATTGTACGGTCCCACGATCTGTGTGCGGTTTACGCATATTTGCACATCATTTGCCTTACTCAAACGACTGTGCGATGGTAGTTGGTAAGCCTCTTTGCGACGAATGCTCAGATGTTTCGGCTCATTTGCAACCCTTTGGCTGGCACAGACATGAGACTACACAAATGTTATTTATGCAAAAATAATTTTCAAATGTTTCGCATATTTCCAAAGGTTTTGGGCCGCATATTCATAGCCTAAGTTGGCCACAAAAGCGCGCTTCCTCTTCTTTCACGAATCAAGAATCTAATAAAACTTTTCTACCTTGCTACCTTTCATACATCTGCTTATTTGCTTATCATATGCAAAATTTTCATGTTTCAAGTTGAAACTTTCTTTTTTTTGAAGAAAATATATACACACACGTATATTTGTGTATATAAATACAGGTATATAGGCAACCCAAGAATGTTTAACAAGCTACCTGAGGGCGCTCATGAGCAAAAGTTCAAATAACCAAATTTCTGCTTTTACTTTTACCCAACAAAAAGTACACGCAAAAAACTCTGCCAGATATTTTGGCCCACCTACACACAGATTACAGCTGTGTGTGTGCGATTCGTTGATTATACAACTCTCTCTCTATCTCTGCCCCGGTTTTTCTCCCTATCCCACCTTTTCCCCATCCGATTTGCGTGCTGACTTTTAGCTCTTGGCTATGAAATTTCCGAGTACAATTTAGGCACTGCCCTTCTCTATTTTCCCAAGAAATTACTGAAAAATATATACAAATTATGCATGCATCGGATTCTGCACATAACTCTCTGTACAATTTGCATAGTTTGGAAAAAATTCACTCAGCAAGACAGTTAGCCAGCTAATAAGAGGCCAATCAATGAGAATGACAGACTATCTGCAATGAGATGAAATATATTTGAATAAATTAGGCACTCGAATGGCTTGAGTTAACAGTGAGTGCTGACACTAAAAAAAACTTGACCGTATATTTTATGGTATTTGATTTGGGTTATCCACATTCTTAATTGGAAGCTACTTTTAAATAATCATGTATTCTATAGTTTTATTAATGATCGGACTTAAAATAAAATTTCTTATAAATGCAAATTTAGGAGTAATCATTTTCTACAAGGAAATTTAAAATTAAATTTATGGGGTAACGCTCTTTAAAAGGAATATATGCCAAATATTTTTTAGGGTTCTTTTTATTCTGAGTGCAGTCATTTCAGACAGGGAAACGAGTTGATTCGCATGGGGAACCAACGGATTAAGTGCCATGATGATGGGTCTTTTCCCAGGGAGAAGTGAAATTCAATTACGGGGGCGTAGAGACAAAAGCAATTACAATAACAATGCCAAAAATGGCAGCTGCCGTTGCGGCCATGTTAATATATCAACCCAGAAGTATGCAACGAAAAAGGCAGCGAGAGAGTAACAAAGAAATGGGATAAGGGACGAAGTGCCGTATGCAAAACAAATAACACGGAAATGAAAAACGAACTCAACTGGAAAATTGCAAGAGCCCCTTCGCCCAGAGCACCCACACACCCATACACCCTTAACACCCTTAACACCCACACACCTACACATACACCAACATACAGCCAGCAAGCGGAAGTTGACTCGCCAGCCATGTTGCCGTCGACGCCGTTTCCGGCAGAGCTCCACTTGGTTATTGTTGCTGCCGCCGACGTTGCTGCGGTTGCTCTGCCCAGCTCTGCCTACTAAAAAATTTACTGGCGCTTAAAAATGCCAAACAAAAAGGGAACAACAAACGGGGCAGAGTCGAAAACCAAAAACAGAAAAAATAAAGAAAACACCCAGAGAGGCAACAACCAGAAAGCGCACAAAAGACGAGCACAGAAATGACATAAAATATTTACCACGCTGAAAGACATTTTCATTTGTGGCACAACAGCAACAAAAGCTGGACAGCAACAAAGAGCCAGGGATTTGGACTCAGCCGCAGCTCATTACGAACAAATTGACGGCTAGCTAACAAATAGTTTCTCTTTCAATATTTGCTGCAATTTCGCTGGCTGCACTCAAACAGGAGGAAAAAAAAAACGAAGGAAAAGCGGATACACTAAAATCCACCCCTCAGCTCAGCTTTTCCGCTCCACCCCTGCGCCCTGGATCGTTTACGAGTGTTTTTAATGCCACATTTTGGCTGCTACTGCTACTGCTACTGCAGTTGCCGGGGAAGTGATTGAAATTATAGCCGCCGTCGGACACGTCGAGTGCATTCAATGTTCGTCTCGTTCTCTTTACGGCCATAGAGCTGGTCAGTTATTTTTGATACTTATTATTTTTATGCCACAGCCCCCTTGGCTCTGGCGACCAACAAGTGCTAATAAAATGGAAGAAAGCGGCGAGCATCGAAACGGGACGGCATTGTTTGCTTTGTGCGGCGTTGTAGTGGAGTGTATATCTCTATACACATCGGGCAATTACATAACAATTTGTTCTGCTGTTGGCAGGGGACTGTACATATTGCTTTTGATGCAACTAATCGTGGTCGTAGTGGACTTCAATCCCCGCCAAATGAGAATGAAGCACAGGGTGATTATTTCACAGATCCCCTTCTAAAGCAGAAAACAGCATATCCTGGGAGTGCTCAAATCAAGTTCATTCTACAATAAACTGGTCTCCTCTCTATCTGTGCCTTTTTTCTGTCTTTTCCTGATTGCAATTAAAATTGTGGTCCGCAGTCAATGTCATTTTTTTGGCTTCATTATGCTGCCAACTCCGAATAACCGAAATGGAATAAGAACATTTCTGTAATTAAAACGGCGTACAGTGGGTGTATTTGGAAATAAAGGATAAGATTTAAAATAGTATCTTTAATTATCTAAAAGCATTTTTTTTTTAATATAGAATGAAAAGTTCTGGAGGACATTACAACTTGTTAAAAACATTGAAAGCATAATATCAAAATATTTTCTTCTACATTATTATAAAAAAGTTTTAACGATCTTTACTCTACTTCAATATTAAATTAGATACGTAAACTCGGCCAATTCTTTAAATAAATGAAATGGAACTAAAATGGTATAATGCTGTAAGACTCATTCAACTCACTTATGTTTCTTTTACCCCACTGTGTGGTAGACTAGCATTTTTAGTCCTTCTAAAACTTTCCCAACAAAAAGCCAGCGAAAATTCCATGCGAAAGTTTTTCAGTTTACATTTTTCATTAATGGCAATGCGAGCTATTTTTGGGGGCAGGACACGTCATCGTCTGGTTTTTATGGTAAGCAGTGCTTAAACAAAAAAGTTTATACACATACACCCGGTATAATACATATATATTAATAAATAGTCAGCAAATAATATTGCGCATACGCAGCGTTGACAGCCGCAGCAAGCCAAATTGTGGCCAGAATTGTGTGTGCGTGCGTGTGTGAGGGAAGTATAAATAATAAATAAATATAAATGGTCATATGGAAATGAAAATGAAATAATCTGCCAACTAAGAGGCGCATAAATAGCCCTCGAAATGACATTCATTTTCGTCGTCGTTGTTTATGTCGGCCATTTTCGTTGTTCACTGTGTGCCCTGTCGCCATTTTCTGTATGTGTCATGTTGGCCCCTCTGCTATTATTATTATTTCTTTCCATGCTGTTTTTGCTTTGTTCTGCGGTCACTGACACGTGTTTTGTGCTAAATTATGCAGACGTCGGTATGTGATTTGATTTATTTCGGGGCGAAAGAGAGACGCATTTTTATGAAATCAATGCACAAATTACAAACATTTTACATACTAAATTAGCATAATTAATTTAGCCTCGTTGCCCAACCATCAAATTGACAAATGTAATTGGATGAGGGGATAGCATTGCCCTCACTTTAAGTCTTCCACATATGAACATTTTAAATTATTGAAAACTTTCCCCCTCCTTTCCTTCTGAATCATAAAATCTCTTGCAAAAAACTTTTGCGGAGTTTTATGAAAAAAACCCTAAACTAAAAGAAGCAAAGTTTCGAGTTTACAGTTTTCAGTTAAAAGTTTTAGGTTACAGTTGGCTGCTTTGCTTGGGCAAATCTTGAGTCGGCATAAAACCTCTTGGTCAAGTGGCTGTTTGAGTTAGCCAAAAGAGCTCAGATTTATCGAGCTAGTGATGAGTTATATGTAAGTAAATAAAAATATACTTCTCATGCAGTGTAAAAAGATTTGTTTATGGCGCCTGAAGTTGCTTTGCAACCAAAATCGGATTTATTATTTTCTAGGAATATCTGCTGAGGCAAACAGTTTTCCCCTTGTCTCAATTACATAGGCAAACAGACTACTATTTATTTGTTATCACATCTTTTTCTTACCATCTAAACAACTTGTGCTCTACTGCTAATTGGCAAGAATGTCCAGGAATTGATTATAATTGCTTGTTTGTGCTTAATGTAGCTGTACACGACAGCACTTAAAGATGTCAGTCGGAATAACGCAAGGATTTTTATGCATAAAATGCAGAAACGCACATTAAGTGGGTGTCTGGGCAATTGTGGGGGCTGGACGCCGGGATTGAACAATAACAAAAATGTTGAGCGCATGTGGATGGCAGCCAGAAGACGCAGGATGCGGAAGGATACTTCAGTACACTCACACGCAAACCGACATGCATGTTTGCGATGGTGTCTTGAGTGTTTGAGCCAAAGATTAAATGGTGTTTATGGCTGCATGCTGTGGTGCCCGAAAGGGAACAAAGCTCTAAGACTTTTGACACTTTTGCAAAATTTACGACTCTCACTCGACTTTACCCCTGCACAATTGCAGCGAAAAGTTTTTATGTTTTATGCTGAAATAATGCTAATGCAAGCATAACTAAAGCTGCACTGCCAGAAGACATTATCCGCAACTTATTTTTATATTTATTTGTCCTCTTGCAGGGTTGGACCTGGCCTAAGATGGGTAGCGTGCTATTCGCAGCTGTATTCATAGCATTACACTTTGCCACCGGCGGCCTGGCCAACCCAGATGCTAAGCGACTCTACGACGACCTGCTGAGCAACTACAATCGCCTCATCCGACCCGTGGGCAACAACTCGGACCGCCTCACCGTCAAGATGGGTCTGCGCCTCTCCCAGCTGATCGACGTGGTAAGTGCCGGCAATCGCCTTTTCATTTCCCTTCTAAATTCTTAATCCTCAAACACGTAGTCAACATAAATCGATAAGCCATTTGTCTTCATAGTTGCAAAATAAAAGCCAAAACTTTTTAAAATATTGCCCTTAAGGGGTTACCAAATTTGTATTTCTGTATAATTTTATTAAAAGTTGTTTGAAACTCTGTATAGTAAAATATACATTTATAACTTCCGAAACAGGCGTGAATCAAAAGCTTATTAATCTTTTAATGCCACTTATATTAAATGAATGGGTTGAACTGGTAGTGACTGGTAACTAATTTATTATATTTGACCAGCAATAATTAAGGCATTTCTGTATATCTGAATCACCGCGAATTGATGAATTCAAAGATAAATTAATGGTTCAAATTGGAAGGTAAGCCGAACCGATTGATGCCGGCCTAAGTAGACAATTCGTCTAAACTTGCTGCTAACGATGCTGCCAAACTGAGCAATCCATTCGTTTGACAAGTGTGTCCCCCAGCCGCGCAAAAGGCTTATCAAATGACAATCATAACAGATTAATTCGCGAAAGCCCCGCTACGTCGGTAAGTAGGCAATGGCATTTGTATAAGCCACAGCAAACAATCGGCGCGCAATTAATAACTGTTTACCCGCCGATTAAAAAGCCAGGCAACTAAGCCGCTCCACCACCCGCCGCTTCATTGTCTCGGCAGTTGTTTGCATAATAAATCAATGGCTTGCCTCAGTTGATTGTTTTCTTGATTAACTATGCAATTGCCAGTTGGTAGTCGGCCAGGGGGCATCGCCATCGCCATCGCCACTGCCACTGCCACCGCCATTCGAAATTGAGCAACACCCCGTCGCACAACATACATATATCAACGTATTCGGGGCAATATCGAGGCGGGAGCTTATATTGCAGCTGGGCCAGATCGGTTCTTGGGGGCCAGGCAAATGGAGCACAATCTTCTGCTTGGTTTGGCTGCACATGACAGCCGGAAATGGGAAACCGGCTAACAGTTACGTGCTCTTGGCCACACAGTAGCCGAGCTTTACGCCGTGGTTCTTGGCTCCCGTCGTTCGCGAGCTTTACTTTATACTTTTTGCTCTCTGCCTTTTGCTCTGAGCTGGCTTCGTTTTTTTCGACTTTCTATTTTTTTCCCTGCTGTTATAAATCACGCTCTAAGCACCAAGACCACTAAGGGGCATGCCAGCCAGGAGCAGCAGTCAGCAGCAGAAGCAGACATACCAATGCACATTGGCAACGATCTTCCTAAAAATCGGAGTATGTCTAATATATGAATGATATAGTAAGCCGCCTTTTAAAGCCATTGCTCAGCAATAATAATTTGTCTACTTTTTCAATAAGTCTAAGATCAATATAAGTTTTATTTTAAGATAACTATTCAATGCCCAAGCTTAACATTGTATTTTAATTTGTTTTGAACTTAAACTTTCAATGCTTGTTAAAATAAGATATTTCATTCGAAAAGCTAACATTTTATTAATGGATAAATTAAAATAACAACTCCGATTGGGTTGAGAGGTTTATATTAGCTAAAGTTTTCTATTTATATTGCTTTTTAAATCACTGAAATAAAACTGAAGCTGCAAGAAATGGCTGAATAGCCTCAGATATTTTGTTAAAATCAACCCTTTTAAATTATTTCCTTTAGTTCCACTCCACTGTGGGTAGGCATCTGGTCATCTGGCATAAGGTGCTTATATCGAAATTGCTTTTCTGTGTATGCGAGCTCGTGCGCATAGAAATATCGCACAGCCGCCCTGTGTGCGCTTGACTGCTGACTGGCTTGAAATATTCGCAGAATTTCTTTTATTGCACTAGTCCACTGGTAGTCCACGTTTTTTGCTCCTCGTCCTCCGCCCGACTGTTCCTTTTTGACTCCCCCATGTGGCTGTTGTTGTGGGACACACGTGTTGCCTGCTTTTCCTTATTGGCATACAATTGCTTGTAAATTCTCCGCACTGAAATCAGTGCTTGTACATTTTTTTTTGTGTTGTCCTGGAAATTGCAATCAACCGTCAGAGGGAGAGGCGAAAAGTCTGTGAGGGCAGCAACAAAGCAGCCGTGCGTTTTGGCTGCAGAATTTGTAATTTGCAATTTTCCAACGGCTTGCTTCTCGGTCGTCTGATCCATGGCTCAGTACCTTGGGCTTATTAGTTGCATAACTGCCGCCTGGCCAGGTGACATACCTGTGCAGCCTGAGAAGGGCAATTCCGGCTGGCCATCACAGCTGCATTGTTTGCCATGTTAGACCGGCTTACATTTGGCCACCGAAACGCATTCAAATGGCAAATGTTGCACATTTTCGAGCAAGTTAATTGCATGTTGCCCATAAATTTCAAATATTTTTGGGAAATTGAAACTAAGACCGAAATTGGGTCTGTTCAACCGGTAACAATGCAGCCTTTTGGGTGCCTTCGTTCGAGAATTAACTTTATTTTCACATACTACTTTAGGGTTACCTTAGGGCGCTGAAATGTGTGACAATTGTGTGGCAGAAATTGCAGAATACCATTTCATTGAACATAAGTAGAAAGCTCTTCCAATGTGCTAATTATAAATCCCCTGTTAATAAAAGGAGACCGTAACTCATTTGAAAAACGTTTCCACCTAACTTCTATTAATAAATGCAGATGTGTCTAAAATGATATTAATAGCAATAAAAATTATTAGCTTAGTATTTTTTATACGCTTTTATAATTTATATGATTTTTAAGTACAAATCTTACTTTTAACCTATACAAATTCTGACTGCAATTAGGAAAGCCGAAAAGTCCCTCTACCAAAAACGTTTCTTAAAGTTTTGCGGAGGCCGACCAGTGGCTACTTGAAGCACCACCTTGTTAATTGTCGGAATTAGGAAGGGCTCTTGAAATAAAACCGTATTTCATGATGTTTTCGGAAATTAATTTACTGCTTATTCAGCTTACACCGCCTTTCAAATGCGGCTCCTGCTGCTGTGGTCACAGGACACTTTTTTGTATGCCGAGCGAAATGCCTTTCGCAAACTTTATTTACAGCACACAGGAAATTCGATTTAAATTGTAAACAAGCCCAGTCAGGCAAGTCATGGGCATGGCACCGGGCAATCCTCTTCCTGCCTTGGACCCGATCCCCAGAGAGGATAAAACCTGTCACACACACACACAGCCACAGAGAATGCAAATCCTGCTGCAGGACGACTGCTTAAAGCACTTGGCTTATGCAATTTAAATGCTGTATATCCTGCATCCTGTGTAGGGTAATGCGACCCCTTCTCCTAAGTGCGAATAAGCGAGCCGAGCAACAACGAGAAAAGCAACACCAATTACAGTCCTAGGTGCGAACTGCCCGAGGCGTCTTCTGTGGAAGTCGGCATCCTGATTGCAAATTTCTCAATTTCTTATGAGATAAGCTGCGCAACAGCCACTGTCCTATGGTACACTAAAAACAATTTACAAGACAAATGCTCATCTTCATCTTATTAGCTTAAAAGATTTTCATAAAACTCAAAAAGTTTACATTGTTACTGATAAGTTATCAAATAAGCAAAACTAATTCAAAGGAATTTTGTGCTTATGATAAACCAAGATTTGTTTGAATATTTAAAATTGAATTGTTGCATAAAAAAGGAAATGTGAAATGAATTTTCTTCGAATTTTGTAACAGAAATATTTCTCACTTCAAAATCAAATCCAAAATCGCGCATGAATGATTTTTTACCCATCCATTCCAATATAGCACTATTCTAATTCTATCCCTCTAGATATAGTAATTCCGATTTTTTACGTGTTCCTCTCTGCCACTGGTTGCAACGGATGCCCCACATAAAGCATAAAGGATGCCGGCTCAGCTCCCCTACGTCGCCGTATCCTTCGGCTTTCCCGCTCCTGTGATGCCGCACATTTTATCTCTTCCTTATGCCGTACTCATCGCCTTCGTTGTCATTGTGCCTGGTTCTTGGCTTTGTCGTTTTATTGCCGGTTTTCCGCGTCGCCCTCGCCTAATGACCTATCCACGGGCCTGGTCCACAGAAGGGCTAAGAGCCCTCTGAGCGGGTGATTACTGGGAGGGAAACAGGAGTAGGGAGTTTAAGTCTCGCTGGCTAAATCTATTAACACTGCGTGCCTCGACATATTGCCGTGGTCCCCGAGGTTTCCACCCTTCTCAGTTTCCAGCTCCTAACTCTGGGGTGGGAAGAAATGTGAAAAACGCGTTGCGCCGCATCATTATCATTCTGTCGTTAATTACATTTTTCAACGCTTAAATGATTTATTCCGCAATTTTATCGTTTTCTAATTTTTTTTATTGAGCTTCCGCATTTAATGAGTTTGGCTTGGCGCGCAAATAAATATGAAAAGCAAGGCAGCAGCTTCTCCAGAGATGAACAGGATATAAATATGTAATTCACTCCTGTGATAATTATCGCCATTATTTAATTATAATTACACAGCACTGGTCAGCATGATTTGAGAGCAAATCGATGGGAAATCATTTAGAAAATTATTTGTATTGTTCTGGCCATGGTACAGATTTTTAGGGCTTGCACTGTAGCAAAAATTATGAGCTAAAAAGTGCAATTTGGAAATTGGTCAAAAAAATGACGAAAAACCGGCCAAAAATACAAATCAAGATTTAAATGCAGATTTTTCTAAAATCAAGCCACAATCATTTAGAGGTATGGCTCTTTGAAATCGGATTTCTGTAAGAAAAGTTATGAGCTCAAAAGTGCAGGTTATTGGCCACTTTTCTGCAAAGCCATTTTTGAAAATTTGGTAAGAGGTAACATCATTAAAATGACGAAAAATCGGCCCAAAAATACATACCAATATTTAAATGCATATTTTTTGAGAAATAAACCACAATCAATTGGAAGTATAAAATTTTTGATAATAACTTCCTAAAGACAAAAAACGCAACGATTCTAAAATTCTTCCGTTGCCCCCCAATAGTTTGATAATTTTTTTCGTTTAGCGTCCCACCGCAATGGTTATTTTAGCATCAGACCACATTTAGCTACTTTTAAACCTAATTGTCTATAATACCGAAAGGGAGGGAAACGGTAGTGTGCAGCCGATAAATTGAATTAAACTCAATGGATATAGTAGACGGCAGCTAACTTCAGCTTCTGAACGTCTAGGATGCGATTCCATCGCCCCAGTTTATTTTGCCACTCGACTTCCACTTTTTGAAGCACTTTAAAATAGATTTGTTAGGCGACAAGAGCTGCATCAGAAGTGGAAGTGGAGCTTCTGCAGAGGGAGCACAAGTTCAGTTCACTAAAAGTAACATTTTCTCAGCGCAACGGTTTCTATTTGATGGTCTCTGCCACTCAATGGCAAAGCTGTCAGAAAATCAAGCTTTCCTTCAATTCGGCAGCCGTGACAACTGTCAGCGTTAAATTAGTAAAACTCGTGTTAAGATTCGACTCTAACAAATCTTTTTGCTTTATCTCGTTTATTTGCAGAATCTGAAGAATCAAATTATGACAACAAATGTCTGGGTGGAGCAGGTAAGTTAGTCGTAAAATATAAAGATGAAATAAAAACCAACTGCTTACAAACTCATATTCATATATTTTTGCGTAATTCACTATGGTTTGCTCAACTGTGATTTGGCTTTCCAGCAACATGAATTCGCCATTTGCATGCCTCGGTGAAGTCGAATGCAAAATAATTTGTGCCAGCCAATTTCGACGCGCTCGCATTATGCCAAACTTCTAAGTTGGCCAAGTGGCCTGGCTCCATTTCCCAGGACCACCAGGATCCCAGGACCATTCCCACTTCCATTCCACTTCCAGTTCCTGTCCGCTTGCCACTCTACATGTCCATTGGCTTTGCACTAATGCGGCGAGCAAAAGTTGGGCAAAATCCAAAAAAGAAAAAAAGCAGAAGAGGAATATCAATTGGTCCGAAATCCGACTTTTATCCCAGCTGCTTTTAAACACTCACGCGTTGAGGAAACAAAGCGGACTTTAAAGTTTTCCGGTTTTGCATAATACATGCACAGCAAATTCATTGCACACAAATTGCAGTCAATAGTGGGAGCAGCTTATCCAAAGTATTTGGTTTGACAATTCACTAAAACCGAAAACAAAAGCTGAATCCAAAATGTTATATAAATTATGCATTTGCCGAGCAATTTAGCGATTCTGTGCATCTGTATTTGTTTTAGCCAAATGCAAATGTACATTTCAGGCCTCATTATGACGGGATGCGTGGCATTTTGGGTTCCCAAATATAATTTCGAATGCATGCACGCTTAAAATTTAATTAATTATTTTTAAAAAGTAAGTTAGGGGTATATTTATTTTTTCTTACGGTACGCTAAATCATATCGTATTAAACAATGTTTGGTTTTTTAAAACAAAATTTAATAAGAAAAGTTTAAATGTTTGTGTCATATTTTGCGCAATATCGCCATTCACAAAAATTCAATAAATGTGACCAAAAATTTCAGATTAAACGCATTCCAAAAGCAAGCCTGCATTTGCTTTTTTCTCGCGTTCTCGGTATACTTTATTAGCGACAAATCTATTGAGGCAAAAATAGATTGCCATTTTTGATTATATTTTTCAGATATTTTGATTTCGTTTGGAAGCTCGTTAAAAGATTTTTTTTAAAGGTTTTAAGGTCTCAAATGCTTCTTACTCCAATGGTTAAAGACTTTTGTTTTGGTATAAACAGCTGGCCGGTCATTCTGTCCGCAACCATGGTCTGCATATGAGGTAATGCTATATAAATACATGAATTCTTCGTTGCTTTTTTTTTAAGGCAATTATCAGTTATGATCCATTGCTCACCGCACTGGCTTTTGGAGTGTAAGCAGGGCAATGTCGTTCTCCATGGGTTGAGTGTTGTCGAAATATTTATGTATGATTATGTATGATGCTCCACGTCGATATCCCGACGCCTGCCCAGGCGAACGACCGAAACCTGGGTATCTGGCACATACTTCTCGGTCACACAGTGTGCTGCGGTCAGGACGTAGTGGTTGTTGATCAGGGACCTCGCGCAAACGAATTGCGGTTCCGGTATTAATGTTATTTTATTCCGGTATAGAATCAGAGACATCCAGGGAAACTCGTTCGGGTCAGCCTCTTTGCCACCTAAAATTCGATTAGTTGCTCCCCTATTTCCACAGATCGTTTCATTTGGCAGGAGGAAAACTGGTTCCGGGCAGCAGATATATATGTGGTGTCCATTGAAGCCGCACTGTCTGTGTTTAATGGCTTCACAGATTGTTTTCCCATTATGCAAGTGTGGGCACATATTGAGTTTGACGCACTTCTCACTAAGTTTGCAATCTAAAGAAGCTTTTAGAGAATTTAATTAGTTACAAAAACGGAAGATAACTTTAGAAATTTAGAGCTAATATCAAATAAACAACCATATCACTAACGCCTTTAACATTTTCATGGAAAAGTAGTAAAGAGAGAACATTTACGTTACTGATTCGCGCAACACACATACATGCTCGGATAGCTGTTTCCCTAGTTTTTATGAAGGGATCAGACGGATCATGAGTATGACTTGGCTATTTATAAAAATTGGCCATTGGTTGAGCAAAGAGCAAGCCAAAAAAGCAAAGTTTTAGAGCTTAGACGGATGCTTCTCCGATGTGCCTGCTCCTCCGGCTTGGGCTCTGCGGATAGGGCTCCAATAGCAGACGCTCCTCCGATTTGGGTGCCCCTCCGGCAGGTAATCTTCTCCGGCAGGACTGCTTCTAAGTTTTAAGCGCTCTTTGGGAGGATGATTCTCCGATTTTAAAAGGAGAGCCAGCACAAGGTTCTACCCACCTGTTGGTTTTGAGGTTCTTATGTCAAAGAACACACAGATTTAATCAACAATGTAATCACGATCGGATGAACGAACTTATCTCCGCGGTTTTCCTATATTTTCCGACTGAGATACACGAGTGATGTTACCGAAT
Organism: Drosophila fuyamai; assembly: GCA_018153365.1. NCBI lineage: Eukaryota > Metazoa > Arthropoda > Insecta > Diptera > Drosophilidae > Drosophila > Drosophila fuyamai. The sequence goes on from JAECXW010000116.1 coordinate 11,975,150, forward strand.
TAACTTGATTACGGAATAAGAGCATCTGCACCCAATGATGGCTTGGTTTGAACAGACCGAGTCTAGGTTAGCGTGGCCTAACTGAGGCCGTCAGCGAAAATGTCCCACAGCGAAAATGTCTCGAGCTTTCCAAAGACACCCTGCTGACCTTCGACGATAACCAACGTATGACCTCGAGTAATCCAATAGCTAGAATAATTATATAAAAGGTCGATAAAAAAACCAACGTTAGGCAACATATAAATTTAAAAAAAAATAGGATCGAACGAATACATCCGATTTGTTGATAAGCGAATTTGTTATGGCGAATTTCTGAAATGTAGGGTTAATTTTGCTATGTTCGTGTAATCACAATTGAAACGAGATGTCGTGTGTAAGTCGTATCAATATTAAATCGGTTGTGGATCCCAGTCTGCAATTATATTTGCAATTATCAGAAATTTCATGCTTGGTCAGCACGAAAGCGAGCCAGCTCTGTCTGCCACCATTAAACCTCAACCCAATATAAACTCGTTTAATCCCCAGTGTGATGGCTCCCACTTGGCGAGGCCGTATAAATATATATATGGAAAGCGGCAATCAACATAATTACAGTTATGCGTATAAGCAATAAAAATACAAGTGCGAGTAAAGCTAAAAGAGTCTCGACTAATGAATACTTATTATAGTTTATCAGCAAATAAAAGTATATTGACTTTTCGATTATTAAACAAGAAGGGAAGCAAACTTCGGCAAACCGAAGTTTATATATCCTTATAGTTGTTACAAATCTACTACATTTTGATTTCTATGCCTATTTTACTAAAAACAATGAAGCAGTGTCGATTTAACGCTGCATTTTACTATCGTTTTTATGGCAGTTATATAATATTGTTGTCCGATTTTAATTTAATTGAAACCATAATTCCATAATATTAAAACATTAACAAATCCCAACATACCAATATATCGTCTTTTAATTATTTTAATTTTGAAATAATTTCCAAAATAAATACCTTGCTTATATACCCTGCAGTCACATAGTAATCAGTCCTTAAACATAAACCCAAACAGTGAAATAAAATTGTGTTATGAAATTGTAATTTAATGCCAACAGCTTAGCGACCATCGAATTAATGCATAATTAATGGAATTGAAATTGCAGCAATACATGAGTTAAACGCCCCGAACCGCAGATATAAATAATTATAAATGCCGTACAATGAGCACCCCCGTTGCATGTGCGGAAATTTTCTAACTTTTTTCCCCATACGTTTATTTTTTCTATTATTCATGGCAATCAAGCATAAATAATTGTCATTTGCATAGTTATAGCTTCTGTTGGGCACCATTTTACAATGTGCATTTTGCAATTTCAGGAATGGAATGACTATAAATTGAAATGGAATCCGGATGACTATGGAGGCGTGGACACGTTGCACGTACCCTCCGAGCATATATGGCTGCCGGATATTGTGCTCTATAACAAGTAAGTGCCAAACTAATTTTCGCCCAGCTTATCGATTAGAGATTCGCCTGCAGGCAGCTTCCCAGGATCTTTCGCAGTCCCGCCCTGGAGCCACTTGGCCATTTGCATAATTGCCCCGAATGGGCGGCGGTATAAATCAAAGCCAAACCGTTCCTCCATTCGGCCATTTATCAGGCGATGATTAACGTATTTTTATTTCAATGTAACTTGAGCGTTGCGGTTGCCTTTCGGGTTTCCCTGGAGGCTGGCTAAGTGTCCTGGGGTGGGGCTTTTGGCTCCCAGTCTTCAGTTCTGAGGAGTCCACAGCCCTTAAATTGAACGTTTTTGTTGGCTTGGTATAATTATTACAATTTGCTGGAGTGGAGCCAATTAGAGGACAGGGATTGAAATGACACGGAAACTGTGGAATAAGTCGAGAAATTAAAATAAAATTCAAAGACCCACAGTTAACTTAACTAATTGAAACATACAAAATAAATAAAAGATAACTTAGCGGGCTAATGGCGATTGTAAAGGCACGCCTGTATCCTAGATTTTTAAAAGCAATTGAGCAATTTAAGAAAATTTGTAGTTCAAATTCAACAAATATGTAGAACAAAAATATCTAGCCTGTAAATAAAATTAATTTAATTTATATATTTAATAACAAAGTAAACAAAACATGAGGCTAGCTTTGGCAGGTCTACATTTTTAAAGTCCTTGCAGATTATTTGTCAATGTATAATTAAAATAGAAAACACAAAAAAATGTGTTGTTCTTTTATGTTTCAGAAATTATTTCGCAATCCTTTTCAACATATCCTGCCCACTGTCCGCCTTCAGTTTGGTTGCCTAGACACTTGACTTTGTCGATTTGCCAAGCTGGCAGCCCAGGACATCGGTCAGGATATCTTGGCTTTGGGTGCTGTGGATGTTGTTGCTGCGGCAGATCGGCTTACGCGCTTTATGGGCCCTTTATGTGTGTCGATGGGTGAGGCAGGGGCGGAGCGGTCGTACTTTTTTTATACCACCAACTTGGCAGGGGCAACTATACGCATAGCATACTTTCGTGCTGTTTCGCTGGCAGTGTCATAAAAAGTCGTAATTTATTGCTTGGAAAAAGCTTAAATTTCATTTGCCAGCCAACGACAAAAGCATTGTAACTATAGAAACTGGGAGCGAGTGTTATTTGAACGCCATGGGTGTTATATCGCCGGCTTTGGTCGTTGAGACGTTTTTTAAACTGCAAATAATTTGTACGCACCATAATGAAGCCGTGCCTCGCTTTGTTGCCGCATAAAATTGAACTTGAAGTGTCCTTTGTGTCGTCTCCCTTAATTGTGCCTCGTGTTTTTCTTTCTCAAAACGCCAATCGAAATGGCCTGGCCAAAGTCCATTTAATTTAGTGGCAAGTTGAGGTGATGGCTTATGGCTCATTTTATGGCATTCCAGCCTTAGAATCTCGGCAGGAATCTGAGACAAATTCGTAAAAATTAAATGAATCATAGTCGAATATTTATCTTGTCGGCTTTTAATGTTGCCACAAGGATAATAAACGTAAGTCCAACGTCAATATCAATATCCTGCCCGTTGGGCTCTCGGTTTGATTCGTTTACCCTCAGAGCCTCGGAGCAAACAAGCAAGGTTGAAAATTTATGCTGAAATTAAGCACCAAGCATTGCAGTGTTGAAAAAGAAATGCAGCTCTGCGTATGTTCCACACTCGTTGGCTGTAATTTTAAATGCAAATACATGTGCAACGGGGGGAGGAAAGCGCGTTTATTGTCACACTCATACACATTCGCTACAAGGACGATGGCAATCTATTTTACGATGCAACTTTTTGTGCTGCAAATACGGGTGGACGGGGGAAATGGGAATCCCCTTCGCGCGCCCATTTGTATGCAATGAAAAATGTTTAATTGTCTGCTAAACGCGCAATGGCAGCAAAATAAATAGTTGGCCAGGCTTTGTAAATGGCCCGAATTTGTGGCGGCCCACCATTACAAATACCTGCGTGCATGCCGCACTCGGACGCACATTCAGGGCCAACATTCTGGGCGCAAAAGAATTCGGTACAAGCGTCAAAAGTTTTTATTTATTGCTCGCTGCCTGGCATTTGGTCTTGTTTTCAGCCACAGCCACGGTGGATTGCAACAATTTTTGGCAACATTTTGTTAATTTTTAATTGCAATTATCCCTTGCATTTGCTTTGCACTCAACTAGAACGGGGCACAACTAGTCTCCTGGGAGCTGGCATAATTATCTACATGTATGTATGTGAGCTCATCAAATGCGCATACAAGCGGCAGACGTGACTGCCAAACAACTACGAAATCCTCTTGGAGCCGCTTAAACAGGCTGTCTGCCATCCACCACTGCCTCCCTTGGTCTAAATTGGCCCACTGTTTGTATTTGTGAAATCCGCTTAATTCCAGCAATTAATTTTCATGTTGATCCAAGAAATTAAAATCGCACTCGACTGACTCAAGACCCCAGATTCGGTTTTGGCCCCATAATCGAGTTTACTCTGGCCGCACTTAGTGGTTTATGCGACTATGGTTAGCCGGCGTCCCACACATTCGGCATATAAGTTTGTTTGGGGCCTATCGAATAATTACCGTTTGTCTACATGGGGAGGAAAATTAAGCATTTTCAGCTTGGCATGACTTTTAATTATAATTAACATATCTTTCTTTGTTTTACTTCAATTCATATTCATTATTAAGTCAAAATGTTATTTTGTATTTATTTCATCAAATATATTTAGATACTTTATCAACAGATTTTTAACTAGCAACCGCTTATTCTAATATCATGGTTTTAAATTAGGCGGATTCGCAAGTATTATTAGTTTTTACCGAGAGGAATAAATGACCAAAGGAAGTTAAATTTTCTCTGCTGAAAATGGACTGGGCATCGCGTTTAAAACAGATTTAATGTCGCACCCATATGCCCTATTTGGCAGGAAAAATAATCCTACTAAGCCCACATACACACTCACACACACACACCCTCTCAGTTGTGGGTAAAACGCATTACCATTTTGAGATGCCATATTAGCAGAATGCCATAAATCTCTGCCCAGGCATTAGACCCCTCGGCCCGACTGTTGGCCACATTTGGCCCTTCCTCCGCGCACTCGGCGTACTATTCCCAAAGTGCTCTGCTTTGGCTTTGTTTTCTTTAATTAAATGAATGTTGTTGACAACTTTATTATCAGCTGAACTTTTGCGAGGCCCGGGCTTCGACCAACGGCCACACCCACAGTGGAATCAGGAACAGGAGCCGCAGCCACTTTAATTCTATTATTGTATGTTGCTAGATGGGCGTCTGGCTGCTTCTCTCCCACTACCACCCACTCCCACTCCCACCCACATCCTGCCTTTTCCCCCTCCCCCACCTTACCCTATCTATGATTCTTTTTCAACTGCTGTTGGCTTTTAGTTTTTAGCATGAAAGCTGACGACAACTGCGTTGAAATCAAAAGAAACGAAATAAAATTTCATTATCTTTCATTAGATTTATAAAAATAAAAATGGCGTGGAGAAATACGAGAGGGGCGAGGGGAAGGGCTGAGTACAAGGAAGACAAAGGCGATAGGGGTATGAAGGAGAAAAGGGGACTGGGGCAGGGACAAGGAATCGGTAGCAGCGGCAACAAAGTCAGCAAAAGTTTTTCTGCCCGGCAGCGGGTTGCCGACTCCCTTGATTCTGTTTCGGTACAGTGGACCCAACTGTCATCAATAATTTACACTACTTACTTATGTACGTAAAGTGGATAATTCATATACTAAATCAATCAGTTCTAAGCAAAGCAAATTTGCTGATTTATTACCGGAAACTAGTATGACTGCAGACTAGGAAATAAAATTGATCAGACTTTTATTTATAGGCTGAAAAGTCGGACTAAAAATACATAACTTTCTTTTTACTTAAAGAAGTTAAAATAATTCATCTGCATTGTTTGTCCAAGATTTTACTTTGATTTGGATTTTTGCTTTTTCAAGTTAACAATACATACGAACAACATATTTTTCATGGCTTTATGTAATCGCCTTAAATTCCAAATTGCTTTCGTCGAAGAAAAACTATAATTTATTAAATAGAATTTATAATTTTCTGGATTTATTTACAAAGTAAATGCATTATCTATTACTTACTTAGTTCCTATTCGTTTAATAGGCAACTTCCGTATACTTTTGCCATACGGACTTCCATCGATATGTGGCCCACTGTGAACCGCTTCGATTTCTGGCCTGCAAACTTTGACTGGGCCCAGGGACCAGAGATACAAAGATGGCGCTCGCTGTGCGGCGCTGAGATTAACGCGCTGATAGATGCGGCAGGCGCCGTCGGCTTGGCCAGGATAACTGCCAGGACCACAACGATGACACTCATACGCCGCGTTGTCCGACTTCTCTATATATATATATATATATATATATTATCTGTATATGTGTGTGTGTGCTTGTCTCTCGCTCTGTGTGTGAATCACCGTTAAGATAATGGCTGCAATTGCGGTGACCCCCAGGCGTGGTTTTGGCTTTTTTTCGGTTTCGGTTATAAACTTTTGTTCTCTTTGTTGATTTTCTTTCTCTGTCGCCCCAGACTCCTGTTCTCACTCCCCCCCTCCTTCCACCACCCTCTTTTTATCCACATCTCGTTCCCCTGAGCCTGTGTGTGTGTGTGTGAGTGTGCACTGCCGACAGCCATTTTAAATGGTTTTTAGCCATTAATGGTTGCCCGCTCGTTGATTTTGTTGCTGCTGCTGCTCCCGATGCTGCTGCCACTGCTGTTTTTGTAATAACATTTTAAAATGCTTTGCTTTTGGATTTAGATTTAGTGTACGTCTCTGGCCAGTGGCTATAGCCAGAGGAGTCAGGAAAGGACCTTGCTGCTAATGGACCATCGTCCACAGCCGCCGATGCTATATGCCAGATACGGAGGCTTGGCCCCTCCCGGAGGAATCGGTTGCCAAACCGGCATTTGCCGCACTTTTTCCAGTCTAAAATGAATTCGTAATTAGAAGCTAAAATGTATTTTTAATTAGTTCAGCAGTTTTAGTCGATCCTGGCCAGTGAATCCATTTCGTAGGGCTAAGGGCTTCAATGCGAATCGCAGTAAATATAAAAGGCTAATGCGAACATAGTTTCGTGAATTTTCCCATGTAAAATTTCCAACCTTAACATTTCGATAAGCTTACATAAATATTAACATTAAGTTGTTTATGCCAGCCTTATCCTAACAATTTTCCTGAATAATAAATACATTTACAAAATGTTTAATAAATATAAAGGTCGCTTTTTTTGATATTCCTAAAATATCAATTTAACAGTGTTAGATAAATGTTATGCTCCGTAAAATAGCAATCATGAATGGTATCGATTTTTTACACCATAATCACATCGTTTTAATGTAATATGTTCTTCCATCTTCTTTTTCTCCTTTTTCAGCGCCGATGGCAACTATGAAGTGACAATAATGACAAAAGCAATTCTTCATCACACGGGCAAAGTGGTGTGGAAGCCGCCCGCCATTTACAAATCCTTTTGCGAAATTGATGTCGAATACTTTCCCTTCGATGAGCAGACATGTTTCATGAAGTTCGGCTCCTGGACCTACGACGGTTACATGGTGAGTATAGGACTTAGGGATGGGCGACCCACAATTCACCCTCTAAGAGGATAAGAGGATAAGAGGAGGCCCGGCAACAGCTGGCAACTCTGGCCACGAACAGATTAGGCTCCAGCCCATCAATCAAAATCGAAGAAAAATAAAACCCAGAACGAGGCTTAGGCTTTGGTTTTGATTCTGTCTGACTGAGTGCTAATCAAACGTTGCTTTGACTCGATTAAAAAAACATTAATTTAAAAAAAAAAACATTCGAGGCAGGAGAACACCACCGTTAAACGACTATTTAAGCATGTTAAAATAATGAAATTGAGCGTTTTTTATAATTCACTTGGGTGGATTTTCATGGTTTAATATGTGTGCTTTTTTTTCCATTCGAATTCTGTCGTTACTGTTTACTCTATTTTTTGTACACTTGACACGTTTCACTTGCTGTCATGTGATAAATCAAGTAAAGTCCCCATTTCCCATGCACATGCGTGTGCGCTTGTGTGTGTGTAAGATAACAGCTGCCAGCTGCGTTTAATGAACCAGCCACGCCCACGCCTTTTGGAAAACTTTTTGCTATGGAATTGTTAAATATGTAGAGAAAATAAAATAATGGAAAACAATACCTATTCAAATAGGTTAAAAAAACCATTTGAACTATAGAAGAAAGCTATAAAACGATTATGAGATAATAAAAACCTTAATAATAATAAATGGAGTTAAAATGTTTAAAAACCAATTAAATTTATTAAACATATTTAACTTTAATTTATCTACAAAACACTTATAATTTTAAGATCCCTCAAGTATAAAGTAATACAATAAATATTTACAAATTTATTTGTATATCATTTTTGCATACATAACCAACTTTGCAATCATACTTCTTTTAAGTGTATGGGAAAAATATTTCGATGGCAACACAACTGTTGCTCTACTATATGTCGGCATTTTTCTGTTGTTATTGTGTTCATTATGGCCGACATAAAAAAAAAGGGAAATCGGATGCGGGGGCAAAATCGAAAAATGACAGCACATTATTCTACATATAAATTTTCGTTTTCCTCCCTTTTACGCATCACAAATTTCGAGCATGCTTCATTGACTTTCGACTTCCTTACAACTCGTATGGGTTGTGAAATTTGTGGATCGGCTTTTTGGCCTTTTACATTGTCAGCGCAAATACAGGACGAGGTATTAATGACGACTGTCTCAAATGGTTGAGAGGTTTATGTATCCCTAAAGTTTGACCAGTAAGAAACAAAGCAGGATTAGGAAAGCAGAAATATAAATTTATAGATGGATGGATGATTGCTTAGAAATTGGCAGCTGGTAAGGAAAAGTTTTTGATGTAACCCATTGGAAAGTAAAAGATAGAAGAGTAATAATTATATTAAACATATGATTGGCTTCATAGTCTGATAGAAATAAAATTAATTTATTACTATACAAGCAAAGTACATTTTTCTAGAAAACCACTAATAAATGAGCAACAGACAACAAATGACAAATCAAGCCAAATGAAAATGAAATAAAGGTTACAAGCGTAAATGCCATTTGCGTTTCGGGACGCACGTGAGCCAAACTTATCTCGATTCCTGCCATCTGTCGCTGAGTTAGGATCCGGAACAGGAATAGGAACCATTCACCCTCACCTCCGCAACAAACGATTCTCTGTGCAATTGACGATTGTCAAAAATTTGTCAGAAAGTACGTTTTTCCATCACCTTTAATTTTTCCAACCGGCAAAAGGAAACCGTGAGCGACACTTGGGGCAAATTTAGCAAAGGGAGCCTGGGAAAATGGGCCAACAAATCAACGTAAATAGATGTATGATTGGCTTTGGTTCGTGTCGACGCGAACAGGTGCAGCAGTTGCCAAAGTTTCCGTGAATAAATCAGCAAATTTAAAGCAAGCAGCAGCTGGCCTTTCATATTGATTATCTCACTCTTAGAGCAATGTCATTAAATAAAACTTATTGAATCGAATCGAATATTAATTTAAAAAAATATGGCAAAGATAATCTTTTATGATAATTATATCGTAATATAAATAGGTTTATAATTATTTTAATTGATGTATAAGTCACTTAAAAATTTAGTTCCAACTTCCAACTTTTATATCTTTATCATAAGATATTAATATAAAATTTAATTATTTTAAGTAATGTTTTGTACTTAAAAATTCCAAAAAGTAGTAAAGGATATTGTATTCATAATATAAAGAGATTCCCTTATAATTATTTTAATTAATGTAAAAGTCTGAGTCTAACTTAAAGCTAGATTGGATTTTGAAATTTAGGAGTTCCAACTTTAAAAAGAACAATCACTTATATACTATCAAAAGTAAAAATTTATCTTGTGTTTAGAAACACGTATCAAATTACATAGTTTTGTTATATAATTTTATATTTTACAATGTCTAATCTCAATTGTAAACATTTTCCAGGTTGACTTGCGGCACTTGAAGCAGACCGCCGACTCGGACAACATTGAGGTGGGCATCGACCTGCAGGACTACTACATCTCTGTGGAGTGGGACATCATGCGAGTGCCGGCGGTGCGAAACGAGAAGTTCTACAGCTGCTGCGAGGAGCCCTATCTGGACATCGTGTTCAACCTGACGCTCCGCCGGAAGACGCTCTTCTACACGGTCAACCTGATCATCCCCTGCGTGGGCATCTCGTTCCTGTCGGTGCTCGTCTTCTACCTGCCCAGCGACTCCGGCGAGAAGATTTCGCTCTGCATCAGCATCCTGCTGTCGCTCACCGTGTTCTTCCTCCTGCTGGCCGAGATCATTCCGCCCACGTCGCTCACGGTGCCGCTGCTCGGAAAGTATCTGCTCTTCACCATGATGCTGGTCACGCTCTCCGTCGTGGTCACCATCGCCGTGCTCAATGTGAATTTCAGGTGGGTTGGGTCACTCCTCAATCAAAACTTAAAACTATGAAATAGGAATTACACGAATGTTGAAACTACTTAAAAAGGAGTCCTAAAATATGCAAACAAGTCCAGAAGTGCTTTCGATTCATATTAAAAGACGAAGTCCTTCTTTTATTGCACCTTTATAAATGATTTCAAAATCATAGAGATCCCTGTGGCATTCCCGTTCCATATTAACTAATTTCAACATGCCTTGGAAGTCATTGACCATTCTAAATTAAGCTCGTTTCTAACTTTAATCTCGTAAATGGCTTCCAGATCTCCTGTCACGCATCGCATGGCGCCGTGGGTGCAACGCCTCTTCATCCAGATCCTGCCCAAGCTGCTCTGCATCGAGCGGCCCAAGAAGGAGGAGCCCGAGGAGGATCAGCCGCCCGAGGTGCTCACCGATGTCTATCACCTGCCGCCGGATGTGGACAAGTTTGTCAACTACGATTCGAAGCGTTTCAGCGGCGACTACGGCATTCCAGGTAGGAGGGACAGAGCTCAGACCATAGTTTCACCTTCCACCGGGATTCATTGAAGAGAATTCTATAGAAAAGAGGCAAAAGTTTCCCCCCATTTTCCCGCTCCACTTCTGGCAAACTTTTTGTGTAGAACTTTGCTTCTTGGGCTGGGAAATTTATGAATGTTTTCAACTGGCTTTAGTGGGCACATTACCAACGGAGCATGCAGCGAGCAACGGGAAACTTGCAACTTGCCAGTTTATATTCCATTTTAAATATGCACAACAACATGGAAATTATATGCATTCAGACACACCACTTTATAATGATGCTGTGTTCGGAGGGCGGGCGAAATAATTTATGACAATTAACAAGTGCAACTGCACGGATGCCGGCCAAAAGGGAAAGTTTCCTCTGTGCTTTATAAATTCTGGGAAATACATTTCATAATATTTGGTCACCGCCAGCCTAAAACATTAAGATGACTCATTAAAATCACGTCAAAAGTTAAAAGGCCCAAGAAATAGTTTCTCTTCGTGAAACGGATTAGTTTTGGGCACGCTCAAATTTCACTCAAGCGCACCCTGTGCTTTACGTATACGTAATATTACGTATACGACCCTGTGACCAAATGTGTCGAGCTTACGGTACCCGAATCTAATAAGTTCTCCTTTCGAGTGGCTTTCAAGGCGCGTAGAACAGAAAGGGAAATGCTAAAAGAAAAGAGCTAAAACTTTGAAATGGCCCAGCGAAATAAATGGAAAACAGAATGCAGAAAACTATTTATTGAGTTTCCTTATTGTATCCCCGGCCTTGCTTTTCTGCTTCTGTTGAGCCGCCCTCGAGCTTGAGGGCCCTTTGTCCACTTACTTCCTTCGGGGACATTGTGCCAAGGAGAATTGCGCCGAAGACAAAGCAGAAAAGTTGCAAATTGCATTTACAACTTTATTTGCCTAATGCTGTTAATGCTGGCAAACACTTGGAAAAAAGAGGCCTCTCAAATTGGGTTTTAATTCTGCATGTATTTACATAAATATAGATACAATTGAAGGTTAAAAATATTTATTTTAAACATAGTTCGAATGTTGTCTTAGAATATTAATGATTGGTCAAGGATGTTCTCTAATTGTTCTCTGATTGTTCTGTAATCGGTATGCTTACGGGTTATTAGAATTCAAGTTTTAAAATATCTATAATTGCTGGAAATTTGTAGTTTTTGTAATATAAATTTTAATTTATTTTTGCAGCACTACCCGCCTCGCACCGCTTCGATTTGGCCGCGGCGGGCGGCATCAGCGCCCATTGTTTCGCGGAACCGCCGCTGCCCTCCTCACTGCCACTGCCGGGCGCCGACGACGACCTGTTCAGCCCGTCGGGCCTCAACGGGGACATCAGTCCCGGCTGCTGTCCGGCCGCTGCAGCTGCCGCCGCGGCCGCCGCCGATCTCAGTCCCACGTTCGAGAAGCCCTACGCCCGCGAAATGGAGAAGACCATCGAGGGGTCCCGCTTCATAGCACAGCATGTGAAGAACAAGGATAAGTTTGAAAGTGTAAGTAGTCAGAAAAAAACTTTAAAAAAAATACAGACAAACCAAACCAAATTTATTATGAAAGTGTTTCACATTTGCTACTACGAGTAAATCAATTAAAGTCCTTTTAAATTTTTATCGTATTTAATTTTTCAATCAAAACATGTCAATTTAACTTGCCTAATATGTCAAATTAAAAACCAATACAAAACAATTCGACCAGTCTAATTGTAACTGACAATTTATTTGTATTTTTTTAGTTTTCGCAATAATATGCATACAATTTGAGTATTTAGGAGCAATTTTAGTTATTTAAAGCCTTCAAATTATTTTGAAGGATGGGTCAATTGCAGCATTTGTTTATATACATTTTAGTTTAATTTATGAAAATGTGTTGATTAAATTAATAGTAGGAACTTTAATTGAGCTTATAATTAAGAAAATCCGATATATTTTTTTAAATATTTAAATAAATATTTTAGATTTTCAAACTGTTCAATTGAAATTTTAATTGTAGATTAGTGACAAGAATTACACAAATACCGTCCAACTGCTCTTTTCTATATTAAATCACATGGAATTTTTCTCGCCTTTTGAAATTGGAAATCAAAAATCGCAATCGATTTGACCATGCTGTAATTAATTTTCCATGCTGTGAAACAACCACACAACCCGCAATCGCAAATGGCTGAATTCGCCGTCTATGTCCAATCAGTCGCAATCATTGTCTGGCAGTCGCAGCTGGAACAGGCAGACCGGGCCCAAACAGACCTGGCCAGCATGTCTGGCACAGTGTTTATGTCTGCTCTTGATAACCCGTATTAGGGATCCGACATCCGGCTCGTAAAAACCCCCCAAATCCCAACCCAAAAAACTAACCAGAGCCGGTGAAATCACGTTGCCTGCGTCCTCTCTAATCAAAAATCGTAAACGAGAATAGCGCTGGCGGATCCTGTTTCGGATCACGGTGGTGCTAGTGGTGGTCCTGGTTATGGACCTAGAGGTCCTGGTGGTGCCAAGTGAAGTGCAATCGGTCTGTCGCCACCGTTTGGAGTTGAGTGATTGAGTTGTTTGTGCGCAAATACGAAGAGTTTGCAACATGCGGTTGCTGCAGCAGCAGTTTGCCATTTGTCGGCGAATTGCTGGGTGTGTGCAATTGGTTGTGAGGGCTGTGTGTGGGTGGCATCGAGCTGAAATCGATGTTTACTCTGGAACATTTCAATTTAACTGGTGAAGCCAGAACCGCAAATCTGATTTAGATCTGCCAAAGCCATTTTATTAGTTTTCGAATGGCAAAATGATTAATGAAGGTCAGTTAAAAGCCAGAGAGGAAATATATATTAAAGGAACTTATATATTTTACAATTTTCAAGTGTTTGCTAACATATTTTTATATATTGATTTAAAATTCATTTAATTGAGATGAAAACTAATAATATTATTTTTAAATAATTATATTATTGATCTTTTGAATGCACCAGTTCAAAAATACAGATCCTCTAGTTCTTAAAGCTCTAATGTGTTATTTAGTTTTATTTACTGTGTGGGTTTGTTTTAGTTGTAACGTAGTGCGTTTCCGACCCTATAAAGTATATATATTCTGTTCGATCACTGCCAGTCATCTGCCATGTCCGTTGTCGTCTGTCCGTCCTGACGGATCTGAAACTTAAAGCTGATTGGTTTGTGATTTTAGGAGTTCCTCGGGGTTTGTTTGGTGCCCGCCCCTTTAAGCCCACATCGCTTTATCTTTTTTTAAATATAATTTTATATTTCGATGGTTTTTTTTTCCTTCATGTTTTATCGACCTTTAAGTTTTCGCTCTCCTCTTTTCTTTTGTTCTCTCTTGTTTTTATTATATATTACGGATATAAACCCCAACATATCTCGACTTTCTCTGCTTACCTTGCAGGTGGAGGAGGACTGGAAGTACGTTGCCATGGTATTGGATCGTATGTTTCTGTGGATCTTTGCGATCGCTTGCGTGGTCGGCACAGCGCTGATTATCCTGCAGGCGCCCAGCTTGTACGACCAGTCGCAGCCGATCGACATACTCTATTCGAAGATTGCCAAGAAGAAGTTCGAGCTGCTCAAGATGGGCAGTGATAACACCTTATAGCGACCACTTGGGTTCGCGGCCGGCTGGTGGAATTTAATCATCAGCTCGCTGCGGACCCTGTTTGCCGCTCGCGACGATGATCGTGGATAATATACGATGAGCCACACCATGAGTATTTCCTCGGCGCTGTACAACACTAACAGCAGCAACGCCAGTGACAGTGGCAGTGTCATCGGCAGTGTTGTAAAGGGTATTGTGAGTAGTGTTGGGAGCGCCAACGAAACGGATGCCACATGGAGCACATCGTAAAAAACGCGAGGCGAGTGAAGCGAACATTGCGAAATGAAATGAGATACAATCGAATGGATGGCAAGTTTTTGGAGCAGTTGATCAAAATATGTATGTAATGTAATGCGAGGGGAATGTAGTGTTGATTAACCGTGACAGTGCTGGATAGCGACGCAAGCCACAAGATCGGAGCAAAGCGGAGCTTAGTTTGTAAGTTTTTTGATGTACTCGATGTATGATTGTCTGGGTCGAAGTTCAGGTGGTTTTACGTATCCCAATGATCCTCGGGCCAGTGTTGTAAAAAAAGTATGGAGTTTTGTAAGTTACATTGTATTTTTGAGCGCCAAAAAGTTCCTTGTTACATCTTTTAGTTTTAAAGTTCCACACAACACACAAAAAAAAAAGAAAAACAAATGAAAATGTTTTAAAATTGCATTTTAAATTTAAATCTGACTGCATGTGTTCAATGCATGAGTGCGATTGTTTGTGTGTGAGACAGCGTGAATGTGTGCGTGCCAAAATATACATATGGAAAAGAAAATCAATTTTAATTGTTTATTTATTTGTGCATATTTTTCACATTATTTTTAGCAGAGCAAAAACAAACACAGAAAAATTGCGCCCACGCTAAATGGGTAAAATTAAAATGCATAAAATCCCAATCTATTTTTAGCATAAATAAGTAAAATTAATACGATAAACTATATTTAATTAGGTAATAAGTCGTAACTAGTCGTAGCTAAGCAAATCTAGTATTGA
This sequence comes from Drosophila fuyamai, assembly GCA_018153365.1. Taxonomy (NCBI): domain Eukaryota; kingdom Metazoa; phylum Arthropoda; class Insecta; order Diptera; family Drosophilidae; genus Drosophila; species Drosophila fuyamai. The sequence goes on from JAECXW010000116.1 coordinate 11,990,235, forward strand.
ATTAAATTTAATATTACAAAGTAACACGAATTCCGAAAAATCGGTTCGTAGGAAGCGCGAAATTCTGAAATAAATTTAGTTGAATGTTGATACAAGCGAGTCGTCACATTTTTAAAGCCACACATTTTTACTAACCACACTGGCAACACACACGTAAATATATTATATCGTGCAAGCATACATATAATTATATATAGAGTACGTATACGTATTTATAGGATTGCAGCTAGTCGAATCACATAACAACGGTAACACAAAACAATTTCAATTAAAAACACGCACACAAACAGACAAACGCGGAGGAAAACAAGTAACAATAACTAAAGCCAATTGCTATTTGGCCAGCACTTTGTATAGTTTGAAGCAATTTAAATCAATTATATTATTGCGTATAATACGAATTCCGTTTTAACCCAGCAACTCGTATTCACGGGACTTTCATTGTTATCCCCACCAACTCCAGATGTTTATTTTGCAGCTCCATTCTCCACTCTTTTAACCCGCTGTTTTGTAGTTCCCTGCACTCATTATGCATTCATCGGAGCATACGAAACGTTCAGAAACCTTTGGCAAGTTCAATTTAAAATAAAACTTTTTAATTACTTTCAACGGGTCACGCGAGTGCTGTTCTGAGTTCTGAGTTCCGAGTGCTGGCTTCTGGGAACTGAGTTCTGTGGTCCGAGTCCTAGCTTCTGGTTTCTGGCCATTCCAATAGTCTAGGTGCCGCCCTAAAAACACCTTTAATTTAAATGCCAAAGCTGGCGAAACTCGCCACAAGGTTGACTGCCACGCCCATTCGCCCTCTCATTTTTGCCTTTGCGTTTTTAATTGATTTTGCAAGAGTTTTTGCCGCTAGAGCCACAAGAACAGTAAACATTAAGCAAATGCAAAAGCAAAAGCCACCGACAGATTTTCACGGAGGTGGTGCGAAAAATGGGTCGGTCGTGGCACAAGAGGGAGTGGCGGCACCGCAAGGCATGCAACAAATTAAGTGTAGAATGCAATTTGCCATTCTATGTGCACAAGGGTATATGTGAGCAGTTAATAAAAAGCTGAGAGTAAACAAATATAAACTTACATAGAAAAAATTAAAATCTTAAAAAGTTCTTTTTCAATTTTTAAAGAACATTATTTAAATTCATTTAAAACGCTACATAAATTTCTAAGTTGCTCCGTATACATTAAACCATCTGTTAAAGCATCTGTTAATAACAAGCCACATTTATGTTACCGAATTTCTCTCTGTGCATCCAGTGTATGGCAACAAGAACTTGGCAAGCATAAGTGAAATCTGTAGAAACTATTAGCAAAGAATGCCGCGACAAACGACAACGGCGACCCTGAGCACCCTGCCAGGGTTGTCAAGCGGCCTGGGTGTTGCTCATTGTTGCCAGCAGCCTGAATGTAGCTGATTCTGCCGTTGGAAAAGACATTGTGCGTGCGAACCGGCAAAAGTTTAATTAAAATTCCTAATCGAAAATATTCAACATTTGTGAGTGTGAATTAATTAAAATAGTTTTCCAAGCCAACGATTGTGGCACAGTTTAAGCACACGGAAAGAGCCGAAGAGAAAGTGCAGCAATGAAAAAGGCAGAGGATCTAGAAAATTTAATACATTTTATAAGTGTAGTGAAAATTACAAGCAAAATTAAGAATATTATCTTGCCCTTTATAACCCACTTATTTATTTATTTTAATTGTTTTCCATTAATACACATAACAAGAAACACTGACACAATCACACCATAGCGATAAAAATGAGGAAAACTAAACAGGAAAATCTAAATAGCAAATGCCATTTTAGGTGTATTAAAATGTAAAGTGCATAAAAATCAACAGTTAACATTTTTTAAATATCTAGCTATTAAACTTAACATAATATAAAGCCTATAAAATACACGTCGAAATATCATAAATCAAGTAATTAAATAAAAATGCGTGGACTAAAATTAGAAAGAAACTAATGTCACATTTCAATTTAAACGAATAAATGAACAATGAAAACAGCAACCAAATTCACAGAAATACCCGTACATACATTACACACACACGCAGTATCGAAATATAATTGTTCATCATATATTGAAAGTATTAAACTGAGCTTATAAAATTTAAACTAAAAAAATTACACACAAAAAGTTGCTATAAAAATGGGAAAAAATGCGAAAACTATTTGACAACATTCTCGACTTCCGTTTTGAAAAGATTAAATAAAAAAAAGTCTGAAAACAAAAGTAAAATATATATACAAAACAAAATACGAATAAATACATAAAATATGGAACACAACACATGACACCTTTTTAAATGCAAAACCGAATAACCACTGACACAAGGCAAATACACAAAAAACTGACGGCAACAAATTGTTCAGAAAGGACAAAATGCAAATTCAATAAAAAGCCCGTACACTACATATGATTTAAATGAGAAGGCAACCCGCAATAACCAAATGGCAAAAACGAAATATATTTTGTATAAAAAGAATCCAGTTAGCTTTCAGTTCTTGGTTTTGTTGGGGTCTAAGTAAACTTCAATCTAATATCAGCCATTTTTGGTGTGACCTGTAAATATTACAATATATTTATATTACAATTTGCTTAGGCTTTAAATATGATTATTCAATAAGAATTTTTCAAATAATTTAAATGTGCTGATCAAAATTTGTTTTAATGCATTGTTAGATCAACTACTTTATGGTAAGCTCCTTAATTTAAAACTATTTTGTACAAAACTTCCAGCTTAACAAACATTTTGTTATAGTTTTAGACAATCAACTATTAATATATATAAAAAGCAGCAAAGCGAAATGAAAACAAAGAACTAATGACAAGTAAATGGCGTAACTTTTCTGTGAATAAAAAAACTAAATGAGTAAATCCCCTATAAACATTATGCATATTGAAACTTAATGTCACTTTGGGAAACAAAAAAAAAACATATAAAAACTGTTTGCAAGAGAGAAAAACTAGATGAAAATCATTTCAACAAAAAACCATTTTTGTAAATTGTTTCACTTGGGAAATCGACACGCTAAAGCAAAAACTAAATAAATAGAGAAATACATGATAGCTCGTTTTACCAACTAATGCAAAACACAAGAAAGAAAAATGAAGACACTCGAGAAGGAAAATCGAATTAACGTCAAATACATAGAGGTGTATATGCTCTCATTGGTTGTGTTTTTAGGTTATAAACAAATAGGTTTGGCTCTGTGTGGGTGTGTGGGAGTGTGAGTGTGCCGTGCACACTGTGTCCTGCACACACACAAACACATGCACCGCTCGAACAAACAAACAGGCAAACAATCGTTCATTCAATCACTCAATCAGTCGGTCCCTCGATCCAACCCACGATCGCTCGGACTTATAGTTGTACAGTTCATTTTCACATTGATTCATAAAAATTAACGAATAAATTAAAATAACTTAGCTATTGAAAAGCGGCATAAATCACGTTGATCTGTATATTATGCTAGTAATGTCAAACATTTTGAATTGCCTTTTTGAATCGATTCTGTTCAAGTTTTTCTTAGGTTTCTAGCTAAATGTTTAGTGTGCTTGATATACAAAAACAAAATTAAGAAAATAATTTAGGTAATCGAGAAGAAACCATGTAATTTAAATACTGCCACAAATAAGACAAAAGGAAATGCAAATAGAACATATAGAAAATATACACATATATGTATCATATATATGTGATACGAGTACGAGTATAATGATATACGAAATAGTTAAGTGCAAACAATTTTCGAAGAGTGTCCACAGAAATGGAAGGCCGATTCGATGCGGAGGAATAAAGGCCTCTTAAACTAGTCACGTAAGGATAGATCAAGCAGATCGGGGCTCGAAGTTAACATTGAAGCTAAGTACTAACTATTTAGGCCACATACGAATAACTATGTATATAGCTAAAGTAACCACCACAAGACAAACACACACACACAGCAATGCATCTACACAGTTGACGCAGTACATACCTGTATATATAAATAAATATTGTGAGGCAACCGCCGATCCATCATTGATCGATCATTCAGCAAGCGAAAAGAATTTATTTCCAGTACAATTCATTTCTCGATTACAGTTACAGCAGACAACGAACTTGTGTAGTCACAAAACTTAGATAAAGCACAGAAAAATCATTGAGGAATTTAGTAATGAAAACCACTCAACGGTTGGCGAGTGAATTGCCCTTATATGATGTTTTAGGATTGCTCTAAATTGTGTAGTTGAAAATAAGTACAGGGGCGATTTTATATCACTTCAAACAGTGCCTAAAAGAATGCAATGACTTGTTTCAGTTTTGATTCTACCGACTCTGTCGAACGTTTAGACACTTTTTTAAGAGATTTCAAATCGCTTTGCTTTCCATTTCGATAGGGGCATTCATTCCAGACTAAAACGTGTTTCATTTTAACAAAACGAAAACAATTTTAAGGCCACTCACATTTAGCACTAACAAATATCATAATTAGTTAAACGCGAAATAGTTATTAAACAAAATATATTAAAACGAACAAAGTGGAATAACTAAAGAAAAATAATTACGATGTAAACAGGAAATTGAGGTATTTGATAAATATGCGGCTTGACCCTGAGATTCAAAAAACATAAAATCGTATGTCTTCCAATCAAAGGTCGTCTTTTGTAGCAAACACAACAAGAATCAAAGTCTGCGTATTGCTAAAGAAAAACAAATAAACCAAACAAATTGGAAGCAACTGTGGAGCTGATTAATGCAAAAATTAAACAAATGTTTAAAGAACAAACGCCCACACGAATAGAAACTCACACCTACAAACAGACACACTCTGCACTGCAAATTCCATTAGCGAATAATCATTGCATTTCTTAAGGGCTAATAGGAAAACCATAGAGAATACCTTCTTCGGTTGACACGTAGTATTCCTCACTCTCTCTCTCTCGCTTGAACTCTGATCCATTTTGGTTACCAGCAACTAATCAAGTACCTGACAATAGATGAACTACACTTCTTCAGAATTTCTAAGCACACCACATCAATCAAGTCCCATTAAAGCTCGTCTTGTACATAAAGTTGCCGAATGTTTAATTCGATTTGGCTAACAAATTTCCATGAAGTTGTCTAGAAGAGAGGCAAATCAACAAATACATAAATTAATTCATTAAAAACGGTTTCAATGACAGCTAGCAAATTTAGACACTGACACAAAAGTACACATTTCAGAGCAATTAGCATTTTCTTTATGATTTATAGCAGCCATTTATTGCCTTCTTACGTACAAATGGAAAACCAGACCACTTTTGTAAAATATTTCTTCAGAGTAAATGCAAAACAATCAGCTAATTTGAGGACCTTGCGTTTTTACTATTCTCAATTATTAAGGGTGGCACAAAAATCGCTGGTGACTTAAAAGCATCTATTAAGGTGTCTTGTAGTATGCAATGATTTATTTGGTTTGGAAAATGAAAATTAAAACGCAAGTTTTTCCAGCGATTTCTGAGACAATCCCAAAATTCCATAAGCAACAAATTTTCATCAGGTTTTCAAATCGTTGACAACATAAATTCGCAGATTTGCAAGCAGCACAAAACACACACACCCTCAGACTTACTCACACACTGATCCACGAAAATACTCGAATATTTAATGCTTGTATGTATGCGTTTCGTATGAATCCGTGTGAAAGGCATTGCATGTGTGTGTGTGCGAGATACAGCAAAAATCAAATGTGTAAATTCATATGCTATAAATCACTCGAGTATGTAACAGTTTTACTAACTATACATTTGTGAGTATATAGTACTTAGAGGTATGCATTATGCATATACACCCATATGTATATTTTTTGTATTAACTGTTAGGTGCCGTTAGAATTAAGTGCTTCCGTTGCCAGTTTTGTGTATATTTTCTTTAAATTTGTTCGATCAAGATATGAAAAACAAAAGTACATTTTAGCGTCAAGATTTTTAACTCAAAACAAATCAAAGAAAATGGCAAATCTTAAAGTCTTGCAACTCACTGGGGAAAACAACACCACGAATATTAAAGTTAAAGGTAAAACGCCCACGGGCTAAACTAACGACAATTTGCTCAAAAAAAAAGGAAACTAAAACCCAAATGTATTAATAATAAATATACATACATATACGCAGTAAACTAAAGCCAGATATAATTACAATTATGTATAAATATTTAGTTAGGCGTCCCAAGCGCTCACTAAAAATTCTACACAAAAATCAATTTTGACTAAATTGAAAATTTAGTTAAATGGAATCGCATAACGTAAGTAAGCTAAGTTACGATAATCCATAAACAATTTATGTAAAATACTTGCAACTAAGAATAGGCTAAGCTAACTTTGACACTGCAAACCAATGCAAGATCAGCAACAAGCAACCTTAAGAGAAGGTACATGGAAAATTTGTGCATCAGTAATTCAAATAAATGTGACACAATACTTAAACTTAACCGGAAAAGCGTTGCATTTACATTTCACATAACAAATACATGCGTAAATATATATAAAATAACTATATATATTATAAATATATATTCGAAACTCTCTTGAACAACAAAACTGCAAACATATTACATAACAAACCGAAACTAAATAAATTACACTCACGCGCAGCCAGCAAGCAAACAATTGAACATTAAAAATTGATCAAAAATTAACAGATCATAACAAACTAAAAAAAAAAATAAAAAAAAAATTAACAAAGTCGATAGAAGAAAAATGAATATGTTGACTAACACAACAATATAAAACAAGAAATGCATTAACAATTTAAATGTAAGACCCTAAATAACGAACTTAAGCTAAACGCAAAACAAATTGAAATAATAGCAACAATTGCGAAAAATAACACTAAAATTGAAAACAATTAAAAAAAAACGACAACACATTAAAAGAAAACAATTACTATATAAATAAATGTTACGCGTTATTAAATAAAGAAGAATGAAAATAATTTGTTTTAAAAAAACTTATCCTGGCTTTTATTTGGAAATATTTCTTTGAGAAAAGGGGCTAGAGGTGGAAACTTCTATAAGAGACTTATTTGTTTTTAATATTTATGAAATATTGTCTAAAATTTAATAAACTTGAGTCTATTTTTACCTGTGTATTTAATGTTCTACAACTAATTTGTTTGTCCACCCAATAGAAAGCGCTTAAAATCCAGCCTTTTTATTTAATTTTTTAATCCAGTTTTTCGGGTGTTCACATATAGTTAAATGAACTAAACTTCGTGGTAGTCGCTGCCATATATTTTCCTAAAGCCAAAGCCAGCAGTGAGAACTGGCAGTCCGGATAGATTTCATGGCACTCGCGGGAATTCCGCTTGGATCGCCGGTAGATCCGATCGTACTGGTGATGAGCCTGTGGTTCTTGGGCAGTCACTGGAGTGGAGGGCAGACTGAAGACAGTCCTGACCAACTCCTGCAACATATTACCGCGTTGCTGGGGCGGCAACATGAACTTGGCACTCTCGCAAAGAGCTCGAGCCACACACGAGCGACCATTAAATCCCATGCTGAAAAAATCACAAAGAGTCGCATTAATATTTATTGATGAATGAGCAAAAATAATAAATGATTACTAAAAAGATATTGAAAACATAAAAAAATGTGGATATTAACATTTCCCCAGTCTCTTTTTTGAATTTAAAACATTTATTAACACTGTCTAAATGAAAAAATTAAATAATATATTTCAACATTCTATTTTGAAGTAAAGTATCCGAAACAGCAATTTAACTCAGAGTCAATACTTATCATGACATTGAAGAATCCGCAGTAAAAACCATTTTATTAAGGCTAAGCTATCTGTGACATTTAGATACCACTCACTTGTCAAATAAGGACTGCACCTCGTCGTAGAAGGCTCGTCGGGAGCGGCGCTTGATGGTGTCCTTGGCCAGGGTGGCGTTCAGTCCGTGGGCGTGCTGGATGACCCACTGGTGGTTGGGCAGATCGTAGGCAACGCCCCAGTTGACGGCCCAGCTGAGATAGTCCACATCGGGGTTGCCAATCATGCCGATCGTCATGCATATAGCTCCCTGCAGGATGGGTCACCATTAGTGCTATGTTACCAACTAGCCAGTGAATAGGCCAAATCACACTCACACCGAAACCGAAGAGCCCTCCGGAAAAGCCAGATAACGCTTCTGCCGGCGCAGAACTTTCGTCACCGCCCGTGTGGCATTTACATCTGGTGTCGTGGAAACCTCCTGGCATTGCACCTCCTGCACCTGTGACACGGCCAGGAGGCATAATGCCACAAAACTAAAGTGGCAAGTAGGGGAGAAGAGCCTCATGCTGTCGGTAGAACGTTCCGTTGGCAACTGAATAGTGGCCCGAAACCGAACCATCCGCTTTGGTGGCTTATTAGCTCAAGTGCTCTGTTGATTGCACTGATTAGCGGCTGCCTGTAAAGTCTGCTTTTAACAAGTACCCATTGTTGGTGGTCCGCTTCTCATCTGCCTCCCCCCCATTCCACTTGGCCATCGGTTGTCAACACGGCCAACTCTGATTGCTGTAGCATGTAAATTTCTGTCAACAGTGGAAAATACTCTGTTTTGTTTCCACTTCCAGTCCAATTGTCAGCATTGTGGAGCGAAAAACAAACAGCACAAATTATGGAATTGCCAGTGCAGATCCCTGGAGAGGGAATTGCATACACGATGGGATCCATCAATATGTCCATACCCTTTGCTGATTGAAAATGCATTTATGGCATTATAATAGCTTTGGTATTTAGTTTTGAGACGGTATACGTAAATAATCATTTTTTTGGCCTTCCGTCCATGACAACAAATGAACCCACATGCGCTCTACATTTCATTGAAGCGCACCACAAAATGGCCGAAAAAATTGTCAATAAAACTGCCGATGTACGAGTATTTACTTAATTTCCATTCAACTTTTTGGCATGTCGCACAATAACATATATTTTTTTCGCTCATCAATTTATTCACGCATTTTTATTTGTACTTATTGTTTGAACTGTGGCAATATTACAGAATTTGTAAAAGCTTAACGCATGAGTATTGATTTTTTTAACAGTGTTACAAGCCCAATAAGCCCCTTGAAATTCATGTAAAAATTTCGGCAGCCAGTTAAGGGAGATTGTCAGTAGCAAGTATTTATTAAATTATTTACCTATAATTTAATAACTTTTCTGTGTGCTCTAAAATGTTTGTACCTGTCTTCGATTTTAATTATTGGAATTTACATATTTCAAATGCTACCGACCAATTAAGACAAAATTTGCTGAAATCGCTCGATTTCCATATAATCCCCAAAAGGAATGCGTTTATTACAATTAAATTGAACATACATCGCAATCCATTATAGCAGTTTGCTGGCGCCCTGAGGCTCGGCGCAGTTCGATAAATTCATTGACGTGTTTTCCTTATTTCGCTTTTATTTAATCAACGCGCGTTTTTCTCTTGGAATCGTTCGCTGATGAGCAGCAAAAAACTCTGCCGGCAATGCGGTCCATACAAACTGGCGCATTCGTGGAGCGAGTGGCCGGCGGTGAAGGCCTCCCGATACTTGGGCTTATGGGCTATCTCCGGATGCACGTAGCGCAGCATGATGCGGAAGATATCGTGGAAGAGGGTTAGGCCCGGCGGAGCCAGCAGATGACGCGCCTCGCACAGGGTCCGCATGATGCAGTAGCTGGGCTGGTAATTAAACCTGCGAGGGGGAAAGTGAACCGGTCAGGGTGCATATCTTTAACAAATTGCGTTGCTTTACTCATTACATTATATCTAAGGGGTCAAAAATGAGTCACGAGCATTATCGTCTCCACTTTCAGTAAACTTAACCTTAACCTTAACTTTAAATGAATGAAACTTAAATCATTAAAATAACTGCACCTATATTTCGGAAGATTCATTCATAGGTATGCCACTTTAAAATCTGATTTATGTAAGAAAAGTTTAAGGCCTAGAAGTATTACTTTTGGAAACTTGTCTGCAAAGCAAAATTTTTATATTGTGCGTACTCACATGGTGGACATGATGGACACAATGTCGAAGAGCATGCCGTGCGGACTCTGCGCCTCGTTGATCACCGTGGTTCCCTGCCTCTCGAGCTCGCGTCTGAGCCTGCGAGACATGGCAGAGGGTCGGCAGTAGTAGGTCCCGTACATATCCTTCACCAAGTGCGAGGCTGGACATCCCATTTGCATCTGCTGCGAATAGGACTTGCGACGACTCAAGGTGGGAATGCCTTGCGGGTAGGCAAAGTAGAAGGACTGTATGGGATCCGCGGGATTGAGGGGCACAATCACGGGTTGTGGTTGAAACCCAACTGGGGCTCCAAGCGCTGGTGGTGGTGGTGGTGGAGGCGGTGGTGGAGGTGGTGGTGGAGGTGGAGGAGGAGGTGGCGGTTTCACCTTTGGCTTGCCCACACGCCGTGGTATCCAATCTTCAATGGCTGCCGGTAACTCATAAAGACTCGTGACTTCAGCCAGCCAAAGTAATCCTTTGGGTATGGTGTCCAGAACAGCCTTGGCGCAATTGGCCGTGAGCTGTGTCCAACCCAAAACAATAAACATGATTCAAATAAATTAAATTATACATTTTATGCTGAAGTAAAAAAGTTTTTTGAACATTTTTGATAAGAATAATAATCCGCTTCTAAGACTTTCATTTTACACAGAAAGCTACCCCAAAACTCTCGAGTTATTGTTCTAAGTTATAATTCACGGGAAAAGAATACCCTCTAAGTGTTCAACTTACCGTCATAGCAGAACCCAGTTCAAAGGTTGAGCCAGCGCTTTTGGCGATGTAGTAGGTGAATCTTATCGTGCATATAGGTTACTCCTCTACTGCCGGAGTTCGAATTGGATTTAAGGAGATCCGTTCCATTGCCTGCAAACGTTGAAGTCACCAAAAAGGCGAAGAGGACCAGTCTAAACCATAATAAAATTTCCATAGCGAAGCCTGCGGCGACCGGCATAGCACTAAAGAACCAGACAGTAAACTCCAGATTGAACGAGTGGCCAAGTTCCAATTCCATTCGCGTGCCTCTTCAATTTGGTCCGGAGCGTGTCTTGACCGCTTTGCGAGCAGCTATTTGGCCAAGACATTAGTTCATAAAGGGGTCACTTGGCCGGGCTCTAATTCAATTAACAAGTTGCCATTTCGATAGAACGCTAAGACAAAAAGATGAACGAATTATGGAGAAATCAAGGTCCGAAAATTTGAATTAGTTTGAAATATGTCTGAAACTTGGCTGACGTTACTGCTCACGGCATGGCTCTTGGGCGAGTGCCAGGGCAACTCTCTGGATGAATTTGCTAGGCCGGCGACGAGTCACGAAGCTGGCAAAGTCAACAATGCCACCACGTTGACTCCGCCAGGACTCGTCGCCCAGGGAGAACAGGACTTCGACCGGGACCCACTGACACCGCATGCGGCCCCATCGTCGCAGCGGAAACTCTCGAGAGGCAAGCGCTTTGTGGCCTTTCCCCAGGGTTCATCAGCTTCGGTAAGTCAACGAACCCACAAACAATGGGGCGACAAGCCATTCGTTCTGCACAGCACGAAATAAGGAAATAAAATATATTACTTTTTTAATATATATATTATAAGATATAAATATTATCCAGATGAAACACCTTGCAACCTTTTTGATGAACTTATTTATTAATCCTAAGACACTTAAAAGTACTTAATTCTTATGTTGTACTTAAACTTAAAACTATAAAACTTTAAAAAGCAAAAAGCAAAAGCAGACGTTTCAAACAAAAATATTATACAAAAATCAATTTGATATCCACTGGATGTTCTTAAAACAAATCAAATCACATTTTCTAAGAATCAATGTTTTGTGGCCATGTTTTAGGGCGCTGTCTGTCTGACCACCGGTGTCATCGGCAACCCCAACCTGCTGTACCTCAGTTTGGGCATCAATTGGGGTGTTGCCTACGACCTGCCCAATGTCACCTGGGTGCTGCAGAATGCCCACGGCTGGACCACAAAGAAGTCGGCCAAGGCGCAAATCAAGCGCAGACATCGACGGGAGCTCTACGGTCGCCTGGAGACAATGATAGACAGGTGAGTGGGTCGGGACTCATGGTTCAACGGCACTTGACCATCTGAAGTCAATTGGTGTGGGTGGAAATTCACATAAATGATGCCATCTGGGATTTGGCTATGCTGGAACTATCCCTCTATGACAACATCTCACAAAGAATATTTTAAAACTTTCGGTATCCTATGAATTGGGATTGATGTGTGGGTTTGCATTTCGCTAAACAATGATCCAATTTAAATACCAAATTAGAATTGGTTTCATAATCGCAAGTCAAACTAAACAAACAAATAAATATCATAAATACTTTTTTTTTATACTAATTTAAGCTTGCTAGCTTTTTAATGCAAGTCAAACTAAACAATCTAAATAAATATCATTAAATACTTGTGCTTTGTAAAAGCTTTATTTTTTTAAAGTGCATAACTTTTTTTTTGATTTTAAAGACCTATCAGTTGACACACCAAGCTTCTTAAACTTACCAACAAAATGTAAAAGAACAAACTCTCACTGATTTATAGCTTGTTATCATTTCATTTTCGAATCGCACTGTACCAAGCACAGAAGTATGCTCCCACTCATATGTAGATACTTTAAATGGTTCAAGAGGCTGGTTCCCCTTCTCAATGGCCTTTTTTTGCTGCCAAATTCAGCCAAGCCACTTGGCTTATCACGCACAGTGCGACCAAGAAAACTTCGCACCCGAAGTGGTCGTTGTCCCTACCATGCGCTACCCTGCCACGCCCACCGCTCCTTGGCCGCCCTACTCGGGGATGCGTGCTCATGGCATAATAATAAAATGTTGGTATTTTATATTAGCATTTAAATTGGCTTTTTGTATGCTTCGGAAATAGTTTAATATCCGTAGAGGACGAGTGTGTGAGTCGAAGTCTGCGGTTCGGCAACTTTAACTTGGAGCCAATGCGAAAAATGCATAACAAATTAGGCCGTAATTGGGGGAGAGTTATGTGGTGGGTGCCGTTAAACTATCTGCAATCTGTAAAATGTCTTATCAACGAGCAGCACACACACACACACATCCCGATAGGAATACGGGATACGGGATACCGAGATACAGTGACGGCCGTTGTCATGGTAATCAAAGGACTTCGGCTTCTTTTCGAATTTCTGCCTCAATTCCAGAGCCCGGCTAAGCTTCAAGTGGTCGTCAAAAAGTTACCATATTTGTCCTTCGACCGGCTTTTCCTTTGGCATCTGCCTCGGATTTTCCCCTGGCTTTGACCTTAGCTTCACGTGTCGGGAATTCGGTGTGTGTTTTGTATGTGCGCCCGTCTTGTGTTTCATGATTGTTTTCCCTCGATTGGTTTCGCTTTTCGATTGTCTGTTTTGCTTAGCGTCCCACAATTGATGCCCGGCAATTTTGCCCCTGACTTTTGGCATTGGCTCTTCTGGTTTACGAGCCACTCCTCTTCCTCTAATGGGTCAGCTAAGCGCCTTCCCAGGCCTCAATTGCCTCTATCCGATGTGTCGGGATATACATACAGCATACGGATTCGCCTTCGTATGTGCTAGTGGGAGTCCTTGTGTATGCGATATATGCCCTATGGGGTTAATGAAGTTGTTTGTTTGTTTGTCCGCCTGTCTCCCAGGCCACCGGATTCGAGTTGACAGCCACCACTGTCATTGCGACGGAGGACTACAAAGTTATTCCGCCCCTACATTAAACAATCCCTGGAAATAATACTATCGTCTGTGAAACTCCTTCAAATGGTTCATCATGGCACAATAGTCAATCTAATATAAGTTTAGGATTTTCCAAATATTGAAGAATTTTTTATATTTTAGTTTTTAAGTTGGAATTTCTTCCAAAATGTTAACTTAAGAAAATATTCGAATATAGATCAAAAAATCCGCTCCCAAAAGCTTGCAGTTTCTGAAGATCCTTTAAGATGAGATAAACTAGATCTTATAAAACAAAAGTGTTCTCCATTCTGAGAAAACGAACTTATGTTGCCAATAGTAAAAGTACGGAAAAAATAACGTTAAACTTTGGTTCATTTTCAAAATGTAGCTAAAAACAAAAAATGAATTCATTTTGCTAGAGAACATTTATTTAGTCAAATATTTTCTACAAAATTTGTTAAGTACAAACTCTAGTTTATAAAGGCGTTTGAAAACCCTGTCACTGGAGGAGTGAACTTATGTTGCAAGCTATTCTCACTGTGCGGCGAAGTTGGCAAATGTAGCAAGGCATTGCCGACCAAGCCCATCGATCTCTGTCATCGCATCTTTGACTTTGCATAGGCAGTTCGACCTTTTGCATGGCATCGACAGGTGCAGGTGGAGGTGCCGGTGCAAATGGAGAGGGAGATGGAGGAGCTGTTGCAAGTGTCGGCACAGGCAATTCAATTAAGTTGCAGCGCCTGTCTTGGCCGCCCCTTACACTCCCCATCCCCGGCCCATCGACCTTTTGGGTCGGTGCCATGTTTATTGTAAACGTGACTGCTGCAAGTGTCTGAAGAGCATTCTAAACGTTAACGGACAATTGACACATTTGCACTTTGGCAATTTTCCTTTGGCCCCCGCACAACTGCCCATTTATTGCATTGTCTTGGCAGAAAAGAGAGCTTTCATCTGCAGTTTCCCCGTGCTGTTTGCTGTGTGCAGTTGCAGTTTTCAGTCGCATCCGAGAGTGGCACGTGCCACGTTGCTTGCCGCCATGATTTACGCGACCTCCGTATTGTTTAATTATCGTTTAATTGTTGCAAAGTTTTTGATTTACGATTTAATTGCAACGACAAATGCAACGCCCTCTTTTACTGTCGCCGCTCCCTCGTTTTTTCCGGGTAATGTCAGCCATGATTTATGGTCGCCGCCAACATTGATGACTATGATGGAACGTGCAGACGACTCCACTCCATCCGAGTCCTCAGCTCTGGTTACATCCTCCCAGCTGTTGCACCACCGGCGGTGGCAGCGAGTGCTCAGTCGTCCGAAGCGTTATCTCAGTTTCCCGGAGGGTTCCTCACTTTCCGTATGTTGTGGCTCATCCCGCCCAATCCCCCCCTCCTCCTCCTCGCTCTCCAGAGAGTCCTTTGTCATCGTGTCCTTGATCAGGTTGCCGTCTGCTTCACCGTGGGCATCATTGGCAATCCGTATTACGGCTACAACAGTTTCGGCCTGAATTGGGGAGTGGCCTACGACCTGCCCAACACCTCGTGGGTCCTTCAGAGCTTGCACGGATTTTCCACACATCCCGTACCACCCGCTATCCTGCGTCGAAGGTCCAGGAGCGCCATATACCAAAAGATTGAAACCATTGTGGATAAGTACGGAGGATTTATTAAATCATAGCTAGAGCCCTGCCTTAAATAGCCATGATTTAAAAAATTAATCAACTGTATGAATTAAAACTGTTACTAAAATATATTTAAAGCAGTGGGAAGGCAAGGAAGTTTGTTGTGAGACCTATGAACTTTTATGGGAAATTGTTTACATAACATTAAATTAGTTATTGCACAGTCTACTTTCAAATATACACATTTGGAGATGATTTTTGTGGCCCCACATATTGATACTATTACTGATACTATTGACACTATTTAATACTTCCTGATATTCTTTTAAGCATGGGATATAATGGACGTGACTGCATTTTGAGAACCCTTTGCGAGAGTCGTCAGTACTTTCAGCGCACCAAGATGAGCATGGTTGGCGAAATGCTTCGTACCATATTCAGGTGAGCAAAAATAACCATGGAAATTAAAAACCTATTTAATACATAATATTTTCGGTAACTATATCTGCAGCCTGCCGAAGCAGAGAATTTTCACAAGGGAACTGCACGAGAACTCGGATATAGTCCACTACGACCAGGCATATCGGAATGCCCACAGCGACGATTGCACCCAGTACAACTGCCACTTCTCATTGTTGGAACTGGCCTTTGGAAAGTACACGACCCCGCCGAAAAATTATTACGCATAATAAATTCTCGATACTTAAACACGTTTCGCATCAAATTTTTTTTAAATGTCAACTCTGTCCACCTCCATCTCCCGGGGAAAATGGGGCAAGGCAAAAGGGCACTTGTTGAGCTAGGTTAAAAATGACACTTCATATATCTTCTGCCCAGCTGCAAGTTGGCATCCTCCGCAGCCGAAACGAATTGATGGTGTCTGTGAGCCGACTCCAGCTGACTGATGTGCAAGTCCATCTCCTGACACCTCCTTGCCCATCATTATCATTCTGCCAATGGCAATCTGACTTCAATTTAAACGAAATAAATATATGTTGACCAAACTTTATCTGATTTTTCTCATTGTCGGTGTTTCGAAAACTCAATTCAATCAAGACTGAAAATGACACAGCATTGTTTCTGAGTGAAAATTAAGTGGCAGGCCGAAATATTTATGACTATTGACCAATAACAGCATCCATTTGGGTTTTGGAAATATGTGTGCCATAAATTTAACATTTTGCTATGGGGGTTTTTCTCAATATCTGAATTGAATTCGATAAAACAATAAACAGGCGAAAAACTATGCGATAATAGTAATAATTGAATACTTTATGGGCCTTAGAAATATCATAATTTGAGTAATGATAGTTTAATGATAGATATTAAAATTGTTGATATTAGATTTAAGCTCACAAATTATATTATTACTATGAAGTATTAAAATAAAACAATGGAAAATAGTATGAAGTATAATTAACAGTTGTGTTTTTATTTTAATATCTTTTAATTACTCATAAACCCCCAAACAAATATTTATAATATGTATTGATTTAAAAACTTTATATTGCCATAAATTCCTGCCGAACTTTAGCTCCCTCGCCTCCCTGCAAACCCCATTTCCAGGTGCTCACACCTCATCCGAATGCTCCGCTGCCCTCATTTATAATGGTAAACGGGGAAATTGTGGATGTCAACAAGAGTTCTGTGCCAGAAGCAGCTCAGTGAAAGATGGAGAGAAAAGTGTTAACAAGTAAATGTCATGTCCAGAACTAGAATTCCAGAGCAGGACGGAATGGACGAGTGGCAATGGCCAAGACACGAAATGTCACCGAATCACACAGAGCAATAAATAAATAAGCAACGCCAGCAGTAACAACAGAGCATCAAGAAAAAATTCTTTGTTTATTTTGTTTGCTCCTCTTTTTGGCTCTCTTATTTATGTCAGCGAGATTAAATATATCCGAGCTTATATCAGTAGCCAAGGGGAACTGGAACTGGACACAAGCGGGCCCCGAACAACATGAGAAGCAATTAAACCGGAAAAAAATTCATAACTGAAGTGGTTTCGGGAAAATCCATCTCAGCTATAAGTTTTAATTAGTGGACTTTAGAAAATTCAACATGATGATTGACCTGACGACAAAGGTACTGCTGATGCTGCAGTTGGTGCAGGTGGTGCCCATCCTGTCATCCAATCCTCCGTTGACTCAACCCATTGACAATATGGAGGTACTCAGCAGCACTCTGTCCAAACATATTGACACTCCCAGCATCAGCTCCAGTCCCGTGACCAGTTACAGCCCCAGTTCCGACTACGACTCCAGCACCAACAATGCCACAAGGATTCTGCGGCGGGGCAAGCGGTATCTCCAATTCAGCAAGGGATCACGTATGTCGGTGCGTATGGTATCCAGTTTTAATTGGCTCCCAATCACCGGCCCTTCGATTCCCCGCAGTGGCGCACCAACGGCAAGAATAATCTGTGGAAAATCAACGCGCTGTACGCCTACGGATATGGCTTCCGCACCAATTACCCCTTCCCCTCCATCGAGGACCAGAAGAAGGATAATGCGGTATTCTTTCGCCTCTTCAAGCGGGACCTCTTCTCCAAGCTGGAGACCGCGCTGGATGGGTAAGTTCCTAAAAATGATAACATAGTTCTCATAAAAATAATCTTGCTATTTAAACATTTTAATACATTTAAGAATAAGAATAAATTCTCTAATAATCTCATTCTTCTATGAAAATGGATTTAATGATACATACATGAAAATGGATTTAATGATACATACTAAAGTCTCTACATATCAATTCGTTTTGTTTTTTAATAGTGACAAACTTTTGTTTACCAAAAAATAACGATAGATATTAAAATTATCAATATATTTCTGTAAAAAATCAAAATATATTTTCGTTTGAAATACCACATGTTTTAAGAATCAAGTCTAGGCAATTACTTTATAAAAAAACCATATATTTCATTACAAATTTTCATTTTAACCTTATTTTTCGAATAGACACGGCTTTGATGGCCGAGCTTGCATGCTGAAATCTTTCTGCACGGTTCTAAACGATGTGGATAACCCCAAACAAAAGAGCGGAATGCTCTTTAAAGTGCTGAAATTGATATTCAGGTAAGTCGACCACATACTCCATTTTCCAGTTTAAGTAGAACAAAGTTTGTCATTAATTAGCACTGTTCTGATAGGTCTAAGAACAAAAGCAAACCAGTTTTAATTCACCAAAAGAACTTTCTTGCTTCGTAGTGTATGACAGCTCTATAGATTTCTGTTCTGATCCGTTAGTTGAGTTCTTACATCGGTTACAATGGTCACGGTTCAGTTGGGACTACTTCTCACTTTCCTCGCTTTGGTGTCGGGCCAAGATCAAAATTCTACAGTAATACACAGTAGAGCAAGGCGATATCTGGATATTATAGAGACCACTCGCATATTTGTGGGTAACTTATGGAGCCTTAACTGAATAATTATAGCTTAATCCGCAAATTGATAGTAATTGGTGAAAAAGACTTCAACAAAACCGTTTACTAAAATTTGGGTTAGCTTTTTTTGCCAGTTAAGACTGTTTTAGAAATGAAAAGACCTCAGTAGTTACTTATAGCTCCGCCTTTTATTCCACTTTTAAGTTCCGCGTTAATGCCAAGAACAATGTGATCAAATCGCCAGTTGTGTGGGCCCATGGTTATGGCTTCCGAGCCAATACCCCGGTGTTGGTCAAGAGGGAGAACAGGCCCTTTCGCAGGGACACCTACGAGTTGCTCCACGAGCTGATCGATCGAAGTGGCTTAGATGGGCGGGCGTGTGTTCTGAAGGCCTATTGCACCGCCCTGGCCGGCGATCATGGCCAGGGCTTTCTGTTTAAGCTATTGAAATACGTATTTACGTAAGTGTTTGATAATAATAAATATAATATTAATTATCCCGCGCATATACATTGTTTAATTGCAGTCTGGATGAGCACGACAAGCGACATATGCCGCATCTCCGGGAAGAGAACTGCGAACAAATCATGCACAGCCATTGTCCCTTGAGCTTCGACAGCATATCTCCATATACGGACGATGTTTAATAATGTGTATATTATGTGCTACTGCTTGTTGTTCTAAGCCATTTAAAATAAACAAAATCGAGATTGAATTGGACATCAAAATATAAATATAAACATAGGCCTGACGGTCTGATTGCCTAAAATAATAATACCGATAGAAAAGAAAGTTATTGAAGCTTTGACAGTTCGATACATAGCACATTCGCACTTTATAACATTTTCAATTTGGCATGTTTTTAATACAAATTAAAAACTTAATTTCTGCAAAGGCGATTGAGGTTTCATCTTCGTTGTCTCTTTTAATACCCTTGTATTAACGCGGCATATTTGTTTAACGTAAAAAGAAAATCATTTTCGTTTCTTAAAAACTTTATTATATTCTAAAAATTTAATGTGGAAAAAAATGGTTTTAAATACGTTAGTTTAGGTATTCATTAATTTGATATCGCATTTCTTAATATTTTAACAAAATCCATAATTGGGTGTCAAATCATCGGAGCCTTCTTGATGTTACTGATTTATTTTGCGAAAAGCTTCCAGTAAGTGTTTGTGGCTGCTGATGATATTTATTCGCTGTTGTTGCCATTTGTAATTTATAATTAACTTGTGTGCCATTTGCAGGTTTCGGACGAGTGTTTCCTTTTGTTGTTTTTTTTCCAGCAACCGCTGATTGTGCGTGTGGCAATCAGCAACATGCATTTAATTGGCATTTTTATTAAACAACTGAAAATGAGCAGCCGGGAAAAAAGCACCAGAAAAGATTACAGGCAGGGCGCAAAAATGCCGAGGATTCTGTAACCATTGTTGACCTCGTTGCATGACAAAAGTGTTCCAGCTGTTTAATGTCACCAGCACGAAAATGCCGAGTGGTGTTAAAATGTTTGCGGCAGCCTTTGATGCACTTGTCACGCCCCCCCAGGAAAACCTGTCGCCCACCGCAGCGGCATTAAAAATTAACTTTAATTAAGTTGAAAAACATAAATTACATGCACGCGTACAAGGGCATTAAATTTCAGTTGTGGGTGCTCTCAAGTCTCTAGTTCGCCACAAGGATACAAGAAACATGCGAACAGGTCAGGGAATAATGTGGAATTGCGAAATTGGAGCTGGAGAAGTGGTCTGAATTGGACATTGACCGCAAAACTTTAAGCGTTTATTGGGCAACAACTTTGTCCCGCTTGTATCAAAAAAAAAGGAAAGAATACGTAGAAGAATGCGCACACTGCAACGAGTTAGCCTTAATCAAGTATTAATTATCTTGGCATGCGTTAAATTGCTACATTAAAAGGTCATCTCCCTTCCAAGTCCCACATCCACTGACCTTACTTTATTCACCTTTTTTCCGTTACCTTCACCTGTTTCCTATTAAAAGAACTTGAAATGGAATTTGGGAAGGGTTACAGGCAATTCTGAGAAACAAACCATTAAAAATAATTATTTCACTATTTGGTTGCTTTAATTTATATTTTAATAAATTTGTTACACAACCCAGACACAAACAAAGTAATTTAGAGATAATCACTTAAGAACCAAAATTTTGAAATTATCTTAACGTATCGATTTATTATTTTCTAATAGGAACAGAAAATTATTCTTATTATTCATAATATGTATTTAAAGATTGTTAAATGGGTTTAAATTGGTATATATCGTAAGAAATATATTTACAAAATTTATATACAATACTGAGTACATTCAAGTCCTAACACTTGACTGCAGGACGCTCTTTTCACTTATTACTTTTGCTGACAACACATACGTAAATGTCATTTTGTTGTTGCTGTTGGTTTCAGTTTAATTTTTTCATTTGGTGATGTTTGCATTATTCTCCTTTTCGTTCTTATTTTTCGTGTTTGGGTGAAGTGTGTTTTCGCAATTACAATTCATTTTAAAATACCCTATAAATGTGCACAATTCTCATGGTAAGTCACAATTAATGTGGTAAAAATAGTATGCTCGTCTGGCTTTTACTCTTAAGCGTTTATTAAGATGATAAGTTTAATATATATATATTAATCTACAAATTGATTTTATTGGCTCACTGACAGACTAATTTTATCTATATATTGAAACTTCAATGGTGACAATCAAGCCAATAAATAAAATTTAAAGTTCTAATTGATAGCTTGTACTTTTACATTTTATGTTGTTCTTCTCAATCCGCCAATTATTTATACATTTGCATATAATTCTTGGCCTTAAACGTTGCCAAATGAATAAATGTCAACAAATTGGTCAAAATATAAAAGCATTTTTGTGTTTTCCAAAATACTCAGTTACAAATGACAAATTAATATTTAAGCTGCCCGCTCAATGTCAGCATGAGAGTCATTTTAATTACTTGGGAAAAAGGGCAAGTTGCAGCCCGCTCGCTAAAATTAACTTGACTGGTGCGGTAAGTTATTTGGCCTCCATTCAATTCGGGTGATGGTATGTATGTAATTGGCCCGCAAACAATATAGACGAGATTAGCGCACACCTCGTGTAATTTATTGGCAGTCAAGGACCTGCGAAATGCGCATCCTTCTCATTATGCATGCGAAAAGGCCAGGATCAGGTGCAAAGCCCCATCCGGGTTGCATTTCCATTCATCTGTATTCCACATTCATTCATTCATTAATCGGACTGAGGTGGAGTGACTGGCATGCAAATTGATTTGATGCGTTGTCAATTAAAATGTGCAATTAATTTCATTTGGTTTGCCTCACATTATCGAATATGTAATTGGATGGGGCGATTGGCCGCACACACTCGCAATGGTTGGATAATGGAGGATGGGGAGATCGGAGATTGGGGACTGGGGACTGTGGATTGGAGATAGGAGATAGGGAATATGGCCCCTGACAGCGGCTGCTAATGAGCTCAGTTAGCCAATTCAGTTTGTGGCCAGGATCGCTTGTGTGTGCGTTTGCCCATCTCCATCGGTGTGTGTCTAAATTAAACCGTCTATGATATGGCAGAGAGCATGGCGTATACGCAATTAGTTAGTCAAACGCTGATTGCCGCACTTTAGACAATGATGAGCACGGGATTAGTGTCGCTATTGTCACTTTATCGCTTTGAACTAAGAGAGCTTAGATATTATTATAACTTAATTTTTTTATGATTGGGAAATTCATCAAGAAATAATTATATTTTATTTTGATTGACTCTAACACTTCAACATTTAAGTTGACTTGAATCTTAAAATTAGCTTTATTACATCACAAAATGAAATGGTTATTCGTTAAAAGTTTTACCTTAAAAATATTTCTTTCTAGAAAAATAAATGGGAACATCTTAAACGCTTATTTTGTTTTGCCAATCCAAGATATATTTGTATGACTGGCATTGTGAAACCAATATGCCTAGACTTCAATTTAAAATCCTAAGATTCTCGTCATCAGCGATTCGCACTCATTGCCGTCTCCCCAAATTAGTTCAAGGATTAGTGCAATAAAACTAACGTGCCATGGATTTGCGCAGCCCTTTTGTTGACTTAAGGGAACTGGGACGAAGATCCTCGGGAAAAAGGGAGGGGGAGGGGACGGATGAAGAGGTGCGGGCATGTCACAATTTCCCAATTAGCTACTCATTGAGATAAATTTCTTATGCAAATGATGACAAGGCCAAGTGAGGCTGAGGCTTTTAGGGGGTGGGGTTCGGTGTTAGAGGGGTGTGGACAGACGCTGGAGTGGCATTGGCATCCAAATCCCCCACATCCCATCGCTGGCTGGGGAGTTTGGGACTTTGAGTGGGGCAACTAAGGCGGCGGACAGCGGCAGAGTGACATTGACTGACTCGCGATGACGAAGACGCAGCGGAACATCCTTTGGCTCACTCTTCCTAATTGGCTGCTGACATTTGCCAGCTAGCAATAACAACAGAAACAGCAGCGGAAATTACAGAAAAAGAGCAGCTGAAATAGCAGGCGAGACGCAAACGTAAAGCTGAGTAAATTTGAAATAATTAAAATAAAAATAAAATAAAACCAGCTACAGCCATGGCACGGTTAAGAAATGCCAGACAGCTCGAAAAGTTGATAAACAGAAAAAAGGTGTAGCGCACACTCTGCTGACTTCTTTTGAGTGATTAACCCAGGGTGCTAATTACATTCGTCAACTGTCCCATATTTCATACTGAAATTGTAGCAATCCCATAACGAAATAATCTTCCCGTTATGATGGTGGTTCCAGAAGTTCATTGGACTTCACACCCAAGTGTGAAATAATTTCGGAGTCAGTGACTTGAAACGAGAGCTGCTAAACCATAGATCATGATCTAGAACGTAAACACGATTTCTCTTAGAACTTTCATGAACACTAGCAAAATCAAAAGAGAATGATTTTTATGTGATAATAAAAAGAACTTATTAATTAAATGTGTTCTATTAATGAACATACATATAGTTCCCATGAAAACCCAGGCCATGGATTTCTTTTAGGCACTTTTCCAGATGTCATCCGTCCCTTTTGCATTTCCAAAATTTAATTATAACTTGAATTCGCTTAAGGCTCTACCTCGCATACAAATGCAAACTTGTTTTGTTTGGTATCTGGGTGCGATAAAATTCACTTGAGAGCATCGCCTAGAACTTTGTTTGTGGACCCGAAGGAAACGAAAGGACGTGGCGCAAACAAATGCAAATTGCTCATACGCCGTGTGGACCAGCAGCAAACCAAACGAGGACGACACGGGGAGCAGAAATGGCGCTTATTAAAGTTTGACTCGTACTTTTGCATCTTTTTTTATCATTAATTTTCGGCGGGTGTGGGGAGTGCGATGGGGCAAAGTAAAAGTTTCGGATAACAAAAATTAAGCATTGCCTTTGCGTTCCATGATAATTGCGAACAATAGACGCAAGCAGAAGGCTGAATTTGGGGAAGGGTGTGACCATGTTAATGCTTCCGCATTTGCGTTCAGCTGCAACATTGCCCCACCGTTTGAGCATGCGAATGTGTGTGAAAACACCGAGGAAAAAGTTATGTAGTTTGGGTAATTACATTTAAATGCTAGGTTTAATACTACAAATTATTAAAAGAAAAGTCATTGAAAAAATGTTAACTGAAAAACTACAAGCAATGTAAACAATTAAAATTAAATTGAAAAATATAAATTATTTTTATATCCCAAAAAGAAATAAATACATTTTGCTTATATAAATGAACAATTAAATATTAAAATATTGTACAATAGAAGAATTTAGTTATATATAATATAACTATATGTATATCGTACGTTTTTTGTCGAGAATATTAATAGTAATTTAATAATTTTTCTTAATGCATGTCCGCTTAAGTGTGTGTCCTGTATACATGCAGCAGTTTGTGTGCCAGCGACATTCACGCCTCGCTGCACTTTTTACATGCTGCATGTTGCCTGCGGGCATTAAGTGTGATTTTATGCGATTTGTACCAGGCAAACACCCGTTCAATGCCGCCCCCTTTGCAGTCCACATCCTGCGGCCCCTTTACACCCCTTCGCCCCCTTTTGCCCCCAGTCGACGCCACTGGTAAAAGAAAAAACCACAGCAGCAGCAGGAGAGGCAATGCTAGAACCTTTCCCCCGCACTCCTTTGGCTAATTTACATTTGACAAATGTTTTGCATGCTACAAAATTTTTGCCACTGCTGCGACGACTACCACGACGACTGCTGTTCGTTAGTGCCGGGGCCCCCTGTACCTTGCCCCTTACTGTTTTGCTAGCTGCATTTGTTTTCATTTGGTTTCTCTGCTGACATTGTTTACAGTTCAACTTGGTTCAAAATTAGTAAAAATCTCACACGAGCACCCGCCACAAAAATAAAAAGCGAGACAATAAATATACCAGCAGCAAGAATCGAAAGAACAAACGCAAGGAAGCTCACGGAAAATTTCACTAAAAATAATTAAAATTGATGTTGCTTTACGATTGTTGGAGTCCAGAGCGCAAGCGATTAAATAAACCGCACATGACTATTTTTACAAATTAAAACCAAGTCCTAGCATTCTCCAACAATTAGTTCATCCTTTACTTATTCCTTTGCCTAACTATTATTTATTTACTTATTATTATGAGAAACCTTTTAGAAAGATATTTTTGCCATTTGAATAAGTCTGTTCCACAACTTCTTGCTGCAGTCACTATAGGTTTTCCAGCAGTTGGCACCGGATTTACCCGCATCTCTAGCCAGTAGATACTTTTCAGGCACATTATCTAGAGATGGTCTGTTAAAAAGAAGTAGTAAAATAAAACAGTAAAGAAAATAGAACACCCTCATACTTACACCAACACCGCATTGAGTATCTCGCTAAAAATGTTGCTGTGCAAAAAGGGGCGTTGGGATATCTCACAGATACTTCTGAGAAGACACGCACCGGCATTCCGATCTCCAAAACTGAAACGAGAATGCCTAACTAAGAGTCGCTGACAGATGAGCCAAATACACACCGCTCCAGGCCCGTTTCTACGACATCGTAAAACCAAATTCGTGTCTCGTCCTGGAAAAGCCTGCTCTGGACATTCATCCGCCATTTCCTAGCCGAGGTCACAAATGTCGAGGTGTTCCAAAAACTCCACCAGTAAATTGGGACAGGCGATGGCACGTATTGCGCTTGGTAGTTGATAAATCCCACAGCCGACCGCACTGGGTCCTCCTGTTTGATGGGGAACGCAAGCCCAATGACTATCTGGGGGAGACGAATTAGGAGTCGGAATGCCAAACTTGGATCGATGGTCAACCTTGTTTGTGCCCTGGCCATTGAAAATGGCCAAGCGCTTCGAGCGACTCAGGCTCAGGCCGGAGGTATCATTCCCATCTCCTGCGACACTCGCAACAAGGACGAATAGGAGCAGGACGGCGGAAGGATTCAGGTCCAACTGTTTGGCGCTGGAGTGCATGGTCAACTAATTTTGCAGCCGTTGCAACTTGCGGCAGCATTGGGAAATTCAGTTCTTAGTTTGCCCAAGAAATTGACACACGAAGAATTCGTAAAGTTCACAGAAAAGTACCATTTTGCACTGAGAATTAAAGTGTCACACAAAAACATACTAATGGAAATGAAGCCAAATAATCCTTATTTTAGAAATTACTAAAATCAGTTAGCCTTGAATAATAAATAGCTTTCATGATTACATAAATTTATATGTCAGAAATAGCGTTGAAATACTACTTATTAATAATTCATTAATTTATTTGATTTGCTACATATTTTTAAAAATCAATATAATTTTTATATTTAAAAGGAACAAAAAAATACTAATATGATTAAAGCTGGCAAATTTTTAATTTAAATTAA
Source organism: Drosophila fuyamai (assembly GCA_018153365.1). Lineage (NCBI taxonomy): Eukaryota > Metazoa > Arthropoda > Insecta > Diptera > Drosophilidae > Drosophila > Drosophila fuyamai. The sequence continues at coordinate 12,016,797 of JAECXW010000116.1, forward strand.
TTTCTTCTAGGGATATTTAAAAATAATCCCAATTAAAATTTGTCTTAAGCATTTATGACCCAAAAAACCAAATACAAAACCTAAATCAAATATTGCCCACTTGCTCGTGATACAAGTTTATTTATGTTTTAAAATACATGGTCAAAATTTCTGCAAAACAATAAAACCACATCTGAAGTTTCTGAGTGGCCACTCCAAACGGTTTTGACAACTCTCAGAAACACTCACGTGGTTTCGAATCGAAAGGCTTCCCCAACTTCTACCAGCAACATCCCATCGTGGCCAGAATGGCATTGTGCGTAGGCCAGATTGCAATCGCCTTTGGCGGCGACTTAACATCGGATATCCAACAGTCACCCCGGGCACTGTGAGCCCCTTGTTCCTACCTGGTTTTGTTGAAAGCCCCACGGTCCTTTGATTCCCGTTTGGTGCCACTCCCAACACCAGATTCTCACTTTCAGCGGTGTTTTTGGCGGACCTTTTGTTCCACACACCAGCAGTAAATTGATTGCTGTCACCAATTGAAGTTCTCACAGAAAGTTGCCCTTACAGTTTCCTACCAACGCAAAAAGGGTTTAAGAAATCACTGTAAACTTTGCACGAACACCAATCTCGGCCACCTTGAACCATTTACATTTAAATATAAAATAGCCTAGTGGGTTCTTAAAAAAGGATAGAGGAACAGGCCTGTGTTTGGCATTTATAATAAAATAAACAACACAATGAACTTATACAATTTTTAGATATCCTCTTAAACCAATAGCTTTAATACAACACACATTTAATTTCAAACAAGAAAGGAAAAAAAACTTCGGGGGGGACCAAAAATAAAAAAACCAAAAAAAAAAAAAAAAAAAAAAAAAAAAAAAAAAAAAAAATAAAAAAAAAAAAAAAAAAAAAAAAAAAAAAAAAAAAAAAAAAAAAAAAAAAAAAAAAAAAAAAAAAAATAATTAATATAAATAATAAAAAAAAAAAAAAAAAAAAAAAAAAAAAAAAATATTAAAAATAAAAAGGAAAAAAAAAAAAAAAAAAAAAAAAAAAAAAAAAAAAAAAAAAAAAAAAAAAAAAAAAAAAAAAAAAAAAAAATTATTTTTATAAAAAAAAAAAAGGGAAGAAAAAAAAAAAAAAAAAAATAATAAAAAAAAAAAAAAAAAAAAAAAAAAAAAAAAAAAAAAAATCCCAACTTCATTTAAAAACAAACCAGCCGTCGCTTGATAATTAAAAAGCACTCAATCAATCGGATAAATACGAAATTCGCTTAATCCTTCTGAAAGCCGTAGTGATTAAACTATTTTAAATATTAACCACTCCTACATGAGCTACTGTTTTTTCTCCTGATTAATCGCGTTAAAGATTATTTAATGTCATTGCTAACAGGCAACCTGTGGACAATGCCGACACGAATCAACCAGCAATCACTGCCCAAATAGGGTAATAAAATAATCAGTTATCAGGCACTTTGACAATGTAGCGAAATGGCTGTGAAATTAATTGGTGAGGTAAGTAAAAAATCGACGAATTAGTATTTTAGCTGCAGGCAATTTGGTTATGGCATACAAATGGATAGGTGCAAGGCAGCGGACTATTTAGCACCTTTTAAAGAGCACTTCGAATGACACAGAATCGAGTTAACGACACTCAATTGGGTGCTAATTGTACAATTAAACTTTGCCGGTCCGAACTGGGCCGAAATCGATGCCCGGAATGCGCGGCATCAGTTCGGTTTGGACAGCTAATGGCATCAACATATCGTAAAATAAAAAGTGGAGCCCCGGCGAAATCGGTACCAATCGAGAACCAAATTCGCTTCTAATGGTAATTATCTGCTTCATAAATTCGCGTTCAATTCCGCCCGGGGTGTTGGCATTCCCCAAATACCAGTGTTTTAATTGTATAGGCCGATCGACCGGACCATCTCTCGCGCCTCGAACGTTCTCGAAAATTGCATTAATTTAACGCATGATTGGCAGTCCTGGCAAATGGAAGCGTCACAGCTAAAGTGAAATTATGCAAATTTCGTCGCCGCTTTTTTCGATGTGAGTGCCCGGGCACAGAGCAATCGGAATGTTCGATTGCTCAATTACACTAAAGAACAAAATGGTGTGCTCTTGCGCTGGGCCACAGAAAAACTAAAATTCATTTAGAGATTGATACCCACAAAAACTATCTTTAAAGAATATTCCTTTTAATGTAATTGCACATAAAGTTTCATTAACCCATTTTCTCGTTATTAGTGATTGAAGTCTAACCTTCTGAAACTATTCCAAAATGTTAAATAATATGTTTTAATAAAATTGTCCTATTAGTTTAATAACAATTTCAATAGTTTTAACAATTTATAATAAATCTTTTAAAAAAAAGTGATAAATTTATCTTTACTGATCTTTAGTTATAATATTCAAATCATAATACCTAAAGTAGAGCCGACAAGTGTTGACCAAGTGACTTTTGCTGGTTTCCATTAAGGAAAAATGGGAAAAACAATCAAAGTAATTGGATGTGCTGGAGCTGGCACTCTACTTATTTGGCTGCTGCCTCTTTGCCTGATCGAAAATTACGGTCCGCCAAATGGTAATGGTCACACCAATGGCTCCCACCCACTGGTCATTGCTCTTGGTGCCGCTTCCCCTGCTCCTCCACCACTGGAAGCTGGAAGGGATGCGATGATGCGACTGCACCGCCAGAAGCGCTACCTGCTCTTCCCGGAGGGCTCCTCCTTCCAGCTGGTGTTCGACATCATCATACCCATCATAGACTACACCAACTACGCCATCCTGGGCATCACCTGCTCCGTGGCCTGGGAGCTGCCCAGTAAGCCGCCCAGCGAGCTGATTGAAAACGTGCTCACCCGCATCAACGACGGTACCATCGGTACTGTCCGGCGGAATGGCAGCGCCCCCGATCCGGAACCGGACCCCCCCTTGCCGCCCAAGGATCCAGACAATCGAGCCACTGCTAATTGGCAGCCAGTGCACGCACCGCCTGCGAATCCACCGGCATATGCGGCCAATGAGCACGGCTACCATTCGTACTACACGAATATCCAGCGCAGCCCGGCCGCTTACCCATATGCAAATGCGAATGCGAATGCGAATTCGGATGCAAATGCAAATGGACAGCAGCGGCAGGCGCCGATGCCTGCTAATTGGGATGCGCGACAGTCGCTCTCGAAGTGGCAGAGGAAGGGGACGGGGACGGTGTCAGGGGCGGGAGCGGACAACTGGTGGACGCGGAACGGACAGCGGGTGCAGCAGAACTGGCGCCAAAAGCAACGCATGTGGGGTCCTTCGAAATGGGAGTAAGTTTATTTAAGAAATTTCTGATAAATAAATAAGTATATGCATTTCTTCATATCTTAAAGGCCTAACTTTTAAGATACAAAATTACAAAACTTTTCAGACAGTTCATACATAATTCAAAAATAATAAATAAAACTTTTAAAATTTATATAATAAATAATTTTAATATTTATATTAATAATTATATTAATATTTATATTAATATTTATATTAATATTTATATTAATATTTATATTAATATTTATATTAATACTTATAATAATATATTTATATTAATATTTTTTAAATGCATTTCAAAATATTTTATTTTAAAAAAAAAAACAACATGTATTAGAACATTTATTTAAAGCATTCATTATATATTTATATTTCAACATGTAGCTCTTGAACATTTTCTTTTGCGTAGGCAGTTTATTAACCTCAATATCAGACTTTAAAGGTGAAATGAAAATAAATCAATATAATTTAGTTCTTAAATGGATCAGAAGATGAATAAGTATGTTAAAGCCCCGAAATGTATAACATTTAGTAAAAAACATTTAACATTAAAGTAAAAAAGCTTTTGAAATTTATATAACTATCCTTAATTGTTTAACTCTTCCACAGCTATAGCTACACCCAGCGACCCCGACAAGTGCTGCAGTCACCGCTCAAACATCATATATATCCTGTTTTTGCGAGGCGCAGAAGACGACGAAGTCTGGAACAGGATCCCCATTTCGAACGGCTCCACCTGCAGCAACATCTCAGTTCAAGGCAGTTGCTCTTTGGCAAAATCGAACGCCTATATAAGTCGTAAGTTCGAATTCTCAAACATAAATCGTTTCCCTCGGTGGTATATTAATTCTGGAACACCCAGGAGACGACTGAATGGCACCTCCTGTGTACTGCGAGCTCTCTGCGAATCCGCCCAAAGACAAACGCAGTTTCAAGGAACAAATGTGGCCAAACCACAAAGCTTTATAATGGAACTGCTCTCGGCCATCTTTCAACTGCCCAGCAGCGATGACGTAGACAACCTTGGGGAATTGGAGCTAATGATTTCCCCCCATTATTTGGAGGCCCATCGACAACAGGGCAATTGTCGACAACTCTACAGTGATTGCAATCACACATTTTGGTTGGATTAAACGGAAACGCACAATAAATTTCTAGAAATTACCCTGTATTCGGTTTTATTAAATTTGGGACATAGAGTTTTATTGGGAATTTGCTAAATTTAAATTTTTATGCCTGGGATTATTTCTTCTAAGACTCATCATTATTTGATAAGTTTAAGCTTCAACATTACTTACAGAAGTAATACAAATAATTTTCTACAAAAATTTTGCCTTTTATTTCTGATCAAAACAATTAATAATATAAGACGCTTTTCCTCAGAAAGCAGCTCTTTCCATTGACAACTGACTCAGATTATACAAAAGTCATTTGGAAGTTTCTTCACTTGCAGCTAAAAGCATTCCTCGAGTTGTGCGCAAGAGTTGAAGATTATCCCCGGAAAAACGGAGACTAGTGATCACATTACTTTAACTTCAACTCCCCAGCACTATCGGAGGAAGATGGAAGTGTGCTACTTTCGAAATAGAACGAATAAACCAAAAGAAGGGAGAACAAGTTGGTGGCGTGAAAAAGTAATTTGAACCTTTAAATAGACCAATGAGCTCAAAGGCAAAGGCAAAAGACGCTTGGCAAGACAAACTACTTGCCAAAACACAAAAGACGAAAAGTGTGAAAACTAATGAAAGACAAAAGGAGAGCAAAGAAATTTAACGAACGGAGCTCAAACTCAAACTGGAAACTTTTTTTTTTTTTTTTTTGGCTGGCCAGAGGGAAAGCGGAGGGCACCACTTACAATTAACGGCCAAGTTGCAGAACGCTTCTGTTTCTGTTTGGGCCAGCATCGCGATACTTGGCTGACAGTTGCCGTATGGACCACGCTTCGACCGCAAGTTGGGAAAATGTCGAGTCGGGAAAAGAGAGCCGTTGAGGAGGGAAATTCCCCAGTAGGTAACTCCCGGCTGGCTGCATTGAAGCTACTGCTACTGCTCCTGGTCACTTTGGCCAACTTGTCCGACGCACTGAAGGACGGCGAATCCATCCAGCTGGCAACGGGCAGCGGCAGCCCATCACTGAACATAAACAATGCGGACAGCAGCCTGGAGCAGCTCATCGAGATGCGACTGAATGAGTCGGCATCCTCATCCTCATCCGTCCAGGACAGGCAGTCGCAGTCACAGGCGCTGCTGTCCCGGAAACGACGCTATTTAGTATTTCCGGAGGGCAGCTCCTTTCAGATGGGTAAGTCCTTCAGTCACAAGAAAGTGGTGAGGTTGGAATACATTTAAGAGGGATTCTATTTAAATAACTTGGTCACTGACGCTTTTACATACCATTTTAAATATGTAAAGCCATGTCGAAACACTTTCAAGTCATAGTAAAGTTATGGTGGCATATATATATGTTTTGTTTTATTATTTAAAATGGTAATACCCTGTACTTGCACAAAAACGTAGGATTTCCCTATGTAGTGCAATTCCATTTTACTGAGTGAATTTAACCATTTAATTATAACATTTTAAATTATAATAGAAACATATAAATATTTAAAAACCCTATTTAATAATTAGAGAGCTCTCAAATTTGTTTTAGAACCAAAACCTTGTGTTATAGGTACACATATTCTTAAGATAACCCCTTAAAAATACCTTCAATCGACGCCAGTGAACTAATCCATGCAAATCACATGCCTCAATTACCTCTTCTCCATCCGTTTAGTGTACGATGAAATTGTGGGAGTGGTGGACCACACGAACTACTTGATTCTTGGCATCACGGTGGCTTTGGCCTGGGAGCTGCCAAGTAAGCCGCCCAGCGAGGAGCTGGACGATCTGCTGACCAAGTTGGAGGACGGAACCATAGACATCAGTCGCAACGACACCGTGTCGAACATAACCTATGTGGATGACGCCTCGGCGACGACGACGACGACGACGACGAGCAGGCCCCTGGACTACAAGCCCAACTACATTAACTTGTCGAATTACAAGGGCTCGAGTGGCAGCAACTCCTACTACAGCCCATCGCCCGTCTTCCGCACTCCAATGCATCCTTCGCATCAATATGCAGACAGTTATTACTCCCGCCCAAAGGGGGTCAGGCGCAAGGACAACCACTACTACTACAGCCGCCCGGGATTCAGCAGCAGCAATCCGTTCGCCAAGTGGGCGAGGCCCTACACTCCCGCCCAGAACTCACGCTACCCCTACTGGGCCCTCAACTCAAGGTAGGAGTACAAATATTCAGGGGATAAGTATCTTTGTTTCTTAGGGTAAATCCTTTTTGATTTAATCTATTATAATTCCTATTAAAATCAATTCACCAATAAAATTTAAATGTAATACCAAAACTTCATTTATATATACATACACAACCTTGCTGAACTAGTTTAATAACTCTTTACTAAATTTTGAATTTTATAACATTTACTCTGGCTTGTTATTGATAAAACCCATTCCATATTTAAATCCAAACCTAAGACTAAAGAATCGGTACTACGGCTACCAGAGCCAACAGGCGGCACCACCGGTGGCGCAGCGAAGACAGGACAGCAGCACCACCACAACCACCACCACTAGTCGTCCCACTCGACGGCCGGCTCCTCGTCACCATCACATATATCCGGTGTTTGGGAAGCGCAGCATTCCGGATGCAGCCAATCCACATAAACGTCAGAGGCGCAGTGGAGTGGCCACCGAGCACGAGGACAAAATAAGTCGCCTGGAGCAGCTCCAGATCAGGCACCATCGCAGAAGCCGCCAGTCCTTGTATGAGCGGGTGGAGAAGTATCTGGACAAGTAAGTAGAGGACAGGAAGATGACCTAAGACTGATGGGATTTCAAAGAAAATGTTTTGTCAATTGAGGGATTTTAACATTTTAAACAATGTTGATTATGAGATAATCATAAATAAGAATTGTATGTATTGTATTAGTATTTTATTCATAAAAATATATTTAAAATTGCTTAGAAAGGAAATTATTATTATTTAACCTATAATAAATATTTACACTTTTGCAATTCAGAGTGACGAAATAATCTATTAGTTTCCAAAACATCTTGATGTAATTAAGTTCACCCACCGAGTAACAACCGAAGATAATCTCATTAGAGATTTCTATTAGAGTGCACTTAACTCGCTAATTAACGTACTAACTAATTTACTGTTTCCACAGAAGAGGTCACCATGGCCACCACTGCGTATTACGAACCCTGTGCGAAACGGGTCAGAAATCGACGGAGGACGAGCCCGGCACCTTTGTGGGTGAATTGATGCGAGCGGTGTTCACCATTCCGGAAGCCATGGAGAACGAACCGGTTGCCTATCGCGACACCCACTACGACAAGGCCCACGCCGCCCAGCAGGACTGCGCCTCCCTCTACCCGGAGTGCAAGCAGTCCATGTGGCAGGCCCAGTTCATTCAATAAAGACCCACTCCCCAAGTCACTTCGAAGATGATTTTATTCAGTTCCACTTGCCCCCGCCCATTAGCCAGGCCAGCAGGTTCAGCTTACACGAGTCCCGAAACTGACGGTCGCAGTCGTCCGCATCCATATGCATGATCCGGGAATATTCATCCTCCACGCCGGATGCGGTTGGTAATCTAGCATAATATATGGGGAATGTTAGATTTAAATATTTAGACTCAAAGAAATATTTATTTCCGGTTGATTTTACTTTGTTTCGATACTAAAGTACTGGCAAATAACAACAAATTTAAACGGGGATCGTTAATAAGAGTGTTTTTGCGGCTTTTATTTTGTAAAAAATATAGTGATTCTTATTTATAAAAGACAAAAGTAATCAGAATCCTTTCTCTTTAAAACAAAAAACTGCAGTGCTCATTTATAAATAAAAATCACAAATAATCCTTACTTTGTTAGCACTTTAAAACTATTTAGAAAAGGTCTATAGCATTTGTGATTAATAAATTATTTATGTTAAATACTTACGTAAAGACCAGTCGCACAATATCCTGAATCATGGAATATCCACGGGGCAAAAGTAGACGCTTACTATCACAAATGGCTCTCAGCACACAGGCTTTAGCATCGATTCCCAGACTGGAAAAAAGAGTTCTTTTCAGATCAAACCTTTACTTTATTTAAGACTCATCCTTACAGCTTACTGAATCCATCGAAGTGTTCAAACAGCTGCCTGCGATCCCGATGACCATTGTAATGCCGCATGTCCTTTGACATGAGCCATGTCTGGATAGTGAGCTGTTTCATGGGGGTGCCATATCCGGATCGTAGGGATCGTCGAATGGCTCCGACCTCACATCTTCGTAGGGTTCCACCTCGGGATCATAGTACTCCCCATCTGCCGATCTATACCAACGTTTTGACCATTTGGGCGACTGTGTGGTCCACTTGCTCCATCTTCCAGGTTGGCTGTATTTTTCGTAGTTTTGGTTTGCCGGCGACCAGTTTTCGTAACGATTACCATATTTCGACCACTGTGCCCATTTGGCAGGATCCACATATGATGGCTTTGGGGGTCTCACATCGATGCGTTGATTTGGGTACTTGGGCTTGGGTTTCTTCAGCGGCGTCGCCTTAAATCTCCAATTAGTTCCCGGTATCCAAACGTATGTTGGTTCCGTCGGCTTTGGCTTCGCCGTGGTCGTAGTTCTTTGACGATATCGCTTTGGATACACATCCTCGCGTTTCGTGGGCACAGGATAATAGCAGGCCTGCTCGATGTTCATGGCCACTCCTTTGGGATAAGTCGCAATTAGACCTTTACTCAGCTGCCCGGTAAACTTAAGATTTGATCCTGGTGGGAATAGTACAAAGCGCTTTCGACGCGAAAAAACCCGATCGAATACATGATTTAGCTCCGTGTGATTTGATTCCACTCTGGCTAAAGTCAGGTGGAGAAATCCGAAGCTGAAGAGGATCAACAGATCGACACGCATTGCTGAGGAATACTGATTGAGACATCAAAATCGATGACAGCTAATACTGGTTGGACTTCAATTGAATTGTTTGCCAATGATATTGATTTTGTTGAGGGTGTTAATTGCACAGACAACAATTGAAAAACTTTTCTAATAAGGTCTTTGCTAGAATTCGTGACTGATTTTTAGAAGTGGGTACTTATAAAAGGAAGTGAGAATAAAATGATTTGTTCAAAATAAATATATACCTTACTACTTTGCAAAGACGAGGTCCCTATAGGTTTAACTAGTTTTATTGGAAATAAAAAGTATAAATACAGAAAAATTAATACAGATCCTAGTTTGAATTAAAACATTCCAAAAGTATACTATAATTAGATTTTATTTAAGGAATTTGGGTTTTAACTGAAAATTATTTTTGTTATTTCCTCGACCAGGAATTTGTAAAACCTTATTAATATAATTTGTAGGACTTTAATTAAATAATTATTTTATTCCACTCTGCCACTCAACAACCAAATTAATAAATTCATATTACACTTTGTCTTTAACTCTGCAGCACAATCATCAGCATCTTTCTCCATGATCCGACTGTATTCATCTTCCAAGCCGTCCAGTCGAGGCAAACTAGAAAATATATATATTTCTTGTAATAAATTCGCTATTTCAAACCACTCAAAACTAACGTGAAAACCACACGCAGCATGTCCTGCAGCATGGAATAACCAGGTGGAAGGAGCAATCTTTTGCTATCGCAAATGGTGCGTAAAATACAAGACTTAACATCTATGCCAATCCTAAAAGAAATATTAAATCATGACATAAGTTAATCAATACAAAAATCCATAATTACCCACAGTGAACTCAGTTTAGTAAAGCGATCAAAAAGAGATCTGCGATCACGATGGCCATGGTAATGATGGGATTCCCAAGCTCCTCTGTACTTTGGATGATTCCATTTGGATTCCCATTTTGGTGAAGGTGTGGTCCATTTCTTCCACTTTTCCTTGTTTTCATCTACGATTTTCCACTTGTAATTTTGTTTCTGGTTCCATTGTTGCCACTTAAAAGGATTGGCATAGCTATTGTCATCGATACGATTTGTCTTTGGAGGTGGTTGTCTCCATTTCGGTTTGGGTAAAGTCTGAGCTTTGAAACGCCAATCGGTACCGGGTATATAAACAATAGAATCTGGCAGTTTTTCGGGTTTCCTTGTCGTGGTCTTGGGCAAAAACCTCTTTGGATAGATATCCGCAACTTCCCCCGGCACTGGAAAATAGACAGCTTCCTCCAAAACAAAGGATATACCTTTCGGATAGGTCGCCAGCAATCCAGTTGCAAAGGAGCAGGTGAACTTCACAAACGATCCCGGTGGAAACAGGACTGCTCTCCTTCTCCGGCTAAAAACTCTAGAGACTACTGCTTTAAGTTCGGATTTCTTGGATTTTCCCAGATATTCTCCCAAACTTGGCCAAAAGGCCGCAAACAGCAGCAGCAAGATAAAGAGCTTGGTTCGTAGCATCTTAACAAACTGAAAAGCGAAAATTATAGACGCTGTTCTGAGAGGCCAGTTATGCTGGCTGGCAGCGCAAACCAATTGCCCAAATATTTACCCACATCTGATTGATGTCTTGATATATTTACGATACTCATGTATCCATTAACCCACCGACCCGATTACTGGACAAATTAGTAATTGTGGAAGTTGAGTGTTTGTAGATCGATCAGTTCCCTTTTTTACCTCAATCTGAACAGTTCTTAAAATGAAATTTATTTGGCTAACTATCTCGATTATCTTCCTAGCTGATCAATCGCAATCTCTGCTATGGCCAGCCTCTTCTAATTTGGGTGTAAGTAAAGTTAACATATTCTAGTTTTAAGTACTAACTTATCCTTTTCCTATAGTTAACCCTTTCTGTGTCCACACCCATCGCTGAGCTCTATCCTGAGCGTCGCATCCTGATCGATTGGTGCTTTGCCATCTCCTACACTTATCCCTATAATCTAACAGAGTTCTATAGCATACCGATCTGGCCAGGATTTGCCAACTATAAGGCAAAACGCGAGGTTCCTCAATTGGAACTGACGGACGAGAACTTTTATAACAAATACGGACATGATAAAGGGAATGGGATACACCCAAAGGACTTTTCAGCTGCGGAGCTTTATGCATTCCTTGAGGATACGTTGGTGGGATACGGTATCCATGAGACCTGTTTGCTGAGAAGTGTCTGTGAGTTGGCACAACATCCCTTCGATGATAACCATCAACATATGCTCAGCGACATTGTGACCTTTGTTCTTAGGTAAATATTGTATACTTGAAGAGATTTGAATTTAATATTTGAAATTTTCCTTGATAAATCTTCATTTTCAGCCCCTCACAACACGAAGGTTTCCGTGATGACGAACACGTGTACAGGAAGGCCTACGAGTTGGCCGAACAAGATGGATTTCTGGGCAGGGACTGTCTCCAATTGTATTCCCATTGCAAGCACGATCTCTTACAACTCATGAGTCAAGTCATATTTCACTAGAGCTAATAAAATTCTTGGAAATAGGCCTACATGTAAATTGCAATGTCTGTGCGTTTCATTAGCAGCTGCTGCTGGGAGCCTCTAATTAACGCAGTGCGTCGGGCAGTAAAGAAGTCGAAGTGAGATACTTTTCAGTGAGTGTCACACCAGAATGTATCTCACAGGCGTCCACTACATCGGCGTTCTTCTGTCGCTGTGGAGCGTTCCCATCGGGGCGGAGTTTCCTTTGCTCTTTCCGGCGGCCTCCGTTTACCAGATCACCTCCTCACTATCGGTGCCTGTGGTCATTCCGGATCGCAAACTATTCTGGGATTGGGGCCTACAAATGAACTATGCCCTGCCCGCCCAGCCCTCGTCTTTCTACGCCGCCACCATTTGGCCAGATGAGTTTTCGAGGCGGGGAAAGCTTGAGATGCTGAATGAGACCGCAAAATATCTGCCCAGAGGTGGATCCACCATGCATCCGAGTGACTTCTCGGCCGGGGAGCTGTACGAGAGTCTCGAAAACATGCTCATCCAATACGGCTTCGATGAGTCCTGTCTCCTGCGCAGTGTTTGTGAACTGGCCCGACATCCTTTTAAAGATACAGAAAACAATATGCTGACGGCTCTCATGACTTTTACTCTGACGTAAGTAATTAATTAGGATTTACTGAGCATTTTATATTGAATGTTAATTAAATTATAGGCTGTTGTATTGTTAATACAACATAATAATTTTTTTATTTTTATAAGATGTATAAGATATTTTTATTGATACTTTATCAGCTAATTTGTCTAGATACTTTTGCCCCCTTTGAAAGCTATTATATTTTTAACTTTTTAAAGAAATGTAAACATATGTATGTATCTACTATGCATTGCAGTCCCTCCTTGCACGAAGCCTTTGGCCCAGGGGAAAGTCTCTACCGAGAGGTATACGAACAAGCCGAACAACAAGGATTTCTAGGAAAGGACTGTGCTAAGTTATATGCCAACTGCCCGGTGGACTTCCTCAGCGGCATTAGCAGCTTGTTGATATAGCCGTATTTACCGGATTTATCAAACTGTTCGTGTGCAAACAAACTGCCTAATTATCCACATAGAGAAGTTAAGACATACATATAAGTTTATGAGAACTTCCCATTCAACTGAATGTTATTAATGCAATGAAGATTATGCAAGACTTCGTCTTGCCCAATTAAATATAAGCATATTCTAGGCTGCTGTTGTATTTATTTCATATCACCAGTCGAGTGGCTAAGTTTATAATATCTATTTCACAACTGGGATATGAGCTATGGCATTGTCCGCCAAGGAAGCCAATCTGCTCCGCTCTTTCATATCTATCTCGATAGAGCTGCTCATCTTCGGCAAATCCTTCATGTTGCGAGGGGCTGAAATTATGCAAATAAGAGATAATAAGTTTTGATTATATAAAAAAAATCGTCTAAAAAATCATCTAATGTTACCTAATATCTAAATAAAGAAAATTATATTAATTAATTTTCCAACAGTGAGTTTTTTGTATTGCAGTTATGGCATATTGATAAAATAAATAAATCACATAACTATTCTTTCATGACCCGGATGTAAATATGATTTTACAGAACTTATATTGCTATCATAAACCGAATGGGATGGAATTTGATGTGGTTTAATAATAATAAAGAACATAATTTCCTTTTAAGGAATTCTGGCAATGGGATAAAACTTACGTTAGCAGGAAGGTGATGACCTGGGTGACCATTCCATAGAAATGATCCTCGGCAAAGGGATGCCGAGCCAGCTCGCAGACACTCCGCAGGAGACAGGATCTGTGGAATCCGTAGGTCTCCAGCATGTGCTCCAGCCCTGCATACAGTTGTCCGGCGGTGAAGTCACCCGGATGCATCCCACCCTCGAGATCCTGCGGCAGATTCCCATCCAGGCTGTTCCCAGACCGGCGCTTTTGTCTCCGGGACAGCTCATCCGCCCAGATGGTGGCATTGTAGAAGGCGGACACCGTGGCTGGCAGGTTGTAGTTCATCTGGAAGCCCATGTCGATGAAGACTTTGGTGCGGGTGTTCAGGTCGGCGGGTATGGAGAGGGATGAGGTCAGCTGGAGCACCGTTGAGGCAGGAAATAGAAGGAGTCCATGAATCGGGCTGGTCAGGGTGATCAGCAGGAAACTAATCTGGCTGAGCTTTCCAACGTTCTGCTGCTCTGGGCGAAACATGGCGATGTGATCCACGTCGGAATTACGCAAAGTGCCACTCGAAATCGAGTTCTCGCCATTGTCTATTTGGGGTTTAATTAAGGCGATCTGTAAATGAGCGGATCAACGACCAGAGCCATACGCGTGAACACCAATTAGAACGGTCCACAAAACACCTCTGAAAGTGGAGCACATCTCCATCATCAAGATTCTTATGGCAGCGTGATCTGGCCAATCAAGAAAAGTTTATTCGCCTTATTCCATTCTTTTGCTCAAAAACAATTCTATTCCTGGTCATCAGTAGAAACTATTCTTTGGTCGTACACTTAAAAAATAAGTTAAATTTGGATGTATCTTAATACAAAATAAAACATTTTGTTATGACAACCATACATTTTTTGTGATTTATTATAAGGGCTATAAAGTTGTTGTCACACAATATCACAGATTTATATTTATTAACCAAGAAATAAATTTAATAATTGAATATCTTCAATTTAAATCAATATTGTTTTCTGTGTACCCAATGCAGAGCTGTCAATTTAATAGACAAACAAATACTGCGTTCTCTGTGAATCGTGGCTTAAACAAAGATCCGAGCTTAAACAAAGCCGAATTAGTTAGCATTGCACTCTAATACAAACAAGATGGTCCACAAAGTTCTGAGTTGGTTTTTGCTTCTCCTAACATCGCTTTCCACTATAGATTTGGTGGCAAGCCTCACAAGGCATATCTACAATCCAGATGGAAGTCACTTAGAATTTAGCAGGAATTTAAAATATCCACATACAAATAGAAATAGCAGTTTTACACCATTAAGTCGCTCTAAGCGAGTGGCCATTTACGATGGCCAGGGCATTGTCAAGGTGGGATATGTCTATATCCTAAATCTGAAACTCACCTGATCATTCGCCAAACTAATTTCAGCTTGTCCCAAGTTTGGCTTACCCCGTAAAGCAGACCGACAAGGAGCAGTCCTTTTGGTGGTTCTTCAACTTGCAGGGCCAGTGGATACCCACCACCGTTCCAATCTACTGGTGGAGTTTTTGGAACACCACTGCATTCGTGTCCACCGCTCGGGAATGGCGCAAGGACATGCAGTTGAAGCTGACCCACGACGAGGCCCGAACCTGGGTCTACAATGCCATTGAAGTGGGCATGGAGCAGTGAGTATTTCCCATAATTATTTTAATCTATTATACAACATTTTACTCCAGGTTGGATGGTGTATACGGTGGAGTCTGCCTGTTGAGAAGCATCTGCGAAATAGCCCAGAAACCCTTCCAGAACAGCAACATCTTCAGTGAGATCGTAAACGCAGTGCTAGTGTAAGAACAGCTTTTATTCGGAATCGGGAAACACGATTAATTTGAAACTATTCTCAGACCGAGCTTGGACAATGTGGCCGAAAAGTATTTGCACGCCCGGGATGCCGGACGTGGAGGAGCAGACTGCGAGCGCACCTACAGTGACTGCAATCCGCTGCTCTGGACCCTCGTCACAAACATGGCCAAGAATCCGTTTTGATGCCCACATATCCTTCGGTATCCTCCAGACACTCAGGGAATATTTATCTCTTCCTCATACAAATAAAATTTTTAAATGCTCCAGAATGTCGATGGAAATTTGCGATTTAACCTTTCCTAACGGCACGTCGGCGGAACTGGGCCCAAATCTCGCAGAGCAATGGCTTCACCAGGCAGGTGCACTCCTTCAGGGGCAGGGCGCCGGGCTTGAGGCGCTGGCACTCTGAGAACGAGGGGTAAGGGGTCCGGGGCTTCACGCAGGGCAGGGGTCCGCGTTCCCTCTTGCAGGATGGGGGCCGGCGACCATCGCGATGGCAGCGACGCGCCAGGCGGGGACAGAGCTCCTCCTTTTTATCCGGGCAAGGTTGTGGACAGGCGGTCGACGGCTTGGCGGAGGGTTTGCGGCGCTTGATCGGCGCCGGCTTGGCCTGGGCGAAGCAGCAAATCTTCTTGGGTTTGATCTGGATGGGCGGACAGGCCACCCACGTCTGCCAGTACTTGCGCTTGGCCTTGTCCGACTCCACGTAGTAGATGTCGTCGAAGCGCGGATTGAACGGACACACAGTGTCCTCGGGATCGCAGAACGGGTTCAGCCACATGGACACCTGCTTGATCATCTTGGGCTTTTTCGGCTTCTTCGCTTGGATATCCGGTTTGCCGCAGGGAAACTTCGTCAGCACCTTGGGGCATCTGTTTTGGCCCTCGCCTTTCTCACAACCGGACGCGAATCGCAAGCTGCCGCCAATCGCACTCCGCACCATTGTGTTCGAACGGAGCAGTCCCCGAGAGGCATTCACACCTAGAGACATTCTGCAGATCGGAAATTTTAAACGTTTGACCGAAAAAGAAATCCAAAATTTTTGGCCAAATTGAATTTAGATGGAATTTGGAGGAATACGAAACTGGAAGTGGGATACCTATCCAGCTCGAAGACGGAATGAGAACTGAAGTATATGGGTAACCGTCTATCCCAGCCCAATGACACGACACGAAAATTCATTTCTCTGTTTACTGAGTTCACATTTTTTTGCCACTCTGTGTGAGGAAGTCCAAAACATTGTATGGACAACTTGGGGAGTAGAAGCGTACACAATCCTCTATGTCCATGCGGTGCCTGTACTTGTCGTCGGCTATCTCCTCAGGAACCCTAAAAATTAGAAAATTTAATGGGTTTAATAATTAATATCTCTACGTTTTTACTGACGTCAGGACAATCCGCATTAGATCCTCCATTAAAAATCCCTGATTATGGCCTGCATTGAATTTGGCTCTAAGTTCGCACATGGCTCTCTTGATGCATGACCTAAGATCCAACTGGAAACTGTAAAAAGATGGTCGGTTAAGGTTTTTAAATCATACTATGCACATAACATACACTTTTCCCATTGCCTCGAATTGATCGAAAATTTCCCTACGCTCCCGATATCCACGATTTAACTTCCAACTGGGCACATGATTCCAGGACTCGTAAACCTCTTCTTCGGGTTGATAGGAGTTCCTGCGATTGTTGGCCGATGACAAACTCAACGGGGTTTGGTAGAAATAATCTTTATTTAATTGGGGACTGAAAAAATGTACTTTAAACCATTCTTACTATATATAATTTATTTGTTATTTACCGCGATTTATAAACCTCGTCCCTATGTTGATACAAATTATTGCGACTAATGGGCGAGGATAAATGCCAAGGGGTTTGGTAGAACGAATTTCTATTAAAGGCAGGACTGCAACAGTAAATTTGTTATTAAACACCATCTTAAAAAAAATTTATAGTTTTT
The DNA here is from genome assembly GCA_018153365.1 of Drosophila fuyamai. Taxonomy (NCBI): domain Eukaryota; kingdom Metazoa; phylum Arthropoda; class Insecta; order Diptera; family Drosophilidae; genus Drosophila; species Drosophila fuyamai. The sequence goes on from JAECXW010000116.1 coordinate 12,034,072, forward strand.
TTTACCTGGACTTTGTCTGGTAGAAAGATTCTCTATTGCTTGTAGGCCTAAAATATTGTATTTTAAATATTATTTTGAATCCAAACGTGATATTTTTCGATTATTTACCTAGCGTAATAAGCATTTTCATAAGATGTTGTGGGTCGTTTATAATATGACCAATCAAATCTTCGCTTTGGTGTGGGTTTTGGCCTTAACCTCTTTAGAATCTTTGGCTGCCAACCCTCAATGGTGTCGGGAAGTGGAACGTATATGTCAAACTCCAGACTATACTGAAGACCACTGGGTCGTCCGCCCACGATGATTTTGGTTAAGGCGGCGGTCAATAAAACAGAGGCCTTGTCCGGAAACACCAATCCCCGCACTCGTCGCGATAGAATGCGATCCTCTAAGGAGCCAGAAGTCTCCATCAGTTGGGTGCGATTTCCCAGAACCAATGCAATGGCTCCCAGCCAAAGAGGTACCAAAATCGCGGACCTCATGCCGTCACTTCAAGAACGCAACTGATCTATGTGCCAGGTACTAGCCATAGAAAATTAACGCCAGGTGAGAAAAACACGCTAATTAAGAAAGGGGAGATGTCTTACAGCATCAGGTGGGCCTTGATTCTTACGCACCTTACATGTCACGTTGTTTTGCTAAGAGCAAAATCATTTTATCAGACGCCGCCTCTTTAGAAGCAGGCTACGTTTTGGCTTTTAAATCGTGTTACTCATTATTCCATCTTTTTTTAATACAAACTTTAAACCACAGAAATATACATATAGAACTTTAGAATGGTAAACTTCCACGGCTGCACCCGGATGATGGTGAACCGGTGCATCGAGCTCCTTCGGGCGCGAATAGAGTGCGCCTCGACGCGCCACATCGCTAGGCGGTACCAGCGGCCCCGTGGTCAAGGTCAGATGTACAGCCACTACCTGCCCGAGGAGCAGGTGGTCAGGGAGCGGGAGAAGGCGGACATCTACAAGAAGAACAAGCGCCGATCCATGTGGGAGCAGGACGAGGGCCACGGCGGTCGGGTCTCCGGAAGGGACGACCAGGAGCGCTTCGACGACGAGCAGTACCGACCGCAGGAACTGGAGGAGCGCAACTACGACCGCACCTGGATCAATTACCCGGAGAGTGTGGCGGCCAAGCAACGCCGCCGACGAAGTGATTTGATGGAGTTGATAGACGACGAGGCTCCCCGACGTCGCAGAACTCAGGTATGAATTAATATAGTTGTAGGTATCTGAAAAGTATTCACATATATTGGAAAATTCAAAGATCTGAGTTTTATAATTTTTAAGAATAATATACATATATTTAAATTAATTTTACTTAAAAATTAAACAACTTAATACGCTTATTCTTTTAAATATATTGTAAAAGAAAAACCATTTAAATGTCTGATAATAAAGCTGAATATTAAAACACCAGGATGTAAAGACATATTTAACTATTTAACTTTTTTCATATACATTAAAGATTAACTATATTTTTTTGTCTTATGTCATTAACATTTTCCCAGGAAGACCGGCCGAACACGGCCAAACCCTGGGACGACGAAGCCCGTGCCTTCATCAGCCAGTGGGATAGTAATACGGCGATGATCAATCGCAACCGATTTGCCCGGCCCTCCGACAGCTGTCCGCCCCCAACAGTATCTCCCCGAATGGCGAACGCCTACCGCACCCGGAATCGCCAGTTCTTTTACTAGACGCGGCACTACTCGACAATATCCGAATAGAAATTCAAACAATTGTTGTACTTTGTAGCCTGATCAAATTGTTAGTGTGCAAGGCATGCGATTTTAAAGTGTCAAAATCCGAAACGTATTATAATATTGTATGTCCGTAGCCCAGATGTGACTTCAATATCGAAATAAAATATCCAAATTAATTCCTGCATTCATGGCTCTTAAAGAGCTTTCAAAATTCTTTCCAACTTGCAGTTTTGTAAGCAGCATGTCAACCAGCCAAAAAGGACTCAAATATATACTCAATATCGCGAAAAGGACTCCTAGGGATTTTAACATCTTAAAAGCGCTGAGGCAGAGGACCTCCAAAAAGGAACCAAAGTGTCCTTTTAATCCCAAGCAACTTCAGAAAGAAAGACTTGCTATGAAAATCAGAAGAAAACTATGGGGACAAAGTCGATTTTCCCGAAAGGAGGAGGAATCAAGGCAATAACATCAAATCTGAAACATACATACATCGAATTTTTCAAATCTAATTTAAAATAAACAGTTATAAATAGCAATGCGTACTGGGGTTCAATAATACGTTTTATTGAAAAAAATTCCAATTAGATGTCCGTTTTAATCCTCTGATCTATAAATATGTCAGTTCATAAAAATGTTAATTAAAAATTAATAACTTTCTCACAAAAAGTCACTGAAATAACTTATTTGCATTTTTTGGTAAATTCAATTTTAACTTTAGTTATTGTTTTGAAATTTATTTAAATCGGTTGAACCGGTTGATTTGGGGTCTGTCAACACTAGATGCCCATTCAAGTTCTCCACCGCCGGGTTTTTTTACTTCTAAGATATATTTAATTATTTTAGTATCTACATCAGAACCGAAAGATACATTTTAGTAACGGCCGTTCCACGGTCACACTGCTGCTCACGTTTAATTGTTTATTGTTCGGCGGTTGGATTTTAATTGTTTTTCGGACATGGCGCTCCTTAGAAACGCGTCCAACGGCTTTCTTGGCCACTTCCGTCGCTTTGCCAGCAGCGGATGCACCATCTACAGCCTCAGTTCCGGTCATGTCAAGTGCGGCGTTTCCGTAATTCGCGTCTCGGGGCCACAAACAAAGAAGGCACTCCGCGCCATTGTCGCCAATAAAGAATACGAGCCGAAGGCAAGTCAATTAATACATATTATCCAAGATATCGGGGTACATGACCCACGGGCTTGAATTCGGTTTCCTAGCCCATTAATATTAAATAAATTATATGTAGAGTACCTTGCCACTCTATTATTCCAAAGGAAAACCGCCTCATGACCGAAAATATATAGTTTTAGACATATATTTTCAAATACCTTACATATATTTATGATTGCCTGAACCAATTGTTGCTCGTATATATTTAAGAAATAGTGCTATTAGTAATTCATTTACTTTCTGAATTCGGTTTCCTAGCCCATTAACATTAAATAAATTATATGTAGAGTACCTTGCCACTCTATTATTTCAAAGGAAATCCGCCTCATCACCGAAAATATATAGTTTTAGACATATATTTTCAAACACCTTACATAGATTTATGATTGCCTGAACCAATTGTTGCTCGTATATATTTAAGAAATAGTGCTATTAGTAATTCATTTACTTTCTGAATTCGGTTTCCTAGCCCATTAATATTAAATAAATTATATGTAGAGTACCTTGCCACTCTATTATTTCAAAGGAAATCCGCCTCATCACCGAAAATATATAGTTTTAGACATATATTTTCAAACACCTTACATAGATTTATGATTGCCTGAACCAATTGTTGCTCGTATATATTCAAAAATATTGCTATTAGTAATTCATTTACTTTCTAGACCTGTTAATTTAATATTTATTTTGAATCGAAACTAATTAAAATGACATGAAATCTTTTAAAAAATTAGTTTTTCTTAGATTAATAAAATGAAAAATTAGAATTACAATTTGCAATTATCGAGCATAAAGTTTCTATTGGAAATATTTTAATTGTAGAGATATTCGTCACTCTGCAGGTGTATTTAAATCTTGACCTGAAACCTGTGGAGCAAAATTATAATCGCTTGCTAATTGACGCTAAAATTGATTCTGTCCTCGTGCCATAATATAAGACTATGGCATAAATTATATTTAATATATTTTAATATATAATTTTTCTAAAAAATGTCGTCAAACAGGCCCGCCAGGCGTATTTGAAATCCTTCTACCACCCTGCCAGCAATGACATGATTGACAGGGGCCTCTTACTTTGGTTTCCGGGTCCGGCTTCGTTTACCGGCGAAGATTCCTGTGAGTTCCAAGTCCACGGATCCCTGGCCGTCATTGCGGCTATGCTAGATGCCCTGGGTAAAGTGGATGGCTTGAGGCCAGCGGAGCCAGGAGAGTTCACCAAGAGAGCATTTTTCGGAGGCAAACTGGATTTGACGGAGGTGGAGGGACTGGCGGATCTCATCCATGCCGAAACGGAGGCCCAAAGGAAGCAGGCAAGTAGTGCTATAATTTACATTAATTAGTTCTCATCCTGCAATACTCTTCTTTTCCAGGCTTTGCTTCAGAGCACCGGAGCACTGGCCCGCCTCTACGACACCTGGCGCCGGCGACTGATCCGCTGTGCCGCCCATCTGGAGGCCTATATAGACTTCGCCGAGGAGGAGCAGATCGAGGGCGGCATCATCGTGCAACTCACCAAAGAACTGAAAGCGGTGAGGCGTGAGATTCGCGAGCACTTGAGTGACCAGCGGCAGGGCGAGCTCCTCCGCGATGGAGTCCGTACGGTGATCATCGGAGCACCCAATGTGGGCAAGAGCAGTCTGCTCAATCTGCTGTGCCAGCGATCCGTGTCCATAGTGACGGATCAGGCGGGCACAACAAGGGATATTATTGAAACCATGCATAATTTTGGAGGATATCCCGTGGTATTTGCGGATACAGCCGGACTACGCAGATCCACGACGGATAGTATAGAACAGGAGGGAATGCAGAGAGCCAAGGACTGTCTTGCCCAATCCGATTTGATATTGCTCCTATCGGATGCCAAGAATATCATACATCTTACTCACGATGACGCTGTTGCTTCATTTGTGGATAGTTATCTGGGGGAATTGGATATTCCCCGAGAATTGTGTGCGGGAAAACGACTGCAGCTGGTGGCCAATAAAACGGACATCCTGTCGGATGAGGAGAACCAACAGTTGGGCCAGCTCTCCAATGTTTTGACCATATCGTGCCATAAGCCAGATAGGATGCCCGTATTTTTGGGATCTCTGGAGAAGCAGCTGCAGGAATTGTGCGGCGAACCCCGGGCGGAGAATCCACGGATTACAAACACACGCTACCGGCAACAACTGGAGCGTTGCATAGAGAACATCGACATATTTCTTAGAGATTACAGACCCGATGTTTACCCGGACATGGCCATTGCCGCCTCCAAGCTGCGCAACTCCGTGCGCTGCATCGAACGCATCACCGGACACATCAGCTGCGAAGATATACTCGACGTCGTGTTCAAAGATTTTTGTATTGGAAAGTAATTGATAATTATAGTTTGTAGTAGTTAGGCTCAAAGATTGTTAAGTACTGCTGCTGTTGAGTATTTAATCAGATTTAACTTTAAAAACTTTGGAGTTTTATTGCTGGTTTGGGGGTAGGCTTTACAGCAGAATACTTTATTTATTTAAGTTAACACAATTTGTAATATTCTATATGGTTTTTAATTTTATAAATTTTAATTTATAATTGATTCAATGTTTTTTAAAAACACGTTACTATTAGAGTGACCTTCCATTTGTTTGTGGTGGCCACCACTTGGCAGGCAATGGTGACCTGGTCACACAGTCAGACATTGTTTACGTGTTGTGCTCGCAGAGATTTGTAATATTAGGAAAACATGTCGTCCTGGATCACAGGACTGGCGGACAAGGCCGAAAACATTCTGAACAAGCTCGACCAGAATGCGGCTACGGCCCTGCAGACGGACAATCCCACCGGAACGGCGGATCCCATGCGCAGGAGCATGACCAGCAGCACCCAATCCCTGTCCCTGAAGTCCACAATGTCGCCAGTGAGACGTTCGGGTGCCAATAGCTCATCCAGTGTGAAGAGCGAGGGAGGAGGCTCCGTGTTGACCAAGGAGATGCGCCAGAAGATGACCACGTCGGCCAGTTTCTCCCACAATCCGGAGATCTCCAGCAGCTCCCTGGACACCACAGAACTGGCGGCCTTCAAGATCGCCCTAAATGAGATCACAGCCGAAAGGGATGAGCTGCGCCTCCGTCTGGATGAAGTAAACAACGAAACCGAGAAGTTCAATTTGCATCAGCACAGCCAGATGCTGGAAGTTCTGGTCAAAACTCTGTCAGAGGAACGGGACAAGGCGGTTCACGACCACAACGAGGCTCAAAGTGCCAACATGGCGTATGTGCACTCCATCTCCGAGCTGGAAACCAACCTGGCCAAGCTGCAGCAGGAGTACATGAGCGCCGCCCACAAACTGCAGATGCAAACCAAAGAAACCGATCAGCAGCGCCAAGAACTGCAGGAGTATCGCATCAAGGCTCAGAGAGCACTGCAGGCCAAAGATGCCCTCATCGCAGAACTCAAGACGAAGCCCACGGAGGAGGGCTCAGATGCCAACCTGGTGGCCAAGGACAGCGAGACGCGTTTCCTGCAAATTGAACATGAATCACTAAAACAGGAACTAGAGCACATCAACGAGGAACTGCAGAAGGCGCGCCTGCAGCTAGAGGATAACCTTTCCCAGGAGAGACAACGTCAGGTGGAGCTGAGCTCCGCCCGCCAACGGGAGGAATCGCTGGCCAAGGAGTTGCGACAGGCACGAGAACACTCAGTGGCCTCCGAGTCCGATCAGAGAATGCTCACCCAGGAACTGGCCTCCCTCCGGCAGCAACTCAGCAACCAGATGGCCGCTTCCGCCACTCGCCTCCAGGAGCGGGAACAGCAGCTCCAGCAGATGCGTCAGCGACTCAGCGAGGAGGCCAATACGGGAGCCAAAAACGATTACGAGACTCGCCTTAAGGCTCTAACCCAGTCGCTAGTGGAAAGACAGGGTCTCCTGGAGCGAGTGACGAGTGAGAGGAATGCTCTGAGATTGCAGCACGAGAAGGCGCAGACGCAGCTGCAGCAGAACATGCACTTGGTGGAGATGGAGAGTCAGAGGGGCAGCTCCCGAAATCCCTTGCTTAACAGCACAGATGATGGTAAGTTTATATTATTTCAGCAATGGTACAACTTATTTTAATATTTATATTTACTAGTTAAAGCCCAGTTCCCGCGGCTCATGCACCCAAGTCCTTTCGACAATCGTGTGGCCCGTCGTTTCAAGCGAGCCCTTCGCCAGGCGGACACCATGGGCATCCGAGTGGGCACCTTCCTGCGCCGCTATCCCATGATGCGGGTTTCTGTGATCGTCTACGTAGCTCTACTCCATCTCTGGGTCATGTTCGTGCTGCTCTCTACCACGCCAAACTAATCAAATCCAACCCATTTAGTTGAGCAATTGTTTTATTTTTAAATATTGTATGTATTATATTTTACACGCCAAAATTGGATATCTAGGAGTACGAGTATATATGTGTGTCATGTTTGTGGTGGCAACATTTTTATATATCGTTAGTATACTTATGTCTCGCACTCGTTCTAAATTCAATATTCAATAAACATCAACTATGTACAGAAATTGCAATTGGTTTAACGCTAAAAACATCAAGCAAACAAGTAACAAGACCGAAAAAAATTCGCACTACTACGTTAGGTTAAGGATACTAACGATTCCTCACAGTTAAAATATTGCATAAAGAATCCAACTACAGAGACTGTAAAGTTGTTAAGTAAACTTGAGTTAGATTAACTTCAGTTGCTGGGCAGAGCTGACAGTTCTAGCTAAGCGGAAGAAAATAGAGAGTAGAGGCTTTTGGGACGATTGGCATAAAATAGGCGCTATATGCCCCGCAAGTTTTTATATCAGTCATCGGCATGGTAGCTCACATAGACGGCATCGCCACCAATGCTAATCAGACACTGACCCTAAAATAAAACATAAGAGTAAGCTAAAAGATTTTGAGATAGTTAAATAACTATTTGGCTCACCTGATTTTTGTGCTGATTATCGAACAACATTAGTTCAGTGATGTAAAATGAGACCATGGCATTCCCACCCAGCGAAGCTATGTGGGCCCTCACCACGGCCAGCAGTTCAGTGATGAATCCATGGACAAATCCGCTAATGCCGCCATTCTCCCGGATCGAGGTGCTCTCTCGGATGAAGAAGAAGTTCAGGTTGCCCAAATATTTATCTATGCGACCACCAGGTATAAAACTTAGAGGCGTTAAATCCACTCCGTAACGATCCCGCAGAGGAAACTGTCAAGGTAAATGCAATTGTATATTGCCAAAATAATAAATTAAATAAATAAATATTGATTTAAGAAAATAAAGTATATAGTACTACGTAAAATAAATAATTGTTCCTTTAATACCATTTATAGTTATACTACCTACAGGGCCTTTTGGTATTTCATCAAATGATTTAAACTGGACTTCTTTGCTAGAAGCGGACGGGCTGTCGCGACGATGCTGATCATATTGGTGTACGTTTGAATCATGTGCCCTCACTCTTTCAAACATATCACTGATAATATCCTTGAGGTGCAGCGACCAATAAAATCAAGGATAATCGTGATTTAAAAAAAGAGTTTGGGCTTAAAGAGCCGTTTTGGAACTTTCTCGCCATTTTGAAAAATCAAGGATTTATTAAAATGGCGATCACCAAAATGATCTTTTATGTTTTGAGAATCATCTGTTTGATCGTGTCGTGAAAATTTGCTGTGTTTGCCCTTTTAGCCATTTTCGACATTTCAAGGGTTTTAAATAAAATCCATTCATATAATGGGTTGAATCATTTTTGGTATATACTTTGAAATCGGATTTCTGTGAGAAAAGTTATGAGCTTAGAAGGTCAGGTTTTTTGATCCTTTTTCTGTAAAACCCTGTATCTATAATTTGGAAAGGGGTTACATCATTAAAAATGAAGAAAAATCGACGCAAAAATATAAACCTAGATTTGAACACAGATTTTTAGAGAATTGGACCACAATCATTGAGAAGTATGCCACATTGAAATCGAAAGACTGTGGGAAAAGTTATGGGCTTAGAAGTGCCGTTTTTGGACACTGCGAAAGACGTGACTGTTCAATGGGGTCGAAACAGTGCCTTTCAATGGGTGGCAAACTTTTTGCTGTTATTTTAGTCGCCTTTACAGGGGTATACTAAACATAGTTGGTATTTAAGTATACTTACATATCGATTACGGGGAACAATCCCAACATTTAACGACTTAACACCGGTGGATGGTATTCCGGAAACCAAGTTATTCAAACGTGATGGCGAGGTTTTGCGCATTTTAAAGGAGCTCATTCCGAATGTTGGTATAGCGTTACTGGTAGGCGTCGGTGTGTCCACCATTTGATCCTCGTCCAGCGGAAAAATGTAATCCTCCTCCTGCAGTTGTCGTTTGCCATTTAATTCTGGCTGGGATTGGGTGGCGTGCATCGTGGCATCGTGAAATCCGTTCTGCTGTTGTGGTTGCTGTTGCTGCAGTTGAGCCGGCCGATTACGACCTCGGTACTTCATTTTATTTGCATCGCTAAGACCCATGGCCATGCCAGTGACTAGCAGTTGAATTTGATCCTGCAATGTGCAATGTAAATTAAGTTAGCTTCAATAAAAGCCGAACCATTTTACTTACCGTCTCAGGCAGATCTAGTCGAAAGCGAAGATCGCAGATGGCACAAGGTATCATGGTGCGCAGCTTAAAGTAAATGGTCTGCAGCAGTCTGAAGAAAAAGTTTTTTTCAACTGATAATTAAACTAAGAAATTCGAAACCCACCTCTGAAAGTGTTTGGGGAACCCGTTGACACTTTGTCCCACCTCGAGACGAGCGCGCCACACTTGGGTGAACATCTGCAGATTCTTGACTGTGTCCATTTCCAGCATGCCCGGCACCTGCTGTGTATTGACCACATGGAAACCTTCCGGCGGATATGGTTCCATTAACAGCGATATGATTTCCAAGTCCTCGATATCATCCACCTCCAGGACACACAGCTCTTTGTTGCCGCAGTTCAGATCGATTTCGTTCATTTCTTCCTCATCTGACTCATCTGTATCCGATTGTTTATCGGCAGAGGCGCCAGAGGCTGCTGTCACTCCCGCATTGGCTGTCAAGTCAGGATCCAAGCTTTTCAGCTGGTAGATCTCCTGGTTGCGCTCAAACGTCTCTTGCAGCTTCTTCTGAAGTTCATTCAGCTTTTGCTTATCGGTCCACGAATTACCGGCCACGATCTTCGGCACCTGCGGCACCGGCAGAGCAGTTAGAAATAGAGCCGTTCCCGTGGCTATCAACGCTATCATACGCTCCCCAATTGCCACCTGGGTGCGTAGCCCAAAAATGGCATTCATACCCTTCGCCTTCAGCTTGTTGATCAGCACACGATGCAGTTCGTACTCCAGGAAGGGCAGCCCATCGGAAATCTCCTTGGCATTTAGCTCCGCACGTAGATCTCTTTTGGCGCGCACCACTTGGGCCTGCATGAAGCAACCACGACCGGTGACCTGCATAAACTCAGGCACTTCCAGCGTGGCCAAAAGAACGTCCGGTACCCGTCCCTTGCGGCACACGGCGCACTTCTTCATCTTCACGTTGAAAGGAACGGAGCTTAGGTTGTAGGGTATGTGGCAGATGGCACATGCGTTCCGCGGTCCATTAAGAGGGGGAAGTCCATAACGTTTTCCCCCAGAACTGTTGCCGGTGCCCAGAGAACCGCTGTCCTTGCCAATACTCGTATCTCCGGCGCTGCTTCCATTGCCTTCCTCCACGGAATTTGTCATGCCCGCCACACTGGCGGCTGCCTTGGACATGGTGAAGATATCGGTTTGAGATACAGATCGATTGAACACCATGTTGATCACTGCCGCCGTTCCAGTTGCCGATAATACGCAAACATCGTCACTGCAAACAGATTTATGGTATTAATTATGCTTATCTCAACAGGTAAGCTCAGAAAATTTTGAATATTAATTTCTGCTTTATCTACACTGTTTTAGTCTCATGCCTCTTTACACTTACGATATGGTTGTGGTCTCCGCATAGCCTAGCACTACATTGCAGCCCAGGGAACGGGCATGCGATCGGATCTCCATGCGCAGCTCTGTCCACCAGCTGTCGCGTACCTCCGGCTCATCCGGATTGGGCACTCGCTCCAGGAGCTTTACAGAACGTGCAGCAACAGTGGCACCCAGATGAAGGATAAAACCAGTTGGGTACTTTGTCATGGTCAGGAAGGGATACTCCAACATATCCAGGCTGTCGGCCGCTGTTCCAGGTTTGGCTCCCACCGTCGGTTGCGTAAGACGCATCATAGCTGTGGCTGCCACCAAGCGCTCACTGGCCACACAGATAGAGTTTCCTGTGAATGAAGACCATTGGAAAAATTAAGTTCCTTTTATGTGCATGAATCCTTGCTCACGAGGGTCTTACACATAGTGAATACATTTATATTTACAGCAGAATGTCTTGAGACCGTGTGAAGTGTTTGAGATATGAGCTAATTTCCACAAGGACTTGAAAAAATAAGTATATTCGTCGTTTAAGCCCTATTTTTAGCATACCAATGATGATTTAAACACTCAAATATATAAATATGATATATTCTAAATTATTATTTTTGATGATGTCAATTAATGAAGAAGAGTTTTACATCCAATATCCTGATACACACATATTCTAAAGAAATTTTATTACAGGAGAAAGTTATTGTTTATGAATTACATTCACCTTTTAAAATTATTAAACAAAAACCAAAATAAACCTAAGACCTGAGATCCTTAGAGCAGATAATGTCGCGCAAGTGTGACACACGTAATGATAGTGTAGTATAACATTTAAGGATAGATCAGATCGGATGAAACATTCGCTAGATATAGAGCGGGAAAGAAAAGCGAATGTCCGCAAAAAAAAGGGCGGGCTAGATGAAGAGACAGAGAGGAGCACGCACAGACACACAGAGGTACATCGAGAAGGACACCGAGATTAGGCGGAGCATCTACTTACGCTTCCGGTGGAATGTAAAGGCTATGCCTGTTGGCGAGATTCGAGATGCGAGATGCAGCAGCGGACGCAAAAATAGAACGTTGGAAGAGACGTTTACGGTTACTTAAAGACGAGACGGTGGGAAATAGACACACGGCGACAACAAACACACAAGTATTGATTAGCAGCGTGGTGCTTGGATGCATAGAGCCTACAATCTTACATCCTATTTCTTAACTAACAATCGAGACCTTTCAGCCTTCCTCCCGTTTTTAATCGAAAACTAAGTGAACCTTGTTTGAAATTTGTATTTTCTACTCAAAGTGATCAAGATGTTCTTTTTCTTAGTATGTATGAACATAAAGTTTAGTTCTCATTAACAAAAATATAATATTAAAACATATTTACAACCTAAACACCAGTTAATTTAAAGCATAATATTGATAAAACGGAAAGAAGTCTAAGCAAAGCTTTAAACTACGTTTGGAATTATTCATCATTATTATCTATTAAAATTTTTCAGTGTTTCACCCAATTATATCAATATGAATTCGGGAAGAAGGCTGTCATTCCTGGGCTGTCCCCTTACATACCTTTGGGCGTGACACTCAGATCGGAATCGGAGGATCTTCGGCAGATCTCGCCGACGGTGGCCGGCACCATGGTCGTGGCTGTCGAGGCGGTGGACGTGGAGGCACTATCCGCATTTGTAGTCGCCGAGATGCCGCTCTTCGAGGGGCTGGGCGTCAGTTTCATCCGGTTGCTGCTCACCGGCGAGGCGAATCGCTTCAGATTGGGACTGCTGCCCTCCACAGTTGTGGGTATATTGGATGGTCCAGTGCTTACGGCTGCTCCTGCTGAACCTGGCTGCTGTTGAAGCTCAGTGCTGGGTCTAAGTTCGCGTGGTTGGTTTTGTTGTCGAATGGCGAATGGAGCAAGCAATGATGACTCATTATTGTGGTTACTATGGTTAGTACTATTAGCAATATTTACAGATTGATCTAATTGGGCAAGGTAAGAGGGGTTATTATAATCGAAGGCAACTAGATCGGACTGGGTGGGAGTGGGTGTCGAGGGGCAGACGCGAAGCTCGGGCGCCTTCAGCAGCAACGTGTTGGGAGGTACAGGAGTTTCGGGCGCCACCAAATGATTCAGGGAGGCACTGCGTTGCATGGTCTTCTCGTAACTGGGAAGAAAGTTTAACTGCAGCATGGATGTGGATCCACTAAGATTGGATCCCAGCCAATCGTCGGAGCAGGTGGGCAACTCCGGTTGTGAGCTGTAGTACGGTTTGCGTTCTAGCGAGGGCACAAACGGAAGTTTCGGTCTCTTCTCCAACTCGCTATCCTTGGGCTTCAGATGCATCATTTTTTGCAGGCGACGCGAAAAACCCTTCAGATCCTCGAGCAGATTGTGGTGCCTGGGTCCCAAATCCTGCTGGCTATTCTCGCAGCTGCGAGTCTCCCCCGGCTTAATCCAGTTATCCTGCAGATTCTCCTCTTCCGGGGAGTCGTCACCATTGCTATCGGGCGCAGCTATTTCCAGATCCATTTCCAAAGACTCATCTGAGTCAGTGGAGTAATTAGATGACGGACGGGTCTTCGCCTTAAACTCATCCCCTGGCAAGTCAGGTGCCGAACGCGTATTCTCCTGATACTCTGTCAAACCGGGCACCGTGAGGAAACTCTTGACAGGCGCATGACCAGGACGAACGCCTGCATCGCTGCTAATGGAGCGCACTATAAACGGGGGAATAGACGACTTTGAAGTCGATGCGGCGAATCGCGATTTGCGTCGGCGCCTAAAACTCGAGCTAGCTGCTGATGCTCCTCCAAAGATGCTGCTCAACGACTGGGTAGCATTCTCGGGGATCTTCGGTTCAATCCGACGAATAAGCGTGGCATATTTCTGACTGAACACCTTACTCGAGGAGAGCGTCAGGCGGCGCATACGGTGTCGCAGCTTCTTCTCGCGACTCTTATCGCCACGCTCATCTTCCTGCCGAATGAGATCCTGCATCAATTCCGCATCCTCCGTATCGCTGCTGGCACTCTCCAGGTAAAACATTGTTGCTGCTGCCGCCGCTGCCGCTGATGAAGGCGCCGACGAGCTAGGTTCCCTATATATATTGAGTCGATATTGGGGCGTGCGGCCGGAAAGCGGCAGACTCGAGCTGCTCGCCCCCGCACAGTTGAGGAAGTCTAGATACTTTTGTGTAAGTCTAGCCGTTTTAGGGGGTAGGTGGTACGTAAATGTTTTATAAACACAAACACGACACAACAACGAAACAACAACGACAACGATTGGAACGTGCAATACGATACGACAAGGAAAGAAGAGATTTCGAGGGATGAACATCGTCGGAGAGATTTCGGTGTGGGGTGGAGAACGTTCAAGAGAAGAAAGAAATTGCTTTAGAAAATGTTTAAATAAGCTTTCCACTAGCACCTACAGTTGGCTACGTTTGGATTTCCAAGGCTTTGTACAAAAATGGACAGGTTGGCTTCGGAGACCGAAGTTTCGAATACTCTTCCAGCCTAGTCATGCCATAAGAAATCTTAAAATGAATATTGTTTAATTGCATTATAGTTAAATTAACAATGTGACCATTGTAGACCTTTAAGTACAATAACTACGATCGACTTTGATAGACTTATGTAACACTTGTAATACAGACAGACAGAACATGACAAAATCTCTGCAAGACTATGGTCAATCGATAAATAAGTCACAACTTATGAGTCATTAGACCAATATGAAATTTTCGACCTTTCTCCAAAACAAAATACTCACTCTTCGATGAGGGCCACATCCGCGCTATTTGGCTGAGTGGTGCTGGTATCCTTGATCAGCGTGACGGCTGTGCCTATGCCTCGTGCGACCACGCCCACATCTCCCTCCAGATCGAAACACTGCGTATAGCCGATGACGGCATTAGCGCCCATATTAATGGCCTTCAGGCCCATTCTTCGCTGCACCTGGCCCGACAACTTGAGGAATACCACTTGTCGGGCCTCGTTGGAAGCACGGGGCGTGCGAATTTTGTCTATCCACTGGTACTCAGGATCATCGTTGATCACCAGCTCCTCGACAAAGCCGTGAATCACTTGCGCACGGTAGCCAAATGGCACACACTGGGCTGTGTGAAGAAGAAAGATGGTTAGAGTCTTGTTTTGTTAAGATTTAGTGACCTGCTCCGGGTTTCAATTTGAAAACCAGATCAAATCTGATAGAGAATTCTACAAACAGTGGAAGAAGGGGATGCCGCAGGAGCTCTGCCGAAACTTGTTGACGTCCGAGAAGAGATCCACCTTGACGATCACGTTGATCTCGCCCCGAATGCCGTGCATCGTGTCGAAGACCGGAATCCAGCCGGAGAGCACGGTGCCCTTGCCGTGCACCGCCTGACTAGAACTCTCCAGGCACAAAGGATTCAGGCTGATGTTCACCTTGCCGATGGCATCGTTGGCGGAGTAAGTGTCGTAGTCCATCAGTCGGATTTGCAGTGGCTCGTCCTGGAGCTCAGCATCGTCCACCTCGAAGCGGAACCTGTCCGGAAGTAGGGCTTACAATACAAAGTACATAGGGAATCACTGGGAGACCCTACCAATCCGTGTTCCAGGTGGGATTCAAACTCTTGCGGAACACATCTGTTTTATGGGTCACCGAGGCCAATTTGATCTCCACGAATGCGTCCGTCGTCTCACTCGACTTGTCCATCACCGGCAGGTTGCGCGCCGCCTTGATCTTGACACCCACCTTGCCCGGCATCCTGTCACACTCGCCTGTCGTCCCTTTTCACCAGATACCAGATTGCTTCCACGGAAATTCGACCAGAGGACTTCACGTTTTTATCTTGTGTTTTCCATTTTCCCAGTTCTCAGTGTGGCCGTACTCTAGAAGCAGTGAAATCCCTGCAATCGATGGATGAAGGATAGCCCCTGTTTCTTATCGATATATTTGACTTTTGGCGAACTTTTTCAAATATATAAATTCAAATGAAATATTTACTTGTGCCATATAATAACTATTTTAGAATACATAGTAATAGCTACCAAGGCCATCCACATCCGAACATTTTTTTTTTAATTTTCAGACGGACAAACGAAAACGTAATGTTTATTTATATGATTTTCGACTCAAACATAGCTTTATAATGTACATTTGGTGCCGAAGCACACACATTAAAAGTATGAAAATATAATGATATTAAATCAGGTTATAAATTTAATTGGAATAGTTACTCATTTCATTATGCAATTTAAACTCAAATCATTTTAAAGGAAACAGCGGCTCAAATTGTGGAAATGAGTTTCAAACTTTATTATAGATTTCTCTAAAAATGTTGCCGAATTAAGTTTTGTATTACGATTTATTTTATTGGCACCAAACCTTAACTGATATTTGGGCCAAAAAGACCTGTTTCATGCCCTCAGGCTGTCGTGAATCCAATCGATGTAGGAGGCCACCCGTGTATAGACATCCGGCCAGTCGGGATTGGGGCAGGGTATGGGACCGAAGGACACTAGTCCGCCCAGCAGATAGGCATCGTTTTTGAAGAGCATCAGTGGTCCGCCGGCGTTGCCGTGGCACTCCTTGGAGTTGGTCAGTCCGCACAGCTGCGAGGCCTGGATGCTCAGCTGCTGGCCGGCGTACTTCCGCTGGCACTCCTCGATGGAGCTGATGGTCACAGAGCTTTTGCGCATGCGCGGCGAGGATTGGGCCTGCCATCCTGCCACCTCGGTGATCAGACCCTCCAGTTCATCCGCTCGCAGCTGTTTGTTGGGCAGGCAAATGGGTACCACGAAGTCGTTCAGTTTCGCAGGACTGGCCAACCGGACGAGGGCAATGTCGTTCACCTGGCTCCGGTCGGTTCGGCTGTACTGCGGATGTGGCAGCAACTCCTCCACGGCAATGTCCTGATACGGAGGGGCACAATCCGCCTTCTGGGTGTCCTGGTAGAACTGACAATCCGGATTCGAGCTGGTGTCCCATTCTCCCAGGCGAACCGCTGTAATCTGCAGATTGCTGGTCGCCGCCTGAGCCACACAGTGGGCAGCAGTCAGCACATAGCGATCGCTGATAAGCACGCCCCCACAGGCGTGGATCTTCTCCTGATTGCCTGGAGGCGGAATGGAAGGAAGTGATTTACTTGGCCTATCTCGCCAAAACTCCAACTCACCCTTGGTGTACTCGATAAGGGCCAGCCAGGGAAACTCCCTGATCCGCGTTTCCGAGTCATTCGAACGCTGCCAGCGCACCGACCCGCAATCCATGGGCAGCAGTGGGTGGCGGAAGGCCCCCAAGCCGGCGGTGCTGGGACAGCAAACCTGGTGAATCAGATTGGGTTTATTAAGGCTCAACACACTCTAATCTATGAGGAAAGCAAATAATGCCGGAGTGGATCGTGGATTTCAGGAACTTTAAAACGTACAAAAAAATAATTATATAAATAACTCCCCACTATCGTTCCAAAAGATTTGAGAAATATTTGAAATATATTCGACCTTAAATTTAAAAATTTTATGATTTCTTTGGAATATTTTAGATCTATTTTATAAGAAAGTCAACTACAGAAATTAATAAGCTTAAGTTATCAAGACCTAAATAACATATTTATGTTATTATATTTAACTGTTTGAGAATTAAAATAATCTTTAAAATGCAAATCAATCTAAATCCATGGAATTGAAAACTAGAAGAGCACAGTACTATGTATCCTTAAACTTTTATAAATACAAACCAAACTTTTATAATTAACTTTTTGATAAGCTTAATAGCATCGCGTCTGGGAAATTCTTAATCTCACAGTCAAAACTAAAATAAAGACCTTTGTAATAGAGTTTTGATGCGCTTTGGTGATGCGAGTTATCGCAACTCGTCTGCCGACATTTTCTATAGGCGATCTCGTCTTAATCAGACGGATTTAGGACTTTTTTGAAGCTCTAAAAATATAACAAAAAACTGAAAAAATCGAGCACTATCAGTGAAAGTAAAAACCAGAAACTGGGCTGCGCCATCGAGCTTTTGTTTTCGTTGCGCTTAAATGGATCGAGTTGTGGAAGTTCGAGTTTATTTCGGTATAAGTATGTTTTTTTGCTGAATCACGCACCTGGACGTCGGTGCCCCGCACCCCGCACTGATTCTCGCGGAGCAGATTGCGATCACTCTGGGTCAGATTGCTGGAGACCAGGATCCGCATGAAGAAGTCACATTCGCGGATCGAAATGCAGTGTCCGGTGATCCGGCCATTCGGAAATTTCGACACGCAATTGAGGGGGAGTTGAGCTGGGAGATCGGAGATCGGAGATCAGACTTGTTTACGATTCCGTATTCCGTACACTCACCATTCGCGCCCAATGCCAGCGAGCCGACAACAACAAGTAGAGCTGGAAAACTTCCCATGCCGGACCGGATCGATCAGATACGATACAGCCTAAAGCCGCTGCGATTTCAGACGACAGCGGAACGAGTGAGACTGCGATTGCGACTGAGACTGAGACTAACACTAAGTTCGGCCTGTGAATTACCAGAGACTCGCTTTCGGAACCCCCTGATAACATAATCGTAGTTGGGCAACCGGGTGCTTTCTTGAGCTTTTTAACCCCCTGCAAGCAAATCCAGCAAATACAAATGAAGTACATTTTAAAACTTGACACTTTTATAACATTAATTAAAACATTCTAAATGGCAAAGATTTCTTGAAAATGTTGGGTATTTATTTTATATCAGAACTTTATATAGACTCAAAAATTACCGATACACTTAAATGCTAATACCACTTGGAAACTCCAATTAAAAATTATGTCTAATTAAGAAAAACAATATTCTGTTTTACCCACATATATGATTAAACATTAATGGCAAAGAATCTTTATATTTATGATATAATTTTTAAACGTTATTTAACTTTTTGTAAGTTCACTGTGTATTTGGGGGTCTGCCTAAAGTTTCCTGTCCTAAATACTAAGTTGCAACACCACACAATCATAAAATACATAATTATATCAATTAAAGATTTTTCCATTCCTTATCAGTCGTATCAAATTCAAATAACCAGTAATTTAGGTACAAATACAGCGCGCAGTACATTCTCTTCACACGTCAGTCCGGCAACGCCACGCACAAACACACCCAGGTACTGGTTCCGAGGGACCGAGCGTGTGTGAGTGGGCGCGCCTGTGTTGGTGTGGAGAGCGCACAGAGCTGTCCGCCATCTTGTCAGCCCGTGTTCTCTCAGCCCGACTGCAACGAAAAATTACAATTTTAATCATAAAACGCGTTTTATGCTTAATTGAAACACCAGAAAGTGCTGCAGTACATATTTGCCCACAGCCAGGAGTTCGCCTCGAGTACGCTGCGCCAAGATAAAGGGGTGAAAATTGCATTTGAAAGTGGAATTGCTGGTGCGAAGAAAAAAATTTTGCAGCAAAAAATTCCCAGGTCTGTGCTGGCGTAATAGTGTGTGTGTGTGTGAGAGGCGGCCCAGGGCTGCCGAGGTGCCCATTAATATGTGCTTAAAAGAGCTTATCTAAAGGTTAAACCGGTCGATTAACGCTTAAGCGATTGCGAATCAGTGTTTTTAATTATTTAAGTGGGCTGTGCAATTTTTCCTTTTTTAAACGCAGTTTTTTTGACCTGTTATTCGAGTTGAGGCGAGATGACAACCCTGTCCATGGGAAGGGTACTCAAACAACAAAAACCAAGTACGTTGCGCGGCGCCACTTTGACGTTTGAATCGTCATCAGACGGTTGGGTAAATTTGTTCGCTCTCGTCGCTCTCGTTTTTCGGCCCCACTGTGCTTGTGCCTGTGTGTGTGTATGTGTGTGTAAGCCCGTGACGCATTCTTGTTTTGCATCAAAAATCGCCAAAGCAAAGAAAACGGAAAATCTGTCAAAGCCGAAAATGATTAAGAGCCAGAAATCAAACCGTTGTTCGAATTTAAACGACCCTGCAAGTGCAACTCTAAGAGCAAGTGTATGTGTGTTTGTGTGTGGGGGCTGTGTGGGAAGGAAGCGAAAGAGTCGCAAAATAGAATCAGAAAAAGGGCGAGGGCGACTGGCTGGAAAAAATTAAATAAAACGGAAGGGGGACAAGAGAAAGCATAAAAACGCCGGCAACAGCGATTCTCGAGTGCTCTCCCCTTTAACATACCCACGAAGCGGATGGCAAACAAAACGCTAACAGAAATTCAAAACGCGCTCCCCACCAAAAGTTCATCTACACGGAATTCGTAATTTGTTTTGTTTAGTTTTGTGGATTTGTTTATTGGCGACACTTCCCCTTCGCCCACTCTTAATACGCCCCTGACTGTGTGTGTGTGTTTATATCGCCAAAAATCGTCCAAAGTGTTGAAAAAAGTCCGTGAGAAACGGAGACAATCGTTAAATTGGCTTTAACGGAACAGACGTGTGTGCTTTTCATACCAACAACAGCTGCCGCTCACTAGCAACAACAAAAAAATACAACCTAAAACCGAAAATTTCATACACTTCAATTAAAACATGAAATAGTGATCGTAAACCTTGGATGTTTTATTTTGTTTTTACTTAACTCGCCTCATTAAATTACGGTTATAAAATAATCGTTATAACATTATTGTCTGTGATTGCTCAAGAAAAAATCCACAAGGTTAAAGGAAGTTATTCATATAAATTTCAAATCTTGGAGACTAACATTTGGTTTGGTTTAAGGAAAAGGAAACAAAACTTGCTATATCAGATAAATATGGATTTACATTTTCATTGTTAAGTAAACTGCTTGTATGGCCTGCAAAAAATAAAAATTCTTTTGCTTGGATTCACATTTTCTTGGTTAAGATAATGTATAAAGTTAATAGATAAATTGTCTGCAATTTGTCTGGTTTTATCGCCACGTTAAGATAAGAAAATTTTGTTTATTTTTGGTTTAAGTTTAGTCATCTTAAAAATAATATTCTCTCTACTAGGTTTCAAAAACAAGGTCTAATCTGTAAATGTATTTAATTAGCAAAAAACATTCTTAACTCTTTTAATAAAAGACTGCCTGTTAGGGTTATAAAATCGCAAAATCGTTGTTAATATTTTTTTGAATAAATCAGTGAGTCATATTTTGAAAGTTTGTTTAACATTAAAAAAAACCCATTAATGTTTATTGATTTTTAACCGCGAAAACGTTAAGAAAAGTGAGATGCAAAATCTTTGAATGTGAAACCCATAATAATCGCCATGACTCACAATTTGGGAGTTTGGCTGGGGCCAAAAAGCTCAAGATACATAAATGTTCCCAGTTGTATGGCAACTAATTCACATTTTGGCAGCACTCCCAAGGTTTCCCCTAGGCAGGGTCCACTGTGACTGTGCTCTGGAGGCAGAGCCTCTGTGGGAAGTGGACGGGCCTACGTGCGATGTAAAAGTGGCCAAGTGGAGCTGCCGATGGAGTTCGTTTGGCTTCGCTGGCTGGCTGAATAAACTGAACCGCATGTCTGGCTCTTTTGGCTCTTGGCTTTTACCTCTCCATCTGAATCTCCAGCTGCCTTTGCGGTGGTTCAGCCCCTCGTCATCATATTACGTTTTTGTCTTTTTTTTTTCTGTGTTTACGCTTTTTTTTCGCTTTGCACAATTTAGCCTTCAGTTTCCGGTTATGAAGGAAGCAGCAAACGGGTTCGGGCCCGGTCTTTCTGCCTCTTTCCTGCACTCGCATTCGCTCTGTAATGTGCATTTAAATGCAATTTGTGCTGTGCGTCAATGTCGATGAGTCTGCAAATAGCATGAAAGCGCGCCGAAAATATGAGAATCATATCTCACTCTTATCGTCGAGTAACTTAAGGTGCTCCGTTGATGAAAACACAAGTCAATCATCTCTATTTTTAAACATTACTTGTTTACTTTACGAATAATCACTCTTATCAACTTGATTCTGATTCATATTCATATAAAAAAGAAACTGGTAAATCCCAATGTTTTGGTGAAAAAGATTTGTTGATCTATTTTAGAATGTAGACTTTTTGTCAAATAACAAATACCCTTGTACAGAAATCGTACAGATGTAATTGACCTTTAGTAGATGCAAAAATTGAGCAATATCTTAATAATTTCATGTTTCCTTTAAACCGTTGTCAGAAAAACTTGCAATACACCAAAATACGTGCATACCTATGAAATACTAAGAAACATTTTTAAAGTGCCATAATTTTCATAGTAAAACTAGAGGTATAGGGTTTTGAGGGCCTGGTATTTACAAATGTACTGCAAATGAATGCCTATTTTTTTCTACCAGCATGTTTAACACTATTCAACTGGTAGTTGTACTCGTATGTTTTCCAGTTCTGGTGTTTTCATGCCTCCGTAGCTCAGTGAGCGTAACGCCTGGAAACGCTTTGCTCTCGTAATTAACCTCTCGACCGGCTTTCTGCCTGCCTGCCTGCCTGCCTGCCTATCTGCTTACCTGACCAAACCAAACCGAACCGACCCATCCATCTATCCGCAGCTCGTTTAACCAGCAGACCTTTGAGCACGGTTTCTCGATTCAACAACCTTCGTGTTCTACGGCATGCGTTTTCCTCGCGGGTTTTCTTCGTTCATCGCTGTTCTGCCAAAAGGTGCCTTAAAATTTTCCATTAATGTTCAAGTAGCAGCAGGCTCTAATCGCTTTGAAATTCCGTGAACATGATATAATATTCCACTGCATACTTATATCAAATCAAGTATTCTATCAGTAAGCCAGTCGTCATTTAGTTCAAAGTCTTTTTTAATGAAAGAATATAAACTTAAGCATGACTCAGGTACTATTTCAATCATTCTTTGTTTCGAACTGGTTGTGCAATTTTTGAGCTTATTAATTCCGGAACATTTTATGTTCAATTGACGTTCTTTTAAAATCATTTATCGGAAAGGTCGCCGGTAATTTCAATTTTAAAAGTCGCTATTCTTAAATATTAATATTTCTGATAGTTTACTTATATCAATACTTTAAGTAGGAGCTCCATTTCTAAATTAAAGTTGAGGTACTGCGCACTTTGCATGGTTTCTTATAAACACCACAATCCATACTCGTATCAAAGCAATTCCAAATATAGAAAATCAATACCTCTATTATTATTTCTATCTATATCGTTTCAAGTTGTAAAGTCGAATCTCTTTTTAAGTCAGCATTGTTTTAAGCATATAAATTTTGATATTACATTTCCTTAGTTTCGTTTTTAAAATGTGGTACAATGTTCCATTAGTGTTGCAATTAAAACCGAAATTACAATTCTAAAAGACATTTGATTTCATGATTCCATTAGTCTGTCATCTTTTATATCGTTTCCCAGACACACTTCGTTCAATATTAAGTTTTGAAACTAAGAATTAAGTTTCTAAAGATCACTGATCTCAGTTTTTTCAGCATCCAGCGGCGATTTGTAAGGTTTCTACCCGCTTGTCTTGTATTTTTTGTTCAGGTTCGATGGCTTGTCTCTGCAGCTTTGACTTCTTTTGTCTCGGCGTTCTTTGGCTTTTCTTGTTTTCTCGTTTCTTGTCTCCGCTTCTTATCATTCGAGCGTGTTTCCAAGTTGGACCAAAAAAACGAGTTAACATTTAAGACCTAAAATGGCCAAAAACCAACGACTTGCTTGCTAGAGATCGCTTGAAAGAACAACAAAAACAAACAATAACAAATTCCCAGCATCGTCATTATTTGCAATTATCGACAGTTCGCTTTTGTGCGGTTTCCTTCTGCTTCTCCCTCTCTCTTTTGTTTGTACGCTAAAATCTTGGACTTCGTATTCGTCTGCGGACTTGAGATCAAAAACCTTTACTTGGTGTTATTGAGGTACATCGAAAGGAAAATGCCGATATTATAAATCGAAAAGAATATCTTGAAGAATATCTTAACTTCAAAATACAGGTTGATTTAGAAATATTGTAAACCGATTTTAAAATCTTTATACAAACTGTATCGACATGCTTACTGATACTTATTTCCTTCCGGTCTTTTAATATACATATGTATCTTAATACATATTTATTTAAAGGCGGCCTGAAAATTTTAACTTGGTACCCGCAAATACATTATGATAATATTTGAGGCTTCTGGATGACTAATTTGAACTCAATAAGTTTTATACAGTACGGAATTAAAAAGACTTCTGATTGTGAAATGTGGACCTTTTCCGCTGTATATGTATATTATAGTTTTAATCCAGATACTTTTCGAAAATGAAACCCATTTCGCGGCTTTGGTTTGTCTGTACCTATGGATAAGATATCTTTGGGGTATTTTTTGTTATCCCCATCTGGAGTTGCTTGATTTATGTTCGGAGTGTATTCGCTGGGTTTTAGCCTTAAATATCTTTCAATGTCTCCCCGACGTTCGACAGCTGAATAAGTAAAAATAAGATGCATAAACAAAAGTGTCACGTACACTCCTGCACTCAGAAGTACACGAATAGCCAAGGAGCCGTGTTGAATGCGTTAGTGGGTGTGGAATTGTGAAAAAGGGGGGATTCGTGAGGCTAAGGGAACGGGCAAATGCTTTCAAAGTCATTTCCTTCTTTCTCGGAAAACGTAAAGAAAGCATAAACAAACAAAGAAGCATTCCACTCGCAGCTATAAGTTGGATAACTTGTTCTTCCCCGGCGTATGTACACATATTGTAATCATAAAATGCTTGCCTTCCCGGCCGGATTGGAAATCAATATGTGCGAAACTAATCAGAAGCTGTAAAGCGAATGAAAACAGTGAGAACACTGAGCGGAAATGTGAAATGTTCCTCGTCACACTTCTCCATTTCTTCCCCGATTCGCTAGAAAGTCCAGCAATTCGCCCCCGATTTGCACTTATCTTGTTGCTCTTCTTCTCCTATCTTTTTCTTTCGCCGTCTTTGTTTTCTTTCTCTGCCCCAATAATTGCTGTTTCGCTAAGCTCAATAAGATTATAGTATTGCTACGCAGTTGTTTTTTTTTCGCCTTCCATACATTTGTGCACACAAACGTGCTTCTTTGATTTGCTTAGCATGCAAATTTTGTGTGAATTTTTTTTTAGTCGCTTGCTCAGCGAACGGATATGGTTAAGAATATAGCTTGGAAATTGAGGTGTATCATTTGTAGTTTTTATACATACAATTTTATTTTAAATGAAACATTCACAATATAATACAATATTTTGATAAGTTTGTTTCAAAATATTATTTCCATATTGGATGGTTTCTTATTTTTTGAAAGGCTTACATATGTAGAATGTCTATTTAATTGTCTGACTTAGTGAGTATGTTTTTTTTGTTGGCTTAAAGATAAAAAACACAACCAATTATTAACCCATGTTTACCTTAATAGCCAATTTAGTGTGTAAAGTAGAATATAAAAAAAACAAGTAGCAAATGCGTTTCAGTAAAAACCTTGAAAGTAAAGTGTTATAATTTTGGCCGCAAGTGTTTTCAGGCGATTGTTTGTCTGAGTTTATTATTTTTAATTATGGCGATTTTGCTGCGCTATCAGCATTTGTATTTGTTATTAACGACTGCGGTGCCAAGCGGCACCCAAAGCAGAAAATAAAAAAAATGAGCAGAAGAGCGGAGAAAGGGGCGGAGAAAGAGGAGGCAGAAGCGAAGCGGAAAGAAAGCAACGAACGACTCACTTGAACTGGTTTTTCGGCGAGCAGATTTATTTATTTTGATTGTAGTTTGTTTTTATTATGGCATTCGTTTGTGTGAAAGGGAGAGAGCGCCAGTGCAAGTGTGTGTCTGCCTGTGTGTGTGCGTATGCATTTTGGATGAGAGCACGTGACAACGCCCATTTATGACGTATTCCTTTGAACTTTTAACTTATTGATTTTGTATGGGCCTTTAAATTGCAGGTCAAGTAACGTAAAAAGAACCGAAACAGATAACTCGGCAAAATAACAAGAGCAGCAGCAACAGGAAGAGCGGCAAGAACAGGAAACAAAAGCGGCAACGGCTTCACATTGGACATGTCATGTCAGCAAGCCTCCAGATTCCATTCAGCCACCGCAACAGCCACATTAGCCAAAAGCACAGCCACCAGAAGGATTGCCACAGCCACTGCAGCAGCAACTGCAACAGCAACAGCTATAACCACAGCAGCACCAACACCAGCAGTCACAACAGCAGCAACGCTGACGCCAGTGGAGAGCATTGCCGGCAAGACGACGTCAGAGGACTCGGATCCCTATGCCTTCACGGAGACTGTGGCCGTCGCACCGCCCATTTTATTCAATGCACAGGTAAGAAAGACTTAAAACAATTTACATACATACATCAATCCGAACTCTATTATAAGTAAATGTATTTAAGTAACTTTTTTATTCCGTGAATTGCTATAGCCATGAAGTAACCACATGTTTTGGTACCACATTATAAACAATTTTTATACCCTTGCAGAGGGTATTATAATTTTGGTCGGAAGTTTGTAACGCAGTGAAGGAGTCGTTTCCGACCCTATAAAGTATCAGGATCAGGATCAATAGGGCAGTCGATATAGTCATGTCCGTCTGTTTCACTATCGTTTGCGAGCTTAGCTTAAAAGCTAGCGATCTGAAACTTTCACAGTCGGCCTAAAACATGTGTACGCAGATCAAGTTTAAAAATCGCCCCGTGCGGACGTCTATATCCTATAGCTCCCATAGGAACAATCGGATACATATTGCAAGAATTGATGATATTTCGCGCAGTGTAAAAGCTATTGACATGAATCTTTCCAAGTCGTATGCATACCTTGATCAGGGTAAAAGCGCGTGCCGATCGGACGTCTATATCCTATAGCTCCCATAGGAACAATAGGGTGAAATCGGTCCAAATTTGATGTTTTTCAGAATATTTCGCGCAGTGTAAAAGCTATTGCCATACATTTTTTCAAATCGTATTTTTTATGCATTCCTTCATCAAGGTAAAAGCGCGTGCTGATCGGACGTCTTTATCCTATAGCTCAAATCAGTGCAAATTTGATGTTTTTTATAATATTTCGCGCAGTGTATAAGCTATTGACATACATTTTTTCCAAATCTTATTTACGCATACCTTGATCACTATGCAAATCTAGGTTATTTTTGTATACATTATTCCTTTCGCTACTTTTTCAATTTTAGCAATTTCGGCAAAGTCTGCAAGGGTATTAAAACTTCGGCTTGCCAAAGCTAGCTTCCCTCCTCGTTATTTATGAGTCTTTCACAATAATTTTAATAAATGTCAAAGCTATGCTAATAATTTTGCAACAAAAATTTTTGAATTGAGATTGAAAGAACAATTGGTTTTAATTTAAGAACCTGAACTTGAATATGAACAGGTTCTGAGAGTAAACCCGCTTTTAACCGACTTTAAGATTAGGTTGCATTTATGCAACAATGCTGCATCCACCCTTCTTTACACAATTGTTTTTTTTTTTTTGTACCTTTTTTGCAGAAATCGAGAGCCCGCCTAAACGATAGCAATAGAGGCAACAACAAGAGGCAGACGGCAGCAACAGCTGCGGCCAGCATAAAGGCCAGTCTGGTGGCCCAATTAAATGCCACAGCAGCAAAGGCGCAGGCGTCTTTGGGGCACACAAACACAACGAATTTCCATCATGTCACGCAATCTCAGAGACAGTCAGCATTGTCGCCGGCGTTGCAGTTGCAGTTGCCACTGCAATCCCAGTCGCAGTCGCAGGCCTCGCCGAAGCGGGCCACCAATGTGTGCATAGTACGCCCGCAGCAGCAGCAGCCGGAGAAATCTGCCACCGCGGAGTCCTGCCAGCCGCCGGCAGCTCCACCCCCGCATTACGACCACACTCCGTCGCTGTGGCAGACGCCGCTGCTGCTGGACAACAGCCAGAAGCAACCGCAGCAGCAGCAGCAACCACAGCCGAAGCAGCAGCAACAGCAAAAGCAGCAGCAACAGCAATCGCAGAAGCAGCAACATGTTCAGCACCAGTTGCTTCAACAGCAGCAACAGCAACACCTTCAGCAACAGCAACAACTGCTCCAGCAGCACCAGCAACATCTTCCGCAGCATCAACAGCAGCTCCTTTTGCAGCAACACCAGCAGCTTCTCCAGCAACAATATCAGCAGCAGCAGCAGCAAACCGTTGCCATTGCGTTGGTCAGCCCGCCCACATCGCCCGCCTCATTACCTTCGCCCACTCTGCCGCCCGCCACCGCTGCAGTGACCGCCATGGTGGCTCCGATCTCCGTGTCGCCCAAGGGTGGATTACCTTTGCCGCCATCGAAATTTCATCATACCACATTGGCGCAACATTTGCAAAAGGTGGAGTGCTTGAAAAAGAAGAAGTCCTTGCCGCTGGTCTGCCAAAATAACAACAACAGCAAATTACAAAACAATAACAACGTGGTAGAGGCGCTTAATAAACCGGTGATGCAGGGCACGAACTACAATCAGACCCAGCCGCCACCGCTGATGGTTTTTAACACGGGAACAGTTGCAGTTCCCGTGCAGACTCCCCAGATTGCTGCTCCACAGAAACATTCCACCGGCAACAGCGTGGATGACAGCGATCTCAACGAGATTCCCGTCAATGTTATCTTCCGCAAGCCACCAGTGGCGGGAGGAGCAGCGGCAACAGGAGGTGCAGGCGCCACAGGTTTTACTGGATCGGGCGCGCAACAATCTCGACCAGCGGGTGTGAAATTGGTGACTCCTTTGACGCCGCCCACTCCGCCAGAGATGCCTGCACCGCCTTTGCTGGCTCACATGCAACCGCAGATGCCCACATCATGTGTTCCAGCTTTAACACCCAGCTTCAAAGTGATACCACCAGCAGCTCTCAGCACCAAGATGGTTCTGACGGCTCCTCCAAGCTCAAAGCTCTCGATTCCGGTAGCACCCGCTTTAACGAACTCCCTGGAGATTGCACCAAAAGTTGTTCCAGCCACCACAACCTCATTAGCACCCGCATTAGCCAAGAAAACTGAACAAATGTCTTCCAAAGTGGCCAATACCAATGCCGCCATCCGTCAAGCACCCATAGCTTCAACCGGCGGCAGGAGAGGCATCACTAGCACTAACAACAATAGAAACAACAGCATAACAGCTAAGAAATCACCTCCAACTTCGATGCCGCCTCCCCAGGAACCGATTTCATCGCCAGCAATCAAGGCGGATCCGGCTCATCGCCAACGTCGCCGCAAACCGGCCTCCAAACGGAGCTCGACAACTTTGAGTGAGAACGAAATCTTTCCAGAGGACTCGCCCTACTGCCTGCAACAGCACTGGCTGCACTCTGGATCCAAGAATCAGGGCCAGGACACGCCGCTTTCGCAGAGCAACCGCCGTGAGGAGCGGATTGCGGTTCGTAAAGGGGTCTTGAGGAGGCAGGCGTTGCAGCTGCTCTCCACAAGATCGCTGCAGGAGCTGCCCATGCGAGCGGCGAAGCAGCGGCTGCAGTGCGTCCAAAACATGCTGATCAAGTACCAGGATCACGCTGGGCAGCAACAGGGAATGTAAGTATAAATTCCGCTAATTCTAAGAATTTCCTTTAATTTAGGTTTTTTCGTTTTCAGTGGAATTGGCAACCGCTGCCTGGTGACTAGCTGCAAACAACCGACACTTAGCATGGCGGCACACTGTGAGCGCCACATTGTGAACAACAGCACCCAACAACTTTTTCAGCCCTGCGTGGCATGGCGGATGGATGGAACCGCTTGCAAGGCTCCCGTCTTTGATTTACAGCATACACTAGCCCTGTGCAAAGTACACAGTCATCTGCGTTCTGGTATGGATGCTTCCCGGCCGGCACCAAAGCAGGTGCCTGTTAGTTTACCTGTCGCAGGAGTGGCCACGAATGTTTCCACGCTAAGTGTGCCTGTAAAGCAGCAGCGCAAGCGCAAGGCGAACACAAATACTGTGCCTCGTCCACAGAAGCGTGGCAGAAAACCCGCAAACGAGCCAAATGCTAACCAGATCATCAGCCAGATTAACACTCTGCCGCTGATTCCTTCGTCGGGAATGCAGCGCAAGAGCAGCACCACCTCGCTGGAGTCTATTGCCAGCAATTCTCACTCGTCGGCAACCTCTCACTCCCAGCTGCCCTACGCGCCAGCAAATGTATCGGCTGCGGTTCCGGGTGCTCAGAACTTGCCCCAGATATCCATTCCTCCAGCCCTGGCTCCACTTAGCGGTGATTTTCAGCCTAAGCAGCTGCATGAAACGCTTTCGGTTCCCAAATTGGAGGTGGATTCCTTGTTTAAGTTCGAGGCCGAGCAGTCGCAGCAGCAACACTTGGATTCCGGCCTTCATTTGTTGATCAATGCCAATATCAAGGCAGATGAGATAAGCCAAATTGTGGCCCAGTTGGCAGCAGCTAGTGGTGATTTGCCCCAGCACAACAACAACAACAGTAGCAACCACAATAACAACAATAGTGTGCACTTCAACAATAATAATAATATGAACTATAGCAACAATAACAACAACCAGCACAGTTTCCCCTCATTCAACACGGCCTTCGGCAATGCCATGGGTCAGCAAACCAACACAATCACGCACAATGGCCACGCTGCTCCCGCTGTCTTGGCCAACACGGCTGATCTGCTCGGCCAGGACATGTTCGGCATTTGCGAGAACAGCTCGGCGTATGCCAGTTCCGAGGACACCGGCTTGGGCGGGCTAAGCGAGTCGGAGCTAATAGGTGCTAACGATGCTGGTAAGTTTTAAGTTCAACTTCCTACAAGTATATTTTTTTGTAACTCCTATTATAATTGAAGTTATACGAATTTGAAACCAGAACGCTAACCCTCTTCCTTCTCTTTCAGACGACATAGCATTGAATGGCGCCCATTTGCTGGAGGAGCACGATCTGGTAAATGTGTTCGACACGCTGCCGAACGATGCCTTTGAGGAGCTGTTCCAATCCGGTGTGTATTTAACCACAGTTTTACTTGTTAAGCTTTTCACTGTACTAATCCATGTGTGCCTCCGATGTCAACGCTATCGCCATTGCCCTCGCCTTGGACCTGTGCCGATGCAGTGCAACAAGCCGAGTGCGAGGCCATGGACCGGGCACTGGAGATCGCCGATAAGAACCTCAAGTGTCTGCAACAGACGATTGGCGGCTCGGCGGACAGCGCCTTTCTTAACGATTTCCTGGGTGACGATTTGCTAGCCGATGCCGTGATGCACTCACCGAACACGTCCGGCATCGATGCCGCCACACTGTTCGTGGACAGCAGCAGCGGTGGCGGCAATAGCAGCAGCAACGGGGCCTCCGACATCCGGGGCTTGGTGCAGACCTAATTCCGGCATCAGTTCGGATTTAGGGCCTACAGAGTTCACTAAAAGAGATTTTCCGGTCTAAATTTCCCTTCCACTTTCGGGCAGCTTTCGCTAAGAGTTTCTGTATTTTCTTTTTGGCAAATTTCTCACCTGCGATTCTGGTTCGGCACAATTTTCTATATGCTGCTTAAATGTTATGTGTGCATAGGCCAGCTAATATGCATGTATTAAATAACATTCATGAACCATATAGTTATTCATTAATGTGGAAAACAAAAAAAATTACAAAATTAAAAAAATTTGAAAAAATGTCCAAAAATATTTACTTCAACTTAAAAAAAAACAAAAATAAGAATGAAATGTATATGGTTACGATACACAGAAACATAATTATGTAAATTCGCGTGAAAATTTAGCATTACATAACTCTTAACGTAACTTAATTTGTTAGTGAACCAACAAAGGATTGTAGAGAGCAGCTTTATTATACATATAAATGAAAAAAAGATAGTAATATACCAGAGCAAACAGAAAAAAAGAAACCGAAATAGTAGGAAATCTAGCAACAAATTTGAATTCTGAATTAAATGCACGAACGCGATACATTGGAGAGTTCGTTAACCTAAGTAAGCCTAGAATTTGATTAAACATTTTGTGAGCGCATTTACAACAATAACACCATACACTGAAACGAGAATTGCAATCAATTTCAACAGAAACAAGAGAAGCAGATAAATTTTTGTTTGGTTTAGTTCTTGGTTTGCACATAACACACACACCGACACCTACATACACACATACAACGTACAAGGGACTAGTTTGAAACCGCGAATCGTATTACTAAATATATATAAAACTATATATACTTATATATAAAATATAACTATATATACATAATACTACTTAAATATATCTGTACACATACATTTAAGTGTAAGCTTTAATTTAAACCAACCCACAAACAAAGAAAAGAAAAATCAACAACAAAAAAATTAACAACAGAATGTAAAAGTGTATACTTGATTTAATCTTAAGCTATTTTTTTAGCCATTACGCTAAGGCCGGAAACTTTTTTTGATTTTAATTTAGCCTAACAAATTTTAAAAGCAAAATTAGGCTGACCGACAATTTTTGAGTTTTTACCTTGCGTTTGTCTATCTAGATTCTGTAAATTAACAAATATTAAATAGAACATTAATGAAATGTAATTTTCTTTAGTCTAGTGACAAGCAACCACTTATAAAACAAGATATATTTA
This sequence comes from Drosophila fuyamai, assembly GCA_018153365.1. Taxonomy (NCBI): domain Eukaryota; kingdom Metazoa; phylum Arthropoda; class Insecta; order Diptera; family Drosophilidae; genus Drosophila; species Drosophila fuyamai. The sequence goes on from JAECXW010000116.1 coordinate 12,066,323, forward strand.
TACAACAATACACAAAACAAGCAAGAAAACTGTTACGCTTTAAAATACGATATATACCACTCCCTGGAGACCGATCCCAAAATCAACGCCCACTAAAAAGTTCAGACCCCAACCATTCCATCCCCATCCATTGTAAGTTTTCATTTCTCATCTGTCACCTGGCATCTAAGCAAGTATTAAATGAATGAAAAACGTTTAATAACACTAGATAACTATGTATTTGTATATGTATCACGCATCGACTTTGAATTATGTTGAAGCACCCATCGCACTCTCGAACACTTACATCTTTAATAGGGATTTTCGTTTGGGCCGTGCGGAAAAAGATAGGAGCAGTAAGAACTACTTTAAATATAATGGAACTCTGTAATATATGATATACGATTAACTCCCACACTCTCACTCTCTATCTCTAAACCCTATCTAGATATAACTGTATGAATTCGTTCTTGAGTTAGTTGATTTCCAATTACTGGGTTTATAACACAATAAGTTGGCCCGCCCTCTACTCTGATCTACTTCGCTGTGCAAGTGACGCGAACAAAATTTGTTTTTTTTTGTAGCGAAACTACGAAACCATTTGTATTTGATTATATGCTTTAAACACTATTTTTTTACGATACTTAATTTGTAAGAACTGTAGCGATGAACCTACACCCCCGCATCCCTCCAGTAGCCCGCCTCGTTTCCACCATTTGAAGATTTGTCTATGTTTTTCGGTATGAGGTACAATTTCATTTTGTAATTTACGTGCATTTTTGTGATCTAATTTGTGTAACTATTATAAACGAAAAAAAAAAGAAACAAAATACTTTAAGAAAAAAAAACAAAAAAATAAAACAAAACGAAGCAAATGAAAAAAAAGAATTGATTGATTTTATGGCAACTGAATATTTTACCCTGAAAATATAATACAATATTTTTAGTAAAAAACCAAAGCACCCAGGCTTGTCATTGGGGAATCGGTATGGGAAACTATCGACTGATGATAACTGGGACCGGGGATTTAGGCAGGCGGTGGCCAGACAATCAGAGCCTCACATTCGTTTAACAACATAATTTTCTCCTAGTAAACAGTTCGTTTGCCTTGACACATACTCCGACTAACTCCCGTAAACAAAATACCAAAAAACCGCAGCACCGCCAATTAAGAAACCAGCTAATCCTGTCCAGGTTTCTTTCAGTGCGTTTTGTCGAGTTGCGGTCGAGCTTTAAATTCAGAGGTTACATTGAAAATTATTGTTTTCTATTTTGTGTTCTTTGCTCGACCACCAACCATCTAATCAAATCAAAGCGCCGAAGGCATTCATCCGAGCGCAAGTGAGCACCAGATCTTGTCCGGATCTTCCCTGTTTGCCAAGGTGAGTGAGCGGTGACAATTTCCCTTCGCCTATCTACCCATTCCAGCCATTATATGAGTATCCCAGCAGGCGTGTCATTTGCTCTCGGTTGTGATGCATACAAATGTCTATCTGAGCTGCCGTCTCCCCGATTAGTCACATTTTTTGTACGTTTGTAAGCTGCCGCCAGTTTTGAGAGCGGTGCCACGGGGATACCAAAGCGTGGTAAGTGGATGCCATATGCTGCTCATAGTTTTCCTCCTAACGGGCTCCATCCCCCCCAGTTGAGCTGTATACGTATATTTTTTATATTATCATTGCTGAACAGAAGCCTGTCCACTATTTTCTATCTAAGGACCTCAATCCAAGGTGAGTTTCTCCAAAGTACCTATATTTGTTACAGATAAATTAATTAACCTCAGCACACATTTTCTCGTTACGTTCCTTGACATCCTGGTCAATAAATACCCTGATTATTTTTATATATTAATAAATATTTTACCATTTACGTAATTAGAAATCATTAACAAAATATGACCGCGAGTTCTTTAGAATATAATGCCAGTAGACAAAATTTTAAATTATTTTCCATTGTTTACCAGTTGAAATGAAATATAGATTTCTCTGATATTGTTTTATTAATACAAAATTCTTAATTTGTACGAATTCGCATGTCATAGGATATAACAGGACTAAAGCTGTATTTTGACCTTCACACACTTAGAAATATTTACATGGGTCCTACGAGTAGATCTTAACCTAAGCCTAATCTAAATAAAATAAATAATGTGGACTATTAGTGCTATAATTCCGTGGTCTCCAGTTTTCTGGCCAGGATTTGAGCATTATTTGTCAGCTTGTCGATTTGGTTGTACAGGTTAAAGTGTCGGTTCAGATCGTTGCTGTTGTTGAATAGTTTGGCAGTGCCTTTCAGGGTTTCGTGCATATCCTGCGTCGCCACCGCCAGGAAGTTGTCATCCAGAGAGTCATGGCCACCAATGCTAATAATTCAAAAGAATTTTATATTATAATATGTTTATTTTTAAGGGGTTTTCTTTTAAGTCGCACCTGCCAGTCTCTTCTGATTTAAACCACTCATTGTCGTAGCCCTTAAGCCAAATGGGGTTTGACCCTTGAACACTGTGTTTGTTGGTATTTGGCACGCGAGTGGCAGGCTCCTGAGTGTGTTGCAGGGACATCGATGAGTTACCACCTGAAATATTAGTTTTTTGGACTTTTACATCTTCGGAAAGGGTCTATTTTATAATCGATGCTTACGGAATATATTGACTTTAGCGGCTCTCAGTTGCCTGCGGTATCCATTTCTCTGTGAGGCACAAAGGGCGATAGTGACGACCAACAGAGTCGCCAGAAATAGGTTGGTGAACACCAGCCAGACGAACAAAGGACCACGGGTGGGTCCTGCAGTCAGGAGTTGCGCCTCCGCCGCCTGTGTGTCCAGTACGTTAAGTTCTTTAAATAGCCCGTCCAGACTTTCGATGTGCGAGTCGATCAGCTTGAGCACCTCGGATACCTCATAGATGGAGTTGTCCTCGCGCTCGACTAGATGCATATATAGATCCGTCTTCGTCTTGTCCACCGAACCGTCCTTGTTCTCATGAACCTTAATCTCATCTATGTTGACAATAGATTCTGTGATGTTTCCCAGGGTGCTAAGGGATTAGAAAGGAAATTAAATAAGGTTTTATTCTCATGGAATAAAACCATACTTACTCTCTAAATGAATCAACTCGGGCTCGCAGTTCATCAGGTTGCAGTCGGAACACAAAGCGCACCTTCTGGTCTTCTCTTAACAAGTAGATGAAGACATGGGCCACATCCTCATGCCCGATGTGTCGTTGGCCAACACCACAAAATCGAAGTAACCTTTCATACCCTTCTGTGGGTCAAAGTTCAGCTGGACTTCTCCCGTTTTCTGATCGATAAGGAATGGAGCCTTGCGCACATTCTCCAGTCCTTCGGAGAGAGTTTGACGAATTTCACCCATTTGATAGTATCCAATCTTTCCATTCTCCCCCTCATCTGCATCCGTGGCTTCAACGCGCATGAATTTTAAACCAAAGTCGGCATTTGTTGTAATACCACCCGTGAAGATTTTGGAACGGAAACGAGGCGGATTATCGTTAATATCCAGCACTCGCACTTTGATTTTCACCACAGTGCTATCTGATTCTGGGTGGGAAGGACCTGATGCTCCAGAGTGATCCTCCCGACTGCCGTCATAGGTCTCATACGATGCCATCTCTCCATCCTCCGATTCGTACTCATTACTTTCCGCTGATCTCAGTTGTCGGGAGTGTTTAAAGCGATCGTAACTGGTCTGCTGATTATGCAGAAAGCCTCCTAATCTATTGTTGATCTCGATACCCATGCGTCGACGTTTTTCGCCTCCGGATAAAGAATCATTCCCACAGTTCTCTGTGGCTCGCACGTAGAGCGTAAAGTTGGCCACCACTTCGCGATCCAGCTCTCGATCAACAGTTAGTATGTGGGTCTCGGGATCTAGTCGAAAATATCCCGCCTCATTTCCATTCACTATAAAGTAGCACACCTGACTGGGCGTCTCATTCGGATCGTCCAGTTCCAGCTGATCCTTGTCTATGGTATCCGGTAGCTTGATCCTTTCCGCCCCTGGATCTGAGTGTTCCGTAAAGTTAACGGATATTTCGTTGACTATAAATTGCGGCTCGTAATCATTTATATTCCGCACATAGATGGTAAGATCCAAATCTGAACTCAACGAGGTGGGCAAACCCTGATCATAGGCTTCAATACGGATCTATGAAAAGTTTGTTCACATAAACAAATGTCTAATGATATTATTTATTGGTTTTGTATTTCTTACCTCGTGAATCTTCTGCTTTTCACGGTTTAGTAGTTCCCTCAGAAATAGCTCTCCTGTATTAGCGTTTACCTCGAACATCTTGTAGCTGCCCAAGGGATCGGGTTTGAGTCGATATCTCACCAGTGCATTCTGACCCATGTCCGCATCGCTGGCATAAGCCTGCAGTATCAGAGTGCCAACAGTGGCGTTTTCCGGAATCCGAACAGTGGTGTTATGAAGTGGCTTTACAAAAACCGGTGCATGATCATTGAAATCCGATACACAAATGTCCAGAGTGCTGTGTACAATATTCGCCGGTAGACCCATATCTCGTGTGGTTATGGTAAGGCTGTAGTTTCCAAACTTATTGCGCAGACTCTTGCTGGCGAAGATTTGAGCATTCCAAGCGTCCAGCTGCCGCAGCTCAAACATGCCTTTAATAAAATATGGATCAGCTTTGATAAATATCTTAAGAAATAGTATTATTAGAATCCAAGACCTTACCATCTTTATTGCCTTGGGTAATAGCAAATTCCAGTCTTCCGTTTGGCGTAGTTGGGTCATCTGCATCTTTGCCCACTATGTTTGCCACTCGTTCATGTAACTCATGATACTCCGTGATTAGGACACAATTTCTGGGCAGACTCACCTCCGGCGGATTATCATTCTCATCCAGTAGGGAAATGCTAAAAATTTGATTAATGTAATACTCTTAAGTAAGCAGTAAATATGAATAACTTACAAAACCTGCTTGAAGGCATTCCGACTTTCTCCAGCCAGGAAACCGAATTGGTAGTTGTCCCAAGCCTCGATTACCAGATTGTAGGAGTCCTTGGATTCTCTGTCCAGGCGATCAGCCACCGTTAGGACGCCAGTATCCGCATCTATGGTAAACTTTCCTTGCGAACTGATGCGATCCATTAGGAATGTGATCTTGCCAAAGTCTCCTGAGTCCGCATCGCCAGCTTGCAAAGTAGCAACTCTAGTTCCTGGAGCAGCATTTTCACTAATCGTATAATTCTTGCTGCCACCCACAAAGTAAGGATTGTTATCGTTCTCATCCAGCACTGTAATATACACATCCACCAGAGAAGATCTGGGTGGCATTCCGGAGTCGGTGGCCCGCACACTGAAATTGAGCCACTGATGCTGTTCATGATCAATCTTACTCGCCACCACAATTTCCCCCGTTTGTGAATCGAGATGCATGAGTGACCGATAGGTGGGATTACCCTCTAGAGCATAGGTAATAGTCCGATTCTTATCCACATCGGAAGCCAACACATTCACAATCATTGCTCCGTTGATGCTGTTCTCGGTGATAGATTGCCGGTAGAAGGGCAGACGGAATTTTGGGTTATTATCGTTTTCATCCAGCACTTGAATGCTCAGGAAACCCTATTAAGATGATTAAAGCAAGAGGATTAGGGTAAATTCATGAACCTTATTCATCTGCTTGGTTTACCCACCTTCAACGATCTGCCTACCCTTAGCAGCAGCCAGATCCTCAACAGTTATGGCCAATTTAATATGCTCCACCTTTTCGCGATCCAACAGCTTGACCACCTTAAGGGATCCTTCGATAGGATCCACCTCGAAAGCGCCTAGGAAGTCGTATTCACTACTTTTTACCAATGCCCCCTCCTCACTCCGTCCTTCACAATGTTCCGGATTCAGTTTGTACCGTAGAATGGCCTTCTGATCCAAATCCGTTGCCTGGATTCGGTACACCAGTATGCCCACTGGTGTATTTTCCACAATCTTCAAAGCTGGCATTTCGGTCAGTACAGGAGGTTTGTTGTTCACATCCTGTATGCTGATGTTCACCGTACAGGTGGTCATTAACTGGGAGTTGCCCAATCCACCATCTAGAGCTATCTGTAGAGCATAAGTAAAAGAGGCATTTATTGAATGACACGAATATAAGGAACATTCAAAGAAAGGTCTAGAAACTCACCACTGATAGAGTATAAAGCGATCGCTTACTGTCTGTAAGATCCGGATCTAGATTGGCTCCTTGGGCCACCGAGATAACGCCCGTTTCCGAGTTGATAATAAACTTGTCGCTGGCACCTGTCTGGATGCGATAGACCACCGCATTGTTGGGCGAGGATCCATCGCGATCTATAGCTGTCACCTGCAGCACGGAACTTCCACCTGGCAGATCCTCGGGCACGGATTTTGCATAGAAGCTACGTTGGAAGATCGGTGGATTGTCGTTCACGTCCTGCACGTAAATTAGAACTGGAACCACAGTGGACAGCATGGGAATGCCGGAATCGCGAGCTCGCACCAGCAGATCGATCTCTCGAATACTGGGAGGTACTCCCGTGAGAGGTTCACTTCTGCGACTGCTTCGATCCACCAGCTCCTCGAAATCGAAGCTATGCACCGGTCGCAGTAGGCCGCTCTGTGGATCTATGCTAAAGTTCGAGCGGTACATGCCCTCGACGATCTCGTAGGTCACCTGGCTGTTCTCTGTTCCATTAAGATCCGCATCTCGGGCCTCCAGCTGCAAGGGGGTTTCGAACTCGGCCTGGTTCTCCAGCAACTTCGATTCGTATTGTCGCTGTGGAAAAGTAGGCGCGTTGTCGTTCACATCCAGGATGTCTATAATTATTTGAGCCGTATTCCGGTTGCCCTGACCAGCGCTATCGATGGCCTCCACGGTAAGATAGTGACGGGAAATTATTTCGCGATCAAAGGCAGGTCCACCGGCCTGCTTGATAGTTATTACTCCAGTAATCGGGTTGAGATTGAGTCTTCAAAAAGGAAAGGAAGTCAGTGACCACTGAAATAACACATTGATATTTTAATTAACTTACAAGTGAGCAATTCCGCCCCTGAGATTGGTGTAGCGAATACCAATAGTTCCATAATCCCCCGAATCCACATCCACCGCCTGCACATGGGTGATGATGGTGTCCTGTTCGCTGTTCTCCAACACACTGGCATTGTAGATCGTCTGGGTAAACTCCGGAAAGTTGTCGTTCTGATCTCGAATAAATATCTGGACATGAGCGGAACTAAAGGAGACGGTATCGATTATTACTTCTCTAGTCTACCATTTTCAGAATTAAAAAACCCACCTCCATCGACTGGGCTCATCGATCTCCCTGGCAAATATGGTGAAATTTACCTCGGTAAACTGTTCAAAATCCAGAGACTTTGAGTTCTTCACCCGCAGCATAAAGTTGGCCTCATTAACCGCCAACTCAGGTACAATCTCGAAAAGATCGTTGGGTGGATCCAAAAATAAACGAAAGGTGCCATTGTTGCCCTCATCGTGATCAAAGACCACGTTTTGAACTTCCTCATCGATGAAATTAAGAGGGGTGTTGGTCTGGGCGTTCTCGTTTACCTCACAACGATAAACGGCCTCCCCAAATGTGGGAATTTCATCGTTCACATCGCTCACTATGATCGTAACTTCAGTGCGAACTGTGGTGGGTGCCATTTGAGTATTGGACTTGGACAGCTCGGTAGCCGAAATCCGCAAGATATGGGCTCCATTCACCTGATCGCTTTGCTCTTCGCGATCCAGTTTAGTTGAGCGTGTGAACTATCCCTGTGTGCGGGTTTATGTCAAAAAGATCGTTGGATTCCAAAGCATACGCTATGGGGTTATTGATTCCACGATCTCCATCTATGGCTCGAACTCGCAGCACTTTTGTGCCCACAGGGGCATCTTCGGCAATTCGCGCCACTGCCTGGACTTCGACAAATTCTGGTGGCTGATCCTCCAGATCCTTTACCTTCACCAGAATGGCGGCCGTACCCGTATTCACTGGTCCCTGATTGGCACGATCGATGGCCAGAATTCTCAGCTGGTACAGACTCTTCCTTTCGTAGTCCAACTCCTTTTGCAACCTCAAGACGCCCTTGCCCTGGTGGGTGGCTATGGAGAATACATCGTTGTCGCCATCCAGCTCTTGCAGGTAGTAAACAACCTGACCATAGGCTCCTTCATCCGCGTCCGTGGCCTCCAGGGTGGTCACCACGCCCGGAGCACTGCCCTCTGGTATTTCGATGGCGTTTTGATAAGGTAGAAAAGTGGGGACATTGTCGTTAATGTCCTCGACCAGGAGCAAAAAGCTCTGCGTCACATAGTTGTGATCGCTGTAGTGACTGTCAGTCAGGGTCAGCACTATGGCATACTCGTCCTGCAGCTCGCGATCCAGCTCCTTGGCCAAAAATATCTTGGCTTCATTACTACCCGTGTTCTCTATGCGAATGATCTCGCTATCGTGCGAGTTGCGCTTTCCGAAGGTCAGCGGATCGTTATCCGGATCGTAGCCCTTTAGCGTGTATATCAGGGTTCCTAAATACAAAAGTGCCAAATATATCTTCGGTTAACATTATATAAACTATAAAGAATTACCACAATAAATTGGTCACATTCGGTACATAGGAAATACATTTTGTGCCAAGTTATTTTAAAACGATAAGATAAACAATATCTTTTAATTTATAAGCAATAAATTTAAAAGCATGACACATTGCCATGTTTAATATCAGACTATTTTCGATCTCAATTTGCACATCTGATTATAGTAAGCTCAGCTCAAAAATTTCAAAATATGAATCATAAAGATTATGTCGCTGGTGATTTTAATTTGACAAACGGTTTTTGTTGCTCATAAATAATGAGAATTTAGTTAGAAACTATTTAAGCCAATGGAAAAGTAATATAAATAACCATAATAAACATTAAATGGAACTGTAGTCTATTTGCACAGGAGAAATACATTTAAAATTTTTAGTCTTTCTTTGATTTTCGTCAGATATTATATCTAGTATATAAGAAATGCTCTCCACTTACCCACTTTCGTTTCAGGACTCTCCTTCAAACGTAGTACAATCTCGGACTGCCCGTCGATAGCGAAACGCGGCGGGCGATTTGAGGCAACCAAGCTGATTAGTGTGGTGAGTATTATGACTTGGATGGAGAGGCAGCTTAGATATCTAGGAGATCTTCGGGGCGACTGTCCTTTTAAGCGCACCTTCTTGTAGTCCATGCTGCCATTGTCACTCGACTGCGACTGTGACTGTGGTTCGTTGTACATTGTGTTGGGTTGTGAGTAGCACCAGCAGTGGATTACTGGTTAGGGCCACTTGCACATGACAGGTAGACTCGAGCGACACCTAGAAAATAGTCGGAGTGTGTTACGACAGAAGAGAGAAGTGTTAACCCATTTTCCCCATGTGTCGCACGTTTTATGGGCCGTGATCTGTGACCCGCCGGCAGTTTCGCTCGAGAAGGTAACTCGAAGTGGAGAATCTACCAGAGGAGTTCTGTGCTCGTTCTGCTGTTTCCACATGCCCAAAAAAAAAAGAACTCAATTAGGTCGTAGATTTCTTAATACCTGAATGGAACTGGACTCGCGCAGTCTGCGTGTTGCAGGTTGTCCGTCTGTCCGTCTGTCCGTTCTAAATGTCCGTATGTTCTGCGTGAGAATCGGCCAGCAGATCTTCGCGAAAGTTTTATGCTCAAATTAATTAAGCGTCAGCTCTTTATTGGCTTTACTTCAGTTTACTGAAATGCTGGCTCAGCGCCAGCCTGGAATTTCGCTGAAGAAATTTTATGGGTTTTGCGGCTGCTATAGTTTTCTGTTATTTTGTACGAGGTTTAACGACCGGAACGTTTTCTAAACTGCCCGGCAATTATTACTACTTTGGCTTATTCATGTGCCAGATTTGTCTCATTGCGAATTGCTAAACAAATTGCGGATAAGTTCTCGCTCAAGTGGAGTGAAAATTGAAAGTCGTCTTTAAAAGATGAGATGAGAAAAACCACACTCGCGAAAATTTAATGATGTTTCTTCACATTTGAAGCTCGTGAAAAAAACCCTTTGGCCATCTTATCTTTTCACAGGGGGTGCGTGTGAAAAATGTATTTGTAGAGCGATGATCTGCATCTGTCAGCCGCAAATTCATATGCATTATTAATGCCATTGTTCGCGGGTTCATCTCGGTTAGGCTCATTTGCAATCGGAGCAGCAGATCCGCGAGTTTTGCCAAGTGTGGTTCATTGATTTCGCAATTGCTTCGGCTATTTCTTAATGACCCGCCATCGTAAATGCCTCCGGCGATGGTAATTGATTTGTGTATCTCAAAGATAGCTCATTACCTGTGGCAGGTTGCATCAACCTCTTTATCGCGGGAAAATCAAGCGGCAAGGTCGTTAGAGAGTCGCCTTAACTGATCACGGTTAAGTGATTCAAAAGTAATCACAATCCGCGCCTGATTTCGCTTTCAACACGCGCCGCATGCAACATTTTCAATGTTTTATTTAAGTACCTGCGGCATTTTCTACATTTTGGCGGCCGCTTCTGCTTCTCTCTATATACCTCCGCCGACAATTATCCATGCATCCGTGGCCAGCGCGTTTGTGTAACGACGGCAATTGGGTTGTTTGGTCAGTTGGACGATGCAGGGATGATGGGGATGCTCTGCTGGACAGGCAATTTCATGCTGCACTGCATCAGTACTTCCGAATCGGGGTTATCAAAGCTGTCGATATCCATCGGAATGGACGATGCTGTTTAAATATGATTCACAATATATGCCTTTGTGTACTTGCAGATATTGTTCATGTGTATTTCATAACCGTTTCAATTGGAGACTTGGAGTAAAGATATGTGAGTATCACACATTCGCCCTGTGCAACTAACCACTTTACAACACAAACACTATAATCATGAGAAAGTTTTAGACTTGGAAATAATTAAAATAGCTCGAATACACAGCATCTTAGGACACAAAATGAAAATTGGAAAACATGTTGAATGATATTTCTAAGATGTACTCCAAGTCAACTTTTCTATACTACTAGCAATATTTAACTTTACATGAAAAATCAAAGCGAAAAAAAAGGAAAATATTTAACCTTTTAATTGAATGCACCATACAGGAAGTTCAACCATACATTTAGTTTTTCTTAATGCCTGGGCTGGCTATCACTTCCCTCCAAATGAGGCCATTCAAAATCGCATTTAGTTTAATTAACTCCATTAGTGACAGACACACTCCCACCCACATGTGAAGCTTTCTTGCTGCCAATTTTCCACACTGCTAAAACCACTGAATTAAGGCAAATTAATAAGTTACGCCGCCTTGGAAAGATCGGCAAAGTCAGTCAGAGGGTCTGCCATTTCCCCTTGGATTTACGTAAGTGGAAAGCGGCAGAAGTGGCTGAAGAGTCGCCGAAGAGTCATACAAAACACTTGGCCCAAGCACCATGACGACGGCGCCTTTCCGCAGTTCAGATACATCTCCGACCTGGAGATACACATGTATCTCAATCCGAATCCGAGCAACTTCGGTGCTAATGACTCTGGTTGCAGGGTTCACGCTTGGCAAGTTCTGACCCGGTCCCAGTGGGCCAAAAGTGAAATCCTTCGCGAAAACTGTCCAATGAACGCGGTATCCAATGGTCACCGCCCCGACTCTTGCGGCTTTTGGGCCAACCGCAAAACAAAACCGGCGGCTCCAAGGCAATCGCCACCGCAATGAAAATCCCAATAAACAATTTTGATTTGTCTGCCGCTGCGACAAGTTCCCCTGGACTCTTTCCCTGCCTCTTGCCAGCCCCAGTAATCGCCGGTTCATGGCTTTCCAAGCTAGGCAGGGGCTCACTTAATTATATTAAATATGTTAAGCCCGGCTGAGAGTGGCAGTCACATATGTACACTCGAAAAAATATCGATCATAATGTCAGATAGTAAGCTAATTGAAAAATTTGGGTGATTATGTATGAAGATACATAATATGAACCTATTTTTTTTAACAGATTAAAAAACAGAAAATTTAAAAGTCTTAAAGGAAACACACAAACTCCAAATGTACATGTGTACAACTTTCTATCAGCGGGTAACAGCTTGTCTTTCAGAGATCTCCCCATTTTATATTTAGAAATATTTTATAAATATGGAACTCTTAAAACCACAAAATTATTTCATGTAACTTCTCCATTTTTTACGACTAAGACATAATATGGTTAACACATTCTATTTTTCTGAGTGCACTGCTGCAGATTGAGATTGGTGCGGATCGTGTTGTGACCAATGTTGCCTCCAGTTTCCGGCCCGCGAGCAAACAATCGGGCCCATGGCGTTCCGAGTACTCCAATTTGAACACTTCCTCCCCCGTATTAGGGCTCTTTTGTCATGCCCATCGATTCCGATATGTGCGGCTCTCCGACAGTCAAGTTCAACGCCAGCAGCCAACAATTGTTTGGTGAACAAAGGAGGAGCGGGTTGTCGAGTGTGGCTGGAGGGCTGGAGGGGAGCTGCTCCGTTGCGGTGGCTTGGTTTTTGACTCATACACCGGGTTCAAGCGACGCCCGCATCCGTCTAACTTTTCCAGCCAAGCTCTGAATCTTAACTTTTGGATGTTGCTGGTGTCGTGAGCAATTTGTCCGTTACACTCGGGCTCCTTTTCTGGCTCGATTTTTGCACTTTTCTATTTGAATCTGCTTTGCAAGTATTTCTACATTTCGGGTAATTAAACAATTTATTTGGCTGGCTGGTCTTGGAAGAGCAGGCAAGTCCTTGACACGAGCTCTGACCTTACTTGCAGCACTGCAAATAAAAGATGTTGGCCAACCAACCCCTCGAGGCTGAACTATAGGCTTTCATGCACCAACAGAAATAACAAGGTGCGAATTTTCTCATTGAGAGTGGCAATATTTAAAAGTATTTAAATGCATAACGAATTCATTATGGAAGATCTATTGTTGCTTAACATAATCCCTATTTCATACGAATCTTAGAAATATGGATGTAAAGCTATGAATAGATTTTCTGTAATACATTTAAAATTTGTATATTGATAAACATTAAAATTGGAACCTAGGTATTTTACTGTATTATTAATTTTATATAAAACAAAACCTTTTGAACTGAGATCATTGATCTTTGTTTTTTGTTGGTGTAGAGCTTCATTCCTTCACCCTTAACAACACCAAAAAGGGAAACCCCCCAACTATCCCCCATGTTTAAGCATGTCGCATGCCAGGACAAGAATGCAAACCGGTTCCACACTTACCCCCTATAAAATCGGTATTCCTATACAACGAGTATCCTTTGGCAGACTTTTTTGTGTTATCCTTTGGCTCACTTTGATGGTAATTATATGAAGCCAACCAAAACTTGCAGTGTCCCACACGAGTGTCGCTTAACAACTACCAGAGAACTGAGAAATTTTGTGACTGACACATTTTTCGAAAAGGCTTCGACGTCACTGGTAATTAGGCATAAGTCAAGAACCCCGCAGAACACACATATGGAGTACACGATGAAACCGCATAAAATAAACGTGTCGCACGCTTCGAAATTGGGCAATGCACGAACCGGAACTCGACTTTAAAGAGGGGCAAGGGGCCTTCAAACATAAATATATGGTGGACAGATCACTTAATGACACTTTTAGCCGCCGATGGAACGTGCCGTAGAACACGCAGTCTTTTTAAGTTCTTGGCTAAATTAATAAATTACGAAAAAACTATTTGCACTTTCAAAATCCAAAAACCGTTAAGTGTTTTCCTGCGAAACTGAAAACCTATTTTTAAATGAAGTGTTTGCCACAACAGTCGCTCGACGACTGACGTCGAATCCAAAAACAAGCTGACAAGACTTCGCAGCTCTAGTGGAATTCAAAACCATGGAAACTCTATTGGGGAGAGAAAGATATAGCCGGGTCGAAAGAGAGAAATATATAGCCGGGTCGAAAGAGAGAGAGAGGAACTGCAGGCACGCGAGTAATTAGCCGACCGTAAATTCCACCGGCAATTGTGGGTGGCGGGTGAGCTTGGTTTGTTTACAAACTTTGCAAAATAGTTGCAAGTGGAACATAACTGAAATATTGAAAGCTTTGACCAACGGTGGTCAGCGGAAGCCGGAAGAGCGAGGTCTTATGCAATTTTAAAGATTAGAGAGGGCTCTAAACCAAAGAAGTACATCCACCATGGCGAAACTAATTTTAATTAATTTTTTAGCATTTATTAAATGATTATATTTTTTACTGACCTATGCTTATAGTGCGTTTATTGACCAATAATGATTACTATTTTATTTCTTAATAACATTTAAATCAAATTTTAAAATAACTGTTTGGTATTGGAACCTCTTTGAAACCCCTTTCATTTGGGGAAAATATTGTTGTACCAAAACTTCATTTAATTGGGCAAAATATTGTTGTATATTAAAATTCTAAGTATGGTTTATTCCACATTTATCAGTTTATTATACAATTAATGATGTCCGCCATACAAAATATATCGCCTTAAAATTAACTACTTTATTCCTCAGTAAATGTCCGTGGGTCGAGTGACTATGCTGCGTAAAGGGAACTCTGTGGAGCTGGCGCGAAAGGCCAATACCGTGGTGGTGACGGTTCCACCTCTGGTGAAGAAGTCGAGCAAGAGCCGCTCGTTCCACTTCCGCTATCTGGAGCTGTGCCGGGCCAAGAACCTGACGCCGGTGCCGGACATCCGCAGCAAGTCCAATTCGACTACCACCTTCCTGGAGCTGTGCGGCGACAAGCTGGCTGTCAGCGATTGGCAGCTCCTCACCGAAGCCCTGCACTATGACCTTGTGCTCCAGCAGCTGGTGGTCCGCCTGCGCCGAACCTATCCACAGAGTAAGTACCAGAGAGAAGCGAGTAAAATTATGATTTACTGAAGCTAGAAACAAATGACATTCTTCACTAGAAAAGTATTCCCTTAACACCACGGGTTAGTTCAAGGAAGAGTTTAATATACCCTTGTAGCTGTTCCAAAAATATATATTTTTTATTTCGAATTCGATGCTTGGTATATTTGCCGACATATATTTTGATCGTTCCATTGGCAAGCATATGATATAGACAAAATCATTTAGAGGTATGCCACTGTGAAATCGAATATCTGTAGTGCAGGTTTTTGACCCCTTTCTGCAAAGCCATTTTTCGAACATTTAAATAATAATAATAACAACATAATTACATATATCAAGATTTAAATACAGTTTTTTAGAGAATCAATCCACAATCATTTTGAGGTATGCCACTTTGAAATCAAATTTCTGTAAGAAAAGTTATGAGTGCAGGTTTTGGACCCTTTTCTGCAAAAGGCATTTTTCGAAAATTTTAACTCATTAAAATGACGAAAAAGAAACCAAGATTTAAACACAGCATTTTTTAGAATCAATCCACAATAATTTAGAAGTATGCCACTTTGAAATCGGATGTCTGTAAGAAAAGTCATCAGTCTAGAAGTGCAGGTTTTGAACCCTTTTCTGCGAAGCCATTTTTCGAAAACTTAGATTCTTGAACCAAAATTATTTGAAAGTTATTAAATTTCTGGAAGGGCTTTACTTTAGGATTATATCTTTTTTGTATTAATATTTAAATAAGATCCATATTCCTGACTTAATTGCCCGGCAGCCAACATCGACCCCATAGACACTGAGAAGAGGGCTCGCCTCTTTCGCCAACGACCGGTGATCTACACGCGTTTCATCTTTAACAGCCTGGTCCAGGCGATTGCAAACTGCGTTTCGAGCAACAAAAATCTGAGCGTGTTGAAGCTGGAGGGACTGCCCCTGCAGGATGGCTATATCGAGACTATTGCCAAGGTGGGTCGTGTAGTGGGATCCTAATTGAGATCATTATCTAGAGAACCTCCGTCCACAGTCTTTGGCCGACAACGAATGCCTCGAAACAGTGAGTTTTCGCAAGTCAAACATCGGCGACAAGGGTTGCGAGGTCGTCTGTAATACGGCCAAGTATCTAAACCGCATCGAGATTTTTGACCTTTCCGAGTGCGGACTTACCTCCAAAGGAGCTGAACACGTTGCCGATATGCTTAAGGTAAGTTTGATAATTATAACAATTATTCTGGACAATTTTTCTGGATGTTCGATTTCTATTCATTACTTTACGACTATATCTAAAATGCGGATCAACATTTTCTAGTACAATCGTGAATTACTTAACCAAGTATCTGTTCCACTATAATGTTAGACTCGAATTCGGAACTAATATAGTTTACTATGGAAAATGGTCTCTTATTTTTTTATATATAGCCATGATTGCTTATTTGACTTCCAGATGCAAAAGATCACTCGTTTTACGGAGGGCTGGGAGAAGTCTTTACGCTACCGCAGCGTGGATGTGAACACGATCGGCGGACTCCGCACTGTACTGCTGTCGGACAATCCGGAGATCAGCGATGACGGCATCCGGTGGATCACAGAGGTGTTGAAGGAGGACGCCTGGATAAAGAGTAAGTAGGATCCGCATAGTGCTATCCACACCCTCAAGTTACCCCACAGAAATCGACATGGAGAACTGCGGCCTGACGGACATCGGTGCCAATCTCATCCTTGATTGCCTGGAGCTCAACACGGCGATCACGGAGTTTAGTGTGCGTAACAACGAGGGCATCAGCAAGTTCCTGCAGCGCAACATCCGGGATCATCTGGGCGAACCGGCCGAGGAGAAACAGGAGCCGGAGTACGACCTCAGCTGCGTGAATGGGTTGCAGAGCTTGCCCAAGAACAAAAAGGTCACCGTGTCCCAGCTGCTGGCCCACACCAAGGCTCTAGAGGAGCAGCTCTCCTTCGAACGGACGCTGCGCAAGAAGGCCGAAAAGCTGAATGAGAAGTTGAGTCACCAGCTAATGCGCTCCGACTCCGGTAACTTGGTGCAGGAGAAGATCATAGAAGGAGGATCTCAACAGCACTTGAACAGGGAATATGTGGTGCGGAACGAGGTCATGCAGGAGGTCGTCAAGGAGTGAGTTTAATCAATTTTACCACAAGATGAATTTGTATATTCAGATTCACAGTAAACCGATGTCATAGGTTAAATATTGTATAAATAGGTAATTAATTGGATTCTTCCTTAGTTCCCAGAGTTATCGACAATCGCACTTCAACCGGCTGGTCAACAGTCCGGAAGACACACCCCGCAGTGAAATTGCCACTTTACGCAAGGAACAGCAGCTGCAACAGCAATCCTCGCCAATCCAGATCAAGCATCCTTCCGTGGAAAAGCAGCTGAGGAGAGTGCGTGAGGTCCAGGAGGAGGTGGACGAGGAGGAGGAGGAGTATGAGGAGATGCCGCCAGAGGACAGCCAATCCGAACCGGAACCCTTGACCGAGGAGCAACAGCACTACCAGCAGCAAATGCTGGTGCAGCGCAAGCAACTCCAGGTGCGCAAGGTGCGAAGTGAGATTAAGTATGTGGAGAACAATCCGAAGGAGTCGGCCGCCAAGAATCGCGAGTCCAAGTCGGATCACGAGTTTGCCAACGAACGCGATGTGAGTAATCAAACCTATTCTTTCTTTTGGAAAGCATTATTTATTCACTTAAACATATAATACTCTTTCTTTTACCAGTTCAAGCTAAATTCATCCGTGCAGTTTGAGACGGACATAGGCGACAGTGCAATGGTGAATCCTGGCCAGCATTACAAGAACGAGAAGGACACGGGCTATGGTTATAACTACGAGCAGGAGCACCCGGTGAAGCGGGGCTATGAAAAGGGATATGTGGTGGGAGTGGGCGACGGGTCCCACAGAAGACAGAAGCCCTCTAACCTCGCCGAAGCTTTGGCCCAGAAACGTGGCGGAGGCTCGTGCGATGGTGGACAAGTGGCGCAGTTCGTCAGCTCTTTGGAGCGCAAAGCGAACGCTGGCAAGCCGGGGAAAAAGCGTCACAAACCCCGGCCAGAGGACAATCATCAAATGCAGACCAACGAGATGCATATGGAATCATACATGTCCAACTACGAAGAGATATCCTCCACCGATGCTACGCTGGAGAACTCGGACTATGAGGCGGAAACCACGGATTCCACGTTGCGAGGCAGTGGCAAGTACTCCTCCATGCAGGTATTTATGCGGCGCAAGCACTCGGAATCCTTGTCGACGGCGGAGGACCACGGCGAGGGGGAGCCTGGAGGCGGCGGTGTGCCAGGGGATGCTGGCAGCGAAAAGCTCATCTCCCCGCGCGAAGTATACCTGGCACTGCAGCTCCAGAAGCGGGAGCAGAGCTCCTAGGGGCTTTCCCCTTTGGGTTTCTTCTCTTCTTCCATGCAAAATCCCACAAGCCATTTGCAGCCAGAGCAGCGACACCTGTGCCACCATAAACCAGCCAACTAGATTCGATGGGTTCCCCACTGGGAGAGCTAAATTTCCAGTCGTACTCCCGTGCAGTACCTGTATAGATGGGAATCACCTCCTCTTTGCACGTGTCTTGTTCTTTGCGAATTATAGCTGCGTCAAAAATGTACAAAAACAGAAATTGGGCTTACTGATTGCCATTAAAGATTTACCATTTATGTGCTCTCTACGAGTTAATTTTTGATTTTTTACTTTTACTCTTGGAGATTACGATGGAAGTTTTTTTTGATATAGTAATTTAAATTTAGTTATTATTTGCGTTCATCCTAAGTCCGATTTTTGGGAGGGTTTTTAATTCGACTGGCTTAAAGCTTAACCGCCCATTTAAAATTCAACATTTTAGTGCTCTCTACGTGATTATTTTTAATTTATTAAGTCCGTTTATTTGTAGAATTGTAGAATATGCGTCTGGTTAAGATTGTGTTGAATACTACTGATTAAGGTTCAATTCGATCAAATAATTTGAATGTAGTTAAGTTAACCTCATGGTTATCGATTAAGTAGAGATTATAGGGCGTAGGGCTTAACCGCCAAAACCGTAAAGGGTGCGCCCCTGGCGCTTGAGAGCGTAGACCACGTCCATTGCGGTCACGGTTTTGCGCTTGGCGTGCTCGGTATAGGTGACAGCGTCACGGATAACGTTCTCAAGGAAGACCTGTGAATTTCCCAAGGGTTAACAATTTTTCTTTGTTATATGTACACTCAGCGTCAAAGAAGATACAAATTTTTTAAAATATAGAATATTTAGGTATTGCTGGATTATCCGTAACAAAATATAATTTTTATAACACGTCTGCAAGATTTTTCCTGTCAAGTGACAAATTAAAAATTATTTGCCCTTACGAGAGATATGTGTGTATATGAATGAATATCTTTAGCTTACCTTAAGCACACCGCGAGTTTCCTCGTAAATCAAGCCAGAGATACGCTTGACACCACCGCGACGAGCCAATCGGCGAATAGCCGGCTTGGTGATACCCTGGATGTTATCACGGAGCACCTTGCGATGACGCTTGGCGCCTCCTTTTCCCAATCCTTTGCCTCCCTTGCCCCGACCAGTCATTTTTCAGTGAGTTACTTCTCTTTGTGAAATTGTCTGAAGGAAAAGAGAAGACGCAATAACTGTAGAGCGACGCCATGTTTGTGTGAAAAAGTTGCAGGTAATTTGACAGGAAAAAAATTTTAAAACAGGTTTTTTTTATTAGAAAACCAGAGTTCAGACATATGCAGTTACTATTTAATGAAAATAAACTATTTTTTAACTTTATTTTCATTTTATTTATTTAATTGACCTGCAACTACACTCACCTTCCAAGAAAAATACAGAAATGGTTTGCCCAAAGAGACCAGACTTTACTCACCTGAAAAAACCTGCCACCAAACACTTGCATTTAGTATATACTAATGCAGCCCTGACGGTTATCGATAGTCGACCATCACTACCGCCGCCCGTTGCCAAAAAAAAAAGAACCGAAAGACGTGCTCGCTTAAAAACGCTTTAAAAACAGGCCCTCAGACCTGTGAAAAACTGTAGAGTCCAACGCGTAATAGCTTTTCACCAGTGCCATTGTTATGTGTGATTGAATCGGCGTAAAAAGTCGTGAATAAGGCGCGGAAAATGAGCATGCAAACGGCGTGTGGCCAGCAAATTCGCTGCCGAGGCGCACACACAATACGCACTTAGTATACACGAAAAAATAGTGCAGCAGTTACGGGTGCGAGTGAGAGGATAAAAGTGCGAACACAACAGAAACTCTGTGCCAAAATAATACCAATACTCCACCAGTAGCCCCCAAAACAACTGAATTATCGCGTTACGTATACGCAGAGAGTGCTGTATACAAGTTGTAGAGATAACAATGTCCAAATACGATCTGCTTTATCTAACGGCGCAGCTATTGCTGGGTATGTATTGTATTGCGAGTATGTGTGGGTGCATACTTATTGGCGCCTTAATTGCTGGCGCCATTGTTGTCAATACTATATCTGTCATTCCTTCCCAACTTTCCGCTCTAATATTAGCTGCTTTCGATTCTCCTTTTATGTTCATTGATGTTTGATTTTGTGCAGCATTCAGCATAGTATTATTACTGCATTGATATCATATGGTTCTTGATTTAGATATGGGGTGTATTAACTTTGCGATATGCTTGTTACTTCTTTATATTTTTGTCTTTTAATTGAACGTGATTGGTCAACCTAATACAGATATTTAAGATTTAAACTAATAAAAATATCCTTAGGATACATACAAATGATCAAGAAATAAAGAAGCCTTTGTATTTGTATGCCCTCTAGTTTTAAACTACTTCTAAGATGTATGTGAAGGGGTTTCTTTATAATGCTGGGTATTAATCGATCGGATATCTGATTCCCAATCATAATCCGTGTGTGTGTGTACGCTGAGCATTTCTTTGAATGGATTGCGCTGCATTAGGAACTTGTTGTATAGCAGCTTCTGGTTCCACCTTCCCAATCTCTCTTTCCCTATCTCTCGCTCTCTCCTTGTCTCTTTCTGTGGCGCAATGCGCTCTCTTCCCTGTTGCTATAGTTGTTGTTGTTTCCTTTTTTACCACAAGCCCCACTTTAAACCCATCCCTTTCTGTGTGCATAATGTGCCTGCTTATGTATCTACTTTACTATAAAGCATGCACGCTTACGTACACACACACACAGCCAGCGATCCGATTACACAAAGAACAGTGGGATAGGATGCAAAAAATAGTTACATATGTACGTTGCTCTTAGTGGTCCTGAATAAACTAATATATATGTATGTTATATATCACAGGAGAAGAAGCAACATCTTGGTTTGAACACCTTCTTTTTATAGCAATAAGCCATTTAAAATTTCCGTTTAAGATACAAATTAAATAAATATTTTAAAACATGATATCTTCTACAGGTTGAGTTACAAAAACATTCATGCTTTTTAAAAATAAAAAAATCTAAGAATGAAATACTGATAACATTGTAGATTGGTTCCCATGTATTTTAAATCATACCCCTTATTTTTTATTTCAATAAATTTCTAAACTATGAAATGATTAGACGGTAATGTATTTCGTTCTGGTCCTTTCGTTAAACTATAACTTCTGATGTAAATTTAGCCTAACTAGTGACCCAGATGGCTTACCCATAATTTGCTTCACTGTGCACTGCATATCCGTGCATTGGGGCCATGCCCACTCAAAGGCTGGTGTGTGGCCAGTGGGGCTAATTCCGTGCCCTAAAAGGGGTGGCTTTCAATGGCACAGGGCCCAGCTTAGGACCCGACTCCTGCTGGTGAGCATGCGATATGTGTACAAAGGATAGCGCCCATAAAGAGCTCTCCCTTCGCCATCCCTTTAATTCCATTCCCCAAATAGGCTCGGCTTTATTTGCCCACCCTTTGAGCACTTCCAACCGATAATTTCATTAACTTTGATCTTTCATGAGGTTTATGCCCTGCTATTTATTACGATTTATTTATGTTGATATTGTAACTGATTATATTGATATGATTAAAATAAAAATGTATTATATCCCATTAAGCTTTGTGGCTGCCTAGGATCCAGGGATCCATTTTGCCCGAGGGTCACAACATGATCCACTGCGAGCACTTTGACGAGAAGATGTGCAACACTACCCAACCATGTGAAACACGTATTCAATATTGCCAGATCGAGGCGGGCAAACTTCCCAGTTGCTATGTTCTCTGGTCGGTCAACGAAACAACTGGTAAGTCGAGTGGCAAAAAGCATTTTTCAATTTCAAATTTGTTACTAAATCAATCAATCTTTTTCCGATCATTTAGGCGAAGTGAAAATCAAGATGAAGGGTTGCTTTACGGACATGCACGAGTGCAACCAGACCGAATGCGTGACCAGCGAGGGACCGCGCCAGGGAAACATCCACTACTGCTGCTGCAAGGGATCGCGATGCAATTCCAGCCAGAAGTATATTAAAAGCACTACAGAGGCAACCACGCAAGGTGGGTTTCGTTTTGGATTCGGTTTCAGTTTGACGTTGCTGCTGCTGCGGGGATTTGTCTTTGGAGTGTTTACCCCAATTTCGTTATTTTCCGTTTGAATATATTTTTTTTTAGTTTTTGTTACTCGTTTTTTATTGCATCTTCAAGTTGCAAAAAAAATAAGGCCTCACAAAATCCCTCTCCTGCCATCCGAGGCAACGTTTTTCGTGTTAACGAACTCTCGACGCGAAGTGGCGCCCGCTCCCCATCATTTTCTACATCCCAGTCCTCAGCAACCCCCTTTTGGAACCGCATGTGTTGCAATTTCTCCCCTTCTGTGCGCGTTCGTTGGTTTGTTTTTATTTTTATAGCAAGGTACTCCTTAAATCCTCGGGTATAATGCGTTTTCTTGGAAAAGCAAGAATTGCTTATATCAAAGTCAATTAAACCAAAATAAGAAGTTTTGTTTTATAATAATATTAATAATGTGGCCATTAAGAAACTAATCTAGTATTGATTCAAAGAGTTTTTAAAGAATTAAGTTTAATAAGGAAATAGGTTTTAGAGATCCACTTTAACATAATAAGTATTAAGATTGATTATGAATTTCCAGTCGTAAAGTTTATGTCAGTAGATAAAATCTAAAGATACATTAAATCTTTAATTGTAATTGCCCTTTGGGTTTTTTCAACAAAATTGTCCCTTAAGTTAAGACCGAAAACTATATGAAGTATTTTATCTAATACCGGGTATTCCAGAGTCGGATGACTCCATTTTTAGTCCTCTTACTTGCTTTTATTTTGGGGTGTTGCAGCTGCCTTTGACTTCCGAGCCCTGTGCTGCCAGGGCGTCTTTTGTGCCCTTCTCTTTGTTGTTTTGTTCTTGGGCATAGCTTGCTTTTATCTCGAAACAAAATGAGGGGAAAAAGAGATGCGAAATTGGGGGCGAACTTTCGTTTTTTGGTTTTCGTTTTGCCTTTGATAGCAACCCCAGCAGGTGCACGCTGCCACTTGAGATGTTGTTCACCTGTGGCAAGGCAGCGTTTAAAGCACTCTTTAATGTCCTTTCCCGTGTGTTTCCTTGTGTCGTTACAGTGCCCAAGGAGAAGACGCAGGACAACAGCAATTTGATTTACATCTACATAGGCACCTCCGTCTTCAGTGTGCTCATGGTCATCGTTGGCATGGCCCTGCTTCTCTACCGGCGCCGCAAACAGGCGCACTTCAACGAGATTCCGACGGTAAGTAGATTTTACCAAATTTAAGTTCCAAACGGCTTAGATATAAAATGTTATTATTCCTCTTTCCAGCACGAAGCGGAGATCACCAACTCGTCGCCATTGCTGAGCAACCGTCCCATTCAACTGCTGGAGCAGAAGGCCAGCGGCAGGTTCGGTGACGTGTGGCAGGCAAAGTTGCACGGTCAGGACGTGGCCGTAAAGATCTTCCGTATGCAGGAGAAGGAATCCTGGACTACGGAGCACGATATCTACAAGTTGCCACGCATGCGCCACCCTAACATCCTCGAGTTCCTGGGCGTGGAGAAGCATATGGACAAGCCGGAGTACTGGCTGATCTCCACGTACCAGCATAACGGATCGCTGTGCGACTACCTCAAGTCGCACACCATTACCTGGCCAGAGTTGTGCCGAATTGCCGAGTCCATGGCAAATGGCTTGGCCCATCTCCACGAGGAGATACCTGGCTCAAAGACGGATGGGCTCAAGCCCTCGATAGCTCATCGGGACTTCAAGTCCAAAAATGTGCTTCTCAAAAGCGATCTGACGGCCTGCATTGCTGACTTTGGCCTGGCCATGATCTTTCAGCCGGGAAAGCCCTGCGGCGACACACACGGCCAAGTGGGCACCCGCCGCTATATGGCCCCTGAGGTGCTCGAAGGTGCCATAAACTTCAATAGGGATGCCTTCTTGCGAATAGACGTTTATGCCTGCGGTCTGGTTCTCTGGGAGATGGTCTCCCGTTGTGACTTTGCTGGACCCGTCGGCGAGTTCCAGCTGCCCTTCGAAGCGGAGTTGGGTCAGAGGCCCACCCTGGACGAAGTCCAAGAGAGTGTGGTGATGAAAAAGCTGCGCCCTCGTCTGCTTAGCTCCTGGCGCGCCCATCCCGTGAGTGCAATTAATTCTAATTATTCATGGAATGGTTAAATATTTAATTTATTTGCATAGGGCCTTAATGTGTTTTGCGACACCATGGAGGAGTGTTGGGACCACGACGCCGAGGCCCGTCTCAGCTCGTCGTGCGTAATGGAACGTTTTGCGCAGCTCAACAAGTATCCCTCGGCCCAGCTGCTGATCAAGAACCACACCAATATCGACGACGCCAAGGAGTCGACGAACTGCTTATAGAAGCGGTACTAAGCCACAGACCAATCAGCGCTACTGTGGCTTACCAGTAAATCAATCGAAGCCTTTCGCTTAGCAGTGGATAGTTTGATAAGCAATGGCGTTCGTGTGGACGTTTCGTTTTTAGTTTCATAGTTTTTAGTACCATCATCAGCAGCTATAGTTTACATTTTGTGGGATGGGTCGATTAACTTAAATATATTTCGTGAATACTTTCAAGTTTGTTAGGGAAATAACATACATTTTCCTTGGATTAGGTTTTCTTGTTTTATGATTTCAAATCGACCCATACCACATAGAGCCGCGATCTTAAATCCGTTGGAAGTGAGTCTAAACGTACACTAAGCAAAACTGAACAAAGAACGTGGCGGACTTGGCGCTATGTGCATAGATGCGTTAGTTACTCATCCCACATTGACTTCATTGACTGATAACCGTACATAGTTATATATAACCATGCATATAACGTACAATTTGTTTGCCTACCGGCAGTAGTTTGTGTGCAAATGTAAAGTGTTAAAAATTATTATCAAGCCTTTTTAACTATAATTTGTATTGTGCGTTATTGAATGCCTCCATATAGTAATAGTTCTACTTACCTTTAGGTTTTAAGTTAAATGCATATAATTTGAATAATTTAGTTTTAAATTTACTTTTTATTCGTAACGTTTTTATTTGCGCATAGGCGTAAATGTGTTTTAATGTTGTATTTTAAATAAAAAATACTTTCCATCCTAACCATCCGACTTTCTTTATTTTTTATATTTTCCATTTAGATCTTTATTTTCTAAACGTAGTGCCAATGACCCTCAGAAATCACTTAAGCGTAATAAATGTGTAATTATATAATTGTATTCTAATTCTACTGGACAGTACAAGCAACACCTGAAGTTTTCAAAAGAATGTTTCTTTTTAACGAGAATCTAACTTAAGCGCATATACATTACCAAATATAAACTATACTCTTTATATACACACACCACACACACAAGCATAGGTATATAAAATACATGCAGTCTTAGGAGGTTTATATCAAGCACACGCTGCGTCTTATTGTCAGCATTAAATCTACAAATCTAATTGAATATGCAACACAAGTGGACAGCACACATTGTAAGAAAGTTAGATCTTAAAACCATGAGTAAGTATGTTAAATATTGTTGAACGGCCAGTCATACCATGTTAGCACGGATGCAAATGATTAACCAAGAAAGATGTATCTTGATCTATAAGTAATTTAAGAGAGTCTTGGCAACAAATATAATCTTTCGAGTTATTTGAAACTTTTTTGCGCAGCATCAGTTCTCATTAACGGCTAAGCATCTAAAATATTTCTGGATCGTCACTTAAGATATCAACTAAAAACAATACACAACACGAAACAAAACAAACAAAGCTTCATTACCTGATTTTTTTGAGCAACTTACAACAAAAATAGTTTATTATGCAAAAACAAACAAAATAATCCTAATAATAGAACGAATTTTGTTATGCTGTATTTAATTTGTATAATTTTCATTGGTGCTGAATCATTACGACATAAACAATGATAATGATGATAATAAGAAACGAATTCAAAAACAAACAGTATTTAAAGAGCTAAAAAATATAAAATATTTAATCAAAGTAGTTTGTTACATATCAGAGTGCAACATGGGATAGTGGAAGATATTATACATAGCTCATTTCAAACCGATTTGCAGAGAAATTTTTATAATATTATACAAGGCAACAACAAGCCAACAGCAATTTTGGTATATTTTTTATGCATTTCATAAGTCAAAGTAAACGAGTTTGAGAGCAGTAAAGGCATAAAAATCTTTTTAAAAACCCCATTTGAATATCATCAGCAAAGTTTTATAAAAACCCTTAACAGAAAATATATACGAAATGATTACAAGTCATGTTAATAAGAAGTTTACGATTAACAATGAGATCTTTGATAATAATGGATTTAAAATAATAAAAAAATGTTTGAAAACAAATGGAAAGTGTGCTTTTCTTGATTAAAATACAAATTGTTTTCCAGCTTTCTTGCCACATTTTATTACAATTGTCCTTCATAAACATACAGACCATATGGATTATATAATTCAACAGTACAGATAGGAAAACTTATCCAAGAGCTACACATATCAGATACAAATATTAATATGAATAATATTAAGTAAATATAATATTTATTACTGGGGAAAGTTTTTAGAGTTATGTCCCTCATTAACTTAACGAAATCGAACGAATATAGAGACTCGAGTACAGGCTTAATTAATACAAAATATATATATTTACAATCTTCTACGTAGTTTTGTGACTTTGGACCATTTCAGTTGTAGTTCCACGTTCGTTCGTTCCTCCTGTGTCTGCTCCATAGACTTATCAGACTTATCCTTATAGCTCCGTATCTCTCTTTCCTTATCTCGGGGAAAAAATCGATCTCTATCAAATGCAAATATGTAAAGCATTCCAAGTCCTGTGCGTTCTGAATGGGTGTCTTACTAAAATATATACGTGTAAATCTATGTAAATCTATACTGATTCTGTTTCGCATTCCATGTGTGTGTATAATCACCTAATCCCTCGCCATATGCAGCTTACCGTATCGAGTATATCTTTATTGGGCTCTGTGGCTAAATCTAGGCTAAACATATACAATATATATAGTATAAATAGGTATTGATGTATATAAGTACTTATAGAGTTTGTACGATATGTTTGTCCTAGGGAGAAAACTTTGCAATTGGAGATACAATATACGAGATACGAGAGTATGCAGTTAGGGACGGTTTCTAGGTTCGTAAAGCGATCGCACTAGTGGAGAGACTAGCCGGGCAAAGGGGTGGAGTGTCTTTATAGAGTTATACAAGAATATATAGATGCCACTGTGCAGCAGGTAAAAAATCAAACTCTCAGTATCATTCTGTAAGCAGATCGCCAGTATTATCCACACCAAAATAATTCCTGCACAGTGTTGGATTAAGTTCATATATATATATATATATGTGTATATTTAGTAGGGATCATCTGACCCACCAGCGGATACGCCGCACTTGGAACGGAGAATGGCCGCCAGTCGCTGTGTGAGCGGTTCTGTTGGGGATTCCGAATCGCTGCACGAGGCGGAGGGCACTTTGTTGCCTGAAATGAAGAGGGTGTTGAAAGATTATTAATTAACTAATAATTGTGAATGAATTTACTTACCATTGCTCACGTCCAGGTCAGCTGCTGCGTTTTCCTTGAGGCCAAAGTTCAGGCTCACGGGCACGATGTCGTCCTCCTCCTCCAGCAACAAACTGGAGTAGGAGTGTGTGGTATTGTCGCTGCGACCGCCTCCGCCACTCGATGAGTTCCTCGAGGATCCTGAATCGTTGTGGGAATGGGAATGCGAGTGGGTGTGATGTGTGTGCACTGCCAAAGCAACTGGATCCTGCCCTGCATCGTCGATGGGCAGATCAAAGTCATCGCCACTGCTGCTGCTCTCCTCCTCGCCATCCATCACATCCACATTGTCAATCTCGTCGTCACCCCATCCATTATCCTCCTCCTCGGAGCAGTTGTTGCTACTCTCGCTGCCATCGCCATCTGCATCTGCATCCGCATCCCCGTCGGCATCGCCTCCCTCGTCGCCATCGGCATCCGCCTCCACATCGGAGGCATGCAGATCCAATGCCAGGTCAGGTGACGAAGATTTATTATAGTTCTCATCGCTGTCGCTGGATGTGGTCACTGGGGCAAACAGATAAGGATTAATTGAGTGACTAGTGGCTATTCATCAGCTCACTCACCTGCCCTCAACTTTTCCAAAATGAGTGGATAGAATTCTTTGGCCGTGGCATTGTTGGGCTCGTATTGGAGAACTGAACAGAAAAAGATAAAAAAATAATTGGGGTAAGATATTAATGAATAAACTTTTCTTATTATTAGATTATTAGCTTGCTAAACTCGATGTTCACCTTTTAAGAAAATATGAATTGTATTTAATTTTACTGGTTTTCCATTTGTAAATCAATTTACTTGTTGTTTTTAAGATAATTTAATCTATGGATGTACCAAAATAAACGCATCTCTGAGCAAAACAAAGTTTTAAATGCAGCTCTCGAAAATAAGGTGACATACTTTGGTAGCTGCTTTTTATTCTACTCACTCAATTTGCAATATTTCAATGCCTTCTTGTAGTCCTTCAGCATCACGGCAGAGAGGAACTGCAGGAGAAACAAGAAACGCACAATACAGTACATATACAATACACGTTTAAGGGAATGCCATCAAATCCTTTTGAAATTCTCATAACATCTCAACAACAAAAGGCTTATAAAGTATATATCCACCTCCCTCGATCTCAATTCAGTGGCCCACATTGTGAGACGGACAAAAAGTTGACTCTGCTGAAAGTTGAATGCGCTCGAAAGCAATTTATTAGCAATCAATAAGCTGGCCAAGTGCGCTCGGTGCCGTAATCCTTCCGAAAGGACTTTAACTTAAATCCGCAATCTCCGTTGGCAGCACAGCAATTTGCATTTGCATAAGTTCCCCGCCAAGGATCCTCTTTGTTGTTGGCGTTGAGCAACAAAAGGGGAAGTGTGCCACGCTTAGATAATGATAATGAGTGGTACAAAATGTGGGTTATTTATAGTGAACAACAGCTGTTCTTTAAATAATAGCACCATTGGATTACAACGTTTATATAATATTCACTCTTTAATAAAAGGCTTAATGTAAAGTAATTTATTATTCAAACTGAATTAAATTCTCCGAAAATTTTATATTGGCTTAAATGAGCTATTCTTAACAAACAAAATGATCAGGAAACAATTTTATTTTTTTGTTTGCTTTCATTAAAATTAACATATGTAATTTTTTCGTTTTAAAAATGGTCTTATGAATGCAAAATTCTTGCTATCAAATTGTAGTATCCCAAGTTAGTTATTGTAAAGTCCTGTTGTTTTTCTTTTTTAACCTTTTTTATATTCACAGCCTCCAAAAAACCACTCAAGCCGAAACAGAAACAAAAACTTGGTCAGTTTTCGAAGATACTTTAGTTGTTTCACTCTGTTGCAGGGAAGGACACTTTGCGTGGTTAACCTGAATTTCTCTTACCTCGGCCAGAAACTCAGTGGGCGCGGATATGCTCTCGTCGGCGTCCGTGTACTCGGACAGGCTTTGGCTGAGGTCCTCGCTGGATGCGGAAGTGGGCAGACCGGAAGCGGAAGCTGCGGCTGCGGCGGCTGCTCCGTTCATTATGTTTATGTTGTTAGTGTTCGTCGTGGCCATCATGGCCGTAGATGCACCTGTTCCAGTTGTTCCTGTTACTGTGGTTGAGGTGGTGGCACCTGCTCCAATTATACCATTATCGTTGTCCATGTGGCTGCCACTGCTGTTTGGCCTGACCGCATATACGCCATTGCCATTCGACTTGTCCATGAAGAGGAGCTGCAAAGAGTGATTTAGATGCCTGCTCCGAGATACTAAGTTCCCTCCATATAGTACTCACGTTTGACATGATCTCTGCTAGAAATTTCAAAATTGTGCAATCTTCAATTTAGCATTTTCATTGGGTTGTCTGAAATGGCAATTGAGAAAGGGGAATAAATTTGAATTTTGATTGATCTAGATTGCCTGAGACCGCAGTGCAGCAAAGCTATCGATTTCGATGGTTATCCCTAATTGGATTGCCAGTGCCCCACCTTCGACCTTTAGCTTAGGGCCAAGTCGGCTTAAAAAAAGAAGGCAACAAAGAGCGTTGAAAATTCGTTAAATGTCAAATGCTAATTCCACTTCCGCTGGATGAGCCCAGACGTTCGCTTTCCAACTAACCGAAAAGATAAATTTAGCCTATCTGCACTCAACGAATTTTGGTATAACTTTCAAGGAGTATATAAAAGGAGTACATTTTCTTGGTCTTGCTTTTTTTTATTTAAGTCATATTTATTTTGCGAGCCAAACAAAAATATCCAACATTTTTATCATATCTGTTAGGTTTGAAATCCTAAACAACTTCTTAAAGTAAAAAAAAGAGATTAAACAACAACAACAACGGAGTGGAAAATGTCTTGTGTGTTTTCCGGCAGTGGAATGCTCCGAGTGTTCCGCACAAAAAGCGAAATTCAATGATGTGGTTGATGGGTGTGATGTAGGCAGGGAACACTGCCGGCGGACCTTCTTTGGCCAACTAGTTGAATAGGCCAGCTCGACACGCGAACATACGAGTATTTGCCGGCTGTGAAAGCCAAGAGCAAGGAGGGCAAATGAGCGGAATTGTTGGCGTTCTTTGCTGGGATGGGTGTTTAATTGGCGAGCGACATGCACCACGCCTCGAGGTATGCAATGAATTTTTCGGTTATTTATGCAGCATTAGCAGACAGCCGCATGAGAGAGCGTGTGTGTCTGTGTGGGTGTGTAAGCAGTGGCGTTGGCAAGAGGGTGATGTATAGATCCCCAACCCCCACTCTGTTTAAAAGTGATGAAATAGGGTATTATACAAACAATTTGTTTTAAAACCCAGCCCAACCCAACCCAACCCCCCCAACACCCAAAACCAGGATCCGCCACTGTGCGTTAGTATATTTGTGTGTGGTCCCGGCTGTCTGCTCCTTTCAATAATTGAAAAGACTGGCAGTCAAGGACTCGAGGGCCATCATTAAAAACAATAAATTTGCTTTAATGCTCGACAGGCGAATGATTTACTCAATGGCCCTACGGTTTGTGGTGTACACAGGAAAAAAAGTTTTTATTTTACTTTGCGTAAATTTCAATGCCTAATATATTACCCATATACAGAAAAAAATATCGTATTTAATTTTCAACTATGCGTTCAATAAAAAGTACTTCGGTACTATCAAGAAATTTATATTTATATTTAATATATATTGTAAAATTGTATCTTTAAAATAAATCTTATAGGCACTAATTGTTTTCTGTGCTGTTTTCTTTTAGCTGCAAAATCAATACCCATAATTGCACATCTTGCGACGTGCTGAAGCCATAACTGACATGGCTTCCACTGTTCATTGCTTGTTTACTGCTCCAAATGGCCCTTAATTGTATTTTATACCCAATGCATTGAATCCTAATTGCTGGCTGCCCGTCTCCGTCACTCTTTCTCTTTCTGTGTATCTGCAAACAACACGTCAGTCAGTCAATTGTCTGCGATTTGTTTACTCGTCGGTTGATCCTTTCTGGCATTTCCAAATGTCAGACATGTCTGGCCCATCCTGTCACGCAACTCTATTGGAGGTCTGCAGCCATATTCCCAATCGTTTATCTGCATTTTTTGCTAATTTCGGCACAGACTTTTACAAGGTTGCGAAAAAAACATGTTGCATTTTCAGAAAAAGCTTTTAAAAGTACTTTGCGACTGCTCAGCATGTGCATCAGTTCTCATGACAGTTTTAGTTTTGCTTTTATAAACCCTTTACTTTTTCGAACTGAAGCACAAACTTATTTAGTATAGCTCAATTAACACGAGTGGAAAATCTAATTTCAAAACAAGTTTAAATACGTTTTCCTCAGAATGATTCAAAGTTTCAAAAGTTTCCACAGCAGTTACAAACTAAAGTTTTGTGTTGCTAGTCTAAAGAATTTAAACCAGCTTAGGAGGCAAGAAAACAGAACAATGCTAATATTAAATGAATCAAAATTTAACACTGTTTTGTTATTTTCAGTTTGATCATATTAATTAAAAAAAAGAAGACATTACCTATTAACAAATCTTAATAGTTGCCAATTTGCTATCGACAATTTATAACGACATTGATATCATTATTTATGGAGAAATCTTAATAGTTGCCATTTTGCTATCGAAAATATTAGCCATATTTATAACGCTCATTAATTAAGTTAAAGTGTTTTCAGAACAACTGCTGCAAAATTATCGATGCCTGCGATTTCGAATTGTAGGAAGGGAAAAGGAAAACTTTTTCTACCATGAGACCACAAACAGGTGCTGGCAACGTAGTCTAACCATTTTCATTTGCATAATTAAAATGTCTACCAGCAAATTGAATTGCGATCCTAGAGCATACCTTACCTGACATTAAACGGCAACCAACCCCGTTTTGGGGTAAACCCAATTTAAAGTCGGCGAACCGGAAAGTTATGTATGTATGTGAGACACCATGTGCCACATACATATATACAAATGTACGAATGCGTCATGGGGTCAGATGGCGGCCACAGTGCAGTAAAATTGCATAAAAAGCCATTGCTGTTACTGCACTTTGGTTGTCCAGTTTGAAAATGCGCCGAATAATTTATAACAAACACTTAAATGCGACTGGCGATACCAATCCCCAGCTAGGTCCATTCGAATGTTTGCCAAATTGCCGGCCTGTTGGGGCTTATTTGAGCCAAAACAACATGCAATACGTAGTCGAAGTCCCGTCGCCTGCCAACAACTAACCATCCGACCAACCGAAGGAGCAGAAGCTACCGAACCGAAGGTCCTTGCCACTGGCCAGTCACAACACGGGCCGT
Source organism: Drosophila fuyamai (assembly GCA_018153365.1). Classification (NCBI taxonomy): domain Eukaryota; kingdom Metazoa; phylum Arthropoda; class Insecta; order Diptera; family Drosophilidae; genus Drosophila; species Drosophila fuyamai. The sequence goes on from JAECXW010000116.1 coordinate 12,099,459, forward strand.
TAATGAGTTTTTCTTATAATACATTTTTTAGCCGGCAAACACAGCCGGCGAGCCCATCTAGCCTGGCCCATTGATGCAGAGAAAAAAAACCATATCAGTATTAAATCAAATCTCTTACATATTTATATTAAACCCTAAGTATTAAGTTGCTACATAAGATATCAAAATATTGAGATAAAAATAGAAAATGCTGTATTTCCATATTTAAAATAGGTCATTTATATTATCCATTATTTTATTATATTTTATTACATTTCGTGTGTCAGCTGTGATGCTTTTTTATGACAAAACCTGCCGAACTTACGACCAAATTTAATGATATTTTTTTCGCTCTGTAGTGTGACATGGCGAAATGTTGTCAATAAAAGGCGAATTTATGATAAAGTATAAATATGGGTGTGTGACTGTACAGTCAAACGACTTTGCAAACTGTAAAAACAATTTCTTGCGAATATTTCCTCTCTTTGCCCAAAAGTCTTCAGTCCTTGAAAAGGACGTGGGCCAAATTGCATGATTATAATGATCGTCCTAAAAACGTTGTTATCGTTTGCTGCTGTTGCAACTACGTTTGCTAGACTTTGAGTGGATGCCAAGCGATGGCCATTTAACTGGTTTTTCGTTGCCCAAATATTATTGTAATAGTACTCAAAAAGTACCTTTCGTTTGCAATGCCAGCTGAATTTTCATTGAAAGCTTGGCTCTTTGAGTCAACGTAAATTGGCTTGTGTAAGCTTCAGAGCCTTTCTAGTTTTAAAAGCCCTGTTGCAAAGTAGGTCTTAGCAAATTCATTGATATCTTAAAATAAAAAAGAAACTTCTATTCGTGTTAACTTGCTAATAAAAATTTCCATAAGATTCCACTCAATTGAATTGACAACTAATAACATAAATTATGCCAAAACTTTGCAATAAAAACTTAAACTTTAAGACCGCAAAAAGTTCTTTAATATTAGCCATGAAAATTTCACGAGTTCAATTGGCAAAACTAGGAAACATTAAAGTCTGCTTTAACGTACATATATATACTTTTTATTTCCTTGGAATAAAGCCATGTAAAGCAGACGTTTTGGGATGCGAAACCGAGCTCATATTTTATCGCTCCGTAGGTATTTGAATATTCCAAAGAAAAAGTTTCTGTAGACCGAAAAACTTGTCTATGGAAAAGTTTAATTTGCCGCCACCCCAGAAACAGCCGCTCCACCCAAGGACGGACAGTGGGCGTTTCGCTGTGGTCATTGGCTTTGTATGAATTACAATCGATATTCGGCGGATGGGGATGGTTATCTATTCGTCTGTGTCTAAACCGAGTGCGGTTTAGTTGGCCACCGAAGCGGCAAATAAGCAATTATGCTGAGTTACATTCGGCTAACATGGCATAACTTTGACTGGCCGCCATACGAGACGTATGCGCAATATTGCATCTGATACTCCTGCCTTGACTGTGGCTTTGCCATAACAATGCGGCTTGGCTCGGGAATTGTTCGCATTGTATTGCCAGGCTTTTGTTTGTCGTCTCCGCATTATACCCAAACAGGAATTTATACATATATACGAAAGGCAACCTGCATTTCAAATGCTTTCTAGCCTGCACTTAGTCAACTGTCTTCTTCTGCCATTCATTCATTCGCACCCATTCACTGACTCACGGCGCAAAAGTCGCTCAAGTGGTAATTAAAATTATAGCAACAATGCGAAGGCTTCTGGGCCAAGAAAACGATGAAGAGGGTGCAAAAGCCGCTGGCTGACACAGAAATCCAAGCGGAAACGCTGGCTGTTTGCTGGTATTTGTGCATCACACACGCTAACAAGTTGCGGCTATTCACACACTGGCAAACAAAAAAAAGGACACTTTCTTACACACACAGGACTAGGTCTGCTTTGACAACTTGAAATATTTATGAGTGCCCGCCAACTCGACCCAAAGACGCTGGTGACAGGCCAAGAAGAGCCTGAAACAGAAACCAGTGCAACGAATTCAGTCACCAGAGAAATACTATATGCATTAAGCTACCGAACTGTAAAACTATATGGCTCTTAAAGTTACAGAAAAATATTACATATTTTTAGGCAGTTTGTTTATTGATCTTTTGCTGAAATTTTTCCTATTCCGTCTTAATGTAATTTTTTATATAGGTAGTAATTTATAAAAAAAAAATCAAGGGATAATTTAACTCCCATTATAACCATAACATATTAGAAAACACATTTCCGTTTTCGTTTTAACTTAATGTTTAATTTTAAAAGAGGTCCTGGCCCCCCCTTTTTCCCCCAACCAAAAAAAAAAAAAAAAAAAAAAAAAAAAAAAAAAAAAAAAAAAAAAAAATAAAAAAAAAAAAAAAAAAAAAAAAAAAAAAAAAAAAAAAAAAAAAAAAAAAAAAAAAAAAAAAAAAAAAAAAAAAAAAAAAAAAAAAAAAAAAAAAAAAAAAAAAAAAAAAAAAAAAAAAAAAAAAAAAATTTTTTTTTTTTTTAAAAAAAAAAAAAAAAAAAAAAAAAAAAAGGTTTTATGTGGCTTAAATCCCTCATCAAAGCAATTGAATGTTCCTCTTTTGCATTTCCTGAGTCGACTATTGAATTTAAAAAGTGTGGCCAATAGCAGTCGGCTTACTAAGTGGAGCATCTCGTTTACCTCAATTCTCATCATTTCTTAAATCAACGTTAATGTTTTATATATTTATGATTGGTGCCCAAAATGTTTAGTTACTCATCAATATTATTTTAATTTGTTTTAAAGACACATTTGACTGAGTCGCATTGTGTACTGCTAGTTGTTCAACAACTTATAACGTACCAATCTTTTAAAATTAATTTGTATTTTAAATTATAATAATGAATGAAACCACAAAGGGTGAAAGTCCGCATTGCGAGGTGAGAATCTACTATACAGGAGCCTCGAGTTGATCGTTTAGCACATCATTAAAAATGCCTCGCTGTGCAGAAAGTTTTGAGTACTCGGCACTCTCATGTGGCAACCGTTGCTACTCTCGAGTGGCAGAAATAAATAATTAAAATTTACTAAAATCCCAACAAGAAGAGCACACAATCCCCGCCAAGGACGAAGGTTAATGCGTCCTCTTCGTGGCGGTATTTGGGGGGAAATCTGGCATAAATATTACGGGCCTGCTGACAGCGCACCTTCTCCTACCTTTAAATATTTACGAGTGGGGTCTCGTCCACTTGGTTAATGCATTTCCAGCCTCCTGTATTTTTTTCGAGCTGCGAAGCCAGCAAGTCCCAGGATTAATTAACGTTGGGTACCCGGGCTTTCCTCGAATCAAAGATTCTGCGGCGTGGGTAGAAACTAATTAACGTGTGTTTTCCCTGGCTTCTACGCAGTTGAAGCTGCAGAAATGATTGCAGGAGTTTTCTTTGCACACACACAACACAAGTGCTTCGATTTTGGTTCAATGATTACGCGCTTGTTTCCAATTTTCAGATGCACTATCTTTTGGTTATTTATTCAACGAGAAAAACAAACTTTAAATACTTTGTTGCAGCGGAAAGTGGAACCGTTTTTCTCTTCGGTGAAGTGAAATTCGTTCCGCCTTTTTGCGTCGCAGTTTCGCTTAATTAACAGAGTCGACGACTGAACGAAATGTCCTTTTTATACACACTTGTTCGCTTTTACCTTGCCCAAGACAAAGCTTTCGCCTCTCTGCCGCTCTCTTTTGCCAGCTTGCTCTCCAAGTTAGCTTTTCTCTCGCTTCTATTAATACCCTCTATACTACAATTAAAAGGGTATATTGTGCTTTTGACAGATATTTATTCAGATAGTAGTTTCTCACCTCACTGTCATTTAAATATAAATAAATATTAATAATTCATTTTAGTTTAATTTTAACTGCTATTTTATTTAGTCCATTTATTTTGTAGTTTTGTTTTTTTATATTAATAACGTAAATGTAAAATACTTTTTTAACTGTTTATTTACTTTAACTATCTAAATTTTGTGACAAGAATGCTTTCTTATAAAGTTCATAATTGATTTAACTCACTCGCTTTTGAATAAATGATTTTGGTTTTGGTTTTTTTATATTATGTTAAATTAACCAATAGTCTTTATACATAACTTAGTTTTATTTGTAAAAAGTTAGTTTATAGCCACAAAAATATATATAATTTTAAATTCATAATCTAGTATTTGTAAACTTTCAAATTTTTTGTGGCATTTTACATTAAGTCCCATCTCTCTCTTTCTCAGCTGCCTGAAAGCTCTGCTCTCTCAGTTTCCAAGCTATCTCTCACTGCATTACATTTACAGTTGGAAAACAAAACAAACAACAGAGCGGAGCGGATCCGGAAATGGTGCAGGCCAGAGACTGATGGCCGACTGATTGTGGCCATGTTGTCTGCCCTGCACATGTATTGGTATCTGTGTCCGCATCTGTGCTTGTGTCGGTGTCTGTAACGGTGTCTGTGTGGGAGTGGGTGTTCATGTAACGCGAACGGCAAGTCAGCTGGGAAAAATACTATGCAGAGCGTACGCATCGGAAGCGGAGCAAGAGATTTTTGCGGCCCATTGAGTGTGAATTAAGAGATGCCGGCTTAGTGCGAACCCTTGCATATACATATAGGGTTTTTTTTCAATCTACAGTATGTGGATGCATGTACGCCCTCGAGTGGCGGATGCTAGTGGCAGCTCAACGAGGATGAATGCTGGCTACTGGTTATTCCCACCAGAATTCTGCATTTCAGCATTTTTGTGACCTGATTTTGGGGGGCGAGCAAAGTGAATTGTCCTGGTATTGGTGCAAGTCAACAGCGCGCTGCAGCGATATGATTTTTAATCTGAATGTTAAATATTGTGATGTGAGTTGCAAGTTTTATGAAGGCACTGGCAGAAAGTAAAAATGCCAAGATATATTTTAAAAAATTGTTCATCAATTATTTTCAAACATTGTTTCCCAGACCTGTGATGAAATATTAATAATAAAACTAGTTACTGATTAACCGTACTAAAATGATTACAACGGTGACTTCTATTTAACCATAATATTCATAAAAAATGATTACTTAAGCTTACTCACATTTTTTCTTCTCCATAAGCTGAATTAATGGTATTTCTCATTATTTTTGTGCTGGCGTTAATCCCAATGCGGTCATTAGATTGTCAGCGGAAAAGTGTGCTACAAACATTTTATTTATTTATAAATTTTCACTTTTCCATTTCCCATTTCCCTACCCTATCATTTAAAAAGCAACGCGGAAAAGTCGTTCCAGTCAGCAGCTTTTTATGAATGCAAACTTGCATTTGTTTCCGAAAAGGGAAATTTACGTTGGCAGTTGCAATCCCATTTTGCGTGTTGCAGGGGCTTTCGCACGATTTCCTGTTCGCCAGCGAGACTTTTGGCCTCCCACAACCCACATCCTGTGATCCACCACCCACCAACCACCCCCCGACACCACGTCCTTCGCACGTGGCAAATGAAAACAGGTTTGACTCTGCTTATATATAAAAAAATTTATTGCGTTTAACTTTGTGGGGTGAAGAGAGTAGAATGAACGAGTTTTTCATGCTTAACGGCATGCCAAAGGTGGGATTCTTAGCACTAAATGGGTTACTCCTAAAGTTGGATGAATTGAGTTTGATATGTCAGCTGCTTGGTTCGTTGATATCAACCTAAGATCTAAGCTTAATCTCTAACGATATGTTGATTTGGTTGCTTGCAAACGTTTCACAAATGTACAATTAGATGCTGAAACCGAACACTACAGAGATAATACAAATAATCGTCAGTGATCTGAGGACCTCTAGAGTATAAAAACTGATTATTTCAGTTATTTCAAACTTTAAAGGTCTAAGAATCACTTTCGAATAACTTAAGAATATAATTAGTATACCGATAACTAGTTCATACTCATTTAATTTTTTCATTTGTTATGCAAATGGATGAGCTTACAGACTAAACAAATATCAAGGATTCCGATTCCGTTTGCGATTGAAATTCGTCGAAATTGGAAATTATATTAATAATATATGAAACTTTCTTTCGAATCTCTCGATTTCGATATGTGTCGTTTTGGATGGCCTAGCAGTTCATGTAGTTTGGCGCCGCCTCCTCTGCCTTGGGGGAATCCTTTTCGGGGGCAATGTCCCCCACATTCTGGTAGACCTCCGCCTGGACTTCGATGCTGCCCACCTGGGGACAGGGCACTGGGATCTGCTTGGGCCTGAAGGAGCTGCATCCGCTGGCGGAGCTGCTCTTAGTCAGCTTGCCGTAGATGATGTTCGACCGCTCGTTCAGCTTAATGGGCTGCAGGGTGACCCCGTTCTGGTTCTGGTAGTGCTGCGTCTCGGCCTGCTCCTTGGCCTCCATGATGGTGTTCAGGTAGTTGCTGCTCTGCGAGCTGGCCAGCGGTTGGCTGCCGTACACTGGTATGTTCGAGGGGAACATCTGGTAGTGCTCGGATCCCGTGGGACTGGTGGGTGTGTTCAGGCGCTGGCAGCTGGACATGGGCGAAGGGAACACGATCTGGTGGCGCTCGTCGCCGGGCGTTGAGCTCGGGGTGAAGACAGGCCTGGGTGGCGGTGGCACCAGATAGTTGTCCATCATCCGGCAGTGCGGGAAGCGACGATCCTCGTGATCCGAGTGGGTGCCCGAATCGCCCAGCGAGGCGCCACTGCAATTGCTGCCCGTGCTCAGTCTGCCCGATGAGGAACTCGAACTGGACACACTCTGCAGGCTCAGGGAGCTGATGGGACGTCCGCCGGCTCCCACGCTGGTGCTCACTCCGCCACCCGACTTGAAGCTACAGCTGGTGGCTATCGAGGACTTGGTCTCGTCCAGCAGGCTATCGTTTCCGCCCGGCGTCTTCGATCGCGAGAAGAACTTCTTGATCCGCTCGAAGGGCGTTTCGCGTTTCAGGTGCGACTTCACCTGCTCCTGAATCCGCTCGTATTCGCGGCGCAGCTGATCGATCTGGTCCTGTTTCTCCCGGAAGCTCTGCTGCACATCGTTGCGGTGCTTCCAGCGCTCCACCAGTAGCTCCACATCGCGTATGGAGAGCACATTGTTCTTGAAGTCGTGCATGATCTCGGCCAGCTCGTCGTCGGCATTGGATCGGGTGTGACTGGCGGCGGAGGCATCGCTGGCACTGCGCTTCAGGGTTCCATAGCCGGGCTGTCGGGCAGTGCACCGGCTCATCCGGGGAGGCTCCTCAACGGGGCGGTTCGAGGGCTGGAACAGGTAGTTGCCATCGTCCTGGACCACCGGCACATTGGAGGGCTGCAGCACGTAGTCGTTGCCCAGCTGGTTCTCCAGCAGTTGCGAGCACTCCTGGCTGAATTTGTCGGTCTGGTAGAGTGGTGCCGCATCCACTTCGTCCAAGGATTTGATCTGCTCCTTGAGCTCCTTTGGCTGGTGATTCTGCTCTTTGGACTGGTAGTAGGGTGGCTCGTTGATCCTCAGTTCATTGGTGGTCTTCTCGGGTCCGGGTTGACTACCAGCTTCGGGCAGTTTCTTCTCGGATTCCACCTTCTTTTCGGCCACGGAAGCCTGCAGGTTTTCGTCCTCCGTTTCCACGCTGATGTAGTTGAGATTCGAGATGGCGAGAGTCTCCGTCTTGGGCCTCACTTCGGGTGTGTTCTCCCGCTCGGAGCCACTGGACATCTCCATGTACTCCGCCGAGGGCAGTTGCTTAGGCGGCTTGTTGGACTTTGGCTTGCCGGGATGGGCTTCGATCACCACATTGGGACTGGGCTTGGGACTGGTCTCGCCCGGCGGAGTCACCCCCTTGAAGTAGTGGTACATGGTGGTCAGTTCGTGGAACTCCGCGAAGCTGACAATGTTCTGGGCCAGCTTGTTGTGGCCCTCCTGCTCGGCCAACTCGGCTGGAGTGCGTCCGGCGCAGTTCCTCACGCCGCAGGCGGTGTCGCCACCGGGACACTCCATCAGCTGGACGCAGAGGCGGTTCAGACCCCACCGGGCGGCGAAGTGCAGCAGCGTGGGATACTCCTCCGGACTGGACTCCACCCGGGTGAAGAAGTGCGGCTGGCGCTCGCTGGGACCGCTCAGCAGGTGGAAGTTGGGCGGCATGTTCCGCTGGAAGCACTGCAGCAAGTGCTGATCGAGGGCATCCCGCTCCACAGGTCCAATGCCCAGGGCGTGGCACATGAACTCAATCGGGGAGTCCTCGATCCGCAGCAGCTGCTCCAGTTCCCGCAGGCGACTCTCGCACTTAATGGGCCTGGCGCCCAGGCTCTTGTTGTTCTTCTCGATCCGGATCTCGATCATCGTGGATATCTCCATGCAGGCCTCCGGGATGGAAAACTGCAGGGTGTAGGGATTGCGACACTTGAAGTTGCGCAGCTCGATCAGCTCTCCGGATTTCTCCACCAGCAGCTTCAGGGTGTCGTTCTTCTCCAGCGGTTCCGCCAGCAGGGCCACCACCTTGTTCTGGCCAAGTTTCACCTTCTTGGGCAGCACAGTGAATCCCTCGGTGCAGCTGGAGAAACTGCGCGACAGACCTCCACCTCCGCCGCCGGAGTTATCCTGGCAGGGCGGCCGCTGACACAGGGCTCGTCCCAGGATGTCGGTGGCTATGCCCAGGATATTGCTGATCTGCACCTGGTCATTGTCCCGCACCACACACCGCCGCCACTTGTAGTAGCTGGGCAGCGCCGACTTGTGCATCTCCTTCACCTTGTCCTCGCCCACGTCCAGCAAAATGGCCAGGACCTTCTCCACCCGAATGATAGCCGAGAGCTGGGTCATCAGGAAACTGTGCGGGAAGGGCCAATAGGGCGGGGCACAGGATCACAATCTGCAGCGCTGTGTTCTGGTACTTCTGGGCGATCTCCTCGCTGAAGGGACCATCGTCAATTTTTATGTGCAGAAAACTGGAGAAGAAAAAGGTTTAAATTAGAATCATGTTTGAGATATTATTTATATCAAAAGAATGATATAATGACTATAAAAGATTATTTTCACTAATTTTAAAAGACAATGTTTTGTTTTCCTATACCATTTATCAGCATTACTTTTAATGCATTCTCATTTATATTTAGCATAAATTAACTAATAACAAAAAATCTACCATGTAAGTAAATGTGCAAGGCACTTGAATTTTGATAGTTAAAGTTATAAATTCATTAAAAATACTAAATTAGTTAATAAATCTGGTTCTTTGGTGTATTAAAATTAAGTACAATATTACATTAGTGTCCTTTATTTTATAAAGTTTTTAAACTTACTTGAATGGTTTCCGTCCGCGCTGCTTGGTGATCTTGTCGAAGTGGTTCTTCAGGAAAGTTGCCCGCAGATAGGCGCGCTCGCTGTGCTTGGCGGTGATGATTAGGATGTCGTCCATGTTGTAGCCGGAGGGACCCAGGCAGCCGGATGCACTCGCTCCACTCGCGTTGTTCACGTTGCCGCAGTTGTCTGCAAAATGAGCGGAACAGATCGTGGGACGGTCAGTGGAAATGCCTCGAAAACTGGAATAACTCCGCCTCGGAGGAGTTGCTGATAAGCAACCACTGGCCCAAAGCGACCTCCTGAATAATCTCCACTCCCATATATGTATACTTAATACACATATATATACAGAGAGTGTGTCTGTGATAAATAATGTGTTTACTTAGGATTTGACCAGCTTGATTTGTGACCTCTTCAAATAGTCCCTACTCCCGGAACACTTTTGTTTGGCTTTCCTTCGGGGAATTGACTTTTTGAGCTCTTCAAGCGCCGCTATTTTTCAATGTGCGATAATTATAATCAAGGACGCAATCATGTGTACATACCTAAGTAAGACACTGTGTCACCTGAAGCGAAATTCTTTCTTATCGTAGGGTCAGGTATTTTAGAATTTTTGTTATTGAGAAGTCAGATCTTGGAGTTGATAATCATGTCAAAGTTGAGGAGTACAAATCTTTACGTTTAAGTATAAAGAAATCTAAAATTTGGCTTTGTATCTAACTATTGCAAAAAAGCAGCACAGATCTTAAGGAAATAGAAACAACAAATATATTTTATAACATTTCATTGACACAGTTAACTTATTATTTCTATATTTCATCACTTTTTCACATAAATGGCATTTGACTCACAATATTTAATCCCAAAGAATAATCTTTAGATTAGTATGTCGTAAGCTGACATAGAACTTGCTCAACACTTGTGGAATTCAAAGATAATGCCAGGAATCTCTTGCACATCCACATTCCGCAGTGACAAACTCATCGCGACTGTCCGAAGATACATAGTTGGATTTGGATTTTAGTGGATGGAAAACAAAAGATCTTCAGATGAAACTAAATAAAACAACATAAATTTCGGAGAGGGGGTGGGAGGAACGCACATACTCTCCCGTTTTAGCCAAATAAATTAGGCCGGACTAATCAGTTGTTGTCCCACCGACATTTTCCCTCCGCCGGCTTCAGGTTGCCCCATAAATTCAGTCACGTTTGGCGCATTTAAATAAATCTCCTCGGAGCAAAACTCACAAGAGCACACACGCACATGGGAAGTGGAGACAGAGCGATGCTATCTTCTGGCCAAACCGAAATCCACTGTTGCATTTGCCAGAATCTGAACTTCTTGACACCCACAAATGGCGGCGACGTCAGCAGAAGAAGTATCTCTATCTTTTGCTCTTTCCTCCTGTCGCCTGCCACGCTTTGCTTTCCGCTTCTCTGTTTTTCCTGCCTGACTTTGCCCCGATTTCGCCCAGATATTCCCCTCCCTGCAGCTGCTGCTCATTATGAGGCAAAGGAACTGGAACTCCACTCTATACGATGTGGAAATACAAAAATAAGAGGCCCCTCAACTGGATATATTTTGCTTCGTTTCATTTCTGCTTTTCTGCATATGCAAAATATTGTCAAATTTTATTTGATGCCGTCTAAAAGACCCCTGACAACATAATTAAGTGGAACTGTGGGTAGTTTCCGAAAGCTTTGCTTTGGCCCTTTTCAATGATTAATTACTGTGACCGAATAAAACTTTATCCTGTCCGCGCACTCAGAAAAAAATAGCGAAATAAAAGCGTTATTTAAAAAAACAAAACATATTAGTTGAGTATATTCGTACTTAGTTATAAATGATTTTTAATAATAACCAAGTTTTAAAAGAAAGGTAAGTGTTTTATGTGCTTCTTATTCGCTTCTTGATTATAGAAATCGGACTAAAACTTTAAAGTTGTTTATTTTTAAATATCTTTTCATCTAAATTAATAAGATTTAAGACGACATTCAAATTTGATTTGACATACGCCCGAATAAATTTAATAAATATTTGATTTTAAGTGAACTGCTTTCCACCCCATGGCCAAATTTTGTTTTGAGTTGTTGATCCTGCTCAACTTTGGCCTTAATGGCTTTTGTTTCGTTTCAGTTTGCAAACTTTGATTTGGTGACGGAGGAGGCTGTCGCTGCGGCTGCATTGAAATTTATTTCTCAATTACATGGCAGACGACAGTTTTGCGACAGCGACGCGGCTGTTGAAAATTACAGAGATGGGAAAAGCGCAGTCTGACATTGAGTTTCAGTCGCTTCCCTCAGCCGAATGCCGTGGACTATATATTCCGAATGGATGGGCTGAGTGCAGGGAACATCTGGTAATTGTTAAATCGCTTCTCCTTTGGAGAAGACAAAATGCTCCCTTTGTTCATCATCTTTGTGCTGCTTTGTCTCGCATTTTGCAATTTGCAAATACTCAGTGTTTTCGGCTGTGATCGATCACAATTTAATGGACCTCGTATCGCGCAGCTGCATCCCGGCAGAGGACTCACTCATCTCCATGTCCACATAGTCCTCCTCCGACTCCTCCCTGCTCCGCCCCGAAACGCAGCTGAAGAGGCGACAACTGCCCTTGGCTGGCATTTTCACATTCACATTTACATCCACTTCGATTTCGATTTGTTCGTTTCGAATTTTGCTTGAAATTTCTCAAAACACAATGTTTTAATTGTTAAGCGCCGTGAACCGACTCGAACATTGCGCTAATTGTCGTCGATGCATCCACATTTCAAATGGAACTGCCAGATCCACAGTCGTGGGGCAGTGGTTTGACCCATCGCAAATCAGCAGCTGCCTAGGATTACGCCTTTAATTAATTGATTAAAACTAACGCATCGCGGGCTGAGAGTGGGCAGCTGTGGAATCTGGTTTCATTCGGTTGGAAAAGAGTTAGAGCTATAAAACCTAAATTGAGTTACTCAAAGATGAAAATGAATTCTTTGTTAAGCACTCGCAGATTTGCCGATTTTATCAGTATACTTCAAAGATTAACAGCTTTTTTGGATAACAGTTTAGTTCGATTTAATTTTTATTGATTATCTGTGTATGTATACAACTTAACAATGTATCAAAAGGTATCCTTATTTTATCATACCTTTACATTTACTACATGAAATCCTTGACTTTTTGTACATTTTGTTTATCTCTCAACAAAATATATATATTTTATAGCTCAACCGTTTCTACGAAACCACATTTAGTCTTCCAAAAAAAGCCCCCATATATTCCCAAATAATTCATCAAAAATGTTCTTATAAGTGAATTTAGCCCAAGCTCGCTTGATTTTTATGATGATGTGTGGATAGTGGTAAAATGCAGAGGGGATGGCCACATATTTTGGGGAGAGACAATTTGAATAAATGCCAACCGCTGATGGTGACATTTTTTGTGTTTTTTATTTTAGCAAGAGGCATAAATCAACGAAAGGCGAACACAGAAATATAAATGCGGGATTAAATGGACTGCGGCCACGAGAAGCGGAACGCAATGGGCTAAGGGACGGGGTTGCGGGGTAGAGGGGTCGAGGGGCCACCGGACGACACACAAATTAACCCACCCCCTTTGAGAGGCAAACAAACAGCAAATAACTCAAAACGCGCACATGTATGTGGATACATACCATAACAATTATCATTTAATTATGTCAACTGTAACTTAATTATGCGCATATATCTTTTAATTTGAGGACAGTTTTCAGCTTGGATTTGGTTAATTGTCGACTTCCTTGTGAGATTGCAGCATCGGGCATTCATGCCCCCCAATTATATAGTACTCCCCCAATCATTCTCTGGGAACAGGCCCAATCGAGATAAATCCTTTCTCACAAAAGTTGGCCATCCCTTCGCTCCCCGGATAACCTAAATTCCGAAATGCCCAAGAGAACTCAACATTCTCGCCTAGAATTGTATTAATTTAGATTTAGTTCGCACTAGGCATAAATCATAAATGATTTAAATTGTTTTAGTTCTAGTTTCGGTGCCATGTCCAGCCATCTTCCCCGCCCCTCGATCCCCCAGATCGTTAAATGGAAATTGCTGTTCTCATTGTCTCTCCGTTTCCCTGGCGCAATGTGTGAGAATTTCTGACAGCTGGACACCAGGGGGAAAATGCTGGATGGGGCAGGGACTTGCAACTGGACTGAGAATGGAAATGGGATTGGGAATGGGGATGGGGATGGTCAGTCACAACGATTATAAATGACATTGCTTTTGATTTGGCTCTCTGCCTCTGAATGTGCCTGCATTTGTCACTCAATTCTGGAGGCAATCTGTGTTGGGTTTTTGGAATCGGGAGAGGTCAGTGAATTGGACGATGTTCGGATTAATGACAGCCCTGGGCATTTTTGGTAAAAGTATTGTTCAATTAGATAAAATATGTCGTTGAACATTTGCACTAGTGGCAAACTTATAAATACTTTTTATAAAACATAACAGCATTGGGTTATATTTACATTCAAATAATTTTAAGCCTTACAGTCAAGGCATACATATTTTAAGACGCAACTAAACACACAACAGAAAAAGTTAAAAAACTTCAATGCTGATGCTAGAAAACTCCACTACAAGAAGTCTTTTTCTAGGAAGACTTCATAAAGTACTCCATGACCCAGTAAATGAAGAAATTTATTTACTCATTGAAACGTCTAATAATGAAAACATTTAAAAACACATCATAAAATGGTGCATCGAATATGGCTTTTCCCTAGCTCCCTTTTAGGCCCCCTCCCCTTAAACCGTCGAGGAATTTCCCGCTAAAAGCAAACATAAACAACATTTTGAAATTTCACTTTCAGCCCTAAATAGCGAAACAGCAAAAACTATAGCTACAAGAAAAATGAGGCATCGAACCGTTTTCCAAGCCATAAACATAAGGAAAACAAATACTAAATTGTGTGTCGGGGGGGGCCGCATTTTCACGCTGCGTGCCGCGTCATGGAAAATGAGGAAAAGGCATGTGGAATTCCCCTTCCTAAGGGCGAATATAAAGATTTCCAGGCAGTGCTATAAACTCTAGATGGGAATGCGAAATCGGAGACGGCTATCAAAGCCAGCAAACAAGTGAAATAAAGCGAAGGAAGTCGAAGTCCATCGAAGGGAAGTTCATAAAAGGCAAACAAGTAGGCATAAAATGCATTTTGTTAAATCGTTAGATGGGCCTTGACATAAGCCAAGTTCAGAAATGCATAATGCATTTTAATGCAGTTTTTAGTGAATTGTAAACAACTGGGAGGTCCCTGGTAGAAGTTTTTCTCATATCTGATGTTATTTTTGACGTTTCTGACATTAATGTTTTGTTATTCCGCGCTGTCGCTGTCATAAAAGGGCTTGTGCTGGCTGCCCCGACTTGGATGGGGAATGTCAGGCATATCCCGACTCCCACACACATGTTTGCCACCAGAATTCCGTTAAAATAACAATGGGCGGCAACTCTTTTTTTAAGCCCATCTATAAATATAAATGAGGATCCCAGATATGGGGGATTCGTAGTATTAGGGCATTGAGTAATTGTGCAGCAGGTGTCAAATGTCTGGCCTCATCCGTCACGATGAACCCGTGCCAAAGGAAATTGTAATTTTTCAACAAAAATATTAAAATTCTCATAAGCTCTCAGCTCCGATTCGTGTTAAACTCAACATTTGTGGTCTTATAAAGGGGGAAATTCCACCCATCATCCACACCTCGCAATCCAAGTCCCCCCGACTAATGTTGATTAATGCCCGCCCCAGTTGGAAAAGCGACAACTTTGTCAAACACTCCATCAAACACAATTCAAATGTTTCGCCCGCGAGGTGTTTGTATTATTTTTTACGTTCCTTATTTATTCGATGCATTCGGTGGGCGAAAATGGGGAGTGGGGTGGTATTTATGTCACTCCGCCAGCGATTCCACTGATCTATGCATTCTGGCTGCCAATAAATGTCTTCATAAATTTCACAGTCCACATTTCAGCCATCAAAAGGAGGCTCCTAATACAGTCATAAATATTTTGTTGGCCAATTTAAAACAATGCACACATCATTTCATTGCATACATCATTTGAGGGGATAACTCTTTGGTTCGCGGTAAAGTTTTTCAAGAGAATTGTTTAAGGAAATGTTTTGCGTAGTGGATATGTATTTTCAGAATTTTTAAAAGGCAACGTTCTAGTTATTGGAAAACCCGTATAAAAACTATGCTAGCCCAAACAATTTTATTAAAAACTCTTCAGAAACTTGAAGGTTAATAGGCGTGAGTAACAATTGTAAATAAATCAAAGCAATAAAAAGCTATAGCCCGCATTTTGTTAGCTAGTGTAATAAGAACGTTTATTTTTTATGGCAAACATACAAAATCAAGCGAAAGAAAATTGAAAAAACAAAACAGCCACGATGATAACTTGACAATAATCAAGTCAAATTTTTCGTTTCCGTTTAATAAACAAGAGCGAGGGAGTGAGCGAAAGGGACAGCAAGCGGTGGGAGCGGGAGAGAGCACGTCTCCATATGTGTTGTTGTTTCCTGCATGCAATTTATGCTGCAAGTTTTCGACTGCGACGCGCACGCACACTTAAACAGCCTTCTATGAGGGATTTCCGGTGCGTGTGTCGCTGCCATTGTCAACACTGCGAAAAATTTCTAAGGATAATATTTTGTGCTTATACAGTCAATCGTCCATAAGTGGAAACATAACTAAAATTGTATTTTAATTCTCTACGCAATTATTTTAGTTGTCAAGTTATGGAAGTTTGACTATTTATGTCTATAAAAATAATTAAATAAATCGATAAAATAATAAATTCAATTAAAACCATTGTGTGTGTGTCTTAGGAAGATTGAATTTTTCAGAAAAATAATAAGAGAACATTTTAAAAAAATCTTTTGATCTAGCATGAAACCTCTTTAACTTAAAAACTCATCAATAAACTTGCCTACTTGTTAATTTTTTAAGTGATAAGTGAGTGCTTAGGAGTTTAGCAATATTATTATATTGTATTTAGGTCTTGTTAAAATAACGACTAAGAAATTTTACTAAACTCAATTGAAAAAGATTTGTATAGATCAACATTTGATTCGACTTAGTAGTATTTAAAAACTTTACAATAATTTTGTGGCTTGAACTGTTTTTCCTCAGTATGTTTGACTTGCGTCTGCGCCTGCGCATTGTTATTTTTTGCGCCAACTGCAAATTGTACGTTACTTTCTGCACATTCTGCGTTCTGGGCTGTTGTTATTGTTATTATTGTCTGGGGCAGGCATGTGTTTGTGTTCTGTATTTGTATTTATGCTGCTGCGGAGCGGCACCTGCTGCCCTTTGCCGCCCCGCCCCACCCCACACCTAGCCGCCCTCAACCGTTCCGCGACTGTTGCTCAGCATTAACATCACGCACAGCCCTTTCAATTCAGTTTATAATTGCTGTTTGCTTTTTTGCTATTTTTAAACACGCATCGGCAAAGGAGAGGCTATTTGGTATCCAGAAATATGAGCATTATTTTGAAGCCTAGTCGAGGGCACGCGCTATCCCCAGCACATCTGCGTTTTTGGGGTAGCAGCTGCCCTGGTTTTCCCCCTTAATGTCCCGCTTTTTATGTCTGGCTTTTCATTTTCCTTTCCTTTTTTGTGATATTAATTAGAAAATAGGGGAGCAACAGGGAAAAAAACGAAGTCTAGACGGTTTTAAGCGGAAACTCAATCTGTGCTCTATTTTTGAAGCCGTGTCCCTCATCTTTTTCAAACACGTGCCCCCCAGTTGAGTTGGGTTACCCAAAAAAAAATTGAAAAAGAAAAGTGAGGAGGAAATTGCTTATTCTAAAAGGTCCTTCAATTACCATACAAAAGTTTTTTCCACTCCAAAAACCCTTTCTCCCATTTTCAATCTCTTCTTTTTAATGGAGTTCATTGCCTGAATTTTAAGTGCTGTCACTTTGAAGATTCCGCTCTATAGAATTTTCCACTTCCCTGCCTTGGTTGCGCAATTGAGTTTCAGTGTCACAGGGTATAGATTTGTGTATCTATAGAGATAAACTGCTACTCACCGCAGCAGAACGTCTCCATTTCGATGTTTTCCACTTTCAGCAACATGTTGTTATTAATTCCAAAACCTCAGCACGACACGGCACAAAATTTAGATCATTATCAGAGAGTTTTGGCTATAATATATCAACTCTTCACTGCAGTTCTTGGCGTTAGTGTTTGGGGTTTTCAACTGCGCATGCGCAACGCTTGGAGCGTCAAGTTGCCACAGTCCTTCAACTTCGACTGGCAAAAGCTCGGCTTTCGACTTGGCTTTGGGCCTTCTACCGATTTCATTGAATGCCAAGAATATCAATTAGCTCTCTCTCTCTCTTCGATCAGCGATCTCTTTCTCTCCATGGGTAAACACAATGCATTGGGAGATTATAAAATAATAAAAGTCAACGCGCCGTCGTTGTTGTTTTTGTACGTGCCCGTGACGTTTAATCAACGCATTGTCCATTTTAAATAACCCTTGCGATCCCCACTCCTCCCCCGCAAGAGCTATAAACGGAGTTATGGCATTTTAAGCGATCAACAGATCTCCATTTGTTTTGTTTTTTCGCCAGCACCAACAACTCCATGGAACCCCTTTATGGATAGCTTAAAACAGTTAGGATTGGGCTGACTTGTAAACATATAAAAATATAATTTTTATTTACTGCCATTTAAATGGCAGCAGCAGAAACTCCAGACAAGGGCAGCAATAACAGCAATAAAATAAGAAATCATCATAAAACTTAATGCGGCGAGAAATATTTTCGTAAAATGGCTATGCCAAAATGGCAAGCTGAGATTGTTTTCTGGCAGGTTAATTGGACATAAATCTTAAAAGGGAGATAGGAATAAACAGAGATTGAGGAAGGATTTTATATTTTCTTTTTAAACTTGGATCGCAATAACAAAAATTACTAGAAAATATATGCTGTATTTTTAGGGGTAATACAATAATTATTAAGTCTCTGTTCTGGAAGCTATTAGAAACACTTATTAGTATTATTTATATATTAATTTATTGAAATATCCTCAATTTAGTCAGAAATAATAGTGAGGCTATTGGCATATTTATTATCGTTACTAAAAAATCCTTCTTCAAAATAGTCCCAAAAAATGACAAGAAAAAAAGGGAAACCTCCGAATTAAAAACGTGAGCAAAATTTAAGTAATGTTTTTCTTGTACATGATTTTTTGGTGGAGAGTAGACATTATTATCCTACCAAAAATTATGTTAATTAAGCCGACTGTGCTCAAATCTCTGCTTAGTATTTATGAATGCAACAGGTGTTGGGTTCAGTCGCAAAGGAAGACACTTGAGTTCCTCGATAGGATTTTTTGGGTGCCTGTATATTTTTTTTCGGACTGTTTGATATGCGCAGCGAGGAAAAGAAAGACGTAACCCCCAAGGCAGAACCTATAAGTGTATTGAACCCCCTTTGAAGATGGACGATGTGGATGTGGCAGCAGCACACTCTGCGTAATCTGATGAGCAGATGTTCCGGGAATTGAAAACAGAAGCCAGACAACGATGGGGGAGAAGTGCATGGGTAAACAAGTGCATCGGGGAAGCAGCAACAGAATGCTTTGCTTCTGTCTTGACTTCTGTTGCTGACCCCAAATCACCTGCCACATTCTCCAGCGACTGGAGCAATTAAAACAGTGTAAAATTGATAAATGGCATATTGGCAGTCCACTTTTATCCAGTTCTTCAATTCGTAGTTTTATAGACTGAAGCGCTTTTGATTGGGAAAGCCGAAGAGGAAACATGGCCAACGTAAACAGCCCCGGGACTTTGATGTATTCACAGTTTGTGCTGGTGCTGCCAATTTCCCGGTATGGGAGGCGGAGGGCCAAATTTGGCCAATCGTTTGCCTGGCACGCGCCATATGCAAAGCAGTTGGCCACCCAACTCCCCCCCGTTTTGTTTTTTTTTTCGCTTCCGTGCCATTAACACGTTTGAAGCTACCGGAGTCGGAGTCCGTCCATCAATTATGCAGAGTTCCGTTTCGCCAGTGGATGTGCCTTATTGGATGTGCAGTTCTTCAATTTATGCTCGTCATGCGGCCACGCCCACCGCCCACCGCCCCCAGTTCGTTTATTGACTCCGGCATGTTGCATATTGCCCATCCGCCATGTTGCCAGTTGTCAGTTGCCAGCAACATAATAACAAACTGCAATTGCCATTGTTATTGAAAAAGCGGAAATGCGTATAAGTATAACTCTTGCCCCCTTTTGCAGCAAATTGCAGTGGCACACTCACAAATATGGCAATGTTTTTGGGCTCAAGTTGTTTCTACTTTGCCATAAATTAAGGTGTTAAAACTGAATTGTTCGTGGGTGTTGTGGGTTAATTGCTGATTGAGGCGAATTGCCTAGTTTCCTGCATATGGCGAACGATTCGAATAGATTGCCAGTGACCATAGCTATAAGTGTGTCGAATAAAGTAGGAAACAATTTCTAGAAAAATAATCTATAAGCTGATACAACCAACCGTTATTGTAATGGTAAATAATAATAGCATTAAGGGAAGGAATCACTTGCCATAACAATAACGTGAAATGACCCACACGGAATATAATGTGACACCTATTTTAAGTGTGGAATAACCCCAAAATAGTAACAAGTGGAAAAACATTAACAAAAGGGAATGTTTAAAAAGTAAATATATTCCTAAAGTTTAGAAACCAATTAAGTATTTCTGTCAGATTTCTATAGTGCTGGGTTAATCCGTCACACGAAGTGTTTTAAATCAACTCCAGATTATCCATCATATCCCAATGTCAAGAAAGCGAAACCTTGAAAACGTTCTGATGAATACACAATGATCGTGCAAAGGAGTCCTGAGCGGCTCATAAACCATAAACCTGAGACGAGTATGTATGATACAAGTGAAAACCAGGAGGCATTTGCATCTGGCATGCAGCTACCCGCTTTGGGGGCATCCATCACACGGAGGACTGTCAATGTCAGGCCAGTCCAGTCGCGAATGTCAGTCAGCCAGGAAGGCGCGTTGCCAACAATCAGCTATATACACACGATCGGCTATGTATGTATATACGATCCGCGATCGCCTCATTACGCCACGGAATCGAAGGCAAACAGTAGCTTCGCTGCGAGGGAAAAACAATGCCAAAACAAAGATTGGCGACGCTCTGGCGACAAAACACGATTACAATTATCACTTGCGTAAACATTGCAATGTTGTTAACGTGGCTTAAATGGGGGGATGAACTGAAAGGTTGGGGGAGTGGGCTCAGATCCATGGCGCCTGGCAGGCGAAATTGAAAAAAAACAACAGAGGAGCTGCCAGTAGCTGCGCTTAATATGCAAACGTGATGCAAAGCTTCGAGGTAAAGGTTGTTGGGCAGCCGTTCGAGGAGTTAAGGGGGGAAAACCCTCAAGGGCGGACTCGGGGGAGGGGAAAAGAAAGGGGCTGACAGCCGCCAAAGTGCAAAAATGCGAACGCGAAACGAGGGCAGGGAATGCAATTTGCCAAACACTTTGTCTCTGTCAATGCTGTGGTAGAACTTGTAATGTAAATAAAAATAACTGCAAGGGTATATTCGACTCAAGGAATGCCAATTACATGAAAATTAGCAGTTAAGTAATCTTTAAATGATGGAGAAAGTTGAGAGGATTAAGCTATGGATTGCTATTCACCGCCATATTAATAATTTTATGTATAAATAAGTTAGAAACAAGGGAGTAATTTAAATTCAGTACAAATAAGAAATTTCTATCTGAAATCTAGCAAATCATCAGAATATTATTTTTCAATGAATCTTAAGTTTTCATTAGGGCGAGCCACTAATGTCAATTTTTGAGTAGATAAACGCTTTATTCTATACAATTTCATATATCTCCTAGAAACCACTCTATTAGTTATGTGTTAACCCTTTAAGACTAAAGATAATCACAATGTATACATTTACCTATTCACTTGGAGTTTTGTTGGGGAAAAAACTTTGCTAAACGATTACCATTTACATACATTTTTCTATTTATTGAACCCAGATTAGCATAGGAATTTGCGACTGCCCCCAGGCATACTGAGCAGATGCAATGTGGAAGTGTCAACGTCAACTCACCTCTTCGTCGATGAGAAATGCCGCGGAATTTGTTGGGCGAGAGAAGCGGTGGGCGGGGCGCCATCATGCTGGGCACCTCATCCGGAGATCCCGGTCCCATTGCTCCAGAGTTTTGCTGATGATGCTGCTGTTGCTGCTGATGTTGGGCCCAGTTTCCCAGGGAATGGCGACGTGCTCCGCCACTTGGCAGGGTGTGATGGCGATGGGATTTGCCACTGAAGATTCGGCGGAAAAGAGGAGGGGGTAGACAAGAAAAGGCCAACGATTAGCACAGGCGGAAAAGAGGGCGGTTCGAAACTGTCAACAGCTGCAATCGCATCCTGTCATCACCCCATTCCCATTCCAATTCCAACATCGATTCTGGGGATTGCTCACCTTGTTGGCGATGTCAACGGATTGAAGACCTCGTCGTGATCCCCAGCTCCCGATGATCCTCCTCCACCGGGACACTGGGAACTGTGCGTCTCGTTGCAGGAACCCAGGCGTTCCCGGAACTCCGAGTGCGAATTGGATGATCGCTGGCGGTACATGTGCATCGGTTGCATCTCAAACGAGTGCTGAAAAACGCAAAACGGAAGAGGGCGGCGCATTAGAAGGGCACTCCACACAGGAAGTGGCAGATTCAGCAGATAAATCAGAATCAGTAGTCGGAAATCGGAGCGGAATCTATGCTCCATTAACCTTCTATTCTACTCACTTGCGAGAAGCCGCCGAGGGAGTTGAAGCTGCCGCGCGGACTGCCCAAAGCCATGGTGGCCGTTGTGTCCAGATTGGCGGATGTGATCAGGCGCATCTGTTCCGGATTGTTCACCACCACCGGACGGGGACTACTGCCTTTGGAGTTCCGCCGCTTGAAGATCGAAAATCCACGACTGGACGACTGAGAGTCCGGCGTGCGCGGCGACTTCGTGTCATTGCAAAAATAATAGGGGTTGTCTGGGGAAATAAATCAGAATAAATTGGAAATAGAATTAGTTTTCTGATTTTAGCTTCCATAATATGTCATTCAAGTAAACTATGCAGTGCAAAGAATACAAAAGCTAAACATTTTTCGTAAAACACAAAATACACAAATCATAAATTCAACGTTTTCTCTTGGTTTTAGCTTACACCAAAAATACTTAGTGGTAACTTATAAAATCTATAATCTTAAAAATTCGGAGTTTTCAAGTTAAATTAAGCTTTTGTCAAATTTTACAGAAACAGATATAAAAATCTCAACAAATTTAAGCTCGAACTGTAATATCCCTAGGCCCCAAATTTTACCTGAGAAAAAGGTGTTTGTGTTATCCACAGTGACAAACATCTTGAGATCCTGTATGAAGTTATTTTTCCTTAGTTAATATGCGATTTGCAGAGTCTCTAACAACTTAGAGCTCTGATTTGCGATGCATTTGCACTTTCACTGGCTGCGCATGCGCACGCGCCAAAACTTGCGCACGGGGCGCGAATTCAAAAATCCAAAAACAGAAGACACTGCGATGAATGCCAAAAATGGCAGGCAAAGAACACAATTGTCAGTTGATAAACGCGATAAATAAATTCAAGTTGAATTCAAATTCGGGCGGTAATGCAGCTTCGAGTTTGGCCACTTGGGGTTTCACTTCACTTGAGTTCGCGCAGCGCGTGCGTCTGCATTGACATCCCGAAACGGAATAAATTCTAAAACTTCAACGAGAACAAAACACCATTCCGCTCCGTCGGCATTCTCCTCTGCCACCGCCACCGCCGCTGCCTCTGCCGCTGCCACCGCCTCTGCCGGCGCAGAGAATCCCTCCTCATGTTTTGGTTTTTATTTACCATACGCTCGCTTCTTCATCCATTCCATCAACGTGCAGTGCACAGTGAGAAAAACATGTCAATAGTAATATGACAGAAAACACTACTTAAGTCTCTTAGGATTTCAACAAAAAGAATTCCAAGTTTTTGGAGAAACTTTAAATATTTTCAAAATTTGTAGCTAATTAGAAAATATTTTGAAAAATGTACTGTGTATTTATAAAATGGAAATTATGTTTAAAATGTTTTGTGGTTTTTATTATTTTGTTCATAGCTATTTGTAATTCTGAATACCCATTTAACGTGATAATATATCTGCACCAAGATTAGGATTATCCAAAATAATAAAACATTTTCTAATTTCTGAAGATATTGTTTCAAAAACAACAAACATATTCTTTGAAATTTTCTTCACAGTGTATGCATCAGCAGCAGCATAAAAACATTGTCCCTCTCCGTTGCACTCTCGCCCCTCTCGCTTCCTCCAGCGCACGCACACTCGCATACGGGATCAGTGTTTAAATATGGTTGCCATATTGCCATCACCCACTTCGTAGGCCCCCTTTCCCCTCCCCTCTTCACCAATCAACCGAACGGCGATCAGGAAAACTCACTTTTCCTCGACTGCAACAACTTTGTTGTTGTACCTGCGCATGTTTTTCTTTTGCGTGCGCTTTTCGCATGATCAAATTATCATCGCCAGCGTTCTGAGTCCATGATTTCGAGTCCCTTTCCCATTTTCCATCCGTGTGCGTACGTTTTGTCTTGGTCTCGTCGTGCATATTTGATGAGTTCCGATAGCAAAAATAGAAGACCCAAGACCAATACGAAGACCCAAGACCAAAACGAAGACCCATGCCTATAACATACAACATACAACATCTGAGGTGAGCTCCCGGTTTAGTATTCCCCGTGTCCTATCAGTGTCAAAGTTTGAGTTTGTCAGCCGAGTGTTGTCTGTGGTTGGGTTCGTCGTCGATCCGATGATGTTCTGTGTCAGGAAACATTTATGAGACGGTTTTTGGGAGGCACCCTGAGAACTCACATTCGCCGTGCGGTGGGAGAGTTATTCTTTTGATATGCCATGGGAAAAAAACCAAAATTAATAATGCCAAACAAAATGAAATCAGAAGATTGATGAAAAAGAAGCAGTTGTGCTACATTCATCAAGCAAAGTAGTACTGCCGTTTTGTTATGGTGGGAGATTCTAAAGAAATTGGAGTACCATAACTAAAAACTATTTATAATATTTTCACCCAAAAAGTGAAAGTAGGATTTTAGACATTTAGACATTATGGTATGTAGATTTTTGCTATGCAAATAAGATGTATATTTTCTTAATTTATGGTCTTAGATATATTGTTTTCTTTTTGTCTTGTTTACTTCTTTTGATTGTTCTTCTGCCCTAACCAAACATTTTCCATTCTTTCTATTGTCCCAGAATATTTGCAAAATTTCCCCCTCGGCTTTGCTGCAAACATGAAAATTGTCATCAATGATGGGCCAAAAATAGAAGGCCATAATAAGAGCTATGGCCAGGCGACATATTCCAGCCACATTAGGGGAAACTCGAGAGCATCAAAGGCAAAAAAAAACACCCATCGGGAAAGGCACATTAAAAATTGCAGCTAAAGGAGAGCAACAATTGTGCTAAGGGAACACATTTTCACTTTTTTCCAGCGCAGCTAGAAAAACTGAAGTGGCAAACTGCGAGCGACTCCATGTGGTCTGTCCGTGGAATTCCTAAGTGGACAGGGTCTAGGAACGGGAATTGGCCTACCATCGGATACTGGGCCAACTAACCCCGACCAGACAGATGCCCGGCACATTGGAACCTATGGAAAAATCGTAAAAGTCGGGACCCGAGGAGAAATTGCACATTTTGTAGTCCGTAAAGGCGAGAGTCTGCCAGCGAGGGTTGATCTTTGAGTGGCTCTCTGCAGAGCAAGTGACTTGGCAGGAGTACACTGGGAAAATAACCTTTTAATTCTTTAAAATTCTTAAAAGTTTTTAAATCATAAGGATAAGATGATTTTAAGATAATGCCTTAACAGAAAAATGTGTTTTAGAATTTGTAAATTTCAATATAAATAAATAACGAGTTTGGACAGAAAGGACTTTTTAATATTTTAAAATTGCACCCGTCTTAAAGAGGTTAGCATGCCTTTTTTGAGAAACACCCGTGTCCTATTCCTGATTATTTCTCCCAGTGCCACCGTATTTGTTTGGCTGCTGGTGGATGCAAATGATCTTGAACCGCACTTGGGTACTTGCAGCCGATAGCCTTGTGCGAGTACTTGGGGAAATGCTTTTGCCTGCACATAAATGTCAAATGCTTGTCTTCGCCAGCACGCTCCACGTGTTCCATGGACGCAGAGGGGCGGGCAGGGAAGTGGATTCAACTGCCGAGTCGTAAATCTGTAGACGCTCCATAGTCAGGCGGCTTTGTCTAGTTAGTCACAGAGTGCAGCATTGCAGCCCGGCTTTGTGCCGGTTTCCCTTTCTGGAGTGGACTCCATACGTTGCACTCTCGCTGATTGTTCCACGGCGTTGACAGGTTAATTACTCCCACACACTGCCAGTAGATCAATACATATCCTTTTGTTATTCTCTGGGGTCAGTTTTGGCACAGTACAATAAAGGAAAATATGCTATTTTAATTCTTATAGAAATACATACTGTTCCGGTTGGTTGAAATACAACCAAAATTTTGTCGATGTCAAAGAACCAGTAGAATTTTTAATGTATATTTAATGAAAAAAATACAATTTTTTGGTGAAAACTATGGTTTTGAAACGTAAGAAAAAAATAAAGTATAAAGTTTTCGTTAAAAAAATATATCCGAATATTTTAAAATCGCAAAACCTATCTATGTTTTAGTTAAAGAATATTTTCACAGAGCAGAAAAACAACTCATTATCAGGAACTCCACTTTCAAAATATCTAAAAAACATGTTATTGATTACCACATATGGAAGTACTGAAATTTATTTATAATACCTTAATTCCCTGTAAGTTCCGTCTTGATCAAAGACAATATTGAACAAGTAATTACAGGGCAATAAAACCAATTGGAAAGACAGCCCTAAATGGCCTGAACAAATAACATACACCCATAAAAAAGCAGCAATCGATTGGAAATCCGACCAGGAAGGTCTTTAGCCAAACAGGAAGACAGAATGAGCGTTGGAAAAACTAGTGAGTGGGGGAAATGCGTAATTGTGAATTTTTGATTTGCCATATTGTTGTCGTAAATTGTCTTGCCATCGGTTGTCCAGACAAGACCTTCCTCACTGGCACACCCCATTTTATGCAGATATATAATTACACATATACTTGTGTAGGAAAGGGCCAACATTTGTTTGCCACTTGCAGGAATATTGCGTGCATTGCTTTTATTTATTTTGTTGAATTTATTTCGCTGCCATAGCTTGCTCCTATTTACTCAGACATTTTCATTCGAAATTCTACGTAGTCATACCATCTACTGCCTACGACCCTCTCATGGTACACAAAATTTGAATCATTTATGTGCACTACGAGTTTTCCTTCACGTTCAATTGAATCTTTTTGTTTATTATTTTCCAGTTTTTATGATTTAACCCCAAAGAGGGAGCAGCAGCAGGCAGGGAAACCAAAACGCACCGATTTTCAGGGGGAAAAAAGGGAAATGCAGGGGAAATGGATGTCTGCCCGGAAGTTTGGCAACATGGGGCGACGTGAAGTCAGCAGGGGGGCCCATAATTATTATTGTTATTATTATGTTATGAAAAATTATTCATGCCCGTTTTGTGGCAGGTGCTCGCGAGCGATTTCTCGGAAATGCATTTCCACGGCATATTTTTTAGGAATTATTAAAGAATACTATTTTATCTTTGAGACATTAATTATGGCTTGATTAATCTTTTATGTAGGTTGGGCATAAAAAATGTTTCAATGTTTCGCCGAAGTCTATTCTAGCCTTTTTTCAAATTAATGTGGGTAAGGTGTATATTTCAAAAATGTAAAAATGGTTAACTTTTTACACTTCTTCATAGAATTATGTAAATCAGCACCTTACCTAATTAAGCATTTTGTGGGAATCCCTAAACACTTAGTTTTATTTAACACTAATTTTTTATACACTTTTATTCTTTAGTCATTTAATTTTATATTTTTTTAAAACTAACATATTTGTAAATTTGTCTGCTGTTTGATTTATTTTTGTAGAGATCATAAAATGGTCTCTGGCTCAAATCGCCTGCCTTAAAAACCAATAAAACTCATATCCCAAAGTGTTATTTTAGTTTTTTCCCCTTCCCAACCCCATGTCAGACAACTACCAAAAAATAACAAAAGTCCATAAAATAGTTGTGAAGAGTTCCGCCCACGGATTCAGACCAGAGGCGAGACGTCGACCCAGCGGAAGTAAAGTGGCATGAAAATTGAGAAGCAGCCTTCTCGAGGGACAAACAACTTGCAAAACGAAGGATGCGCCCAAGGATTAGTAATTAAAAATTCCAAAACAAAATTCGATGGTTGGCCATGAAAGGTTCGGGAATCGGGCACGTGCACTCCATGCTTAATAGGCACTCGAGAAAAATCCACAACGGAAATGCCGAAGACAAAAGGGACATTACCAAAACAGAGGCCCTCGAAAATCAGAGGGAAGGGATGTGATCAGGAAGTGAAAGCAGAGGGAGAAAGGTGAGGATGGGAGGATTTCTGCCACTACCTGCGAAGGGAGTGCTACTTGAGGTGTTGGAGATGCAATCAGAAATCAAATAAACACTTTTATGATCTTGGTTTTATGGCCAGCATGTCTTGTATTTGTCGCTGTTGCGGTTGACATGATCGAAATGCCGGAGGGCGGCGGACTTTTAACCCATTGTTGCCAAATACCGAATGCTATTTATAAGCCCTGTCCCGAAAGGTGTTTGGGAATGCATAAAATGCGCTCGTCGTTCATAAATCCCCGAGCTATGGCCGCAGCAACAACAACTGAAGCGGCGGCCACATCTGTTCAACAGATTTCAATTCGATTCCAAAGTCGGGACCCGTCAGACTCCGAACATCTCGGGCTTTGGACAACGGCAAATGTTTAATTATTTTCTTAATGGAAACTCGCACCGAGCACATGAC
The DNA here is from genome assembly GCA_018153365.1 of Drosophila fuyamai. Taxonomy (NCBI): domain Eukaryota; kingdom Metazoa; phylum Arthropoda; class Insecta; order Diptera; family Drosophilidae; genus Drosophila; species Drosophila fuyamai. The sequence continues at coordinate 12,127,663 of JAECXW010000116.1, forward strand.
AACGTTGTCTTCCGTGAAAAAAACGAAAAACCCCGAGCCAAAAAAAGAAAAGTCGAAGTCTACATCAGGAGAAAACATACAAATACGGATTAGAAATATTATTTTTTTAAAACATAATTAATATTCGCAAAAACATATTCTTTATACATCATATTTCCTTATACTATTATTTATAGCAAACTTCTGCTTTGAATCATAAAGGAATTTATTTAATATTCTATCTTTGTATTATATTTAAATGATAATAAAGGAACGTATTCTTCAGAATATTTTGTATACTTATATTAATTTAAAAATTACATTCTTGATTTAAATGTTTTGGTTTCATACTCTTATACTTTGAAAAGTAATTTGGGGAGACTTCAAATTATTTTTTTAAAATCTTTAATGATATTTTTTCCGTGTAATATCCCCGTGCCAAGTCTCTGTACCATTTGCATCCCCCGTGGAGCACGTGTCTTTTTAGTTTTTTACCTACTTCGCCTGCAGGCGGAGAAGGAAACGATATATTCAGGGAATCTTTCTGCGCAGTTGCTCCAAGGCATCCAAGTCGGGGTGAACGAATCTCTGGGAGATTACACAACTTTATGGGGTCCATTGTGGTGGCTGGAGTGAATCTAGCCACAGGTTGATGTTAAATGTCAATTGGCATACCCCAGAGGATCAGTGGCGCATTAATTACGCCATCGCGTTCCAGTCTCCTATTCTCCTAGAGTGTCTCCGATGACGTTTATAATGATGTTGTTGATCTTGTAACGCTTTGCACTTAGCATTGCTTCTTTCTCTTTTTTAGTCCACCCCAAGAAAAGTCAAATTTTGATTTATTTAGCTGTGACTGCACTTGTAATAGGAGATCTTCAAGAGGCCTGCGACACTCACTTGGATTTTAGTTGAGGAAACTCTGATAGGATTCTTTGGGACTTACTTTAATCATATAAGACTTTCCAAAAGGATTGAATTAATATTCATGGATGTTTTAGAAATAAGTTATATTTAGTTAAATATATTATATGCTTCTACTAGACCCTAGACTAAAACATAATAAAGTGCAGTACTTCCTGAAAGCTGTCGACATAAATTTGCGTTGCACTATTTGGAATTAGGGATGTATTACCGGGGACTTGGTCTAAATAGACCCACGCATTTTGCACTAAGTCTCGACATGCATCTTTGGGTTTCCCCCAAGAAATTTGATCAAAATTCCTGGACTAGCACTCAGCCGAGGACCATGTCTGCCCATCCACCAACGGAGACCCTAGACAACTATTCCCATTTCCATCAGCAACCCAACTCCCACTCAGATCAGCTCCTCCGCACTCAACGCTCCTGTTTGAGACCATGATTATGAGGTGTGTAATTAAAATTTTTACGCTCTTGTCTCTGGCCATGTAATTCAATTATGAAGAATCATTTGTAGCAGATGAATGTGTCTGGCGACATCTAATGTGCCTCCGAAGGTATTTTTAGAGGGGATTGTCTGGCTGCATTTTCAGCTGGTGAGTGGAATCCCATAAGTTGGCCAGCTCACAAGTGATTCGCGGAAGAAATTGAGCCATAAAATACTCAACGATTTCCCCCAGCCAGCTGCTGATATTCACAATTAAGCACATGACATGGGAATTTGCGTAAACAATATATGTATTGAATGGTATGACGTTCTCGCCGGCAATGAGAGACACCATGGAGCGTCCAATTGGGTCTCTGGTCCACTTTTCCCGATGTCTGGCCGGCGGACTTAATAGATTTCTTTATCTTCGACTGCCACAAGTTGCCAGACAAGAAGCGAGGAATGTTGGCAAAACAAAAGGCCATTCCGCGGACAAGTGAAAATTAATTTGCGTAAATATTTACGCAGAGTATAATTGATATTTTAGGTGCGCCTGCTTTACAACAGAACAAGGTATGGATCATCCATTGGGTGACTCAATATTATTGTAAAATTAGCAAAATAAATTATTTGCGTATGGTTTTTCAATTACTTGCTTGCGTCAAGTTTTATGACGTAGGTAAACAAAATAGGAATGTGCAGTGTGAAAAATGATCAGCTAAAAAGACATGTATATGGTTTTTGGGAAAAAAAAAATTCTGAAAAGCAGAATTTGAAAATCTTTTTCTCCATTAATAATATTTGATTTTTAAACATCTTGTGTTTAAAATTATTTCTTTTATTCTATTATGATTTGTTGTATTTATTTATTTTATCTTCAAAAGAAAACTCTGTAATATTTAGTTTAAATTATTGGAATTTCTAACAGCAATATAGTCAATAAACTGAGCAATACTAAACCATCAGTAATTCTAGGCCTTCCAATACTGAATGAATAGGGACTTGAATGAGTGATCATATAAATCGCCCTAAAGAGAATGTAAGCCAGCACTCCACTCTCAATGAGTGCAATTAAAAAGCGCAAATAAGCCGAATGAATGGACGAAATTCAATGCAGATTTAATGAATGATTTACATAGACAGCGGGGACAAAAACTATTTATAAGAATACTTTATAGATGCGGGCAGCGGACCACGACGGGCTCAACATATCTCTCTTTTTTCGCCGCATCTCGGGGAGTTTGTGTTTTGTATTTTAATTGCGCCATTTCCCATATCAGCTGCCCGATTATTTGTTCTAGTCAACAGACATAAATAAGACTAACAAAAAAGGAAAGAAATGCAGGGAGGAGGGTGAGTTGCAGATACAAAAACACAAACACAGTTTCAGATACGGATACAGGCCACAAAAATCTGACTAATTAGTTGGTGCCCGACATTTGATTTGTTATTTATTTCCAGCTCCATTATGACTGCTCGCCACACAAATTTACGTATGACCTCCGTCACCCTCGCTGGATATCTAATGGATACTCTAGATAGTAGTAGTATTTTCCCAGGGAAAAGATCGCACTTTGCCGATTTTAGGTGGGCTAACAGATAGAAGACTAACCCCAGAACACGATCTTGGCCCCGCCCGGTTGTTTGTTTGGGTTGGGTTTTCGTCTTCGGTTGGGGACAACCTTAAGTGGATTGCTCCAGTTCGCTGGCCCCCGGACTAATCGTTTGGGTTCGAGTTCGTATGATAAATGCGTTGGCGTTCTGGGAAATTGCCAATGCGTGTTTGTGTGTGCGCGCCCTCAAATGCATCTCATTCAGTCCACTTTCACAGTAGTTTCGTGGGCCGATCATGATCATTAGGAATGCCACGGAGGAGGACTAACCCGGACAGCTCGGCTTGATTTGGTGTCAAGTGAGCTCGGGGCGTGAACGAGTTTGTCATGTTTATGTCGTGTTCTGGACATGCAGCGCTATAAAGGGCATCCCGAAACCCGAAACAAAAAGATATTGATGCGCCCAAGCCTTGTTTTCTAGAGCGCGGACAACTCTATTTAGTTGTTAATTACTTATGGGATTTCGAACATTTTTAGTTTCAAACATAATACAAGTAAATGTATAATGTAGAGATTCGAGAAAGGCATAATATTAATCAAACTAAAGGTCTAAATAAAAAGGTTAAATACGTTCTAAATTTTGCAGATGGGTTTTTGGCATTAAAAAACTTACAAATTAATATATAACAAATTTCTTGATCCACTTTCATGTTATTATTATTCCGATCCCACAATTAAACTATTAGATTTATAACTTAAAATTTAAGCTGCCATACCTCATAAGACTTGTGGTTTGATTATCTAAAAATCTGCATTCAAAATTAAAATTTTAACGTTTATCAATTTTTTAACCCATTTTTATGTTATCTATTTCTAAGTTTCATAATGTTAAAACGACTTTGATTCCCTAAATGAAGAGCAATTTAAACTTTTTATCTGATCTGTCAAAAACAGAAACCAATAAAATAACAGACTGTGCAAAGCGGGCTCTTAGCTTTTTTGATAGTCTCACGTGCTGAAGGTCCAAGGTTCGACCCCACATTTCCCAGATCATATTTCCCCCAAGTGACATTTTTTACGAGTTTCCAATTATTCCCGTACTCACCCACAGACATAATGGTTCCTTCCTTATGATAATTGCTGGAAAAGTCTTATGTTGTCTATATTTTCGGATTATTTCTCACTTCCCAATGCCCTCTTCGATTTGGGGAGTCTCTTCACCTGTTGGGCTTTGCACTTGTTAAGGCCAGTTAAGGCGCTTCCGGCGGATACGTCAAAGTTTTGGACACATTTGTAGGATGGAGACCTGCGGACCATAGAAAATAGATAGGGAAGCACAACAATTAATATTAAACAAATTTATTTAATTAAATATGCGCATGGCAAAGCACGAAAAGCAGCAGAAACCATAAATATTGCTGGGATAGAGGGAATTAAAACTAAAGTACATAGTGTGGGCTTCTGCCTAACGGTTTGAGAGGAAACTCAATAGAAAATTCCCAACGGAAGCAGAAACTTTTCCGACTTCCCCCCAAAAAAATCTCACCCGGAAATGCACCACCATACAACTATTTTATTAATTATTTTTAGAGATGCACCGCAGAGTTTTGGCTATTTGAATACTGCCAGTTTACAACTTCCTTTCAGCCCAGTTTAAAGTGTGACAGGCCTCGGTGACCACAAACCGCAATTAGTACATTAAATTATTAAGTACAAGGGCCATAAAATATCCACAGAACGCACACACATGCCCACAGGCAATTTGTACTTGACTCCCTAGTTGGAAGTCTCGTTCGTCGTGGCTCGTTCCGAAATGCCACAGATATTTTTATTGGCATATTTCTTATTTATAAGTCAATTCACATTCGCTCAGCATATTGATTTCAATTCTGATTTGGTGCGAGAAACTCTTCCCCGCCCCCAGAAAGTCCCCATCCCCTTTAATGAACTTCGCAATCGCTGGCATCAATACATCAACGCTCGACCATTTTACTCGACTCGAATTGGGGGGCCCCCTTCTATCCACATAAAAGCGTGTGATCAAATCGGATTTGTGTCGAAACCTTGATAAAAAATTTTGGTTTGACAGCCAGTCAATGTTTAAAAGAATGTTTGGTTTCTATCGAACCAAATTCATATTAGAATGCCTTGAAAAAACCAAATTCGAAGATTAATCCGTTTGCACATGTTCCGTAAATTATGTATTTCTATGTTTGCCGTCTTGTATTTATGCAATATTTTTTTAAAGTTTATAGGGTGTTATTAAGTTGAAATAGAAAGATATTCGAGTTATTAATTTTAATGAAAACAAAGTCTTATAATATTGTTTGTATCTTTAAATTGCATTTAAGTTCTTTAGATAGCCAACATTCTGTGTTAACTTTATCACCAAAAAACAACCGTTTTGAATTGTATTTAAATTAAAGCTTATTTTTAAATCAAAATCTATCATTATATAAAAAGAAAACTACGGTATAAGAAAACTTTAGCCAAGAAAAGCACTCACTATAAATAGACAGAAATGTATTGTTTACAACATTGTAACCCAATTGGAATTCTTAGAAACGATCATCGAACCAGAACATAGTTCCCAAAGTATGCGCTTTTCTTCACGTATTGTTTAGTCACACAAATATCTTAATATAGTGAGTAATACAGTGCGATTTATACTCAGGATGACATTGAAAAAACTAGGGAATATATTAGATGGATCTTACAAGCCATTAAAGATGGAATTATTAAGTAAATAAGTCATTAAAAAAGCTCGTAAAAGGCCTCGATTTACTCTCTTTCGCAGAGAACTGGGAAAAGCAATTAAAGCATATAGTAGGGATCGGAATAGGGGATCTGGCTGGGGCAGCTGCTGTTCTGCCTTCGTTTAAGACGATTATTTCATTTAAGATGGTGACATTCATTTGCATATCAATGTGAGAGTGCTCCCCCTTCGTCTGCCCCCCTTTAAATGTCCATGTGTGTGTGTTTTCGGCTTGATTGCTACGATTTTCATTACGTTTTACCGGATATTCCAATTTAGGTAAATGCGACGTTGCCAGCAACAGCAACAGCAACAGCAGCAACATCAGAAACATCAGCAACTACAGCAGCAACATCGACATCAGTCCGAGCATGAAGCGGGATTAATGTGCCCGTGGCGACATCCATCATCATTCAGCCCGAAAAAAAACCCAAGATCAAGTGGAGCACAACCATCCGCGGAGACAGTTGTCCCGGGGGATTGAACTGCCGAGACTTCCCATTAAATCCTATCCAATCCCAACCCCACTGTTTTTGGCACCTGTCTGCAGATTCACGTAAAATGTCTATTGTTCACATTTATTGTTTAATTAATTTCACTTAGCTTTCACTTCAACAAATTCTATTGAATTTTGGCTAGCAAAACAATGCTGCATTGTTTTTATTTAGGGGAAATGGATCTGAAAATTCTTGGAATTAATCATTGCACAGAAAGTTTTGTATACCCTAAAAAAAGATACATTAATGCTAAATTCAATGGTAAAATTATACTTCATAATATACTCTATAATATAAAGGCACTTGCAATCCGTGTTAATCCAAGAACTGGCAGAGAAATAAAATAAAATTCAAAATGTTGTATGTTTTACCATGTACAAATAGTTTTTCTACGCTCATAATATATGAATAAATATTTAAACTTGTCTTTGTTATTACAAATAAATGAAGTCATTGATAACTTTATTTCCATTTATCACAATTCCAGTTTTATGTTTTATTTTTGATAGTTTATCAAATTTATTTATTGAATCGAGCACGTATAATTCGCATCCAAAACTGCACTTACACACGGAGAAAAACACAGCAAATGGGACGATCGGCGATTCAGAAGATTGACGATTGACGAGCGGGCAATTTACAAGATCGTTTGCGCCGCGTCGGCCAAAGTTTTGCAATTGAGCGCCACACGATACGGAATACAATTGAATAAATCAATTGAAGCATTCGCAGCGCGCTTTTCGCTTTTCGAATTTGTCAAACGGCCAATGAAGAAACGAAAAAAAATTAAGTTATTCAAAAATTGAAATCGCTGGCCGCCGAGCGGGGAAGCGATGCCAATAAAATTTATAATAAATATGCCCCAGCGTTGAAGAGAAGACAATTTATGTGCGCAACAACAATAGGATCGTTTATAAACAATTAAAATAGTTTGCTGGACAACCAAAACAAAAAATTTCAATTAGGAAAGAGAGAGAGAAAGCTACGAAAGAGCAAGGAAAAATAGTAAAGAGAGCAAGAAGAGAGACGCAAAATAAAAAAAGAGGGTGCTATCCCTTGCTAGTTTATTTATAAAAAAAAAGAGTACATTCTTCACATTGCATATGTTTAAATATATATTTAAGAAAATTGGAGCAAACTAAAAGACAGCGAGAGCAGCTGTGAAAAAATGTAGCACAGCAAACAGCTGACGCGGAATGAGAGGGAAAAATAGAGAAAAGAGAAAAAGCCAACACGCATACGCAATGTTGTACGGCTAAAACATTTTCAATACACCAACACAACCATTGCATTTTAACAGGAAAATATGTTTGGATACGTACAACTCATTTTGCTAAAATTAATAATAATCATCGTGACTATGCTAATATGTACATTACGAGTCGAATATATTAAAAGGTTAATTGCTAGCCCGCACAGTTGAATCACCGATAGGCAATAATTAGGGGAACAGAAAATGGATGTTTTCAATAATTTGAAAACTACTATTCAATACCACAAATATTCAACATCCAATTTTGTATATCACTTTCACAGGCTTTTTGAATGTGATTTTTTTGCCTGATATAAAAACATACTGAATAATTTGTTGATGAGATCTCACCACCTTAAAATCTGTACTACAAACTTTCTCTGCCTTAATTTTCTGAATCGTGCTGTATATACGAAATTCTCAGGAATCTTGTCTGCCGTCTGACATTTTGATGGATTTCACTCTGACATTTCTCATGTTCGCAATGTTAAATGCGCTTTTTTCCCCTCTTCATTTTTAGCATTTTGTGTCGTCGGTGTTTTTGTTTTATTCGGTTTTCCGCTTATCTCGATCAGCCATGCGTTCGAATTTGTGCCAAAAAAATATGCGATATGTGGGTGCACCACCAGTTGAAAGCAGAAGCACCACCGAAACCGTCGAAACCACCGACTCAGTGGCGCTGGCACGCACGTTTTACGAGCCTCGCTTTTTGGCCACTTACAGCACATAAATACAAAGTGGTTGACAAGCGCATAAAGACCTCGATGAGATCGTTAAATTAATGAATTTACATAGACCCAACGGCCACAATGAATATGGCCAACAATTAAAATTTAGTTCAATTGTTTTCATTTGTCAGAAGTCTGTCGTCGGCCCATCGCTCGCAACCTGTTGCATTTGCATTTAAAAGACCGCAATTATTTAGCCTCCCCCTTTGCCGATTTTTATCTATAGCCCCATTCGAAACATCTGGGCATGGTTTGGCATGGGTTCCTCAGGTGCTGGCGAGTAGTCAAATTAATGACATTTGCTTGCGAGGAATTCAAACAGATGGCATACACGAGCAATGCAAACGAACGGGCCAATGATAAGCGGGCTAAGAATTTGGCACAGAGAAAGCCAGGTGCTTTTGTTGGGGGAATACTTGGAATTAAAGGCTGATAAATAGATAGGGTTATTGAGAATAACGTTCGTGATCCAAGTATCTGTATATTGTAAAAATTATAGTACTACAAGTTGGCTCAAATAAAATGTCTAAAAGTTCTAATTTTATTTATGCTTATAAATATTATATATTTAATAAATGGTATAAATGTCATATATGTAAGCACACAAACAAAAATTTTGATAAGATTTAATAAGAAAAATCAATTCACTTCACACTTTTCATTTGCGCAAAATATCTAAAGTCAACTTGAAGTAAAAATCAATTGTACAAATTAATTTCACACTTTTCATTTGCCTAAATTATCTTTAGTCAACTGTCAAAAATCTTAAAGATATAAGAAACCAGCCCTTTCAAAAATATGCTGAAATCTTAGTTTTCAAGTCACATAAAATCGTAAAAATCTCAATTGATTTTGCATAAATTCCTTCCGAAAATAGCCCAAATTTATTCACGTTTTGTACGGAATTCACACCGATATGACGGATTACCTCACGGATTGCTCTCCATAAAAAGCCAAGTTTATTCCCGAACGAGTCTTGTGCCAAGCAAACAAATCCCGATACAATAACTTATGCGATCGGTACCAAAACACAAAATGACCAAGAAATAAAAGCAGTGAAATGCAATAAAATAAATCTATGTGTGCAACAACAATTACTGGTGAGCACAAAAACAACATTGTGCGTTGGAATGTGTGTGTTTGGGCTTATGTGTGTGGGGCAGTGTGTGGAATATTAATTAAAGTTGCGAGCTTTGATTTCTTCCCAACGACTTGGAGGCAGGCGTACAAGTGTTTTGCGTTGTAAAAACAAGCGAAAGCAAAACACCAGCAGCCTCGCCGAGAAGAATAACCATACACAGAGGGAAAATATTAGCTATTTTATATAAAATCTATATTAAATATATTAGGGTATATAACTTATTAAAACTGTGTGAAAACTGTGACTTACAAATTAAATAAATAACCCACTTTTAACTGTTTTACATATTTGCTCAAGTTTAATTGATAACAAATAATAAATTAATTATTAAAATTATTAATTAATAAATTAATAAATAATGATAGCAAAGTATTTTAAATTTAATTAATATTGCATATTTTTTCATATTCGTTATAGATACCCAAATCATTGACATAACTAAACATAACCAAAATGTATGTTAGCTAAATAGTGTCCTTTATATTGAAGTCTACATTATTTTTATCGGTGCATCTCGCACAAGCGATGAAATTCAAATTCGAATTAAACGCATTCCAGAGAAGAGCAGGCATGCAAAACGCGTAGCGCGAAGATCAGCAGCGAGATTAAAAGGGGGCGGGTATGTTGAAGTGGGGTTCGGACTCGCAGATTGCATAAATGGCAACCATTTGCAACAGCATTTAGCATTAAGCACAATATGTAGCCCTCCTTTGCATTTAAGACACGCATCTTGCATATTTCGCCTTGATGTTGATCGACAGTTTGACATTTTATGTCGTCGCCGCCTGTCAAAAGAACGGCGGTTATTTTTTTCTTGTGCACTTTGCTGATTTTTGCCATGCCATATTGTTATTATTATTTAACAAGAAAAAAAGTAGTTTTCCCTTATCCTAAACGTACCCACTGCGACCGCTAGGTGGCGCACTGCTCTTGTTGATCCAATCTCGATTGTTTTCCCTTTTTCAGCGCAAAAAACACACACAAATGGTATTAAAAACACAAACACACTGCGGTAAACAAATGCGAAATTCCAGTCACGAGCACTTTTCTCAATTTTTTCAGTTTTTCCGCTGCACTCGCAGTCCGAAATCCGGTGCATATATATATATGTATATTCGGGGAGGCTATGGCCAACCGATCCGATCCGATCCACGCCAAAACCAAAACGAAAATTAAATAGCCGCCGCTCGTTGGCTGTTTGCTTTTTCAGCTTTTTCTGCTTTTCTGCCCAGCGGACCAAAGAGAAGCGGAGCGAATCGCTTTGGATCGCAGAGCAATAAAAATAAAAGCAGAGCAGTGGACGAGCAACAACAAAAATAACAACCACGAAGGGGGGAGGGGGTGGAAAAAGTTTGGCGCGCTTTGGCGCTCGTCTGCATATGTGTATGTAGATTGGAGCTCTTTAAATTGAAGAGAAAGATAAAGAGCTGAATGAAAGAGAGCTCTGTGCATCTGTTTAGGGGTAAAAGTTCGGATAAGGAACCCTAAGTGAATCGATAGCTTTATTCTTTCCAATTTTTTTGATTTCTTATTTGTTTATTAATTAGTTTTTCTAACATGACTCAATCTTAAATTTTCAATTCAGCTATGAGTAATTATTAAGCATTTTTATGAATTTCCAATCACTCATCTTAAACGAAATAGTAAGGATCAGTGATGAAAGATTTTCCATTAAGATTCTTACCTTTGTTTGTACAAAAGAAAAAAATGTTTAAGCTCTCGTTTTTAAATAGTATTACTTTTTTAATAAATTATTAACTTAACATTTCTAAGCTAACCTTTATTCATAAATTGTATTTATTTAATTTTTTTGGTTTATTAATTTAAAGAGAAATATTTGTCTGCCTATAAAACCAACATTGCGTATGAGTAACAACACCCCCAGATTAAAGTGTATTGAAGTATTTTGTTTCTCCCACTACTACGCGCTTAAGATTTGAAAATAATTCTCTCCACAAAACACCTGAGCAAATCTTTGTCTTTGAATTGGTTTGCTTTAACCACATTTTTTTGACTTATTAGACAAAGATTTAGTCACATTTTTTAGTCGTCTTAGAGTGAATGTCCAAAATGGTATCTTTGAGGTACATCTTGCTGCTCCTGGGCGTGTTTTATTTCCTGGATGATGTTGCGGCGGTCACCTGTGATGTGGCACCCACGGATGCCTCCTGCATCGACTGTCGAGTGTATCCCACCCATATTGAGTGCCTGCAGAGGATCATTTGGGCTCCAACAACAACTCCTGCCCCGATAACAACGGTCACCACCAAAAGATCACGGATCGGCAGAATTCGCAACTTCTTCAGCACTTTCATCACACGAATGAGAAGTAAAAGTTGGTTTTAAATATATAAATGATAAACACATGTATGGATATTAAATATCACTATTTGCCTTAAATTGTTATTGGGATGAGGGTATGCTATTTTAGGCATAAAAAATTAAACGAAGAAACTATCTCGTCGTAAACAGGGGTATATAGTTTTCATTTTAAAATAGACCATACAAATTAAACAGCTTTACTTTATTAACTCAAGTTTAAAGCAGATGCATAGATCATAAGAAAATAAACGAAGAATTTTAAATCGCTTCTGAATCTCAAAAAATTTGTATTATAAGCTTCAGTAAAAAAAACGCCTATAGGTATGCAATGTTTTTTCCAACATTATTTGATTTACAAAGTATGGAAAAAAAAAACAATAATATTTGGATAACTTACATACACTAAAACAAGATAGGTTTTATTTTTTTATTTATATATATTTTTTTTGATTTTCAATTAATTTTTAAAACTGTTTTGTTAACAACCTCATTATTTTCTTTTTGACTGTGAGCTTTATGTTCTTAATGGTGGCAAATATTGTTGGTGGTGTTGTTGTTGTGGAGGATGTTGGAGCCACCGTGGTTGTTGTCGTAGTAGTGGTGCATTCATCGTTGGTGGTGTCGGTGGTGCAATCGATGCAATTGGCATCCGTGGGATCATCTGCGCAGGTGACAGCCAGAGCTCCACTCAAAAAGCAGAAAATCGCTGCTATCAGGATAAGAAATTTGGACGCCAGCATATTGATCACTTTAATTGATTTTCCAGTTTCCAAATTGGCAATTGGTCTCGCCCGGCTTATTTATACGATTTTTCAGCGGTGACGGAAGTAGTGTTTGATTTATCATTTGTTTCGATTTTTGCGAATACGGAAATTGGCAAAAGACGCTGATCAAATTGTTGTCTAATATTTTTTAGATTGTTGAATTATTTTTTGTTTGTCTTTAACTCGCAGATGTTGCAAAAACACAAATTTAAAAAACAAATAATAAGCATTGTTTATTAATCATTAAGCAAGCAAACGCAGATGTTGTTAAGATTTAGCAAAAAATAAAACGAAAGTTAAGAAGAAAAATAAATTTAAAATATCTTTAATATAATATTATCAAGGCAATAGATTTTCAATAAGGCTATGCTGTTAGTCAATATTTGATTAATAAATATTATTTTATATTTGGTATTTTTATAATAATAAATAAAAATTCATACTTTCACTAGCACTTTCCTCACGCAAAAATGAAATATAAGTTGACTCAAAAATATACAAATAATAATCCTCGTGTGTACATTAAATAACACTATTTGTGTTAAAATTATTATTGGGAAAAATATATATTTGATCTCGACTTATCTATTGAAAACATTAACCCAAACATCGAACTTCCTGTATGAATGAATACATATATTTTATTTTAAAATAGCAGATTAAAATTATGCAGCTTAACTTTGGTAATTCTATTTCACTGCGGATACACAGATTATAAAAGAATAACCCAACCCTTAAGTTAATGTCACCTTGAGTATTTTATTAGAAAAACTCCCAAACTCATAATTTTAAACGAAAACCGCTAGTGTCTACAAACCCTTATAGGTAAGCATAGTTTTTCCCGATATTATTTTTGTTCACCTTATTCCCTTAATTATTTAGTTATACAAAAATCATTCATAGTTAATTGTAATTTTGTATTTATTTCAAATGATTTTGAGTACATTTTTTAACCCGTTTTTTTGACAGACCTAACTTGCCTTTTGACTTTAAACTTCATGTTCCTAATGTAAACATTCTTCTTATTTCCCGATTTTTTCTTAGTGGAAACTACTGTTGCTGCTGTTGTTGTTGTTGTGGTCGTGGTTGTTGTTGTTGGAGCCACCGTGGTTGTTGTTGTAGTGGTGGTGCATTCATCGTTGGTGGTGTCGGTGGTGCAATCGATGCAATTGGCATCCGTGGGATCATCTGCGCAGGTGACAGCCAGAGTTCCACTCAAACAGCAGAAAATCACTGCAATCAGGATCAGAAATTTGAACGTCAGCATAGTTATTACTTTTAATTGCTGCTCTAGGTATTAAGCCTACAATATTGGTTTTCCTCTGTCGGCCGGCTTATTTATCCGAATTCTTAGGCTTAAACGAAACTTTTGGCTATTTAATCAGTTGTTTCGTTTTTTTGCAAGTGCGAATATCGGCAAAAGACGCTGATCAAATTGTTGTCTAACCTTTTGAAGATTGTTTAAATAAGAAGCAATTATATTCATTGGTCTAACCACCGCAGATGTTGCAATAAAAACAAATTCTAATGTCAATAAAGTTATTTCCCTTGGTGGTAAATTCAATATTATATTAAGTTATTACGTATTACCTTTTGATGATTTCCATACTTACGTAATTTTTTACCATTTAGAAATCTATTAACGTTTGTTTAACCAACAAATAATATTTATTTTTTGTTAAACATTCGCCGGTGTTGTCCGAATAAGGCAATAATAATTAATCGAGTAACAAGACTAGTATTGCTAAGCTAGAATAATTTATGAAAATAATGGGTACCAACCTAATTTTAATAAAGTGGAAAAAGAAAGTGAATTAAGACTTTAAGAAGTATTCTTTAATATCTAAACGTTATTTTTAAAACGTATGCTATCACTTTACAACACTGTTTGCCGTTAACAGTGAACTATTTTCGGCGATGTGGCAGAGCCGCCGTGCAGCAGGTGGCACCCCTGGCCGGTGCCAATGTGAATAGCAGTGCGAAGAAGAACAAGAACAGGGCAACGCAATGGCAATTCCTCTTTCTCCGGTCGTTCGTTGGCATTTTGCGAGAAAACTTTTCGCCGCATTTAAAATCGTACCTAGCGCAGCATGCGAACGGCATAAGGATTGGATTTAAGGTAAAAAATCGCTCAACCAGTGGCCGGTGTTCCCGAGACCTATTTAACCTCAAAATGACACCGACAACCTCGACGAAAAATTAAAATAAAATAATCCAAGTGGCCGTGCAAGAATTTCGGGCGTGTGATCTGTGTGATGTAATCGCATGGCCGCAAAGTGCGCGTGCCGTCTGCCAGTATTTGGGCTTAAATTCGATTTTCTGGGACTTTGTTTACGTTTACGCCAAGCTTGCGGTCTGGAATATAAATAAAAACACCGACTTAACCTCATTTATGGTCCAAATTGGTGTTTATAAGTTGGAATATTTCGCATGTAAAAAAAGCTTGACAAGAACAAGGCGAGCAGAACGGCGAACACCGTATATGCGAGCGAGACGACTAGTGTGCGCGGCGGTTGGAAGTCAGTGTTGTCCACTTTTAAAGCCAAAAAACGTAAAAAATTGTAACGAAAAATGCTGAATTAAAAGCCAAAATAAGCATTTTAAAACTGTAGTTACGCTCAAATATTCCAAGAAGATCTTCCGATCGAACTTATGATTTTCATTAAGTCCCAAAATATCCATGTGCTTTGTACCTCACACAAATGTATAAGTTACTAAATACGAAAATAATTTTTGGAAGGTCAATAAGTAAAATATTAAAAAAAACAATTAAAGCTATTTCATGGGCAAGATGTCCACGACTTTATGGTCCTGAAAAATGGTTTCATTGCTTGATTTTGTATTGTTAATTCTTAAAATGAAACAACTTCCTAGATCTAGCTATAAAATGTTTTTTGACCACCACTGTTGGAATCCGTTAATGTGCTGCCACTTTTCATAAAATAAAAAAACTTTCAATCTGCCAATAAAATCAAACCAACTATATTTAGGATAGCTGATTTGTGGCTTAATGTTGTAGTGTTTTCTTGTCTGTATAGTTGGTTTGCTTTTGCTTTTATTTAAATGTAACGATTTAATGCACCCTGACCAGACATCTGGCATCGCCGTAGTCGCTCTCTCCCTCTCCCACGGCTTTCGGTCGTTCTGAGCACATGTGCCACCAATTGTTGATCATAAATTTTTGTGCAACTCATTTGTTTATGCGCACAGCTTGCTGAGAAAACTGCATATTTTGCAGGGTTAGCGAGTGATGAACAACCAGCGATATGGCGGCATCCAGTGGATACAGCACCACGTCTCCGCTGGCGACTCCTCGGAGGTGGACATCCTGGAGAGTGACGGTGGAGCGGGGGCGACGGGCGAGGATCTGGACCATATGGCAGCCGAGAATCTTATATTCATGGCGCGCGACGGCCAGCTGAGCGACATGATGGCGGCCAACGAAGCGGGCGGAACAGTCCTAGTCACTGCCGATGGCACAACGGTGGCCTATGCTGAATCTTTTGACGATGACGCCCAGGTGGTCACGGAGGAGGTCATTACGGACGACTGGGTGCAGCACCAGGGTGCCGAGCGGTGAGTCCAGTTCTTTTCCTCAAAAGGATTCCTTGATCCATTTGTTCAACCTTTTTTGTAGAGTGGAAATCGCAGCAGAGCAGATAGCCGGCATCAGCAGCTCGCAGGAACTGCTGGACATGGAGCAGGATGAGTACACCGCTTTGAGACCCTATCCCTGCGACTTTTGTAGCCGTCGGTTTCGCAAGAAGGCCACCTTAAACAACCACATGCTGGCCCATCAAAATGATCGACCGCATCTTTGCAAGCTGTGTGGAGCCCGATTCTCACGACGGGCAGAGCTCATCAGTCATTTCAAAGCCCACGCAGAGGCCCAGGATGCAGCCGATGCTGAAGCAGCAGCCGCTGCAGCCGATTCCTCCTCCTCCATTAAGTTCGAGCACCAGTCGCAGCGGCAATTGGACGATCACTACTACGAACAGGAGTGGCCACTTTACCAACAGCAGCAGGAGCAAGATCAGTCGCAACAGGAGATGCAGCACCACCATCAGATATTGGAGGTGGGCGAGGTTCAGCTTCTTGACAGTTACCCGGAAGCAGTAGCTCCGCCCGCAGCACCAACGCGGGGCAGGATCAGTCGGCTTAAGCCCAAGGAGGAGAGCAGCCAGTTTATTGTGATTTCCGACAAGCCGATCGCCAGCGATTTGAGGGACTACATGGACTCTGAGCCGGCTCAGCCTGTGGTCACAACATCGCACCCCATCGCCGTCGAACCTCCGCCACAGCCGAATTTTCCAGTGCTGGATGACAGCAAACCTTTCGTGTGCCAGCAGTGCGGATTGGCCTTTGCGCGGGAAAAGGCACTCGTCTCACACACAAAGGTAAATAAGAATAAAGAATAAAATAGCCATGAAGGTCTTTAAAAGATGGAATAGATTTACCCGAAACTTGATTAACCAGTTTATCCTCCACTAATTCTCATTTTCCTTTACTAGAACCACCGCGTGGACTCTCCATTCGAATGTAATCAGTGCCAAGAGATGTTCTGGGACAACACTAGCCTGCAGGAGCACCAAAAGACTCACCAGTTCGAGGAGAGTAACTCGGAGTACGATCCTGCTTCGGCGGAAGATAGTGCCAGCGAATCGGAGCCCGAGGAGCAGTTGTACGGCGAGTTCTATTGCAACGAGTGCGGAATCTCTTTCCATCGCCAGGATCTGCTGCGGCGGCATGCCAAAATGCACTACAAGCAAACGGATCAGGCAGCCGGTGAAGGCAATTCCGATGTTACTGCTGGCGGAGAGATGGAGCTTGCCAAAGATTCAGGCGGTCACTGCTGTCACACCTGCGGAAAGTCCTTTCCCAGCGCATTGGAGATGCTTGCCCATGCCGAAATTCACGCTAGGTTCCCGCCCTTCAAGTGAGTTTAGATTGCAGGGAATTTATTTACGTATTTAATCATTAGATCAACATTTATAGATGATATAAACTTGAACGTAAAAATCAGATTATTAAAATGTTTTGCAATTTAATAATCTGTAGTTTGTAAACTTGGTAAAATGTTCTTTGCATAATAATAATGCACCTAATTACAATAATAGAATACAATTTAAGTCCATTATTTAATATAAATATTCTAATACCGTGTCCACTTTCAGGTGCGTCCTATGCGGAATCAGCTTTTACGAGGAGCAGGCAATCAAGCGGCACCTGCACACCCGCCACCCTAGCGAACTAAAGGCGAACTCCTGCGTGCTGTGCGGCAAGGAGTGCCGCGACCGTAAGGCTCTAATTAAGCACGCGTGGGACCATTCGCGCGAAAAGTGCCACTCGTGCTCCAAGTGCGGCAAAAACTTCCACAACAAGGCGCGCCTGAAGCGGCACATGGCCTCGCATCGCGACAAGTCAGTGGTGTGCGAGGTGTGCCAGGAGGAGTTCCCCGACGGTCGAACACTCTCCAACCACCGCCACTCCCACAGCACCACATCGCCGGGCAAGCTGTTTCCGTGCCACGAATGCGGCAAGACGTTTGGATCGCGTAGCTCCCAGCAGATCCATGTGCGCATCCATACTGGTGAGCGGCCATACGGCTGCCGCTACTGCTGGAAGGCCTTTGCCGACGGTGGCACGCTGCGAAAACACGAGCGCATTCATACGGGCGAGAAGCCGTACGCCTGCTCCGTTTGCCCGCGCGCTTTCAACCAGCGTGTGGTGCTGCGCGAACACATCCGCTCACATCATTCTGGGCTGGATGTGGCGCGAAATACGTACCACTGCACGGTCTGCTCCGAGGACCTAGCCTCGTCCAACGACCTCATCCAGCATCTCATTCAACACAGTGATTCAAACACCGCCAAGCAGCGCCAGCCCATTGTAAGTCTTACACAAAATATGGTTTAAATTTATGTTTTTCTAAACAAGCATTGGTTTTTAGACGGGGCCGCGCAAGTACAAGCGGCGACGTAAGCTGCAGCCCCACGAGATCGCACACATGCGGGCGGAGCACAAGGACGCCAACGGCGAAGAGGAGGATGCCATAGGAGGGGGCGATGCCGATGAGTACACTAGCGATATCGACCTTTGTGACTTCGATGTAGAGAATGTGGACGATATCTTTGAAATGGCCGAGTCGCCCAAAAAGGAAAAAAGGAAAAGGTCTTCGGGAGCTCCAAAGGGTGAACCCAAACCAGCGGCTAATGGCAAAACGGCGAAGCCGGCCCAAGAAAAGAACAAGGCCAAATCACGATACGACTCTACTAGCAGTCAACAATCAGATCGCATCTGGGAGGAGAAGTTCCTGCAAGACAGCCAAGTGGCTCTCTTCCAGATTGATTCGCTGGTTGTGGTTAACGATACTCACCTGCAGCCCTCCAGTTCCACTGGACCTGCAGCCGTACCCAAAACAAGAGCAGTCGCCAAGCAGCAGAAGCCTGCAGAAGTGGGAAGCAACCTTAACACCTCCGTTTCCACATCGACCGGCGCCTCCTCCACTTCCAGCACTCGCAGCAGGAAAAAGGCAGGAACTACAAAGACTGCCAGCAAAGCACCACCTGCCACTAATTCGCGACCCCGAATGATTCACACAGAAAAGGCCAAAGTACCGAAGGGAGCTGGCGGAGAATCATCCAGCAGTGCGGCCAAGAAGACGCGATCCAAGACCTACATCAGTCGAACGGAGACAACTAATCTGAGTCTGGAGAAATCACGCAGTAGTGCCTCAAACATCGTGGATGACTATGAGATCATTTCTCCGGCCACCCATCCGCCAAATCAGATCAGCTCCAGCCCTCTGCACATCAAACAGGAGCAGGAGCAGCGTGCTCAACTAATGTACGATGATAATCTCCTGATAGATGCTGGTCTGCTCAGGGAAAAGACGTACGAGAAATTCAACCCGAGCATTGTTAATCTGGAAGAGATTCTGCGTTCACCACTAAAGCACGAGAGGAATTCCCGCCTACGTTTCACCAGCGAATCCTCGACAACCCCGCAATTTTTGCCAGAAGAGGAGCAGAACCTGATTAAGATCGAGCCAACGTCTCCAGACTTGCGGGAGATGGTGGAGAGTCAGCAAAGAGTCACGGCTCCCAGTGGGACCACTCCTTCGTCCTCATCCTCTGCCAGAACTTCCAGGCATCTGCGTCAGATCACTGTCAATGGTGCAAGGACAGAGAGCAGGAGGACTGCAGGAGGCATTAACAGCAAATCATCAGCAGGCGCGGGAGTTGCGACCAAAAAAATGAGCTCTGCCACCAAGGTCAGCAGCAGCTCATCCTCCTACCTCAACTACGGGGTAGATGCATACAATGTGAATGTACCTGCCAGCGCGAGCAATGCCGATGTGGGCAGCGGTTTCTTTTCCATCTCGGAGGTCGTTTCCGCTGCCGATGCCGCGGATGCGGCGGCCATGGCGGCGGCGGCTGGTAAATCGGAGCGCAAGTCCCGCAGCTTTGAGTGCGAAATGTGCTCGGCCATCTTTTACGACCGCGCCCAACTGCTGGAACATGTCCACATCCACATTTAGATGGAAGCTACCTAACTACTCGCCCGAAGCCTTGTATTTTTAAAACCTCTTATCCTAATACACACAAAGATTCGGAGTAAATTACCTCATGGTATCGTGCATCGAAAAATATCGTTGACTTATGCGTTATTTCAAAAATTGAACACACAACTATTGTAGAGAGCTTAGTTCGTAAGGCTTTTAAGTTTGTACCTCAGCTTTGTTTTGAAGAATTGGTATGCTGGAATAAATACATCATTAAATGGTTTTTCATTGCCTCAAATTGTGTTGTTACGTGAAGATCTAATCTGAGATCGGGTGATTCTGCCAAAAGAGTATTGATAAAATGAGTTCATGGAAATGAGTTTGGAATCGGTTTTTGAAAATATTTCATTTGTAATGTAGACGTAACTGCGACTAACAAAACGTTGTTAGTTTATTAGAAATAGTGAAAAATTAGATTTTATGACTTCAAAATCGTTCTTATCAAAAAATATATGATTGACTATTCAGCAAATGACTTTTTACAAACTACTTTGCCCTTTGAGCAGTAGGCGATCTCATACGAGTATTTTATGACAAATAGCTAAGCAGATAATAGCAATCTAAACATTTGCTAATGTAATACCTAGAAAATAGAAATGATATATGTACATATGTGCTTGCACATAGAAAAGACACATATCAAATCGACCGACCTCTACCTCGGTAACAGTGATAAGAGGTTATTTCCCCGAAAACCAGATGCTTGTGTTAGCTTGAAGCCACGATTTTAATACATATGTATGTACTTATTTGAGGTTTAGTTATATACATGTACATACATAGAGTGTGATTTGCTTTGATTTTCATTTGCACAGCTTTTCAAACAAAACTACTATTTAAATGAAAGATCGGAAGGTCCCCATAACTTCATCTTATAATTCAATAATTTGCCGTCTATTGGTTATATGACCCCAATTAGAATATTTCTAAGCGGTTTTATATACTTTTCATCGAAAATATATACATTTATAAATGATGTAAATGTATGTTAATTTAAACGGGCGGACCTCTGAATATAAACTATGTATAAATATTTAGATAAGAATCACCTGAAGGGATTGACGGTAAGATACCCAGTTTAAAATTAGTAAGCTAGGTTTAATAAAAACTTTATGATTCAAAGAAATTAGCTATAATTAACGACAACAAATATAACATATATTAATAAGTTTGGTATCAAGAACCTACATAGGTAAATTCTTTATATTTTGCATTTATCAACATAACCTCATATACTGTTTATAATTAATAGTTCGGCACTAGTTTTTCACAGCCTAATATACCTATAATGACATCTGCTCTTTGTATTTTTCCATTGTCGATCTCCCACGGAGGTGACAGGTATAAAATGAGCCACATCGCCGGGTGTTCATTAGTGTTCTCACAATCGTCGAGCAAGCAACATGAACGGACTTAAATCGTTGTGCATTTTGGGCCTGGTTCTCCTGAGCTTGGCTGCCTTTGCTTCTTCCGCTGATGGGCAGATTGTCGGTGGTGTCTCCCAGTTGGAGGGAGATGAACGGAAGGAGGCTCTTGCTCTCCTTGATGCTACCCTAGCCCAGCTGGCCACTGGAAATGGACCCAGCTACAAGTAGGCTTAAATCACAGTCTGACTAAACATCAAATTAACCATATTGCTTTCACCAACTAGGGCTATCAATGTGACCTCTGTGACAGGTCAAGCCGTGTCTGGACGGCTCAACACCTACGAAGTGGAGCTGGAGAATGGATCCGACAAAAAGCAGTGCACCGTGAAGATCTGGACTCAGCTCTGGCTGCAGAAGGACGGCACCAACATCAAGATCAAGTGCACCGGTGACGATGGCGAGGTTGACAGCACCTGGTAAAAAGGTTTTCGTTTTAAATTGGAAATAAGACATCTACAATCTCTCTGAAAACTTGTTCTTTTCTGGATCATTGAAAAATAAATAAAAAAAGTAATCTCAACTTACTTACTTGTTGTCAAATTGCTTTGTACAAGCTTGCCATTCCCAACTCATTATATATTTCACAAATCCATTGACATTGCCACCCCCAAGTCAATATATACATCACAAATCCAATGCGATAACAGGCATAAAAGCCCATACACCAACGAAAGCTTCATTAGTTGTCCCACACTCGTTGAGACAGTAACATAAACGGAGTCAAACCGTTGTTCTTTTTGGTTCTGGCTGCTCTAAGTTCTGTTACCATAGCCATGTCTGCCGATCACGTTCTGGGAGGAGTTAGCCAGCTGGAGGGGAATGCGCGGAAGGAGGCCCTCAAACTTCTGGACAATACCCTCGCCCAATTGGCCACCAATGATGGTCCGAGTTACAAGTGAGTCGGGTCTCTAAATGTAATAGAGCTTACCGCTTATTTTTGATTTCCCCCGATTTTAGGGCAGTAAATGTGACCTCTGTGACAGGTCAGGTCGTGGCTGGAACTCTCAACACCTTCGAGGTAGAACTGGATGACGGATCGAGCAAAAGGCAGTGCACTGTGAAGATCTGGACTCGGCCCTGGCTGAAGAAAGATGGCACCAACATCATTATTAAATTTGCCGGAGAAGCTGGCGAACTGAACCGCACTTGGTAAAAGTACCTAATGATTAACTCATGACTGTTATGTCTTTTTATGTTTTTATTTAAATCTGTTGATTGTTTATATTGTGTTATTTATTTATCGAACTCTCGAATGTGTTTGTCAAATAATACGTAATAATAAAAAATAAGAGTTCTACAAAAAGAACAACAATGAGTACTTACTCTACTATTTCAGCTTACCTGAAAAGGTTTTGTTAATTTGAAATAATGTTTAGGTAGAAATTCATTTGCCCTTATCAATTTGTGTGCCTATGTATTTGTATACAACTATTCTGGTATACAGCTGATTCCTACATACATACACTTATGTCCACTATTAATCCAAACTGGGTATAAATAGGTTATTGTAGGGATCGAAATATAGGTTATGGAAATATCCATGATTCCCTGAGAGTTGGTTGTTGGTTAACCAGTTCTATTAAAAATCTTTTTGAATTTGTATCACAAATAGTGAGTCGATTTCTTTGTCTCTCTCAGTTGTTGTGTAAATTCAATTAGTCAGCGTCGACATCATCCGTGTAATTCTCTCTGAGTTCATTTTATTTAGTATTGTTGAAAATGCTTTATTCTCTTCTCATCAACAAGTGAACTTTTTCACATTGGTGAGCATTTATTTTTTTGTCCCTTTATCAGATTCATATCATTCAACAATGGTTATTGATTACACTCAACATGAGTGGTTCGCCTAGGGCAAGTTTATATATCTGAAACACATTCGTAATTTGTACAGTGTACTCGTGTGGGGGAATCCCACTCACCAAAATAAGCAAGAACCAACCAAGAACGAACACTTTTTTGAACCAAATTAGTCATAGCCCTGCTCTTAAATAGCTTACCCTTTCAGAATATTCTGTAAATTATTATTATTCATATGATGCATTCTTATACTCAGCTACGTCGATTTTGCGCTGCATCGATTCTATGGCAGCTATTTAACATTGGTGTCCGATTTTAATTTAATTAAAACCATAATTTCATAATATTTAAGTAATTAGCAAATCCCAAGGAACAACAAAAAATAATTACAAACAACAAAGTTATATTTTTTTTGGTTTTTTTTTCCGATTGTTCTTTTAGTAGCCCGATCCGGCTCGTTCCGTCTATAAAGTCGTTCCGACTTTTGGGAAAGTTTCAAGCAGATAACTTAAAAACTGAGGGAATAGTTTGCGTAGTAACGGACGGACGGACGGACGGACAGACGGACGGACAGACGGACATATCTAGATTGGCTCTTTTGGTGATGCTGATCAAGAATATACATACATATGTACTTAATAAGGTGGAAGATGTCTTCTTCACTGCGTTGCACATTTTTGACCCTCTGCAAGGATATAAAAATGTATTTTTATTTAAAGTCGCCAATATTACAAATTTGCATAAATAACGAAATAAAAACAATTTGATGATAGAAATGGGTTTAATCTTTTTCCGGGGTCGAAAGAAAGTCTATATCTCTGGGGGATTAATTTTGCATGAAAAATGAGTGTAACTAAAAGTAAAGAACAGAGCTATTTATATGCCAATGATGCGGTTTTACGAAATATGTTTTTATTTTTTCTGCTTTCTTTGTGATAGTTGACTCAAGATTAAGGGTATTAGTGTTCTCAGTGATAATGATTCGAAGTAAGTAACGGCCCCTCCTGACTTGGGCAAACAAGTAATAATAAATCATAAAACCTTCACATTCACAATTCAATAAATTGTAGTTTGTAAATATGGTAAAATGTTATTTGCATAAAAATAAAACACCTAATTACAATAATAGGATAAAATTTAAACATATTCTTTAGTATAAATAATTTAATACCATGTCCACTTTCAGGTGCGTCCTATGCGGAATCAGCTTTTAAAGGAGCATGCAATCAAGCGGCACCTGCACACTCGCCGAAATGAAGGCGTGTCGCGACCGCAAGGCTCTGATTAAGCACGCATGGGACCATTCGGGCGAAATGTGTCACTCGTGCTTCAAGTGGAGGAGGTTCTGTGTTCGCCACTAAAGCACGAGAGGAATTCCCGCCTACGTTTCACCAGCGAATCCTCGACAACGCATTTTTGCCGAGAGGGCAGAACCTGATTAAGATCGAGCCAACGTCTCAGACTTGCGGGAGATGGTGGAGAGTCAGCAAGTCGGTGACTCCTTCGTCCTCATCCTCTGCCAGAACTTCCAGACATCTGCGTCAGATCACTGTCAATGGTGCAAGGACAGAGAGCAGGAGGACTGCAGGAGGCATTAACAGCAAATCATCAGCAGGCGCGGGAGTTGCGACCAAAAAAATGAACACTGCCACCAAGGTCAGCAGCAGCTCATCCTCCTACCTCAACTACGGGGTAGATGCATACAATGTGAATGTACCTGCCAGCGCGAGCAATGCCGATGTGGGCAGCGGTTTCTTTTCCATCTCGGAGGTCGTTTCCGCTGCCGATGCCGCGGATGCGGCTGCAAGTCCCGCAGCTTTGAGTGCGAAATGTGTCGGCATCTTTGACCGCGCCACTGCTGGATGTCATAATTTGTGGAGCTCCTAACTACTCCCCCAAACTCTTTTTTTTTAAACCTTATCCTAATCACAAAGATTCGAAGTAATTGTACCTCATGCTATGTGTTTTGAAAAATATCGTATGACTTATGCGTTATTTCAAAAATTAAAATACAACTATTGTAGAGTTTCATTTTAAGTTTTACCTAGTTGTTTTGAAGAATTGGTATGCTGGAATAAATACATCATTAAATGGTTTTTCATTGCCTCAAATTGTCTTGTTATGTGAAGATCTAATCTGAGATCGGGTGATTCTGCCAAAAGGCAACAATCAAAAAGATTATAGTTTATTGTAGTGTATCGATTATTTTATTGAATCTATTTAAAAGAATATATAGATTATATTTATAGCGCAAAACATTTAAAGTTTATGGGATTTATGTGTTTGCACATAGAAAAGACTCATATAAAATCGACCGACGTATTCCTCGGTATCAGTGATAAGAGATTATTTCCCCGAAAACCAGATGCTTGTGTTAGCTTTAAGCCACGATTTTAATACATATGTACTTAAGTGATGTTTACTTATATACATAGAGCGCCAAGAGTGTGGTTTGCTTTGCTTTTTATTTGCACAGCTTTTCAAACAAAACTACTATTTAAATGAAAGATCAGAAGGTCCCCATATAGAGAAAAAATTCCCCTTTTTATACCCCTGCAGAGGGTATTATAATTTTGGTCAAAAGTTTGCAACGCAGTGAAGGAGACATCTCCGACCCTATAAAGTATATGTATATATTCTTGATCAGGATCACCTCCTGAGTTGATATAAGCATGTACGTCTGTCTGTCCGTCTGTCTGTCCGTCTGTCTGTTTCTACGCGAACTAGTCTCTCTCATTCTTTCCTTTGCACGCAGTATATAAGTCGGAACGGCCGGGATCGGCCGACTATATTCTATAGCTGCCATATAACTGAACGATTGAAAATGCCATAACTTTGGTGATTTTAAAGTTGGGAAGTTGGGGTTTTTTATGAGTGTTAAGGATGCATCATATGAATAATTTTGGAGAATATAATTTACAGAATATTCTGCAAGCGTATATCAACTTCGGCTCCGCCCCGAAGTTAGCTTTCCTTTCTTGTTAAACTTATAATCAATAATTTAACGTCTATAGGTTATATGACCCCAATTATAATATTAGTAAGTGGTTTTATTTGGTTTTCATCTCAAATACATACATTTATTAATGTTGTAAATAGACGGTAATTTAAACGGTCAAACTTTTTTATAGAAAATATAAATATTTAGATAAGAATCGGGATTGACGGTAAGATACCCAGTTTAAAATTGGTGAGCTAGGTTAAGTAAAATTTGTATGATTTAAAGAAATTAGCTATAATTAACGACAACAACATATATAACATATATTAATAATTTTGTTATCAAGCCACTAGGTACATTTTTATATTTTGCATATATCAACATAACCTCATATACTGTTTATAATTAATAGTTCGGCACTAGTTTTTCACAGCCTAATATACCTATAATGACATCTGCTCTTTGTATTTTTCCATTGTCGATCTCCCACGGAGGTGACAGGTATAAAATGAGCCATATCGCTGGGTGTTCATTAGTGTTCTCACAATCGTCGAGCAAGCAACATGAACGGACTTAAATCTTTGTGTATTTTGGGTCTGGTTCTCCTGAGCTTGGCTGCCTTCGCTTCTTCCGAGCAGCTTGACGGTGGTGTTTCCCAGTTGGAGGGAGATCAACGGAAGGAGGCTCTTGCTCTCCTTGATGCTACCCTAGCCCAGCTGGCCACTGGAAATGGACCCAGCTACAAGTAGGCTTAAATCACAGTCTGACTAAACATCAAATTAACCATATTGCTTTCACCAACTAGGGCTATCAATGTGACCTCTGTGACCGGTCAAACCGTGTCTGGACGGCTCAACACCTACGAAGTGGAGCTGGAGAATGGATCCGACAAAAAGCAGTGCACCGTGAAGATCTGGACTCAGCCCTGGCTGCAGAAGGACGGCACCAACATCAATATCAAGTGCACCGGTGACGATGGCGAGGTTGACAGCACCTGGTAAAAAGGTTTTCCTTTTAAATTGGAAATAAGACATCTACAATCTCTCTGAAAACTTGTTCTTTTCTGGATCATTGAAAAATAAATAAAAAAAGTAATCTCAACTTACTTACTTGTTGTAAAATTGCTTTGTACAAGCTTGCCATTCCCAACTCATTATATATTTCACAAATCCATTGACATTGCCACCCCCAAGTCAATATATACATCACAAATCCAATGCGATAACAGGCATAAAAGCCCATACACCAACGAAAGCTTCATTAGTTGTCCCACAATCGTTGAGACAGTAACATAAACGGAGTCAAACCGTTGTTCTTTTTGGTTCTGGCTGCTCTAAGTTCTGTTACCATAGCCATGTCTGCCGATCACGTTCTGGGAGGAGTTAGCCAGCTGGAGGGGAATGCGCGGAAGGAGGCCCTCAAACTTCTGGACGATACCCTCGCCCAATTGGCCACCAATGATGGTCCGAGTTACAAGTGAGTCGGGTCTCTAAATGTAATAGAGCTTACCGCTTATTTTTGATTTCCCCCGATTTTAGGGCAGTAAATGTGACCTCTGTGACAGGTCAGGTCGTGGCTGGAACTCTCAACACCTTCGAGGTAGAACTGGATGACGGATCGAGCAAAAGGCAGGGCACTGTGAAGATCTGGACTCGGCCCTGGCTGAAGAAAGATGGCACCAACATCATTATTAAATTTGCCGGAGAAGCTGGCGAACTGAACCGCACTTGGTAAAAGTACCCTTTACCCATAATGACTGTAATGACTTTTCATGTTTTTATTTAAATCTGTTGATTGTTTATATTGTGTTATTTATTGATCTCTCGAGTGCCTTTGTCAAAAAATATGTCATAATAAAATAAAAGTGTTCTTCAAAAAGAGCAACAATGAGTGGTTACTCTACAGGTACTATTGCAGTTTACCTGAAAAGGTTTTGTTATTTTGAAATGATTGTTTATGTAGAAAGTACCTATATATTTGTATATATATTCTGGCCTACATCTAATACCTACATACACATCCCAGACTGGGAATAAAAAGGTTCTTCTAGGGATCGTAAGGTTATCGAAAAATCCATGATTCCCTGAGAGTTTGTTATTGGTTAACCAGTTCTATTAAAAAACCTGTTTGCATTTTTATCTCAAAAAGTGAGTCGATTTCTTTGTCTCTCTCAGTTGTTGTGTGAATTCAATTAGTCAGCGTCGACATCATCCGTGTAATTCTCTCTGTGCTTATTTTACTTTTTAGTGTTGAAAATGCTCTATCCTCTCCCCACCAACAAGTGAACTTTTTCACTTGTGTATGGGAAGTATTTATTTTTTTCTATAGCTTGTCCCTTTATCAGATTCATATCATTCAACAATGCTTATTGATAAGGTACAATATGAGTAGTTCGCATAGGGCAAGTTTATGTATCTGAAACACATTCGTAATTTGTACGGTGTACACGCGTGGGGAAATTCTTCGCACCAAAATCAGCAAGAACCAATAGATAAATATGGTCCAACTATTTTTTTAAACTTTTATTTGTTAAATCGAAATTAAGAACACTTTTTGAACTAAATTAGTCATAGTCTTGCTTTTAAGTAGCCGTCTTTTTTGCTGAGAAATGGTTCGTTCTTTTGATTTGTCACGGTTTATCTGAGTGGAAAATAAAAATTATTCTTTGCTATAAAAATATTACTTTAAGTCACCAATATTCAATAATAAAGTTTGCATAAATCACAAATAAAAAAAAACGATGATAACTGAAAGTAAAGAACAGATTTATATACGAACGTTGCGGTTTTACGGAATATTTATTATTTTGTCATTGTTGACTCAAGATTAAGGGTATTAGTGTTTTTACTGATGATGAGTCGAAGTATAACGGCCACTCCTGACCTGGGCAAACAAGTAAAATTAAATCACAAAACCTTAGTCAAGTCCAAAGGCGAAACAAACCAAAAGGCTAAAACTAGACCAAAATAAAGATGCTCGACGAGCGGCTTTATTGTCGTCATGTTCAGGTTTTAGTGCACACTAGCTCGTCTCTTTTTCTAGCGATCGCCGACCGCCCGGTTGTTCGAAATTGCTAATAAAGATAGAAAATATTCTCGACATACTCTCAGATGATATCGGTTTCCTATAAAAGCGGTCTCTAGACGCCGTTTGTACTCAGTTAAAGGTAACTGTTTGATAAAAATGCAAGCCATTAAACTTATCTTCGTTTTGAGCCTGACCCTGGCCGTTGCTGTCGATGCCGTAAGTTGTATTTGTTTGCCTATAGTTTATTTTTAACCTTTTTAATGGCATAAGCGGAGGTTGGCGCTGGGTGCCCCAAAACCCCTGGAGGGCGCTGATCTATCCGCGGCTAAGGACCTTTTGACCACTACACTCACCAAACTGGCAGAAGGAGATGGTCCCAGCTATCAGTAAATTATAATTACAGTGAATAAAATAGTAAAACGTTATTATATAGAACACATCCTTTCTTTCAGAGTTGTAAACGTGATCTCGGTCAGTAGCCAATTAGTGGCTGGGTCTCAACACAAATTCGAGACGGAGCTGTCCAACGGATCCGACAATAAGGAGTGCACCGTGAAGATTTGGAACAGACCATGGTTGGTGGCGAAGGGCATGTCCACCAATGTCAAGATTCAGTGCAAGGATGAAACTGAAATCGACACAACCTGGTAGACCGAGTTTCTTGTTCTTACGTCAATTAATTGTGATCTAATAAAAAGTGTGAACATTAGAACTTGTTATTTTGAAAATGAAGAGGCTAACTAAGTCATCTTGACATACAAAAATATATATTTTTGTGAATCCCTGAAAATTTTGGGTTTATATAATTAAAAACTTTGATCTGTGGTA
The DNA here is from genome assembly GCA_018153365.1 of Drosophila fuyamai. Lineage (NCBI taxonomy): Eukaryota > Metazoa > Arthropoda > Insecta > Diptera > Drosophilidae > Drosophila > Drosophila fuyamai. Next base: position 12,157,586 of record JAECXW010000116.1, read on the forward strand.
ATTAATGTGGAGTAACCAGTTTCATTAGTAGAACTCAAACGGGAATTATTAATTTGAATAGTTCAAGTGAAATTAGGTGTTATAATAGATAAACATGAGCACGTTTCACGTTTAAACAAGTTTGGTGCAATAAAACAGTAAACAGAAGCAAAAAACCATAAAAAAAATATTAAGCGGTTTACGTACTGAGGCTTCATATACAAAATTTAACTACATAAGGTTACTGCAAATGTTAGGTTGGTTTTATATGAATTTATGTATATATATACATTTATTTACATTATCTTTTAGATGATGGTCTTTGTATAATTGCATATGCTGGAAAAGAAATGAAACTTCTAACATAGCTAATAAGTTTTTCCCAGAGAAACAACATATTTGCGATATTTATAAATCATTTATATTTTTTTAAGAATGCAGTTTGTGAATTAATCCAATAATCTATTAGTTCCGTTTAGCCGTTATTGTTCTTCCTGCTGTTCCGGCGGTTCTTCCTGCGCTGGGCTCGCTGACGTTGGCGACGACGACGCCTTTGTGCCCGCTGGCGCCTCTTCTTGCGGCTGTTCTTGTTGTTGCCTTTGTTGCCTTTGTTGGTGTTGTTGTTGTTGTTGTTGTTGCTGTCGGCATCTGTGGTGGGGGATACTGCTGAAGGACTTGTACTACCACCTGTTGAGGGAGAGGTGCTGTCATCAGTGGGGGTGGTGCTTCCATCAGTGGGAGTGGTGCTGCCGTCAGTGGGGGTGGTGCTGCCATCAGTGGGGGTGGTGCTGCCATCAGTGGGGGTGGTGCTTCCATCAGTGGGAGTGGTGCTGCCGTCAGTGGGGGTGGTGCTGCCATCAGTGGGGGTGGTGCTGCCATCAGTGGGGGTGGTGCTACCATCAGTGGGGGTGGTGCTGCCATCGGTGGGCTCATCTACCGCTTGGATGTAGCTCGAAAGGCAGAGGACCAAAAGGCCCAGGCCCAAGAAAAGAGTGGTTGCTCTCATAGTTGTTATAGGTTCAAACGAATGGATTAGCTTGATGATTTTCTGATGGGTCGATCGCCTTTATACCACTTGCATAGTTCACAGTTCTATTGTAAGGACAGTCGACAGCTGCGCCAACAAATCGATTGAATAGAAACTTTCGTATCGCCTAATTTCGACAGCTGTCAAAATACAACGTCAATTGGACAAAAGATTTTATTTAAATACGCTTTTCATTATTTTTTGTTAAGACATTAGTTGGTTTAATAAGAGCCGCATCACATATTGAGAGTCTAGAACGACCCATCGATGAACGAAAGCTGAATGCTATGAAACGGTCAAACCAGATGGTGAAGTTTTATTGCCTGATTTTGGGCGCCATTAGTTAAAATGGCACCTTTAAATTTTACATCACCATTTTTTAGTAAATAATTATAAAATTTGCTTGCATTGATACCTTTTAGCTTATTCTTACCTTTATTTTAACAAAAATCTAAGCAAAATAGAATTTAAACCTTTAGGAATTGGAAATACATAATTATTATTGTTTATTATCTTTTATATTTCTTTATTTTATTTTTTATATCAACTAGGTCTAGAAATGGCATTCGTACAATTTATGGATTTTTTTGATAGATGGAGTTTTAGAATAGAGTTTTATACAAATTTATTTGTTCTCAATATATTTATTGCGTAACAACAACTGCTAGGTTTTAAAAAAATTGAATTGACTAAATTTGTTGAATAATGCCGACTTAAACAAATTGGTATACATTTGCTATCTCTTTTCAAACAATATTTAATATAATATTTTTCTAACCGATCGTTTTTGCGAATTCTCTGCAAACAAGCATAGAAAATAATGCAAAAAGAATAAAAACCAGCTGCGTAAATTTGACAATAATCTTCGGCTGCGAAAGACGCGGGAATTGAACGGCTATAAAACCCGATGCCCGCCAACAATCTGCAAACCGCAACCATAAATCCCACGATGAGAGCAGTCACCATCTTAACCATCGTATTTGTCCTGACGACTTGTCTTCTGAGGAGCACTGAGGCGGTGACCTGTACCGCTGACCCCAACGTCACTGGCTGCATCAACTGCACCACCAATCCCACGGACGCAGAGTGCGTGGCCGAAGCCGCCGACACAACCACCACAACGACAACAACCACCACAACAACAACCACTGTGGCACCCACTACGGCGACAACAAACAGTACGGTGGCCACCACTAAGTCCTCTGGAAAGCGGAAGATCGTGCGTATCAGCAATATATACTTTAAAGGCGTCAAACGTCGCGTCCGCGTCAATAGGGGAAGCACCACTCTTCGCAACCAAAGGCGCAAAAACAAATCAAAACGTGGCAACTTGAGGAGAGGCAACGGAAACACTCGCGTCATAGTCATTTAGGAACATGAACTCCAATTAAATTATCAAGAAAATAAATACTTGCTAAAAGTATCAAATATTTTGAATCTGGGAAGAAAATCTATGCATTTCGCAGTGTTTTATTTGTGGTACAGAAATTTCCAAATATTGTATTTTAACATTTATAAAAATTGTTTTAAAAAGTTCGCAAAAAAAATATAAAATACAATATAAAACTGAAATAAAAAAATAGTTATAGTACTATACTCAAAAATCTGTGAATTGTTGCCACCTTCCCTCTAACAAAACACAAATAGAAATTACTTTCTAATGCAATCGTAGATAATTTCACAGCAAACATAATAAAAAAACGGGAACATTTTAAACAACTGTGTCAATAATCTGACAGTATTCAACCACTGCAAAGACCTTTTCTACTCTTTACAATATGTACATCAATTAGGTTTTATCGTTTTAAAAGGCGTTTTGTTCAAGAAGTTAAACTTCCGCATCCTCTTATAGCATAGTTTATCATAGTTGTCAACGTGGTTTTGTATTAAATAAATTTCTTGTTGTATAATCAATTATATTTTAAGTATAAAATATGTATAAATTCGAAATTGTATTTAATAAGACAGAAAAAAATTGAAAAATTTTTATTCCCATTAATATTTGTACTTGTAATCTTTAGGATTTCAGGATTTTATTTTCAATAAGGTGTTCAACATGTTCTGAAAAGTTAATAATTGATTTTAGACTATAATACTAATATAATAATATTTTATAATCATTCTGAGCGTTTTTAATGAAAACTACATGGGTTAATCATTAGAATTCGGAAGAGATTCGCAAATTAATGTTGATCAAATGCTACCTCTATGTATAAGAATTTAAATGGGTATTTATTAAGTAATTATAAAATTAATAACATATAACATATAACTCTGAGATATTTTTCAGAGTTACGGTTATATCGAATTCGGTCGACTTTATCGAAATATAGTACATTTTATTTTTGGAACAGTTGTAAGGATATATAATTGTCAACTTTCCAAAGTTTGCTTTCGTTATTGCTTTAAGTATAGTAAAAAAGCGAAATATTTTGCTTACGTTTTTCTTCAACTTTATTATTATTTTACAGATATCTTAATTTCTAAACAACCACGACACGGACATTTCCGTTACCACGTCGGTTCCTGTTGTTGCCACGCCTGCCATTGTTGTTATTGCGTCTCTGGTTGCGGTTCTTGTTGGTATTGGTGTTGCGCCGGCGATTGTTCCTGCCACTGCGGTTGGTGGAGCGGGCGGTGGTGCTGTTGAGGCGGATGCGACGGGAGACGGAGTAGCTCAGGTCGGTCATACGCACGATCTTGGCGTTTCCGGACGCACTGCTGGGCGAGGGGCTGATCGGCGTAGCGGAGGTGCTGGAACTCGTGGATGGCGCAACGGTGGTGGTGGTGGTAGTGGTGGCGGCCTCGGCCACGCACTCTGCGTCCGTGGGATTGGTGGTGCAGTTGATGCACCCAGTGACAGTGGGGTCAGCGGTGCAGGTCACTGCCTCAGTGCTCCTCAAAAGGCAGGATGCCAGGACGAAAATAGCGCAGATGATGGTGGCAGCTCTCATTGTGGTTTTGTTGGTCGGGGATTGTTGATTGGTGGTGATGTCGGATTTTGGAAAGGCTTTTATAGCGGGTCGATCAGAGGTGCTCTTCTCACTCAAGGACTATTGGCAATATGTACGCAGCTGTTTCTATAAAGTTTGTTTAGATATGTATGTAGACTCCTAGACTGTTTGCTCAGAATTCGCCAACTATTGGATGTCAAAGATATGACTACTCACGGAGTAGAGACGATCTAGTTAGTTATTTCTTCTGATAATTTATTTGATTAATATTATATTTTAATGTTCGTTTTTTAATTTAATTAGGTCATACGATTCCAAGCAAACTTAAATTCACACAAAAAGCATCTATAAATTTATTTCTTTTTATTTAAAAAAAGTATTTTAAATTTGTATATATTTAGAATTTAATCATATTACCTTTAATATCATTATAACTATTAATTATACATTATTGTGAGTTTGAATGTATGTATTGATTTTTCCCTCAGTGTTTTTTTTTTTTTTTTTAGAAGAACCTCAATATACCCGTTACTCGTAGAGTAAAAGGGTATATTGTATTCGTGCAAGTATATATATTCTTGTTCAGGTTCACTAGCCGAGTCGATCTAGCCATGTCCGTCTGTCTGTCCGTCCGTATGAACGCTGAGATCTCCGTATAAACGCTGAATCTCGCTAAACAGAGTCGACGTTAATTATCGAGGGATTTCTATTAAAGGAAATTGCGATGGTTTTCATTTGTCAATACCGAACTATATCCCAAGAACTATGCCAATCAAATCAAGTTAGCCAAATTGGAGGTGTTCCCTGGGTACCGATTTTAACATAAAAATCGGGAGCTAATTCGAGCGGCGAAAAACATACAAGAAGGCATATTTATATTAAGTTGTTTAGCTGAGTAACGGGTATCTAATAGTCAAGGCACTCGACTATAGCGTTCTCTCTTGTTTTCTTATAGAATTATCGAGTTAGAACAGTTTTGGTGATAATCATCTTGAATGCTGTTATTGACTATGTACTTCTTTATTATGGGTTGAAGGTTGTTTTATGCGATGTACAAATAGTTACCTTGCAAATGGCCAATTTGGTTAAAAATTTTTTTGGACAGTGATTTCGTCCTAGTTCATACGAAGCCAGTGAAAATATTTAGTAATTAGTTAGTTAACTTTAATAATTGTATTTTATTTAGTTTAAAAATAACAAACACAACGTTGTATTGTAAAATAAATGAAAAAAAACAAGTGAGAACGCTATAGTCGAGTGCCTCGACTATAAGATACCCGTTACTCAGTTCAAATTATCAATTTGGATTCGGCGATCTCTTAGAGCTGGCAGCTTTACAGCACGAGCATCAGCACGAGCGCTTCTTTAGCGCAGGCAGCTTTTGTCCTGCACCAACAGCTGTGCTTATGTTTATGTTTTTGAGTGCAATGCTTACATACATACACACATACGCCATTGTTTGACTCAGACCTCCGATTTGGCTAACTTGATTTGATTTGCATAGTTCTTGGGATATAGTTCGGTATTGACAAATGAAAACCATCGCAATTTCCTTTAATAGAAATCCTTATCGAGAATTAACGTTGACTCTGTTAAGCACCTTGGCCAGCTGTTCCAAAGTCATCCGTTAGATGGCGCTATTGTGCCATGAAAGGCGGAAGCTTTTAACGGGTTTTTGGGCGTTAGAGTGGGCGTGGCAAACTTTTATTAGGCCAACCGATAGGTATTGACGAAACAAATACATATCAATTAAAATTTTCATAATAGCATCAAAACTGAGGCCACAGCTTGTGGCTTGTGAGCGTCAGAGGGGGCGTGGCACCATTTTGAAACAAACTTGCGCTGCGTAGGAACTCCTAAAATCTACATGCAAAATCCCAATCTTCTAGCTTTTATAGTTTCCGAGATCTCAGCGTTCATACGGACAGACAGACAGACAGACGGACATGGCTAGATCAACTCGGCTAGTGATCCTGAACAAGAATATAAAGAGTTTATAGGGTCGGAAACGCTTGCTTCTACATGTTACATACTTTTGCACGAATATAATATACCCTTTTACTCTACGAGTAACGGGTATAATAATGACAGTGTAGTGATTCAATCTTCTATCAAATACAATGGCGATTTTTTGCTGACTAATTTTTATCCGCCATCGTCGCTTGAAACAGAATATTTATGGCTTTATATTTTAACACGAATCATATACTAAACAAGAAAGGAAAGCTAAGTTCGAGCGGAGCCGACATTGATATACCCTTGCAGAATATTCTGTAAATTATATTGGTTGGCCAAAAAATCAATAAAAAATCCCAATTTCCTAACATTAAAAAAACCAAAGTTATGGCTTTTTCAATCGTTCAGGATATAGTCGGCCGATCCTTATGAAATTTGGTAGGTCCGATTGATTGGCCAAAAATAAAACCCATAGAAAATCCCAACTTCCTTATTGTACAAACACCAAAGTTATGGCATTTCCGATCGATCAGGTAAATGGCAGCTATATGATATAAACGCCCGATCCGGCTCGTTCCGACCTACATATATACTACCTGCAATAGAAAGACAACTTTTGGCAAAGTTTCAAGCAGATAGCTTGAAAAATGAGGGACTAGTTTGCGTAAAAACGGATGGACGGAAAGGCGGACATGGCTAGATGGACTCTCCTGGTGATGCTGATAAAAAATATATATTCTTTAAGGATCGGAAATGTCTTCTTCACTGTGTTGCAAACTTTTGACTGAAATATAATATCCTATGCAAGGGTATAAAAATAATATGTTTTAAAATGGGTTTTGGAATGCACTGTAAGGATTTATTGTGTTTACTGAGTTTAAAAACATACAAAATTTAATAGATAATTTTTCAACTGTCAAATAGAAAACTTTTAGTAAGTTAAGATCACTATTAGCCGTGTCGCTTTGTCATTTTGGCCGCCATTTTCATTCCTTTCTGATTCTTCTCCCAGGCCTGCCTGGCTTCCCTGGCTGCCTTGGCTTCCCTGGCTGCCTTGGCTATTCTGGCTGCCTTGGCTTCCTTACTCCTGCCTTTCTTTTTCGTGGCTGCTTCTCCCTTACGCGGGTTTTTAGTTGTGGTTTTAGTTGGGGCTTCAGTTGTAGCCTTAGTTGGAGCTTCAGTTAAAGCCGCAGCTGGGGCCTTAGTTGGGGCCTTAGTTGGGGCCGTAGTTGGGGCCGTAGTTGGGGCCGCAGCTGGGGCCTTAGTTGGGGCCTTAGTTGGAGCCGTAGTTGGGGCCGTAGTTGGGGCAGTAGTTGGAGCCGTAGTTGGGGCCGTAGTTGGGGCCGTAGTTGGAGCCGTAGCTGGGGCCGTAGTTGGGGCCGCAGCTGGGGCCTTAGTTGGGGCCTTAGTTGGGGCCGTAGTTGGGGCCGTAGTTGGGGCAGTAGTTGGAGCCGTAGTTGGGGCCGTAGTTGGGGCCGTAGTTGGAGCCGTAGTTGGGGCCGTAGTTGGGGCCGTAGTTGGGGCCGTAGTTGGGGCCGTAGTTGGAGCCGTAGTTGGGGCCGTAGTTGGAGCCGTAGTTGGGGCCGTAGTTGGGGCCGTAGTTGGGGCCGTAGTTGGGGCCGTGGTTGGGGCCGTAGTTGGGGCCGTAATTGGAGCCGAGGTTGGGGCCGTTGTTGGGGCCGTAGTTGGGGCCGTAGTTGGAGCCGTAGTTGGGGCCGTAGTTGGAGCCGTAGTTGGGGCCGACGTTGGAGCTTCAGTTGGGGCCGTAGTTGGGGCATCAGTTGGAGCTTCAGTTGGGGCCGTAGTTGGAGCTTCAGTTGGGGCTGTAGTTGGGGCCGTAGTTAGAGCCGTAGTTGGGGCTTCAGTAGGAGCTTCAGTGGGAGCTTCAGTTGGGGCCGTAGTTGGGGCCTCAGTTGGGCCCTCAGTTGGGGCCTCAGTTGGGGCCTCGGTTGGGGCCTCAGTTGGGGCCTCAGTTGGGGAGACATCCGTGGAACTGGCGGAAGACGCCAGTCCAAAAATTACCAAAACGAACAAGCTCCACAAAAAGAAAGCCCTCATCTTATGTTCGCAGCCAGGTCTGTACATCTTATGTGTAATAATTTTCAGTTCTGATGCATCGCTTTATATAGCTGCACGATAACTGTTTGTAGATGTTTTCTAAATAGATCCGAATTTATGCAGCTTGCTTTTTGTTAGACACAAAAATATTTCCAATTAGTATATTTGCGTAGAACGGGGTGTAAATAAATGTGTTTCAGCTAAAAATATGCGTTGATAGATTTGCTCCAAAAAACTCATTTGCTATCAGCGAGTTAAAATCACTCATTTGAGTGAATATATTTTAATGTAAATTTGTAGCTTGCGTGTGAGATTTGCACAGGTCTTCAATTGTTTGCCAATGCATAGTTTTTATTTTAATTTAACATTGCCTTAAAAGTTTAACAAGACTACAACAAATTTTTGTTGGGAATTTTAATGGAAATTATATTTCATTTATAATGGAAATATATTTTCCATGGCAAACATAAACATAGTTTATATTTAGTGTGTAAGAGTATACCTTCAATACCTATAAATCATTAATTTAACTAAAATAATTAAAAAACAAAATTGATAAATAATGCAAATCATCTATTAATTTTTTCGTGACCAAATACGCAATTTACTGCCAATACCACAGATGGAAGAGAGCGATGTCAAAACACAATTCGACTATGTCCTGGGAAAATATGAGGATCTGGAAATGAAAGTGCCCGGCAAACCAGTTGGGTGAGATGAACTTTCGCCAGTGAATGGTGGCTTTGGTATGGTGACTCGCTAATTGGCTTTTCATTTCCCCCGTCGACAGTTTGCATGGCAAAGTGGTTACGCATGGCGAGGCGGAGGAGCAGCACTTGGTGTTCCAGTACATGGACAATACGCCGCATGACATCATCCAGACGTGTGCGTTCGTGGTCAAGCGGACTCCCGGTGAGTGCGAGACCATCCGGACCTACTGCTCGGCTTTCCTGAGCCGCCTGCCACGCCCCCTGCTGGAGCGTCAGCCCATCGCAGTTTGCGAGGATGGGGTGCGGGTGGTTGAGAAGGAACCGGAAGCGGATGCGGAAGACGACCCGGATGCGGAAGACGACCCGGATGCGGATGCTCAGGCTGATCCGCAGCAGGACCAGCCGGAGACCACAACAGCCGAGCAGGCTTTTTAAATTTCCGTAAGCTGTAATTTGAAAGATTTTTTTTGATCTTTACAGCAATATCTTTTTTTTACAGCAAATTTAAGAAAGTAACTATAATTTTTAAAATTACTTTTTACTCAATTTTTGTTGCCAAAAATTAAAAAATGTCAATAAGAAATATATTTTAATTACCGATATATTAATATATATATTTTGGAAATTAAAATATATTGAATTGAATTTACATTTAAAAAAAAATATCTAAGCTCTTATATATATCTATGCTCATAGCATTAAAGAGGTTATCTTCGAGCTAACAAACACGCCGCCGAAAAGTAGGCTTTCCCCAATTGTCTACTAACATTTCCCCTTGGCCACTCAATATCATGTCTTCCCAACATTGAGTTAGGAAACTCTGACAGCAACAACTATACGGATTTTAGCCCAACAACTGACGGCTGAAAGACTAGATAAGGCTAAGTCAAGCGCCTGCGGCCATGGTCCCATGGTGCACAGTGGAAGGAATAAAGTGGATTTAAGCTTGGTTTTTAAAAAATCCAACATAAAAAAATTGTCTAATTCAAAAAAAGTACAAATAGTTAATAAATAAACAAAATTACCTACTTATCACATACGGAAAAAAGACAATTTTATTTAAAATATGTAGTTAAAAAAAGAATTACTTAATTAAAAAAATTAAATGAACAGTATTTTTCACATAAAACAAGAAAGGAAAGCTAACTTCGGGCGGAGCCGAAGTTGATATACCCTTGCAGAATATTCTGTAAATAATATTCTCCAAAATTATTCATATAATGCATTCTAAATACTCATAAAAATCGCAACTTCCTAACTTTAAAATCACCAAAGTTATGGCATTTTCAATCGTTCAGTTATATGGCAGCTATGGGATATAGTCGGCCGATCCCTATAAAATTTAGTAGGTCGGATTGATTGGCCAAATATAAAACTCATAGAAAATCCCAACTTCCTAACTTTAAAAACACCAAAGTTATGATATTTCCTATCGTTATATGGGAGCTATAGGATATAGTCGGCCGATCCTTATGAAATTTGGTAGGTCGAATCGATTGGCCAAATCAAAAAGCCATAGAAAATCCCAACTTCCTAACTTTACAAACACCAGAGTTATGGCATTTCCTATCGTTAAGTATATATAGTCGGCCGATCCCGGCCGTTCCGACTTATATACTGCGTGCAAAGGAAAGAAGGGTGTGTGCAAAGTTTCAATTCGATATCTTTAAAACTGAGAGACTAGTTCGCTTAGTAACAGACAGACGGACAGACAGACGGACAGACGGACAGACGGACATGGCTATATCAACTCAGGAGGTGATCCTGATCAAGAATATATATACTTTATAGGGTCGCAGATGTCTCCTTCACTGCGTTGCGCACTTTTGACCAAAATTATAATACCCTCTGCAAGGGTATAAAAATGTAAATAAAAGTGCATACAAAAACTCAATATTGTAGCAACTAAGTTATTTAAGAATAATATATTAAGAATAAACCAAACAAGAAAGGAAAGCTAACTTCGGGCGGAGCCGAAGTTGATATACCCTTGCAGAATATTCTATAAATTATATTCTCCAAAATTATTCATATGATGTATTCTTAATACTCATAAAAAGTCCCAACTTCCTAACTTTAAAAACACCAAAGTTATGTCATTTCCAATCGTTCAGTTATATGGCAGCTATAAGATATAGTCGGCCGATCCTTATGAAATTTGGTAGGTCGGATTGATTGGCCAAAAATAAAACCCATAGAAAATCCCAATTTCCTAACTTTACAAACACCAAAGCTATTGCATTTCCGATCAATCAGTTATATGGCGGCTATAGGATATAGTCGTCCGATCCTTATGAAATTTGGTAGGTCGGATTGATTAGCCAAAAATAAGACCCATAGAAAATCCCAACTTCCTAACTTTAAAAACACCAAAGTTATGGCATTTCCGATCGTTCAGTTATATGGCAGCTATATGATATAGTGGCCCGATCCGGCTCGTTCCGACTTATATACTACCTGCAATAGAAAGACAACTTTTGGGAAAGTTTCAAGCAGATAGCTTTAAAACTGAGGGACTAGTTTGCGTAGAAACGGACGGACAGACGGACAGACGGACAGACGGACATGGCTAGATCGACTCTCCTGGTGATGCTGATCAAGAATATATATACTTTATAGGGTCGGAAATGTCTCCTTCACTGCGTTGCACACTTTTGACTGAAATTATAATACCCTCTGCAAGGGTATAAAAATATGTAAACTCTGAATGAATATAAAATAAATAATTCAAGTTTGTTTTAGCGAATTTATAAATTTTGTTCGAATATATTATCAATACGCTCTGGAAAGTATTTGTCAGCCCTTCTCCGGGCCGTCCGGGCAGTTTTTGAACTGCTAGAACTGTTTGTTGGCGGAGCTGATCGGAGATGGAGCGAATGCACTGGTCGATGAGGCAGCTTCGGTGATTCCTTCAGCGGAGTGATGGTGTTTACTTTAGCCGTGGTTGTTGCCGTGGTGCCTGTTCCTGAAATGGGTGCCGAAGTGGGGGTCGCTTCGCCTCTTTCACGCACTCTGCGTCGTGGGATTCACTGTGCACCGCTCATTAGGAGGCAGGCTGTCAGGAGAAGATTCTACACAAGAGGTTGGATGTAACTCTCATTTTGCTGTTGATAGCTTTTTCGGATAATGGCACGGGCTTTTATAGTGGTTTAATCTTATGCGTATGTAGGGTATTACAAATTAAATATTATTTATTTTATTTCGGGTATTGTACAAGGTTTCAAATTGAACAATTAAAGACCAATATTCGGCTTTTACGACTTTCGCACTATGGATACTTCGACGTCCTTTGTCAATTGTTCGGCATCAACTAAACTTGGTGCGATATAGTGTCGCGAAATTCGGGTTGAAGAGTGTGATGGATATATACATATTTCACATTAATGGAAGAGAATGAAGAGTGGTTTGCGATGAGGATAATGAAATTCTACGCATCGTTGTGAAATATAGTATATCAATATATCCCTATCCCACACATATGAAGTGGAGTTGAAGAATATTAGCAAATTTACATAAGCAACGATTGTTTCTCTATGTCCATTGTGATAATTTGTCTTACAAATCGTGCAAGAAGATGACATCTATTAACATATTTTAAAATCAAAATAAAATACTACAAATAATATGTCTTAAAACGGGTCTTGGAATACTCTGTAAAGATTTATTGTATTTTCTGAGTTTTAAAACATACAAATTTTAAGAGGTCATTTTTTCAACTTTCAAATTGAAAACTTTTACTTCGCTTACCAATAGACAGGTCCTTTATTCGGTTTTTTCCTTTTTTCTGTTCCTTGCGCTCCTGACTTTTCTTCTTCTTCTCTCCCCTTTTCCAGGGTGAACTTCCCTTACCCTATTTATACCCTTGCAGAGGGTATTATAATTTTGGTCAAAAGTGTGCAACGCAGTGAAGGAGACATCTCCGACCCTATAAAGTATATATATTCTTGATCAGGATCACCTCCTGAGTTGATATAAGCATGTCCGTCTGTCCGTCTGTCTGTTTCTACGCGAACTAGTCTCTCAGTTTAAAAGATATCGAATTGAAACTTTGCACATACCCTTCTTTCCTTTGCACGCAGTATATAAGTCGGAACGGCTTGGATCGGCCGACTATATCCTATAGCTGCCATATAACTGAACGATAGGAAATGCCATAACTCTGGTGTTTGTAAAGTTAGGAATTTGGGATTTTCTATGGCTTTTTTATTTGGCCAATCAATTCGACCTACCAAATTTCATAAGTATCGGCCGACTATATCCTATAGCTCCCATATAACGATAGGAAATACCATAACTTTGGTGTTTTTAAAGTTGGAAGACTATATCCTATAGCTGCCATATAACTGAACGATTGAAAATGCCATAACTTTGGTGTTTATACCCGTTACTCGTAGAGTAAAAGGGTATATTATATTCGTGCAAAAGTATGTAACAGGTAGAAGGAAGCGTTTCCGACCCTATAAACTCTTTATATTCTTGTTCAGGATCACTAGCCGAGTTGATCTAGCCATGTCCGTCTGTCTGTCTGTCTGTCCGTATGAACGCTGAGATCTCGGAAACTATAAAAGCTAGAAGATTGGGATTTTGAATGTAGATTTTAGGAGTACCTACGCAGCGCAAGTTTGTTTCAAAATGGTGCCACGCCCCCTCTGACGCCCACAAGCCACAAGCTGTGGCCTCAGTTTTGATGCTATTATGAAAATTTTAATTGATATGTATTTGTCTCGTCAATACCTATCGATTGGCCTAATAAAAGTTTGCCACGCCCACTCTAACGCCCAAAAACCCGTTAAACGCTTAATCCTGGCTAGCGCCTACATTTCCGTCTTTCATGGCGTATACAATAGCGCCATCTAACGGATGACTTTGGAACAGCTGGCCAAGGTGCTCAACAGAGTCAACGTTAATTCTCGATAAGGATTTCTATTAAAGGAAATTGCGATGGTTTTCATTTGTCAATACCGAACTATATCCCAAGAACTATGCAAATCAAATCAAGTTAGCCAAATGGGAGGTCTGAGTCAAACAATGGCGTATGTGTGTATGTATGTAACATTGCACTCAAAAATATAAACATAAACACAGCTGTTGGTGCAGGACAAAAGCTGCCTGCGCTAAAGAAGCGCTGGTGCTGATGATCGTGCTGTAAAGCTGTCAGCTCTAAGAGATCGCCGAATTCAAATTGATAATTTGAACTGAGTAACGGGTATCTAATAGTCAAGGCACTCGACTATAGCGTTCTCACTTGTTTTAAAGTTAGGAAGTTGGGATTTTTATGAGTATTTAGAATGCATTATATGAATAATTTTGGAGAATATTATTTACAGAATATTCTGCAAGGGTATATCAACTTCGGCTCCGCCCGAAGTTAGCTTTCCTTTCTTGTTTTTAGTTGGGCCTGATTTTTAAGTGGGGCCCTCATATGGGTCCTCAGTTGGGACCTCAGTGGGACCTCAGTGGGACCTCAGTTGGGACCTCAGTTGGGACCTCAGTTGGGACCTCAGTTGGGACCTCAGTTGATGCCTCAGTTGCGGCCTCAATTGGGGAGACCTCAGTTAACGACGTGGAACTGGAGACATCGGTGGGTTCCGTGATAGTCGGAGAACTGGCAGGAGAAGCCTCCCCAAAAATGACCAAAAACAACAAACTCCACAAAAAGAAAGCCCTCATCTTATGTTCGCAGCCAGGTCTATACATCTTATGTGTAATAATTATACCCGTTACTCGTAGAGTAAAAGGGTTAATTGTATTCGTGCAAAAGTATGTAACAGGTAGAAGGAAGCGTTTCCGACCCTATAAAGTATATATATTCTTGTTCAGGATCACTAGACGAGTCGATCTAGCCATGTCCGTCTGTCCGTCCGTCCGTCTGTCCTGTCTGTCCGTCTATCTGTCCGTCCGTATGAACGCTGAGATCTCGGAAACTATAAAAGCTAGAAGATTGGCATTTTGCATGTAGATTTTAGGAGTTCCTACGCAGCGCAAGTTTGTTTCAAAATGATGCCACGCCCCCTCTGACGCCCACAAGCCACAAGCTGTGGCCACGGTTTTAATGCTATTATTAAAATTTTAATTGATATGTATTTGTTTCGTCAATACCTATCGATTGGCCTAATAAAAGTTTGCCACGCTCACTCTAACGCCCAAAAACCCATTAAATGCTTAAGCCTGGCTAGCGCCTATGTACATTTCCGCCTTTCATGGCGCCATCTAACGGATGACTTTGGAACAGCTGGCCAAGGAGCTCAACAGAGTCAACGTTAATTCTCGTTAAGGATTTCTATTAAAGGAAATTGCGATGGTTTTCATTTGTCAATTCCGAACTATATCCCAAGAACTATGCAAATCAAATCAAGTTATCCAAATTGGAGGTCTGAGTCAAACAATGGCGTATGTGTGTATGTATGTAACATTGCACTCAAAAATATAAACATAAACACAGCTGTTGGTGCAGGACAAAAGCTGCCTGCGCTAAAGAAGCGCTGGTGCTGATGCTCGTGCTGTAAAGCTGCCAGCTCTAAGAGATCGCCGAATTCAAATTGATAATTTGAACTGAGTAACGGGTATCTAATAGTCGAGGCACTCGACTATAGAGTTCTCACTTGTTTTCAGTTCTGATGCATCGCTTTATATAGCTGCACGATAACTGTTTGTAGATGTTTTCTAAATAGATCCGAATTTATGCAGCTTTCTTTTTGTTAGACACAAAAATATTTCCAATTAGTATATTTTCGTAGAACGGGGTGTAAATAAATGTGTTTCAGCTAAAAATATGCGTTGATAGATTTGCTCCAAAAAAACTCATTTGCTATCAGCGAGTTAAAATCACTCATTTGAGTGAATATATTTTAATGTAAATTTGTAGCTTGCGTGTGAGATTTGCACAGGTCTTCAATTGTTTGCTAATGCATAGTTTTTTTTTTAATTTTATAATTATCATGACGTCACATCTTACACCGAAGCGAAGCGAGAACAATGAGCGAGAATATTTTATATTCATATCTCGCAGTTATATTGCGATCCACTGACCATTTCGGATTTTGAATTAGTTTAGTCTGAGCTGATCATCGCACGGTAGAGCCATGGATATATCAAGCTGTCTGCTGTTGTGTCTGGGATTTATTTCAATGTCTAATGTTGTGGTAAGGGCTGATAACAGATATCTAAAGAGTCAAAAATTCTGAATATCTTTTCAGTTTTCAATCTGCGTCCCGCCAAATCACTGCATTGAAGATGTGAGTGTAATATTGTTTTATGGTATAATTGTTTATTGGTTGGAATGACTCCTGAATGTTTTATTTTTTGTTTAGCATTGGCTTAAAAGCTTAATACGACTTTAACGAATTTTAAACGAGTATTTTTTTGGAAACATTAATGGAATTTAAATTGTCGATAAATAGAGTCAGGCAGAATTAACATATTTTTAATACTCAGCTGTTTCTGCCCTTTTTTTATTTTCCAAGGCAAACACTTAAACATAGTTTATATTTAGTTTGTAAGAGTATATTTTCACTACCTATAAACCAATAATTTTACTAAATTAATTCAAACACAAAATTGATAAATAATGCAAATCATCTATTATTTTTTTCGTGACTAAATACGCAATTTACTGCCAATACCACAGATGGAAGAGAGCGATGTCAAAACACAATTCGACTATGTCCTGGGAAAATATGAGGATCTGGAAATGAAAGTGCCCGGCAAACCAGTTGGGTGAGATGAACTTTCGCCAGTGAATGGTGGCTTTGGTATGGTGACTCGCTAATTGGCTTTTCATTTCCCCGTCGACAGTTTGCATGGCAAAGTGGTTACGCATGGCGAGGCGGAGGAGCAGCACTTGGTGTTCCAGTACATGGACAATACGCCGCATGACATCATCCAGACGTGTGCGTTCGTGGTCAAGCGGACTCCCGGTGAGTGCGAGACCATCCGGACCTACTGCTCGGCTTTCCTGAGCCGCCTGCCACGCCCCCTGCTGGAGCGTCAGCCAATCGCAGTTTGCGAGGATGGGGTGCGGGTGGTGGAGGAGGAACCGGAAGCGGATGCGGAAGACGACACGGATGCGGATGCTCAGGCTGATCCGCAGCAGGACCAGCCGGAGACCACAACAGCCGCGCAGGCTAGCTCTAAATTGAGGGAGTTCTACTGACCCCCGTCACCTCTTATTAACTCTTTAACTTACAGTTATATATTAAGTACATAAGAATTGCAATTTTTTACATTTCAGTAAGCTGAATTTTTAAAGATGATTTTTCGATCGTTACAGTAATATCTTTTTTTATGGCAAACTGTTGGTACTTAAGAAGTTAACAATAATTTTTAATATCACTTTTTACTCTATTTTTTTTGCAGAATATTTTTTAGTATTCTGTCAATTCGGTCAATAAAAAATATATATTAATTACCGAAATATTGATATATATTATTTATTATCTAACAAAATGGTAATAAATTGAATTAAATTTACATTTTTGAAAAAAGATCTGAGGAACTAAACTAGTTGCTACATAGCATTAAAGAGGTAATCTTGGAATTAAAAATCGTCGCCTAAAAGTAGGCTTAACCCAACTGTCTACTAACATTTCCCTTTGGCCACTCAATGTCACGTCTTCCCAACATTGAGTTAGGAAGCTCTGACAGCAACAACTATGCGGCTTTTAGCTCAACAACTGACGGCCGAAAGACTAGACCAGGCTAAGTCCGGCGCCTGCGCTGATCCTACAGAGCACAGTGGAAGGAATTTGGTAGATTTTAGTGGGGATTTAAAAAATTCAAACTTGAAAAAATTGGCTGGTTCAAAAAGCGTTACAAGTAGTAGAAAAAAGTCATGTAATTTACAATATCAAATTAACCGACTTTCCTCATAAAAAGTCAAAATAAAATGCATGAAAAATTCTCAATATAGTGGTTCCGTAAAAATAAACTGGTTTTTATAAGTATATGAATGTATTTTTATTATTGTTTATAGCATTCATTTTAGATTTTACGACAAATGCTTAGTTGTTCGTTGTAAACATTATAAATGTATGTTTTTTAATAAATATTGGAATATTCCATGAAAATTTTAAAATAATTAAATAAATATAAATAATTAACAATTCATATTAATTTGGCTAAATGATATGAACGTTCGTTGAATTTCAAAGCCACTGTATGCCACATAATTGCGTGAGAGAACTCTCTCTTCTTAAAAGAATGAGAAATGGAGAGTGTGGCTTGCGCCGAATAACAGTAAACAAAGCCCAGCTGCTTTTGCTAGAGGTATCGTTTAATTTTAGTTGTGAACGGGGCGCCAAGGCGAACTGGAGCAGCGTAAACGAAGCGCGGGAGTTGGCACAAAAGCTCCAAAACGCCGCAGACCCATAATTAACTCGGAAAAAAAGAGAGAGAGGAGAAAGAGAAAGAGTACGCAGAGAGAGTACCTGAGGAGAGAACCCAAAGAGAGGGAGACTTTCGGAGATAGGTTGTTATTTGGCGACAGTCCCCGCACAGAATTATCAGCTCAGTGCTAAAGTTGTACTCGTGCTGCGTAGCTCGTGTGGGCAAGGCCGTTCCTCGATTCGCCCACCCACCGCCCCACGTGCCCCCTGCCACGCCCCCCAGCTGCTAGCAGCAGCTGCTTCTCAGAGAAGTGCGTGCGCGGTACGCGTTTCGTTTCGCGGCAACGGAATTGCCGCCGGTTAATAAAAACGTCCTGTGCAAAGAAGAAATAAATATATGTATATCACCACTTTTTGCATAATACGAAAAGTAAAACTAAACATTTAAGCGGCGCGTAAATATACTACTTACTTTCGCGCTATCCCCATCCCCTTTTATCAACGAAGCGCCAGCCAGTCCGCGTTATCAGCAAACGGACCGCGACAAAAACACATAAAGCGTACTTTAAAATACACAAAAAAAAAAAAAAAACAAATTGAAAAGAAAATGCATTTGAATGCGTTAGTGTGTGTTTAGGTGAGTATTAGCCTTACAAGTGTGTCTGCCTGTGAGTGTGTGTGTATGTGGGGCCTCCGGCTCAGCTGAGTGCTGAGTAAACAAACAAAAACCAACCGAAGCCAAACACAAATACCACCACAAATATCATCTATACCAGCACCAGACTCACCCACACACCCACACACCCACACGCAATTATTAGCGTTCCCCAAATCCCCCAGAAATGTGCGAATTATGAAATATTTTACCCTTGAATGTCATACGTATTAGAATTAGCGGCAGGGGGCTTCACAGCGTTACTTTTTAGCAACTTTTGAATTCCCCTTTTATAGTGGGGGAGCGAGGGTATGATTATTTTCTGAAATACATTTAAATATTAAAGCTCTGATTAAATGGAACCTTAAACATAATCTTCTGTTCAAAGTGTTATAAATTGATTAAACTCAATATTTATTTATTTTAGTTTGCGAGATATATTTTATTATATATATGTCATTTTTTATTATGATAACTCATTTTATCGGGTCTGGTTCATTTTATTAGTTTTCTTGTTATCAAAGAAAAGATTTTTATTCCATTATGCTTTTGGAATCCAGAGATATTAAAGTTTAATTTTTAATTTAAATTTATCATAGTGCAGCAAATATTTGCAGTTACTTACATATCGGATATATACTATGTCGTAAATTGCAAAGAGATTTCTGCAGAAAACATTTTAAACAATTTAAATTTTATGTATCATGCCTAAAATATTTGGTTATGGAAATCTAAGATTATATTTAAGTGTTTCGTACAGATACTTAGGTCTTTTTAATTAGCAGTGAATCACAATAAAAATAAACTAAGCATTTTGTAAGATATTTTGAACAATTTGTATATCTGAATACCATCAAATATTTGCTACCGGGTATCATAAAGTCGGCACCCCAGACCACACAAATTGTTGACAGTATTTTTTTGGATTGCCCCATGGGGAATCTAAAGCAACAACTCCGTATGGCCCAAAAACTTTCCTGTGACGTGCGATGCCTAACGCAAATTATTCGAGAGCTGCTTCAACGCATTTTGCCACTTTTCTTCTCGCGCGCAATTTTCTTCTCGACCGCCCTTTTGGAGACTCGCCAAAGTGTCTGTGAAATCCATTAAGTTTTGTTTTCGTTTTTTATGAACAACATTGACTTTGTCAACGGTTCGTACGGCCATCATCCCTGGGAGCCAATGCCTTCCTCCATCCTCACGCACTTTTTCAAACAGCAACTGTCTGAGCAAGTCTTTTATTTTATTTTAATGCCCTCACTTTGCCACTCCTCGGCAGCTTCCCTTTGGAGGATTTTTTACAAAAACATTGTCAAATTTATTGACTCACTTTCGTCTTTGTATTATCCGGCTTTATCCGTCTGCTGTTTTCTCTTTGTTGGCTATATCCCCGCGAACGAACGAACGTGACAAGTTATTTCAAATTGAACAGGAGCTTTAAGGGTCATAAACTTAGCTGTTGACAACTTTCAAGAACTCCAATTACGTTAATTATCGGTCTGGTAAAGTAATATGCGGGTGTAATTTCTTGAAAAGCACTTTGTAGATTATTGAAAAACTATTTCGGCTTTGTTGTAATATTTCTGAGAACCTAAAAGTAAAACGTGTCTTCGCTCAACCTGCTAGAAGTGTATTATGTTTCATTTTTTGAGAAGTTGTCCTTATTTTTTTATTCAAGGTGAAAGATAATTTGTTTTGAAAATTCTTTAAATTTATCGTGTTACTTGTTAAGGCTAAGTTTAAGTCTATACAAAACACTAATATATATTTTTTCTTGGTATCCCACTTTGTGTTCGAGATGCACTTACTTAGCAATTGTTTTTCAGTTACCCTCACCCATAATGAAGATCTGTATTAGCTTAATGGTTTCGGAGGATGGAAAGCAAATTGAAGAGCCGGCTAAAAGCTTCTAAAGTGTCGACCCTCACCTGTCTTTAGCGGTCCGCTCTCAATCTCGTGGGATTCCCCTTGTTTTCTGTTTGTTTTTGGGTTTTCTGTATGTAATGCGGATAAGGTTAAGGTCGCGCGGATTTATGGTATATGGAGTCCCGATTTTCGTGGGGCCGCTTATAAATAGTCCCCGTTCTCGGCGATTACCCTTCGCATGCAATTTTTCCCGGCGTTTGTTTGCCCGGTTCGTTCTTTTTTTTTGGTTTTTTGGGGCCCCGCACGTGTCTTTCACTTCGGGGGAAATGGAGATTTTTCGCCCAAAAACCCAAGGCTCAAACTTCGGCCATGTTTATGGCGTCTGCCGCTGACTGACGTTCATTGGCTTTTGTGCGGATATTTGTTTTTGTTATTATTCCGCCATTCTCGGCCGCCCATATCCTACGTCCTTCGTCATTGGCCATAAAACGGTGTCTCCGAGCACATTTTGCGAGTCGCGTCGGCATCTGCGGCTGTGTTTTAACATTGCCTCAGTACGAATTCTCTATCCTTCTCCCATTTTTACAAGTTTATTTTGTTCCCGAAATTCTCGGGCATTCTTTGCATTTCATCCTGCTGTTTGTTATCGCTCTGGGACATCCTCGCCCATCTGTCATGTCTGCCTTCTTTCCTTCCTTTTCCGACTTCATTTAATCAGCAATTCATTTATTTAAACGCCTTGGAGGAAATCATTTATGTTTATTGATTCATCTAAAAGAAGGACAGATAGAAAAGGACACGCATTTGCCGCTAAAACGGACACTAATTCGATTCGCCGCTTTCAAAATTGGGTTAAAATTAGTTATTAATCCAAGACTACTTAATTACATTCGAAGTCGACTTGGGAAAATTTATGTTGTGTCCAATTAAGGCCCACTCTTTTGTAAAATATTATATATCTTGTATTTATGTGCATGGCTTAATTTCAAAATGTAATTTATTACAATCGCTCACGAATATGTTAGTAATATATAATGCTTATTGCTTTATTTTGCTTAAAAAACAAAAAACAAACAAATTCATTCAAGAATGGCGAATGTTGGAGTATTAAATTCTTTAGATTAAACTACGATTGATTAAAAATATTATGCTTTATTTCTTAAAATCACTTAAGTCATAGCGGATTCAACAATAACATTTTTTAAAGTACTTTGAATATGAAAATGAGTTTTTTAATTAAATTGTTCGCCATCTCTGAAACTTTGATAGAAAATAAACTTGCAAACTTTAAGTAAATGCCAAAAAATTTGTTTGAAACTAATTAATTTCCTTATTCAGCTTGCAGGAAAAAAGCCACAACAACTTTTGCGACGATAAGGAATTGGTAAGTCACGTTACGTATACGCAGTGGTGCCTTTTAAAATCGCTTACAAACTACGTAAACAAACTCGGAAATAATGAGGAAGATGAAGTTCGATCTATTAATAGCTGCCCCAAAGGATAGTTCTGAACTTTTGCTCCAGCTGCGAATCGTTGCAAAAGACACTATCGAAGACGGATGACACAGGCACGCCCCCAATCGCATTACTTTTTCTTTCTTTTTTTTGGGAGGAAGCAACCTAAACACGGCGGATGGGGAAACTGGTTCCGCTGCAGCTGTCGTCGTACTTTTAGCAGCCATCTCGGGAAAGAAACCACAGTAGCGAAGAAAAAACAACCTTTATCGAACGAAATTTGAGGGAAAACTTCACCGTTAGCCGTTTTGTGCGGCGCTTATCCGTCTTAGCCACTTTGAGTCGCGCTTCTGCCGCCACTCGGCGATATTTTTCGCAAAGTTTTGGCCACGTTTACATGGTTTCCTCCCTCAATTCGTTGGCCGCTGTGGCTTTTTGCCGGAAATAACACACGAGTGCGGGGCAATAGAGGCCAGAGATAAAGGGTGTGTGCTAGCCAAGTTAGCTTTTTGCCGGCTCCCATGGCGAAAATTATTGTCTGAGGTTGTGTCGCTGTCCCTACCATCGCATAAATTTGACTGTCCCACATGTCCTGCGATTCCACATTTTCTCCACTTTTTCCCCGCATTTTCCCTATGCGCTCGCGTATCGTGTTACGGCTCTCTGTGGGTTTTTGCCTTTGTTTTTTTCTTCTATTGTTCGGTCCTTGCCTTTTAGTTTTTTCCAACGTTTATATACGCTATTTTTAGTCCAACACTTTTATTTTGGTTGATATTTTTGTTCTGCCATTTGTGGGGCTAAAGTTGACTGTGTTGTTTTCACATCTCTTGTTGTGGGCCAAACCCGAATTGTTTACAAATGCGAATTCCCAATTAAAAGCTTTCGACTTTGCTTTGGTCTCGACTTCGCTATCGATTATATAATAATAAACCTGCCTGGCCACGTGGCGCCTGAACTTGCCACGTAATTATACTTTCATGTGGACACAAGTGCCAGTCGCCAGAACTCGTTATGGCCGGAAGGTAATTACGAGTAATTTTAATAACATAGATTACGCATACGCAGCTTGAGGCACTCGACAGTATCTGAAATGGGTCATGGCATGCATTCACATGACAGTTCGGTTTGTTTTATAGCTAGATAGTCAAAGTTGAACACGCATTCAATATCAAAATGTAAAGTTATGGGTAATATTATATAATATATAAAACATTTTATTGCTTAAACTAAATACAGAGCTTCCTGATAACAACCTTTATATATCCATGAATTCAGCGTGTTAAAGTAATATATGGAATTTTTTTTTCCAACCCAAAAATGAGTTAATTTGGAGAACGTATTTCAAGGAACATTTATTTGTTTTGAGCTTAACGCCTTATATATTTATTTTATTAATTAGGTATTGACGGGTAATGTGCAAATTACTTTTGCTTTTTTATACTCATTTGATTGAGCAGGTTAAACTACAATCAAAATGTAGTTTTGGTGCACAATCATTGAATATTCCGTTTGTCGATCTATGGAATTTAAAGTTACTCAGGAAAATGGCCAAATTTTATAAGCCAGGTATTTTAAGCCGTTGACATAACAGGTTTTAATTAAACTGAGAGTTCAGTTAATCTCTGAAACTGTTCATTTTGAAACCAACTCACACGTTTTCCTGCAGAGACTCAATTACTTAGCCCGACTTTCGAGCTGGAAAATGGTTAGCCGGGTTTTAAGACACGCCCACACACGGGGAGAAGTCCTTTCGGGAATCCAGTGACCGAGCAGCGTCGGCATAATTAAATTATTCCACAACAATTGCCGCTGGAACAAGAGTCGCTCATTGAGTTAATTTGCGACAAGTCGAGGTGGTGATGTCGACGATTTCACTGCCGCCAAAGTTTTCCAGAGTCCTTTGGTCTGACTGTTGGTCATTTGGGCTGAACATTTCGCAGAAAGGATTAATTAGGATTAAAAGTGTGTCGAGTGGTCGACAAAAGCGCAGAATGGTTAGCCCTCGACAACAAAGAAGCCAACGGTGGCCTCAAAAAAGCAGGAAAACTCGAAAGGAAAATAAAATAAAAGTGGCTGGATGCTTTCTGGCGGTTGGCGTAATCGTGCGGCATAAATAAGTCAACCAGTTGGCCAACAACTTCAACTTGGTTGCCTGATGATAATGATGATTTCTCATTTTGTGCATGGCGCATTTAATTAACATAATTCGATTTAATTCTGGACTCTGAGCGCTGCCGGTTTTTGTTTGACTGATTTAAATGCAAAAATTAATTTAACATAAATTGCAATTTATTACACAGGCTCGATTAATTTTTGTTGTTCTGAATTTTTGCTTCTCTTGTTGAACTTGCCAAATTTAATTGAATAACAATTTCAAAATTGGCTTATCGCACCCGCCCAGCGAGTTCCCGAGCTCAACTCGTCCTAACCGAATTCAATTAAAACTAACAGCATTTATCGGTTTTCAATGCAATCAGTTCGGATATTGTGTTAAAGTTCTTGACCCGGCTGTATCTGAATTGGAAGGTTTGAGTGCATGACAGAGCTGAAATTGAAATCAGTTTTTATGGCAATAAATAAGTAAGTTAAGCTGTCAAATCCACTACCAGCTGCCCGTTCCCACTATAAGTATTGATCCAATCGATGATTGAAAACATGGCTACGTTTGTAGTCTTTTTCAGTAATTTGGCTTTCGCTTTGAATATCCCAACAATGCGTCGCTAATCTAATGAAATCATTTTCATTTCCTTTTTGCTGATATTAAAGTTTAAGAGCCCTGAATGGCTGAGGTCAACCCTTTTGCGTTTTCGACCTTTTCATATAACTGCCGGCGGACACTATAAACTGCCAGTGATATTAGTTAATGCCTTGCTGCGGTCATCCATGCGGAATTGTTATTATTTAAATGGCCTATTCATTCCGCTCCCCTATAGGCGGTAAATTTTGTGGAGGGTACATTAGATGTTTTAGTTTGCAAACAAAAAAAGTGCGAGCGGAATAAATTTAACAATGTTTATTTGAAAAGCCTATAAGGTTGGCCTGTTTTATTAGTCCAACTTTACAGACGGCATTTATATTGCATAATAAATTATTAATATGAAATAATATAATGAAACTATAATAAAATTATTCAATTAAAATAAATGGAACTATAATAAAATTATTCAATTAAAATAACAATAAAATAACACGATTAAATTATTATTCATATATTTGATAAATCCTTTTATTATTTTTGTTCAATGAAAAATATATTTTATGTAATAAATTTTAAAATAACTGTTAGAAGCAGAAATTATATAAGTAGTTACATTTTTGAAGCTGGTTACTAGTAAGTAGATCAGATTTTAGTCAAAGAAAAATATAAGGGTATCTAATTTGTTTATTCCACTCATATCTTTTTGTCCGAACTGCAGAACGCATTTGTTTGCCCAACAAACTGAGTGGAAAAATTTTTAACTAAAAAGCGAGGAACCCAAGCGCACACATATATGTAAGCTCACGATGAGAAAAGGATAACCGGAGGAAAGCTGGGTGGAATACGAAACGGTGAATCGCACTAGAAAAGTTGAAAATTCTGAAATGTAAGCAAATTGTAAATGCGAAAAGAAGTGGGGAGATATTGCCCATATAGAAGGGGAGACTACTCGCACAGAGATGGTAAAATTTCCGGCTTTTTAGCCACGCTTTTGGGCTAAAGTACACGACTTCCAAGTAAATGCACACGAATGTATGAATATTTCATTTGGCAAATGTAACTAAATACATAAGCCAGGCCGCAGGACATGTCTCTCATCTTCATTTCGCCATCAAATCTGCAAAAGGACATGTGTAAAGTGTCGATGTGGGTGGCCTGTGTGTGTGTTTGTTTGAGCTGCGGTTTTGCAATTGAATACAAGGGCCGCTTTTCCATCTTGGTCCTCGCTTCCTTTTGAGGTCTTGAGTCGAGTGCCAAGGAGAGGCATCTCCTTAGGTTGCCACAAACGATTCTCGCTGTTTATGCTAAAAATCTATGCCACATTAGTTCGTTGCCATCCAGTTGGCCCATGTTTGTTGTCGTTTCGTTTTGTTTCGAGGGTCATGTTCGGGCTGCCTCCGTTGTTGCGCTTTTGTTTGGCCCATGTGCTTGGCTTTTTGAGCGCGGTGAAGAGCGCTTGAGGTTTCCAGCGAGCGAACAGGAAGCCGGCGGACAGACAGACATTTAGACTGCCAGACACACATTCAGTAAGACAGACAGCAGAGGGGCAAATAAAGGGATAAACACTGGCAAAAAATTACGCATTCATTTGAACCCGTTTCGTTCTTAATCAGTGTTGTCTCTTGTTTGTTAGCAATTTATGGTGACATTCTCCACCAAATAAGTTCTTTGCCTTGCAACTGAAACACTTTATTCGGACAGAATGGTAATGGAGAAATGTTAATATATTTAATAATGCAGGGTGCCAAAGAAATCTCATGGATTTTATACTGGTTTGAAGTGCCTAAAAATATTTTTTTATTATTTTCTCACTTTATTATTTTCCCTTTGCCAACTGTTTTTGCTAGTGCAGTAACAGCAACACGCAGATCCTATTTGGTGAGCAGGCAAGGTCACACAAATGGGACAAAAGAGCATCAGGGTAAGCGGCCATAAACAGGCTCCCAACAACATGCAACAATATTCATGTAATTATGCGCCCGAGTCCTCGTTGTCAGGCAGCTCATGTTGATGCTTAACTCCGCTCGGGATTATATCCCTGCTCAGGCCCTGCAGGCTGCAAGTTGCTCGGAGTTGAGTTATTATCTTTGCCCGTTGTAGCTGAGTGTGTGTGGGCGTAGTATTTCTAACGCCAGAGCACCTGGAGCAAAAAGATGCCTCACATAACACTAACAGCTTGGGAACTTTGAGCTAATTAATAACCGTAATTAAGTTGACTTCATCTAAATGGCCGTTTTTACATTCTTGTGTTGATAAAATGTGCCACAACGTGCGATTAATGTGGGCTATCAACTTCAACTTCCTCGTCTCACTTAACAGGTCTTAAAAGCCAGCTTAAAGCCAATGTGAAATGCAAATAGAGAGAATCGAAAAGCTCTTCAGCTCCATAAATTTCCGATGAGTATTCAAAGCCTTCACTGCAAATCATGGCCATTCGACTCTCGGGCAGGACTACTTCTTGCTGCTGCACACGTTGCGTATAAGCAATTAAACGGAAACCAGTCCCACGTCACGTATGCGCCATGTGACACTAGTTCTTCGTGTTTAATTACAGTTTTTATGACTTCAATGGGCACGAAAAACGATTCGCGACCACACTAAAAGGCGAAGAATGACGAGGAAACCAACAAAAACTGACTAACGGTCAGTCTTTCGAGGACTGGGACAGGAAAAGGCGCATGCAATAAAAACGAAATTAATTACTACCGGAAAAACCGAACAGTGGAAGGATGGAGAGGCGCCTAGAAGTATGCCCCAAGTGTTGGGAAAAGTTTAAGGCACTGGACAAGTTTAAGGTGCTAGGAGGCGAGGCGGCTGAGGGGCAGGGACTATCGTAAAAGCGAAAGATATATTGCTTTTACCTGGGCACACAACTCACCCACACATGCCAATATACCCACGCACACAGAAACAAACATAAGCAACAATAAACGTGTGCATAAATTTTGTGTCGAGTTGCGAGGTGCACGCAATGCAGGGGAGGGGGGCTAAAAAAAGGAATGGCGTCAGCCAACATTTGAATAGCACGCACACACGCATATGTCTCGACGGCATTCGGTACAGTAAACACTAGGGAAGCAAACTGTAATGTCAAAAACGTTGCCACCCTTTTATACATCAATCATCAATAAAAACGTAATATAAATATATATATTATGTAATTAAATATTTAGAACAAATTTTTATTAATAGGATATAGTTAAACTAGCCCATTAAATTAAACATTAACACTAAAATTTTTTTTTGTTCAAAATATATAAAGATCCCTCTGGGAATATATAATATTTTCTGTGATTAATGTGCAAACACCTTGAATTCCTAGCCAAAAAAACAAATATCGAGAACATAGTTGTTTGGAATATAAAAAAATTAAAACAAAATCGGTCTACAAGACAATATTTTTTTGTTCCCGATTTATTTGAGAGAATGTCATCTGTAGCCGCACGATAGTTGAATATTCTGTTTACGTGCCGTTGCCGCCGTCATTACTGTTTGCTTTTCCATTTTATTTTGCGCTTGCTATCGCCACTTCTGGATTCAATCAATCTTTCTTCTGCGCCGAGCAACTCCAGCACGCACCGCCAGCTGAGTGCCACTCTCAGTCAGCAGAGGGCCTGCCACGTGGCGTATGCGTAATGTGTTGATATTTGATACACATCAAGTCGCTTTAAAGGGGAAATTCTCATCGGACTCTCCCTGTTGCCCGTATCTATAATTTTGGTCAGACCTTGCCAGGCGGGCAAACAAGATAGTAATCTATTAGCTGCTAATCGTTTATCCATATGTAAATTGACTGCCAAAGGGGAATCATTTATGGGCCACAATGGATAATCACAAATATTTGACTTGTGTAGGTGGAAGGAAGCCATTGCTTGGACAGAGTTAGCTTCCTGTCTTTCATTTCCGCAATGTGTGTCAATGTTTGAACTGGAACTGTATTGCCTTGCAAGCCATGTGCACAAGGGAAAATAATTTTGAACCAAATAGTTTTTATTAATTTATTTTAAAATTTACTACATCAAAAGGTATCTATCATTAAAGCGATTTATTATAGAGTAATAGATTCTTTAGCATGAATTCTTAATAATTAAAGGCTCTTGCTTTAACCTATTGTCGTATTTAATATCGATATGATTTTTTCATGTTAGAGAATAGGAGAAATTCTTCAAGCATAGCTGCCTGCCTATTCATGTTGCTAGCCAATAAAATTCTACTCTCCCCCCAACAACATTTAATGCCGGCAATCAATCTGTGACCCACCACAACATTAGAGCATGGCGAATGGAACGTAAATCATAAAAATTGCATACACTCCTGGCAAATATTTGAGTCGATTTTTCAAAGCATGCAATTTAGTGGTAGTTTTTTTTTCCCTACCCTATCGCAAAGTTTCACCACCACGCAAGTTTGCCTAATGGCCCAAATATAGAAAAACTAAGCTACTCAACAAATGGCGGGAGTTTAATATTCACTTTTTTTTATGCCAAGGGTCGGCCATGATGTATGCTATGAATTGTGTGCGCTCTTGGAGCGTAAAAATTTAAATTCCTTCGTTGGCAGTATACGCAGTATAGAAGCAATTTCCATTTCATTCATAGTTGATAATGCCATTGAAACGCTGGAGTCGGAGGATTCGGCCTGGTCACATAAATAGTTGGTTTTGCGGTTGGCCGCTCGTTCCTCGGCCAAAAGGGCGTATGAATAATATTTTTGTGGCCATATGTAACCAAATTCAAAACGCATTCAAGCCTGCATTCTATTTCTGAAGTTCTTGTGACCGCAACAATACGTTTGAAAAGGAAAAGTAACGGAGGAGAGGTTTTTCTTAGAAAAGATATATTTAAATTGGAGAAAAGAATCATTGTATTTCTCTTTCCTGGAACTGTCACTTACTTAGTTGCCAGCATTCGATTTCAAACACCATCCGATTTTGCTTGCGTTGCCCTGGGAAATGCAAACATTGTCGACAAACAACAAAAATTGTTGCAAAATGCCTTCCGAAAAACAAAAGCTTTGAAATTACAAACATCGAGGACCACCGCGGGCGAACTGCTGGAAATGAAATCAATGTATGCCACAATCAATTCAAAAGTTTTCAATGTATATCAAACTGATTTGCGACACGTCGAGCATTTTAATTGAGTTTTCTTATCGGAATGCGAATAGAATTTTTCACGAAAGGACGTCATAAAATAGCATTCACTGGGAGAGCAGAAAAACGGACGATAAATATGCAAAACGCGAACGATTCATATTTTTCATGTGCAGAAGTATAGAAGCCAGAGGGACCAGACAGAAGCGAACTCCTGCCGGGATTCTCACACGCCGGGAAATGTGACAGAAGAGTGACAGCACTGTGGCATCTGATTGATATGCAGATGGTGCGTATACGTGTTTCAATACAAACATATATCTCTCTGCGAAAAAAGGGAAGCCTCAGCGATGGGACAATACTAACATAAACGCTTGACATGACAGCGGTTAAAGATAGTGAGACGGATGTGGCAAAATCAGCAACGCGGGGACAAAACTTAACCGCCCTCAAACAAGTCAGAATCCGCTGATGGGAAAATTCGTGTCAAGCACATGGCGATTTATGCAAAATTATGTAATGAACCAGACAGAGACTTGATTAGAAGCACGCTTCGCTTTAAACAATTTAATTGAAACGAGTCACGCGTTTTGAGCCCTCAAATCACTCAGTTTTGTAGCTCAAATGCAAATAGTTTGGGCTGAAATTAGCGAGCATTTAGCACCTTTACTCACACCTTATATGATCACCATAAATCAAAAATGCGTCGAATACTTATCCATAACCGTGCGCTTACATAATCGAGAATTGGTGAAGCCAAGTGGGAAATTATTGAACACTTTTGCGCCAAGTCAAGCTCGAACGGGGCATAATTTGCTCGGGGCCTTTGCGACACGTGTGAAAACTAGTTTTGTCTATCGAAGACAATAAAAGTGTAGCAATATAAACATATTGTAACTACAGTTGAATGTGCAACCTTTGGGAATTTGTAAATGGGTTTGCTTAAGAAATTTATTGACCAACCGCTTTTTCAAGTTATTTATTTATTTAGCTCAAAAAAGGAACTTATTAATATAAATAATTATCTATCTCTTAATAAAAGAAATATAATAGTTTTGATGCATATCGAAATATTTTTGTTAAAAAGTCATAGCCACTCAGATAGCTTTGTTAACCTTAAGAACTCCAACTGACAATTTATCATCAGTAGAAGTTTATTTGACGGTCTAAATCGGTGCCCCAAGCCACTCTTCGACTGTCGTTAATCTGCCAACCTTTTCACCTGCCCTCAGCTTAGCTGTCACCTCGTACACCTGATTATGCTCCTAGCCCAACATATGGCTGATTGCCATTGCTATTGTTGCACCTCGGCCAAGGATGTCTGCTAAGGTGCCAGATTGCAACTTGTCCCGGGTGAAATATTCGAGCTTTTTATTTCGCTGGCATTTGACAATTTATTTGCCAAACTTTGTACGCGCTCTTGGCACAAATTGCTCTGATGTTTTGGCAATTCGTCAAACAAATTTGGCCCGTAACCGGCTGGCAGTGTTAGAAACAGGACAAGAGGATCCTGGCTCAAGTTGCACTCGGCTGGGTCCTGCCGGCAGCAGAATTCGAGGGGGGCATTAACACATCAGTGTTAAAATTTAACGACCTATCCTGGCACTCGAGAATGAGGGGCGGTGGCAATGGATGCGGTCATAAAATTCGGCCGGAAGTTGTAAAATATCCGCCATGTGCGGGAAAACGGAAAGGCAGCATTTGTACGAACACAGCCGCAGGAAAAACGAGCTTGAGAACTGTTTGTCTGTTCGCCTGGCTTTATAAAATTATATGCCCGGGCATCAAAATTTTTATCGTCCTTCGGTTTCAGGCTGAAATATAATGAAAACGATGCATGCCCCGTCGCCCAAGTTGGCTTAGAGGTGCAGTTTATATCGGTTTCCTTGGACTCACGTACATCCACATCATCATCATCATCTCTGGTTATCCGCAACGAGGATTCTGGGTGGTGGGAGACCCTATCGATTCGATCTGTTTGCCTGCATGTTTGTCTACTTGGCCATTCTGCAATATTTATAAAAGTTGCAAACCGAATGTAAGTCACTTGCAGTCTGTTCCGTTTGGCAGACACCTGCAGGCTACGTGCTGGACTTCTGAATGCGACAAACATTGACTTTTATTGAGTGTCATGGGGATAGCTGAATTTTAGCTTCATCTTTCCATATCATTTTTTGGCAGGTGCTACTTTTCAACTATTAATATTCTTCAAATTTTCTCTAAATCGTTAGCACACGTAAATAAAAAATGGTACTTCAGTCATTACAGTTTTCATAAAAGCTCAACTATGTACGAAAATATATATATTTATATTTACAAAGCCTTTCAAAAAAGTTACTCGGAAAAAATGATAACACGTTTAGAAAGAATTTTAATTTAAAAACTATAATTTAAAAAAATGTGCGTAGAAAAAATGTTTCTTATTTATTAAAGTTTAAAAAGTCAAACTAAGAAAGTTTAAAAATACTTAAAAATTGTTTTAAATATAATTTGTTTGCTTTAAATATTATTTAAAACATTTTCCAACCAATTTGACTGTATGTAAGCTTTCGCTCACTGATTTTAAAATAAACAAGAGAGAAAACTAAAATGGGGGCCCCCCACCAAAAAAAACCCCTTACTTAAAAAAAAGGAGGGGGGGGGGGGAGAGAAAAAAAAATAAATCACAAAAAAAAAATAAAAAAAAAAAAATAAAAAAAAAAAAATATTTTTCATTTTATAAAAAAAAAAAAAAAAAAAAAAAAAAAATATTTTTTTTTAAAAAAAAAAAAAAAAAAAAAAAAAAAAAAAAAAAAAAAAAAATAAAATTGGAAATGGAAAAGGAAAAAATTTAAAAAAAAAAAAACAAAAAAAAAAAAAAAAAAAAAAAAAAAAAAAAAAAAAAACAAAAATTTTAAAATTTTTAAATTTCCAAAAATTAAAAAAAAAAAAAAAAAAAAAAAAAAAAAAAAAAAAAAAAAAAAAAAAAAAAAAAAAGGAAAAAATAAAAAAAAATATAAAAAAAAAAAAAAAAAAAAATTTTTTATAAAATATAATTTTTTTTTTTTTTTTTTTTTTTTTTTAAAAAAAAAAAATATTTTTTTTTTTTAATATTATTTTTTAAACATTAACAAGACATTGAGAAATTAGCTTGTAATTGACAACAGCACTCCGTTCCAATGCATTTTTAACGTTGTCCGGTGTTATTTATCCTGAATCAAGCATTTTTGCGCTGTGGAAAATACCTTTGCTGTCACTTTGTAGCAGAGAGTAAGTCTTGCATAAATGTGCATAAAAAGGGCACTGAAAATCCTTGGCATTCCTCAAATATTCATAGGGTAAACATCAAGTAATAAGATGGAAACTCGCAACTTGCAGCCAGCATTCCGAAAGCTCTGCAGACTCTGATGAGCTTGTCTGGGTTCTCTGGGGTGGAATGTAGCGGGAAAGGGCAGGAAAAAGCACCAGAATACAGAACAAGTCACCGGGGAGCCGAGAAGTCGAGAAGCCACGGTGGCCAAGGCAACCGCAAAATATCCATCATCATCAACAAGTGATGTTGCAGTTGCGCTTTATTAAATTTTTCACCTCTAGCTGCATGCAAAGCTAGAGAAATCCGAGAACTTCTGCCCTTTTCGCTGGGGAAACAAATGAAACGGGATACTCATACGCCCCGTGGTCCAAGCCCCCGTGACTGTGACTTTGTATTGTCGTACTTTTTTCTCCGTATTCGATGCGCCCGGCTTACACGGCTTGTTCGTGTTGTAGTCGTAACCAGCAGCTGCTGTTTCCACTCCGGCTTCTGGGTTCTGGCTCCTGTTCCTCGTTTTGTTTCCGGATTGGCATTGTAAAACTTTTGTGCCAGTTGTGCAATACATAAGTTGGGCTATTTTAAAGCGACGCTTGTTACAACTTGAACACGAAGTCGGTAATGGATAGGACGGGACAAACGCGGTGGCATAAAATAAGAAATCATATAATCTTGGGCTTGACTAGTGTCTGTGCAAGTACCGTTATGTCGCCAACTGGGCACCAAAGTTGAGGAAAAAATTTGGGAAGTGTCTAATAAATTCTTTATTGAAAAGTAAAAGCATAAATATTTACCTTTATATCGAGTGTGTATTTTTAAGTAAAACTTCTATATTTTAAATTCTACTTTAAATTGAAAAGTTTAAGATGGGAGGTACTAGGAAAACCAGTTGCAAACATAAAATGTCAAATGTCCTTTCCCCCGCTGTTGTCAAGTGTCTTGCTCTGCCTGGATTGGCCAATGTGCCATATTATTGGCTGTCGAATAATGCTCACATATCGAGGTATATGATGCGAAATAAATATATCCTTAATGGCTGTCAATAACAAAATTTGTTTCTGCCTCCGCTTCCAGGCAATTGGCTCACCGAGAGTCACATTCAGCCCTAGCTTTGGTAAAGACGAAGTCCTGAAACAACCATATGTGTTTGGATGTTTGAAAAGTGTAAAGGGTATCCCAGTTAATTGTAATTAAATGAGCTGGACCGGAGTGATGTCAGTCTCAATTAGTTGGCATCAAGTGCAAATGAAAGTCAACTTGCGGTGAGCCGCGCAAAATGGATTTTTTGGCTTTAAAATAAATTAATTCGCTTAGCAACTTTTGCCTCAACGAAAAACTTCGACGTCTCTGTTGTTAATATAAATTTATTTGGATTTTCGCTTCTCAAAACTTTTCTCTTGATAAATGACCGCCCGTGGCGATCGCCTTGTACCGTCATAAACTATTCCTTTGATGAATGGCGGAGAGTGGATGGTAAAACGAGGACTCTGCATGCCATCAACATGCAACAGGAAATTCGCCAAAACTTTTCACTCAGCTAAAGTTTTCTACAAAAATGTTATTGCTTCAGATTTGCTGTTTTCGCTTTTTAATTTATTTATTAAAATAGGTTTCACGTTATTCGATGAACACTTGAATAAGCTTATTAGTTTATTTTTAATTTATTTAAATTCTCATATATAATTAAATTACCTCAACTCCTGCAATGTCTTAATTTTAATTAAAGCGAATTGCGGGTAATTACAATTATGCCATTCTCATTCCCGTTCGGACATTCAATTCTAATTCACAATTAATGCTAATAAGCAGCCGCAACCGACTGACGCATTAAAACGTGGTCAAGAGCGCATGGAAAATAATGTTAGGGTGGTAAATTCTTTTCCCCGGGGGAAAGACCACAACAATGCTTGTTGTTGACCCAGTTAGATGCGCGAGCCCGATAAAATCCCCAGGAAACCAGGGAGCCCACAAACGCATAGACAGAGCGAGAGGAAGACACATAAAAAGGCGATAATAACAGTGGTAGAAGCGTACGGGCCATGAAAACTTAAACAAGAATGCAAATCCACTTGACTTGATTGAAATCATAAAAGGAAACCGGCAGCGAAACAACCGAAATTGCCAATGCAAAGGCGCACAAACTGGCGACATAAAAATAGACGCAAGAGGCGGTGAAGCAGGCGGTTCTCGAATACATCAATCATAAACGTCACACACGATATAGTACAGAGCAATCGGCTCAAATACACTGAGGGAAACCATGGCTTAAGGCTTAGGGGATGGTACTTGGATTTAGTTATGAGAACCTTCCCATATTATTAACATTCATACCCTTGGCGTGCAAAAATTTATAAATAACCATATATATTTTATTTATTATTAATTACAAATTCTTTGTAGTCTTTAGTTATTTAATTTGTACAATATTTTTTAATCTTTTAAAATAAGTTTCTTTGTACAGTGTACTAATTGACACAATGTTCATACGCACTGTTGCCAAGGGACATTTATGTAGCATACTTTTTGGATGGCAAAGTTTGTGCAAATGATTTTCATAAATGAAATTTATGTACGCTAAAATTGTTTCGCCGCTTGGTTCAAAGAGCATAAAGCAGCTCACTTAATGCGCTGCCTGGGACCGTTGCCGTTTCGAAGGGGCGCGGCTACGCCCCCAGCCCCCCCGGGAAATGCCAGGGGGCGTGCCAAAAAGGGGTTGGATGACAAACGTGCCATGGTTGCATGATAAATAGCAGCTGAGCGGAGCGGGATAGAGCAAACAAACTAACACAGTGGCGCACAAACAAACTGACAGCAAAGGACACACGTAGTCCGAAGGACTGTGGACCAGCGCAGGTCCTGTGGGATCCGTGGGCAGCCGCAACTGAGTGACACACTGACTCCTGGGCTGCACATTCCGTAGCCCGGGCATAAATTCCGAATGGCAATCGGTCTGGTCTGGTCTGCTCTGCTCCAATATGATATTACACAATTGTTTATTCAGGCCGCCACCGACAGGTTAGTCAATTCGTGGGCCCGGCGACATTTGTTAGGCTTTCGTCCTGGCTGATTTATGTTAATTAGCCCCACAATTAACTGGTCAGTGGCAGCGACAGGTCGGTAAATTGCATTATCCCGAAGTAGAAATATACCCGATAACAAGAAACAAGATTAACAACCAAATTTGGCTTCGGCTTCGCTTTCGTCTTTGTTTTCTTTCACTTTTCTCCTCTGCTAATGGCTAAAGGCAGCCATAATAATATTCAGCATTTATTTCGCTATTAATCTCAATCAAATTTAATGTTGAGCAAAAGTCTTGGCTCATTTCAGGGAATTGTTTGGGTTTCTTCGGCTCCTTTGTTTTCCTTTTCTGCTAATCTGAGGCTCTTTAGTTTTATTGGCAGCGCTTCGGTTTTACTTTGTCAGTTCAGGCAATATGGCCAATTAATATATTGCTTGCGTTGAGTGCTGAATTACAGTTCTGCTTGGACTTGGACTTCAAATCATTTTAGCTATATTCTTCTATACTTGGTAAATAACAATTTAATTTCTTATTGAAATCATGTTGGGTTATATCTGAAAAGGTTCCTTTGCCTTTTAAAGCAAAGCAGAATACCTTTACATGCATGCAAATTCTACTTTGTGATTGTTCAAGGTAGAGACATATACATACCGAAAAGAATGGAAGACCCACGTGCACTGACTGCTAAAAATTCTTTGCCCTCCAGTTGGCCATGAATATTGGCTGGAGGGGAATTTCATTTGCTCTTTGACTGGCTTTCTTCTTCCCTAGAAATGGCTGGGCTTCTTCTCCAGAAATTGCTGGCCGACCATTAAATTAACCTTGACTTGATATCGTCTCCATGGACACCTTCCGAGTCGATTCCCTGTCCGTCGGCTGATTCTCCATGCTGTTGAATGTCCAATTACAGCTAACATGTATAAATCACAGCTGTCAATTATATTTGGGTCCTGCGTCCATCCATTACACTCATTCCAGGATCCCAGAAACACACTCGTGCATGTGTCATTAATGTGTGTTTCGTAGGCGGCAGCTGCGACACTTAAACATGAAGCCCAACTAACGTTTAATTAATTAATTCGCTTGTTATTCCTTCTACGTGTGGCACGAACAAGTTTTTGTAAAACATTTATGCCCGTTTACCTACGACGGGGAAATTCATTCCGTGCCAAAGCAAAACACACATGTATTTATTCGAAAGCCAGCACGTATCGCATCTACCGGATATCTTGGCAGCACCCAACACATGCGTCACTTTTTGCAGATCTCATAAATTCTGCACTCGCACAGAATGGCTGACAAAAATCATAAAAAAAACGGTGTCATGCAATTCTCGTATTTTCAACCATATTTCCCATGTTCCATCTCGCCATCTTGCAACTGCGTTTTGATATTTTTTTTCGCCATCAGTTTCATTTTTAGTTCCTGTATTTCCTTTTGATAATACAAGTGACATCGTGCGAACTAATTTAATTGCATTTTTAAACACGATCCGTAGCTGCCATGTCGATATTTTGTTTTAACACTTTAAAATTTGGATTTCAATTCATTAAATTTTATTAAAACGTAACTCGATTTGGATTAAATGTCAACACTATGTTTTTTAAACGACAAAACAAAAAAGAACAGTTAATGAAAATAATATTTACAGTAGAGATATGAAATGGTATATATTTTTTCATATATTTGCTTGAGGCTAACAAGACCTAATGGTGTGGTTATGCCGGCAGAATAATTGTGTTTTTTTCGTGTTCAGTATATGCTGTGGAAAAATCGAAGACATAAATCACTCCACTACGCTTTTAACTAAGGGAAAAACTTTAAAAAAAAATGAATATGTGATGGCAAAGCAAGCTTTAAATGGAATTTCATAAGTACTCTTACATAATTTAAGCCCCTGTTGCCAATCGAAATCGCATTAAAAGCTCGTTGATTCCGATCGAATGGTGGCAATTCAAATGGGCAGCATAAAGCAAGGAAGTAATAAAAAAGTTTCATTAAATGAGTGCTGGCAGTTAATACCAAGCAGCTTATCTGCCGCGTAATACGATTTCATGCTGCCAAAGGATCTGTGAATTTTCCAAAATAAACTCTCGTGTGTGTGTTGGCCTGCTGGGAAAGCAATTTACATTTACAACGCCAACATTATAAACATTTTAGCGACAATTTCCAGTCATTATTGGTATAAAAATAGATGGCTTAAGCGCCTGCCAAATGACAAATCGATAAGTGGAGCCACTTCCCAACTCGCAAAATATTTAAGCTGCATATGGCAAGTAAGTCTGGAAATCAACAACTTATTATTCGCAACCACCGGGACATAGGTGCACCACCATGGCAGCTTTTCACAAACAGAGTGCAGCTGACTAAGCTGATGAAGCCATTTTTAAACAGCCGAGGAAATGGATTATGGAAGCAGGAGAAAATTTGAGACGAAATGTCAGTACCAATTGCACTGAAAATGTTTTAAATGTTTTAAAAATAAGCAGAAATTTTACAAGGTAAACTTGTTAGAGGTTTTCAAAGTTTAGTTTCATTTTTAAATATATTATTAGTTATAGTATTATTAGTTACGATGATTTTAATAAACTAGTTCCTTTTTAATTGATTGATTGGTACTACAAAATTGAGATGCTTAGCAACAGTACTGTATTTTTTCAAGTGTCCGTGACTGACTAACAGACAACGCAAGTGTTTAATTAATGAAACTCCACAGACGGGTGCCACTTAAAAGCTGCGAAAATCCCCACGAGAGGCAAAAACTTTCGGTAGCATTTAGTGGCTGGATGTAGCTCAGGTGCAAAAGGCTTTTAAAACTTTCTAGTTTGACCTTTTGTGGGGCGAACAATGTGGCGGGCATTTCATTATGTTGCCACGAGGCGACAGAAAGTTGCATAAAATTAAACATTTATGGACCAAAAGTGTGCGAAGCAGTTGCCATATGTATATACTGAAAATTGCCAAAACGGCACCCCACGGCGTATGAGCAATGCCGCAAATCGCAAAAATGTATTATTCAAATACGAGCGGTGGTGCGCGGAGCGGAATAAAAGACTTTAATTAGTTTTCAGCACTGCGGTCTTGTGGTCCTGCTTGGTCCTGTTTTGTGTCCTTTACACGTTTTGACCGCAGTTGTTGCGGTTCCCAAACACGGACACGCTAATGGCATTTCAATGTCCATCGCCCAGGGTTGACTCATTGCGGCATTGATTGAATGATTGCATCGAGGAATTAGAATATGAATACCTTGCTCTATTTGCTGAGTGAAGACTTTGTGTAATACGTTTGCACTTAAGTCAATTTTATGGAGCATTGAAAAACGTATTGCAATTGGAATAAAACTAAGGCTTAAATAGCAGATCGTTAACTATTTATAGTTAGTAATGTGTCCTTTTGGCATATATTAAATTTGTCATCCTACTAAACCTCGTAAAATTCCAAGTATTTACTATCTATCAGATATATTTTCTTTACTCACTTTTAAATACAATGGCAATTTTAAGACATTCAATTAGTTAAATTTAATTTGCTTGATCAAGTGAATGTATTTGAATACGATTACAACACTGATTTCATTCCACGTGAATACCTCTTAAAAGTCAATTAATTGCCGTCTTGACTCTGCCAATGCTCATCGCCCTGTGGTCACAGACAAAACACCAGGAATAGGACTCAAGTCAGCTGTGAAAATGCTGGATAATCAGCGTAGCTGATCCTTGGCATGCACACACACATTTATGCTCGGCTAGTTCGGGTCACTCTGCTGCCTTTTGGATGCACTTGAATCGGTTTGGACTTAATTTTACCTACCACTGAGTCCTGTGATTGCAACTCACACTGATTCGCTTTCGTTTTTGGGAAAGGATTTAAGTGTAGTTACCAAACAGGGATTTGCTTGGTAAGCCAGGGCTAATGTCATTTACAGCTTAGCTACATGACAGCAGCATTTTGTCATTCAAAGAAAATCAAAGGATTTCTCGATTGTTTCTGCTGAGTCAGTGAGTGGCTTAGGGTGCTTGAATTATTTGCAGAAAATTCGACGAATAAAAGAGCAACGTTTAGCAGAGAGTGGGCCAAAAAATAAATGAACTTGCTGTATAGTATGTATTGGGTACAATTCGCTTCATGTGAAAAATGACAACAGTCGGTTGACCGTGATTTGGTTTATGAAGCATTCAGCTGGGATGTCACAACCCCGATGTCCTTGTCCTCGGTGAGTATCGATATCAGGATTCGGACTCGAGTGTGGGCTGAATAGTAATGAGTCAGAGTTGAATTGACATCGAGCATTTCTTGTGCCCGATGGCAAGCAATTAATGTGCTTTATGGCCTGTCATATTTTCTCGGGGTCGAACGAATCCTGACAGACGCCTTATTTATTCCGCTCCAGTTGAGCTTTCAGCTTGATTTGGACATTGACATTGTCTTTTTTGGGGTAAAAACTGTATGTCCCTTGACAGTGAGAAAGTTCTCTGTAATATACCCTCCACTCACAAATCGATTTAAAGTCTTGTATACAACCACTTCAACCACTGGAAAGCAAAAACTTTTAACTGCACCATAAAACAATTTATTATTCAATATTTGTTTGCCCAAAGTTTTAATTGCAAAGTTTTGTTGCTGGCCGCAAATTCGTTTACTCGCAGAATCCACAAAATTAAAATTCATCTCAGCATAGCTACAAGAATGTGCTAATTAAAGTCCGGGAATATCCGAGTGACAGGCAATTCCTGGACCTTCACAACAAGTGCGCTTAATCAATCAATGCAATCAGGCATAAATTGTCTTGAAACAAAGCCAGGCCTAAATATTGTGATGCCATTAAGAGCCACTGTCAATAGAGGATACCGTAGTACATCGAGGTGCTGGGCGACCGGAAGTGGGTGTCGGAGTGGCTCGGCCGGAAACGGAAGCAGCTGCAGAGAGTCAGGGTGACAGAGATGGAAACAGAGGCAAAGACAGAGGGGCGGAACACAAAAGCCAAAGCCAATGCCACTTGAGCTTGTGCAAACACAAATGCCTGACAGCCTCTCGCCCTGTACCCATGGCTCCATGTGACAATATAGAACCCATCGAAACACAGTCTTCATCGTCCCGTCTTGGTGTGTTATCAAATTATGCAGGAACGTTATTATTGCGGCTTGTTTCGTACAATATTTCGTGTGTTTTCGATGGCAAAATTGAATAACAAACACGCCGCCAGACAAAGTGGTATTAAATTGCCACTTCAAGCTCAAAACCTCAACGCACGAGGCACAAATATGTTTGGATGTGTGTCACATGAGTGAAATAAAATCAATTTCACTTCAATTCCTCACATGAAACGTGGCAAATCATATTTAAATTGCTTAAATTGGTAACGGGATGCGCTGTGGCTGCTGAACTTTGATCTATGACTGTGACTTTATTTGATCTTGACTTAAACTTAGGTATTTTTGTGTGATTAGCATATTATTTGACATCTTCTAAATTATTTTTGGAAAATCTTTCATTAGGTTGAAACAAGCTTGTAAAATAACTACAACTACTTCATTTTATATTTACATAAATTTCTTATGATTGTTAATAAAAATTTTTATTGTAATTGGTATAAATATTAGTTTCTATTGTATTTGGTATGAAGAACAAACATTTAGGCTCAACTTAAAAAAACCGATGTAACATTTTATTAATACTGTAATAAATTTTATAAAGTTATGTAATTTCACAAATAAATAAATAACGACCCTCTGAAGCATTACACTTTGTTAGGATCTCTCCCAGTTTCTCCTCTGGGCAGACTGCAATATCCTGGCCACCAAAGTGGAGGTGGACTTAAAAAGGCCGGGTCGCAATGCACCCAGAGTCGAGCCGTCGCATTCACTTTGCCGAGCTTATAAGATGCTGAGCTGCTGAGTCGCCGCTGCATTATGCTGTCAGCGGGCCACTATTTTCAGTCAACATTGTTGACATTTATGCGCCTAGTTGGCCCTGTTTGCACCCGGTGGACCGGGAGTGCAGCCAGTCAAGAGGTCCTGTCAGGAGGGCTTGCCCTGGGATTGCAGTGCCAAGGAGCTGAATGTTGGAAGTTAAGTGGTAAATTGGTTATTGTGTTGCATTAATGGACGGACACTGCACAAGAGCTCCGACCACAAGCCCCTGGCTCTTACTTAGCCTCTGGTTTGGGTTTTCAAAGTGGTCAGGACCAGAACTCCTTGGCCTTCCCAGCATCCTCTGTTGAATCTTTTAATTAAGCCCGAATGCCTTGGAGCATCACAGCTTACTTTGTCTTCGCCTTGACTTTGTTTCGGGACTGACGAAAGTTTTTCAATTATTTTGCCATGACTAGATTTCAGCTTTCCACCATAAAGAAGGTGCAGAGTTTCTGTGGATGCGACAAGTATTAATGATGGCCTCGCGGGGTGGAAAGTTGATCTGCTGAAAAGCTTTTGGTGATTTGAATTTCCTCTCTGAAGCTGACACGTTTTCGAGTAGAATATTGTGGCTTGCCAAGGAATTTTGTGCATTTGACTGCGTCCATTCATCATTTTGTACGAAATTGCATTTTAATTGAATTTCATGGTTTGTTAAATGACCAACAGCAAGCATTCTTGTGCAATGTTTTAAAGGATGTGAAGTGAACTCTGAGGTGAATCAATGTTGTTGGTAATTGCTCTGTAAACATTGAACAAAGCAAAAACATCCATGAAGCTATTTAAATAAATAAATAAATATATTGAAAGAATGCAGAATAAAATCGAAGTTGCCTTAATGGTAAACATTCGCTTGCTGCCTCTGACACATGCTCTGCAATCAATCCGAAGGCAAATAGATTCCTCAATTTTCGATTGCAGTTTACCCTCAATAAATAACAAATTTTTGACATCTGCAGTATGCAGACCACATGGCTACTGACAATTCCCATTCCAATTCCAATTTCCATGCCCAGGGCAAACATTTCCATTTCAGCAGAAGAATTTCTGACAAAATGAATGGCAAGTACAAGGATGGGTTGATGGCTTCTCCATGTCATGTCATTTCATATGTGGCAGGCAGGTAAACATTTTGACTAATGCCAGGAACTACTTGATCCCAAACTTTAATTGTTGGATTACATGTCTACTTCTCTGACAATCATCAAGAGTCCCAAGTATACTAATTTGTAAGAAGCTTAACACAGAACAAAAGACGTTAAAGAATTGGACGTTATTGGCAAAAACCACATTTTATATACAATTTGAGAGGGCTTTTTGAATGCAAGGATTTTTTGTAATGTTCTTCAGCATTCCAAGAAGCTTCCTTAAATATTTACACAAAATTCTCGAATAAATTTGTTTGAAAATTTACTTGGAAGTTGCCAAAACTAGCTAAGGAAGCCAAGCAATTATAATGCAACAAGTATTGTCTAAGAAAATGTTTCGGGGAAATCTTGTTCATGTGGGAAATGTAAATTTCGTATTACCACAACTTGAAGAAGACTAGAAGAGGGGGTGATGTCAGCACCAGGCTTTTCCATCCAACGACCCCCCTCACTTCGCCTCCTTTTCGCCTTGGGCGCATTTTCCACTGTTAAGCCAAAAAGGCCAAATGTCCTTTGGGAAGCGGCAG
The DNA here is from genome assembly GCA_018153365.1 of Drosophila fuyamai. Lineage (NCBI taxonomy): Eukaryota > Metazoa > Arthropoda > Insecta > Diptera > Drosophilidae > Drosophila > Drosophila fuyamai. The sequence continues at coordinate 12,201,253 of JAECXW010000116.1, forward strand.
CCGTTGAAAGCTTATAAAGTGCAACAGCAATGCGGCAGAATGTGTGTGCTTGTGTGTGTATAAGGTCGCTACGTGACTGTCCTGTCAATTCCTTAAATGCAAGGCTGAAAAGGGGTTGAAATGGGGGGAAAGGGGTGGTTGAAAATAGGCGAAAGGCGGCCAATGGCGGCCAAAAGCACCGCTAAGCGCTGCTGATGAAGTCGCGTCCAAAATGCAACGTTGCAATTTGGCAAATTGAAAACATGAAACTGAAGGTGCTGAAACAGCCAGCTCAGCTGGCGAGCTACAAACTAACCGCAAAGTTAATTTACCCGCTCCTTGGCATCCTTGAAAACACCCCATTCCCACTGCACGCACGTCATGTAATAGGTACTTCCGCTTGCAAAATGGCAACAATGTGGCGGTGGGGACTTCAAGTGCGATTGTGTGCGTTGGCCGCCACTAATTCCGTAATTTCAAACGTGATGGCCCACTCAACCACCACACTGGCTGCAACACACTGAAAACCTCAAGTGGATTGGTTTATTTTACTTAATTAACTACTAGTTTTCAAATTGAATTGATTGAAAGATTTAATTGTATATATTTTAATCTGTTTATCAGCAGTTATTTTCTTCGTATTCATTAAACAAATATACTGAATAACTTAATTTGCTTGTATTTAAACACGTAAAACTCAAACACTATTAAAATCTAAAAATTGAATGAATTGAAGATCTGTGCTGATGCTCTGATATTTAATTGTTTAGTTTTGGTTATTTATAATATTTGTATAAGGAAGACCAGACATTTATCCAATCAAGTTTCCATTTAATTTCATTTATAAGATACATTTTAATTTAGATCGGGCTTATATTTTGAACATTTTTCTGCAGTGCCCCTCACTGTTTGCCGTCTATTTATGGTCACCGTTGGACGATGCAGTTGCAGGTGCCCTGATTGTGGGTGGAGGTAGCTTTGGGTCGCCCCTGCAATTCAGGTGGGCAGCGGTGACCGCAGGTCCCGTTCAGTCATTTGCATGCCCCGACTTCGGAAAGTGACGTGGGCTGCACCGCAAAGCGTCCTGAAACCTGCAGACTGCATCCTACAAACCGGGAGAACCACGGATCCCGACACGTTTGTGCCGCACTTTAATTAAAAATAACTACCGCCGCTGGGTAAAAGTGCATGACCAGCGAAGCCAACTTACACATATTTTTTAATTACGGCAAATATGAGTGGAGCTCTCCATACGATGTGTGTGTGTATTTGGCTGATTTGCCTGTTGCAATTTAAAATAAACACCGTCGAGTTTAATTCGCGCTGCAGTCGCCACTATTTTGCATGGTAGCGAAACATTACAAACAGGCTATAATCAAGGGTCTTATAATAATTATTTTGGTGGTTCCATGCCGAGGGTAATGCCACAAAGCGGGCTAAACTTTATACAAAACGAAGGCGGCGAGTAGAGCAGGTCATTTGAAATGCATGAGCTTTTCGCCTAAATATTTAAATTATTTTTTATGTTTTCGAATAATAATCACCATACAGCTGTGGTCACAACAATAGTTTTTCATAACAACGAATTAGCAGTAATCATTTTTTAGTGTTTCATACAAATTAGTGTTCATGGGATTACAGTTTTTCTGTATAAAATACAGCCCCCAATACTTTTCCAGGCTTTTCCAAAACAATATAAAAATATATTTAATTATACGTGTCGTTGCTATTAATATAAGCCCAACTATAATGCGCCCACATGTGGACCATACCGATTTGTATGCCATGATGTGGGTGATTTCCGCTGCCTATTTCCGGAATAGAGTGCGTGACAGTCGGGATAACGCATATTCCCCCTTCTCCATCCCAATTTGCCACTGCTCATGGCCAGCTCTAATTGCTGCTGTCGAATTAGGAAACAAACTATCTGCAGAAGGCATCCGGGGAACCACAGCGTCAATGCTCTATTTGGAATTATGCAAATGTTGACTTGCTTGATGGACAGCCAGTGGGATGATGGCATTGTCAATTCCACAAGGATTCGGATGTAGTTTTAGGGGGGAACGGGGGAAAGGCTTCAGTGCGCCGCTTTGCGGCAGCTAAACGCTTTGGCAAATTCAGATTTTGCATGGGCTTAATTACGTCTAATTGTTTGCATTTTGCAGCGAAATATTTACATTGCGCAGTCCGTTGGCAGAAAATTCAGCTGGCACGCCATGTTGGTCTAATGCAAATTTGCTGAATTTATAAATGAGTTTCATGTTAAACAAGGAGCTTGAGAGTTCTGTTTTTCACATTAATTCAAACAAAGTTACAGCAAAATAAAATTTGTATTTGTTTCCATTGCTTTTGTAGAAGGAACAATCTTACAAGTTTCAATACTGTACATATAGTAAAGCTCTATTTTATATATCTGACTTTAATAGCATTTTTTATAATTACCCTCAATTTACTTAATTCTTTTGCTTCCACTTTATTAGACCAACTTAATTGTACTTTAGAAAAGCGCAAATAAGCTTATAATTTTGGTAGCTGGTGGAGTTGGTAACTTAATGTTCGATTTATCGCATCCGACCGAGGTCGACTGGCTATAAAAGGGGGTGCAAAAAATTTGTTTGCCAAAGTGCGCATTAAACTCTTAATCTTTAGTGTTGACATTAAATTTACAGTAGCAACTAAGCTGAGCACGAAGAGCCACGCCCACAAAAGCCGGCGAGAACAAAGCAATTTTACTGGCCACCCCAGGACATCAGGACAAACACCAGCACTAAACCCATCTGCAGAGCGGAGTTCAGGAATTTATTACCCAATTTTAAATTGCAAACGAGTGCGTGATAAAGTCCTGGATACTGTTGTGGGTCTCTTGGGCGCTTCTCCTGGTCTTATGTGTTTTATTCAAAACACCATTGTTTACGTCCGAGGAGAGGACAAACAAGTGCAGTCTGCATGCAAAGTCAACGGTGGTCAAGGTGCCTTTTGAAAAGGACAAAGGATGCTGGCAGGATGTAGTCCCAGACCTAAAATGAACTAGACTGCATGTTAAGAGCAAAACTGTTGGCACACTTTAATGCTGCTTTATGACGAGCAGATGAGATTGGCTCGGTTTTATACACCATATTTCGATGCAAGTTGCATTTTGCAGGTGGCACGTGGCAAACGCCGAAAGTGTTTACCATGCAAATGTCGAGGGGCCATTTCAATGCAAATGCGCACAAATGGCAACGTTGTATCACCCCCACCACCCTCCCCATTTTCATTTTAAACATTTTCCTTTTTTGTTTGCGGTGCTATGCTCTCGGAAATGTGAATGCAAACCGCCTTTCGAGTCCTGGCATTTTGCATTTGACGTCAGCTGAAATTACCTATTGCCCCTTCCTTTCAACCGGGGGTCATAAATTTTTGTCCCATTGAAGCATTTAAATTTATTTCCATTTCGCATTCGGGTCGAGATTTCAAGAGATTTCTCCACTCTGCAGGGGGATCAGCGAATTTATTACCAGCAAATAAATTCCATGTGATACATTCGCATTTTCGGAATTGAAAAGGCAGGCGAAAGGTACACTTAAGAGTGAAATAAGAAAAATCTAGATCCGTAATCCAAAATGGGTGCGAACTGTGATATTTATTTTCCGACACATTTTAGCAACCCGTTTTTCTTAATTTTTGTATAGTTTATCAAAATGAATATATAACTTTTTACATTTAGTGTTTATGATGATTAATGGGAATCATTTTTATAATACCATATACCATTTTAATCTGAAATATTTATAAAAAGCTTTTAAATTTTTAACAGTTTTACACATTAAAATTATCTTTATAAATGCAAGGTTGAACTACACTAAAAAATCCCCATTAAAATCCTTGGCGAACTTCCTGGCAACTCATTAATTTTTAAGCAACTGATAAGAAGATACGTGGGAGGACCTTCCGCTGCGAGGCGCGTTCCGCACTCAAAGTTAATGGCTGGGTGAGACCACGCCCTGCTCATCTAGAATTTCGAAAGCGATTCCCTTAATGGCAGCCCGCCATTAGTCTCAAGTGGCAATGTGGCAAAGTTGCGTCTAAACTTTCCATTTGTTCCATTTAAGCTGGCCCCTAATCCGCCATCAAATAGTAACTTTCTCCGGTCTCTTTACTTTTTTGCAGGTCGCTTCAATCAAAGGGGAAAATCAACTGTTAACCGGCGAGTGGACGCATTTAAGGACATCGAAAAAGACAAACAAAAGGGCAGGCGTGCATGAAGTGAAATCTGGCGGCTAACCGGCCGATGAGTCTGGGCCATCATCAATTACCCCATATCCTCGCACCTGGCCATTAAAGTCAAGAGGGGAGTGTGGCAAAACTGTGGAGAGCAACAGGTTGGCCGCGCAAATCCCAGAACTCCAGGACCTCGGGCCCCATAAGTGGGCGAGAGTACGTGACTTAATCAGCAGACGCAGCAGGATCCTGAGCCTGGCTAACGAGGCGACCAGAGGAGTGAGGCGGTGGAGGAGTAGGAGGTGTCCCCCATTTTCACCCGCAATGATTTCATACACGGCACAGTGAGCAGCAGCAACATGACAGATGTGTCATCGCCAGCTGGCGGCGCCGCAGCTCCGGTTGAAATAACCACGAGTAGCACAACAGCCGCCACAACGTCGGCATCCTCGGTGTCCAAGCCGCTGACCAATGGCGCCAACAAGACGGCCACGTCAACGGCAGTCGGCGGATCATCCCCTCCAATCCCCTCCAGCAGCTCCGGTGGCAGTCAGGCCAAACTGGAGCATCATCACCGGCAGAGCAATAACAATCGACCCACAATAAATCCCAGTTCGGAAACCAAGCTGAGATCTCCGGGCGGCGAAAGTGAAGCCACCTCAAGGTTAATGGCACCTGTCCCATCCGCATCGCAGTCCCCAGCTCAAGCCAGTATCCAAACCCAAACTAGTCAGCAGGAGAGGCTGGGCAAGCCGAGTCCCACGACATCCCAGCAGGATGTCGACGAGGTGGCCCGACTCTTCGAGGAGAAGCCGGAGGCCTTCGAGAAGTGGCTGACGGAGAGGGCTCCTCCCGAGGCCCTCAGCCGCCTGCAGGAGTTCATCGAGAACCGGAAGCCGCACAAGCGACCCTCGGTCACCTCCGATCTCTTCCAGCAGTGGATGGCCGCCTCGCCCACCGTGCAGCAGGTATGTTTAATAAATACGTTTTACCACGAGATTACTGAATCCTTATTTATGTAACTGCAAAAATCCCTTCTATGTCCTGTATTACATACCCTAAGAATATTTTCTATATACATTTCTGACCTTATAAGGTACATATGAATATTCTCAATCAGCTTCACCAGGAGAGTCGATCTAGCCATGTCTGTCTGTCGGTCTATCCGTCATAGCAATTGAACGACATACAAATGTCATTCCAAATTTTCAAACAAGAGAGAACGCTATAGTCGGATGCCCCGACTATCAGATACCCGTTACTCAGGTAAAGGGAGTGCGAGGGAGATGGAGATAGAAACTTTGATCACGCATAACTTTTTAACGAATGGTCCGATTTGAAAAATTTCTTCTACATTTCGATAGGTATTGATAAACACAATAAAACTGCATTTTTACTTTTCCGAAATATTTAAATTTTTAAAATCGTATATAAGCGATTGTGGGCGTTAAAGGGGGCGTGGCACCTTTTTGAAACAAACTTGCGCTGCGTAGGAACTCCTAAAATCGGCATGCAAAATGCCAATCTTCTAGCTTTTATAGTTTCCGAGATCTCAGCGTTCATACGGACAGACAGACAGACAGACGGACAGACAGACGGACAGACGGACAGACGGACAGACGGACATGGCTATATCGACTCGGCTAGTGACCCTGATCAAGAATATATATACTTTATAGGGTCGGAAACGCTTCCTTCTACCTGTTACATACTTTTGCACGAATACAATATACCCTTTTACTCTACGAGTAACGGGTATAAAAATGGCTGTGCTGAAAAGAGTCCAAAACCTTCTAAGCGCATAACTTTTTTCACAGACATCCGATTTTAAAGTAGCTTACCTCTAAATGATTGTGGGCCGAATCTCTAAAAAACTGCATTTAAATCTTGATTTGTATTTTTTTAAAAAATGGCTATGCCGAAAAGAGTCCAAAACCTGCACTTCTAAGCGCATAACTTATCTTACAGACATCCGATTTTAAAATGGCTTACCTCTAAATGATTGTGGGTTGATTCTTTTAAAATCTGCATACAAATTTTGATTTGTATTTTTAGGTTAATTTTTACGAAATATTCGAAAAATGGGTTCGTAGAAAAGTAACCTAAAACCTGCACTTCGAAAAGACTTTTCTCAAAGAAGTCAGATTTCGAAGTGGTATACCTCAAAATGCTTGTGGTTGAATTTCCCAAAAATCTGCATCTCAAACAATAGTTTTCATTTTTGTGTACGTTTAAAATGTGTCCTTGAGTATGTAATATTACAATTAATTCAGAAACTCAGTCTTAGATACAAATAGTTTAAATAAAATCATCTTCAAGTGATTTGAAATCAGTGGAACGAAGAAAGTCAAGCTTTTGCTATCAAATTTAGCTTCGCAGAAAACTTTTAGCAATTGTCGTTGTCCAAATGAGTTTTCGTGGCCAATGCAGCTTTGGCACCATTATATTAATTCGAGCTAGGTGGTCTCTTCTGCCATTAAATCCATTCAATCTATTTTGGCCTCGCTAGTGTTTTCCGCCCCTGCACCCGGAATTCTCACCCAAACCGAGTGAAAGTGCAAATGCAGTTGGCAAGCGGCAGTGGCAATTACATTGGGTCCCAGGCACTTAGCCATCATCCTTTCAGTAGTCAGTGCTTTATTTGCCCACCGCCTGCCACTATTTGAGCTGGTATTTGTATTTGCCCTGCTTTGTTTTGCCCTGTTTTGTTTTACTTTGGCACTGCTGCTCCGCGCTGGATTTCCGCTTTTATTTAACTTTGCTCGCCTTCTCGCCGAGCGAATTAACTAAATTGATATTTTCACAAATTTCCTTTGGCTTCTGCTTGTCTTTTCTTGTCTGGCTGCGTGTGAAGTTTGCTAATTGGAAAAACACACACAGCCACAGAGATTCGGAGTGGCATTTCCACAGCAGCGTTGCCTTTCATGACCTCCAACCTCTTACTTATGTTAAATTCAGGCCCTAAAAAGAAAATTACTCGATTCCAATCCCCCAGCAATCGACAGCCAAAAAGCATGCTATATATATTTATTGGTTATTTATTGAGTTCCTCCGCCGACAGGTTTTTAAATCGCTACCTCACACGTTGCCGTCAAGTATTTTTCAATTAACTTTTATTTGATATTTTCAGATTCCCCCCATTTTGGGGAAAAACATAAAATAAAATGCGGTAGAATATATTGGCCTGACCTTTGTCGACGAGAAAATGGTCGTTTCGCTAAATGAGTTTTGTGCGTGGTTTTCTTTTTTTGGTACGAATTAAAAAATGTCTTTTTACTTATTTCATACATTTAACATCTTTAACAATCTTCATGACCTTGATTTCAAGATTAATATGCGGAACTGTGATAATTTAATGTAATATATATTAAATAAAAGAATCAATAAATATAAACAAAAGATTATATTTTTAGAAAAATGTAAAAATCTTCGTTAAACTTTATTTTTTTTGAAAATAAAGTCTTTGTAACGAAGAGCAATTCTATTAACTCAATTACTCGTAACTTATTTATTTGCCTGTTTATTTGATTGCCCATGATAATGGTCATCATTAAGGTGGTTTAACTCGAAGAGTCATAGTACTCTTTTGGCACACTCGATAAAAACTGCCATCGAGAACTCAGTTGTGCAATGCGTATAGCGAATGTTTACATTTCTGAAACATCCAACCAAATTACGAGTATGTTAGATCACAATTTGAACTGCTGTTTGACTGCAATTGGTTGAGCAAAAACAGAAAAATATCAAAACAAGAAGTGCACTTCAGTCGCACATAGAAATCGGCACTCACCTGGGCACTTGTGAATCAAAACTAAAAGTCAGTGGAAAATTATTTCAGCCAGAGCTTGTGTGTGTGTGTGTGTCTGTTAAAGGAATGGAAAGGAAAATGGGGGAAAACTAGGCCAGTGTCCTGGGTAAAACAAGCAGCAGTCAGTCCTTCAGACCTTTCAGCGATTGTATGGCTTAGTGAGTGCAATTTTTTGCAGCAGGTGAACAGCACGTGTGCCTTCCCCCTTTTGTTGTCGATATTGTCAATTTATTTAAGTGCATGTTACGCAATGCAAACTGCAATTCCCGTTCAGGGCATTGGCAGTTCTTAGACCCAGTTGTTTATCCGCATTTATATCGGTAGCTGTGTATATGGCACTGAAATTTACATGGCATGCAGGACGCTTTTCCCATTAAGAGTCATTTCTGTTTCATGTTTTCACTTTCTTTTTGCGCAAAAAAAAGAACAATAATAAAAACAGAACGAGTGCTCAACAGCGTTTGTTGATTTTATTGTTCTTTTCAGGGGAACGGAATACCCAATGCCACTGGCTGAAGTTCAAATTTACTTAACGCTCTGACTGGCTTTGCTTTGTTTTCATTTCCCTTTATTTGTCTGCATTTTATTTAATGAATTTGCATTGTTCCCGCCCGAACACAAATACAACTGCTTTTCTAACTTTCCGTTCAATCCAAACAAGGCAAACATTGTTTTATGTTCTGTTCGTTGACGTCTTTTTGACAGTCTTTTATTTTTCTACAGAGTGCGAAGGAATTTTAATGGCATTTAATTGCTTAATTTATCTTTCCTTTTTATCATCATAAAAAAGGGCCTTCATTAAGTGATGGAAGACACAAAAAGCCATTAAAATAAATCGATCTGAAGTAATTACATTATTATTCTTCCTTGATTCAAATTTGAATTAAATATTCAACACATTTTGACGGAAATTTTATATTATTTAAAAATCGGCGAAAATATTTAATAATATCTAAAATTAGAAGTAATAATAAATACAACATGTGTAGGCTAAGTAAGGTTACGTTATAAAGTTGGGAATTAAACAAATATCTATTCACACTTGGGCAAACATTAGGCCTTAACTTAACCCAGTTTTATTATACAAACAACACTACGGTAGCAAGAAAAGAGACCAAAATAATTTTCTACAAGTGAAATACTTATTTTCGCACACATTGTAATTATCGAAATTTCTGGCCCTGTGCTACATGGTAATGTTGATACAGGAAAAGGCAGCACCAGTTCAGTAAATTGCTTTAATTTGTCAGTAAAAATGATAGGGGAGTGGGTGGCAGGACCTGTGGAGTGGGATGGCCTGTTTCCAGGACAAGGATTGGGAGAAAGCACGCAATATGCCCAGCTCCCAGCTCGGTTAATTGGCCACTCGCACGCACAGGTCAGGATCGGGGATTCAGGGCCAGAGGCCATTTTCGGTATTCAATTACCACATTGCCTCCAGAGGAGTCATGGAACTGGGGAGCCGCTTAAAGGCACAACTGCCAACTGCTGCTAATAGTCACCCTTTGAACCGAACCCAGTTAATTTCCAATGAAGTCGGGGGAAGGCGGGTTAAATGGCCAGAAATCGAAAACAAAAATAATGGAACGTGAGTAGAGACAATAGCCGTTATTGCCTTAAATACACTGTTAAATATTTAAAATGCGTTCTCGTCCCGTTGCATAATAATGCCAGTTAATATAGCTATTTATATGGAAACTAATTAAATGGTGAAATTATTCTACTTCCTCGTCCCAAGCAACAGAACTCAATTACCGCTCGAACACGTTCCTGCACTGTTCAAGAATATGTACAAGGTTTTCTAAACAAAGTGTTCTAGAAAATCGTTTATAAATTTGTAGAAATGTATAATCTTTAAAAGGAAGGAGTAAAAAGAGTAAAGTAAATTCAAATAGTAACAACGGTAGAAAATTCTACCCTTTTAAGTTAAATTAACTCAACTATTTAGTATTTATGAAAAAAAATTTTGATTTATAGTCAAACAAAGTTTACTTGGGGTTTGGGAAATTCTAAGCTAACTACCCAGGGATTAAAAATAATTTGATATGTAAATAACAACATTTGTTTTTTAAAATACCAAAGATTCTGCAGTGTGGCTATTCTTTTTGCTCGGTCTCAATCTAAGCCTTCTATTAACGTTTATGGTGTACGCTTTCTCCCTTCTCCACCAATTTCCCCGGCAGAAATCACCGAGGAGCCTCTCCAAACTCTTCGGCATCGTCGCTTCCCGAGAGCCGGCGGCATCTGATGGACTTGGACGAGGGCGAGCTGTTCATGGAACTGATTCGCGACGTGGCCAACGAGCTGGACATCGACGTGCTGTGCCACAAGATTCTGGTCAATGTCGGCCTGCTCACCCACGCAGATCGCGGCTCACTCTTTTTGGCCAAAGGCACGCCCACCAACAAGTATCTGGTGGCCAAGCTGTTCGATGTTACACAGAAGACAGGTGAGCCCACTGCCCACTGCCCACTGCCCACTGCAATGGAAATGCCAAATTTTGCATTTCCATTGCCAATTTTCTCCCTCATACACGTAGGTGTTGTAAATGTGCTTGTTTGTGGGCGAAATCCTGGTGGTACTGGTAATCCCGCTTTAATTAAGGTGAACAATGCACATGCGAACTACAACACAATGAGTGAAGGAAGCCAAAATGAATGAAAAATGGGATAAAGGTATACATAAGCCAAGTCAAGTGTTCAGGGGCTTTCACAAATGAAGGGAGCATAAAAGAAAGGATTCTGTTGTAAGCCAGATAGACTGGGAAAAACCATAACAACAGGCTGAAAATATGCAAAGGCAATCAAGATAGAGGTTAACATAAAAACTTCGAGGATTTTTATTGTGTCTAATACATGCTGTGGAAAGTATTAATTTTCAATAGATAAATCCAATAATTTTCTGGCGATGAGTTTTTAATATCATCATTTATGTTTCATTATTAGGACTTCACATTTTTAAACCTTTGTTTAGGGTTCGTATAAACTTTTAAGCTGATATTCAATTTAATATAATTTATGCCTGTTTCTTAAAGTCCACCCCTTAAGCTGTTTGAAAAATGTTTATGGCCTTGTGAAAGGGCCGACCCATTGGACGTTTACAAATTGGCACTCATTAGCGGCCGGGCAAATAATTCGTGTTCTGGCCAAAAGGGGCGGCGAACGCATTAGCGAAATTAAGCTGAAACGGAAGAGGGCATTAAAAGTTTTTGGCAGCCCGTGAACCCTATAATACTTAAAATGCCCCCTCCAAATGTGAAATAGCATCTATTTCGGAGAACGTGCTCCCACAGGTTCTGCCCACAAGCAAACAGGCAAACATATTCATATGGAAGTGCGTTACATTCGTAATGAATCTTTGGTGCAGATCCGTGAGTAAAAGCCACCGCTTCCGCCACATAATTCAGTGGGGAAAATGCGAGAAAGATTAGAGCTGGGAAACGGCTGATGGAAGCGGCTAGGGGGGTGCCCTCAGATACAGATATATGTTATCTACGCTTTCGGATGCGAATACGGATACGGATTCAAGTGTGCCGAGCCACTGTGTGTTATGATTGAGGCGGGACCGAGCGAGCTCATGCAAATTCACATTTGACTTCTTGCCCTCGGATTTCGGGTGCCTTGTCATTATTTATTTATATATTATTCTCTCTTTTTTCGGTGCCCCTGCGTGGGCTGTGTTCTTGTATCTTTTGCATGGCAGAGTGAATATTTTGCCTATAAATTTAATATGTGTTCAGATGCACGACAGGCTTTATCTGCCTCCTAATACGTTTTGCAACGGTTGAACTAATTTAAAGCCAGTTTCTACAAAAAGGTTCAGCGTTTTTAAATTTCAAATGTAGCTTCATTACCAATTTATAAAATGTTAGGAGCTAAAAGACTGGCCTGCTTAAAAGCCTTTTTTTTACTTTCCCAAGTTATAATTAAAGGTCTCAATTTAAGTCAAATTAAAACTAGTAATGTGTAAATATACATATATAAACCAATGAGTGTCACAATTTGAGTCAAATTAAAAATAGAATTGGTTACAAAAGCCTGATTGTAATTTAAAAGCGTCAGTCTTGCAGTAAGATGTGAGTGACCCGAATGAAGCAGTCCTAATTCAAGAATTTTATTCTTGCTTTGTTCACCAAGCTAATGCTTTTTTGGCACAGCTCTTGATTGAGTCGAATTTGAATCCCGTTTGATTGCAGCACTCAAGGACGCGGTGACTCGGGCCAGTGGCGAGGAGATTATCATTCCCTTCGGAATCGGAATCGCAGGAATGGTGGCCCAGACAAAGCAGATGATTAACATCAAGGAGGCCTACAAGGATGCGCGATTCAACTGCGAAATCGATCTGAAGACCGGCTACAAGACGAATGCCATCCTCTGCATGCCCATTTGCAATTACGAGGGCGACATCATAGGCGTGGCGCAAATTATTAACAAAACGAATGGTATGTATTTATTGACCCCCATTTATATCCATCATTAAATATTCATTAATCTCAAGGCTGCATGGAGTTCGACGAGCACGACGTGGAGATCTTCCGTCGCTATCTGACCTTCTGCGGGATTGGCATTCAGAATGCCCAGCTCTTCGAGATGTCCGTCCAGGAGTACCGGCGCAATCAAATCCTCCTCAATCTGGCGCGCAGTATCTTCGAGGAGCAGAACAACCTCGAGTGCCTCGTCACCAAAATTATGACGGAGGCCCGTGAACTCCTCAAATGCGAACGGTGCTCGGTGTTCCTGGTGGACCTCGACTGTTGTGAGGCGGTAAGAGACTTACACTATGAAAACTATATATTTTGTTTAATGACAATGTCAATTATGAAATTATATAAAAATGTAGTATATATGAAGAAAAACAGCAACCCCTAAATATATTTGATCTTAAGTTCGTCGATGAAATTCCAGCCGAGGGTACTCAGCCAGCTTAATGGTCATATTATCAAGGTATACAAGATCCTTCAAGAGAAAACTGGATGTTACCCTATAATTCCTGAGAATCTTGACTAAAGCACACTTGACAGACATCATTGCATACTTAGACCCTGGGGAAGAAAATAATATGTTACATAGATTATACATTTTTAAGATCAAAATTCTCGTTTCAACATGGAGAGGTTCACCTATGCAATTTCTCCTTCCCCTCGCAAATGGAATGTAAGCGTACGAATGCATTTTTTGAATATTTTCCGGCAGGAAGTTATCAGGATTAAATGTCTCTGCTTCTGGGCCCCAGACATCCGGGTTTCTGTGAGTGTTAAATATGTCAATGCCTATCAGAACTCCTTTGGGAATGAGAACTCCATTCGAAAGCCGTAAATCGTTCTTTGTTTCCCTTGCAATTATCGGAATGGCAGGTATCAAGCGAAGAGTCTCTTTCACGACGAGATCCAAGTACATAAGTTTTTGCAAGTCTGCGTAGGTCACTTCAAAATCTCCTTTGGTTGGAAAGACTTCGCCCAACTCGTTAAAGGCCGTCTCCTGGTACTCTGGATGTGTGGCCAGAAGAAACAGAGTGTGGTATACTGTAAGACCTGATGTATCGTAAGCAGCGGCAACCATAACACAACATTCGCTTTTGACGTCCTCAAAAGATATTTCGCCTTTGCGATAAAGTTCCATTGCCCGGTTGATCACAATGTTCAGCTCGGGATCTGAATTACTTTCCTCCATTGAGAATAACCTATTTTTAAACACCTGACCAAGAAGGGTTAAAATAGGAATTCGTAAAGTGAGACATTCTTTACTCACATTGTCCAACTTTTTATGAATTTCCGCAAAAGACACTGCTTGTTCCTTTTCAAAACCGAAAATTTTGTAAATGATTTTGTTTTGAACCAGGGGCATAATAATTTTCAGAGTCGTTAGACTTATAAGGCTACAAAGGATTGAAAGGGGCTCACATATGGGGTAAAGTTATTTGGATTTGTCTTACGATTCAAAGCATTCCACGAGTGTACCGTTTTTATAGTGTTCATCTTGTTTAACTTCAGTGCCCATTGTGGTTTCTGAGGTTCAGGATTTTTGATAACAAATAGAAGTATAATGAAGTAATAATATAATACGACTTACGAGCGGCTATGCAAAACGACCATCTGAGTATGTCTGGAAGGGCATCTTTTTCACCCTGATCGACATATTTGTCCAGCGAAGACACAAGGTTTTTCGCCTCGGTATCAAAAATGGGAAAAAAACTGAGTAAGAGATCGTGTTTAAACGATGGGTTTATGTGTTTACGATGCTCAATCCACTCAGGGTCTAATGAAAAAGTCAATTATCAATAGGAGAGCTTAAAATAAGTCACGTATTTCAAAACCTTGCGAAGACAAGAGTCCATATCCCAGGGAAGTATTTATTGCATTAGCAATATGCGGACTCTTATTGTTGCAAACCGAAGACGTAAAGACATCCTCTATGATCTTTGGATCTCGAGTTATTAAAAACGGAACTGGTCCCATCCAAATTAAAGTTGTCGATCCATACTTGTTCATATGCTTGGTACGAAATCTCACATCACCTTTTGATGCGGTAGGTTTAATAAATTTCTATTATATTTTCGACTTTGGTACTTGGCATTTACGTTTGTTGATAACCATATCCAGGGAATGGCCAAGAATGGGTAACCCTTTGGGACCGGGAAACCTTAGCATTAACATATAAAAACGCCGCCGACTCCATAAGAAATATATCAAAAAAACTGATCCGGCAGCCAAAAACAAGTATAACGTTAGCATCCTATTTATTCACTTTACTTCAACAACAATCACCTTAATAAACTTTTACACACTGATTTGATTGAGAGCAATGGCTGGGATTTATATAGAAAAGTCGATGTAAGTCTACACTCAAGAAAAAAACCAGTATTGATATATGAACTATTAAACTGTGGTTATTAATAAAATTTAATTGCCGGAAGTGGTTTCGTACCTAGTTTTTCTATTCTACATTGCTCTGGTATGCAGATTTATTATGAGTTCAATATTATTTAAATAGATTTCAGCACAACCAGGGGCGCATCTGTTGCAAAAAAAGGGGGCCTATAATTTTTATACATATTTGCTTGTGCGAAAAGAGGGTAACTAACTCCTAGTCAGTAACGGATTCAGGATTTTCTTTTTCCAATTTTATATACCTTATCACCCTAATCCACACGTGCATTTGGGCATGCTTTGAACTTTCTCAGAATCAATATCTAGGCTAACATAATAACAATAATAATACCATTTTTATTTAATTACTATAAACCTGAACTATTAATCTAAAGCAGTTAAATAAGCGGTATTTTTAATAGTTCAACATTTTTTCTTACAGAAAAAGTTGGTATTGGTAATATTAACTCAGATATTCACCTTTGCGCCAAGCCAACCATCTTAAAAATAGCTCTTAATGTCTTACCTCAAATCAAATAAAATCGATTTAATGAAATTAAAATTAATCTATCGACAGCTTCCAGAAAAACAAAGTCCGGCCAAACATTTGACTTGCTAGGTAGACGCGATCGGCAATTGTCGTCTTAATATGGCACGTGAATAAAATGTTATACATTGCGGTTCCTGTGGTCACTGGCATATCCCCTCACTTCGAATTCGTATCCTGGTTTGAGCGGCTGTCAGTTTTATTTAAATTGTTTAAATGCCACCGCGTCGACCATTTTGTTTGTGTGTTTGTCAACCCAAAGGAAATTAAAATGTGCAATTTACATTATGTTTCCGTGGGACACGACTTTGGGCGTTTCCACGTAGCGGGAATTCGGGAATGAACAAGTGTCAGCCATTGCGAGGAATTGTGACTGCGAGGTGGTAAAGGTCCCTGGGGGGAATGAAGAAAATTATGTCCAGGTCTGGGCAATTTTCATTTGGGCTCAAGTTTGGCTGATTGCCTGCCATTATTCAGATGGTAATGATTGAAATGCCCTTTATGACATTCTTTTCACTCTCGTTAAACTGCAAATAAATTAACTAGTATTTAAAACAGGTTAGAATTAAACAGACTGTAAACAGATCAATGAAGACAACACGTCATAAAAAAATGGAACAATATTTCCAGCCTATTTGTTGGTTATCTGAAACCAATTATTATCTTGGTATTTTACATCAATTATCAATTATCACTACTTAATTAAAGTGGTGTTATTTGTCGTATGTAAATTTTAAGTAAATAAATAAGCATTTTACATTCAATACGCTATGTTTTTTTTAGAGAATGAAATACATTCAAAGCATACATTTTAATCATTACAATTGGAATTTTTTAAGAAAAAATCAAGGCTTAAATAATCAAATATATTTAAAAGACACTACAAATAGCAGTCGAGTATACATCGATTTAAAACAATTATTTTTCTGCATCTGGGGAGAATCTTTGTATTACATGTGTAACATATTCTCTGAACGATGGACACGTGTACAATTGTTTTGCATATTCCACCTTGGCCTACAGGTCGCATGAATAATGGCGGAAAATATTCCTCGAGGAATTACGCATTAAAATTGTAAATGCAATTGCCCGTAAGAGGAGTAAAACAGATGGTTTGGCCTTTGGCATACTTGAAAGATATTTTCTTGATGAATGCACATCATTAAATTATTGCATGCTGCATTAATTTGTTGCCAACGGCCATCAATATCGATATAAGTGACCTTTATACAGATGTAACTAAACAAAAGCTTTCATTTCCCACAAATATTGTTATTAATTAAATATGAGCTGGACACTACAATGTGCCAATTAAATTCCGTTGACAACGATGATTGTTTATTCGGTAAATTTCCAGGGCCAAATTAGCCATTATCTGCTGCTAGCTGATAATGCAAATGCATGTAATTGTAATGGCCAATTTATTAGCCCATAAAGCCAAACTGGACCAAAGGGGGCAGGACCAACTGAGTTGCGCCGGACGGACTCGGAAAACTTGGCTGACATGCCCGTCATGTGCAACATGTCAGCTTAATTATGCTCGGGAGGAAGTGTGGGGTGGGTGCTTTAGGTTGGCTGACTGCGGACTTCTGCTGCACTGTGGAAAAATAGGTTCATATGTTTTGTAAAAAGGTTTTTTTTTAAATAGTAGGTAAATGCGGTGCAATAAGGTTGAATTAAAATCTAAACGCAGCACAAGTTGTAGGTTCAGAAAACAAGAAAACATGCACCACACAATGATCCAACATTTTAAAAATTTTTGAATTTTTGAAACATTTTTGGGTGTTGAATAAAACATTTAAAGGGCTAAGGGAGTAGTGTTAAAGTTAATTAACAACTGTTCAATGATTTAAAACGGCATTTCATTCCAAAAAAAATCGTAATAACTTGTATTTTTAAACTGCATTAATTTTTCTAAGTGTGGGCATGAAGTGCGGCGGTGCATTGCAATTTATCAACAAGCTGGCGGCTTGGGGGAAACCGTTACGAGCTCCATTAGTGGCAGCCACTTAATGTCCCCTCTGCTTTTTCTCTCCCCCTTTCACCGCAGAGCCATTTGGAGAAGATAATTGAGAAGCCCAATCAGCCATCCACCCGCGCCATCAAGTCCGCCGATAGTTTCGAGGAGAAGGTAAGTCCGATTCGATTCCACGCCATTGATTTGGATATTTTTAATTTCCAACTAATCTGATCCGACAGAAAATGCGCAATCGTTTCACTGTGCTATTCGAACTTGGTGGGGAATATCAGGCAGCCAACGTTTCGAGACCCTCTGTCAGCGAGTTGAGCTCCTCGACGCTGGCCCAAATTGCTCAGTTTGTGGCCACCACCGGACAAACAGTCAACATTTGCGATGTCCACGAGTGGGTCAGGGATCACAATCAGATTCGGGCCGAGGACGAAATCGACAGCACCCAGGCCATCCTCTGTATGCCAATTATGAATGCCCAGAAGAAGGTCATTGGCGTCGCCCAGCTTATCAACAAAGTGAGTATTATTTATTATAAATAAAAGATAGAAATTAAAAACCTTTTTAATTCTGTTTTAAACAGGCCAATGGCGTGCCCTTCACTGAATCGGATGCCTCGATCTTCGAGGCATTTGCCATCTTCTGCGGTCTGGGCATTCACAACACCCAGATGTACGAGAACGCCTGCAAGCTGATGGCCAAGCAGAAGGTGGCCCTCGAGTGCCTCAGCTACCATGCCACCGCCAGCCAGGATCAGACGGAGAAGCTCACCCAGGACGCGATTGCCGAGGCGGAGTCCTACAACTTGTATAGTTTTACCTTTACTGGTAAGTTTACACGAGACTATTATTTCTTTATAACTATATCAAATCATTAGAAAGTGGGTTCAAAAAAAAGTATGTACTTTATTTTATTACATTCCAGATTTCGAACTGGTGGACGATGATACTTGCCGTGCAGTGCTGCGCATGTTTATGCAGTGCAATCTGGTCTCGCAATTCCAGATTCCATATGATGTAAGTAAATTAATTAAAGGAAATTGTTTTATTAACAATTTGCAATAATTTTCTATAAGAGTATAAGAGTATAAATCATAAGAGTATAATTCATGCGTATAATACCATATAAAAGCCCTTTTAGTATTCAAAAATACTTTAATATATTTCTTCCTTGCTTATAATAATCTCTTTTAAGGTCCTCTGCCGTTGGGTTTTGAGTGTTCGAAAGAACTATCGTCCCGTGAAATATCACAATTGGCGACATGCTCTTAACGTGGCGCAGACAATGTTTGCCATGTTGAAAACTGGCAAGATGGAGCGGTTTATGACGGACTTGGAGATCCTGGGCCTGCTGGTGGCCTGTTTGTGTCATGATTTGGATCACCGTGGCACGAACAATGCATTCCAGACAAAAACGGAATCTCCGCTGGCCATTTTGTACACAACTAGCACAATGGAGCACCATCACTTCGATCAGTGCGTAATGATCCTTAATTCGGAGGGAAATAACATATTTCAGGTAAAGGAATACCCAAATAAATTTAACTAAATATGGAATTAACCATAAAGGGTGTTGCATAAGTAGTGATTAAAGAAAACTAAAACTTATTCACAGAATAGTTTATCTAAAGGAAAATGCCCCAGATATTTAATAAACCTTTTATGTTTTGGCTATAACTGTTAACGATTTATTTTCAAAATATCAAATTGACTTAGTCTATCGGCGTAAAAAGCGATTATTACGGTTCTTGGACTTCTTGTTAAGTTTTCGGTTGGCAGCAGCCTTCTTGGCCTTTTTGGCCTTTTTGGCCTTTTTGGCCTTTTTGGCTTTAAGAGCCTTGGCGCGGGCACTTTTGGATTTGGTCGAGGAACTGTTGCTGCTTCCGACATTGATCTTCCTTTTCACCGAGTATGTCAAACCGTTTAAATGGACGATTTTCCTATTAACATCCGAGGAAGTTGATGTTGCCAGTGGTCGATTCCGTGGTGGTGCTGGCGGTTGTCGTAGTAGTAGTAGTAGTAGTAGTTGACTCCGTGGTAGTTGCTTCCGTGGAAGTGGTAGTGGAAGTGTCAGCAGCCCTCACTTGAGCCACATAAACGACCATCGAAAGGAAGAAAAGAACGGGGAAGAACTTCATGTTGGATGCTTCAATTGTAAACTGATATGCCTTCTGCTGGGGAAGTCGCACTTTTATAGTATATCCAAGACTGGTTGCCGACCTTCAATTAGCCAAAATCTTTGTTTGCCAAACTAAGTCTGAATTGAGTCTACCTTGACTACGATAAATAGTGAACTTTTGTTTAGGCACATGTCTAATTCTAAGGTGACGTCATGGGTACAGGTGTTTTGGGCATGGACACTTAAGAATAGAATTGCTAATCTTAGCTATTAAACGAACTTGACTTAACGCAAACTTTGTGTTTACTTTCATTTTTAGGCATTGTCACCTGAGGACTACCGCTCGGTCATGAAGACCGTGGAAAGTGCCATCCTGTCCACCGATTTGGCCATGTACTTCAAGAAACGGAACGCCTTCCTTGAGTTGGTGGAAAATGGCGAATTCGATTGGCAGGGCGAGGAGAAGAAGGATTGTGAGTCACAAATATGATCTTTATTGTTCTTATAGTTCTAAAGATAGTTGTTATACGTGAATTCTAGAAAATAAGTTTTGTTAGTTTTTATGATTTGTTTGGTTTTAAAATACTTTTACTATTTAGTTTCTATGTCTTAACTCTACATTCAACCATTTATCAGTAATATAAACCTTTATTATTATTATTAAAATAACTTTATACTTTAGTACTTTGTGGAATGATGATGACCGCCTGCGATGTGAGTGCTATTGCCAAACCCTGGGAAGTGCAGCACAAGGTGGCCAAGTTGGTGGCCGATGAGTTCTTCGACCAAGGAGATCTCGAAAAGCTGCAGCTCAACACTCAACCAGTGGCCATGATGGACAGGTGAGTTGTGTCATGATTAAAGGGAATATAAATATAGATGAATATAAATATAATTTTTAGGGAGCGCAAGGACGAGCTGCCGAAGATGCAGGTGGGTTTTATCGACGTGATCTGCCTGCCACTCTACAGAGTGCTCTGCGACACCTTCCCCTGGATTACTCCCCTTTACGAGGGCACCCTGGAGAACCGACGAAACTGGCAGGATCTGGCCGAGAAGGTGGAGATGGGCCTCACCTGGATCGACCACGATACGATTGACAAGCCCGTGGAGGAGTTTGCCGCCTGTGCGGATGAGGAAATTAAGGACATTGAGTTCACGGTGACCACGCTCAATTGCAATCAGCAATCGCAGCACGGCAGCGAGGATAGCCACACACCGGAACACCAGCGAAGTGGCTCCAGATTGAGCATGAAGAAGACAGGAGCTTTGGGAAAGGCCGTTCGTTCCAAGCTCTCGAAGACCCTCTACAACAGCATGGATGGCTCGAAGCCAAAGACCTCTCTGAAACTGCTGGAGTCCCATGTCAGCGAGGACATGGACGACAAGAGCCCCACGAGTCCTTCGCAGCCGCAGGCATCCGGCAGCATGGGCCGCATGTCCGCCTCGTCCTCCACCTCGTCGGCCGGCGGTCAGGTGATGGACAAGTCCAAAAAGCGCTCCAAACTGTGCGCGCTGTTATGACGAAAGCCGTCCAATTAGAATATGGCGACTCCCTCCAGCACGACAGCCAGTGAGACTGACCAAAAGTGTGGAGGGGGGCTGACCGAGTTCTAATTGGATATTTGCGGCTTGGTAAAATTCACAATAAATTGTTGCTCTACCTGTAACTATTACAGTGAGTCGTACTCTATTTCGACTAAATTTGAATACCATTCGTATTGATGAAACTATACTTTATAGCATTCGACTAAGTTTAAAATTGATATTCATATTTAATTTAAAACGAATTCTACCACATCCTTCTGAAAATGATTTTCTAACCAATATTTTTTGAAAAACCTTTTTAAATACGAAATTGAGAAGGCTCTATTTATTCGATCTTTGTTTTCATATCCAACAAATCTGTATAGTAAAAAAGTAAAATTTCATCAAAAAGAACTCCTTCAAATTTAATCGAAATCGAAGTCGAATGCAGGAGTATATGTATATGTTTGATATATGTTTTAAGTACTATAACTATCCCTATACAAGCGGATGAGCATTAGGCAGAAGCAAATGCAGTTGCAATATTAAGCATAAGTGAATGTCAAAATATGTGATCTATTTAAGGTCCCGAAGGTGCGAAGCCCCCGGGTTGAACCTTTTGTCGGATACTATCCCCTCTCTCTATCTATCTGTCTGTCGCTTTTAGGTGATTGAAAACCGCGAAACTAAACGAAATAAGTAGATCCAACCAACTAGCTAAGCGTGTACCTAGTTACCCTAACCAAACCGTGCTAGTCAAACGTATGAGATACTATATGAAACACCCTAGTTAAGAATTTGTGAGGCTATATTTCAGGCATCGGGCATCAGGAGGGATCACTACTAGTCCTCGCCTGTGATCGGCTTGAAATCTACTTTATAGCTAAATAATATTTGTATGCACAGACGTGCGTATTTACCTAGCAAACTATAGCAATATTATATGATATTTCCCCCACGATTGTGAGCACAGCACAAATATTGAGAAATCGAAATCCTCTAAAAAGCTCTAAAATGAATGAATTATACATTTCGTACTATGTTTGATTGTATAAATATAAATATTAGCTTAAAGATAGACAGCAGTCAATTTTTGAACTCGAACTCAAACAAATACGAATACGATAAACATTTAGCATATATTTAATCGCACTCGGTTAATGCGAATAGACCGGTCCCACACTCTCCTAGTTGTTGCAATGAAGTTTACTTTATCTGTGTGTACGTGTACAAAGCAAACTATATACTGTAGAGCATAAATATAAACTAAATATATAAATATATACGGAAACTATATGAAATATTTACATGTGACTAATGTAACTATAACTGAATTGCTTAGAATTAACGTGTTTAAGTGCATCTCATTTAATTTTTCCATTGGTCTGCGTGTGCTAAACAAATTTGGCTATAAGATTATTAACAATGATAAACGTTTAAAACTATTTTTCTAGTTACTCTGCCGCTCGCTTGAAAATCAAAATCCAGATAACTTATAAGCCGATTTGAGCATTTTTCTGGGTTTAGTTGTGACAATTGATTGTGTATATTTCTCTAGACAGTTTCGTTGCTTGTTTCTGTTCACCAACGATTTACAATTTATTCACATTTGTTTACCTAATTATGTAAGACTTGCAATTAAATCAAAAATAAATCACACCATTGAGAATTACTCCAAAACATGATTTTATAATATGATTGTTTGTAATGGTAGGTATAAACTAAAATAATAACAATTCCATTTTTAGTTTGTATATTTTTTGTGGATTATTTATAAGAAATCAAAATATTTTATTTGTGCGTAAAAATACTTGAACCAATCTTGAAAAGTTGCAACCCAAAATTAGTTTATTTTTGTTGTGTAAAATTAATGGTAGAGGTTCTCTTAACAATTTTTTTATAAATATTTAAATTTTTCCATCAAATCATAAATCAAAATTAACGGGTAGCGAAAAACGATGTTTCCATTGTTAGCACAGTCACCAACCCGCAGCGGAGACACAAACAGGTAGCGAGTATATACACCATTTTATTTCCTTTTTTGAGGTGAAATAATATCGATGCCATCTCTAGGGTGCAATCAGCTGTTTGACGTCAAAACAACCTACTACACGTGAAATTTTTAAAAGTAAATAAATATACATACATAGTTCTGAAAGGAATTTAAGGCGGATATGTCCTCTCCTAGTGAGTCCTCATCGGCTTCAGAGCACGAACCATCCAGTGAAGATGAAACTCAGGTAAAAGTAATCATACAATTATTAGTACAAAAATTGTTAATATTCCGCCGAGAACACAATTTTCAGAATGCCATTCGTGATGATCTTAAGGGAATGTCCTTCGAAGAAATAATGAAACTCAAAGAGGAACTGGGCGCCAAGGTCTACAAAGAAGCCGTTCTTGGGGCCAAAAGTTCAAGACCCCAAAAACCCAAATCCAAAACCGATCTTAAACGCCTGAATAAGAATCGACCCCGTGAAATGAGTACCAGGAGGCAGGTTCCATTTTTGGGAGCAGAACACAGACTGGAGAAGAAAAAAACTGCAGAACTTCGAGATCCAAGATTCGATGAGAAATCGGGGACTTATAATGCGGAATCCTTTAAGAAGAACTACCAGTTCGTCTCCCAAATTCGCACTAAGGAGGTCGGCCAGCTGAAAAAGCAACTAGACGAGGTGGAGGACGACGAGGAAAAACGTCAAATAAAAGACACCATGCAGCGGCTGATCAACAAGAATGTGGAGGACAAGAGGTGGCACACAAAACAGAAGCGACTCAAAAAGGAGCGCGCTGGCATTCAAAAGAAGCATAACCTAGGACAACAGCCTCACTATCTTACAAAAAGTAAGTTTGAAAATATGTTTAAGCTTTTGAGAAACTACCAAATGTTGTAGCGATCCAACTAACTGAAGAACTGCGCGTTCTGGGCAAATGGTTGAAAATGTAGATTTCAAAACCTGCAAGTATTGAAAAGCTATTTGAACACAAGCTCAAATATTTTTTTAATCCTTTTTCAGAGGAGCGTCGTGCCAAGGAACTGGTGGCCCAATTTAAGAAACTGAAAGACACTGGAAAACTCAATAAACATATGGAAAAACGACGCAAGAAAAACGCCGCCAAGGACCGCAAACGCATTGGCATAGAATAAGACTTTCACTTTAAGTATAAATGTATTTTTAACAATTAAACACACAGTGCTAATCAGCAAACCTAGCCCGTGCGCAACATCTTGGCCTCTCGCTTCTCCTGCAACTCGCGCCGCTGCTGCTCCACAATAATCTTGCGCTCCTCCAGAAACTCCCCATAAGCCACCGGATCTATGTCCTTGACCACCTTGATGCCACAGGTCCGGGCAACGCAAATTAGCATCTCACACATTTGCTGAAAATAAAAAAGAAACTTTAATTTGTATAATGGGGAAAGTGATTCAATCGGCAAACTAATTGACTTCGCGTTGCTTAAACGTTAAAATCTTCAACTATAAAACAGTTTTAGCTTTAAAGTATTTAGGTTCTTGGAAGGACTACCTGCATAGTAAGAAGGGCATTCGGCGGATCTTGAATCTTGATCGAGGCAATTTCGTATAAATGCTTGAGAGTGATCATGCCGGCGACTTCCTTGCCAGGGGTCATGGTGCCCCTTTGGATTCCCGCCGCCTGTTTCAGGAAATAAGTGGCCGGCGGATGGTGGATGACCAAATCAAAGCTGCGATCGCTATTCACGGAAATCCTGCAGGGCAATGGCACGCCTTCCTTCATTTCTGCGGTCTTGGCATTAAAGTCTTTGCAAAAGGCGGCAATGTTAATAGCTCTCTGTGCGGAAAATAAGGTATAGGATCGAAATTATATATGTATTTATCAATATTCAAGCCGGCTAGATCACCTGTCCCAACATTGGTCCCAATGGAGGTCCTGCAGCGGCCATTCCCGCGGGTATATTCGTTTTCAGTTTGCTCGTGTGCGTCACACGATCCACTGTCTTCTTCAGAGACTTCAGTTTACCCGCCGCCTTGGACATTTTAATTGATTTATTTTAACTAAACAATTGTCTGCAACTGTTATGCAAAGCGAAATGTGTTGGTGGAAGGAAGAAGAAGAACCAGCAGCAACAGCTGTGCCAGTGCTGACAATCGTTTACAGGTATGTATGAAGTATGTATTTACAAGTATGTATGAAGGTTCTAGCTGAAAAAAAATTTTCAATATAGCAGGCTTTTAAATGGAAATACTATGACAGCAGCGTCATATTTTTAAGACATTTTTAATAAGAGCTTAATGATAAATAGCCAAATTCTCGTGACAAAAGCCAAGCAGCCACCTCTAATGCGAGTAAGAACCAGCGCGGCCAAACAGCTGTTGGCTCTGCCTATCGCCTATCGATAGCCAAGGTGACGCAGCAGGCAGCTTTCGTGGCAGTGTGCCAAATTGAAATCAGCTGCCAGCTGAGAAGTGAGAAATTAAATAACAATAACAAACGCGGGAATAATCACAGAAACCGATGGCTTTGCGCAGTTCCCACCGCCTGAAAGTGTTCCTCAGGCGCTGCACTGCCTTCCCCGTATTCAACAGCCACGTTCCCAATCGCAGGAGCAGTCAAATACCAATAAAAAGCGCCGATCCAAACACCAATGGCTACAGTGGGCAGGATCGACACAATGACGGTCAAAATGAAAGTGGCTGGCGGAGACTGGTGCGCTTCTTTGTGCCGTTTTCCCTGGGCGCAGTGGTCAGTGCGATGGTTATTACGCGGGAGGATCTCACGCCGACGATCACCGCCTCCAAAATGAGCGGTCGTCGGCGGGACTTCAACTTTATAGCAGATGTGGTGGCTGGCTGTGCCGATTCCGTGGTTTATATTGAAATTAAGGACACCCGCCACTTTGACTACTTCAGCGGCCAACCGATCACCGCCTCGAATGGCTCTGGTTTCATCATAGAACAGAACGGTCTCATCCTAACCAATGCCCATGTGGTGATCAACAAGCCGCACACGATGGTCCAGGTGAGGCTATCCGACGGAAGGACCTTTCCCGCCACCATCGAGGACGTGGATCAGACCTCCGATTTGGCCACGCTGCGTATACAGGTGAGAAATTGTACTCCCTTATGCGATTCTAAATCCTAAACCCACTTCTTATAACCCAACAGGTAAACAATCTGTCTGTGATGCGACTGGGAAAGAGTAGTACTCTGCGATCCGGCGAATGGGTGGTGGCCTTGGGCAGTCCACTGGCCTTGAGCAACACGGTCACAGCAGGCGTGATCAGCTCCACGCAACGTGCTTCCCAAGAACTTGGTCTTCGAAACAGGGACATTAACTACCTGCAAACTGATGCGGCCATTACTTTTGGCAACTCTGGCGGACCCTTGGTTAATCTGGATGGTGAAGCCATTGGGGTTAACTCGATGAAGGTGACTGCAGGAATCAGCTTCGCCATACCCATCGACTATGTGAAAGTGTTTCTAGAACGGGCTGCCGAGCGGCGCAAGAAGGGATCGGCATACAAAACTGGCTATCCTGTGAAGCGGTACATGGGTATCACCATGCTCACGCTTACTCCGGACATCCTGTTCGAGCTCAAGTCTCGCAGCCAGAACATGCCCAGCAACCTCACGCACGGAGTGCTCGTGTGGAAGGTCATCGTGGGATCACCAGCGCACAGGTGGGTCTAAATAGCTTAATATTTGTATTATCCGTCGTGCTTCATAAACCTCTTTAAACATAAATCGAACAGAAAGCTTAAAAAGGTTCGGTTGTGAACTATTTCTTTAACATACAAATCATACTTGCTTTGTTAAGTTTGTAATTTTAATCCTAAATGATTTTATTACTTATTTAATCTGTTAAATTATATCTCCTTCTAGTGGCGGCTTGCAACCCGGCGACATAGTGACACACATAAACAAAAAGGAGATTAAGAACT
This sequence comes from Drosophila fuyamai, assembly GCA_018153365.1. Taxonomy (NCBI): domain Eukaryota; kingdom Metazoa; phylum Arthropoda; class Insecta; order Diptera; family Drosophilidae; genus Drosophila; species Drosophila fuyamai. The sequence continues at coordinate 12,228,188 of JAECXW010000116.1, forward strand.
CTTCGGATGTCTACGATGCCCTCGCAGACAATAGCAAAACCTTGGATATAGTGATCCTGCGTGGCGTGAAACAGATGCATGTGACCATAACGCCAGAGGATCCCTAATGAAACCGGTGTTACGCACCTGTAAGCTTCGATCAACTACCATATTGTGTTTCCCTGACTTGCAATTTATATATATAAATATTTATAAACGAAATCGATCGATCCTGGGAAGAAATCGCTGACAATCCCACCACACACACGCTCCTATTCCAAATCGAGTGCCTGCCTATATTTGTCTTTGGCTAACGAGTAGGGAAATTTGCATAGATCGCGGGCTCGTTATCAGTGGCCATTATTAACAGCGACACGACCATAAGTTAATCTACGCATCGTATGGCACAAAAATGTATCTCCGACTGGGTCGATTGGGTCGTCTGTCCATTTCCGAACATCATCGATTTCTCTTTCATGAGGCGCTGTGCGTGTCTCCGTCTTCCTGTCCGTCCGATTGTCCCCGTCCAACAACGACAAAAATGTATTTACGCTAATTGAAATATCTTGCGTTGCGATCAATCGATGCCATATTTTTTATAGGCCAAACCTCGGCAGTGGTGCAGCAACTGCTGCAGCAGCGGCCGGCAGCAACATCAGCCGCGAAAACGTCGAAAACCGAAATGCAAATTTCAATAAATTTATGCAACTGTATTCCCAGCGCTTCACTTGGCCCCAGCTGTTCATACCCTCGATTGGTTGGGTACTCCAAAGTGTTTTAAAAGTTGTCAAAATTTTAATTCTTAACTTTATTTGATGATGTGATCTAAGTATTGAAATTTTAAAAATAGTATATTGGTTCCTCATAGACAACTTAAGTAGTAAACCTTTTCGAATCAAACACAAGGGAAATAACTTTTAGTTTTGAGATGCTGTCGTAGTACATATATAATTTCAGTTTAAATTTATTTTAACTTATTTCTTATGTATAAAAAAAGAACATATATTTTTATAAAACAACTTGAATCTAACACAAAATAAAACCATTAAAATTGATAAAGAAGAGTAATCAAACTTCGGATCGTGAAGTGCATTTTACTTTGGTTTCGGTTTATTTGTGGGTGACAAGGCAGAGGATGCCGATGATGTTGTTGCTGCTGCTGCTGTCGTTGCGTGAAAAGTGAAATTCTTGTGATTATTAATTTTGTTTTCGCTTTTGGCGATGCTACGCTTTTTTAGTTGTTGCATATAAATTCATATATTGATTCCGCCGGACTGGCCGGCCATTGTTGTTGCAGTTGCCGATGTCGTTGCCGTTGCTGCCGTTGTTTATGTGACAGCGGCCTTTATGACATTGTTGGCACTAAGTTACCTTTATTGCTTATAAGCCGCACGCATAAATGCAGCTTAAAGTTCATAAATTTGCCAATATTCACTCGGCGAGGGGTTAAGCAAACGGACCTCTCTTCTGCGATCGTGTAAACACTTTTTACTTTATTCGCTGGCGCCCCACGCTTTTTGCACTTTCTTTCTGCCATTTTCAGCCGCTTGGCGAGCATTCGTTTCCATTTCGGATTTCAATTCGCGCTTGCACTCGACGCGCCAGCTAATTGAAATATTTAAAATGCATAAAAGTATCGCATTTAAACTTTGCAATTAGTTTGTGGTGATCGCCGCAGTTGCTGTCGTCGTGGGTACGGATATGTTGTAGTTGTCGGTCGCTTGTTGTGGGCCGCTTAAATTACAAACCTGTGAGAAATTTTGTCGCTCTTTTGGTTGCTTTGTGACTTAGTTGTCAGCCATACACTAGGGAAAATATGGGCAAAACGACTGTTTAGAGGTGCTGGGGAAAATGCTGAAGAAAGTGAATTAGGTTAGACCCCTGCGCCTACGAGTATATAATAAAGGCCAATTTCTTTTGGTTTCTAAAACACAGTTTAAAAACAATAGAAAAAATCTTAGAACAATTTACATAAACTATTAAATAAGATAAAACAGATTGTATTAAATACTTCTCAAGTTTGTAAATGAGTTTCTAACTCATAAAACATTTTAAAATATAAGAAGCCATTATTTTTATTTATTTTTATAAAAAAAAAAAAAAAGTATAAAAATTGAAATTAAAATATCATTTAACAAGCGGAGATAACTCATTTAATTTTATGTTTATATTTAATTAATTCAGATGTATTTTCAAATAGATATATCCAAAAGGGCATTTGGGCTCGTATTGAAAGTTTTTCGTAATTATTATTGTGAATTAAGATCACAAAGTTGTTTTTGCGGTGAGCAGCGTTTTGTGGATGTGATCATGTTCACACGCTGCGGCCGTAAAGCCCAAGACCTAAAGGCGGTAAGTGTCGTGATTTGGCCGGACTTTCATAAAAGGCGGCAATTAATAATGGAAGTAGGCAAAGGCCCAGCGACTCCATCAATTGAACACGTTTGACGAGGTTCATTTGGATGTTTTTGTACATTTTGCGATTCGATTGAGCTATTAAACGTGCGGTTAATTGTGTAGCCACTGACACTTTGGGTCAAAGGACTGCAAATTGTCGCATTAACCCAGAAATGTCAGACTAAAGATCTTGCACATGTAATGGACTTTTTGGTTTTTGGTCTTTATTTCCTTTTAGGTGACCCCATCAGACACCTAAATCAGCGACTTTCTCGTGCGCTGTTCCCATGAACTGCTCACATTTAAACATATTGGCAGGCGCATTGGAAAAGTGCATAAAGCAACGACGATGGCGAACGAACACCTACAACAGCCGGCAACTTTTGTAATAGCAACAACATTAAAGTTCATGACACACAACTGTAAAATGTTTCAGGCCGAAAAAAAAAACTTTTACCGCCGATAATAAATGGCTGCGACTTTGCGCCCCCAAAAGTTCAAGACATCATCGCATCGCCGTCCCGCATGTGAAAAGTTCTCCTCCAAAGACGGACAGATGGACAGCTGGACAGTTGGAGTTGGGCATTTGGCCAAGCTTGGAGCCATGGACAGGAAGTCGACGGCTGGCCTGGCATAGATGAAAACGAAGCCAAGAGCAAGAGATCGGGCCCGATGGCCAATGCCACGGGCCATAAATCACTTGAGTATGCCAAAAGTTACATAATAATTCTGCGCTGATCATCGTCGCGATAACTGATGGACGCAGCGGCATTAATCAAGAAATCAAGGGGGGTAAGTTGGGGAAATAAAGCCATCGTCATCAATCCGTTGTCCAAATTGAAATGTGTTTTAATGTGCCATTTTATGCGGCCTGCCAATTGGTCTCCTACACATTTTTTTTTATTTTTGGGGGCTGGGCCCCAGCTCGATTGCATTAAATCAACAGATTCATAAAAATGAAAAACACGAAAAATTATGATGATTACGCGGAAATGTGTGGCAACTGTGCTTTTTGTGGCCACTGGGCTAAAATGCTTTATGAAATTGCACAAGTGTGTTTTGGCCATTTGCTGAATTATGGCGCCCAGGTTTTTCTCCTTCTTATTTTGTTATTTTTCTCCGCTTTTTTTGTTTTTTGGGTCGCCGCAGGGCGCTGGTGCATTGCAGTTTTCATTAAACGCTTGGGAAACTGTCCAACTGGGAGTCAGGGAGTCGGGGAGCCCGGGTTTAGTGGGTCAGTTTACACATCTGGCTTTTGGCTTGGTTTTGTAGTGTTGGTCAAATATTTGCGCCAGCGCACAGAGTCATCATCATTAATAACGATGAAAATTTCACCTGCTGGAAAAGCGTTTTGCGTTTTGCGCAGTGCTGCCGCTGGATGTTTATGTTTTCTTTATTTAGGCAAATCCATCAATTACTATACGCTCGAGTGTGGCCCACTGGGGAAGTCATTTGTTTGCTCGGAAAACGCTGTCGAGCGTGACGAAAACAAGCTTCTAATCTGGCCCAGCCGAACTGGCAACTTTTCGATTCGATCTGTCCACCGAATTGATTGATTTGTCAGCGGCCGGCCACTGACAATCCCACAAATCCCCAAGATTTATGCCCAGTTTTACTGGCCTAATGTCTTCTGGCCATTTTCAGACAAATTATGCAAAGGCTTTGAGACTCAATGTAATATTGAAATGATGTCATCGCCGCGATTAGCCGCTAAATAATGTACAACAAATAAAGATCAATTTCAAATCGATATCCACTGTAAAATCAATCCATGATTTTCTGTTGTTCAAATGAATTCAAACAAATTTTTATTGGTATTTGTTTTTGTGATTAAAATATCATAACGGTGGCTTTCATAATTGAAGACCAAGCTAAAGTCTCTAGCAGTTAATCAAAATCCAATCAATCATCATAATAGTCACTTTTTCTTTCTGTGTGGCAAAGGCGGCCACACAGATTACAGAGTGGAAATCGGGCCACCTGAATCATTTAATTGTTGCGATTTTTCACAAAATTGAAACATCTTCCGGCATGGAGAGCCAAGACAAACGATGTGTGCACCGAAATTAGTTTTTCGCATGTTGCTTAGCCCGAGGCGTGAAAAGATTTTCACATGCAAGGTGCGGCGGTATCTACAACAACAGAAACAACAGCACCTGGAATAACAACAACAAAGGCAAAAACAAAAACAACAGCAACATCCAGTGGCGGCAAGTGTTGCTCTAATTTATAAAATGATTTTCTGCTACCAACTCTGCGCTGAAAAGCACTAAAATATTAGTAAGAGTGATCGAAGGGGTGTTACCTTTAAATTTTAAGAAGTAAGCTGAATTTAAAACTATTCCCTAACTAAATAAAAAATACTAAATATATTATTGTACTAATTAGTAATCTTATATTAGTGTGGTCTCTTTTTTAAAGCTTAGTTTTATATTTTTACATATTGCCAATTAAGTTCTTGACTTTAACTTATTTCTTTTTCCAGGTTCAACGTGAAACCCCTCTACAGAATACTATTATTATCATTAATCAAAAAAATTGATGATATTTTTTAACAAAACTTACTACAATAATATTCAAATGATTTTAATTATAACTAACAAATAGAAGTAGTCTAAACGAAATGAACGCTTAAAGTAACTTTGAATGGCAAAGGGACCTACAAGCCAAGGTAATCCCCCTCAAAGTCCAGGGTATTTTCCACAAATTAATTGCCTTGCGGTTCTCACACACTCACACTCGTCTTAGGCATGGCAGAAATTTCACTTCTATAGAAATTCCACAGCTCAGCGATCGTAGAGCCTGGGGCTTTTCTTTCACACTTTTTCTCACTGCCGGTGCTGCTGTCACTTGCTTTAGTTGCTGATGTTGCTGCTGTGCTGCTGATGTTGCTGGTGTACCGCTGATGTTGCTGTTGCCTTTGTTTATTACGCATGACACGCCACACTCGCCCACCCATCATAAATGCCGTCACATGTTTTAATTAAATGCCAGCACAGAAAGGCCTTAAAAACTTTATATATCTTGTCTATTAATTGAAATTACAAAGCAAGACGATAATATCCGTCTGTCAGGCTCTTTTTATTTTTGTTTTGGCAATAATTTTGATTTTTACTATTTACACGAAGATGTTACCATGCTGACAATGCGTCGGCAAATGGGGGAGCGACTTTCACTCCTTTTAAGCACGGAAGGTAAGTTTATGACCCATCCGGCAGGTAGTTCGGATTTTATGTTCTATTGGGGCCATAAAACATGCCGGACCAGTAAAACATATTGTATGGTTTGATGGATTTTCGATGGATATGCGATGGATTGTTGAATCGATGGGTCGAGTTCGTTGTCTGAGTCTTTTGTTTCGGACGGGCGTGAAAAAAGTGTGTGCGCGTGGGCCGCTTTTTGGGTCCCATCGAACCACTTTCGTTGTTGCCATCAATCAATTGCCAAATGCTAATGCAAATTGAATGCTGTTTTCATAAACAACATCCAAATACACGCGAAATGTCATTAATTTCAGCGCCGCAGCGCCAGAAAGAGCTCTACCAAATCAAGTCGAGCATTTGTCTCATCGCTTAAACATTTCAATTTCACTCGCAGCGCGCAGTCCGTAGTTTCTTTTATTTATGGCTACTAAATTACGTATCCGTGCTGTGGTCCCGATGCCGGCCAGGCTTTGATTAATGATCTCGCCCGGCACACTGACTCAGAAAGCATTGGAAAATCGGTGGAAAGGGGCTGTGGACCGGCGATTTGGTGAGTTAAAGGGGGCTGGGGGGTTATGGCAGCGGAACTGGGCCCACTAACGATACAAATGTACCGCTATCGCCGCACAGTAGTCGCTGTGACACGAAAGTTGCCGGGCACACGCTAATCAGGTTAATTGTCTCTCAATTTCCTGCAACTTGCCGCAAATGCATTTCAATGAGCTGCCAATTTGCGCGGGAGTCGATGAGATGCTGAAAAGGGTGACAAGGTACACTTAGATTTGAATTGGTATTAAAAATGGGCGTATAATTTATAAGAAGCTTAAAAAATTGGGAACATAAAAAGAAATATAAAAATTGTTATACCCTTGCAAAGGGTATAGCAGCATAGCAGGAGCTTTAGTATTTATATATTATATAACACATATTAAAATTACATATTTTAACACTGAATGGCAGTTTATTGAAATATTTTTAACAAATTCAACGAGGTATGACATTTCAATCTTTTATTATTACTACCAAGGGTTTTAATCAATAATTTTAAAGTGTTTTTTGAGTTAAATTGTCAAAAAAACGACAAGCAGCCAAAAGAATGACCGTATTGTGCAGCTGAGAGCCTAACTATCGATTCCGTGTTAATTTCGAAACAATGTATTTTTTGACCAATTATAGAATTTTTCATAGGGGTTTCATTATGATTTTTGCTAAAACTGGTGCTAAATATAATTTTTTAGCTGTGAATGTAAATCGATTGCAAATTTTATAACGATTTCAAGGAGATATGACATTCCACCATTTGATCAAAAACCAAAACTTGTGATGGTTATACCCGTTACTCGTAGAGTAAAAGGGTATATTGTATTCGTGCAAAAGTATGTAACAGCTAGAAGGAAGCGTTTCCGACCCTATAAAGTATATATATTCTTGTTCGGATCACTAGCCGAGTCGATCTGCCATGTCCGTCTGTCCGTCTGTCCGTCTGTCCGTTGTCCGTCTGTCCGTCTGTCTGTCCGTATGAACGCTGAGATCTCGGAACTATAAAGCTGAAGATTGGCATTTTGCTGCGATTCTGGGTTCCTCGCGCGCAAGTTTGTTTCAAAGGTGCCACGCCCCTTTAACGCCCACATCGCTTATATACGTTTTAAAATTTAAATATTTCGGAAAGTAAAATGCAGTTTTATTGTGTTTATCAATACCTTCGAATGTGAAGATTTTTCAAATCGGACCTTCGTTAAATAGTTTGCGTGTCGTTTCTTCTCTTCCTTTTTACCTGGTAACGTTCTGTAGTGGTTGCTTCTCTCTTGTTTTTTTTGGAATTTTGGACATAGAAAAAATGACTTTTCTTAATTTGAAAAGTATTTTTAGAATGTTATTTTTCGCAGTGCAATCATTCTGCCATCAAGACGTTTAAAAAAGGAAAGCTAACTTGAGCAGCCACCTCTGAATTACGGCAATTTGAAAGCAGCAACAACTGCAAGGCCGGCAAAAAGTGCATCAACATTAACGAGCCGTTCATATTTCAGTCGTTTATCTCTCTCACTCGGCGAAAATCCTTAAAGAAAAATGCACATATTTAACTAATGATGGCCACTTAACACAAACCCCGCGACAAATCAACGAAAACACACCGGTACACCAACTTTCCCAGCCGGGCGGTCGACAGTCGGCGTGGGTGCCCGGCGAACAATATTGTACAAGTATATAAATATATAAACATAAAAATTATTAAATGCCTCGCTGATTATGCGCAGGCAGATCCGTGGAGCCGTTGGAGATGCATCGTTTGGACTGTTGGTTTGTTGGTTTGTCCGTTTGTCCGTTTGTCTGTCCGTTTGTTTGTTTATTGTGCTTGCTGATGACGTTACCCCCCAGCAGCGGTTGTTGCCGAGATGCAGATGCCGCTGTTGATGACAACAACAATAATATTGTTAATGATAATGCTTATGAGTTTTCCTTGTAACTGCCGTCTGCTGTTGCTCGGGTGATAAACGTTGTGCATGTGCAATTAGTAAATGTGTGTTCACAAAGAGCCAGTCAACCATCCAACCAAGCACATCGAAAAATATATAACTGAACAAGAGACCCAACTGTTGCAGTTGGCCAACTTTCCATCATCACATGTCAGTGGCCAGCAAAAGTATTGACAGTTGCAAATCAAATCGTACATTTGAGTGCATAATCTACATATAAATTATGGATATCCATTCTTCCTCGTTCCCCTTTCTCTGGCAGTCGCAGATCCATTTCCCGCTCCAGTTTGCTGAACATGTCTTTCTGAGCTTGTTCAGTGAATCATGGCAAACATTTCGCGGAAATCGCAACCAGCTACAACAATAACAACATGAGTAACAAGCACCTAAGAAAACAAGATAGAAAGGCCGTCTTGGGAATTGGAATCTTCGAATACGCTAACCTTTAACAAATTGGTAGAACATATTGAACTATATTAAATTATATTATATATAACCGAAATAAAAAAGAATAATAACAAGAAAGGAAAGCTAACTTCGGGCGGAGCCGAAGTTGATATACCCTTGCAGAATATTCTGTAAATAATATTCTCCAAAATTATTCATATGATGCATTCTTAACACTCATAAAAATCCCAACTTTCTAACTTTAAAACACCAAGTTATGGCATTTTCAATCGTTCAGTTATATGGCAGTATAGGATATAGTCGGCCGATCCCTATAAAATTTGGTAGGTCGGATTGATTGGCCAAATATAAAACCCATAGAAATCCCAACTTCCTAACTCTAAAAACACCAAGTTATGTATTTCCTATCGTTATATGGGGCTATAGGATATAGTCGGCCGATCCTTATGAAATTTGGTAGGTCGATTGATTGGCCAAATAAGAAGCCATAGAAAATCCCAACTTCCTAACTTTACAAACGCGAGTTATGGCTTTCCTATCGTTCAGTTATATGGCGCTATAGGATTGTGGCCGTCCGGCCGTTCCGACTTATATACTGCGTGAAGGAGGGGTGTGTGCAAGTTTCATTCGATGCTTTAAAACTGGAGACTAGTTCGCGTAGAAACAGACGACGGACAGACGACGGACAGACAGACGGACGACGGACGACGGCGACGGACGACGGCGACGGACGACGGACGACGGATGGTTTGAACTCGGAGGTGTCCTGATCGTTTATACTTTTGGGTCGGATGTCCCTTCTGCGTTGCCACTTTGACCAAATTATAATACCCTCAAGGGTATAAAAATTGTAAAATAATTTATATTGATTAAGCAGGGTTTTGTTAACCGTACTACTTTTCAAAGATGTTAAACTGTAATAAACTGTAATAAACTTTTAAAAATAAAATATATATAAATTGATGTGATTAATGAAAGGATATGGCTAAAGCCCGCGGCTTTTATAATTCAAATGTAAAATTCGCTTTAGAAATAATAGGACACTTTCTAGCTTAATTACGTAATCTCTGCAAGGGCCTGTTCAAAATAATTATACCCTCATCAAGGGTATTATTTTAAGCCCGGAGAGTCGTGTACTTTCCAAATGCCTGGATACATTTCATTTCATTGCGACTCATTTCATTTAGTTAGATATCATTGGCGTCCCAGTTGGCTGGTTAGTCAGCACTTTGCATAATTTGATGGGCCGTTGGTTGAGCAATGAATTAACCCACAATCAGTGGTTCTAGAACAAAGCCTGAGACTCATAATCTTGGGGCCAATACACTATTGACTTAGTTTTTTCTGGCTGGCAGGCAGGCACGTGCTGATGAAGACACATGGCTGTGGCCTGGCTAAACCATTCAAATGGCAAATTGAAATGCCAACTTGTGTGGCTCTGGCCGATTGCAATCAGCTGGCACAGTTTGTCTTCATCAGCTGCAAAAATAAGTTAATTGCTTGGCCAAGACAAAGTTGTAACTGCGGAGAGTTGGTTAAGTTGGCTAAGTCGCAGCACTCCAGTTGGCCAACTCTGGGGACCCGTCTCCGTGACAAGGTCAACAACCTTCTTTCGCCTTGATTAAGACATTTTATGGTTGCGGTCCAGTGGATATGGGCTTGGAATGGGAATTCGAATGGGAATGGCGGTGGAAATGGAGGCGGAAATGCGAATGCCAATGAATGGCTTTCTTTTGTGGGGCGGGCGGTTGGGGCTTTGAAATGTCGAACAAATGTTTTAAACTGCATGAATTGGCAATATTTGTTATTTCTCCTCATTGTTGCTTCTTTCCCTCAATTGGTTTTTACTTTTTTCTTTTTGTTTCGTCCAACTCTTAACGGGTGAGAATTCGCCTGGCTAACGGACAGCGGACAAACGGACGCACGACTTGGCAACAAATTGAAATTACCTTACATAAAAATTGTTTGACCGAAATTGTTTTTTGGGCACTTTGCCTGCAAATGAAGGCAAATTATGTTGTTCGAGACAATTAAGCTGCAACACACGGAAACAATTTGCTGGGGGCCCAGAGCTAGGCTCAAACAACAAGAGCAACATGGCCACAAAAGCCAATGACGCTTTTTGGCCAAAATAACAGCAAAACAACAACGGACACAACAATAACAAGTACGCGCAATTTCAACGCATTGCGCAACATAATTGAAATGGAATGGAATTGAACAACAACGAGTAACAATTTGCAAAATCGACATTTAAATATGCATTAACCACATTGACGGTGTTGCTCTTTCGGCTCGCCTTGGAAAGTGGTTACTCTAACACTCAAAAATAAAATAGGCAGTCCTTTTATAATTCATTATAATCAGTTAACAAATTATAAAGTTTCTACTTTAATTTATAAACATTAAGAGGCTCTAAAAATAAAAGGAAACTAAAATTGCAATACTTAAACCATTATGTGCGAAAGAAAATATTAATTTGGCCTAAAATTTAAATTATTTATATGTTAAATTAGACTCAATTTTATTTAAATTCTTAGAGGTTTCTAAGGAAAGTGCAGTTTCAGGATAGTTAAAAATAATGTATATTTCCAGAACATCTGTTGTATCTTCTGTTTAAAAAATAAACTAAAATTACCCAGACTTGTGCATAATTTTTTCCAAGTGCTTCTCGCTGGCCATAAAAGTGAGAGTCATGTAGACACACTCGAGACCTAGGCTAAGTACTTTCGCAGACAGCGTTTCGACCCTGTGCTAACAACCCGGCCGCGGAAGCAGGACCCAGCCCAACCCTTTTTTCATGACTTAATCTTATCAGACAAGCACTGGCATTAAAAATGCACTTCAAGGTTCTGGCCATGATTATGGCCTGTGTGCCTGCGCGCAGCTCATTTCGTTAAATGGTTTTGGTTTCTGTGGCCGCTGAGGAGCATAATTCATGGTTGCGGGATTACAGGATGGGTGGATGGGCTAAGAGGATGGGGAGCAGTGACGGGAGGAGCCATTGTGGAAAATCAGCAACGCTTGTTTGGCCAGCTCAAAGCTAGCAGGAATTAAGTTGTTGTGCGTGGACATCAAGGTCGAGGAGCGAGTGCCGCTGCAACAGTGCCTGCGATCAGTCTACGGACTCTATATAGTATCGCCTTGACCTCGACGAAGTTAACTTTTCATTTCCCAACTGCTGCCCACAACGCATTAATGCCCAAGTTTATGGCAGCTGCCACCGCGCTCCTCACAAATAGAAAAGCCTTCGAAAAGCCGGCTACTGCGCCGCATTTAAGCCGCTTTGGTTCTGGGGCGAACAAATGCGATTTGGCCCATAAACTTTTGTATTAGCCGGGGCCAAAGCAGCACCAGCAGCAGCAACAACAAGTCAATTGGCCAGCAGTCAGGCGGTCGGGCGGCATTTGCCAAAATCTTGCACAAATCACATAAATCGCCGCTCAAATCCAGCGCCATATTTGGCCAAAATGCCAAACTCACGGCTAATGCTCATAAGTTTTGCCGCGAGAGCTTCAAAAGCCATTTTTGTTTTCATTTATTTTCGTTTGTGTGCTGCGATTGACGGGCATGAGAATACTTGCGGTCGACAGCAAATCCATCGAGCGATCGCAGCCATTAGCGACATGTGGTTTCTATAATTTTTACGTAATTACATAAATTGGTAAACGGCGATGGGAAGTTCTGGAAACGAAACTATTATTGAGAGGCTCACAGATTAGCAACGATAATTGCTGCACTAGAAACTAAATTGAGTAAGAAAGGAGATTATGTTTTTCTAAATTTTAAGGATTCTAAAATAGTCCCCTTTATTCACATGCTTAAAGCATACATCAAAAACTACAACATTTCTAAATGGAACTAATAAATATACTAAAAGCTTTCAATCTTTAAATAAAAATACAATCAAAAAGGACGTACATTTATTTTAAGATAAGAATAGAAGATTTTCTTTCATTTCTTAAATAATTATTAGTTACAATTCTTCTTCATGCAGATGTGCAATTTTTTACAGTGAATCTAGAATTGAATTCCTCAATTTTCCCTCCCTGCTTGATTGCTTGGAAAACTGCTAAATATTTATGCCAGTGAATGTCTATTGCCTTGAGACTTAGTCAGCAAATGCATCTGATGAAATACGCAAACGGGCATCTCCACATCGATGACAATCGAATCGCATCGATCGCATCCCAGGGATTTCTGGCCAGATTGCTGGTTGGTAATAAATTCGATTTAAACGAAGCTCATTCGGAGCTGCACAGTGCGCACAACTTAATGAAAGTGAGGCTGCTGGGCCAACAATTTATTAACATATTACCAACAATTGTTGCAATTTGATTTGCTTTATGGCCGCAACGTGCCCGCGATGCGCCGCCAGCGATAAGCAGCATCTACATATGCGTGGCCCCGCCTCGTGGAGATGCAGATGTGGATGCGAGTGTTGGGCCGATGAATCTGGAGATTCGGCAGCGGGGGAACGGCTTCTGCCCACGACCAAAAACAAGAAAATTCGCGTTAACTCGCCCTGTGTGTCTTGTCCTGTTTCGTGGCCTAAGAAGTCGAGTCACTGCGACTCGGGGGGGATGGATGGAAAAAAGGTTACACAATTCATTTCATTTGGTGCAAGGCATAAATCAAGCCAACAACAAGCGCAAACCGGCTGGAGGCATCTTCCATCTTCCTGCTGCTTGCTGGGAGGTCGACTGAGCTGACCAAGCGCCCAGTGATATATGATTTTGTTAATTTAGTCCATTGAAATAAGCTGCAGCAGATATTGCAGCAACAGCAATAGCAGCAGCCGTCTGCTGAAACGAGTTCGTTGCCTAAGTCTTTTGTTTTGCATGCACAGAACTTTTTACTTCGACCGCTTACATAATCGAACTTGAAATGAAATCACTCACGCAGCAGCCAAAAATAAATGCGGTTAATTGAACGAGTGTCCGGCGGTCAATTCACTGACAGATCTGGGAGAGATGTGCGACATGCCGAGGCGGTATCTCAAGGTTGCAGTGAAAGTGTTTTTACTTTTGTTTACTCGTCCGCCGCCAGGCTGTTTTATGACCTTTTTTTTCAGACTGGGCTCTGCATTTCGCAGGCTTCCAGGCTGCTGCACTCAGCTGACGAATTGCATGCTATAAAAGTGGCCAGCGCCGGTTGCGGTAACAGCAAATAAAACCAATCCACAGCCGGGGGCAATGCATTAGAGGCGCTGTAATGGGACTTTCAAAGAAAGGAAGTTAAGTACATATTCCAACTTCAATACATTTTATGCATTTCGGTAGTTTTTTTAATGGAAAATGTAGATATACAAAAATAAATTGCTATCGATTAAAATTATAATAGTTTTTTCTTTGCTTCTGTGTACTTTTTTAGTATTTATTTTTTATCTTTTGAAATAATATTTTTAACTGCCACATAATTCAATTCACTTTAAGAAATAATTCAATCAAAAGATTCTCTATAATTCCATCCGCTGTTGTTTGTATGCTTGTGCATATGCGAAGCCAATTAATGGGCGTGAAAGTTTATTATCATTTGCTCAAGTTTTGCTGCAGCTGAGCCTGGCTTTTCGGCGGGCTACTCGGCTTTTGCAGCTTCGCTGGCAGCATGAGGGTTATCTTACCGTGGCGAGATACTCGCATCGATATGCGAGTATTTATCACTTTCTGTTTGCTCTGTGTGGCAGCTGCGATAATCGCTGAAATGTGCTGAAAAATTGCAGCATTTTAATTGTTTAAGGCGATAGCAACTTTGTTGTTGCGAAGTAAGACAGCGACCGCCTGGCTTTCAACTTTCAACGTTTCAACATCGGCACGTTGCACAACGGCGGTGCAAAACGCATCATCTACACATTTGAGGCATACGCTCTATGGCCAATTATAAGTTCATTTACCTGACAGCAGCATGCAAAACAAAAAGCGGGAAGAAACGTGTGCAGGCATGTGAAAAACACTGCCACCGCATTATTATCAGTTTTTTAACACTTTCCATTTGGTTGCTGCTGTTGCACGGCAAAAAATATGGATGGGAAATATGAAACTGATTTCAAAATGTTATACCTTTAATAAATAATAAATAACAATTTAGAACATTTCTGCTTAAAAGAAATGTGTATGTGGTTTTAAAATTGGTTATGACATATGATTTTAAAAGTCTTAATTTTGATAATCCATAAAACGACATAACACTGTTTATAAAAAATGTTTAATAGCAGATTAGAAGTTTCATTAAAAATTTTTCAAATACATATTTCACCCAATTTATTTAATAGGAATCGAATTATATTTCTTTCAGTGGCCCAGTAGTTTGTTGTCTGTTGCTATTACATTACTGTGGCACTGCTGGTGTTGCATTTGATTTGATTAAAAACCGCAGTTATCTGCCTCACTTTGTCGCCGGATTGATGTTAACATCGACACTTTGTTGCTGCTCCGGTCAGCGAGCTCCATTGATTCGAATGGAATGGGGATTCCGGGGGGAGATGGGGATTCCGACTGGTTAACTACAATGTAAATCGTAAGCCGCTTGTCCGCCGATCATGTAATCTCGCTGCATTATGCGACACTTGCATGTGTTTTGTACGGCAAGGTCAGCGCATGGTCACCATCAAAAAAAATTATTAATGACCAAGTTTAATTAGCATTTTGATATTGGAATTCAATTTATTCATTCGTCTCATCGCTGCGCAGAAAATTGCTTTTAAATCCGAACAAAATCAGAAAATTATTTAATACGATTTTACGACATATCAGAAATGTATAATCTCAGCCTTGCAGCTTAAAGCCAAATTGCGGCCGCTGCTGCCCCACAGCTAAGTCGTGAGTCAGGCGGCAATTTATTTTCGCCGAATTAAATGCAAATTGACAGTTCCAATTGCATTCTAAAGGAAAAAAAACAGCATACGGCAAAATCGAAAATCCAAAATCGAAATCCAAATGCAAATCGTGTTTCGTTGTTGTTTTGCAATTAATCAATTAGGCGCAGCCTCGGCTTCAGATTCAGTCACTCTCAGCTCAAGCTTGAGGACAACACTGACGAAAATAAATGTTCCCAAAAAGGACCAGTCTATTATATAAATCATAAATTCTTTCGGGGTATATTTATTAAATGGAAATGAATGATGACATTTGCCACTTTTCTTAAATTATGAACTAAGGTATTTGGTCATTGAGAATGCATTTTTGGGACTTAAGTCTTTTTATATAAATAAATATTACAATCAACTTATTGCATCAATTATTTTTATTTTTCACGCGTTTGTGTCTTCGATCATACATTTTATAACAGCGTATATCTTAAAGTGTTTTTATTTTTCGAGCATTCCATTGCCCTTAAAAATTTTATAACAAGATAATTAGCTAATCTACAATATGTTTTTTATATTTGATACCATTGTACATTTAATTATAAAACTGATTGTTTTACACGCATTTCTCGTGCTTGAAGTCAGCACTTTAATTTGAGCAAGTTCTTAAAGATTTGAACTAGTTCACAAGTATTTCTACGAGTGCATTTTCCTGCTTGGGCCCAGTCAGTGTCAGTGTGTCAGGCATCAATGCCCGCCATCCAGCTCTGACGATTCGCTGGATTCGTTGTCACCTCGAGGGAGCTGCAAGAACTGAGCTTGAGCGGCACTCCCCGACTTTCGGCGGAGCCTTGTATGCAAATGCGGCTCTTGATTTTTGCCATTTTTTGTGGGCCTTTGGATACTTCTTTTTTTTGCCTGAGCAATTGCCCGCTGTTTTGGCGATATGACGCCGCATGCATAATGAGCCTGGGTATTCAAATGAGAGTTTTACGCTTTGTTTTATTGGCCTTAAATTGCATTTAGCGTCAAATGTCCCGCGCTGCGAACGTAAATATCGCAGAAGGAATACACTCGAACGTAAATTGTGTTTTTTCTGGATTTTGCATAGCGGCATGAATAAATCTTCAAACGAGCAATCACTCAACGGCGACGGGATCGCTGCCAAAGGTGTGACTCACCTCACGAGATCTGTGCTGCTCGTCATCATTGTCATCGGCGCATAATTACGATCATCCGCTCGTCTGTCTAGAGCTCTCTAAAAATATCTGCGGGGGATAAATTTAAGCACTTGCCAATTTGAATTGACAATTTGGGGCATGTTTATGCTGATGGTATAATTCGTTTTGATCGCCGTAGCGCATTTCTATCTATAGTGCGACCTTGGCGATGCAATTGCCAGAGATTGCACAATTTTGCATGTACTTGAGACTTCACACACGAATGCCAGAAGTAAAAGTTTGCACAGCTCGCCTGCCTTTCCCAACGCGTAATTATTGTTTATGCAAACATTCAATAAAATGGAAGATATCCGGGGGATCAGATCAGCAAGGAGATGGATGAGCAGTGGGCGCGTTAATTGGATTACAGAAAGTAACGCCCCCCTGCAAAGTTAAAGCAGAAAACCGAAAGCTACGTGCACGAGATGCAGCACTAAAAGATACAGATACCCCGATACAGATACAGATACAGATACAGATAGAGATACAGATACAGATAGGGGCAGTGTAAACAGATATAGAGTGGCACATTAGCTGCCGATGCTGAGTGTTGAATCATGCAATTCAAATAGACACGAACGAAAAACGAGAAATCATCATTAATATATCAACGGCGAGCGCCAGTATCTGTATCTTGCAGATACATTTGGCCGCATGCACGTGCAGTTGAAAGGCGTATGAATGACTTTGATGATTGGGAAAGTGTTTGCCGAATGCGTTTTGCAGCCCCGAGTGCCCCATGCTAATTGCAGCATTTTCGCACATTGACAGGCTCTATGCGTCATGCGTGTGCTGCCTGTGCTAATCCAATATTAATTTATTAAATTAATGATTTAATTAATAATTTTAATTAAGCCCATTCTGCAGATGTATCGCGCTGACATCAACTGTTGTTAAGCGTGTCTCCGTTTTGTATCTTTCAATCTCTCGACTGCTTCGCAACCCTTTAACTTCACTTAACTTCATTAATTTGCGCCGCAGCGGGTTAATGGGTTTTAAAGGGCCCTTAAAAGGCATGTGGTGTATATACACATATAGAGGGGCCCGGTGAAATTCGATAGCCGAAAACTCCATGCAGTTGTTGAAAAAATGCACAGCATGTATCGATCCCCAGTCCTGTTCAATTGCATAAGCCGCAAAGGGCGAAAATTCCCAAAAATCCACAAAAATTACCCAAGAATGTTGATTAAACGAGCCTATATTGAGTTACACTGATAAGTCCGCGCTGGAAATATGTCAAAAGGAATGCCAGTTTTCGGTAAGAATCCATCGATAAGATGGATCAACTTTCCTGAGCTCGAACAATACACTTTTTTTTGTTTGTTTTAGAACTCGCTTTATGCATCTCCATTGATTTATGGATGGAAACCAGCAACATGGTCATTGGTCCTACTGCTTCGTTGCCGGGATTGGCAATCATCGGCGAGTAAAAACCAATTTATTTTATGCTGGCCCACAGTTCAAGACCCTGCCGGACTTTCAACTTAATATATTCGGATTTTAATGCACTTTTTGCTCGGCCGCATGAAGCAACATAATTAAAAACGCTGCCCCAGCGACACCCGAAAAATTATCAAGCACCACTGGGAGGGACACTGCCGCACCGCCGGTTGCAGTTGCACCAATGCAACCACCACATTGCACCCATAAATGACGTGCGGCTGTGGCATTATTTGCCTTTGCCTTTCTTTTGGCCAACAGCAGCCGGGGCATGTCGTTAATATTATTCGGCTTGATAAACTTCTGCCACAAGACAATCGAAATTACTCAATCACGTCGAGGAGGCTGGGGACTGTGCACTTGGAGAAATTTCGGGGTATATTAGCAAAAAGAATTTACTTGTTGTGAATGTATTAAATAATGAAACTTACATATTTGGTTTGTATATGTACCATATACATGATATGGTTTTAACGCTACAATGATATTAAATTCCGATCTTAAAATGTTTTATATTTTTTTTGTACTCATTTACAAGTTATAAAGCTAAATTATTATGAGGCAAATATATGAATAAAACTACAAGTTCTGTTTTAAAATAATATGGCTTTAAAAATCTGGTTATGAGCTTAAAAAGAAACAGGTTTTAAATAAAATATAACACTAATTTGTTATCTGATTTTGCGTATTGTTTCAGAGGGTAGGGCTCTTAAATTCCTTCTTACATATTTAAATTGCAATTGCTAAATTTCCCAATGGCTAAGCTTTTGTTGGAAGTTATTTATTCTTATTTTAAATATGAAATACAAATAGTAATTTCTCTTGGTGTATATGCAGTCGGGATTGGGAGAGTTTGGCTTAGTTTGTTGCAATTGCTATTGTTGTTAGTACAACGGGCGTGCGTCAAAATGCGGCCCAAAAAGCTGTCAGTGCCGCGCCTTTTTTCGGGGGAGCTGGATGCCTGGAGGCTATTCCTGCGGGCTGCTCCCGTCGAATCCCGGGGAATGGCCTCGGGAGTCGCCTGTCGTGTAATTGATGTCAATTGCCGTGGTGGTGCACCCACCTCGCTTCGTTAAATGCCAAATATAATTTAATAGGAAGTGAAAACAAGCAAAGGGTACAAATTACATTGCCTCCAAGTATAATGATTGATTTGTATCGGCTATGAACGAGCTATGAAAAAGGCAACAAAATCTCTAAAATTGCCATTAAAAAGCATATGTCTGTTGAGTGAGCGAACGAGAAGGCGCGATTGTCGGCTGCCAATTTTCTGCGCCCAATTTCGTAAGCGCTTGAAGTTTGATACTTTTTCCCCCTTTTGCCCCTCTCTTCCCCAGCCCCCCAATTTGTTTGCTATCTCTGCGGCTGTTTTTTCGGCCATTTCCGCATAATAACAATAATTTGGCGAACTGTTTGCCCAAATCGAGTTAGCATAATAGAGGGGCCAGAAAGCGTCTTTATTGTGTGGCAGTGGCAGGACCGCACAATTGCAGTTATTTGGGCAACAGCAATTGCATCATAACAATCATCATTGGCCCTGGCCAAAATTTGCATCATTACGCTCACTCTCTCTGGCAAACAAAAAAAAATATGCCACATAGGTGGCATTCGCCGGGCTTATTAGCCGAGGATTGCATGGCAGTTTGTTTTTCCCTTGGCGACTTTGGAAAGTCGGCTGCCAGTTGCCACAAACTTTTGGCCGATATGGCTGACTAACCTGCAGCAATGTGGCCAGGCCAAGAGCGAAAGGCGGGAAAGGTGTTGCCGATTTTTCGGACTCGGATCGCTGGGTTTTACGAAAGTTGTTTGAAGGTTGTGGCCACTTCTGCTGTTGGGTCACAACTTCCCATGTGTCCAGGTTGAGTCATCGCGGGTCAGTGGCCTTTGCCGCCTGCATCAACCCCACTGCAATTCCCATTGATCAGCCAACTGCCTAACAGCCCAACTGCCTTAATGCCTTAATGATGACTGCCAACTTCTGCACTCGGAATTGCACGCGCACAACTCATTTATTTCAAATTGAGCTCGATTATTGCCTAACCCTGTCTGCACTGAGAGAAAACGAATGACTTAAAAGAAAATTTAGAAAAATGCACCTGAAGAAACCCTATTTGCTTTAAATAAAAATAGTCTCTTGAAAATAAGTTAGACTTATAAATCCATAATCAAATCTCAATCATTTTATTGGCGCACTTTACGCCCAATAAAAAAAATTAGCTTTTGGAAATTAAATCTAAAATAAATAGACTGGTTAAATAAATATACATACTTATAAGAAAAATATTAAAAAAAAAAAACTTCTTGATCTGCAAAAGCATTTTCTAATTTAATTCCTTTTCTATGTTTCTGCAGGCATTTAATTATGTCTTAATCATAAAATTAACCCATAAAAATTAAATCTTTATTTATCGACTGATACCATTAGATCAGACCAAATTCTCTGCGTGCATCTGATTGTGTGCACGCGCCCACAACAAAGTTACGAAGTGTAACTTAGCTGCGAGCGTCGAACCCTCATGAGTTTCTAATTGAAATAAATTGCTCCCAACTCCGGCAGCAGTGCCAGCATGCCCTTGAATTAGCAGCCAACTAACTTAAATTCGTTTCAATTGGCTCGTTTATGCTGGAGCGGCATAGCCGAAAGCTGCGCGTCATGACGGCTTGTGGAATTAATGAGCTTGAAAGTGGTACCTGATGACCTTGAACCTCCCACCGTCCTCCGTCCTCCGTCCGCCGCCCTGCGCCCTCTGCCCTCCCATCCATCCATCCATCTGCATCTCCAATCTACGATCTACGATCTCCATCTACCAGCAAGTCGATTCGAATGTGTGTCAAATGCAACATGCAGCAGGCAACAGCAGACGTGACTAACCGACTTTCATGTCATAACTTTTGTGAAGTTCAAGTTGCTGCACCACCCGCTCAACCACCCCCTCCCTCCGGCCACCACCCCACCCCTTTTTGTCTACGACCCGCTCAATTAAGGCGCATAAATTATGTGCCGCTCTTGCAACGGCCGCCAAATTGAAATCGTAAATTAACATTTGCCAGACGTTGCCGTTGCGATCGAGAAAAAAAAAAAAACTGTGGCCATAACTTTTACATTTTGACCAAATATTTTTGCCAATTTTCACTAAGCTCCAACCCACGCAGCCGACGCCCGATGGGTGAATGTTGAATGCTGGATGCTGAAATGCCGAAATGCTGCAAATCGTACTGCCAGAGAGCAGGAAAAATTGTCAACGCCGCGAAAACGAAATGAAAATGGTAGCAATTGCCGTGGACATGCAACTTGGCCAAAAGTGACAGTTGCCAGTCAGTCAGTTAGTTGGCTCTGTGTTTGTGCATTCCGGCTCGGTTTGGATCGGCTCGGCTCCCTCCGAAAGCTAGTTTGATAGTTTTATGTGTGACAGTTGCTTTATGTTACAATTTCCAGGCATTACTTTTTATTTCAAGTGCAAAATTTATTGCCATTTGCCAAGGTGCGAGCCGGGTTTCCATGGGCAACAGGATTCCTGGCTACCGGCTAATCAGTGGCAATGTTTGTCGTTGCTGCTGATGTTGCAGCTACCTTAGTTGTTGTCGCTGTCGCTGCCTTTTTGGCTTTCACTACCAGAAATTAGAAACACACTTTGTGGCTCCTCGCCTGGCATAACTCTGAATTAGTTCAGCCCAGCCTGGGTGGCATTGTGTGAGGCACAAAGGAAGCTTGCCAGGGAACTAGACTTTCCAAAGTTGCTAGTTGGATTTATAAAATGCCTAGGGCGTTGTAAAAGTATTTTCAAAATTAAACAAGAATGAAACTAACTTTGTCAAGCTGAAACTTTAATACCATTGCAGTCATATTGAACATTTATAATAGCGTGCACTGCGCTAATATACATATAACAGCTAAGGATAGATTTCCAATCGATTGGCATTAACAGATCAACACATTTTATTTAAGCTTTTACTCACATGGTTTTACTGAAGTTAAGTGTAAGCCTTCAAATTAACTAATGTAAAATTCAAAGTCTTTTCCAGATTTAAAAATGTTAAAATTTTGTAACTTTTTATATTGATTTAAACAGCTTTAAGGTTGAATACTATTAAAAATCAATAAAAATATTTTTCCATTGATTATGCCCCTTTCTTGTGTTATTTCCATCACCTTCCAATTAGCCAAATGCGAAATGGAGCTTCCCCAGGTTGAATTCCATAACTGCCTGAACTGTTAATTGCTTGATGGGGCTTTTGGATTTCGTTCGCCTCCCCCAATCGCCCACTGGGAAAGAGGAAAACTAGAGGAAATTAGCCTGAAAAAGCGACGACATTGCATAATGCATAAATTTCTTAGGCCAAATACTCCTGCGAATGGTGGCCTGGCTCTTTCTTGGTCCCGAAGCGCGGCTTTTTCCATAACGAGCCGCCAAACTGCAGTTGGTAATACGAGACCGACTTGGCCCGGTCGCATTGGTGTTTTGTCGCTTTGTCGCTTTGTCGTTTCGTCGTTTTGTTGCCGTTGGCCGCTAGAGGTTGTTGCTTGGTAATAATGACAGTATGTGTCACATTGCAACCCACACGCATTCAATTTTACTGCCTCGGCAGCAACGACAAAAGAGGAGCCTGCACCTTTATGAGCCTGGGAGTTGGGCTCTTGGCCCGGCTTTTATATTGTAAGCCTTTTTTTTGCGGCGCAACTGTGGCGCAAATTTGATCCAATTGTGCACTCATTTAATCGTGATCTTTATGCGACTGTACAGTTGGATGTGTTTAGCCTTTTATGTCCATCGCTCGCCTGATCTCCTTTGCATTTGGCCTGCGGTGGGTGACCCACATAATTTGCAGTTTCGGTTCAGTTCCAGTTCGCTGTCATTGTTTCACTCAACTCACTGCTGGCTTTTGCTGTTGCTGTTGCTGCTGTGCGGAGGCAGTGCGCAATAATTATGTAAAAAACATGTTAAACATTTAAGGAAGTTAATTAAATGGAAAATATATGTTTAATAAACGAGCCGGGACAGCCTTAATTGCCGAGTGGAGTGCTGTGCTGTGCTATGCTCGGGGTGCCACAAAACAGGACCGGGATGGAGAGCCTTTGTCTGACGAACTGGCTGCCAGGCGAAGGCCTTGTATTTGCGATCAAGTGCTTTCCGGGTTCAAGATTTGATTGCTTGAGGAATGACTGGTAAAATTCAGCCCTGACTGGCCAAGAAAATATGCAAATCGGTTGTCCTTGTGTGCTGGGTTCTTAGCAAGAAAGAATCCCAATTACCCACTTATTTATACAAAAATGGTTGCTGGCATAGCTAAATATAATTTTTGCAAAATAAACAACAATGTTTATAACAATTTTTTTTTTATTTTTATGGTAAATAGACTTTGTCAGTTTTTGCAAAATTATAAAAATTAAGATCTTGGATCAATTTAAAAGACATCATTATTATTACTTGATTAACCTAAAATGAGTTAAACTAAATTTTGCTATGAGCTTGTAAACCTTTTTTATAATTTTCGGTTAAAAATTTTTAATATTTTGCTTATTTGTTTGTGTAATTTGACCTCCGTTGCCATACATTTTCCCACAGCCTGTCCCAGTTTGCTTGACCAAATTAGCATTGGCAAATCGCAAATCGCAAATCAACTTAATGGCGTACCTCGTCAGATTCGTTTTTATCTTCTCCAATTTAAGACCATGTTTTTCAGTCTTTTTTCTATGTTTATTTTACGCGGACAAGCCCCTCGAAAATCGGATTTGACATTAAGGCGTACTTCAAGTTAATTTCATGCCGCATCACGAACCCGCAAATTGCAGGGAGACACTCGGGTTATGTAATTAAGCCAGTTTCTGTAATTACCATAAATATAGATAATAATTTGGCCGCAAAAAAGAGTATAATTATGATGCGGCCGGAAGTGGAATCTCCGGGGAACTTTTGAACAAGGTGCGGCCGATGAACAATGTCAAGGACAACTGTTCAAATATTGTTTTAAAATTGAATTCGATTTTGATAATTTTTTTATAATACAACCACTACCTTTTTTATTTGGGCGAAAGCCTTAGCACACACAGTCTGATGCATTTTCGATGTGGCTGGAGTTTCGCAATGAATAAAACATTACGAAGGCGTTGCTCTGAACCAGCAGAAACAATAACTAAAGGCGTTGCTGCTACCTCAGCCTGTCTCCCGGTTTTCCTCGCTGGAAGTTGGCCAAGCGGTAATACGTCAATAACCGTTTAGCGTACAAATTGAAATTTTTATTAGTTACGGACGCCGGCCAGCGAAACTAAAAAAAAAGAGCAAAAACTAAGCCATAGGCCCGCCGGCGA
This sequence comes from Drosophila fuyamai, assembly GCA_018153365.1. Classification (NCBI taxonomy): domain Eukaryota; kingdom Metazoa; phylum Arthropoda; class Insecta; order Diptera; family Drosophilidae; genus Drosophila; species Drosophila fuyamai. The sequence continues at coordinate 12,252,421 of JAECXW010000116.1, forward strand.
TGCAACGGAAAGCGAGGGAAAAATAATAAAAACAAACCAGCTACTTAGACAGTCGCTGCGAGGGGGGTGGTGGGTGGTGGTTCAGTGGTGCAGGTGGTGCAGCAGGGGGAGGCTGGGATGTCGGGATGCCGGGATGCTGGGAGGTGGTGGCCCGGCCGGGGAAGCCACACGAATGCCGCTGCTGAGATATCGCCAGAGATTATGTTTTGTGGCGGCGGTAGCAGCTGCCACCATTGTTTTTGTTTTTGGCCAATGTTGCTGTTGTGCTGCTGCAGATATTGCTGATGTTGCTGTTGTGCTATTGCAGATATTGCTGTTGGCCTTTTGGCTTTGTATCGCGGCGCTGGCATCTGTGCGATGTGCAACACTTGCAGACAACTTGGCGCGCGCTTTTTTTATATTTCACATTTTTTTTCTCTAACTGTACATCAGCGGATGGGTAAATTTGTGTTTAGAAATTAGCCAGGCGGCACTCCGGCCACGCCCAAAACTGTCTGTCCCGCCCCCCTGTCCCCCCATCCCCCTCCGCGGCAGTCTGTCCACTTGTCTGCCCGCAGGTGATGAAGCCGTTGTCGTTTTGGCCGGTGTCCCCCAACCGCATTTGCATTTGCATGTGTCCATGCTTCCTGTGCGGCTACTGTGGCCACCACTTTTGCATCCTGCTGTCATTCCGGCTACCGCACTTGGGCCACCCTCGCAGCATAGGGGCACCTGATAAGGCTTTGTTTCCAGGCGGGGCCAAGTCTTATCCGCCACACACCTGGAGAAATTATTTCACAACATTTCCTATTGCTAACGATCTCAGAATTAGGGTTTAACTTACATTCAGGCGTTTCTTGTTGATAGGATTTTTTTCATTGCATTAACGATTTTAGAATATTTAAGATTTGTGGATTGATTCTCTAATAATCTGCACTCAAATTTATCATTAAAACGTTGATCAATTTGTTGACCCATTTTTATGGTATTTATTTTATGATATCTTGTAAAAAGGTTACTCACAATTAAACTTCTAGTGTCCAAACCTTTTCCAAATTTAAGCCGATTTCAAAGTGAGATACCTCTAGAGACTTGTGGTTGGATTCTTTATTAATCCACATTCGAATTTGTCATTTTAACGTTGATCAGTTGTTTGATCCATTTTCGGCTCAACCTATTTTTGGTTGATGAAGATTGCTTCCCTTCTTGTTTTATTTAAAACAGTTCTTGTACTCCTGATTTAGTTGGTTAAATGTAGTGTAAATATTTCATTAGACTTAAAATGGTATCCGTCCTCACCTTTCGCAGACTTTGGTTTCCTGGTAAACACACTAAAACATTTCGAAACTTGAGGGCGATTTCGTGATGTTTTTGCGTGAGCGCGGCCATAAACGCGCCCTGCACTTGTTGTCACCATTTTTTCGCGGGACGCACCTGAGCCGGGCTTTGGGTTTGGAGAACAGAGCGGCGGGCTGTGCCTTTGTTTGTCTAGTCAGCGGATCTGAAAACGACGCAATCAATGGACCCGCGACATGCAACGCGGCAGTTGTTAAATGGTAAATGGTAAATAGTAAATGGTAAATGGCAGCCCGGCCAGCGAACTGGGTTAAGTGCAGCCTCCGCTGCATTTTCGCTGCAGTCGATGCCTCGCGACGTGCAATTTATGCATTTCGTGTTTACAGTTTTATGATTATGTTTTGCCTAACACCAACAAATAAACAAAACAATCAGCAGAACAAACGTTGCAACATTTTCGCTTGGCTTTTTTGCTCGAACTCGAGTCTGTTTCGCTTGGTCTCGCTTCGCTGCTGGCGATCAAGGCCGCTCAGCGCAGCTCTCTTTTGAGTACTATAAATTACAAGTTTTTCTTATTTTTTGTGCAGTTTTTTTTCTTTTAGCAAACGGAAACGGTCATATGCAAAAAACCCCCAATAGTCGAGCGTTGGCGTCTAATGAGCTGTGACTGCGCCCAGAGCTCCGCCAGCATTGGAGGTTTCTTGGGCTACCTTTCACAATGTCCGCCGGCCAAAATCTAATTAAATGCTATCGTGCTAATAATCAGCGAGCTTACGAGTGAAAAAATAAAAACAAAAACTTTCTAAAGCCCGTGAGAGCGACGCCTTTTCCAATGTTATAAGAAATTGCTCAGCCTGGCTAATTATGAACGCCTAATTACAAAGACGGATGCCACAAGACGCTGCCACTGCCACGGCCATTTATTCGGCGTGGCGTGCGAAAAGTTCAACACAAAAGCCAAAAACTGGCTGCCGAGCAAGTTGGAGTGGTCTTGAGTTATGATTCCAGAAAGCCAAGTCGCGCGTGGCAAATGCACTCGGAAAATTCTACCTCATAGTTATAATAATATCAAAAAGATAGATACACAATTTTTAAAATAAGTAATAGATTTAGTAAAAATAAATATATAGCCTGATTTCTCCAAAAATTTTCACAATTAAAGTTAAGATTTTTGTTTTTATTCTTTAATTCATATAAATCATGCAAAAAACATATTATTTTAAACTGTAACTGTAATTGACTTTCTTTTTAAATAAAATTTACATGTTTTTTAAAACTTTTAAGTTTAAAAGCCAAATGTCTTTAATAAGACAACATTCCAATATCTAGCTCCCCTAATTTGTAGTTAATTAATTCGTGAAGTTTGATTGAAGTTTTTCCGGTGTACCAGGGACAGCAAAACAGCAGCAACTTTGGCCGGCTGACTGACTTTTCCGCCGGTGGTTTGATTTATGTGGCAACTGTGACACGGCGAGCGTTCTCTATAATTACAGAGCCAGTGGATCCGGCGCAGACATGGCGGCGGCAGCTCCACGAAAGTCCACGAAAATATAATCGAGTGTGGATGCATACGCTTGCATATTGGAGCCATCTATAATCTCCCTTTTTCTCTGTGGCTTTCCTCGGGCGGTGTTTTCACCACATGCTGTCAGCGAGTTTTCCGGCCCCCATTTCAGGGTCTAATGTTGTCAGCAAGGTCTTGGCCGCGAATTCATGGCGGCTCTGAACTTAGCACCCGCCACGAAAAGATTCGCACATTGTAAAAATTCTGGAAATATGAGCTTCCTGGAATGCGGCTGCCCCTGCTTGTGGCACATGGTGTTGATAGCCATTTGTAGACATCTGGCAATGCAGCCTAACAAGACACAAATAATGCGAATCGATGGAAAAACAATGGGCTGGCCTAGGCTTCTGTCTTCACTCGCTGACAAAAAAAAACAGAGAAACGAGGAACAAAACCAATAAGCTTAAACAAAGAGTAGCATGCCTTAAATACTCTGTTTATTTCGTTTTTATATGTATACATAATGAGTTCCATTAGGTAATTTTTCCACTAATCAGATTGCAAATACAACCTTAGTTTCTTTATCATAAAAAGAATGAAATTTAATTTCCAAAGAGTAGGTCAAGTATTTCTAAAACTAAACAGATGTTTCACTTAATATCTAAATAAGATGTTGAAGTTGTTGGTAAGGTATAATTTAGCTTTATTGGGAAACTTGACATTATAACTATATGACTATGACAATAATTATTTAAATACCTTGTTTTATACTTCCTTTCATTGTTAGTGATTTCATTAATCCATTCAACTTCGAATACCTTCTCCAAGGGTATACTTGTACAAACAAGAGAAGAAAGAAACACTTTCAATGGGGTTCAATGAGTTTGCTCTCGCGGGCCTAACAAGTACACAAAGGCAAAGGTAAAACCACCGCCAGCGGCAGCTGACTGCGGATCGCTGACCCATTTATGCAGATTTTCGTTGGCGCAACAATGGCTTGTACCACCATAACAATTACAATAACAAAGCCAGCCACCGTGCACTGCGGCAAGTCCAACACTTTTGCCGCCCTTGTTGTTGGTGTTTTTTTTAAGGCTGCGATATTGTCGCCGAGAATTTTCGGTCATTTGTCATGTTGATTTATATTTGCTCATTGGCATTAAATGCTTAACAAGATTTTCACGCGGCTCTTGGACCGCTTGACCCAAAGCTGGCGGTAACCTTGAGCGGCTCAGTTAGGTTCGCTCCCTTCCTTTGTTTCCTTTGGCCAAAAGCAGCTGACCCGATCCCACTTTTGCCCGATGTTGACACAGCTTTTGCTTTGTTGTGAGTCGAAGCACAGAGAGAAAAAAGTCGAATAATAAAAGGAAATATTAATTGTTTAAAAATATTGGTTTGCTAATTTAGGCTGCAACATTAGTTTTCAAACATAATACCATGTTAATTTTTATATTTTAAGTTGGATAAAAAAAACTAAACTTATAATAGTACTCTAATATCTAGTAAGTGTAGGCTTTTAAAGTAGTGGGCAAGCTTATCAAGCAAATACATAGAAATATAATAAACTTTAATTAAGAAGATATCTTCCGTAATAAAAATATGAGTTCTATGATAAACAATATAATTGCTGATATACAAAATTAATACTTCTTTATTTGCCAATAGAGTATCATTAGTCTTAACAGTCCTTCGAACATTGTAATATTTTGTTTCTAATTTAAGTTGACAATTTCTCGCTCAGTGCATGTAGCACAGTTTTCGGGGGAGATATGTTCCTTATTTACACAGCCCCTGAGTCACTCGTTAAGCCAACGCGATGTGTCAGTTTATAGCTCGTTGGTTTGCGTCTGGCATTTGTAATTGAAGGATCCGAAAGACTTATCTCCTGGACTGTCGACTCCCCGCTTTCCACTTCCCGGTCTAAACAAACAGCACTTAAAATGTGTTTTCTTGTTTGCCCGCCATGTAACAAGTGGCTGGCAGGCGGAAGTGAACTAGCCGAGGATTCCACGGGCGAAAGGCAAACACGCGCAGAGAATTGACTACCTGGGGATGGTGAATAGAGCCATAAATACGATCGTTTGTCATATAACAAGGGCCCTATGCCACGATTCCCTGGACGCCACGGACACTACAGGTATCCGCCCATTAATCATGCAATTGTGGCTGCAACCGAATCCGGCAGCAAATTTCGCAGCGATACTCATCAATAAATAATTTGCGGCCAATAGAAAATGCAGTGCGTGGGGTGGCGCTTAGATTAATGAAGGCGTCGCGATTAGAATCAATTTGAATTAATGAACATTTAAGGCGTCTCTGGAGTTTGTTTACCCACAAACACGCGCAGCGGGAGTCTTGGGTTGGCGAAAATGTGTACGAAAAATCCAAAGCAAAACAAAAGACTTAGGCAACGAACTTGGCGGCAGCGAGTGTTGAGATTTTTTTTGGCCAAAATGTCGGGCCCGCCCGTCTGGCCGTCTGCCTGGCTTATTAATTTCACATGCCTCGGCCATAATGAAAAGCGATTTTATATGGCCCGGCCGCTTGCCATCGTTTATAATCAAGTTAAATGCGCGCGCGTCCATAAAAACTTGACTTATCAGCCAAACGGCAAGGCCAACAAATGGCGCAAATGCATTTAGGGGGGTGCGGCAAATCGGGGGTATTCCCCTCAACCCTCCATCCCCTTCCCCCAACCACAAAATCTGCATATCGCAACGTTTGGAGACAGTGCGACCATTAACAGAATGATGTCGCTGAGTGAGTGCAAAAACGAAGCGAGCATTGCCTTTTTTATGGCACTTTTCACTCGCTTCGGTTTCGGTTTTGGTTTTGGTTTGGTTATAACTCCACTCCGCGTATTATGGAAAATCCCATACAACTTTATTGGCCAGCTTCCCGCTGTGTGCAAATATATAACTCTGTTTATCGCATTTCATTCGGCATTATTTATGCCAAAGTGAAAAGTACAGCTACAGAGAGAAAATGTAACAGAAAAATTGCTCAGCTAATTTAAATGGTTTTAGGTCTTAGAAGATCTAAGAAACACTTGACTGATGGATTAAAAATGTATCGTGGTGTTTTATCATTTATTTTCTTATTCCTCTTCTTATTAACTAACCTCCTTAATAAATAAAATGTAGTCCTTCAGATTCATTAGATTTATATTTGGGCATAATAATAAGATTAAAAGGATCAAGCTGAAATCGAATGTATTTTTCTCTGTGCACTCTCTAAGCCAAGTTTCTCCTTCTGCCATTGAAAACTATTCAAAATATGCCCGAAATATCTGCTTGGCATCTGTTTGTTTCCCAAAATTTTCGCTTTTGTTGTGTTTACCTTTCGCTGGAAATCAAGGAGACCAGACGCTATCGATCAAGCATGCAGCACATCACACACAGAATGGGGTTTGGATTGGGATTTTGATTCGGGGATCGGGGATCGGGGAGCTCCTCACACGCTTGCTTAGATTTCAACACAATGGGCAGTCGCCGTTTGCCGGAGGTTTCGATTTCAAAGCCAGCGAGAGAACCCGGGCACGTAGATCGGCTCGGGAATGGTTATGGTTATATCTCTGTGACGTTGATGCGCACCTTCGATAAGGATGAGACCGGCAAACACACCTCAAAACGTTATGAAATGCGAAGGGAATGCGAGAAAGAAAAAACGAAAGAGAAAAGCCAATAGAGTGGTGAAAAGAAGGAGATGGAAAGAGGAAAGAGTTGACACAGCTAATCCTGACGAATTGTTGTTAGCCGTTTTGCTTCATTCAACAATTTGCCTTAACCTAGAGTTCATTCTCCTTTCTGAGGATAATTTATAAAATTTAAATGGTTCATTCATACTTCAAACAGCTCTACATTGAGTTAGAACAAGTGTTCATTCTCCGTTTTAGGGATGACTTATAATTTAAAATGGATCATTCTTGGGCATTATGGCAATCTTTCCTCAAATTTCATTAGGTTCTTTTTTTAACGAAAAGCCGAAACTTATTAACTGGCAATTAAGAACATAAGCGTTTATAATTTCCACTGTTGCAGTTTTTAATTGGTAGTAAAGGCGAAGTAGGAGTATGGTATTTTTTTAAAACCATGGTTCATTATACTATTAAGTTCGTGATTTACGAATCTTAGTCATTAAAACCATGTCTCTCTGCATGACTAACTAAATTATATAGCAAGAGCTATTAACATCTTAGGTTTACCTACCTAATTATCAATTTAAGCAAAGGCAAAGCTTATAAATAATTGCATATAATTATTCGTTGTGTGAGTTGCTTTAAAATAAAATGTCTTATCTTTTTAATTATTATTTTTGTTTGGGTATTAATTCTTAATTGCACTTTAGTTATTTTTATCAATAATTTATTTCATCCCTAGTTTTCGTTTTAACTCTTTAAGTAGTCCTCAAATTACAATATTTCTATTTGAATTAAGCCTGCTGAGGTTTTATCTGCATCCATATAATACAATGAATAGTGTCTCCCTCTTTCGCTTTGGTCCACTAACTTTATGGATGGAAAAGTGTTAAGCCAATGCAGGCGCTAATCAAATTTAGACAACGAAAGTGTTAAGTCGCCTTCCAGGAATTGGGGGAACTAGAGACTATTAAATGCCTGTTGGGCCATAAATCTGCAGATAAGACAATGCCCCACTGATAAGAACTAAGGAAGATTCGAGTCGATAACGTCCGAAGAGGCTGCACAAAGATGAGACCCGGGTCGTAAAATCCAAAACCCAAACACACTAAATAAGCCATAGAAAAATACTCCGACATGCGGTTTTATCACCGCTTGTTAGTGTAAATTTACAAACAGACTCTGATGGGTGTGTTAAATTTACAAACACATTCACAAAGGCAGAGTTTTCCCAACAGTTTTTACTTTCAATGAAAATTCTAGGGAGTTTCCTGCCGAACGGCAACATGTTTGAGGTCGTTTGAGATCGCTGTTAGCGATCTGTTGGCGCAGCTTGAACGCAACATGTTGCTCTCTGGGCTCTCTTTTTATCCGTTTATTGTAGTTCTTGCCTGTTAGCTTGCACTGTTAACCGCTAGTCGTCGTTCTCGCAAATGTTAACTCCATACAAACTGCACTGTTTCCTATACAAAACTCACTGTTAACCGCTAAATGTAAATGTTAACACTTTTGGGAATCCAACAAAAGTGGTTTGCCCGTTCGGAGGCGGGTTCAGTTTAAAAATTTCTTCGACGAGAGCGGTTGCTGCGCGGTTTTACTCGCGGATTGTTTTCGAATTGCGGCCGTTTTGCCGATAAATATATTGCGATATATTCGTGTGTAAAAAATTAAAAATAAATATGGATTTGGAAAATTTATTTATTTAGCTAACGTTCGAAAAGAACGGCGAAACTGTGAGTGCGTGACGAGTGTACATATATGTATTTTGAATAAGTTTAATGAATGAGCGCGGGTGTGAACGAATTATTCGAGTAAGAAAAATAAGCAAAGCACACTCACACGACTGCGATTAAAAACCACACTCACCATTTAACAATAAAGAAATCGTTTGTTTTTAGAAAACAAATAAGAAAATATAAAATAAACAGCACGGAAATTGCAGTGGCAAACAAAACAAACGCATCGATTGTCAGGCTTGAATTTCGCACGGTTTCAACGCTGCCATTTTCCCCTTAAAACAAAAACAACAACACTCCCTTACCCCTTTTTTCAAAGCAAAGAAATAATAAAAATAAAAACTACATACAGGAAAAAATATAAAGCTAAATAGTGCATAAAAATCGGTTTTCTTTGCGGTTCGGTTCCGTTTTTTATATAGTGTGCGTGTGTTTGTTTCTGTTTTCCCCTATCTATCTCTCTCTCCCTCTCTTTCTTCCCCACCGCCCCGTCTCTTTCCCTCTTTGGAGAGAGAACTGCGGAACGCGTATGCTTTTGTTTTCGATTACGTTTACTACATTTTTTGTACGCCCCATAGAAAAAAACATGACGAAATGTTGTTGTTGAAAACGAGAAATAAATACAAGTGATTACAAAAATATAAAAAAAAAATAAGCAAACGAAACAACGAATGTAAAAGAGAAATTATATAGTATCTCATCTATACGAAAAGAAAAGTTTTGTGAGAAAATATACAAAGCGAAATTCTAATTGGTGTTTATGGAATTTCCGATGGTGTTGTGAAACCAAGAAGCAGAAAAAGGAACAACTTACAGATACTCTCCTCTCGAGCAGCTGCAAACACATCTAAAAAGGTAAATAGAGCTTTGGGACCCCATGCCGCTTATCTTCGGGGGAGAGTAAACAAAGCTGCTTATCTGCAGGTCCATAAAGATCTGCAGATCGCACTCAGTGTTTATGGGTGGCTTCGGGCTTCCTAGAACAAAACGTCAGAGTTTAGATACATCTTGTGATTGTCTTTGGGTTCGCCACTTACTTTCACTCCCCAAAATTTACCTGAGTTTCTCGCTTTTCAGTTTTCGGTTTCTAGTCTAGTCTCTCCTTTTTTTTTCGTGCTTCAACTTTATCTTGTCAGCTGTGAGCTGAAAATGATAGTGATAACCTATATAATATATGTTTACAGTTAGTTAGTCGCTGGCATTATCTACACGACGTTTCTCGGTTTATCTGTGATCGTTTTTTGTTTTCAGTACGGATCGGTATCGGTTCTTAAGCATTTCCGCTGCTTTTAAACTGTCAGCGTTTTCTTCGATTCATAAATCATAAACGCTGTGGAGTTTGTTTACACTCTTGTTGGGAGGTGCTTTTCCCTCGCGACACTTGCTCTTAATTTCATGGGAATAATAATCGCCAAAAAGTGCACAAAAAATTCCATTTGCATATTTATTGAGAACACAGCTGAATAACAGAATTTCCGGTTCTATGGTGCGTCATCGGTGCGGATCGTTTTAACCCCCGAGACACAGGCGACCCGTTTTGTCTACCATAACAGCAACTCTTGATATGGTCCGCCCTTTATTATTTTACAGCATAGCCACCTTATATATAAACTCGTTTCGTTTTCGTCGTTTCTGCCTTTGCTGTTTATACTCCACATATGTACCGATAAGTATGTAAATAAGTTCACAACGAAACACTTGTGCTGGGTGGTTGATAAAATAGCAAATTTCAGGTAAATAAAACTGAAACCATATTTCGGTCGGCCTGGCATTCTTCCTCTGTCTGGGAAAAACCCATTTAATTTTTTGTATTAAATTAAAGCATCCGAATTACATCCAATCGAAAAGATTTTAATACCAATGGATTAAATGAAATATGTACATAGTTAAACTGCAATATCATCAAATGTATCCCAGCTCAATATACAATGTACATTGCATTTCATATAAGACACGATTCATTATTTTAGGATTGTACTTTTCATTTGTCGGTATTGTAACTATTTAGAATATAGTGATTATTATGAGTGCTTAAATGTTCTTTAAAAGACAACAACATCCATCTGATGTAGTATTCAAATAAACCGACAGCAACATTCTTAGACCTTCAAAGCTAATCTCTTTCTGAAATCTACTCCGATTTTTAATTAAACAAAACAGTGTATACCCAATCCAGCAGCTTAGAAGTTAATCTTTTCCCCCGATTTTCTCCGACTTTATTTAATCGCTTTCCCTCTGTTTCACTGCTCACAAACATTTATCAGGCGGGGCAGGTTCATCAATTTCATGTGTGATAAATGTCGTACAAGAATTTACACAAATATGCATGTCTCCTCCTTCAGCTGCCGGGTACAAGCTGAGTTGACAAAATGATTTGTTTGGGCGCCCGATGTTGCCTTCATCGTCGCCAGCCTCATGAGCATCTTCATGATCACTGAGCGCCACCCTGAACTTACGACTAGAATCTGGGGGATAGGTCTACAGTCTGGAGCCCAAAAGCCACTAGCAGCCACTAATTCCAAACAGTGTAAGGCATTATTTATTTTTAACTGAGGTCATCAGCGTAGACATCACATCGTCTATTACAGAAACGTCCGCCTCTCTCGCTCACCCTCTCTACAACTGTTCATTCCAAAGCGATGTTAGCTCCCTCCGGTTCTCCGATTCTCTGGGCTCCGTTCTCTATGCTCCATTCAATGCTCTCCATCTCTACACGGAAACAAAATATGATCTTCGATTTGATATTGGGGAATTGGAGTTTAATATCAGTTGATCTTCAAGTTAATAATTTAATAGTCACATTTGTAATACCACGCAGTCTTAAAATGAATTTATCCTAATTGATCTGGTTCTCATTTTTCTATAATTCGATATTAAACCTTTTATATGAAAGTACTTAATTAATTACTGGCATAAACTATCACATTCAAAGACTAACTTTGAATATAGTTAGTAGGTTATGTCAGTAATTAATATAAAACTATCGTTCTTTAATAATATAAAATTCAAATTAAATCTATTTTATGTTCTTTATTAAGAATATATTGCATTTAAACTTATCGAATCAGAGTTTGAAAACTATCGTTTAAATATTTTAATGTTTTAATTTGATTTCATTTTGCGAAATAGTAAAACAAATACCTCTCATTCAAATACATTTTGAAACCCATTTAAAAATACCTTTATTTTTCGGTGCATCGTTTCGAGTTCTATAGTGTTGTTCTTATTTCAAAGTTAATGTGCTCGGTGCTGTTTTTGTTCAGCTGTTGAACTCGAACTCTCACCAAATTATGCCACACACACACACTCAGATAGGGGGAGAAAGAGAGGGGTAGCGTAGCGGGGGAAAGAGAGGGCGAGCAGTTTCAGTTGGGTTTAAAAGATCCAAGATCCAAGACCCAAGACCCAATGCCAGCGGGGCCAGCAAACATTATTTGAAATATTTATGCTTGACTTTTGCGCCTCAATGACTTTTGAATTGCCTTGCCTTTGGCTGCTAGTTTTTACACACACGTGTGTGCTTCTCTATCTGCGTTTTATGTCGGTTCTTATGTATATTTTTACATGCCGGCGCACATATGTTGCATCAATGGATTTTCTATGATCTACGAATACCAACCCCACCACCAGTGAAAACTAAACAAACATTAAAGACACATTAACCTGCTTTTAATTTGTCAATATTAGCCGGTCTTTGGTCGTCCGAGAAGAAAGGCCTTTCTCGGGTTCTCAGGCCAGGCCACACTTTTCATTTCTTTCGGCCATCGTTCGAAAGTGAGGCAACAAATAAGATGGGAAAAAAAGCAAAACAACCAGGCAATAACTCTGCACGACAGACCCAGCATGTCTGGATGCCTGAATGTTGACCTTTTCACAGCTGGAACCATCTCTCACATCACATCGTTTGCGAGTTCGGTTCTTTTCGGTCCTCCAGTCCAGCATTTTGGCCCATTGCTCGGCCGCTTGTCAATTTCTGTCAGTTGCTTGTCAAAAAATTTGTTTGGCTGTAAAAAATGCAGTGAAAACGTTTAACACAGACCAAAAAAAAAAATCCAAAAGGAAAAACAAAACTGAAAAACCAAACACGATTTTCATGTAAGCCATCCAGAAAATGATTGACGAACCGCACTGACGAACCGACTAACTTCTCAGTACAATGTGCTTACTTATAGTATTGAAAATTCCCAGTCCCCGGCTGCATAATTAACCTTTTTGACCAGAGTTTTGAGGTATGTATGTGTGTGCCATAGTACTACACCCATGTCCGTTCATTTGCCCGGTCTGTTTGCCTTTGTTTACAGCGTAATTTGTTGATAAATAAATGTGAAAATGCAAACAAATCGGGGTGAACAACAACCACCGTGCTACGCAATCGACGTCCGCTGACTAATGGGCCCCCACTAATCTAGTGCTCTCCCTTTTCCACTC